>OZ024913.1:22691943-24093943 GCA_964017125.1 Flabesymbios commensalis | reverse complement strand
GCACAAAAGTTTAGCAAGTTGAGTAGTGGAAGCAGCACAAATATTGACAACATGGGATCTCAATTGTTGTTAATCACTTTTTTCACCGATTACTAGAAATTAATTGTGATATAAAAAGTATTGAAAATTTCTGATAATTAAAAAAATAATATATCACTCATATTACAATATTTTTAATTTTGCCACTATACTTTTATTTTGTGACAGTAAATGTGGAGCTGTTTCTGACATTTTTTTCCTTAGATATAATGATAAACATAATGAAAAACATTCATTTTATTATAACTTTGTAATTCTTAAGTTTAGCATAATTTTTATTCTTTTACGCTCCATAACTTAATAAAACAAAAAATGGATAAACTAAACGCAAAATATATGTCTGCTTATATACACAATTTAAAAAAATATATATTTTGCTGTTATTCATTTAATATGAATGTGAAACAAACTTGTAATGATATTTGAAAAATAAGTTTAACTAAAAAAATCCGCTTAGATAAATGATTGCTACATTTCGAAGCAAGCATCGTATAGAGTTATATAGAACTACAAATATATGGCATTTCATTAATATGAATAGTATGTGGTCGATTAAACATTTATTTTAACATAAGTGTTATTAATAAACAATGCGATGCATGTCGGATTATTATAAATGATGGATATATGAACGACACATTGATGTTTCATCTTTTTGTAAAATATACAGGCCCTAACAAGGGCCGTTGAATAGAGATAGCAATTGTGAATTTGTTCAGTCTGATTCCATATCACTGTCACAATCAGATACAACATCGTACAGAATAACAGGCTCTGTTCCCAACTTTCTCATTTCTTCCTCCAGCTGTTCAATCTCGTCTGCTTTCATGGTGGCATATTCATAAAGCGAGTTCCTCAACCCTTCAACTGTGCATAATCGAAGTCTGAGAGCATATCTGTATGTCCTCAAATTATCTCTGGCTGCTCTGTCATAACGTATTTGCAGCTGTCTTAAGAAATTGTTGAGGACAAGTACCTGTCCACATGCTTTCTGGAATTTCGAATCCATCTGCAATACCTGCATCTGAAGATGATCAGTAACTGTAGCCATGATTGAATATCAGTTGTATTGAAGAATAAAGATAATCATCAGTGTGTGTAGTATATGAGCTAGATCGAAGACCAAAGCGAATATGATAAATCCTCTCTGTCCCTTCCTTGTATATCTGATGGTGACTGTCAAGATCAGTGAGTGTTGACATACCTGACAGAATTGCTTCGCTGGTCCAGCGCAAGTGACAGATCATTGGTGAGGTGTGAAAGTGATCACGTGTCACAGGCACAAGAATTTAGCAAGTTGAGTAGTGGAAGCAGCACAAATATTGACAACATGGGATCTCAATTGTTGTTAATCACTTTTTTCACCGATTACTAGAAATTAATTGTGATATAAAAAGTATTGAAAATTTCTGAAAATTAAAAAATAATATATCACTCATATTACAATACTTTTAATTTTGCCACTATACTTTTATTTTGTGACAGTAAATGTGGAGCTGTTTCTGACATTTTTTTCCTTAGATATAATGATAAACATAATGAAAAACATTCATTTTATTATAACTTTGTAATTCTTAAGTTTAGCATAATTTTTATTCTTTTACGCTCCATAACTTAATAAAACAAGAAATGGATAAGCTAAACGCGAAATATATGTCTGCTTATATACACAATTTAAAAAAATATATATTTTGCTGTTATTCATTTAATATGAATGTGAAACAAACTTGTAATAATATTTGAAAAATAAGTTTAACTGAAAAAATCCGCTTAGAAAAATGATTGCTACATTTCGAAGCAAGCATCGTATAGAGTTATATAGAACTACAAATATATGGCATTTCATTATTATGGATAGTATGTGGTCGATTAAACATTTATTTTAACATAAGTGTTATTAATAAACAATGCGATGCATGTCGGCTTATTATAAATGATGAATATATGAACGACACATTGATGTTTCATCTTTTTGTAAAATATACAGGCCCTAACAAGGGCCGTTGAATAGAGATAGCAATTGCGAATTTGTTCAGTCTGATTCCATATCACTGTCACTATCAGATACAACATCGTACAGAATAACAGGCTCTGTTCCCAACTTTCTCATTTCTTCCTCCAGCTGTTCAATCTCGTCTGCTTTCATGGTGGCATATTCATAAAGCGAGTTCCTCAACCCTTCAACTGTGCATAGTCGAAGTCTGAGAGCATATCTGTATGTCCTCAAATTATCTCTGGCTGCTCTGTCGTAACGTATTTGCAGCTGTCTTAAGAAATTGTTGAGGACAAATACCTGTCCACATGCTTTCTGGAATTTCGAATCCATCTGCAATACCTGCATCTGAAGATGATCAGTAACTGTAGCCATGATTGAATATCAGTTGTATTGAAGAATAAAGATAATAATCAGTGTGAGTAGTTTATGAGCTAGATCGAAGACCAAAGCGAATATGATAAATCCTCTCTGTCCCTTCCTTATATATCTGATGGTGACTGTCAAGATCAGTGAGTGTTGCCATACCTGACTGAATTGCTTCGCTGGTCCAGCGCAAGTGACAGATCATTGGTGAGGTGTGAAAGTGATCACGTGTCACAGGCACAAGAGTTTATCAAGTTGAGTAGTGGAAGCAGCACAAATATTGACAACATGGGATCTCAATTGTTGTTAATCACTTTTTTCACCGATTACTAGAAATTAATTGTGATATTAAAAGTATTAAAAATTTCTGATAATTTAAAAATAATATATCACTCATATTACAATACTTTTAATTTTGCCACTATACTTTTATTTTGTGACAGTAAATGTGGAGCCGTTTCTGACATTTTTTTCCTTAGATATAATGATAAACTTAATGAAAAACATTCATTTAATTATAACTTTCCAATTCTTAAGTTTAGCAAAATTTTTATTCTTTTACGCTCCATAACTTAATAAAACAAAACATGGATAAGCTAAACGCGAAATATATGTCTGCTTATATACACAATTTAAAAAAATATATATTTTGCTGTTATTCATTTAATATGAATGTGAAACAAACTTGTAATAATATTAAAAAAATAAGTTTAACTGAAAAAATCCGCTTAGATAAATGATTGCTACATTTCGAAGCAAGCATCGTATAGAGTTATATAGAACTACAAATATATGGCATTTCATTAATATGAATAGTATGTGGTCGATTAAACATTTATTTTAAAATAAGTGTTATTAATAAACAATGCGATGCAAGTCGGATTATTATAAATGATGAATATATGAACGACACATTGATGTTTCATCTTTTTGTAAAATATACAGGCCCTAACAAGGGCCGTTGAATAGAGATAGCAATTGTGAATTTGTTCAGTCTGATTCCATATCACTGTCACCATCAGATACAACATCGCACAGAATAACAGGCTCTGTTCCCAACTTTCTCATTTCTTCCTCCAGCTGTTCAATCTCGTCTGCTTTCATGGTGGCATATTCATAAAGCAAGTTCCTCAACCCTTCAACTGTGCATAGTCGAAGTCTGAGAGCATATCTGTATGTCCTCAAATTATCTCTGGCTGCTCTGTCATAACGTATTTGCAGCTGTCTTAAGAAATTGTTGAGGACAAGTACCTGTCCACATGCTTTCTGGAATTTCGAATACATCTGCAATACCTGCATCTGAAGATGATCAGTAACTGTAGCCATGATTGAATATCAGTTGTATTGAAGAATACAGATAATAATCAGTCTGTGGAGTATATGACCTAGATCGAAGACCAGAGCGAATATGATAAATCCTCTCTGTCCCTTCCTTATATATCTGATGGTGACTGTCAAGATCAGTGAGTGTTGACATACCTGACTGAATTGCTTCGCTGGTCCAGCGCAAGTGACAGATCATTGGTGAGGTGTGAAAGTGATCACGTGTCACAGGCACAAGAGTTTAGCAAGTTGAGTAGTGGAAGCAGCACAAATATTGACAACATGGGATCTCAATTGTTGTTAATTACTTTTTTCACCGATTACTAGAAATTAATTGTGATATAAAAAGTATTGAAAATTTCTGATAATTAACAAATAATATATCACTCATATTACAATACTTTTAATTTTGCCACTATTCTTTTATTTTGTGACAGTAAATGTGGAGCCGTTTCTGACATTTTTTTCCTTAGATATAATGACAAACATAATTAAAATCAGTCATTTTATTATAACTTTGCAATTCTTCAGTTCAGCATAATTTTTATTCTTTTACGCTCCATAACTTAATAAAACAAAAAATGGATAAGCTAAACGCGAAATATATGTCTGCTTATATACACAATTTAAAAAAATATATATTTTGCTTTTATTCATTTAATATGAATGTGAAACAAACTTGTAATAATATTTGAAAAATAAGTTTAACTGAAAAAATCCGCTTAGAAAAATGATTGCTACATTTCGAAGCAAGCATCGTATAGAGTTATATAGAACTACAAATATATGGCATTTCATTATTATGGATAGTATGTGGTCGATTAAACATTTATTTTAACATAAGTGTTATTAATAAACAATGCGATGCATGTCGGCTTATTATAAATGATGAATATATGAACGACACATTGATGTTTCATCTTTTTGTAAAATATACAGGCCCTAACAAGGGCCGTTGAATAGAGATAGCAATTGTGAATTTGTTCAGTCTGATTCCATATCACTGTCACTATCAGATACAACATCGTACAGAATAACAGGCTCTGTTCCCAACTTTCTCATTTCTTCCTCCAGCTGTTCAATCTCGTCTGCTTTCATGGTGGCATATTCATAAAGCGAGTTCCTCAACCCTTCAACTGTGCATAGTCGAAGTCTGAGAGCATATCTGTATGTCCTCAAATTATCTCTGGCTGCTCTGTCATAACGTATTTGCAGCTGTCTTAAGAAATTGTTGAGGACAAATACCTGTCCACATGCTTTCTGGAATTTCGAATCCATCTGCAATACCTGCATCTGAAGATGATCAGTAACTGTAGCCATGATTGAATATCAGTTGTATTGAAGAATAAAGATAATAATCAGTGTGAGTAGTTTATGAGCTAGATCGAAGACCAAAGCGAATATGATAAATCCTCTCTGTCCCTTCCTTATATATCTGATGGTGACTGTCAAGATCAGTGAGTGTTGCCATACCTGACTGAATTGCTTCGCTGGTCCAGCGCAAGTGACAGATCATTGGTGAGGTGTGAAAGTGATCACGTGTCACAGGCACAAGAGTTTATCAAGTTGAGTAGTGGAAGCAGCACAAATATTGACAACATGGGATCTCAATTGTTGTTAATCACTTTTTTCACCGATTACTAGAAATTAATTGTGATATTAAAAGTATTAAAAATTTCTGATAATTTAAAAATAATATATCACTCATATTACAATACTTTTAATTTTGCCACTATACTTTTATTTTGTGACAGTAAATGTGGAGCCGTTTCTGACATTTTTTTCCTTAGATATAATGATAAACTTAATGAAAAACATTCATTTAATTATAACTTTCCAATTCTTAAGTTTAGCAAAATTTTTATTCTTTTACGCTCCATAACTTAATAAAACAAAACATGGATAAGCTAAACGCGAAATATATGTCTGCTTATATACACAATTTAAAAAAATATATATTTTGCTGTTATTCATTTAATATGAATGTGAAACAAACTTGTAATAATATTAAAAAAATAAGTTTAACTGAAAAAATCCGCTTAGATAAATGATTGCTACATTTCGAAGCAAGCATCGTATAGAGTTATATAGAACTACAAATATATGGCATTTCATTAATATGAATAGTATGTGGTCGATTAAACATTTATTTTAAAATAAGTGTTATTAATAAACAATGCGATGCAAGTCGGATTATTATAAATGATGAATATATGAACGACACATTGATGTTTCATCTTTTTGTAAAATATACAGGCCCTAACAAGGGCCGTTGAATAGAGATAGCAATTGTGAATTTGTTCAGTCTGATTCCATATCACTGTCACCATCAGATACAACATCGCACAGAATAACAGGCTCTGTTCCCAACTTTCTCATTTCTTCCTCCAGATGTTCAATCTCGTCTGCTTTCATGGTGGCATATTCATAAAGCGAGTTCCTCAACCCTTCAACTGTGCATAGTCGAAGTCTGAGAGCATATCTGTATGTCCTCAAATTATCTCTGGCTGCTCTGTCATAACGTATTTGCAGCTGTCTTAAGAAATTGTTGAGGACAAGTACCTGTCCACATGCTTTCTGGAATTTCGAATACATCTGCAATACCTGCATCTGAAGATGATCAGTAACTGTAGCCATGATTGAATATCAGTTGTATTGAAGAATACAGATAATAATCAGTCTGTGGAGTATATGACCTAGATCGAAGACCAGAGCGAATATGATAAATCCTCTCTGTCCCTTCCTTATATATCTGATGGTGACTGTCAAGATCAGTGAGTGTTGACATACCTGACTGAATTGCTTCGCTGGTCCAGCGCAAGTGACAGATCATTGGTGAGGTGTGAAAGTGATCACGTGTCACAGGCACAAGAGTTTAGCAAGTTGAGTAGTGGAAGCAGCACAAATATTGACAACATGGGATCTCAATTGTTGGTAATTACTTTTTTCACCGATTACTAGAAATTAATTGTGATATAAAAAGTATTGAAAATTTCTGATAATTAACAAATAATATATCACTCATATTACAATACTTTTAATTTTGCCACTATTCTTTTATTTTGTGACAGTAAATGTGGAGCCGTTTCTGACATTTTTTTCCTTAGATATAATGACAAACATAATTAAAATCAGTCATTTTATTATAACTTTGCAATTCTTCAGTTCAGCATAATTTTTATTCTTTTACGCTCCATAACTTAATAAAACAAAAAATGGATAAGCTAAACGCGAAATATATGTCTGCTTATATACACAATTTAAAAAAATATATATTTTGCTTTTATTCATTTAATATGAATGTGAAACAAACTTGTAATAATATTTGAAAAATAAGTTTAACTGAAAAAATCCGCTTAAATAAATGATTGCTACATTTCGAAGCAAGCATCGTATAGAGTTATATAGAACTACAAATATATGGCATTTCATTAATATGAATAGTATGTGGTCGATTAAACATTTATTTTAACATAAGTGTTATTAATAAACAATGCGATGCAAGTCGGATTATTATAAATGATGAATATATGAACGACACATTGATGTTTCATCTTTTTGTAAAATATGCAGGCCCTAACAAGGGCCGTTGAATAGAGATAGCAATTGTGAATTTGTTCAGTCTGATTCCATATCACTGTCACTATCAGATACAACATCGTACAGAATAACAGGCTCTGTTCCCAACTTTCTCATTTCTTCCTCCAGCTGTTCAATCTCGTCTGCTTTCATGGTGGCATATTCATAAAGCGAGTTTCTCAACCCTTCAACTGTGCATAGTCGAAGTCTGAGAGCATATCTGTATGTCCTCAAATTATCTCTGGCTGCTCTGTCATAACGTATTTGCAGCTGTCTTAAGAAATTGTTGAGGACAAATACCTGTCCACATGCTTTTTGGAATTTCGAATCCATCTGCAATACCTGCATCTGAAGATGATCAGTAACTGTAGCCATGATTGAATATCAGTTGTATTGAAGAATAAAGATAATAATCAGTGTGTGTAGTTTATGAGCTAGATCGAAGACCAAAGCGAATATGATAAATCCTCTCTGTCCCTTCCTTATATATCTGATGGTGACTGTCAAGATCAGTGAGTGTTGCCATACCTGACTGAATTGCTTCGCTGGTCCAGCGCAAGTGACAGATCATTGGTGAGGTGTGAAAGTGATCACGTGTCACAGGCACAAGAGTTTATCAAGTTGAGTAGTGGAAGCAGCACAAATATTGACAACATGGGATCTCAATTGTTGTTAATCACTTTTTTCACCGATTACTAGAAATTAATTGTGATATTAAAAGTATTAAAAATTTCTGATAATTTAAAAATAATATATCACTCATACTACAATACTTTTAATTTTGCCACTATACTTTTATTTTGTGACAGTAAATGTGGAGCCGTTTCTGACATTTTTTTCCTTAGATATAATGATAAACATAATGAAAAACATTCATTTAATTATAACTTTCCAATTCTTAAGTTTAGCATAATTTTTATTCTTTTACGCTCCATAACTTAATAAAACAAAACATGGATAAGCTAAACGCGAAATATATGTCTGCTTATATACACAATTTAAAAAAATATATATTTTGCTGTTATTCATTTAATATGAATGTGAAACAAACTTGTAATAATATTAAAAAAATAAGTTTAACTGAAAAAATCCGCTTAGATAAATGATTGCTACATTTCGAAGCAAGCATCGTATAGACTTATATAGAACTACAAATATATGGCATTTCATTAATATGAATAGTATGTGGTCGATTAAACATTTATTTTAAAATAAGTGTTATTAATAAACAATGCGATGCAAGTCGGATTATTATAAATGATGAATATATGAACGACACATTGATGTTTCATCTTTTTGTAAAATATACAGACCCTAACAAGGGCCGTTGAATAGAGATAGCAATTGTGAATTTGTTCAGTCTGATTCCATATCACTGTCACCATCAGATACAACATCGTACAGAATAACAGGCTCTGTTCCCAACTTTCTCATTTCTTCCTCCAGCTGTTCAATCTCGTCTGCTTTCATGGTGGCATATTCATAAAGCGAGTTCCTCAACCCTTCAACTGTGCATAGTCGAAGTCTGAGAGCATATCTGTATGTCCTCAAATTATCTCTGGCTGCTCTGTCATAACGTATTTGCAGCTGTCTTAAGAAATTGTTGAGGACAAGTACCTGTCCACATGCTTTCTGGAATTTCGAATCCATCTGCAATACCTGCATCTGAAGATGATCAGTAACTGTAGCCATGATTGAATATCAGTTGTATTGAAGAATAAAGATAATAATCAGTGTGTGTAGTATATGAGCTAGATCGAAGACCAAAGCGAATATGATAAATCCTCTCTGTCCCTTCCTTATATATCTGATGGTGACTGTCAAGATCAGTGAGTGTTGCCATACCTGACTGAATTGCTTCGCTGGTCCAGCGCAAGTGACAGATCATTGGTGAGGTGTGAAAGTGATCAAGTGTCACAGGCACAAGAGTTTAGCAAGTTGAGTAGTGGAAGCAGCACAAATATTGACAACATGGGATCTCAATTGTTGTTAATCACTTTTTTCACCGATTACTAGAAATTAATTGTGATATAAAAAGTATTGAAAATTTCTGATAATTAAAAAATAATATATCACTCATATTTCAATACTTTTAATTTTGCCACTATACTTTTATTTTGTGACAGTAAATGTGGAGCTGTTTCATACATTTTTTTCCTTAGATATAATGATAAACATAATGAAAGACATTCATTTTATTATAACTTTGTAATTCTTAAGTTTAGCATAATTTTTATTCTTTTACGCTCCATAACTTAATAAAACAAAAAATGTATAAGCTAAGCGCGAAATATATGTCTGCTTATATACACAATTTAAAAAAATATATATTTTGCTGTCATTCATTTAATATGAATGTGAAACAAATTTGTAATAATATTTGAAAAATGAGTTTAACTGAAAAAATCCGCTTACATAAATGATTGCTACATTTCGAAGCAAGCATCGTATAGAGTTATATAGAACTACAAATATATGGCATTTCATTAATATGAATAGTATGTGGTCGATTAAACATTTATTTTAATATAAGTGTTATTAATAAACAATGCGATGCAAGTCGGATTATTATAAATGAAGAATATATGAACGACACATTGATGTTTCATCTTTTTGTAAAATATACAGGCCCTAACAAGGGCCGTTGAATAGAGATAGCAATTGTGAATTTGTTCAGTCTGATTCCATATCACTGTCACCATCAGATACAACATCGTACAGAATAACAGGCTCTGTTCCCAACTTTCTCATTTCTTCCTCCAGCTGTTCAATCTCGTCTGCTTTCATGGTGGCATATTCATAAAGCGAGTTCCTCAACCCTTCAACTGTGCATAGTCGAAGTCTGAGAGCATATCTGTATGTCCTCAAATTATCTCTGGCTGCTCTGTCATAACGTATTTGCAGCTGTCTTAAGAAATTGTTGAGGACAAGTACCTGTCCACATGCTTTCTGGAATTTCGAATTCGTCTGCAATACCTGCATCTGAAGATGATCAGTAACTGTAGCCATGATTGAATATCAGTTGTATTGAAGAATAAAGATAATAATCAGTGTGTGTAGTATATGAGCTAGATCGAAGACCTGAGCGAATATGATAAATCCTCTCTGTCCCTTCCTTATATATCTGATGGTGACTGTCAAGATCAGTGAGTGTTGACATACCTGACTGAATTGCTTCGCTGGTCCAGCGCAAGTGACAGATCATTGGTGAGGTGTGAAAGTGATCACGTGTCACAGGCACAAGAGTTTAGCAAGTTGAGTAGTGGAAGCAGCACAAATATTGACAACATGGGATCTCAATAGTTGTTAATCACTTTTTTCACCGATTACTAGAAATTAATTGTGATATAAAAAGTATTGAAAATTTCTGATAATTAAAAAATAATATATCACTCATATTACAATACTTTTAATTTTGCCACTATACTTTTATTTTGTGACAGTAAATGTGGAGCTGTTTCTGACATTTTTTTCCTTAGATATAATGATAAACATAATGAAAAACATTCATTTTATTATAACTTTGTAATTCTTAAGTATTCTTTTACGCTCCATAACTTGATAAAACAAAAAATGGATAAGCTAAACGCGAAATATATGTCTGCTTATATACACAATTTAATTTTTTTAATGTTTTGCTGTTATTCATTTAATATGAATGTGAAGCAAACTTGTAATAATATTTGAAAAATAAGTTTAACTGAAAAAATCCGCTTAGATAAATGATTGTTACATTTCGAAGCAAGCATCGTATAGAGTTATATAGAACTACAAATATATGGCATTTCATTAATATGAATAGTATGTGGTCGATTAAACATTTATTTTAACATAAGTGTTATTAATAAACAATGCGATGCAAGTCGGATTATTATAAATGATGAATATATGAACGACACATTGATGTTTCATCTTTTTGTAAAATATACAGGCCCTAACAAGGGCCGTTGAATAGAGATAGCAATTGTGAATTTGTTCAGTCTGATTCCATATCACGGTCACCATCAGGTACAACATCGTACAGAATAACAGGCTCTGTTCCCAGCTTTCTCATTTCTTCCTCCAGCTTTTCAATCTCGTCTGCTTTCATGGTGGCATATTCATAAAGCGAGTTCCTCAACCCTTCAACTGTGCATAGTCGAAGTCTGAGAGCATATCTGTATGTCCTCAAATTATCTCTGGCTGCTCTGTCATAACGTATTTGCAGCTGTCTTAAGAAATTGTTGAGGACAAGTACCTGTCCACATGCTTCCTGGAATTTCGAATCCATCTGCAATACCTGTATCTGAAGATGATCAGTAACTGTAGCCATGATTGAATATCAGTTGTATTGAAGAATAAAGATAATAATCAGTGTGTGTAGTATATGAGCTAGATCGAAGACCAAAGCGAGTATGATAAATCCTCTCTGTCCCTTCCATATATATCTGATGGTGACTGTCAAGATCAGTGAGTGTTGACATACCTGACTGAATTGCTTCGCTGGTCCAGCGCAAGTGACAGATCATTGGTGAGGTGTGAAAGTGATCACGTGTCACAGGCACAAGAGTTTAGCAAGTTGAGTAGTGGAAGCAGCACAAATATTGACAACATGGGATCTCAATTGTTGTTAATCACTTTTTTCACCGATTACTAGAAATTAATTGTGATATAAAAAGTATTGAAAATTTCTGATAATTAAAACATAATATATCACTCATATTACAATACTTTTAATTTTGCAACTATACTTTTATTTTGTGACAGTAAATGTGGAGCTGTTTCTGACATTTTTTTCCTTAGATATAATGATAAACATAATGAAAGACATTCATTTTATTATAACTTTGTAATTCTTAAGTTTAGCATAATTTTTATTCTTTTACGCTCCATAACTTAATAAAACAAAAAATGTATAAGCTAAGCGCGAAATATATGTCTGCTTATATACACAATTTAAAAAAATATATATTTTGCTGTCATTCATTTAATATGAATGTGAAACAAGTTTGTAATAATATTTGAAAAATGAGTTTAACTGAAAAAATCCGCTTACATAAATGATTGCTACATTTCGAAGCACGCATCGTATAGAGTTATATAGAACTACAAATATATGGCATTTCATTAATTTGAATAGTATGTGGTCGACTAAACATTTATTTTAACATAAGTGTTATTAATAAACAATGCGATGCAAGTCGGATTATTATAAATGATGAATATATGAACGACACATTGATGTTTCATCTTTTTGTAAAATATACAGGCCCTAACAAGGGCCGTTGAATAGAGATAGCAATTGTGAATTTGTTCAGTCTGATTCCATATCACTGTCACCATCAGATACAACATCGTACAGAATAACAGGCTCTGTTCCCAACTTTCTCATTTCTTCCTCCAGCTGTTCAATCTCGTCTGCTTTCATGGTGGCATATTCATAAAGCGAGTTCCTCAACCCTTCAACTGTGCATAGTCGAAGTCTGAGAGCATATCTGTATGTCCTCAAATTATCTCTGGCTGCTCTGTCATAACGTATTTGTAGCTGTCTTAAGAAATTGTTGAGGACAAGTACCTGTCCACATGCTTTCTGGAATTTCGAATCCATCTGCAATACCTGCATCTGAAGATGATCAGTAACTGTAGCCATGATTGAATATCAGTTGTATTGAAGAATAAAGATAATAATCAGTGTGTGTAGTATATGAGCTAGATCGAAGACCAAAGCGAATATGATAAATCCTCTCTGTCCCTTCCTTATATATCTGATGGTGACTGTCAAAATCAGTGAGTGTTGACATACCTGACTGAATTGCTTCGCTGGTCCAGCGCAAGTGACAGATCATTGGTGAGGTTTGAAACTGATCACGTGTCACAGGCACAAGAGTTTAGCAAGTTGAGTAGTGGAAGCAGCACAAATATTGACAACATGGGATCTCAATTGTTGTTAATCACTTTTTTCAACGATTACTAGAAATTAATTGTGATATAAAAAGTATTGAAAATTTCTGATAATTAAAAAATAATATATCACTCATATTACAATACTTTTAATTTTGCCACTATACTTTCATTTTGTGACAGTAAATGTGGAGCTGTTTCTGACATTTTTTTCCTTAGATATAATGATAAACATAATGAAAAACATTCATTTTATTATAACTTTGTAATTCTTAAGTATTCTTTTACGCTCCATAACTTGATAAAACAAAAAATGGATAAGCTAAACGCGAAATATATGTCTGCTTATATACACAATTTACTTTTTTTTATATTTTGCTGTTATTCATTTAATATGAATGTGAAGCAAACTCGTAATAATATTTGAAAAATAAGTTTAACTGAAAAAATCCGCTTAGATAAATGATTGTTACATTTCGAAGCAAGCATCGTATAGAGTTATATAGAACTACAAATATATGGCATTTCATTAATATGAATAGTATGTGGTCGATTAAACATTTATTTTAACATAAGTGTTATTAATAAACAATGCGATGCAAGTCGGATTATTATAAATGATGAATATATGAACGACACATTGATGTTTCATCTTTTTGTAAAATATACAGGCCCTAACAAGGGCCGTTGAATAGAGATAGCAATTGTGAATTTGTTCAGTCTGATTCCATATCACTGTCACCATCAGATACAACATCTTACAGAATAACAGGCTCTGTTCCCAACTTTCTCATTTCTTCCTCCAGCTGTTCAATCTCGTCTGCTTTCATGGTGGCATATTCATAAAGCGAGTTCCTCAACCCTTCAACTGTGCATAGTCGAAGTCTGAGAGCATATCTGTATGTCCTCAAATTATCTCTGGCTGCTCTGTCATAACGTATTTGTAGCTGTCTTAAGAAATTGTTGAGGACAAGTACCTGTCCACATGCTTTCTGGAATTTCAAATCCATCTGCAATACCTGCATCTGAAGATGATCAGTAACTGTAGCCATGATTGAATATCAGTTGTATTGAAGAATAAAGATAATAATCAGTGTGTGTAGTTTATGAGCTAGATCGAAGACCAAAGCGAATATGATAAATCCTCTCTGTCCCTTCCTTATATATCTGATGGTGACTGTCAAGATCAGTGAGTGTTGCCATACCTGACTGAATTGCTTCGCTGGTCCAGCGCAAGTGACAGATCATTGGTGAGGTGTGAAAGTGATCACGTGTCACAGGCACAAGAGTTTATCAAGTTGAGTAGTGGAAGCAGCACAAATATTGACAACATGGGATCTCAATTGTTGTTAATCACTTTTTTCACCGATTACTAGAAATTAATTGTGATATTAAAAGTATTAAAAATTTCTGATAATTTAAAAATAATATATCACTCATACTACAATACTTTTAATTTTGCCACTATACTTTTATTTTGTGACAGTAAATGTGGAGCCGTTTCTGACATTTTTTTCCTTAGATATAATGATAAACATAATGAAAAACATTCATTTTATTATAACTTTGTAATTCTTAAGTTTAGCATAATTTTTATTCTTTTACGCTCCATAACTTAATACAACAAAAAATGGATAAGCTAAACACGAAATATATGTCTGCTTATATACACAGTTTAAAAAAATATATATTTTGCTGTTATTCATTTAATATGACTGTGAAACAAACTTGTAATAATATTTGAAAAATAAGTTTAACTGAAAAAATCCGCTTAGATAAATGATAGCTACATTTCGAAGCAAGCATCGTATAGAGTTATATAGAACTACAAATATATGGCATTTCATTAATATGAATAGTATGTGGTCGATTAAACATTTATTTTAACATAAGTGTTATTAATAAACAATGCGATGCAAGTCGGATTATTATAAATGATGAATATATGAACGACACATTGATGTTTCATCTTTTTGTAAAATATACAGGCCCTAACAAGGGCCGTTGAATAGAGATAGCAATTGTGAATTTGTTCAGTCTGATTCCATATCACTGTCACCATCAGATACAACATCGTACAGAATAACAGGCTCTGTTCCCAACTTTCTCATTTCTTCCTCCAGCTGTTCAATCTCGTCTGCTTTCATGGTGGCATATTCATAAAGCGAGTTCCTCAACCCTTCAACTGTGCATAGTCGAAGTCTGAGAGCATATCTGTATGTCCTCAAATTATCTCTGGCTGCTCTGTCATAACGTATTTGCAGCTGTCTTAAGAAATTGTTGAGGACAAGTACCTGTCCACATTCTTTCTGGAATTTCGAATCCATCTGCAATACCTGCATCTGAAGATGATCAGTAACTGTAGCCATGATTGAATATCAGTTGTATTGAAGAATAAAGATAATAATCAGTGTGTGTAGTATATGAGCTAGATCGAAGACCAAAGCGAATATGATAAATCCTCTCTGTTCCTTCCTTATATATCTGATGGTGACTGTCAAGATCAGTGAGTGTTGACATACCTGACTGAATTGCTTCGCTGGTCCAGCGCAAGTGACAGATCATTGGTGAGGTGTGAAAGAGATCACGTGTCACAGGCACAAGAGTTTAGCAAGTTGAGTAGTGGAAGCAGCACAAATATTGACAACATGGGATCTCAATTGTTGTTAATCACTTCTTTCACCGATTACTAGAAATTAATTGTGATATAAAAAGTATTGAAAATTTCTGATAATTAAAAAATAATATATCACTCATATTACAATACTTTTAATTTTGCCACTATACTTTTATTTTGTGACAGTAAATGTGGAGCTGTTTCTGACATTTTTTTCCTTAGATATAATGATAAACATAATGAAAAACATTCATTTTATTATAACTTTGCAATTCTTAAGTTTAGCATAATTTTTATTCTTTTACGCTCCATAACTTAATAAAACAAAAAATGGATAAGCTAAACGTGAAATATATGTCTGCTTATATACACAATTTAAAAAAATATATATTTTGTTGTTATTCATTTAATATGAATGTGAAACAAACTTGTAATAATATTTGAAAAATAAGTTTAACTGAAAAAATTCCGCTTAGATAAATGATAGCTACATTTCGAAGCAAGCATCGTATAGAGTTATATAGAACTACAAATATATGGCATTTCATTAATATGAATAGTATGTGGTCGAATAAACATTTATTTTAACATAAGTGTTATTAATAAACAATGCGATGCAAGTCGGATTATTATAAATGATGAATATATGAACGACACATTGATGTTTCATCTTTTTGTAAAATATACAGGCCCTAACAAGGGCCGTTGAATAGAGATAGCAATTGTGAATTTGTTCAGTCTGATTCCATATCACTGTCACCATCAGATACAACATCGTACAGAATAACAGGCTCTGTTCCCAACTTTCTCATTTCTTCCTCCAGCTGTTCAATCTCGTCTGCTTTCATGGTGGCATATTCATAAAGCGAGTTCCTCAACCCTTCAACTGTGCATAGTCGAAGTCTGAGAGCATATCTGTATGTCCTCAAATTATCTCTGGCTGCTCTGTCATAACGTATTTGCAGCTGTCTTAAGAAATTGTTGAGGACAAGTACCTGTCCACATGCTTTCTGGAATTTCGAATCCATCTGCAATACCTGCATCTGAAGATGATCAGTAACTGTAGCCATGATTGAATATCAGTTGTATTGAAGAATAAAGATAATAATCAGTGTGTGTAGTATATGAGCTAGATCGAAGACCAAAGCGAATATGATAAATCCTCTCTGTCCCTTCCTTATATATCTGATGGTGACTGTCAAGATCAGTGAGTGTTGACATACCTGACTGAATTGCTTCGCTGGTCCAGCGCAAGTGACAGATCATTGGTGAGGTGTGAAAGTGATCACGTGTCACAGGCACAAGAGCTTAGCAAGTTGAGTAGTGGAAGCAGCACAAATATTGACAACATGGGATCTCAATTGTTGTTAATCACTTTTTTCACCGATTACTAGGAATTAATTGTGATATAAAAAGTATTGAAAATTTCTGATAATTAAAAAATAATATATCACTCATATTACAATACTTTTAATTTTGCCACTATACTTTTATTTTGTGACAGTAAATGTGGAGCTGTTTCTGACATTTTTTTCCTTAGATATAATGATAAACATAATGAAAAACATTCATTTTATTATAACTTTGCAATTCTTAAGTTTTGCATAATTTTTATTCTTTTACGCTCCATAACTTAATAAAACAAAAAATGAATAAGCTAAACGCGAAATATATGTCTGCTTATATACACAATTTAAAAATATATATATTTTGCTGTTATTCATTTAATATGAATGTGAAACAAACTTGTAATAATATTTGAAAAATAAGTTTAACCGAAAAAATCCGCTTAGATAAATGATTGCTACATTTCGAAGCAAGCATCGTATAGAGTTATATAGAACTACAAATATATGGCACTTCATTATTATGAATAGTATGTGGTCGATTAAACATTTATTTCAACATAAGTGTTATTAATAAACAATGCGATGCAAGTCGGATTATTATAAATGATGAATATATGAACGACACATTGATGTTTCATCTTTTTGTAAAATATACAGGCCCTAACAAGGGCCGTTGAATAGAGATAGCAATTGTGAATTTGTTCAGTCTGATTCCATATCACTGTCACCATCAGATACAACATCGTACAGAATAACAGGCTCTGTTCCCAACTTTCTCATTTCTTCCTCCAGCTGTTCAATCTCGTCTGCTTTCATGGTGGCATATTCATAAAGCGAGTTCCTCAACCCTTCAACTGTGCATAGTCGAAGTCTGAGAGCATATCTGTATGTCCTCAAAATATCTCTGGCTGCTCTGTCATAACGTATTTGCAGCTGTCTTAAGAAATTGTTGAGGACAAGTACCTGTCCACATGCTTTCTGGAATTTCGAATCCATCTGCAATACCTGCATCTGAAGATGATCAGTAACTGTAGCCATGATTGAATATCAGTTGTATTGAAGAATAAAGATAATAATCAGTGTGTGTAGTATATGAGCTAGATCGAAGACCAAAGCGAATATGATAAATCCTCTCTGTTCCTTCCTTATATATCTGATGGTGACTGTCAAGATCAGTGAGTGTTGACATACCTGACTGAATTGCTTCGCTGGTCCAGCGCAAGTGACAGATCATTGGTGAGGTGTGAAAGAGATCACGTGTCACAGGCACAAGAGTTTAGCAAGTTGAGTAGTGGAAGCAGCACAAATATTGACAACATGGGATCTCAATTGTTGTTAATCACTTCTTTCACCGATTACTAGAAATTAATTGTGATATAAAAAGTATTGAAAATTTCTGATAATTAAAAAATAATATATCACTCATATTACAATACTTTTAATTTTGCCACTATACTTTTATTTTGTGACAGTAAATGTGGAGCTGTTTCTGACATTTTTTTCCTTAGATATAATGATAAACATAATGAAAAACATTCATTTTATTATAACTTTGCAATTCTTAAGTTTAGCATAATTTTTATTCTTTTACGCTCCATAACTTAATAAAACAAAAAATGGATAAGCTAAACGTGAAATATATGTCTGCTTATATACACAATTTAAAAAAATATATATTTTGCTGTTATTCATTTAATATGAATGTGAAACAAACTTGTAATAATATTTGAAAAATAAGTTTAACTGAAAAAATTCCGCTTAGATAAATGATAGCTACATTTCGAAGCAAGCATCGTATAGAGTTATATAGAACTACAAATATATGGCATTTCATTAATATGAATAGTATGTGGTCGAATAAACATTTATTTTAACATAAGTGTTATTAATAAACAATGCGATGCAAGTCGGATTATTATAAATGATGAATATATGAACGACACATTGATGTTTCATCTTTTTGTAAAATATACAGGCCCTAACAAGGGCCGTTGAATAGAGATAGCAATTGTGAATTTGTTCAGTCTGATTCCATATCACTGTCACCATCAGATACAACATCGTACAGAATAACAGGCTCTGTTCCCAACTTTCTCATTTCTTCCTCCAGCTGTTCAATCTCGTCTGCTTTCATGGTGGCATATTCATAAAGCGAGTTCCTCAACCCTTCAACTGTGCATAGTCGAAGTCTGAGAGCATATCTGTATGTCCTCAAATTATCTCTGGCTGCTCTGTCATAACGTATTTGCAGCTGTCTTAAGAAATTGTTGAGGACAAGTACCTGTCCACATGCTTTCTGGAATTTCGAATCCATCTGCAATACCTGCATCTGAAGATGATCAGTAACTGTAGCCATGATTGAATATCAGTTGTATTGAAGAATAAAGATAATAATCAGTGTGTGTAGTATATGAGCTAGATCGAAGACCAAAGCGAATATGATAAATCCTCTCTGTCCCTTCCTTATATATCTGATGGTGACTGTCAAGATCAGTGAGTGTTGACATACCTGACTGAATTGCTTCGCTGGTCCAGCGCAAGTGACAGATCATTGGTGAGGTGTGAAAGTGATCACGTGTCACAGGCACAAGAGCTTAGCAAGTTGAGTAGTGGAAGCAGCACAAATATTGACAACATGGGATCTCAATTGTTGTTAATCACTTTTTTCACCGATTACTAGGAATTAATTGTGATATAAAAAGTATTGAAAATTTCTGATAATTAAAAAATAATATATCACTCATATTACAATACTTTTAATTTTGCCACTATACTTTTATTTTGTGACAGTAAATGTGGAGCTGTTTCTGACATTTTTTTCCTTAGATATAATGATAAACATAATGAAAAACATTCATTTTATTATAACTTTGCAATTCTTAAGTTTTGCATAATTTTTATTCTTCTACGCTCCATAACTTAATAAAACAAAAAATGAATAAGCTAAACGCGAAATATATGTCTGCTTATATACACAATTTAAAAATATATATATTTTGCTGTTATTCATTTAATATGAATGTGAAACAAACTTGTAATAATATTTGAAAAATAAGTTTAACCGAAAAAATCCGCTTAGATAAATGATTGCTACATTTCGAAGCAAGCATCGTATAGAGTTATATAGAACTACAAATATATGGCACTTCATTATTATGAATAGTATGTGGTCGATTAAACATTTATTTCAACATAAGTGTTATTAATAAACAATGCGATGCAAGTCGGATTATTATAAATGATGAATATATGAACGACACATTGATGTTTCATCTTTTTGTAAAATATACAGGCCCTAACAAGGGCCGTTGAATAGAGATAGCAATTGTGAATTTGTTCAGTCTGATTCCATATCACCGTCACCATCAGATACAACATCGTACAGAATAACAGGCTCTGTTCCCAACTTTCTCATTCTTCCTCCAGCTGTTCAATCTCGTCTGCTTTCATGGTGGCATATTCATAAAGCGAGTTCCTCAACCCTTCAACTGTGCATAGTCGAAGTCTGAGAGCATATCTGTATGTCCTCAAATTATCTCTGGCTGCTCTGTCATAACGTATTTGCAGCTGTCTTAAGAAATTGTTGAGGACAAGTACCTGTCCACATGCTTTCTGGAATTTCGAATCCATCTGCAATACCTGCATCTGAAGATGATCAGTAACTGTAGCCATGATTGAATATCAGTTGTATTGAAGAATAAAGATAATAATCAGTGTGTGTAGTATATGAGCTAGATCGAAGACCAAAGCGAATATGATAAATCCTCTCTGTCCCTTCCTTATATATCTGATGGTGACTGTCAAGATCAGTGAGTGTTGACATACCTGACTGAATTGCTTCGCTGGCCCAGCGCAAGTGACAGATCATTGGTGAGGTGTGAAAGTGATCACGTGTCACAGGCACAAGAGTTTAGCAAGTTGAGTAGTGGAAGCAGCACAAATATTGAAAACATGGGATCTCAATTGTTGTTAATCACTTTTTTCACCGACTACTAGAAATTAATTGTGATATAAAAAGTATTGAAAATTTCTGATAATTAAAAAATATTATATCACTCATATTACAATACTTTTAATTTTGCCACTATACTTTTATTTCGTGACAGTAAATGTGGAGCTGTTTCTGACATTTTTTTCCTTAGATATAATGATAAACATAATGAAAAACATTCATTTTATTATATATATATATGATAAATCCTCTCTGTCCCTTCCTTATATATCTGATGGTGACTGTCAAGATCAGTGAGTGTTGACATACCTGACTGAATTGCTTCGCTGGTCCAGCGCAAGTGACAGATCATTGGTGAGGTGTGAAAGTGATCACGTGTCACAGGCACAAGAGTTTAGCAAGTTGAGTAGTGGAAGCAGCACAAATATTGACCAAATGGGATCTCAATTGTTGTTAATCACTTTTTTCACCGATTACTAGAAATTAATTGTGATATAAAAAGTGTTGAAAATTTCTGATAATTAAAAAATATTATATCACTCATATTACAATACTTTTAATTTTGCCACTATACTTTTATTTTGTGACAGTAAATGTGGAGCTGTTTCTGACATTTTTTTCCTTAGATATAATGATAAACATAATGAAAAACATTCATTTTATTATAACTTTGCAATTCTTAAGTTTTGCATAATTTTTATTCTTTTACGCTCCATAACTTAATAAAACAAAAAATGGATAAGCTTAACGTGAAATATATGTCTGCTTATATACACAATTTAAAAAAATATATATTTTGCTGTTATTCATTTAATATGAATGTGAAACAAACTTGTAATAATATTTGAAAAATAAGTTTAACTGAAAAAATTCCGCTTAGATAAATGATAGCTACATTTCGAAGCAAGCATCGTATAGAGTTATATAGAACTACAAATATATGGCATTTCATTAATATGAATAGTATGTGGTCGAATAAACATTTATTTTAACATAAGTGTTATTAAGAAACAATGCGATGCAAGTCGGATTATTATAAATGATGAATATATGAACGACACATTGATGTTTCATCTTTTTGTAAAATATACAGGCCCTAACAAGGGCCGTTGAATAGAGATAGCAATTGTGAATTTGTTCAGTCTGATTCCATATCACTGTCACCATCAGATACAACATCGTACAGAATAACAGGCTCTGTTCCCAACTTTCTCATTTCTTCCTCCAGCTGTTCAATCTCGTCTGCTTTCATGGTGGCATATTCATAAAGCGAGTTCCTCAACCCTTCAACTGTGCATAGTCGAAGTCTGAGAGCATATCTGTATGTCCTCAAATTATCTCTGGCTGCTCTGTCATAACGTATTTGCAGCTGTCTTAAGAAATTGTTGAGGACAAGTACCTGTCCACATGCTTTCTGGAATTTCGAATCCATCTGCAATACCTGCATCTGAAGATGATCAGTAACTGTAGCCATGATTGAATATCAGTTGTATTGAAGAATAAAGATAATAATCAGTGTGTGTAGTATATGAGCTAGATCGAAGACCAAAGCGAATATGATAAATCCTCTCTGTCCCTTCCTTATATATCTGATGGTGACTGTCAAGATCAGTGAGTGTTGACATACCTGACTGAATTGCTTCGCTGGTCCAGCGCAAGTGACAGATCATTGGTGAGGTGTGAAAGTGATCACGTGTCACAGGCACAAGAGCTTAGCAAGTTGAGTAGTGGAAGCAGCACAAATATTGACAACATGGGATCTCAATTGTTGTTAATCACTTTTTTCACCGATTACTAGGAATTAATTGTGATATAAAAAGTATTGAAAATTTCTGATAATTAAAAAATAATATATCACTCATATTACAATACTTTTAATTTTGCCACTATACTTTTATTTTGTGACAGTAAATGTGGAGCTGTTTCTGACATTTTTTTCCTTAGATATAATGATAAACATAATGAAAAACATTCATTTTATTTTAACTTTGCAATTCTTAAGTTTTGCATAATTTTTATTCTTTTACGCTCCATAACTTAATAAAACAAAAAATGAATAAGCTAAACGCGAAATATATGTCTGCTTATATACACAATTTAAAAATATATATATTTTGCTGTTATTCATTTAATATGAATGTGAAACAAACTTGTAATAATATTTGAAAAATAAGTTTAACCGAAAAAATCCGCTTAGATAAATGATTGCTACATTTCGAAGCAAGCATCGTATAGAGTTATATAGAACTACAAATATATGGCACTTCATTATTATGAATAGTATGTGGTCGATTAAACATTTATTTCAACATAAGTGTTATTAATAAACAATGCGATGCAAGTCGGATTATTATAAATGATGAATATATGAACGACACATTGATGTTTCATCTTTTTGTAAAATATACAGGCCCTAACAAGGGCCGTTGAATAGAGATAGCAATTGTGAATTTGTTCAGTCTGATTCCATATCACCGTCACCATCAGATACAACATCGTACAGAATAACAGGCTCTGTTCCCAACTTTCTCATTCTTCCTCCAGCTGTTCAATCTCGTCTGCTTTCATGGTGGCATATTCATAAAGCGAGTTCCTCAACCCTTCAACTGTGCATAGTCGAAGTCTGAGAGCATATCTGTATGTCCTCAAATTATCTCTGGCTGCTCTGTCATAACGTATTTGCAGCTGTCTTAAGAAATTGTTGAGGACAAGTACCTGTCCACATGCTTTCTGGAATTTCGAATCCATCTGCAATACCTGCATCTGAAGATGATCAGTAACTGTAGCCATGATTGAATATCAGTTGTATTGAAGAATAAAGATAATAATCAGTGTGTGTAGTATATGAGCTAGATCGAAGACCAAAGCGAATATGATAAATCCTCTCTGTCCCTTCCTTATATATCTGATGGTGACTGTCAAGATCAGTGAGTGTTGACATACCTGACTGAATTGCTTCGCTGGCCCAGCGCAAGTGACAGATCATTGGTGAGGTGTGAAAGTGATCACGTGTCACAGGCACAAGAGTTTAGCAAGTTGAGTAGTGGAAGCAGCACAAATATTGAAAACATGGGATCTCAATTGTTGTTAATCACTTTTTTCACCGACTACTAGAAATTAATTGTGATATAAAAAGTATTGAAAATTTCTGATAATTAAAAAATATTATATCACTCATATTACAATACTTTTAATTTTGCCACTATACTTTTATTTCGTGACAGTAAATGTGGAGCTGTTTCTGACATTTTTTTCCTTAGATATAATGATAAACATAATGAAAAACATTCATTTTATTATATATATATATGATAAATCCTCTCTGTCCCTTCCTTATATATCTGATGGTGACTGTCAAGATCAGTGAGTGTTGACATACCTGACTGAATTGCTTCGCTGGTCCAGCGCAAGTGACAGATCATTGGTGAGGTGTGAAAGTGATCACGTGTCACAGGCACAAGAGTTTAGCAAGTTGAGTAGTGGAAGCAGCACAAATATTGACCAAATGGGATCTCAATTGTTGTTAATCACTTTTTTCACCGATTACTAGAAATTAATTGTGATATAAAAAATGTTGAAAATTTCTGATAATTAAAAAATAATATATCACTCATATTACAATACTTTTAATTTTGCCACTATACTTTTATTTTGTGACAGTAAATGTGGAGCTGTTTCTGACATTTTTTTCCTTAGATATAATGATAAACATAATGAAAAACATTCATTTTATTATAACTTTGCAATTCTTAAGTTTTGCATAATTTTTATTCTTTTACGCTCCATAACTTAATAAAACAAAAAATGGATAAGCTTAACGTGAAATATATGTCTGCTTATATACACAATTTAAAAAAATATATATTTTGCTGTTATTCATTTAATATGAATGTGAAACAAACTTGTAATAATATTTGAAAAATAAGTTTAACTGAAAAAATTCCGCTTAGATAAATGATAGCTACATTTCGAAGCAAGCATCGTATAGAGTTATATAGAACTACAAATATATGGCATTTCATTAATATGAATAGTATGTGGTCGAATAAACATTTATTTTAACATAAGTGTTATTAAGAAACAATGCGATGCAAGTCGGATTATTATAAATGATGAATATATGAACGACACATTGATGTTTCATCTTTTTGTAAAATATACAGGCCCTAACAAGGGCCGTTGAATAGAGATAGCAATTGTGAATTTGTTCAGTCTGATTCCATATCACTGTCACCATCAGATACAACATCGTACAGAATAACAGGCTCTGTTCCCAACTTTCTCATTTCTTCCTCCAGCTGTTCAATCTCGTCTGCTTTCATGGTGGCATATTCATAAAGCGAGTTCCTCAACCCTTCAACTGTGCATAGTCGAAGTCTGAGAGCATATCTGTATGTCCTCAAAATATCTCTGGCTGCTCTGTCATAACGTATTTGCAGCTGTCTTAAGAAATTGTTGAGGACAAGTACCTGTCCACATGCTTTCTGGAATTTCGAATCCATCTGCAATACCTGCATCTGAAGATGATCAGTAACTGTAGCCATGATTGAATATCAGTTGTATTGAAGAATAAAGATAATAATCAGTGTGTGTAGTATATGAGCTAGATCGAAGACCAAAGCGAATATGATAAATCCTCTCTGTCCCTTCCTTATATATCTGATGGTGACTGTCAAGATCAGTGAGTGTTGACATACCTGACTGAATTGCTTCGCTGGCCCAGCGCAAGTGACAGATCATTGGTGAGGTGTGAAAGTGATCACGTGTCACAGGCACAAGAGTTTAGCAAGTTGAGTAGTGGAAGCAGCACAAATATTGAAAACATGGGATCTCAATTGTTGTTAATCACTTTTTTCACCGACTACTAGAAATTAATTGTGATATAAAAAGTATTGAAAATTTCTGATAATTAAAAAATATTATATCACTCATATTACAATACTTTTAATTTTGCCACTATACTTTTATTTCGTGACAGTAAATGTGGAGCTGTTTCTGACATTTTTTTCCTTAGATATAATGATAAACATAATGAAAAACATTCATTTTATTATATATATATATGATAAATCCTCTCTGTCCCTTCCTTATATATCTGATGGTGACTGTCAAGATCAGTGAGTGTTGACATACCTGACTGAATTGCTTCGCTGGTCCAGCGCAAGTGACAGATCATTGGTGAGGTGTGAAAGTGATCACGTGTCACAGGCACAAGAGTTTAGCAAGTTGAGTAGTGGAAGCAGCACAAATATTGACAACATGGGATCTCAATTGTTTTTAATCACTTTTTTCACCGATTACTAGAAATTAATTGTGATATAAAAAGTATCGAAAATTTCTGATAAATAAAAAATAATATATCACTCATATTACAATACTTTTAATTTTGCCACTATACTTTTATTTTGTGACAGTAAATGTGGAGCTGTTTCTGAAATTTTTTTCCTTAGATATAATGATAAACATAATGAAAAACATTCATTTTATTATAACTTTGTAATTCTTAAGATTAGCATAATTTTTATTCTTTTACGCTCCATAACTTAATAAAACGAAAAATGGATAAGCTAAACGCGAAATATATGTCTGCTTATATACACAATTTAAAAAAATATATATTTTGCTGTTATTCATTTTATATGAATGTGAAACAAACTTGTAATAATATTTGAAAAATAAGTTTAACTGAAAAAATCCGCTTAGATAAATGATAGCTACATTTCGAAGCAAGCATCGTATATAGTTATATAGAACTACAAATATATGGCATTTCATTAATATGAATAGTATGTGGTCGATTAAACATTTATTTTAACATAAGTGTTATTAATAAACAATGCGATGCAAGTCGGATTATTATAAATGATGAATATATGAACGACACATTGATGTTTCATCTTTTTGTAAAATATACAGGCCCTAACAAGGGCCGTTGA
The DNA here is from genome assembly GCA_964017125.1 of Flabesymbios commensalis. Taxonomy (NCBI): domain Eukaryota; kingdom Metazoa; phylum Annelida; class Polychaeta; order Terebellida; family Flabelligeridae; genus Flabesymbios; species Flabesymbios commensalis. The sequence goes on along the minus strand of OZ024913.1, from coordinate 24,066,909 downwards.
ATAGAGATAGCAATTGTGAATTTGTTCAGTCTGATTCCATATCACTGTCACCATCAGATACAACATCGTACAGAATAACAGGCTCTGTTCCCAACTTTCTCATTTCTTCCTCCAGCTGTTCAATCTCGTCTGCTTTCATGGTGGCATATTCATAAAGCGAGTTCCTCAACCCTTCAACTGTGCATAGTCGAAGTCTGAGAGCATATCTGTATGTCCTCAAATTATCTCTGGCTGCTCTGTCATAACGTATTTGCAGCTGTCTTAAGAAATTGTTGAGGACAAACACCTGTCCACATGCTTTCTGGAATTTCGAATCCATCTGCAATACCTGCATCTGAAAATGATCAGTAACTGTAGCCATGATTGAATATCAGTTGTATTGAAGAATAAAGATAATAATCAGTGTGTGTAGTATATGAGCTAGATCGAAGACCAAAGCGAATATGATAAATCCTCTCTGTCCCTTCCTTATATATCTGATGGTGACTGTCAAGATCAGTGAGAGTTGACATACCTGACTGAATTGCTTCGCTGGTCCAGCGCAAGTGACAGATCATTGGTGAGGTGTGAAAGTGATCACGTGTCACAGGCACAAGAGTTTAGCAAGTTGTGTAGTGAAAGCAGCACAAATATTGACAACATGGGATCTCAATTGTTGTTAATCACTTTTTTCACCGATTACTAGAAATTAATTTTGATATAAAAAGTATTGAAAATTTCTGATAATTAAAAAATAATATATCACTCATATCACAATACTTTTAATTTTGCCACTATACTTTTATTTTGTGACAGTAAATGTGGAGCTGTTTCTGACATTTTTTTCCTTAGATATAATGATAAACATAATGAAAAACTTTCATTTTATTATAACTTTGTAATTCTTAAGTTTAGCGTAATTTTTATTCTTTTTCGCTCCATAACTTAATAAAACAAAAAATGGATAAGCTAAACGCGAAATATATGTCTGCTTATATACACAATTTAAAAAAATATATATTTTGCTGTTATTCATTTAATATGAATGTGAAACAAACTTGTAATAATATTTGAAAAATAAGTTAATCTGAAAAAATCCGCTTAGATAAATGATTGCTACATTTCGAAGCAAGCATCGTATAGAGTTATATAGAACTACAAATATATGGCATTTCATTAATATGAATAGTATGTGGTCGATTAAACATTTATTTTAACATAAGTGTTATTAATAAACAATGCGATGCAAGTCGGATTATTATAAATGATGAATATATGAACGACACATTGATGTTTCATCTTTTTGTAAAATATACAGGCCCTAACAAGGGCCGTTGAATAGAGATAGCAATTGTGAATTTGTTCAGTCTGATTCCATATCACTGTCACCATCAGATACAACATCGTACAGAATAACAGGCTCTGTTCCCAACTTTCTCATTTCTTCCTCCAGCTGTTCAATCTCGTCTGCTTTCATGGTGGCATATTCATAAAGCGAGTTCCTCAACCCTTCAACTGTGCATAGTCGAAGTCTGAGAGCATATCTGTATGTCCTCAAATTATCTCTGGCTGCTCTGTCATAACGTATTTGCAGCTGTCTTAAGAAATTGTTGAGGACAAGTACCTGTCCACATGCTTTCTGGAATTTCGAATCCATCTGCAATACCTGCATCTGAAGATGATCAGTAACTGTAGCCATGATTGAATATCAGTTGTATTGAAGAATAAAGATAATAATCAGTGTGTGTAGTATATGAGCTAGATCGAAGACCAAAACGAATATGATAAATCCTCTCTGTCCCTTCCTTATATATCTGATGGTGACTGTCAAGATCAGTGAGTGTTGACATACCTGACTGAATTGCTTCGCTGGTCCAGCGCAAGTGACAGATCCTTGGTGAGGTGTGAAAGTGATCACGTGTCACAGGCACAAGAGTTTAGCAAGTTGAGTAGTGGAAGCAGCACAAATATTGACAACGTGGGATCTCAATTGTTGTTAATCACTTTTTTTCACCGATTACTAGAAATTAATTGTGATATAAAAAGTATCGAAAATTTCTGATAATTAAAAAATAATATATCACTCATATTACAATACTTTTAATTTTGCCACTATACTTTTATTTTGTGACAGTAAATGTGGAGCTGTTTCTGACATTTTTTTCCTTAGATATAATGATAAACATAATGAAAAACATTCATTTTATTATAACTTTGTAATTCTTATGCTTAGCATAATTTTTATTCTTTTACGCTCCATAACTTAATAAAACGAAAAATGGATAAGCTAAACGCGAAATATATGTCTGCTTATATACACAATTTAAAAAAATATATATTTTGCTGTTATTCATTTTATATGAATGTGAAACAAACTTGTAATAATATTTGAAAAATAAGTTTAACTGAAAAAATCCGCTTAGATTAATGATTGCTACATTTCGAAGCAAGCATCGTATAGAGTTATATAGAACTACAAATATATGGCATTTCATTAATATGAATAGTATGTGGTCGATTAAACATTTATTTTAACATAAGTGTTATTAATAAACAATGCGAGGCAAGTCGGATTATTATAAATGATGAATATATGAACGACACATTGATGTTTCATCTTTTTGTAAAATATACAGGCCCTAACAAGGGCCGTTGAATAGAGATAGCAATTGTGAATTTGTTCAGTCTGATTCCATATCACTGTCACCATCAGATACAACATCGTACAGAATAACAGGCTCTGTTCCCAACTTTCTCATTTCTTCCTCCAGCTGTTCAATCTCGTCTGCTTTCATGGTGGCATATTCATAAAGCGAGTTCCTCAACCCTTCAACTGTGCATAGTCGAAGTCTGAGAGCATATCTGTATGTCCTCAAATTATCTCTGGCTGCTCTGTCATAACGTATTTGCAGCTGTCTTAAGAAATTGTTGAGGACAAGTACCTGTCCACATGCTTTCTGGAATTTCGAATCCATCTGCAATACCTGCATCTGAAGATGATCAGTAACTGTAGCCATGATTGAATATCAGTTGTATTGAAGAATAAAGATAATAATCAGTGTGTGTAGTATATGAGCTAGATCGAAGACCAAAGCGAATATGATAAATCCTCTCTGTCCCTTCCTTATATATCTGATGGTGACTGTCAAGATCAGTGAGTGTTGACATACCTGACTGAATTGCTTCGCTGGTCCAGCGCAAGTGACAGATCATTGGTGAGGTGTGAAAGTGATCACGTGTCACAGGCACAAGAGTTTAGCAAGTTGAGTAGTGGAAGCAGCACAAATATTGACAACATGGGATCTCAATTGTTGTTAATCACTTTTTTCACCGATTACTAGAAATTAATTGTGATATAAAAAGTATTAAAAATTTCTGATAATTAAAAAATAATATATCACTCATATTACAATACTTTTAATTTTGCCACTATACTTTTATTTTGTGACAGTAAATGTGGAGCTGTTTCTGACATTTTTTTCCTTAGATATAATGATAAACATAATGAAAAACATTCATTTTATTATAACTTTCCAATTCTTAAGTTTAGCATAATTTTTATTCTTTTACGCTCCATAACTTAATAAAACAAAACATGGATAAGCTAAACGCGAAATATATGTCCGCTTATATACACAATTTAAAAAAATATATATTTTGCTGTTATTCATTTAATATGACTGTGATACAAACTTGTAATAATATTTGAAAAATAAGTTTAACTGAAAAAATCCGCTTAGATAAATGATAGCAACATTTCGAAGCAAGCATCGTATAGAGTTATATAGAACTACAAATATATGGCATTTCATTAATATGAATAGTATGTGGTCGATTAAACATTTATTTTAACATAAGTGTTATTAATAAACAATGCGATGCAAGTCGGATTATTATAAATGATGAATATATGAACGACACATTGATGTTTCATCTTTTTGTAAAATATATAGGCCCTAACAAGGGACGTTGAATAGAGATAGCAATTGTGAATTTGTTCAGTCTCATTCCATATCACTGTCACCATCAGATACAACATCGTACAGAATAACAGGCTCCATAACTTAATAAAACAAAACATGGATAAGCTAAACGCGAAATATATGTCTGCTTATATACACAATTTAAAAAAATATATATTTTGCTGTTATTCATTTAATATGACTGTGAAACAAACTTGTAATAATATTTGAAAAATAAGTTTAACTGAAAAAATCCGCTTAGATAAATGATAGCTACATTTCGAAGCAAGCATCGTATAGAGTTATATAGAACTACAAATATATGGCATTTCATTAATATGAATAGTATGTGGTCGATTAAACATTTATTTTAACATAAGTGTTATTAATAAACAATGCGATGCAAGTCGGATTATTATAAATGATGAATATATGAACGACACATTGATGTTTCATCTTTTTGTAAAATATACAGGCCCTAACAAGGGACGATGAATAGAGATAGCAATTGTGAATTTGTTCAGTCTCATTCCATATCACTGTCACCATCAGATACAACATCGTACAGAATAACAGGCTCTGTTCCCAACTTTCTCATTTCTTCCTCCAGCTGTTCAATCTCGTCTGCTTTCATGGTGGCATATTCATAAAGCGAGTTCCTCAACCCTTCAACTGTGCATAGTCGAAGTCTGAGAGCATATCTGTATGTCCTCAAATTATCTCTGGCTGCTCTGTCATAACGTATTTGCTGCGGTCTTAAGAAATTGTTGAGGACAAGTACCTGTCCACATGCTTTCTGGAATTTCGAATCCATCTGCAATACCTGCATCTGAAGATGATCAGTAACTGTAGCCATGATTGAATATCAGTTGTATTGAAGAATAAAGATAATAATCAGTGTGTGTAGTATATGAGCTAGATCGAAGACCAAAGCGAATATGATAAATCCTCTCTGTCCCTTCCTTATATATCTGATGGTGACTGTCAAGATCAGTGAGTGTTGCCATACCTGACTGAATTGCTTCGCTGGTCCAGCGCAAGTGACAGATCATTGGTGAGGTGTGAAAGTGATCACGTGTCACAGGCACAAGAGTTTAGCAAGTTGAGTAGTGGAAGCAGCACAAATATTGACAACATGGGATCTCAATTGTTGTTAATCACTTTTTTCACCGATTACTAGAAATTAATTGTGATATAAAAAGTATTGAAAATTTCTGATAATTAAAAAATAATATATCACTCATATTACAATACTTTTAATTTTGCCACTATACTTTTATTTTGTGACAGTACATGTGGAGCTGTTTCTGACATTTTTTTCCTTAGATATAATGATAAACATAATGAAAAACATTCATTTTATTATAACTTTGTAATTCTTAAGTTTAGCATAATTTTTATTCTTTTACGCTCCATAACTTAATAAAACAAAAAATGGATAAGCTAAACGCGAAATATATGTCTGCTTATATACACAATTTAAAAAAATATATATTTTGCTGTTATTCATTCAATATGAATGTGAAACAAACTTGTAATAATATTTGAAAAATAAGTTTAACTGAAAAAATCCGCTTAGATAAATGATTGCTACATTTCGAAGCAAGCATCGTATAGAGTTATATAGAACTACAAATATATGGCATTTCATTATTATGAATAGTATGTGGTCGATTAAACATTTATTTTAACATAAGTGTTATTAATAAACAATGCGATGCAAGTCGGATTATTATAAATGATGAATATATGAACGACACATTGATGTTTCATCTTTTTGTAAAATATACAGGCCCTAACAAGGGCCGTTGAATAGAGATAGCAATTGTGAATTTGTTCAGTCTGATTCCATATCACTGTCACCATCAGATACAACATCGTACAGAATAACAGGCTCTGTTCCCAACTTTCTCATTTCCTCCTCCAGCTGTTCAATCTCGTCTGCTTTCATGGTGGCATATTCATAAAGAGAGTTCCTCAACCCTTCAACTGTGCATAGTCGAAGTTTGAGAGCATATCTGGAAGGTATCAAATTATCTCTGGCTGCTCTGTCATAACGTATTTGCAGCTGTCTTAAGAAATTGTTGAGGACAAGTACCTGTCCACATGCTTTCTGGAATTTCGAATCCATCTGCAATACCTGCATCTGAAGATGATCAGTAACTGTAGCCATGATTGAATATCAGTTGTATTAAAGAATAAAGATAATAATCAGTGTGTGTAGTATATGAGCTAGATCGAAGACCAAAGCGAATATGATAAATCCTCTCTGTCCCTTCCTTATATATCTGATGGTGACTGTCAAGATCAGTGAGTGTTCCCATACCTGACTGAATTGCTTCGCTGGTCCAGCGCAAGTGACAGATCATTGGTGAGGTGTGAAAGTGATCACGTGTCACAGGCACAAGAGTTTAGCAAGTTGAGTAGTGGAAGCAGCACAAATATTGACAACATGGGATCTCAATTGTTGTTAATCACTTTTTTCACCGATTACTAGAAATTAATTGTGATATAAAAAGTATTAAAAATTTCTGATAATTAAAAAATAATATATCACTCATATTACAATACTTTTAATTTTGCCACTATACTTTTATTTTGTGACAGTAAATGTGGAGCCGTTTCTGACATTTTTTTCCTTAGATATAATGATAAACATAATGAAAAACATTCAGTTTATTATAACTTTGTAATTCTTAAGTATTCTTTTACGCTCCATAACTTGATAAAACAAAAAATGGATAAGCTAAACGCGAAATATATGTCTGCTTATATACACAATTTAAAAAAATATATATTTTGCTGTTATTCATTTAATATGAATGTGAAACAAACTTGTAATAATATTTGAAAAATAAGTTTAACTGAAAAAATCCGCTTAGATAAATGATTGTTACATTTCGAAGCAAGCATCGTATAGAGTTATATAGAACTACAAATATATGGCATTTCATTAATATGAATAGTATGTGGTCGATTAAACATTTATTTTAACATAAGTGTTATTAATAAACAATGCGATGCAAGTCGGATTATTATAAATGATGAATATATGAACGACACATTGATGTTTCATCTTTTTGTAAAATATACAGGCCCTAACAAGGGCCGTTGAATAGAGATAGCAATTGTGAATTTGTTCAGTCTGATTCCATATCACTGTCACCATCAGATACAACATCGTACAGAATAACAGGCTCTGTTCCCAACTTTCTCATTTCTTCCTCCTGGAGCGGTTCAATCTCGTCTGCTTTCATGGTGGCATATTCATAAAGCGAGTTCCTCAACCCTTCAACTGTGCATAGTCGAAGTCTGAGAGCATATCTGTATGTCCTCAAATTATCTCTGGCTGCTCTGTCATAACGTATTTGCTGCTGTCTTAAGAAATTGTTGAGGACAAGTACCTGTCCACATGCTTTCTGGAATTTCGAATCCATCTGCAATACCTGCATCTGAAGATGATCAGTAACTGTAGCCATGATTGAATATCAGTTGTATTGAAGAATAAAGATAATAATCAGTGTGTGTAGTATATGAGCTAGATCGAAGACCAAAGCGAATATGATAAATCCTCTCTGTCCCTTCCTTATATATCTGATGGTGACTGTCAAGATCAGTGAGTGTTGCCATACCTGACTGAATTGCTTCGCTGGTCCAGCGCAAGTGACAGATCATTGGTGAGGTGTGAAAGTGATCACGTGTCACAGGCACAAGAGTTTAGCAAGTTGAGTAGTGGAAGCAGCACAAATATTGACAACATGGGATCTCAATTGTTGTTAATCACTTTTTTCACCGATTACTAGAAATTAATTGTGATATAAAAAGTATTGAAAATTTCTGATAATTAAAAAATAATATATCACTCATATTACAATACTTTTAATTTTGCCACTATACTTTTATTTTGTGACAGTAAATGTGGAGCTGTTTCTGACATTTTTTTCCTTAGATATAATGATAAACATAATGAAAAACATTCATTTTATTATAACTTTGTAATTCTTAAGTTTAGCATAATTTTTATTCTTTTACGCTCCATAACTTAATAAAACAAAAAATGGATAAGCTAAACGCGAAATATATGTCTGCTTATATACACAATTTAAAAAGATATATATTTTGCTGTTATTCATTTAATATGAATGTGAAACAAACTTGTAATAATATTTGAAAAATAAGTTTAACTGAAAAAATCCGCTTAGATAAATGATTGCTACATTTCGAAGCAAGCATCGTATAGAGTTATATAGAACTACAAATATATGGCATTTCATTATTATGAATAGTATGTGGTCGATTAAACATTTATTTTAACATAAGTGTTATTAATAAACAATGCGATGCAAGTCGGATTATTATAAATGATGAATATATGAACGACACATTGATGTTTCATCTTTTTGTAAAATATACAGGCCCTAACAAGGGCCGTTGAATAGAGATAGCAATTGTGAATTTGTTCAGTCTGATTCCATATCACTGTCACCATCAGATACAACATCGTACAGAATAACAGGCTCTGTTCCCAACTTTCTCATTTCCTCCTCCAGCTGTTCAATCTCGTCTGCTTTCATGGTGGCATATTCATAAAGCGAGTTCCTCAACCCTTCAACTGTGCATAGTCGAAGTTTGAGAGCATATCTGGAAGGTATCAAATTATCTCTGGCTGCTCTGTCATAACGTATTCGCAGCTGTCTTAAGAAATTGTTGAGGACAAGTACCTGTCCACATGCTTTCTGGAATTTCGAATCCATCTGCAATACCTGCATCTGAAGATGATCAGTAACTGTAGCCATAATTGAATATCAGTTGTATTGAAGAATAAAGATAATAATCAGTGTGTGTAGTATATGAGCTAGATCGAAGACCAAAGCGAATATGATAAATCCTCTCTGTCCCTTCCTTATATATCTGATGGTGACTGTCAAGATCAGTGAGTGTTGACATACCTGACTGAATTGCTTCGCTGGTCCAGCGCAAGTGACAGATCATTGGTGAGGTGTGAAAGTGATCACGTGTCACAGGCACAAGAGTTTAGCAAGTTGAGTAGTGGAAGCAGCACAAATATTGACAACATGGGATCTCAATTGTTGTTAATCACTTTTTTCACCGATTACTAGAAATTAATTGTGATATAAAAAGTATTAAAAATTTCTGATAATTAAAAAATAATATATCACTCATATTACAATACTTTTAATTTTGCCACTATACTTTTATTTTGTGACAGTAAATGTGGAGCCGTTTCTGACATTTTTTTCCTTAGATATAATGATAAACATAATGAAAAACATTCAGTTTATTATAACTTTGTAATTCTTAAGTATTCTTTTACGCTCCATAACTTGATAAAACAAAAAATGGATAAGCTAAACGCGAAATATATGTCTGCTTATATACACAATTTAAAAAAATATATATTTTGCTGTCATTCATTTAATATGAATGTGAAACAAACTTGTAATAATATTTGAAAAATAAGTTTAACTGAAAAAATCCGCTTACATAAATGATTGCTACATTTCGAAGCAAGCATCGTATAGAGTTATATAGAACTACAAATATATGGCATTTCATTAATATGAATAGTATGTGGTCGATTAAACATTTATTTTAATATAAGTGTTATTAATAAACAATGCGATGCAAGTCGGATTATTATAAATGATGAATATATGAACGACACATTGATGTTTCATCTATTTGTAAAATATACAGGCCCTAACAAGGGCCGTTGAATAGAGATAGCAATTGTGAATTTGTTCAGTCTGATTCCATATCACTGTCACCATCAGATACAACATCGTACAGAATAACAGGCTCTGTTCCCAACTTTCTCATTTCTTCCTCCAGCTGTTCAATCTCGTCTGCTTTCATGGTGGCATATTCATAAAGCGAGTTCCTCAACCCTTCAACTGTGCATAGTCGAAGTCTGAGAGCATATCTGTATGTCCTCAAAATATCTCTGGCTGCTCTGTCATAACGTATTTGCAGCTGTCTTAAGAAATTGTTGAGGACAAGTACCTGTCCACATGCTTTCTGGAATTTCGAATCCATCTGCAATACCTGCATCTGAAGATGATCAGTAACTGTAGCCATGATTGAATATCAGTTGTATTGAAGAATAAAGATAATAATCAGTATGTGTAGTATATGAGCTAGATCGAAGACCAAAGCGAATATGATAAATCCTCTCTGTCCCTTCCTTATATATCTGATGGTGACTGTCAAGATCAGTGAGTGTTGACATACCTGACTGAATTGCTTCGCTGGTCCAGAGCAAGTGACAGATCATTGGTGAGGTGTGAAAGTGATCACGTGTCACAGGCACAAGAGTTTAGCAAGTTGAGTAGTGGAAGCAGCACAAATATTGACAACATGGGATCTCAATTGTTGTTGATCACTTTTTTCACCGATTACTAGAAATTAATTGTGATATGAAAAGTATTGAAAATTTCTGATAATTAAAAAATAATATATCACTCATATTACAATACTTTTAATTTTGCCACTATACTTTTATTTTGTGACAGTAAATGTGGAGCTGTTTCTGACATTTTTTTCCTTAGATATAATTATAAACACAATGAAAAGCATTCATTTTATTATAACTTTGCAATTCTTAAGTTTAGCATAATTTTTATTCTTTTACGCTCCATAACTTAATAAAACAAAAAATGGATAAGCTAAACGCGAAATATATGTCTGCTTATATACACAATTTAAAAAAATATATATTTTGCTGTTATTCATTTTATATGAATGTGAAACAAACTTGTAATATAATTTGAAAAATAATTTTAACTGAAAAAATCCGCTTAGGTAAATGATAGCTACATTTCGAAGCAAACATCGTATAGAGTTATATAGAACTACAAATATATGGCATTTCATTAATATGAATAGTATGTGGTCGATTAAACATTTATTTTAACATAAGTGTTATTAATAAACAATGCGATGCAAGTCGGATTATTATAAATGATGAATATATGAACGACACATTGATGTTTCATCTTTTTGTAAAATATACAGGCCCTAACAAGGGCCGTTGAATAGAGATAGCAATTGTGAATTTGTTCAGTCTGATTCCATATCACTGTCACCATCAGATACAACATCGTACAGAATAACAGGCTCTGTTCCCAACTTTCTCATTTCTTCCTCCAGCTGTTCAATCTCGTCTGCTTTCATGGTGGCATATTCATAAAGCGAGTTCCTCAACCCTCACAATTTAAAAAATATATATTTTGCTGTTATTCATTTAATATGAATGTGAAACAAACTTGTAATAATATTTGAAAAATAAGTTTAACTGAAAAAATCCGCTTAGATAAATGATTGCTACATTTCGAAGCAAGCATCGTATAGAGTTATATAGAACTACAAATATATGGCATTTCATTATTATGAATAGTATGTGGTCGATTAAACATTTATTTTAACAAAAGTGTTATTGATAAACAATGCGATGCAAGTCGGATTATTATAAATGATGAATATATGAACGACACATTGATGTTTCATCTTTTTGTAAAATATACAGGCCCTAACAAGGGCCGTTGAATAGAGATAGCAATTGTGAATTTGTTCAGTCTGATTCCATATCACTGTCACCATCAGATACAACATCGTACAGAATAACAGGCTCTGTTCCCAACTTTCTCATTTCTTCCTCCAGCTGTTCAATCTCGTCTGCTTTCATGGTGGCATATTCATAAAGCGAGTTCCTCAACCCTTCAACTGTGCATAGTCGAAGTCTGAGAGCATATCTGTATGTCCTCAAATTATCTCTGGCTGCTATGTCATAACGTATTTGCAGCTGTCTTAAGAAATTGTTGAGGACAAGTACCTGTCCACATGCTTTCTGGAATTTCGAATCCATCTATAATGTAGGAACTCCGCCGACGAAAGGTCAGACTACCTGTAGGGTGTAGACGTGTTTGTCAAGCTCTTACTATTTTAATAGTTTATGCTAGAATAGAGCGCGAAATGTTTACAGTTTTTATATCATTTTGACTGTGAATATATATAGATCAAGCTGATAACAACAGTTATCCCGGAACATATACATAGAAGTAAATATATGTGGATTATATATTTTATTATAGAGTGTACTATATAGGTCAGGTCAGCTAGTTACCTGTGTTTCACACCTTTACCTGCAAGCTGGACTTACTGTACATACCCTCTAGTACTGAACTCTCACCTGGTGCTGGAAAGGTGTCAATACATCACTAACTGTACTGTACAGAACAACGTGTGATAACACTCTTTATATATATATACTACATCATATCAAGATATGGCTGAACCTGCTATGTACAGTTTTCCTGCGATTACACGACAAGAGAAAAGAAAACAACGACAAAAAAAGCAAGAGAAAATGTGGAAACAACCTGAAACTCTACATCTGGATATGATATGCCACACCAGCGACATTGACAACTCTGGCGTGCTGGAGTACGAGGATCAGCTGTGTGACTTACAGTTTGTCACCCACAACCTTGCTGCTTGGAAGGACGTCTGTTTACAGCACTACGCTCAGAAGTATGAGGCTGGTGACATCACATCTTTCCCGTCTGTGTCTGCGATCTCAGACGGATCCCAGCTGAAAGTTGCTGGCTCTATTGTCATCAATTACTACTCGACAGGAGTAGTGTTAGTGCAAGGCAACCAAGTCCATGATTGGAAAGATCGTGACTTTCCAATTTTGAAAGCTGGTGTTAAAGAATGGGTTGATGAGGCTAATAAGTCTGTGATTGAGATGACGGAGTTAAGGAATAATTCAACCTTAAATGTTACGCGAAATGTCACAGCTGCTCAACAAGCATCATCGCCCGCCTCTGTGACAACCAACACACCAACTATACCCAAAGTAAAAGCTACTCCAAAGAGGAAGAAATCAGTTATGCCCAAGATCAATCCTGCAAAGCCTATGGATAGTTCAACTCCATGTCATAAGCCTGTAAGCGCAAAGCCATCACCACTTCTCTCACCTGTTGTAAAACACGACGTTGACAGCCAGCAAAGTGATGAACTGTCGCAAATTAGTACATTGGAGTCTTTAGCGATCAACACTACCGAGGATATGCCACACCAATCGCCTGTCAACACCTCTGGTAGAGCGACAAAGCTACAACATGTACAGTGCCTAGGTGATTCGTCGCTAGATTTGTTACACGCTGACAGTGTAACTACCAATAACACAGTGCATGAATACAACAGTGACGCTTCTTCTCTCCGTGTGACACCAAACTGTGAACATTGTAAAAATCTACAAGACTATATTACCATCTGCGAAGAGGCTGCAAACACACTACGCGAAGAATTAGCGCAACTGAAACAACAAGCAAGTTCAACACGACCACCTGCCACACCGACACGACCACCGGCCACACTACCAAAAACAAAAGAGCGCATCAAGAAAACCCCAAAGCCTAAGATCTCATTCGTCGGTGATTCTAATGCCCGGAATCTATATAGACACTTGGATAGCACTAAAACAGACAATGCAGTGTGGGTTAATGCCGGCTGCAAGATAGAAGATGTGAACTCACGGGTGCACCATATGATTAAAGACAATGACGTTGGTGTTATACACCTTGGTACAAATGATGCCCTTAGCACCAAATCAGATAATGACTGTCTTGCCGACTGTAGTGACGCCATGGATTCTATCTTGGATTACTCAGTGCAGACGCCTCTCATTGTTTGCTCCGTGCCACCAACACGCAGCCAGAGAGGACAACGACGTGTCACAATGATTAGCACCCTGCTCAAGTATAAATGTGACATGAACAATAGACTACTGTTTGTTGACACCGGATTAACCCTAAGTGATATTGGCAACGACGGAGTCCATCTGACTGACTCTGGTAAAGGAAAGCTTGCCAGGCGTATTCAATGTGAAAGCTTGGATTTTTACCGCAATATAAGCAGCCGACACATGTGAGTACAATTTCTAGTACAATTGCAGACATTAATCATTCTTTTGATAATCGTACTTCATCTACTATTCAACGAGTAGCGAATTGCGACTCAATTTCAATAACTTCTGATAAAGATCACCACAAAATACCCAGTGTTTTAGTTAGCGCAACAAATTTTTTTCCATATTTCAAAAAAGGCTTACGAGTGGCTTGTCACAATATAAATAGATTAATAAACAAACTTGACCAATTAAAATTATTTTTAGTCAACGATTGTCCATCACTTGATGTATATTGTCTTAGTGAGACATTCTTAACGGAAACAATTAATGATTCATATCTCTGTATTGATGGCTACACGCTTGTTAGGAAAGATAGGTTAAACAAAAAAGGAGGTGGTTTAATAATGTATGTCCGCTAAGGCATCTCATACAAACGTAGAGAGGACTTAGAAGGACCTATTGAAACTATATGTATTGAAATCAAATATTCAAATAGATCTATTTTACTGACTTCAGTCTATCGCCCACCAAATAATGATAGTGATTCTATACAACATTGGTTATCTAATATGGAGGAATCTATGTATAAAATTTATTCCGAAAATAAACCAACGATATTAATGGGAGATATTAACATTGATATCATGTCGGACAAAAAAGGTAAACTTCAAGAATCTTGGACCAGCCTTACAACCAATATACAGTTAAACCAGATAATTAAAGAGCCCACGAGAGTAACAAACACCAGTGAAACTCTTATAGACCACATTTACGTCTCTGATGATCTCCCCGTTTTATACAGCTCTCCTATTAAGTATAGTATTAGTGATCATTTCCCTGTATTTGCTGTTTTTAAAATGACGAATATTGATTATAGTAAAAATGATGGTCGCCATAAAATCATAGCGTATCGAAAATACAATAACTTCAATTCTGCAACATTTTTGTCGGACTTACAAAACGCCCCCTGGTTAACTAACGGTGCTGAAAACATTTCAATAGATCAATATCTTCAAAGTTTTATTTCTACTTTTACTAAAATAATAGACAAACATTTACCACTGGTCACCAAACGTATAAAACGACCAAAACAACCAGAGTGGATAACAAATAACATCTTACTAGCTATTAACAAGCGAGAAAATGCAAAGAAAAACAAAGATGAACACAATTATAAGTATTGGAGAAATGAAGTCACAAAGTTAATACGAGATGCAAAGAAAGAATATTATTCGGAATCAATTCAACTCTACAAAAACGACCCGGAAAAATTGTCTAAGGTATTTAATGAACTTAGCAACAAATCAAACTTTTCTAACAACATTAAAACAATAACTTATGAAAACAAAACATTTACAGATGATGCTGATATAGCAAATACTTTTAACAAGTACTTTACTAGTGTATCTGAAAAATATCTAAATAAAGAAAAAAGTCTATCACCAAATCTGAAGAAACTGGAAGCTTTTATTTCAACGAAACTACCAAAAGGAAATATTTTTAATATACCATACATAACAGAGGATTTTGTTTATAAATTTTTGACCAGCCTTGATAATAATAAAGCGACAGGAATCGATAATATATCATCAAAGATTATTAAAATATCAGCCCCAGTAATTACGAAACAATTAACAGACATTTGTAATCACAGTATCCGTAACAGCTGTTTTCCGTCGATCTGGAAAAAGGCAAGAGTTACACCACTTCACAAGAGAAACTCAACCGACGACCCAGAAAACTACAGACCTATCTACCTATCTATTTTGCCCCTTTTGTCTAAAGTTCTTGAAAAACATGTACACAACTCATTGTACGAATTTTTTCTGGTGAATAATCTTTTATCCCCTCGACAATCAGGTTTTCGGACCAAACATTCTTGTGAAACAGCACTCACTGAAATGACTGATAATTGGCTTAGTGCCATGTACAACAATGAATATTGCGGAGTTCTTTTTCTAGATTTATGCAAAGCTTTCGATCTAGTAGATCACACTATTCTACTTAAAAAACTACAATTATATCAACTCGGTGAACAATCCCTTTTTTGGTTTCAATCCTACCTTTCTGATAGAAAACAGTCTGTTAAAATTAATGCGACATATTCAAGCGAAATATGCAACACACATGGCGTTCCACAAGGCTCTATATTGGGTCCCTTACTTTTCTTAATTTATATTAACGACTTTCCATTAGAAAATGCATCTGGTAAAACATCATTATTTGCAGATGATTCAACAATCACTGTCCGTGGCAAAGAAATACAATTTGTCAAGGAACATTTATCTAATGAAGCAGTAAGTACGAACAACTGGTGCTATGAAAATGGCATGGCTTTAAGCTTTGAAAAACCAAAGCCATGTTAATTCTATCAAAAGCAAAAGAATCACGTTTAGCTGAAAATGAAATAGACATCAACATAAATATCAACGGCACACAAATAAAAAATACCAAACAAGAAAAACTCCTAGGTGTGGTTATCGATAATAACTTAACGTGGCATAGTCAAGTAAAAAAAGTTAAACAAACAATTGCTTTCAAGCTGTCTATTTTCAGGAAAATAAGACATTATTTACCTACAAAGACGCGTATTTTGTAAGTAAGTAAGTAAGTAAAATGCTTTACTTCACTTTTCGGCCAGTATGGCCATTTAAGTGAAAATTCCAGGTATTACAATATCCCATATTGTATAGTTAAAGTAGTAAAGAAAAGACAAAGCCAATAAAAGCATGATCGTACTAAAATATTCAGTTTAAAATGTTTGATATGATAAGATGACGATGCTCCTGGCACCTATATGTAACGAGTCTGATGACATGTTGTAGCGCCTGCACTATAACACAGTTTAATGAGTATAAAAATATCAGTATAAATAATGTAAAATATGAAGTGATTATAAAATGAACGACTTATCAAGTCACTATATCTCCATGAAATTGGAGTGATTGTGTAATAAGTCTATGTATTTTGTATTATAACTACTATATAAAACCACACCTACAATATTGCTGCACTATATGGGGACAATGCAACAAAACCGACATATATTCAATAATAAAATTGCAAAAACAAGCCGCGCGCCTTATTTTGGATGCAGATAAGTATTCCCCATCTAGTCCTCTATTCGATCAACTTGAATGGGAAACTTTTGATAGAATTGTTCAGGAAAAACAGGCCACAATGGTATTTAAAGCTCTAAACAACCTTACCCCTGATTATATATCTAATTTATTTAAAGCAACATGCACAAACACAAATCATTCTTTAAGATCAAAGACAAGCAATAAGCTCCATGTATCAGCAGCTCATCACAAAAGCCTGAGGTTTAATGGTCCAAAAATATGGAATTCTTTATCCGACAAAGCACGCAAAGCAACAACAAGTATTCGTACGCGAATACAAAAAACGGAAATAAAAATAGTTAGAGTATAAATAACAGATTTGTAATAATTGTGTTTGAAAGTAAATATATGTTGTCTGCAATTGTGCTTTAATTGTACTCCCAAATGTAATTTATGTATGTGTGTTTGTAGTTGTCATTTTTTTTTTTTTTTTTTTTTTTTTTTTTTTTTTTCACAATGTATATACTGTATATATATATATATATATATATATTTCAATACTAGATATTATTTTATAATTCAAGTAATAGTATGAGGTTAAGTACTATTATGAGTTATATAAATATACCTCAATATATATGAAAAAAAAAAAAAAAAAATGTCCATGTTTATATTATTTTTGTCAATTATTTCAATATATACACTTCAATCATGTAAATTGTTTTACTTCAAATGATGACTTCTCATGTAGATGTTTGTAAAATTATATGTTTCTCCCAGATATATTGTCAGATTTACCATGTACACGAATTTAAATATATGTTATTATTACTGTTTTATATTATATAAGTAAATGGATGATACGAGTTATCTAGATATCATTATATTATTTTAATAGATGTATATATCAATGTATGTTTTTTAATGTTTATGTATGAGGGCCCCACGGCGGATGAGCTATGCTCAGTGGGTTGGTACATACATGCATGTATGTTTTTAATTTTTATTGATTTTGTACGTTGTTGTATATACCTGTACCCTCGGTAAATAAAGTCTTTATTATTATTATATTATCTGCAATACCTGCATCTGAAGATGATCAGTAACTGTAGCCATGATTGAATATCAGTTGTATTGAATAATAAAGATAATAATCAGTGTGTGTAGTATATGAGCTAGATCGAAGACCAAAGCGAATATGATAAATCCTCTCTGTCCCTTCCATATATATCTGATGGTGACTGTCAAGATCAGTGAGTGTTGACATACCTGACTGAATTGCTTCACTGGTCCAGCGCAAGTGACAGATCATTGGTGAGGTGTGAAAGTGATCACGTGTCACAGGCACAAAAGTTTAGCAAGTTGAGTAGTGGAAGCAGCACAAATATTGACAACTTGGGATCTCAATTGTTGTTAATCACTTTTTTCACCGATTACTAGAAATTAATTGTGATATAAAAAGTATTGAAAATTTCTGATAATTAAAAAATAATATATCACTCATATTACAATACTTTTAATTTTGCCACTATACTTTTATTTTGTGACAGTAAATGTGGAGCTGTTTCTGACATTTTTTTCCTTAGATATAATGATAAACACAATGAAAAACATTCATTTTATTATAACTTTGCAATTCTTAAGTTTAGCATAATTTTTATTCTTTTACGCTCCATAACTTAATAAAACAAAAAATGGATAAGCTAAACGCGAAATATATGTCTGCTTATATACACAATTTAAAAAAATATATATTTTGCTGTTATTCATTTAATATGAATGCGAAACAAACTTGTAATAATATTTGAAAAATAAGTTTAACTGAAAAAATCCTCTTAGATTAATGATTGCTACATTTCGAAGCAAGCATCGTATAGAGTTATATAGAACTACAAATATATGGCATTTCATTATTATGAATAGTATGTGGTCGATTAAACATTTATTTTAACATAAGTGTTATTAATAAACAATGCGATGCAAGTCGGATTATTATAAATGATGAATATATGAACGACACATTGATGTTTCATTTTTTGGTAAAATATACAGGCCCTAACAAGGGCCGTTGAATAGAGATAGCAATTGTGAATTTGTTCAGTCTAATTCCATATCACTGTCACCATCAGATACAACATCGTACAGAATAACAGGCTCTGTTCCCAACTTTCTCATTTCTTCCTCCAGCTGTTCAATCTCGTCTGCTTTCATGGTGGCATATTCATAAAGCGAGTTCCTCAACCCTTCAACTGTGCATAGTCGAAGTCTGAGAGCATATCTGTATGTCCTCAAATTATCTCTGGCTGCTCTGTCATAACGTATTTGCAGCTGTCTTAAGAAATTGTTGAGGACAAGTACCTGTCCACATGCTTTCTGGAATTTCGAATCCATCTGCAATACCTGCATCTGAAGATGATCAGTAACTGTAGCCATGATTGAATATCAGTTGTATTGAATAATAAAGATAATAATCAGTGTGTGTAGTATATGAGCTAGATCGAAGACCAAAGCGAATATGATAAATCCTCTCTGTCCCTTCCATATATATCTGATGGTGACTGTCAAGATCAGTGAGTGTTGACATACCTGACTGAATTGCTTCACTGGTCCAGCGCAAGTGACAGATCATTGGTGAGGTGTGAAAGTGATCACGTGTCACAGGCACAAAAGTTTAGCAAGTTGAGTAGTGGAAGCAGCACAAATATTGACAACATGGGATCTCAATTGTTGTTAATCACTTTTTTCACCGATTACTAGAAATTAATTGTGATATAAAAAGTATTGAAAATTTCTGATAATTAAAAAATAATATATCACTCATATTACAATACTTTTAATTTTGCCACTATACTTTTATTTTGTGACAGTAAATGTGGAGCTGTTTCTGACATTTTTTTCCTTAGATATAATGATAAACACAATGAAAAACATTCATTTTATTATAACTTTGCAATTCTTATGTTTAGCATAATTTTTATTCTTTTACGCTCCATAACTTAATAAAACAAAAAATGGATAAGCTAAACGCGAAATATATGTCTGCTTATATACACAATTAAAAAAAATATATATTTTGCTGTTATTCATTTAATATGAATGCGAAACAAACTTGTAATAATATTTGAAAAATAAGTTTAACTGAAAAAATCCTCTTAGATTAATGATTGCTACATTTCGAAGCAAGCATCGTATAGAGTTATATAGAACTACAAATATATGGCATTTCATTATTATGAATAGTATGTGGTCGATTAAACATTTATTTTAACATAAGTGTTATTAATAAACAATGCGATGCAAGTCGGATTATTATAAATGATGAATATATGAACGACACATTGATGTTTCATTTTTTGGTAAAATATACAGGCCCTAACAAGGGCCGTTGAATAGAGATAGCAATTGTGAATTTGTTCAGTCTAATTCCATATCACTGTCACCATCAGATACAACATCGTACAGAATAACAGGCTCTGTTCCCAACTTTCTCATTTCTTCCTCCAGCTGTTCAATCTCGTCTGCTTTCATGGTGGCATATTCATAAAGCGAGTTCCTCAACCCTTCAACTGTGCATAGTCGAAGTCTGAGAGCATATCTGTATGTCCTCAAATTATCTCTGGCTGCTCTGTCATAACGTATTTGCAGCTGTCTTAAGAAATTGTTGAGGACAAGTACCTGTCCACATGCTTTCTGGAATTTCGAATCCATCTGCAATACCTGCATCTGAAGATGATCAGTAACTGTAGCCATGATTGAATATCAGTTGTATTGAATAATAAAGATAATAATCAGTGTGTGTAGTATATGAGCTAGATCGAAGACCAAAGCGAATATGATAAATCCTCTCTGTCCCTTCCATATATATCTGATGGTGACTGTCAAGATCAGTGAGTGTTGACATACCTGACTGAATTGCTTCACTGGTCCAGCGCAAGTGACAGATCATTGGTGAGGTGTGAAAGTGATCACGTGTCACAGGCACAAAAGTTTAGCAAGTTGAGTAGTGGAAGCAGCACAAATATTGACAACATGGGATCTCAATTGTTGTTAATCACTTTTTTCACCGATTACTAGAAATTAATTGTGATATAAAAAGTATTGAAAATTTCTGATAATTAAAAAATAATATATCACTCATATTACAATACTTTTAATTTTGCCACTATACTTTTATTTTGTGACAGTAAATGTGGAGCTGTTTCTGACATTTTTTTCCTTAGATATAATGATAAACACAATGAAAAACATTCATTTTATTATAACTTTGCAATTCTTATGTTTAGCATAATTTTTATTCTTTTACGCTCCATAACTTAATAAAACAAAAAATGGATAAGCTAAACGCGAAATATATGTCTGCTTATATACACAATTTAAAAAAATATATATTTTGCTGTTATTCATTTAATATGAATGCGAAACAAACTTGTAATAATATTTGAAAAATAAGTTTAACTGAAAAAATCCTCTTAGATTAATGATTGCTACATTTCGAAGCAAGCATCGTATAGAGTTATATAGAACTACAAATATATGGCATTTCATTATTATGAATAGTATGTGGTCGATTAAACATTTATTTTAACATAAGTGTTATTAATAAACAATGCGATGCAAGTCGGATTATTATAAATGATGAATATATGAACGACACATTGATGTTTCATTTTTTGGTAAAATATACAGGCCCTAACAAGGGCCGTTGAATAGAGATAGCAATTGTGAATTTGTTCAGTCTAATTCCATATCACTGTCACCATCAGATACAACATCGTACAGAATAACAGGCTCTGTTCCCAACTTTCTCATTTCTTCCTCCAGCTGTTCAATCTCGTCTGCTTTCATGGTGGCATATTCATAAAGCGAGTTCCTCAACCCTTCAACTGTGCATAGTCGAAGTCTGAGAGCATATCTGTATGTCCTCAAATTATCTCTGGCTGCTCTGTCATAACGTATTTGCAGCTGTCTTAAGAAATTGTTGAGGACAAGTACCTGTCCACATGCTTTCTGGAATTTCGAATCCATCTGCAATACCTGCATCTGAAGATGATCAGTAACTGTAGCCATGATTGAATATCAGTTGTATTGAATAATAAAGATAATAATCAGTGTGTGTAGTATATGAGCTAGATCGAAGACCAAAGCGAATATGATAAATCCTCTCTGTCCCTTCCATATATATCTGATGGTGACTGTCAAGATCAGTGAGTGTTGACATACCTGACTGAATTGCTTCACTGGTCCAGCGCAAGTGACAGATCATTGGTGAGGTGTGAAAGTGATCACGTGTCACAGGCACAAAAGTTTAGCAAGTTGAGTAGTGGAAGCAGCACAAATATTGACAACATGGGATCTCAATTGTTGTTAATCACTTTTTTCACCGATTACTAGAAATTAATTGTGATATAAAAAGTATTGAAAATTTCTGATAATTAAAAAATAATATATCACTCATATTACAATACTTTTAATTTTGCCACTATACTTTTATTTTGTGACAGTAAATGTGGAGCTGTTTCTGACATTTTTTTCCTTAGATATAATGATAAACACAATGAAAAACATTCATTTTATTATAACTTTGCAATTCTTATGTTTAGCATAATTTTTATTCTTTTACGCTCCATAACTTAATAAAACAAAAAATGGATAAGCTAAACGCGAAATATATGTCTGCTTATATACACAATTTAAAAAAATATATATTTTGCTGTTATTCATTTAATATGAATGCGAAACAAACTTGTAATAATATTTGAAAAATAAGTTTAACTCAAAAAATCCTCTTAGATTAATGATTGCTACATTTCGAAGCAAGCATCGTATAGAGTTATATAGAACTACAAATATATGGCATTTCATTATTATGAATAGTATGTGGTCGATTAAACATTTATTTTAACATAAGTGTTATTAATAAACAATGCGATGCAAGTCGGATTATTATAAATGATGAATATATGAACGACACATTGATGTTTCATTTTTTTGTAAAATATACAGGCCCTAACAAGGGCCGTTGAATAGAGATAGCAATTGTGAATTTGTTCAGTCTGATTCCATATCACTGTCACCATCAGATACAACATCGTACAGAATAACAGGCTCTGTTCCCAACTTTCTCATTTCTTCCTCCAGCTGTTCAATCTCGTCTGCTTTCATGGTGGCATATTCATAAAGCGAGTTCCTCAACCCTTCAACTGTGCATAGTCGAAGTCTGAGAGCATATCTGTATGTCCTCAAATTATCTCTGGCTGCTCTGTCATAACGTATTTGCAGCTGTCTTAAGAAATTGTTGAGGACAAGTACCTGTCCACATGCTTTCTGGAATTTCGAATCCATCTGCAATACCTGCATCTGAAGATGATCAGTAACTGTAGCCATGATTGAATATCAGTTGTATTGAATAATAAAGATAATAATCAGTGTGTGTAGTATATGAGCTAGATCGAAGACCAAAGCGAATATGATAAATCCTCTCTGTCCCTTCCATATATATCTGATGGTGACTGTCAAGATCAGTGAGTGTTGACATACCTGACTGAATTGCTTCACTGGTCCAGCGCAAGTGACAGATCATTGGTGAGGTGTGAAAGTGATCACGTGTCACAGGCACAAAAGTTTAGCAAGTTGAGTAGTGGAAGCAGCACAAATATTGACAACATGGGATCTCAATTGTTGTTAATCACTTTTTTCACCGATTACTAGAAATTAATTGTGATATAAAAAGTTGAGAAAATTTCTGATAATTAAAAAATAATATATCACTCATATTACAATACTTTTAATTTTGCCACTATACTTTTATTTTGTGACAGTAAATGTGGAGCTGTTTCTGACATTTTTTTCCTTAGATATAATGATAAACACAATGAAAAACATTCATTTTATTATAACTTTGCAATTCTTAAGTTTAGCATAATTTTTATTCTTTTACGCTCCATAACTTAATAAAACAAAAAATGGATAAGCTAAACGCGAAATATATGTCTGCTTATATACACAATTTAAAAAAATATATATTTTGCTGTTATTCATTTAATATGAATGCGAAACAAACTTGTAATAATATTTGAAAAATAAGTTTAACTGAAAAAATCCGCTTAGATTAATGATTGCTACATTTCGAAGCAAGCATCGTATAGAGTTATATGGAACTACAAATATATGGCATTTCATTAATATGAATAGTATGTGGTCGATTAAACATTTATTTTAACATAAGTGTTATTAATAAACAATGCGATGCAAGTCGGATTATTATAAATGATGAATATATGAACGACACATTGATGTTTCATCTTTTTGTAAAATATACAGGCCCTAACAAGGGCCGTTGAATAGAGATAGCAATTGTGAATTTGTTCAGTCTGATTCCATATCACTGTCACCATCAGATACAACATCGTACAGAATAACAGGCTCTGTTCCCAACTTTCTCATTTCTTCCTCCAGCTGTTCAATCTCGTCTGCTTTCATGGTGGCATATTCATAAAGCGAGTTCCTCAACCCTTCAACTGTGCATAGTCGAAGTCTGAGAGCATATCTGTATGTCCTCAAAATATCTCTGGCTGCTCTGTCATAACGTATTTGCAGCTGTCTTAAGAAATTGTTGAGGACAAGTACCTGTCCACATGCTTTCTGGAATTTCGAATCCATCTGCAATACCTGCATCTGAAGATGATCAGTAACTGTAGCCATGATTGAATATCAGTTGTATTGAAGAATAAAGATAATAATCAGTGTGTGTAGTATATGAGCTAGATCGAAGACCAAAGCGAATATGATAAATCCTCTCTGTCCCTTCCTTATATATATGATGGTGACTGTCAAGATCAGTGAGTGTTGACATACCTGACTGAATTGCTTCGCTGGTCCAGCGCAAGTGACAGATCATTGGTGAGGTGTGAAAGTGATCACGTGTCACAGGCACAAGAGTTTAGCAAGTTGAGTAGTGGAAGCAGCACAAATATTGACAACATGGGATCTCAATTGTTGTTAATCACTTTTTTCACCGATTACTAGAAATTAATTGTGATATAAAAAGTATTGAAAATTTCTGATAATTAAAAAATAATATATCACTCATATTACAATACTTTTAATTTTGCCACTATACTTTTATTTTGTGACAGTAAATGTGGAGCTGTTTCTGACATTTTTTTCCTTAGATATAATGATAAACATAATGAAAAACATTCATTTTATTATAACTTTGCAATTCTTAAGTTTTGCATATTTTTTATTCTTTTACGCTCCATAACTTAATAAAACAAAAAATGGATAAGCTAAACGCGAAATATATGTCTGCTTATTTACACAATTTAAAAAAATATATATTTTGCTGTTATTCATTTAATATGAATGTGAAACAAACTTGTAATAATAATTGAAAAATAAGTTTAACCGAAAAAATCCGCTTAGATAAATGATTGCTACATTTCGAAGCAAGCATCGTATAGAGTTATATAGAACTACAAATATATGGCATTTCATTATTATGAATAGTATGTGATCGATTAAACATTTATTTCAACATAAGTGTTATTAATAAACAATGCGATGCAAGTCGGATTATTATAAATGATGAATATATGAACGACACATTGATGTTTAATCTTTTTGTAAAATATACAGGCCCTAACAAGGGCCGTTGAATAGAGATAGCAATTGTGAATTTGTTCAGTCTGATTCCATATCACTGTCACCATCAGATACAACATCGTACAGAATAACAGGCTCTGTTCCCAACTTTCTCATTTCTTCCTCCAGCTGTTCAATCTCGTCTGCTTTCATGGTGGCATATTCATAAAGCGAGTTCCTCAACCCTTCTGTAGCCATGATTGAATATCAGTTGTATTGAATATCAAGTATAGAACTATACTTTTATTTCGTGACAGTAAATGTGGAGCTGTTTCTGACATTTTTTTCCTTAGATATAATGATAAACATAATGAAAAACATTCATTTTATTATAACTTTGCAATTCTTAAGTTTTGCATATTTTTTATTCTTTTACGCTCCATAACTTAATAAAACAAAAAATGGATAAGCTAAACGCGAAATATATGTCTGCTTATATACACAATTTAAAAAAATATATATTTTGCTGTTATTCATTTAATATGAATGCGAAACAAACTTGTAATAATATTTGAAAAATAAGTTTAACTGAAAAAATCCGCTTAGATTAATGATTGCTACATTTCGAAGCAAGCATCGTATAGAGTTATATGGAACTACAAATATATGGCATTTCATTAATATGAATAGTATGTGGTCGATTAAACATTTATTTTAACATAAGTGTTATTAATAAACAATGCGATGCAAGTCGGATTATTATAAATGATGAATATATGAACGACACATTGATGTTTCATCTTTTTGTAAAATATACAGGCCCTAACAAGGGCCGTTGAATAGAGATAGCAATTGTGAATTTGTTCAGTCTGATTCCATATCACTGTCACCATCAGATACAACATCGTACAGAATAACAGGCTCTGTTCCCAACTTTCTCATTTCTTCCTCCAGCTGTTCAATCTCGTCTGCTTTCATGGTGGCATATTCATAAAGCGAGTTCCTCAACCCTTCAACTGTGCATAGTCGAAGTCTGAGAGCATATCTGTATGTCCTCAAAATATCTCTGGCTGCTCTGTCATAACGTATTTGCAGCTGTCTTAAGAAATTGTTGAGGACAAGTACCTGTCCACATGCTTTCTGGAATTTCGAATCCATCTGCAATACCTGCATCTGAAGATGATCAGTAACTGTAGCCATGATTGAATATCAGTTGTATTGAAGAATAAAGATAATAATCAGTGTGTGTAGTATATGAGCTAGATCGAAGACCAAAGCGAATATGATAAATCCTCTCTGTCCCTTCCTTATATATATGATGGTGACTGTCAAGATCAGTGAGTGTTGACATACCTGACTGAATTGCTTCGCTGGTCCAGCGCAAGTGACAGATCATTGGTGAGGTGTGAAAGTGATCACGTGTCACAGGCACAAGAGTTTAGCAAGTTGAGTAGTGGAAGCAGCACAAATATTGACAACATGGGATCTCAATTGTTGTTAATCACTTTTTTCACCGATTACTAGAAATTAATTGTGATATAAAAAGTATTGAAAATTTCTGATAATTAAAAAATAATATATCACTCATATTACAATACTTTTAATTTTGCCACTATACTTTTATTTTGTGACAGTAAATGTGGAGCTGTTTCTGACATTTTTTTCCTTAGATATAATGATAAACATAATGAAAAACATTCATTTTATTATAACTTTGCAATTCTTAAGTTTTGCATATTTTTTATTCTTTTACGCTCCATAACTTAATAAAACAAAAAATGGATAAGCTAAACGCGAAATATATGTCTGCTTATTTACACAATTTAAAAAAATATATATTTTGCTGTTATTCATTTAATATGAATGTGAAACAAACTTGTAATAATAATTGAAAAATAAGTTTAACCGAAAAAATCCGCTTAGATAAATGATTGCTACATTTCGAAGCAAGCATCGTATAGAGTTATATAGAACTACAAATATATGGCATTTCATTATTATGAATAGTATGTGATCGATTAAACATTTATTTCAACATAAGTGTTATTAATAAACAATGCGATGCAAGTCGGATTATTATAAATGATGAATATATGAACGACACATTGATGTTTAATCTTTTTGTAAAATATACAGGCCCTAACAAGGGCCGTTGAATAGAGATAGCAATTGTGAATTTGTTCAGTCTGATTCCATATCACTGTCACCATCAGATACAACATCGTACAGAATAACAGGCTCTGTTCCCAACTTTCTCATTTCTTCCTCCAGCTGTTCAATCTCGTCTGCTTTCATGGTGGCATATTCATAAAGCGAGTTCCTCAACCCTTCTGTAGCCATGATTGAATATCAGTTGTATTGAATATCAAGTATAGAACTATACTTTTATTTCGTGACAGTAAATGTGGAGCTGTTTCTGACATTTTTTTCCTTAGATATAATGATAAACATAATGAAAAACATTCATTTTATTATAACTTTGCAATTCTTAAGTTTTGCATATTTTTTATTCTTTTACGCTCCATAACTTAATAAAACAAAAAATGGATAAGCTAAACGCGAAATATATGTCTGCTTATATACACAATTTAAAAAAATATATATTTTGCTGTTATTCATTTAATATGAATGTGAAACAAACTTGTAATAATAATTGAAAAATAAGTTTAACCGAAAAAATCCGCTTAGATAAATGATTGCTACATTTCGAAGCAAGCATCGTATAGAGTTATATAGAACTACAAATATATGGCATTTCATTATTATGAATAGTATGTGGTCGATTAAACATTTATTTCAACATAAGTGTTATTAATAAACAATGCGATGCAAGTCGGATTATTATAAATGATGAATATATGAACGACACATTGATGTTTCATCTTTTTGTAAAATATACAGGCCCTAACAAGGGCCGTTGAATAGAGATAGCAATTGTGAATTTGTTCAGTCTGATTCCATATCACTGTCACCATCAGATACAACATCGTACAGAATAACAGGCTCTGTTCCCAACTTTCTCATTTCTTCCTCCAGCTGTTCAATCTCGTCTGCTTTCATGGTGGCATATTCATAAAGCGAGTTCCTCAACCCTTCAACTGTGCATAGTCGAAGTCTGAGAGCATATCTGTATGTCCTCAAATTATCTCTGGCTGCTCTGTCATAACGTATTTGCAGCTGTCTTAAGAAATTGTTGAGGACAAGTACCTGTCCACATGCTTTCTGGAATTTCGAATCCATCTGCAATACCTGCATCTGAAGATGATCAGTAACTGTAGCCATGATTGAATATCAGTTGTATTGAAGAATAAAGATAATAATCAGTGTGTGTAGTATATGAGCTAGATCGAAGACCAAAGCGAATATGATAAATCCTCTCTGTCCCTTCCTTATATATCTGATGGTGACTGTCAAGATCAGTGAGTGTTGACATACCTGACTGAATTGCTTCGCTGGTCCAGCGCAAGTGACAGATCATTGGTGAGGTGTGAAAGTGATCACGTGTCACGGGCACAAGAGTTTAGCAAGTTGAGTAGTGGAAGCAGCACAAATATTGACAACATGGGATCTCAATTGTTGTTAATCACTTTTTTCACCGATTACTAGAAATTAATTGTGATATAAAAAGTATAGAAAATTTCTGATAATTAGAAAATAATATATCACTCATATTACAATACTTTTAATTTTGCCACTATACTTTTATTTCGTGACAGTAAATGTGGAGCTGTTTCTGACATTTTTTTCCTTAGATATAATGATAAACATAATGAAAAACATTCATTTTATTATAACTTTGTAATTCCTAAGTTTAGCATAATTTTTATTCTTTTACGCTCCATAACTTAATAAAACAAAAAATGGATAAGCTAAACGCGAAATATATGTCTGCTTATATACACAATTTAAAAAAATATATATTTTGCTGTTATTCATTTATTATGAATGTGAAACAAACTTGTAATAATATTTGAAAAATAAGTTTAACTGAAAAAATCCGCTTAGATAAATGATTGCTACATTTGGAAGCAAGCATCGTATAGAGTTATATAGAACTACAAATATATGGCATTTCATTAATATGAATAGTATGTGGTCGATTAAACATTTATTTTAACATAAGTGTTATTAATAAACAATGCGATGCAAGTCGGATTACTATAAATGATGAATATATGAACGACACATTGATGTTTCATCTTTTTGTAAAATATACAGGCCCTAACAAGGGCCGTTGAATAGAGATAGCAATTGTGAATTTGTTCAGTCTGATTCCATATCACTGTCACCATCAGATACAACATCGTACAGAATAACAGGCTCTGCTCCCAACTTTCTCATTTCTTCCTCCAGCTGTTCAATCTCGTCTGCTTTCATGGTGGCATATTCATAAAGCGAGTTCCTCAACCCTTCAACTGTGCATAGTCGAAGTCTGAGAGCATATCTGTATGTCCTCAAATTATCTCTGGCTGCTCTGTCATAACGTATTTGCAGCTGTCTTAAGAAATTGTTGAGGACAAGTACCTGTCCACATGCTTTCTGGAATTTCGAATCCATCTGCAATACCTGCATCTGAAGATGATCAGTAACTGTAGCCATGATTGAATATCAGTTGTATTGAAGAATAAAGATGATAATCAGTGTGTGTAGTATATGAGCTAGATCGAAGACCAAAGCGAATATGATAAATCCTCTCTGTCCCTTCCTTATATATCTGATGGTGACTGTCAAGATCAGTGAGTGTTGACATACCTGACTGAATTGCTTCGCTGGTCCAGCGCAAGTGACAGATCATTGGTGAGGTGTGAAAGTGATCACGTGTCACAGGCACAAGAGTTTAGCAAGTTGAGTAGTGGAAGCAGCACAAATATTGACAACATGGGATCTCAATTGTTGTTAATCACTTTTTTCACCGATTACTAGAAATTAATTGTGATATAAAAAGTATTGAAAATTTCTGATAATTAAAAAATAATATATCACTCATATTACAATACTTTTAATTTTGCCACTATACTTTTATTTTGTGACAGTAAATGTGGAGCTGTTTCTGACATTTTTTTCCTTAGATATAATGATAAACATAATGAAAAACATTCATTTTATTATAACTTTGTAATTCTTATGTTTAGCATAATTTTTATTCTTTTACGCCCCATAACTTAATAAAACGAAAAATGGATAAGCTAAACGCGAAATATATGTCTGCTTATATACACAATTTAAAAAAATATATATTTTGCTGTTATTCATTTAATATGAATGTGAAACAAACTTGTAATAATATTTGAAAAATAAGTTTAACTGAAAAAATCCGCTTAGATAAATGATTGCTACATTTCGAAGCAAGCATCGTATAGAGTTATATAGAACTACAAATATATGGCATTTCATTATTATGAATAGTATGTGGTCGATTAAACATTTATTTTAACATAAGTGTTATTAATAAACAATGCGATGCAAGTCGGATTATTATAAATGATGAATATATGAACGACACATTGATGTTTCATCTTTTTGTAAAATATACAGGCCCTAACAAGGGCCGTTGAATAGAGATAGCAATAGTGAATTTGTTCAGTCTGATTCCATATCACTGTCACCATCAGATACAACATCGTACAGAATAACAGGCTCTGTTCCCAACTTTCTCATTTATTCCTCCAGCTGTTCAATCTCGTCTGCTTTCATGGTGGCATATTCAAAAAGCGAGTTCCTCAACCCTTCAACTGTGCATAGTCGAAGTCTGAGAGCATATCTGTATGTCCTCAAATTATCTCTGGCTGCTCTGTCATAACGTATTTGCAGCTGTCTTAAGAAATTGTTGAGGACAAGTACCTGTCCACATGCTTTCTGGAATTTCGAATCCATCTGCAATACCTGCATCTGAAGATGATCAGTAACTGTAGCCATGATCGAATATCAGTTGTATTGAAGAATAAAGATAATAATCAGTGTGTGTAGTATATGAGCTAGATCGAAAACCAAAGCGAATATGATAAATCCTCTCTGCCCCTTCCTTATATATCTGATGGTGACTGTCAAGATCAGTGAGTGTCGACATACCTGACTGAATTGCTTCGCTGGTCCAGCGCAAGTGACAGATCATTGGTGAGGTGTGAAAGTGATCACGTGTCACAGGCACAAGAGTTTAGCAAGTTGAGTAGTGGAAGCAGCACAAAAATTGACAACATGGGATCTCAATTGTTGTTAATCACTTTTTTCACCGAATACTAGAAATTAATTGTGATATAAAAAGTATTGAAAATTTCTGATAATTAAAAAATAATATATCACTCATATTACAATACTTTTAATTTTGCCACTATACTTTTATTTTGTGACAGTAAATGTGGAGCTGTTTCTGACATTTTTTTCCTTAGATATAATGATAAACATAATGAAAAACATTCATTTTATTATAACTTTGCAATTCTTAAGTTTAGCATAATTTTTATTCTTTTACGCTCCATAACTTAATAAAACAAAAAATGGATAAGCTAAACGCAAAATATATGTCTGCTTATATACACAATTTTAAAAAATTTATATTTTGCTGTTATTCATTTAATATGAATGTGAAACAAACTTGTAATAATATTTGAAAAATAAGTTTAACTGAAAAAAATCCGCTTAGATAAATGATAGCTACATTTCGAAGCAAGCATCGTATAGAGTTATATAGAACTACAAATATATGGCATTTCATTAATATGAATAGTATGTGGTCGATTAAACATTTATTTTAACATAAGTGTTATTAATAAGCAATGCGATGCAAGTCGGATTATTATAAATGATGAATATATGAACGACACATTGATGTTTCATCTTTTTGTAAAATATACAGGCTCTAACAAGGGCCGTTGAATAGAGATAGCAATTGTGAATTTGTTCAGTCTGATTCCATATCACTGTCACCATCAGATACAACATCGTACAGAATAACAGGCTCTGTTCCCAACTTTCTCATTTCTTCCTCCAGCTGTTCAATCTCGTCTGATTTCATGGTGGCATATTCATAAAGCGAGTTCCTCAACCCTTCAACTGTGCATAGTCGAAGTCTGAGAGCATATCTGTATGTCCTCAAATTATCTCTGGCTGCTCTGTCATAACGTATTTGCAGCTGTCTTAAGAAATTGTTGAGGACAAGTACCTGTCCACATGCTTTCTGGAATTTCGAATCCATCTGCAATACCTGCATCTGAAGATAATCAGTAACTGTAGCCATGATTGAATATCAGTTGTATTGAAGAATAAAGATGATAATCAGTGTGTGTAGTATATGAGCTAGATCGAAGACCAAAGCGAATATGATAAATCCTCTCTGTCCCTTCCTTATATATCTGATGGTGACTGTCAAGATCAGTGAGTGTTGACATACCTGACTGAATTGCTTCGCTGGTCCAGCGCAAGTGACAGATCATTGGTGAGGTGTGAAAGTGATCACGTGTCACAGACACAAGAGTTTAGCAAGTTGAGTAGTGGAAGCAGCACAAATATTGACAACATGGGATCTCAATTGTTGTTAATCACTTTTTTCACCGATTACTAGAAATTAATTGTGATATAAAAAGTATTGAAAATTTCTGATAATTAAAAAATAATATATCACTCATATTACAATACTTTTAATTTTGCCACTATACTTTTATTTTGTGACAGTAAATGTGGAGCTGTTTCTGACATTTTTTTCCTTAGATATAATGATAAACATAATGAAAAACATTCATTTTATTATAACTTTGCAATTCTTAAGTTTTGCATAATTTTTATTCTTTTACGCTCCATAACTTAATAAAACAAAAAAAATGGATAAGCTAAACGCGAAATATATGTCTGCTTATATACACAATTTAAAAAAATATATATTTTGCTGTTATTTATTTAATATGAATGTGAAACAAACTTGTAATAATATTTGAAAAATAAGTTTAACCGAAAAAATCCGTTTAGATAAATGATTGCTACATTTCGAAGCAAGCAACGTATAGAGTTATATAGAACTACAAATATATGGCATTTCATTATTATGAATAGTATGTGGTCGATTAAACATTTATTTCAACATAAGTGTTATTAATAAACAATGCGATGCAAGTCGGATTATTATAAATGATGAATATATGAACGACACATTGATGTTTCATCTTTTTGTAAAATATACAGGCCCTAACAAGGGCCGTTGAATAGAGATAGCAATTGTGAATTTGTTCAGTCTGATTCCATATCACTGTCACCATCAGATACAACATCGTACAGAATAACAGGCTCTGTTCCCAACTTTCTCATTTCTTCCCCCAGCTGTTCAACCTCGTCTGCTTTCATGGTGGCATATTCATAAAGCGAGTTCCTCAACCCTTCAACTGTGCATAGTCGAAGTCTGAGAGCATATCTGTATGTCCTCAAATTATCTCTGGCTGCTCTGTCATAACGTATTTGCAGCTGTCTTAAGAAATTGTTGAGGACAAGTATCTGTCCACATGCTTTCTGGAATTTCGAATCCATCTGCAATACCTGCATCTGAAGATGATCAGTAACTGTAGCCATGATTGAATATCAGTTGTATTGAAGAATAAAGATAATAATCAGTGTGTGTAGTATATGAGCTAGATCGAAGACCAAAGCGAATATGATAAATCCTCTCTGTCCCTTCCTTATATATCTGATGGTGACTGTCAAGATCAGTGAGTGTTGACATACCTGACTGAATTGCTTCGCTGGTCCAGCGCAAGTGACAGATCATTGGTGAGGTGTGAAAGTGATCACGTGTCACAGGCACAAGAGTTTAGCAAGTTGAGTAGTGGAAGCAGCACAAATATTGACAACATGGGATCTCAATTGTTGTTAATCACTTTTTTCACCGATTACTAGAAATTAATTGTGATATAAAAAGTATTGAAAATTTCTGATAATTAAAAAATAATATATCACTCATATTACAATACTTTTAATTTTGCCACTATACTTTTATTTTGTGACAGTAAATGTGGAGCTGTTTCTGACATTTTTTTCCTTAGATATAATGATAAACATAATGAAAAACATTCATTTTATTATAACTTTGTAATTCTTAAGTTTAGCATAATTTTTATTCTTTTACGCTCCATAACTTAATAAAACAAAAAATGGATAAGCTAAACGCGAAATATATGTCTGCTTATATACACAATTTAAAAAAATATATATTTTGCTGTTATTCATTTAATATGAATGTGAAACAAACTTGTAATAATATTTGAAAAATAAGTTTAACTGAAAAAATCCGCTTAGATAAATGATAGCTACATTTCGAAGCAAGCATCGTATAGAGTTATATAGAACTACAAATATATGGCATTTCATTAATATGAATAGTATGTGGTCGATTAAACATTTATTTTAACATAAGTGTTATTAATAAACAATGCGATGCAAGTCGGATTATTATAAATGATGAATATATGAACGACACATTGATG
Source organism: Flabesymbios commensalis (assembly GCA_964017125.1). Taxonomy (NCBI): domain Eukaryota; kingdom Metazoa; phylum Annelida; class Polychaeta; order Terebellida; family Flabelligeridae; genus Flabesymbios; species Flabesymbios commensalis. Next base: position 24,031,925 of record OZ024913.1, on the reverse strand, counting down.
TTTCATCTTTTTGTAAAATATACAGGCCCTAACAAGGGCCGTTGAATAGAGATAGCAATTGTGAATTTGTTCAGTCTGAATCCAAATCACTGTCACCATCAGATACAACATCGTACAGAATAACAGGCTCTGTTCCCAACTTTCTCATTTCTTCCTCCAGCTGTTCAATCTCGTCTGCTTTCATGGTGGCATATTCATAAAGCGAGTTCCTCAACCCTTCAACTGTGCATAGTCGAAGTCTGAGAGCATATCTGTATGTCCTCAAATTATCTCTGGCTGCTCTGTCATAACGTATTTGCAGCTGTCTTAAGAAATTGTTGAGGACAAGTACCTGTCCACATGCTTTCTGGAATTTCGAATCCATCTGCAATACCTGCATCTGAAGATGATCAGTAACTGTAGCCATGATTGAATATCAGTTGTATTGAAGAATAAAGATAATAATCAGTGTGTGTAGTATATGAGCTAGATCGAAGACCAAAGCGAATATGATAAATCCTCTCTGTCCCTTCCTTATATATCTGATGGTGACTGTCAAGATCAGTGAGTGTTGACATACCTGACTGAATTGCTTCGCTGGTCCAGCGCAAGTGACAGATCATTGGTGAGGTGTGAAAGTGATCACGTGTCACAGGCACAAGAGTTTAGCAAGTTGAGTAGTGGAAGCAGCACAAATATTGACAACATGGGATCTCAATTGTTGTTAATCACTTTTTTCACCGATTACTAGAAATTAATTGTGATATAAAAAGTATTGAAAATTTCTGATAATTAAAAAATATTATATCACTCATATTACAATACTTTTAATTTTGCCACTATACTTTCATTTTGTGACAGTAAATGTGGAGCTGTTTCTGACATTTTTTTCCTTAGATATAATGATAAACATAATGAAAAACATTCATTTTATTATAACTTTGTAATCTTAAGTTTAGCATAGTTTTTTTTCTTTTACGCTCCATAACTTAATACAACAAAAAATGGATAAGCTAAACGCGAAATATATGTCTGCTTATATACACAATTTAAAAAAATATATATTTTGCTGTTATTCATTTAATATGACTGTGAAACAAACTTGTAATAATATTTGAAAAATAAGTTTAACTGAAAAAATCCGCTTAGATAAATGATAGCTACATTTCGAAGCAAGCATCGTATAGAGTTATATAGAACTACAAATATATGGCATTTCATTTATATGAATAGTATGTGGTCGATTAAACATTTATTTTAACATAAGTGTTATTAATAAACAATGCGATGCAAGTCGGATTATTATAAATGATGAATATATGAACGACACATTGATGTTTCATCTTTTTGTAAAATATACAGGCCCTAACAAGGGCCGTTGAATAGAGATAGCAATTGTGAATTTGTTCAGTCTGATTCCATATCACTGTCACCATCAGATACAACATCGTACAGAATAACAGGCTCTGTTCCCAACTTTCTCATTTCTTCCTCCAGCTGTTCAATCTCGTCTGCTTTCATGGTGGCATATTCATAAAGCGAGTTCCTCAACCCTTCAACTGTGCATAGTCGAAGTCTGAGAGCATATCTGTATGTCCTCAAATTATCTCTGGCTGCTCTGTCATAACGTATTTGCAGCTGTCTTAAGAAATTGTTGAGGACAAGTACCTGTCCACATGCTTTCTGGAATTTCGAATCCATCTGCAATACCTGCATCTGAAGATGATCATTAACTGTAGCCATGATTAAATATCAGTTGTATTGAAGAATAAAGATAATAATCAGTGTGTGTAGTATATGAGCTAGATCGAAGACCAAAGCGAATATGATAAATCCTCTCTGTCCCTTCCTTATATATCTGATGGTGACTGTCAAGATCAGTGAGTTTTGACATACCTGACTGAATTGCTTCGCTGGTCCAGCGCAAGTGACAGATCATTGGTGAGGTGTGAAAGTGATCACGTGTCACAGGCACAAGAGTTTAGCAAGTTGAGTAGTGGAAGCAGCACAAATATTGACAACATGGGATCTCAATTGTTGTTAATCACTTTTTTCACCGATTACTAGAAATTAATTGTGATATAAAAAGTATTAAAAATTTCTGATAATTAAAAAATAATATATCACTCATATTACAATACTTTTAATTTTGCCACTATACTTTTATTTTGTGACAGTAAATGTGGAGCTGTTTCTGACATTTTTTTCCTTAGATATAATGATAAACATAATGAAAAACATTCATTTTATTATAACTTTGTAATTCTTAAGATTAGCATAATTTTTATTCTTTTACGCTCCATAACTTAATAAAACAAAAAATGGATAAGCTAAACGCGAAATATATGTCTGCTTATATACACAATTTAAAAAATATATATTTTGCTGTTATTCATTTATTATGAATGTGAAACAAACTTGTAATAATATTTGAAAAATAAGTTTAACTGAAAAAATCCGCTTAGATAAATGATTGCTACATTTCGAAGCAAGCATCGTATAGAGTTATATAGAACTACAAATATATGGCATTTCATTTATATGAATAGTATGTGGTCGATTAAACATTTATTTTAACATAAGTGTTATTAATAAACAATGCGATGCAAGTCGGATTATTATAAATGATGAATATATGAACGACACATTGATGTTTCATCTTTTTGTAAAATATACAGGCCCTAACAAGGGCCGTTGAATAGAGATAGCAATTGTGAATTTGTTCAGTCTGATTCCATATCACTGTCACCATCAGATACAACATCGTACAGAATAACAGGCTCTGTTCCCAACTTTCTCATTTCTTCCTCCAGCTGTTCAATCTGGTCTGCTTTCATGGTGGCATATTCATAAAGCGAGTTCCTCAACCCTTCAACTGTGCATAGTCGAAGTCTGAGAGCATATCTGTATGTCCTCAAATTATCTCAGGCTGCTCTGTCATAACGTATTTGCAGCTGTCTTAAGAAATTGTTGAGGACAAGTACCTGTCCACATGCTTTCTGGAATTTCGAATCCATCTGCAATACCTGCATCTGAAGATGATCATTAACTGTAGCCATGATTAAATATCAGTTGTATTGAAGAATAAAGATAATAATCAGTGTGTGTAGTATATGAGCTAGATCGAAGACCAAAGCGAATATGATAAATCCTCTCTGTCCCTTCCTTATATATCTGATGGTGACTGTCAAGATCAGTGAGTGTTGACATACCTGACTGAATTGCTTCGCTGGTCCAGCGCAAGTGACAGATCATTGGTGAGGTGTGAAAGTGATCACGTGTCACAGGCACAAGAGTTTAGCAAGTTGAGTAGTGGAAGCAGCACAAATATTGACAACATGGGATCTCAATTGTTGTTAATCACTTTTTTCACCGATTACTAGAAATTAATTGTGATATAAAAAGTATTAAAAATTTCTGATAATTAAAAAATAATATATCACTCATATTACAATACTTTTAATTTTGCCACTATACTTTTATTTTGTGACAGTAAATGTGGAGCTGTTTCTGACATTTTTTTCCTTAGATATAATGATAAACATAATGAAAAACATTCATTTTATTATAACTTTGTAATTCTTAAGATTAGCATAATTTTTATTCTTTTACGCTCCATAACTTAATAAAACAAAAAATGGATAAGCTAAACGCGAAATATATGTCTGCTTATATACACAATTTAAAAAATATATATTTTGCTGTTATTCATTTATTATGAATGTGAAACAAACTTGTAATAATATTTGAAAAATAAGTTTAACTGAAAAAATCCGCTTAGATAAATGATTGCTACATTTCGAAGCAAGCATCGTATAGAGTTATATAGAACTACAAATATATGGCATTTCATTTATATGAATAGTATGTGGTCGATTAAACATTTATTTTAACATAAGTGTTATTAATAAACAATGCGATGCAAGTCGGATTATTATAAATGATGAATATATGAACGACACATTGATGTTTCATCTTTTTGTAAAATATACAGGCCCTAACAAGGGCCGTTGAATAGAGATAGCAATTGTGAATTTGTTCAGTCTGATTCCATATCACTGTCACCATCAGATACAACATCGTACAGAATAACAGGCTCTGTTCCCAACTTTCTCATTTCTTCCTCCAGCTTTTCAATCTCGTCTGCTTTCATGGTGGCATATTCATAAAGCGAGTTCCTCAACCCTTCAACTGTGCATAGTCGAAGTCTGAGAGCATATCTGTATGTCCTCAAATTATCTCTGGCTGCTCTGTCATAACGTATTTGCAGCTGTCTTAAGAAATTGTTGAGGACAAGTACCTGTCCACATGCTTTCTGGAATTTCGAATCCATCTGCAATACCTGCATCTGAAGATGATCATTAACTGTAGCCATGATTAAATATCAGTTGTATTGAAGAATAAAGATAATAATCAGTGTGTGTAGTATATGAGCTAGATCAAAGACCAAAGCGAATATGATAAATCCTCTCTGTCCCTTCCTTATATATCTGATGGTGACTGTCAAGATCAGTGAGTTTTGACATACCTGACTGAATTGCTTCGCTGGTCCAGCGCAAGTGACAGATCATTGGTGAGGTGTGAAAGTGATCACGTGTCACAGGCACAATAGTTTAGCAAGTTGAGTAGTGGAAGCAGCACAAATATTGACAACATGGGATCTCAATTGTTGTTAATCACTTTTTTCACCGATTACTAGAAATTAATTGTGATATAAAAAGTATTAAAAATTTCTGATAATTAAAAAATAATATATCACTCATATTACAATACTTTTAATTTTGCCACTATACTTTTATTTTGTGACAGTAAATGTGGAGCTGTTTCTGACATTTTTTTCCTTAGATATAATGATAAACATAATGAAAAACATTCATTTTATTATAACTTTGTAATTCTTAAGATTAGCATAATTTTTATTCTTTTACGCTCCATAACTTAATAAAACAAAAAATGGATAAGCTAAACGCGAAATATATGTCTGCTTATATACACAATTTAAAAAATATATATTTTGCTGTTATTCATTTAATATGAATGTGAAACAAACTTGTAATAATATTTGAAAAATAAGTTTAACTGAAAAAATCCGCTTAGATAAATGATTGCTACATTTCGAAGCAAGCATCGTATAGAGTTATATAGAACTACAAATATATGGCATTTCATTTATATGAATAGTATGTGGTCGATTAAACATTTATTTTAACATAAGTGTTATTAATAAACAATGCGATGCAAGTCGGATTATTATAAATGATGAATATATGAACGACACATTGATGTTTCATCTTTTTGTAAAATATACAGGCCCTAACAAGGGCCGTTGAATAGAGATAGCAATTGTGAATTTGTTCAGTCTGATTCCATATCACTGTCACCATCAGATACAACATCGTACAGAATAACAGGCTCTGTTCCCAACTTTCTCATTTCTTCCTCCAGCTGTTCAATCTGGTCTGCTTTCATGGTGGCATATTCATAAAGCGAGTTCCTCAACCCTTCAACTGTGCATAGTCGAAGTCTGAGAGCATATCTGTATGTCCTCAAATTATCTCTGGCTGCTCTGTCATAACGTATTTGCAGCTGTCTTAAGAAATTGTTGAGGACAAGTACCTGTCCACATGCTTTCTGGAATTTCGAATCCATCTGCAATACCTGCATCTGAAGATGATCATTAACTGTAGCCATGATTAAATATCAGTTGTATTGAAGAATAAAGATAATAATCAGTGTGTGTAGTATATGAGCTAGATCGAAGACCAAAGCGAATATGATAAATCCTCTCTGTCCCTTCCTTATATATCTGATGGTGACTGTCAAGATCAGTGAGTGTTGACATACCTGACTGAATTGCTTCGCTGGTCCAGCGCAAGTGACAGATCATTGGTGAGGTGTGAAAGTGATCACGTGTCACAGGCACAAGAGTTTAGCAAGTTGAGTAGTGGAAGCAGCACAAATATTGACAACATGGGATCTCAATTGTTGTTAATCACTTTTTTCACCGATTACTAGAAATTAATTGTGATATAAAAAGTATTAAAAATTTCTGATAATTAAAAAATAATATATCACTCATATTACAATACTTTTAATTTTGCCACTATACTTTTATTTTGTGACAGTAAATGTGGAGCTGTTTCTGACATTTTTTTCCTTAGATATAATGATAAACATAATGAAAAACATTCATTTTATTATAACTTTGTAATTCTTAAGATTAGCATAATTTTTATTCTTTTACGCTCCATAACTTAATAAAACAAAAAATGGATAAGCTAAACGCGAAATATATGTCTGCTTATATACACAATTTAAAAAATATATATTTTGCTGTTATTCATTTAATATGAATGTGAAACAAACTTGTAATAATATTTGAAAAATAAGCTTAACTGAAAAAATCCGCTTAGATAAATGATTGCTACATTTCGAAGCAAGCATCGTATAGAGTTATATAGAACTACAAATATATGGCATTACATTTATATGAATAGTATGTGGTCGATTAAACATTTATTTTAACATAAGTGTTATTAATAAACAATGCGATGCAAGTCGGATTATTATAAATGATGAATATATGAACGACACATTGATGTTTCATCTTTTTGTAAAATATACAGGCCCTAACAAGGGCCGTTGAATAATGATAGCAATTGTGAATTTGTTCAGTCTGATTCCATATCACTGTCACCATCAGATACAACATCGTACAGAATAACAGGCTCTGTTCCCAACTTTCTCATTTCTTCCTCCAGCTGTTCAATCTCGTCTGCTTTCATGGTGGCATATTCATAAAGCGAGTTCCTCAACCCTTCAACTGTGCATAGTCGAAGTCTGCGAGCATATCTGTATGTCCTCAAATTATCTCTGGCTGCTCTGTCATAACGTATTTGCAGCTGTCTTAAGAAATTGTTGAGGACAAGTACCTGTCCACATGCTTTCTGGAATTTCGAATCCATCTGCAATACCTGCATCTGAAGATGATCATTAACTGTAGCCATGATTAAATATCAGTTGTATTGAAGAATAAAGATAATAATCAGTGTGTGTAGTATATGAGCTAGATCAAAGACCAAAGCGAATATGATAAATCCTCTCTGTCCCTTCCTTATATATCTGATGGTGACTGTCAAGATCAGTGAGTTTTGACATACCTGACTGAATTGCTTCGCTGGTCCAGCGCAAGTGACAGATCATTGGTGAGGTGTGAAAGTGATCACGTGTCACAGGCACAAGAGTTTAGCAAGTTGAGTAGTGGAAGCAGCACAAATATTGACAACATGGGATCTCAATTGTTGTTAATCACTTTTTTCACCGATTACTAGAAATTAATTGTGATATAAAAAGTATTAAAAATTTCTGATAATTAAAAAATAATATATCACTCATATTACAATACTTTTAATTTTGCCACTATACTTTTATTTTGTGACAGTAAATGTGGAGCTGTTTCTGACATTTTTTTCCTTAGATATAATGATAAACATATTGAAAAACATTCATTTTATTATAACTTTGTAATTCTTAAGATTAGCATAATTTTTATTCTTTTACGCTCCATAACTTAATAAAACAAAAAATGGATAAGCTAAACGCGAAATATATGTCTGCTTATATACACAATTTAAAAAATATATATTTTGCTGTTATTCATTTAATATGAATGTGAAACAAACTTGTAATAATATTTGAAAAATAAGTTTAACTGAAAAAATCCGCTTAGATAAATGATTGCTACATTTCGAAGCAAGCATCGTATAGAGTTATATAGAACTACAAATATATGGCATTTCATTAATATAAATAGTGTGTGGTCGATTAAACATTTATTTTAACATAAGTGTTATCAATAAACAATGCGATGCAAGTCGGATTATTATAAATGATGAATATATGAACGACACATTGATGTTTCATCTTTTTGTAAAATATACAGGCCCTAACAAGGGCCGTTGAATAGAGATAGCAATTGTGAATTTGTTCAGTCTGATTCCATATCACTGTCACCATCAGATACAACATCGTACAGAATAACAGGCTCTGTTCCCAACTGTCTTATTTCTTCTTCCAGCTGTTCAATCTCGTCTGCTTTCATGGTGGCATATTCATCAAGCGAGTTCCTCAACCCTTCAACTGTGCATAGTCGAAGTCTGAGAGCATATCTGTATGTCCTCAAATTATCTCTGGCTGCTCTGTAATAACGTATTTGCAGCTGTCTTAAGAAATTGTTGAGGACAAGTACCTGTCCACATGCTTTCTAGAATTTCGAATCCATCTGCAATACCTGCATCTGAAGATGATCAGTAACTGTAGCCATGATTGAATATCAGTTGTATTGAAGAATAAAGATAATAATCAGTGTGTGTAGTATATGAGCTAGATCGAAGACCAAAGCGAATATGATAAATCCTCTCTGTCCCTTTCTTATATATCTGATGGTGACTGTCAAGATCAGTGAGTGTTGACATACCTGACTGAATTGCTTCGCTGGTCCAGCGCAAGTGACAGATCATTGGTGAGGTGTGAAAGTGATCACGTGTCACAGGCACAAGAGTTTAGCAAGTTGAGTAGTGGAAGCAGCACAAATATTGACAACATGGGATCTCAATTGTTGTTAATCACTTTTTTCACCGATTACTAGAAATTAATTGTGATATAAAAAGTATTGAAAATTTCTGATAATTAAAAAATAATATATCACTCATATTACAGTACTTTTAATTTTGCCACTATACTTTCATTTTGTGACAGTAAATGTGGAGCTGTTTCTGACATTTTTTTCCTTAGATATAATGATAAACATAAGGAAAAACATTCATTTTATTATAACTTTGTAATTCTTAAGTTTAGCATAGTTTTTATTCTTTTACGCTCCATAACTTAATACAACAAAAAATGGATAAGCTAAACGCGAAATATATGTCTGCTTATATACACAATTTAAAATAATATATATTTTGCTGTTATTCATTTAATATGACTGTGAAACAAACTTGTAATAATATTTGAAAAATAAGTTCAACTGAAAAAATCCGCTTAGATAAATGATAGCTACATTTCGAAGCAAGCATCGTATAGAGTTATATAGAACTACAAATATATGGCATTTCATTAACCCATTAAAGCCCAACTTTTTAAAACAGAGCCTCCTAGTCGAAAATATAACACATTGCTACGATAAGACCATTATTACTATTTTAAATTAAAAAAAAAAATATATTTTTTTTGAAAAGTGGTTTCCGGGACTTGCAATTTTTTTTGCCAGTGGGCTTTAGAGGGGTCAATAAAATGTGTTTACTGTGACCAGTAGTAGTATTATTAAATTTTTGCTTTACATCACTTTTCGGCACAAATGGTCTTTTAAGTGACATTGTAATACGATAAAAACGTTGTAGTCAATTGATGAGATGAATGATGTACAGATGATGATGTGAGGGTGGGGGTGATAGGACATGGTGGGTTATTGAGAGCATTATTGGGCTTATCTAGGGGATCTACCCCCAGACATGCCCAGACTTGGGTTTCGCTGTGCAATTTAATGCTGAAACTCTGTGGCATTTCACGCAGCGATTAGATTTTGGCCAGATACGAGGAGGCTGTAGCTTCCCTTGGATGATTGCTGTAGACTAGTGTTTCTGTACCATGCCATACAGCATGCAACATATTTTCAATGACACTCCCCGGATGGGGGCGACAAGTACAACTACTAACAATCATCCCAGTACCTAGATATGGTCGATGTAGTGACCAACACTGGTAATCACTCCCACGAGGGGTATTAAACATAAATGTATTTTATTTCATACTGAGACTAGGGGGGGGGGGGGGGTGTTTATATGAACTGCTTTGTGCCATGTTTACCTAAATAAGGTATCATGGTTTCGTCAATGCTGAAATCCTCAGCTCCATCTGCCTGCTTGAAAGCTCCAGTCAACTCTTCAAATATCGGCCAAACCTTGTAGTAGGCCTATCTGTCACCTGAAAAATTAGTATTATCTCTAAATTAAATATTACTTACGATATCATCGAGCCTGTTCCGCCTCAGAGACCAGAGAATTGTGAATATCAGCTCATTCTGACCAATAACGCCGGCTATATATGGTAGTCGGTTGTATCCAGATAGAAGAATGATACCTAACAATGTTAGAGCATCCATCTTATCTACAGCGAGGCTTCTTTCCTTTTGCTGAGAATACAGGTTGTACTCCCTCTGCATGCCATCAACCAGGTTGTAGGGGAACATTGAGACAAATACGGTCCCAGGAGATTTAACATTCTCTTTCAATAAATCTTGTACATTTCATACACATCTTTATAATGACCCCATCTATTTCCTCGCTTTCTCATCTGCTTTACAGTAGTTGACTCATCCCTCGCAGCGTATTCAAACACGGAGATGATATAATTCATCATATATCATAAACATATCAACCAAAGACACCATAAGTGCCCACTGGCAAATTTTCTTGCCAGTACCTACATTTTCAATTGCAATGTTTTCCTACTTATATGTCATTTAGCAGACAAACAATTATAATTAGAAAATAATGGAAATGTGCTTAACATATCAGCATGCTAGGGGATTTATTACCAGACAGTCTACATAATAAACATAATGTATTCCGTTGCATGATTTTACAGAATGGTTTATTACTACAGACTATAATACCATGTATTATCCCACTGGCAATTTTTTTTGCCATGTATATCATTAGTCTTTTTATGCACAGGTATGAATCTTTTTTCAGCATTACAATTAAATGGTAAAAATCACCACACATGACAGTTTCTTCATGCATATTGACTTACTTACTACAATATATGTAAAAAACTACTTATTGGTCTTTTCCACGACGATGAAGTAGCATTCTGGAGGTACTATTTTCCGACAAAATTAAGCGTTGCTAAGTGTTGGTATCAACTATCAATTGCATAAAATGTAGTTAACCAAGACGACAAGGGAGTTTACAACGGCTTCAAGTCTTGTAATCTTTTAAAAAAAAAAAAATTGTGACGTCAAACAAAAACGTCACTGGCAAAAAAACTTGCCAGTGGGCTTTAATGGGTTAATATGAATAGTATGTGGTCGATTAAACATTTATTTTAACATAAGTGTTAATAATAAACAATGCGATGCAAGTCGGATTATTATAAATGATGAATATATGAACGACACATTGATGTTTCATCTTTTTGTAAAATATACAGGCCCTAACAAGGGCCGTTGAATAGAGATAGCAATTGTGAATTTGTTCAGTCTGATTCCATATCACTGTCACCATCAGATACAACATCGTACAGAATAACAGGCTCTGTTCCCAACTTTCTCATTTCTTCCTCCAGCTGTTCAATCTCGTCTGCTTTCATGGTGGCATATTCATAAAGCGAGTTCCTCAACCCTTCAACTGTGCATAGTCGAAGTCTGAGAGCATATCTGTATGTCCTCAAATTATCTCTGGCTGCTCTGTCATAACGTATTTGCAGCTGTCTTAAGAAATTGTTGAGGACAAGTACCTGTCCACATGCTTTCTGGAATTTCGAATCCATCTGCAATACCTGCATCTGAAGATGATCATTAACTGTAGCCATGATTAAATATCAGTTGTATTGAAGAATAAAGATAATAATCAGTGTGTGTAGTATATGAGCTAGATCGAAGACCAAAGCGAATATGATAAATCCTCTCTGTCCCTTCCTTATATATCTGATGGTGACTGTCAAGATCAGTGAGTTTTGACATACCTGACTGAATTGCTTCGCTGGTCCAGCGCAAGTGACAGATCATTGGTGAGGTGTGAAAGTGATCACGTGTCACAGGCACAAGAGTTTAGCAAGTTGAGTAGTGGAAGCAGCACCAATATTGACAACATGGGATCTCAATTGTTGTTAATCACTTTTTTCACCGATTACTAGAAATTAATTGTGATATAAAAAGTATTAAAAATTTCTGATAATTAAAAAATAATATATCACTCATATTACAATACTTTTAATTTTGCCACTATACTTTTATTTTGTAACAGTAAATGTGGAGCTGTTTCTGACATTTTTTTCCTTAGATATAATGATAAACATAATGAAAAACATTCATTTTATTATAACTTTGTAATTCTTAAGATTAGCATAATTTTTATTCTTTTACGCTCCATAACTTAATAAAACAAAAAATGGATAAGCTAAACGCGAAATATATGTCTGCTTATATACACAATTTAAAAAATATATATTTTGCTGTTATTCATTTAATATGAATGTGAAACAAACTTGTAATAATATTTGAAAAATAAGTTTAACTGAAAAAATCCGCTTAGATAAATGATTGCTACATTTCGAAGCAAGCATCGTATAGAGTTATATAGAACTACAAATATATGGCATTTCATTTATATGAATAGTATGTGGTCGATTAAACATTTATTTTAACATAAGTGTTATTAATAAACAATGCGATGCAAGTCGGATTATTATAAATGATGAATATATGAACGACACATTGATGTTTCATCTTTTTGTAAAATATACAGGCCCTAACAAGGGCCGTTGAATAGAGATAGCAATTGTGAATTTGTTCAGTCTGATTCCATATCACTGTCACCATCAGATACAACATCGTACAGAATAACAGGCTCTGTTCCCAACTTTCTCATTTCTTCCTCCAGCTGTTCAATCTGGTCTGCTTTCATGGTGGCATATTCATAAAGCGAGTTCCTCAACCCTTCAACTGTGCATAGTCGAAGTCTGAGAGCATATCTGTATGTCCTCAAATTATCTCTGGCTGCTCTGTCATAACGTATTTGCAGCTGTCTTAAGAAATTGTTGAGGACAAGTACCTGTCCACATGCTTTCTGGAATTTCGAATCCATCTGCAATACCTGCATCTGAAGATGATCATTAACTGTAGCCATGATTAAATATCAGTTGTATTGAAGAATAAAGATAATAATCAGTGTGTGTAGTATATGAGCTAGATCGAAGACCAAAGCGAATATGATAAATCCTCTCTGTCCCTTCCTTATATATCTGATGGTGACTGTCAAGATCAGTGAGTGTTGACATACCTGACTGAATTGCTTCGCTGGTCCAGCGCAAGTGACAGATCATTGGTGAGGTGTGAAAGTGATCACGTGTCACAGGCACAAGAGTTTAGCAAGTTGAGTAGTGGAAGCAGCACAAATATTGACAACATGGGATCTCAATTGTTGTTAATCACTTTTTTCACCGATAACTAGAAATTAATTGTGATATAAAAAGTATTAAAAATTTCTGATAATTAAAAAATAATATATCACTCATATTACAATACTTTTAATTTTGCCACTATACTTTTATTTTGTGACAGTAAATGTGGAGCTGTTTCTGACATTTTTTTCCTTAGATATAATGATAAACATAATGAAAAACATTCATTTTATTATAACTTTGTAATTCTTAAGATTAGCATAATTTTTATTCTTTTACGCTCCATAACTTAATAAAACAAAAAATGGATAAGCTAAACGCGAAATATATGTCTGCTTATATACACAATTTAAAAAATATATATTTTGCTGTTATTCATTTAATATGAATGTGAAACAAACTTGTAATAATATTTAAAAAATTAGCTTAACTGAAAAAATCCGCTTAGATAAATGATTGCTACATTTCGAAGCAAGCATCGTATAGAGTTATATAGAACTACAAATATATGGCATTTCATTTATATGAATAGTATGTGGTCGATTAAACATTTATTTTAACATAAGTGTTATTAATAAACAATGCGATGCAAGTCGGATTATTATAAATGATGAATATATGAACGACACATTGATGTTTCATCTTTTTGTAAAATATACAGGCCCTAACAAGGGCCGTTGAATAGAGATAGCAATTGTGAATTTGTTCAGTCTGATTCCATATCACTGTCACCATCAGATACAACATCGTACAGAATAACAGGCTCTGTTCCCAACTTTCTCATTTCTTCCTCCAGCTGTTCAATCTCGTCTGCTTTCATGGTGGCATATTCATAAAGCGAGTTCCTCAACCCTTCAACTGTGCATAGTCGAAGTCTGAGAGCATATCTGTATGTCCTCAAATTATCTCTGGCTGCTCTGTCATAACGTATTTGCAGCTGTCTTAAGAAATTGTTGAGGACAAGTACCTGTCCACATGCTTTCTGGAATTTCGAATCCATCTGCAATACCTGCATCTGAAGATGATCATTAACTGTAGCCATGATTAAATATCAGTTGTATTGAAGAATAAAGATAATAATCAGTGTGTGTAGTATATGAGCTAGATCAAAGACCAAAGCGAATATGATAAATCCTCTCTGTCCCTTCCTTATATATCTGATGGTGACTGTCAAGATCAGTGAGTTTTGACATACCTGACTGAATTGCTTCGCTGGTCCAGCGCAAGTGACAGATCATTGGTGAGGTGTGAAAGTGATCACGTGTCACAGGCACAAGAGTTTAGCAAGTTGAGTAGTGGAAGCAGCACAAATATTGACAACATGGGATCTCAATTGTTGTTAATCACTTTTTTCACCGATTACTAGAAATTAATTGTGATATAAAAAGTATTAAAAATTTCTGATAATTAAAAAATAATATATCACTCATATTACAATACTTTTAATTTTGCCACTATACTTTTATTTTGTGACAGTAAATGTGGAGCTGTTTCTGACATTTTTTTCCTTAGATATAATGATAAACATAATGAAAAACATTCATTTTATTATAACTTTGTAATTCTTAAGATTAGCATAATTTTTATTCTTTTACGCTCCATAACTTAATAAAACAAAAAATGGATAAGCTAAACGCGAAATATATGTCTGCTTATATACACAATTTAAAAAATATATATTTTGCTGTTATTCATTTAATATGAATGTGAAACAAACTTGTAATAATATTTGAAAAATAAGTTTAACTGAAAAAATCCGCTTAGATAAATGATTGCTACATTTCGAAGCAAGCATCGTATAGAGTTATATAGAACTACAAATATATGGCATTTCATTAATATGAATAGTGTGTGGTCGATTAAACATTTATTTTAACATAAGTGTTATCAATAAACAATGCGATGCAAGTCGGATTATTATAAATGATGAATATATGAACGACACATTGATGTTTCATCTTTTTGTAAAATATACAGGCCCTAACAAGGGCCGTTGAATAGAGATAGCAATTGTGAATTTGTTCAGTCTGATTCCATATCACTGTCACCATCAGATACAACATCGTACAGAATAACAGGCTCTGTTCCCAACTGTCTTATTTCTTCTTCCAGCTGTTCAATCTCGTCTGCTTTCATGGTGGCATATTCATAAAGCGAGTTCCTCAACCCTTCAACTGTGCATAGTCGAAGTCTGAGAGCATATCTGTATGTCCTCAAATTATCTCTGGCTGCTCTGTCATAACGTATTTGCAGCTGTCTTAAGAAATTGTTGAGGACAAGTACCTGTCCACATGCTTTCTGGAATTTCGAATCCATCTGCAATACCTGCATCTGAAGATGATCATTAACTGTAGCCATGATTAAATATCAGTTGTATTGAAGAATAAAGATAATAATCAGTGTGTGTAGTATATGAGCTAGATCGAAGACCAAAGCGAATATGATAAATCCTCTCTGTCCCTTCCTTATATATCTGATGGTGACTGTCAAGATCAGTGAGTGTTGACATACCTGACTGAATTGCTTCGCTGGTCCAGCGCAAGTGACAGATCATTGGTGAGGTGTGAAAGTGATCACGTGTCACAGGCACAAGAGTTTAGCAAGTTGAGTAGTGGAAGCAGCACAAATATTGACAACATGGGATCTCAATTGTTGTTAATCACTTTTTTCACCGATAACTAGAAATTAATTGTGATATTAAAAGTAATAAAAATTTCTGATAATTAAAAAATAATATATCACTCATATTACAATACTTTTAATTTTGCCACTATACTTTTATTTTGTGACAGTAAATGTGGAGCTGTTTCTGACATTTTTTTCCTTAGATATAATGATAAACATAATGAAAAACATTCATTTTATTATAACTTTGTAATTCTTAAGATTAGCATAATTTTTATTCTTTTACGCTCCATAACTTAATAAAACAAAAAATGGATAAGCTAAACGCGAAATATATGTCTGCTTATATACACAATTTAAAAAATATATATTTTGCTGTTATTCATTTAATATGAATGTGAAACAAACTTGTAATAATATTTAAAAAATAAGCTTAACTGAAAAAATCCGCTTAGATAAATGATTGCTACATTTCGAAGCAAGCATCGTATAGAGTTATATAGAACTACAAATATATGGCATTTCATTTATATGAATAGTATGTGGTCGATTAAACATTTATTTTAACATAAGTGTTATTAATAAACAATGCGATGCAAGTCGGATTATTATAAATGATGAATATATGAACGACACATTGATGTTTCATCTTTTTGTAAAATATACAGGCCCTAACAAGGGCCGTTGAATAGAGATAGCAATTGTGAATTTGTTCAGTCTGATTCCATATCACTGTCACCATCAGATACAACATCGTACAGAATAACAGGCTCTGTTCCCAACTTTCTCATTTCTTCCTCCAGCTGTTCAATCTCGTCTGCTTTCATGGTGGCATATTCATAAAGCGAGTTCCTCAACCCTTCAACTGTGCATAGTCGAAGTCTGAGAGCATATCTGTATGTCCTCAAATTATCTCTGGCTGCTCTGTCATAACGTATTTGCAGCTGTCTTAAGAAATTGTTGAGGACAAGTACCTGTCCACATGCTTTCTGGAATTTCGAATCCATCTGCAATACCTGCATCTGAAGATGATCATTAACTGTAGCCATGATTAAATATCAGTTGTATTGAAGAATAAAGATAATAATCAGTGTGTGTAGTATATGAGCTAGATCAAAGACCAAAGCGAATATGATAAATCCTCTCTGTCCCTTCCTTATATATCTGATGGTGACTGTCAAGATCAGTGAGTTTTGACATACCTGACTGAATTGCTTCGCTGGTCCAGCGCAAGTGACAGATCATTGGTGAGGTGTGAAAGTGATCACGTGTCACAGGCACAAGAGTTTAGCAAGTTGAGTAGTGGAAGCAGCACAAATATTGACAACATGGGATCTCAATTGTTGTTAATCACTTTTTTCACCGATTACTAGAAATTAATTGTGATATAAAAAGTATTAAAAATTTCTGATAATTAAAAAATAATATATCACTCATATTACAATACTTTTAATTTTGCCACTATACTTTTATTTTGTGACAGTAAATGTGGAGCTGTTTCTGACATTTTTTTCCTTAGATATAATGATAAACATAATGAAAAACATTCATTTTATTATAACTTTGTAATTCTTAAGATTAGCATAATTTTTATTCTTTTACGCTCCATAACTTAATAAAACAAAAAATGGATAAGCTAAACGCGAAATATATGTCTGCTTATATACACAATTTAAAAAATATATATTTTGCTGTTATTCATTTAATATGAATGTGAAACAAACTTGTAATAATATTTGAAAAATAAGTTTAACTGAAAAAATCCGCTTAGATAAATGATTGCTACATTTCGAAGCAAGCATCGTATAGAGTTATATAGAACTACAAATATATGGCATTTCATTAATATGAATAGTGTGTGGTCGATTAAACATTTATTTTAACATAAGTGTTATCAATAAACAATGCGATGCAAGTCGGATTATTATAAATGATGAATATATGAACGACACATTGATGTTTCATCTTTTTGTAAAATATACAGGCCCTAACAAGGGCCGTTGAATAGAGATAGCAATTGTGAATTTGTTCAGTCTGATTCCATATCACTGTCACCATCAGATACAACATCGTACAGAATAACAGGCTCTGTTCCCAACTGTCTTATTTCTTCTTCCAGCTGTTCAATCTCGTCTGCTTTCATGGTGGCATATTCATAAAGCGAGTTCCTCAACCCTTCAACTGTGCATAGTCGAAGTCTGAGAGCATATCTGTATGTCCTCAAATTATCTCTGGCTGCTCTGTAATAACGTATTTGCAGCTGTCTTAAGAAATTGTTGAGGACAAGTACCTGTCCACATGCTTTCTGGAATTTCGAATCCATCTGCAATACCTGCATCTGAAGATGATCAGTAACTGTAGCCATGATTGAATATCAGTTGTATTGAAGAATAAAGATAATAATCAGTGTGTGTAGTATATGAGCTAGATCGAAGACCAAAGCGAATATGATAAATCCTCTCTGTCCCTTTCTTATATATCTGATGGTGACTGTCAAGATCAGTGAGTGTTGACATACCTGACTGAATTGCTTCGCTGGTCCAGCGCAAGTGACAGATCATTGGTGAGGTGTGAAAGTGATCACGTGTCACAGGCACAAGAGTTTAGCAAGTTGAGTAGTGGAAGCAGCACAAATATTGACAACATGGGATCTCAATTGTTGTTAATCACTTTTTTCACCGATTACTAGAAATTAATTGTGATATAAAAAGTATTGAAAATTTCTGATAATTAAAAAATAATATATCACTCATATTACAGTACTTTTAATTTTGCCACTATACTTTCATTTTGTGACAGTAAATGTGGAGCTGTTTCTGACATTTTTTTCCTTAGATATAATGATAAACATAAGGAAAAACATTCATTTTATTATAACTTTGTAATTCTTAAGTTTAGCATAGTTTTTATTCTTTTACGCTCCATAACTTAATACAACAAAAAATGGATAAGCTAAACGCGAAATATATGTCTGCTTATATACACAATTTAAAAAAATATATATTTTGCTGTTATTCATTTAATATGACTGTGAAACAAACTTGTAATAATATTTGAAAAATAAGTTTAACTGAAAAAATCCGCTTAGATAAATGATAGCTACATTTCGAAGCAAGCATCGTATAGAGTTATATAGAACTACAAATATATGGCATTTCATTACCCCTTAAAGCCCAACTTTTTAAAACAGAGCCTCCTAGTCGGAAATATAACACATTGCTACGATAAGACCATTATTACTATTTTAAATTAAAAAAAAATATATATTTTTTTTGAAAAGTGGTTTCCGGGACTGGCAATTTTTTTTGCCAGTGGGCTTTAGAGGGGTCAATAAAATGTGTTTACTGTGACCAGTAGTAGTATTATTAAATTTTTGCTTTACATCACTTTTCGGCACAAATGGTCTTTTAAGTGACATTGTAATACGATAAAAACGTTGTAGTCAATTGATGAGATGAATGATGTACAGATGATGATGTGAGGGTGGGGGTGATAGGACATGGTGGGTTATTGAGAGCATTATTGGGCTTATCTAGGGGATCTACCCCCAGACATGCCCAGACTTGGGTTTCGCTGTGCAATTTAATGCTGAAACTCTGTGGCATTTCACGCAGCGATTAGATTTTGGCCAGATACGAGGAGGCTGTAGCTTCCCTTGGATGATTGCTGTAGACTAGTGTTTCTGTACCATGCCATACAGCATGCAACATATTTTCAATGACACTCCCCGGATGGGGGCGACAAGTACAACTACTAACAATCATCCCAGTACCTAGATATGGTCGATGTAGTGACCAACACTGGTAATCACTCCCACGAGGGGTATTAAACATAAATGTATTTTATTTCATACTGAGACTAGGGGGGGGGGGGGGTGTTTATATGAACTGCTTTGTGCCATGTTTACCTAAATAAGGTATCATGGTTTCGTCAATGCTGAAATCCTCAGCTCCATCTGCCTGCTTGAAGGCTCCAGTCAACTCTTCAAATATCGGCCAAACCTTGTAGTAGGCCTATCTGTCACCTGAAAAATTAGTATTATCTCTAAATTAAATATTACTTACGATATCATCGAGCCTGTTCCGCCTCAGAGACCAGAGAATTGTGAATATCAGCTCATTCTGACCAATAACGCCGGCTATATATGGTAGTCGGTTGTATCCAGATAGAAGAATGATACCTAACAATGTTAGAGCATCCATCTTATCTACAGCGAGGCTTCTTTCCTTTTGCTGAGAATACAGGTTGTACTCCCTCTGCATGCTATCAACCAGATTGTAGGGGAACATTGAGACAAATACGGTCCCAGGAGATTTAACATTCTCTTTCAATAAATCTTGTACATTTCATACACATCTTTATAATGACCCCATCTACTTCCTCGCTTTCTCATCTGCTTTACAGTAGTTGACTCATCCCTCGCAGCGTATTCAAACACGGAGATGATATAATTCATCATATATCATAAACATATCAACCAAAGACACCATAAGTGCCCACTGGCAAATTTTCTTGCCAGTACCTACATTTTCAATTGCAATGTTTTCCTACTTATATGTCATTTAGCAGACAAACAATTATAATTAGAAAATAATGGAAATGTGCTTAACATATCAGCATGCTAAAGGATTTATTACCAGACAGTCTACATAATAAACATAATGTATTCCGTTGCATGATTTTACAGAATGGTTTATTACTACAGACTATAATACCATGTATTATCCCTCTGGCAATTTTTTTTGCCATGTATATCATTAGTCTTTTTATGCACAGGTATGAATCTTTTTTCAGCATTACAATTAAATGGTGAAAATCACCACACATGACAGTTTCTTCATGCATATTGACTTACTTACTACAATATATGTAAAAAACTACTTATTGGTCTTTTCCACGACGATGAAGTAGCATTCTGGAGGTACTATTTTCCGACAAAATTAAGCGTTGCTAAGTGTTGGTATCAACTATCAATTGCATAAAATGTAGTTAACCAAGACGACAAGGGAGTTTACAACGGCTTCAAGTCTTGTAATCTTTTAAAAAAAAAAAATTGTGACGTCAAACAAAAACGTCACTGGCAAAAAAACTTGCCAGTGGGCTTTAATGGGTTAATATGAATAGTATGTGGTCGATTAAACATTTATTTTAACATAAGTGTTATTAATAAACAATGCGATGCAAGTCGGATTATTATAAATGATGAATATATGAACGACACATTGATGTTTCATCTTTTTGTAAAATATACAGGCCCTAACAAGGGCCGTTGAATAGAGATAGCAATTGTGAATTTGTTCAGTCTGATTCCATATCACTGTCACCATCAGATACAACATCGTACAGAATAACAGGCTCTGTTCCCAACTTTCTCATTTCTTCCTCCAGCTGTTCAATCTCGTCTGCTTTCATGGTGGCATATTCATAAAGCGAGTTCCTCAACCCTTCAACTGTGCATAGTCGAAGTCTGAGAGCATATCTGTATGTCCTCAAATTATCTCTGGCTGCTCTGTCATAACGTATTTGCAGCTGTCTTAAGAAATTGTTGAGGACAAGTACCTGTCCACATGCTTTCTGGAATTTCGAATCCATCTGCAATACCTGCATCTGAAGATGATCATTAACTGTAGCCATGATTGAATATCAGTTGTATTGAAGAATAAAGATAATAATCAGTGTGTGTAGTATATGAGCTAGATCGAAGACCAAAGCGAATATGATAAATCCTCTCTGTCCCTTCCTTATATATCTGATGGTGACTGTCAAGATCAGTGAGTGTTGACATACCTGACTGAATTGCTTCGCTGGTCCAGCGCAAGTGACAGATCATTGATGAGGTGTGAAAGTGATCACGTGTCACAGGCACAAGAGTTTAGCAAGTTGAGTAGTGGAAGCAGCACAAATATTGACAACATGAGATCTCAATTGTTGTTAATCATTTTTTTCACCGATTACTAGAAATTAATTGTGATATAAAAAGTATTGAAAATTTCTGATAATTAAAAAATAATATATCACTCATATTACAATACTTTTAATTTTGCCACTATACTTTTATTTTGTGACAGTAAATGTGGAGCTGTTTCTGACATTTTTTTCCTTAGATATAATGATAAACATAATGAAAAACATTCATTTTATTATAACTTTGTAATTCTTAAGTTTAGCATAATTTTTATTCTTTTACGCTCCATAACTTAATAAAACAAAAAATGGATAAGCTAAACGCGAAATATATGTCTGCTTATATACACAATTTAAAAAAATATATATTTTGCTGTTATTTATTTAATATGAATGTGAAACAAACTTGTAATATAATTTGAAAAATAAGTTTAACTGAAAAAATCCGCTTAGATAAATGATAGCTACATTTCGAAGCAAGCATCGTATAGAGTTATATAGAACTACAAATATATGGCATTTCATTAATATGAATAGTATGTGGTCGATTAAACATTTATTTTAACATAAGTGTTATTAATAAACAATGCGATGCAAGTCGGATTATTATAAATGATGAATATATGAACGACACATTGATGTTTCATCTTTTTGTAAAATATACAGGCCCTAACAAGGGCCGTTGAATAGAGATAGCAATTGTGAATTTGTTCAGTCTGATTCCATATCACTGTCACCATCAGATACAACATCGTACAGAATAACAGGCTCTGTTCCCAACTTTCTCATTTCTTCCTCCAGCTGTTCAATCTCGTCTGCTTTCATGGTGGCATATTCATAAAGCGAGTTCCTCAACCCTTCAACTGTGCATAGTCGAAGTCTGAGAGCATATCTGTATGTCCTCAAATTATCTCTGGCTGCTCTGTCATAACGTATTCGCAGCTGTCTTAAGAAATTGTTGAGGACAAGTACCTGTCCACATGCTTTCTGGAATTTCGAATCCATCTGCAATACCTGCATCTGAAGATGATCATTAACTGTAGCCATGATTAAATATCAGTTGTATTGAAGAATAAAGATAATAATCAGTGTGTGTAGTATATGAGCTAGATCGAAGACCAAAGCGAATATGATAAATCCTCTCTGTCCCTTCCTTATATATCTGATGGTGACTGTCAAGATCAGTGAGTGTTGACATACCTGACTGAATTGCTTCGCTGGTCCAGCGCAAGTGACAGATCATTGATGAGGTGTGAAAGTGATCACGTGTCACAGGCACAAGAGTTTAGCAAGTTGAGTAGTGGAAGCAGCACAAATATTGACAACATGGGATCTCAATTGTTGTTAATCATTTTTTTCACCGATTACTAGAAATTAATTGTGATATAAAAAGTATTGAAAATTTCTGATAATTAAAAAATAATATATCACTCATATTACAATACTTTTAATTTTGCCACTATACTTTTATTTTGTGACAGTAAATGTGGAGCTGTTTCTGACATTTTTTTCCTTAGATATAATGATAAACATAATGAAAAACATTCATTTTATTATAACTTTGTAATTCTTAAGTTTAGCATAATTTTTATTCTTTTACGCTCCATAACTTAATAAAACAAAAAATGGATAAGCTAAACGCGAAATATATGTCTGCTTATATACACAATTTAAAAAAATATATATTTTGCTGTTATTTATTTAATATGAATGTGAAACAAACTTGTAATATAATTTGAAAAATAAGTTTAACTGAAAAAATCCGCTTAGATAAATGATAGCTACATTTCGAAGCAAGCATCGTATAGAGTTATATAGAACTACAAATATATGGCATTTCATTAATATGAATAGTATGTGGTCGACTAAACATTTATTTTAACATAAGTGTTATTAATAAACAATGCGATGCAAGTCGGATTATTATAAATGATGAATATATGAACGACACATTGATGTTTCATCTTTTTGTAAAATATACAGGCCCTAACAAGGGCCGTTGAATAGAGATAGCAATTGTGAATTTGTTAAGTCTGATTCCATATCACTGTCACCATCAGATACAACATCGTACAGAATAACAGGCTCTGTTCCCAACTTTCTCATTTCTTCCTCCAGCTGTTCAATCTCGTCTGCTTTCATGGTGGCATATTCATAAAGCGAGTTCCTCAACCCTTCAACTGTGCATAGTCGAAGTCTGAGAGCATATCTGTATGTCCTCAAATTATCTCTGGCTGCTCTGTCATAACGTATTTGCAGCTGTCTTAAGAAATTGTTGAGGACAAGTACCTGTCCACATGCTTTCTGGAATTTCGAATCCATCTGCAATACCTGCATCTGAAGATGATCAGTAACTGTAGCCATGATTGAATATCAGTTGTATTGAAGAATAAAGATGATAATCAGTGTGTGTAGTATATGAGCTAGATCGAAGACCAAAGCGAATATGATAAATCCTCTCTGTCCCTTCCTTATATATCTGATGGTGACTGTCAAGATCAGTGAGTGTTGACATACCTGACTGAATTGCTTCGCTGGTCCAGCGCAAGTGACAGATCATTGGTGAGGTGTGAAAGTGATCACGTGTCACAGGCACAAGAGTTTAGCAAGTTGAGTAGTGGAAGCAGCACAAATATTGACAACATGGGATCTCAATTGTTGTTAATCACTTTTTTCACCGATAACTAGAAATTAATTGTGATATTAAAAGTAATAAAAATTTCTGATAATTAAAAAATAATATATCACTCATATTACAATACTTTTAATTTTGCCACTATACTTTTATTTTGTGACAGTAAATGTGGAGCTGTTTCTGACATTTTTTTCCTTAGATATAATGATAAACATAATGAAAAACATTCATTTTATTATAACTTTGTAATTCTTAAGATTAGCATAATTTTTATTCTTTTACGCTCCATAACTTAATAAAACAAAAAATGGATAAGCTAAGCGCGAAATATATGTCTGCTTATATACACAATTTAAAAAATATATATTTTGCTGTTATTCATTTAATATGAATGTGAAACAAACTTGTAATAATATTTAAAAAATAAGCTTAACTGAAAAAATCCGCTTAGATAAATGATTGCTACATTTCGAAGCAAGCATCGTATAGAGTTATATAGAACTACAAATATATGGCATTTCATTTATATGAATAGTATGTGGTCGATTAAACATTTATTTTAACATAAGTGTTATTAATAAACAATGCGATGCAAGTCGGATTATTATAAATGATGAATATATGAACGACACATTGATGTTTCATCTTTTTGTAAAATATACAGGCCCTAACAAGGGCCGTTGAATAGAGATAGCAATTGTGAATTTGTTCAGTCTGATTCCATATCACTGTCACCATCAGATACAACATCGTACAGAATAACAGGCTCTGTTCCCAACTTTCTCATTTCTTCCTCCAGCTGTTCAATCTCGTCTGCTTTCATGGTGGCATATTCATAAAGCGAGTTCCTCAACCCTTCAACTGTGCATAGTCGAAGTCTGAGAGCATATCTGTATGTCCTCAAATTATCTCTGGCTGCTCTGTCATAACGTATTTGCAGCTGTCTTAAGAAATTGTTGAGGACAAGTACCTGTCCACATGCTTTCTGGAATTTCGAATCCATCTGCAATACCTGCATCTGAAGATGATCATTAACTGTAGCCATGATTAAATATCAGTTGTATTGAAGAATAAAGATAATAATCAGTGTGTGTAGTATATGAGCTAGATCAAAGACCAAAGCGAATATGATAAATCCTCTCTGTCCCTTCCTTATATATCTGATGGTGACTGTCAAGATCAGTGAGTTTTGACATACCTGACTGAATTGCTTCGCTGGTCCAGCGCAAGTGACAGATCATTGGTGAGGTGTGAAAGTGATCACGTGTCACAGGCACAAGAGTTTAGCAAGTTGAGTAGTGGAAGCAGCACAAATATTGACAACATGGGATCTCAATTGTTGTTAATCACTTTTTTCACCGATTACTAGAAATTAATTGTGATATAAAAAGTATTAAAAATTTCTGATAATTAAAAAATAATATATCACTCATATTACAATACTTTTAATTTTGCCACTATACTTTTATTTTGTGACAGTAAATGTGGAGCTGTTTCTGACATTTTTTTCCTTAGATATAATGATAAACATAATGAAAAACATTCATTTTATTATAACTTTGTAATTCTTAAGATTAGCATAATTTTTATTCTTTTACGCTCCATAACTTAATAAAACAAAAAATGGATAAGCTAAACGCGAAATATATGTCTGCTTATATACACAATTTAAAAAATATATATTTTGCTGTTATTCATTTAATATGAATGTGAAACAAACTTGTAATAATATTTGAAAAATAAGTTTAACTGAAAAAATCCGCTTAGATAAATGATTGCTACATTTCGAAGCAAGCATCGTATAGAGTTATATAGAACTACAAATATATGGCATTTCATTAATATGAATAGTGTGTGGTCGATTAAACATTTATTTTAACATAAGTGTTATCAATAAACAATGCGATGCAAGTCGGATTATTATAAATGATGAATATATGAACGACACATTGATGTTTCATCTTTTTGTAAAATATACAGGCCCTAACAAGGGCCGTTGAATAGAGATAGCAATTGTGAATTTGTTCAGTCTGATTCCATATCACTGTCACCATCAGATACAACATCGTACAGAATAACAGGCTCTGTTCCCAACTGTCTTATTTCTTCTTCCAGCTGTTCAATCTCGTCTGCTTTCATGGTGGCATATTCATAAAGCGAGTTCCTCAACCCTTCAACTGTGCATAGTCGAAGTCTGAGAGCATATCTGTATGTCCTCAAATTATCTCTGGCTGCTCTGTAATAACGTATTTGCAGCTGTCTTAAGAAATTGTTGAGGACAAGTACCTGTCCACATGCTTTCTGGAATTTCGAATCCATCTGCAATACCTGCATCTGAAGATGATCAGTAACTGTAGCCATGATTGAATATCAGTTGTATTGAAGAATAAAGATAATAATCAGTGTGTGTAGTATATGAGCTAGATCGAAGACCAAAGCGAATATGATAAATCCTCTCTGTCCCTTTCTTATATATCTGATGGTGACTGTCAAGATCAGTGAGTGTTGACATACCTGACTGAATTGCTTCGCTGGTCCAGCGCAAGTGACAGATCATTGGTGAGGTGTGAAAGTGATCACGTGTCACAGGCACAAGAGTTTAGCAAGTTGAGTAGTGGAAGCAGCACAAATATTGACAACATGGGATCTCAATTGTTGTTAATCACTTTTTTCACCGATTACTAGAAATTAATTGTGATATAAAAAGTATTGAAAATTTCTGATAATTAAAAAATAATATATCACTCATATTACAGTACTTTTAATTTTGCCACTATACTTTCATTTTGTGACAGTAAATGTGGAGCTGTTTCTGACATTTTTTTCCTTAGATATAATGATAAACATAAGGAAAAACATTCATTTTATTATAACTTTGTAATTCTTAAGTTTAGCATAGTTTTTATTCTTTTACGCTCCATAACTTAATACAACAAAAAATGGATAAGCTAAACGCGAAATATATGTCTGCTTATATACACAATTTAAAAAAATATATATTTTGCTGTTATTCATTTAATATGACTGTGAAACAAACTTGTAATAATATTTGAAAAATAAGTTTAACTGAAAAAATCCGCTTAGATAAATGATAGCTACATTTCGAAGCAAGCATCGTATAGAGTTATATAGAACTACAAATATATGGCATTTCATTACCCCTTAAAGCCCAACTTTTTAAAACAGAGCCTCCTAGTCGGAAATATAACACATTGCTACGATAAGACCATTATTACTATTTTAAATTAAAAAAAAATATATATTTTTTTTGAAAAGTGGTTTCCGGGACTGGCAATTTTTTTTGCCAGTGGGCTTTAGAGGGGTCAATAAAATGTGTTTACTGTGACCAGTAGTAGTATTATTAAATTTTTGCTTTACATCACTTTTCGGCACAAATGGTCTTTTAAGTGACATTGTAATACGATAAAAACGTTGTAGTCAATTGATGAGATGAATGATGTACAGATGATGATGTGAGGGTGGGGGTGATAGGACATGGTGGGTTATTGAGAGCATTATTGGGCTTATCTAGGGGATCTACCCCCAGACATGCCCAGACTTGGGTTTCGCTGTGCAATTTAATGCTGAAACTCTGTGGCATTTCACGCAGCGATTAGATTTTGGCCAGATACGAGGAGGCTGTAGCTTCCCTTGGATGATTGCTGTAGACTAGTGTTTCTGTACCATGCCATACAGCATGCAACATATTTTCAATGACACTCCCCGGATGGGGGCGACAAGTACAACTACTAACAATCATCCCAGTACCTAGATATGGTCGATGTAGTGACCAACACTGGTAATCACTCCCACGAGGGGTATTAAACATAAATGTATTTTATTTCATACTGAGACTAGGGGGGGGGGGGGGTGTTTATATGAACTGCTTTGTGCCATGTTTACCTAAATAAGGTATCATGGTTTCGTCAATGCTGAAATCCTCAGCTCCATCTGCCTGCTTGAAGGCTCCAGTCAACTCTTCAAATATCGGCCAAACCTTGTAGTAGGCCTATCTGTCACCTGAAAAATTAGTATTATCTCTAAATTAAATATTACTTACGATATCATCGAGCCTGTTCCGCCTCAGAGACCAGAGAATTGTGAATATCAGCTCATTCTGACCAATAACGCCGGCTATATATGGTAGTCGGTTGTATCCAGATAGAAGAATGATACCTAACAATGTTAGAGCATCCATCTTATCTACAGCGAGGCTTCTTTCCTTTTGCTGAGAATACAGGTTGTACTCCCTCTGCATGCTATCAACCAGATTGTAGGGGAACATTGAGACAAATACGGTCCCAGGAGATTTAACATTCTCTTTCAATAAATCTTGTACATTTCATACACATCTTTATAATGACCCCATCTACTTCCTCGCTTTCTCATCTGCTTTACAGTAGTTGACTCATCCCTCGCAGCGTATTCAAACACGGAGATGATATAATTCATCATATATCATAAACATATCAACCAAAGACACCATAAGTGCCCACTGGCAAATTTTCTTGCCAGTACCTACATTTTCAATTGCAATGTTTTCCTACTTATATGTCATTTAGCAGACAAACAATTATAATTAGAAAATAATGGAAATGTGCTTAACATATCAGCATGCTAAAGGATTTATTACCAGACAGTCTACATAATAAACATAATGTATTCCGTTGCATGATTTTACAGAATGGTTTATTACTACAGACTATAATACCATGTATTATCCCTCTGGCAATTTTTTTTGCCATGTATATCATTAGTCTTTTTATGCACAGGTATGAATCTTTTTTCAGCATTACAATTAAATGGTGAAAATCACCACACATGACAGTTTCTTCATGCATATTGACTTACTTACTACAATATATGTAAAAAACTACTTATTGGTCTTTTCCACGACGATGAAGTAGCATTCTGGAGGTACTATTTTCCGACAAAATTAAGCGTTGCTAAGTGTTGGTATCAACTATCAATTGCATAAAATGTAGTTAACCAAGACGACAAGGGAGTTTACAACGGCTTCAAGTCTTGTAATCTTTTAAAAAAAAAAAATTGTGACGTCAAACAAAAACGTCACTGGCAAAAAAACTTGCCAGTGGGCTTTAATGGGTTAATATGAATAGTATGTGGTCGATTAAACATTTATTTTAACATAAGTGTTATTAATAAACAATGCGATGCAAGTCGGATTATTATAAATGATGAATATATGAACGACACATTGATGTTTCATCTTTTTGTAAAATATACAGGCCCTAACAAGGGCCGTTGAATAGAGATAGCAATTGTGAATTTGTTCAGTCTGATTCCATATCACTGTCACCATCAGATACAACATCGTACAGAATAACAGGCTCTGTTCCCAACTTTCTCATTTCTTCCTCCAGCTGTTCAATCTCGTCTGCTTTCATGGTGGCATATTCATAAAGCGAGTTCCTCAACCCTTCAACTGTGCATAGTCGAAGTCTGAGAGCATATCTGTATGTCCTCAAATTATCTCTGGCTGCTCTGTCATAACGTATTTGCAGCTGTCTTAAGAAATTGTTGAGGACAAGTACCTGTCCACATGCTTTCTGGAATTTCGAATCCATCTGCAATACCTGCATCTGAAGATGATCATTAACTGTAGCCATGATTGAATATCAGTTGTATTGAAGAATAAAGATAATAATCAGTGTGTGTAGTATATGAGCTAGATCGAAGACCAAAGCGAATATGATAAATCCTCTCTGTCCCTTCCTTATATATCTGATGGTGACTGTCAAGATCAGTGAGTGTTGACATACCTGACTGAATTGCTTCGCTGGTCCAGCGCAAGTGACAGATCATTGATGAGGTGTGAAAGTGATCACGTGTCACAGGCACAAGAGTTTAGCAAGTTGAGTAGTGGAAGCAGCACAAATATTGACAACATGAGATCTCAATTGTTGTTAATCATTTTTTTCACCGATTACTAGAAATTAATTGTGATATAAAAAGTATTGAAAATTTCTGATAATTAAAAAATAATATATCACTCATATTACAATACTTTTAATTTTGCCACTATACTTTTATTTTGTGACAGTAAATGTGGAGCTGTTTCTGACATTTTTTTCCTTAGATATAATGATAAACATAATGAAAAACATTCATTTTATTATAACTTTGTAATTCTTAAGTTTAGCATAATTTTTATTCTTTTACGCTCCATAACTTAATAAAACAAAAAATGGATAAGCTAAACGCGAAATATATGTCTGCTTATATACACAATTTAAAAAAATATATATTTTGCTGTTATTTATTTAATATGAATGTGAAACAAACTTGTAATATAATTTGAAAAATAAGTTTAACTGAAAAAATCCGCTTAGATAAATGATAGCTACATTTCGAAGCAAGCATCGTATAGAGTTATATAGAACTACAAATATATGGCATTTCATTAATATGAATAGTATGTGGTCGATTAAACATTTATTTTAACATAAGTGTTATTAATAAACAATGCGATGCAAGTCGGATTATTATAAATGATGAATATATGAACGACACATTGATGTTTCATCTTTTTGTAAAATATACAGGCCCTAACAAGGGCCGTTGAATAGAGATAGCAATTGTGAATTTGTTCAGTCTGATTCCATATCACTGTCACCATCAGATACAACATCGTACAGAATAACAGGCTCTGTTCCCAACTTTCTCATTTCTTCCTCCAGCTGTTCAATCTCGTCTGCTTTCATGGTGGCATATTCATAAAGCGAGTTCCTCAACCCTTCAACTGTGTATAGTCGAAGTCTGAGAGCATATCTGTATGTCCTCAAATTATCTCTGGCTGCTCTGTCATAACGTATTCGCAGCTGTCTTAAGAAATTGTTGAGGACAAGTACCTGTCCACATGCTTTCTGGAATTTCGAATCCATCTGCAATACCTGCATCTGAAGATGATCATTAACTGTAGCCATGATTAAATATCAGTTGTATTGAAGAATAAAGATAATAATCAGTGTGTGTAGTATATGAGCTAGATCGAAGACCAAAGCGAATATGATAAATCCTCTCTGTCCCTTCCTTATATATCTGATGGTGACTGTCAAGATCAGTGAGTGTTGACATACCTGACTGAATTGCTTCGCTGGTCCAGCGCAAGTGACAGATCATTGATGAGGTGTGAAAGTGATCACGTGTCACAGGCACAAGAGTTTAGCAAGTTGAGTAGTGGAAGCAGCACAAATATTGACAACATGGGATCTCAATTGTTGTTAATCATTTTTTTCACCGATTACTAGAAATTAATTGTGATATAAAAAGTATTGAAAATTTCTGATAATTAAAAAATAATATATCACTCATATTACAATACTTTTAATTTTGCCACTATACTTTTATTTTGTGACAGTAAATGTGGAGCTGTTTCTGACATTTTTTTCCTTAGATATAATGATAAACATAATGAAAAACATTCATTTTATTATAACTTTGTAATTCTTAAGTTTAGCATAATTTTTATTCTTTTACGCTCCATAACTTAATAAAACAAAAAATGGATAAGCTAAACGCGAAATATATGTCTGCTTATATACACAATTTAAAAAAATATATATTTTGCTGTTATTTATTTAATATGAATGTGAAACAAACTTGTAATATAATTTGAAAAATAAGTTTAACTGAAAAAATCCGCTTAGATAAATGATAGCTACATTTCGAAGCAAGCATCGTATAGA
Source organism: Flabesymbios commensalis (assembly GCA_964017125.1). Lineage (NCBI taxonomy): Eukaryota > Metazoa > Annelida > Polychaeta > Terebellida > Flabelligeridae > Flabesymbios > Flabesymbios commensalis. The sequence continues at coordinate 23,999,888 of OZ024913.1, read as the reverse complement.
GTTATATAGAACTACAAATATATGGCATTTCATTAATATGAATAGTATGTGGTCGACTAAACATTTATTTTAACATAAGTGTTATTAATAAACAATGCGATGCAAGTCGGATTATTATAAATGATGAATATATGAACGACACATTGATGTTTCATCTTTTTGTAAAATATACAGGCCCTAACAAGGGCCGTTGAATAGAGATAGCAATTGTGAATTTGTTAAGTCTGATTCCATATCACTGTCACCATCAGATACAACATCGTACAGAATAACAGGCTCTGTTCCCAACTTTCTCATTTCTTCCTCCAGCTGTTCAATCTCGTCTGCTTTCATGGTGGCATATTCATAAAGCGAGTTCCTCAACCCTTCAACTGTGCATAGTCGAAGTCTGAGAGCATATCTGTATGTCCTCAAATTATCTCTGGCTGCTCTGTCATAACGTATTTGCAGCTGTCTTAAGAAATTGTTGAGGACAAGTACCTGTCCACATGCTTTCTGGAATTTCGAATCCATCTGCAATACCTGCATCTGAAGATGATCAGTAACTGTAGCCATGATTGAATATCAGTTGTATTGAAGAATAAAGATGATAATCAGTGTGTGTAGTATATGAGCTAGATCGAAGACCAAAGCGAATATGATAAAACCTCTCTGTCCCTTCCTTATATATCTGATGGTGACTGTCAAGATCAGTGAGTGTTGACATACCTGACTGAATTGCTTCGCTGGTCCAGCGCAAGTGACAGATCATTGGTGAGGTGTGAAAGTGATCACGTGTCACAGGCACAAGAGTTTAGCAAGTTGAGTAGTGGAAGCAGCACAAATATTGACAACATGGGATCTCAATTGTTGTTAATCACTTTTTTCACCGATTACTAGAAATTAATTGTGATATAAAAAGTATTGAAAATTTCTGATAATTAAACAATATTATATCACTCATATTACAATACTTTTAATTTTGCCACTATACTTTCATTTTGTGACAGTAAATGTGGAGCTGTTTCTGACATTTTTTTCCTTAGATATAATGATAAACATAATGAAAAACATTCATTTTATTATAACTTTGTAATTCTTAAGTTTAGCATAGTTTTTATTCTTTTACGCTCCATAACTTAATACAACAAAAAATGGATAAGCTAAACGCGAAATATATGTCTGCTTATATACACAATTTAAAAAAATATATATTTTGCTGTTATTCATTTAATATGACTGTGAAACAAACTTGTAATAATATTTGAAAAATAAGTTTAACTGAAAAAATCCGCTTAGATAAATGATAGCTACATTTCGAAGCAAGCATCGTATAGAGTTATATAGAACTACAAATATATGGCATTTCATTTATATGAATAGTATGTGGTCGATTAAACATTTATTTTAACATAAGTGTTATTAATAAACAATGCGATGCAAGTCGGATTATTGTAAATGATGAATATATGAACGACACATTGATGTTTCATCTTTTTGTAAAATATACAGGCCCTAACAAGGGCCGTTGAATAGAGATAGCAATTGTGAATTTGTTCAGTCTGATTCCATATCACTGTCACCATCAGATACAACATCGTACAGAATAACAGGCTCTGTTCCCAACTTTCTCATTTCTTCCTCCAGCTGTTCAATCTCGTCTGCTTTCATGGTGGCATATTCATAAAGCGAGTTCCTCAACCCTTCAACTGTGCATAGTCGAAGTCTGAGAGCATATCTGTATGTCCTCAAATTATCTCTGGCTGCTCTGTCATAACGTATTTGCAGCTGTCTTAAGAAATTGTTGAGGACAAGTACCTGTCCACATGCTTTCTGGAATTTCGAATCCATCTGCAATACCTGCATCTGAAGATGATCAGTAACTGTAGCCATGATTAAATATCAGTTGTATTGAAGAATAAAGATAATAATCAGTGTGTGTAGTATATGAGCTAGATCGAAGATCGAAGCGAATATGATAAATCCTCTCTGTCCCTTCCTTATATATCTGATGGTGACTGTCAAGATCAGTGAGTGTTGACATACCTGACTGAATTGCTTCGCTGGTCCAGCGCAAGTGACAGATCATTGGTGAGGTGTGAAAGTGATCACGTGTCACAGGCACAAGAGTTTAGCAAGTTGAGTAGTGGAAGCAGCACAAATATTGACAACATGGGATCTCAATTGTTGTTAATCACTTTTTTCACCGATTACTAGAAATTAATTGTGATATAAAAAGTATTAAAAATTTCTGATAATTAAAAAATAATATATCACTCATATTACAATACTTTTAATTTTGCCACTATAATTTTATTTTGTGACAGTAAATGTGGAGCTGTTTCTGACATTTTTTTCCTTAGATATAATGATAAACATAATGAAAAACATTCATTTTATTATAACTTTGTAATTCTTAAGATTAGCATAATTTTTATTCTTTTACGCTCCATAACTTAATAAAACAAAAAATGGATGAGCTAAACGTGAAATATATGTCTGCTTATATACACAATTTAAAAAATATATATTTTGCTGTTATTCATTTAATATGAATGTGAAACAAACTTGTAATAATATTTGAAAAATAAGTTTAACTGAAAAAATCCGCTTAGATAAATGATAGCTACATTTCGAAGCAAGCATCGTATAGAGTTATATAGAACTACAAATATATGGCATTTCATTAATATGAATAGTATGTGGTCGATTAAACATTTATTTTAACATAAGTGTTATTAATAAACAATGCGATGCAAGTCGGATTATTATAAATGATGAATATATGAACGACACATTGATGTTTCATCTTTTTGTAAAATATACAGGCCCTAACAAGGGCCGTTGAATAGAGATAGCAATTGTGAATTTGTTCAGTCTGATTCCATATCACTGTCACCATCAGATACAACATCGTACAGAATAACAGGCTCTGTTCCCAACTTTCTCATTTCTTCCTCCAGCTGTTCAATCTCGTCTGCTTTCATGGTGGCATATTCATAAAGCGAGTTCCTCAACCCTTCAACTGTGCATAGTCGAAGTCTGAGAGCATATCTGTATGTCCTCAAATTATCTCTGGCTGCTCTGTCATAACGTATTTGCAGCTGTCTTAAGAAATTGTTGAGGTCAAGTACCTGTCGACATGCTTTCTGGAATTTCGAATCCATCTGCAATACCTGCATCTGAAGATGATCAGTAACTGTAGCCATGATTGAATATCAGTTGTATTGAAGAATAAAGATAATAATCAGTGTGTGTAGTATATGAGCTAGATCGAAGACCAAAGCGAATATGATAAATCCTCTCTGTCCCTTCCTTATATATCTGATGGTGACTGTCAAGATCAGTGAGTGTTGACATACCTGACTGAATTGCTTCGCTGGTCCAGCGCAAGTGACAGATCATTGGTGAGGTGTGAAAGTGATCACGTGTCACAGGCACAAGAGTTTAGCAAGTTGAGTAGTGGAAGCAGCACAAATATTGACAACATGGGATCTCAATTGTTGTTAATCACTTTTTTCACCGATTACTAGAAATTAATTGTGATATAAAAAGTATTCAAAATTTCTGATAATTAAAAAATAATATATCACTCATATTACAATACTTTTAATTTTGCCACTATACTTTTATTTTGTGACAGTAAATGTGGAGCTGTTTCTGACATTTTTTTCCTTAGATATAATGATAAACATAATGAAAAACATTCATTTTATTATAACTTTGTAATTCTTAAGATTAGCATAATTTTTATTCTTTTACGCTCCATAACTTAATAAAACAAAAAATGGATAAGCTAAACGCGAAATATATGTCTGCTTATATACACAATTTAAAAAATATATATTTTGCTGTTATTCATTTAATATGAATGTGAAACAAACTTGTAATAATATTTGAAAAATAAGTTTAACTGAAAAAATCCGCTTAGATAAATGATTGCTACATTTCGAAGCAAGCATCGTATAGAGTTATATAGAACTACAAATATATGGCATTTCATTTATATGAATAGTATGTGGTCGATTAAACATTCATTTTAACATAAGTGTTATTAATAAACAATGCGATGCAAGTCGGATTATTATAAATGATGAATATATGAACGACACATTGATGTTTCATCTTTTTGTAAAATATACAGGCCCTAACAAGGGCCGTTGAATAGAGATAGCAATTGTGAATTTGTTCAGTCTGATTCCATATCACTGTCACCATCAGATACAACATCGTACAGAATAACAGGCTCTGTTCCCAACTTTCTCATTTCTTCCTCCAGCTGTTCAATCTCGTCTGCTTTCATGGTGGCATATTCATAAAGCGAGTTCCTCAACCCTTCAACTGTGCATAGTCGAAGTCTGAGAGCATATCTGTATGTCCTCAAATTATCTCTGGCTGCTCTGTCATAACGTATTTGCAGCTGTTTTAAGAAATTGTTGAGGACAAGTACCTGTCCACATGCTTTCTGGAATTTCGAATCCATCTGCAATACCTGCATCTGAAGATGATCATTAACTGTAGCCATGATTAAATATCAGTTGTATTGAAGAATAAAGATAATAATCAGTGTGTGTAGTATATGAGCTAGATCGAAGACCAAAGCGAATATGATAAATCCTCTCTGTCCCTTCCTTATATATCTGATGGTGACTGTCAAGATCAGTGAGTGTTGACATACCTGACTGAATTGCTTCGCTGGTCCAGCGCAAGTGACAGATCATTGGTGAGGTGTGAAAGTGATCACGTGTCACAGGCACAAGAGTTTAGCAAGTTGAGTAGTGGAAGCAGCACAAATATTGACAACATGGGATCTCAATTGTTGTTAATCACTTTTTTCACCGATTACTAGAAATTAATTGTGATATAAAAAGTATTAAAAATTTCTGATAATTAAAAAATAATATATCACTCATATTACAATACTTTTAATTTTGCCACTATACTTTTATTTTGTGACAGTAAATGTGGAGCTGTTTCTGACATTTTTTTCCTTAGATATAATGATAAACATAATGAAAAACATTCATTTTATTATAACTTTGTAATTCTTAAGATTAGCATAATTTTTATTCTTTTACGCTCCATAACTTAATAAAACAAAAAATGGATAAGCTAAACGCGAAATATATGTCTGCTTATATACACAATTTAAAAAATATATATTTTGCTGTTATTCATTTAATATGAATGTGAAACAAACTTGTAATAATATTTGAAAAATAAGTTTAACTGAAAAAATCCGCTTAGATAAATGATTGCTACATTTCGAAGCAAGCATCGTATAGAGTTATATAGAACTACAAATATATGGCATTTCATTTATATGAATAGTATGTGGTCGATTAAACATTTATTTTAACATAAGTCTTATTAATAAACAATGCGATGCAAGTCGGATTATTATAAATGATGAATTTTTGAACGACACATTGATGTTTCATCTTTTTGTAAAATATACAGGCCCTAACAAGGGCCGTTGAATAGAGATAGCAATTGTGAATTTGTTCAGTCTGATTCCATATCACTGTCACCATCAGATACAACATCGTACAGAATAACAGGCTCTGTTCCCAACTTTCTCATTTCTTCCTCCAGCTGTTCAATCTCGTCTGCTTTCATGGTGGCATATTCATAAAGCGAGTTCCTCAACCCTTCAACTGTGCATAGTCGAAGTCTGAGAGCATATCTGTATGTCCTCAAATTATCTCTGGCTGCTCTGTCATAACGTATTTGCAGCTGTCTTAAGAAATTGTTGAGGACAAGTACCTGTCCACATGCTTTCTGGAATTTCGAATCCATCTGCAATACCTGCATCTGAAGATGATCATTAACTGTAGCCATGATTAAATATCAGTTGTATTGAAGAATAAAGATAATAATCAGTGTGTGTAGTATATGAGCTAGATCGAAGACCAAAGCGAATATGATAAATCCTCTCTGTCCCTTCCTTATATATCTGATGGTGACTGTCAAGATCAGTGAGTGTTGACATACCTGACTGAATTGCTTCGCTGGTCCAGCGCAAGTGACAGATCATTGGTGAGGTGTGAAAGTGATCACGTGTCACAGGCACAAGAGTTTAGCAAGTTGAGTAGTGGAAGCAGCACAAATATTGACAACATGGGATCTCAATTGTTGTTAATCACTTTTTTCACCGATTACTAGAAATTAATTGTGATATAAAAAGTATTAAAAATTTCTGATAATTAAAAAATAATATATCACTCATATTACAATACTTTTAATTTTGCCACTATAATTTTATTTTGTGACAGTAAATGTGGAGCTGTTTCTGACATTTTTTTCCTTAGATATAATGATAAACATAATGAAAAACATTCATTTTATTATAACTTTGTAATTCTTAAGATTAGCATAATTTTTATTCTTTTACGCTCCATAACTTAATAAAACAAAAAATGGATGAGCTAAACGTGAAATATATGTCTGCTTATATACACAATTTAAAAAATATATATTTTGCTGTTATTCATTTAATATGAATGTGAAACAAACTTGTAATAATATTTGAAAAATAAGTTTAACTGAAAAAATCCGCTTAGATAAATGATTGCTACATTTCGAAGCAAGCATCGTATAGAGTTATATAGAACTACAAATATATGGCATTTCATTTATATGAATAGTATGTGGTCGATTAAACATTTATTTTAACATAAGTGTTATTAATAAACAATGCGATGCAAGTCGGATTATTATAAATGATGAATTTTTGAACGACACATTGATGTTTCATCTTTTTGTAAAATATACAGGCCCTAACAAGGGCCGTTGAATAGAGATAGCAATTGTGAATTTGTTCAGTCTGATTCCATATCACTGTCACCATCAGATACAACATCGTAAAGAATAACAGGCTCTGTTCCCAACTTTCTCATTTCTTCCTCCAGCTGTTCAATCTCGTCTGCTTTCATGGTGGCATATTCATAAAGCGAGTTCCTCAACCCTTCAACTGTGCATAGTCGAAGTCTGAGAGCATATCTGTATGTCCTCAAATTATCTCTGGCTGCTCTGTCATAACGTATTTGCAGCTGTTTTAAGAAATTGTTGAGGACAAGTACCTGTCCACATGCTTTCTGGAATTTCGAATCCATCTGCAATACCTGCATCTGAAGATGATCATTAACTGTAGCCATGATTAAATATCAGTTGTATTGAAGAATAAGGATAATAATCAGTGTGTGTAGTATATGAGCTAGATCGAAGACCAAAGCGAATATGATAAATCCTCTCTGTCCCTTCCTTATATATCTGATGGTGACTGTCAAGATCAGTGAGTGTTGACATACCTGACTGAATTGCTTCGCTGGTCCAGCGCAAGTGACAGATCATTGGTGAGGTGTGAAAGTGATCACGTGTCACAGGCACAAGAGTTTAGCAAGTTGAGTAGTGGAAGCAGCACAAATATTGACAACATGGGATTTCAATTGTTGTTAATCACTTTTTTCACCGATTACTAGAAATTAATTGTGATATAAAAAGTATTAAAAATTTCTGATAATTAAAAAATAATATATCACTCATATTACAATACTTTTAATTTTGCCACTATACTTTTATTTTGTGACAGTAAATGTGGAGCTGTTTCTGACATTTTTTTCCTTAGATATAATGATAAACATAATGAAAAACATTCATTTTATTATAACTTTGTAATTCTTAAGATTAGCATAATTTTTATTCTTTTACGCTCCATAACTTAATAAAGCAAAAAATGGATAAGCTAAACGCGAAATATATGTCTGCTTATATACACAATTTAAAAAATATATATTTTGCTGTTATTCATTTAATATGAATGTGAAACAAACTTGTAATAATATTTGAAAAATAAGTTTAACTGAAAAAATCCGCTTAGATAAATGATTGCTACATTTCGAAGCAAGCATCGTATAGAGTTATATAGAACTACAAATATATGGCATTTCATTTATATGAATAGTATGTGGTCGATTAAACATTTATTTTAACATAAGTGTTATTAATAAACAATGCGATGCAAGTCGGATTATTATAAATGATGAATATATGAACGACACATTGATGTTTCATCTTTTTGTAAAATATACAGGCCCTAACAAGGGCCGTTGAATAGAGATAGCAATTGTGAATTTGTTCAGTCTGATTCCATATCACTGTCACCATCAGATACAACATCGTACAGAATAACAGGCTCTGTTCCCAACTTTCTCATTTCTTCCTCCAGCTGTTCAATCTCGTCTGCTTTCATGGTGGCATATTCATAAAGCGAGTTCCTCAACCCTTCAACTGTGCATAGTCGAAGTCTGAGAGCATATCTGTATGTCCTCAAATTATCTCTGGCTGCTCTGTCATAACGTATTTGCAGCTGTCTTAAGAAATTGTTGAGGACAAGTACCTGTCCACATGCTTTCTGGAATTTCGAATCCATCTGCAATACCTGCATCTGAAGATGATCATTAACTGTAGCCATGATTAAATATCAGTTGTATTGAAGAATAAAGATAATAATCAGTGTGTGTAGTATATGAGCTAGATCGATGACCAAAGCGAATATGATAAATCCTCTCTGTCCCTTCCTTATATATCTGATGGTGACTGTCAAGATCAGTGAGTGTTGACATACCTGACTGAATTGCTTCGCTGGTCCAGCGCAAGTGACAGATCATTGGTGAGGTGTGAAAGTGATCACGTGTCACAGGCACAAGAGTTTAGCAAGTTGAGTAGTGGAAGCAGCACAAATATTGACAACATGGGATCTCAATTGTTGTTAAACACTTTTTTCACCGATTACTAGAAATTAATTGTGATATAAAAAGTATTAAAAATTTCTGATAATTAAAAAATAATATATCACTCATATTACAATACTTTTAATTTTGCCACTATACTTTTATTTTGTGACAGTAAATGTGGAGCTGTTTCTGACATTTTTTTCCTTAGATATAATGATAAACATAATGAAAAACATTCATTTTATTATAACTTTGTAATTCTTAAGATTAGCATAATTTTTATTCTTTTACGCTCCATAACTTAATAAAACAAAAAATGGATAAGCTAAACGCGAAATATATGTCTGCTTATATACACAATTTAAAAAATATATATTTTGCTGTTATTCATTTAATATGAATGTGAAACAAACTTGTAATAATATTTGAAAAATAAGTTTAACTGAAAAAATCCGCTTAGATAAATGATTGCTACATTTCGAAGCAAGCATCGTATAGAGTTATATAGAACTACAAATATATGGCATTTCATTTATATGAATAGTATGTGGTCGATTAAACATTTATTTTAACATAAGTGTTATTAATAAACAATGCGATGCAAGTCGGATTGTTATAAATGATGAATTTTTGAACGACACATTGATGTTTCATCTTTTTGTAAAATATACAGGCCCTAACAAGGGCCGTTGAATAGAGATAGCAATTGTGAATTTGTTCAGTCTGATTCCATATCACTGTCACCATCAGATACAACATCGTACAGAATAACAGGCTCTGTTCCCAACTTTCTCATTTCTTCCTCCAGCTGTTCAATCTCGTCTGCTTTCATGGTGGCATATTCATAAAGCGAGTTCCTCAACCCTTCAACTGTGCATAGTCGAAGTCTGAGAGCATATCTGTATGTCCTCAAATTATCTCTGGCTGCTCTGTCATAACGTATTTGCAGCTGTCTTAAGAAATTGTTGAGGACAAGTACCTGTCCACATGCTTTCTGGAATTTCGAATCCATCTGCAATACCTGCATCTGAAGATGATCATTAACTGTAGCCATGATTAAATATCAGTTGTATTGAAGAATAAAGATAATAATAAGTGTGTGTAGTATATGAGCTAGATCGAAGACCAAAGCGAATATGATAAATCCTCTCTGTCCCTTCCTTATATATCTGATGGTGACTGTCAAGATCAGTGAGTTTTGACATACCTGACTGAATTGCTTCGCTGGTCCAGTGCAAGTGACAGATCATTGGTGAGGTGTGAAAGTGATCACGTGTCACAGGCACAAGAGTTTAGCAAGTTGAGTAGTGGAAGCAGCACAAATATTGACAACATGGGATCTCAATTGTTGTTAATCACTTTTTTCACCGATTACTAGAAATTAATTGTGATATAAAAAGTATTGAAAATTTCTGATAATTAAAAAATAATATATCACTCATATTACAATACTTTTAATTTTGCCACTATACTTTCATTTTGTGACAGTAAATGTGGAGCTGTTTCTGACATTTTTTTCCTTAGATATAATGATAAACATAATGAAAAACATTCATTTTATTATAACTTTGTAATTCTTAAGTTTAGCATAGTTTTTATTCTTTTACGCTCCATAACTTAATAAAACAAAAAATGGATAAGCTAAACGCGAAATATATGTCTGCTTATATACACAATTTAAAAAAATATATATTTTGCTGTTATTTATTTAATATGAATGTGAAACAAACTTGTAATATAATTTGAAAAATAAGTTTAACTGAAAAAATCCGCTTAGATAAATGATAGCTACATTTCGAAGCAAGCATCGTATAGAGTTATATAGAACTACAAATATATGGCATTTCATTAATATGAATAGTATGTGGTCGATTAAACATTTATTTTAACATAAGTGTTATTAATAAACAATGCGATGCAAGTCGGATTATTATAAATGATGAATATATGAACGACACATTGATGTTTCATCTTTTTGTAAAATATACAGGCCCTAACAAGGGCCGTTGAATAGAGATAGCAATTGTGAATTTGTTCAGTCTGATTCCATATCACTGTCACCATCAGATACAACATCGTACAGAATAACAGGCTCTGTTCCCAACTTTCTCATTTCTTCCTCCAGCTGTTCAATCTCGTCTGCTTTCATGGTGGCATATTCATAAAGCGAGTTCCTCAACCCTTCAACTGTGCATAGTCGAAGTCTGAGAGCATATCTGTATGTCCTCAAATTATCTCTGGCTGCTCTGTCATAACGTATTTGCAGCTGTCTTAAGAAATTGTTGAGGACAAGTACCTGTCCACATGCTTTCTGGAATTTCGAATCCATCTGCAATACCTGCATCTGAAGATGATCATTAACTGTAGCCATGATTAAATATCAGTTGTATTGAAGAATAAAGATAATAATCAGTGTGTGTAGTATATGAGCTAGATCGAAGACCAAAGCGAATATGATAAATCCTCTCTGTCCCTTCCTTATATATCTGATGGTGACTGTCAAGATCAGTGAGTTTTGACATACCTGACTGAATTGCTTCGCTGGTCCAGCGCAAGTGACAGATCATTGGTGAGGTGTGAAAGTGATCACGTGTCACAGGCACAAGAGTTTAGCAAGTTGAGTAGTGGAAGCAGCACAAATATTGACAACATGGGATCTCAATTGTTGTTAATCACTTTTTTCACCGATTACTAGAAATTAATTGTGATATAAAAAGTATTAAAAATTTCTGATAATTAAAAAATAATATATCACTCATATTACAATACTTTTAATTTTGCCACTATACTTTTATTTTGTGACAGTAAATGTGGAGCTGTTTCTGACATTTTTTTCCTTAGATATAATGATAAACATAATGAAAAACATTCATTTTATTATAACTTTGTAATTCTTAAGATTAGCATAATTTTTATTCTTTTACGCTCCATAACTTAATAAAGCAAAAAATGGATAAGCTAAACGCGAAATATATGTCTGCTTATATACACAATTTAAAAAATATATATTTTGCTGTTATTCATTTAATATGAATGTGAAACAAACTTGTAATAATATTTGAAAAATAAGTTTAACTGAAAAAATCCGCTTAGATAAATGATTGCTACATTTCGAAGCAAGCATCGTATAGAGTTATATAGAACTACAAATATATGGCATTTCATTTATATGAATAGTATGTGGTCGATTAAACATTTATTTTAACATAAGTGTTATTAATAAACAATGCGATGCAAGTCGGATTATTATAAATGATGAATATATGAACGACACATTGATGTTTCATCTTTTTGTAAAATATACAGGCCCTAACAAGGGCCGTTGAATAGAGATAGCAATTGTGAATTTGTTCAGTCTGATTCCATATCACTGTCACCATCAGATACAACATCGTACAGAATAACAGGCTCTGTTCCCAACTTTCTCATTTCTTCCTCCAGCTGTTCAATCTCGTCTGCTTTCATGGTGGCATATTCATAAAGCGAGTTCCTCAACCCTTCAACTGTGCATAGTCGAAGTCTGAGAGCATATCTGTATGTCCTCAAATTATCTCTGGCTGCTCTGTCATAACGTATTTGCAGCTGTCTTAAGAAATTGTTGAGGACAAGTACCTGTCCACATGCTTTCTGGAATTTCGAATCCAGCTGCAATACCTGCATCTGAAGATGATCATTAACTGTAGCCATGATTAAATATCAGTTGTATTGAAGAATAAAGATAATAATCAGTGTGTGTAGTATATGAGCTAGATCGAAGACCAAAGCGAATATGATAAATCCTCTCTGTCCCTTCCTTATATATCTGATGGTGACTGTCAAGATCAGTGAGTGTTGACATACCTGACTGAATTGCTTCGCTGGTCCAGCGCAAGTGACAGATCATTGGTGAGGTGTGAAAGTGATCACGTGTCACAGGCACAAGAGTTTAGCAAGTTGAGTAGTGGAAGCAGCACAAATATCGACAACATGGGATCTCAATTGTTGTTAATCACTTTTTTCACCGATTACTAGAAATTAATTGTGATATAAAAAGTATTAAAAATTTCTGATAATTAAAAAATAATATATCACTCATATTACAATACTTTTAATTTTGCCACTATACTTTTATTTTGTGACAGTAAATGTGGAGCTGTTTCTGACATTTTTTTCCTTAGATATAATGATAAACATAATGAAAAACATTCATTTTATTATAACTTTGTAATTCTTAAGATTAGCATAATTTTTATTCTTTTACGCTCCATAACTTAATAAAACAAAAAATGGATAAGCTAAACGCGAAATATATGTCTGCTTATATACACAATTTAAAAAATATATATTTTGCTGTTATTCATTTAATATGAATGTGAAACAAACTTGTAATCATATTTGAAAAATAAGTTTAACTGAAAAAATCCGCTTAGATAAATGATTGCTACATTTCGAAGCAAGCATCGTATAGAGTTATATAGAACTACAAATATATGGCATTTCATTTATATGAATAGTATGTGGTCGATTAAACATTTATTTTAACATAAGTGTTATTAATAAACAATGCGATGCAAGTCGGATTATTATAAATGATGAATTTTTGAACGACACATTGATGTTTCATCTTTTTGTAAAATATACAGGCCCTAACAAGGGCCGTTGAATAGAGATAGCAATTGTGAATTTGTTCAGTCTGATTCCATATCACTGTCACCATCAGATACAACATCGTACAGAATAACAGGCTCTGTTCCCAACTTTCTCATTTCTTCCTCCAGCTGTTCAATCTCGTCTGCTTTCATGGTGGCATATTCATAAAGCGAGTTCCTCAACCCTTCAACTGTGCATAGTCGAAGTCTGAGAGCATATCTGTATGTCCTCAAATTATCTCTGGCTGCTCTGTCATAACGTATTTGCAGCTGTCTTAAGAAATTGTTGAGGACAAGTACCTGTCCACATGCTTTCTGGAATTTCGAATCCATCTGCAATACCTGCATCTGAAGATGATCATTAACTGTAGCCATGATTAAATATCAGTTGTATTGAAGAATAAAGATAATAATAAGTGTGTGTAGTATATGAGCTAGATCGAAGACCAAAGCGAATATGATAAATCCTCTCTGTCCCTTCCTTATATATCTGATGGTGACTGTCAAGATCAGTGAGTTTTGACATACCTGACTGAATTGCTTCGCTGGTCCAGCGCAAGTGACAGATCATTGGTGAGGTGTGAAAGTGATCACGTGTCACAGGCACAAGAGTTTAGCAAGTTGAGTAGTGGAAGCAGCACAAATATTGACAACATGGGATCTCAATTGTTGTTAATCACTTTTTTCACCGATTACTAGAAATTAATTGTGATATAAAAAGTATTGAAAATTTCTGATAATTAAAAAATAATATATCACTCATATTACAATACTTTTAATTTTGCCACTATACTTTCATTTTGTGACAGTAAATGTGGAGCTGTTTCTGACATTTTTTTCCTTAGATATAATGATAAACATAATGAAAAACATTCATTTTATTATAACTTTGTAATTCTTAAGTTTAGCATAATTTTTATTCTTTTACGCTCCATAACTTAATAAAACAAAAAATGGATAAGCTAAACGCGAAATATATGTCTGCTTATATACTCAATTTAAAAAAATATATATTTTGCTGTTATTCATTTAATATGAATGTGAAACAAACTTGTAATAATATTTGAAAAATAAGTTAAACTGAAAAAATCCGCTTAGATAAATGATTGCTACATTTCGAAGCAAGCATCGTATAGAGTTATATGGAACTACAAATATATGGCATTTCATTAATATGAATAGTATGTGGTCGATTAAACATTTATTTTAACATAAGTGTTATTAATAAACAATGCGATGCAAGTCGGATTATTATAAATGATGAATATATGAACGACACATTGATGTTTCATCTTTTTGTAAAATATACAGGCCCTAACAAGGGCCGTTGAATAGAGATAGCAATTGTGAATTTGTTCAGTCTGATTCCATATCACTGTCACCATCAGATACAACATCGTACAGAATAACAGGCTCTGTTCCCAACTTTCTCATTTCTTCCTCCAGCTGTTCAATCTCGTCTGCTTTCATGGTGGCATATTCATAAAGCGAGTTCCTCAACCCTTCAACTGTGCATAGTCGAAGTCTGAGAGCATATCTGTATGTCCTCAAATTATCTCTGGCTGCTCTGTCATAACGTATTTGCAGCTGTCTTAAGAAATTGTTGAGGACAAGTACCTGTCCACATGCTTTCTGGAATTTCGAATCCATCTGCAATACCTGCATCTGAAGATGATCATTAACTGTAGCCATGATTAAATATCAGTTGTATTGAAGAATAAAGATAATAATCAGTGTGTGTAGTATATGAGCTAGATCAAAGACCAAAGCGAATATGATAAATCCTCTCTGTCCCTTCCTTATATATCTGATGGTGACTGTCAAGATCAGTGAGTTTTGACATACCTGACTGAATTGCTTCGCTGGTCCAGCGCAAGTGACAGATCATTGGTGAGGTGTGAAAGTGATCACGTGTCACAGGCACAAGAGTTTAGCAAGCTGAGTAGTGGAAGCAGCACAAATATTGACAACATGGGATCTCAATTGTTGTTAATCACTTTTTTCACCGATTACTAGAAATTAATTGTGATATAAAAAGTATTAAAAATTTCTGATAATTAAAAAATAATATATCACTCATATTACAATACTTTTAATTTTGCCACTATACTTTTATTTTGTGACAGTAAATGTGGAGCTGTTTCTGACATTTTTTTCCTTAGATATAATGATAAACATAATGAAAAACATTCATTTTATTATAACTTTGTAATTCTTAAGATTAGCATAATTTTTATTCTTTTACGCTCCATAACTTAATAAAACAAAAAATGGATAAGCTAAACGCGAAATATATGTCTGCTTTTATACACAATTTAAAAAATATATATTTTGCTGTTATTCATTTAATATGAATGTGAAACAAACTTGTAATAATATTTGAAAAATAAGTTTAACTGAAAAAATCCGCTTAGATAAATGATTGCTACATTTCGAAGCAAGCATCGTATAGAGTTATATAGAACTACAAATATATGGCATTTCATTAATATGAATAGTGTGTGGTCGATTAAACATTTATTTTAACATAAGTGTTATCAATAAACAATGCGATGCAAGTCGGATTATTATAAATGATGAATATATGAACGACACATTGATGTTTCATCTTTTTGTAAAATATACAGGCCCTAACAAGGGCTGTTGAATAGAGATAGCAATTGTGAATTTGTTCAGTCTGATTCCATATCACTGTCACCATCAGATACAACATCGTACAGAATAACAGGCTCTGTTCCCAACTGTCTTATTTCTTCTTCCAGCTGTTCAATCTCGTCTGCTTTCATGGTGGCATATTCATCAAGTGAGTTCCTCAACCCTTCAACTGTGCATAGTCGAAGTCTGAGAGCATATCTGTATGTCCTCAAATTATCTCTGGCTGCTCTGTAATAACGTATTTGCAGCTGTCTTAAGAAATGGTTGAGGACAAGTACCTGTCCACATGCTTTCTGGAATTTCGAATCCATCTGCAATACCTGCATCTGAAGATGATCAGTAACTGTAGCCATGATTGAATATCAGTTGTATTGAAGAATAAAGATAATAATCAGTGTGTGTAGTATATGAGCTAGATCGAAGACCAAAGCGAATATGATAAATCCTCTCTGTCCCTTTCTTATATATCTGATGGTGACTGTCAAGATCAGTGAGTGTTGACATACCTGACTGAATTGCTTCGCTGGTCCAGCGCAAGTGACAGATCATTGGTGAGGTGTGAAAGTGATCACGTGTCACAGGCACAAGAGTTTAGCAAGTTGAGTAGTGGAAGCAGCACAAATATTGACAACATGGGATCTCAATTGTTGTTAATCACTTTTTTCACCGATTACTAGAAATTAATTGTGATATAAAAAGTATTGAAAATTTCTGATAATTAAAAAATAATATATCACTCATATTACAGTACTTTTAATTTTGCCACTATACTTTCATTTTGTGACAGTAAATGTGGAGCTGTTTCTGACATTTTTTTCCTTAGATATAATGATAAACATAATGAAAAACATTCATTTAATTATAACTTTGTAATTCTTAAGTTTAGCATAGTTTTTATTCTTTTACGCTCCATAACTTAATACAACAAAAAATGGATAAGCTAAACGCGAAATATATGTCTGCTTATATACACAATTTAAAAAAATATATATTTTGCTGTTATTCATTTAATATGACTGTGAAACAAACTTGTAATAATATTTGAAAAATAAGTTTAACTGAAAAAATCCGCTTGGATAAATGATAGCTACATTTCGAAGCAAGCATCGTATAGAGTTATATAGAACTACAAATATATGGCATTTCATTAATATGAATAGTATGTGGTCGATTAAACATTTATTTTAACATAAGTGTTATTAATAAACAATGCGATGCAAGTCGGATTATTATAAATGATGAATATATGAACGACACATTGATGTTTCATCTTTTTGTAAAATATACAGGCCCTAACAAGGGCCGTTGAATAGAGATAGCAATTGTGAATTTGTTCAGTCTGATTCCATATCACTGTCACCATCAGATACAACATCGTACAGAATAACAGGCTCTGTTCCCAACTTTCTCATTTCTTCCTCCAGCTGTTCAATCTCGTCTGCTTTCATGGTGGCATATTCATAAAGCGAGTTCCTCAACCCTTCAACTGTGCATAGTCGAAGTCTGAGAGCATATCTGTATGTCCTCAAATTATCTCTGGCTGCTCTGTCATAACGTATTTGCAGCTGTCTTAAGAAATTGTTGAGGACAAGTACCTGTCCACATGCTTTCTGGAATTTCGAATCCATCTGCAATACCTGCATCTGAAGATGATCAGTAACTGTAGCCATGATTGAATATCAGTTGTATTGAAGAATAAAGATAATAATCAGTGTGTGTAGTATATGAGCTAGATCGAAGACCAAAGCGAATATGATAAATCCTCTCTGTCCCTTCCTTATATATCTGATGGTGACTGTCAAGATCAGTGAGTGTTGACATACCTGACTGAATTGCTTCGCTGGTCCAGCGCAAGTGACAGATCATTGATGAGGTGTGAAAGTGATCACGTGTCACAGGCACAAGAGTTTAGCAAGTTGAGTAGTGGAAGCAGCACAAATATTGACAACATGAGATCTCAATTGTTGTTAATCATTTTTTTCACCGATTACTAGAAATTAATTGTGATATAAAAAGTATTGAAAATTTCTGATAATTAAAAAATAATATATCACTCATATTACAATACTTTTAATTTTGCCACTATACTTTTATTTTGTGACAGTAAATGTGGAGCTGTTTCTGACATTTTTTTCCTTAGATATAATGATAAACATAATGAAAAACATTCATTTTATTATAACTTTGTAATTCTTAAGTTTAGCATAATTTTTATTCTTTTACGCTCCATAACTTAATAAAACAAAAAATGGATAAGCTAAACGCGAAATATATGTCTGCTTATATACACAATTTAAAAAAATATATATTTTGCTGTTATTTATTTAATATGAATGTGAAACAAACTTGTAATATAATTTGAAAAATAAGTTTAACTGAAAAAATCCGCTTAGATAAATGATAGCTACATTTCGAAGCAAGCATCGTATAGAGTTATATAGAACTACAAATATATGGCATTTCATTAATATGAATAGTATGTGGTCGATTAAACATTTATTTTAACATAAGTGTTATTAATAAACAATGCGATGCAAGTCGGATTATTATAAATGATGAATATATGAACGACACATTGATGTTTCATCTTTTTGTAAAATATACAGGCCCTAACAAGGGCCGTTGAATAGAGATAGCAATTGTGAATTTGTTCAGTCTGATTCCATATCACTGTCACCATCAGATACAACATCGTACAGAATAACAGGCTCTGTTCCCAACTTTCTCATTTCTTCCTCCAGCTGTTCAATCTGGTCTGCTTTCATGGTGGCATATTCATAAAGCGAGTTCCTCAACCCTTCAACTGTGCATAGTCGAAGTCTGAGAGCATATCTGTATGTCCTCAAATTATCTCTGGCTGCTCTGTCATAACGTATTTGCAGCTGTCTTAAGAAATTGTTGAGGACAAGTACCTGTCCACATGCTTTCTGGAATTTCGAATCCATCTGCAATACCTGCATCTGAAGATGATCATTAACTGTAGCCATGATTAAATATCAGTTGTATTGAAGAATAAAGATAATAATCAGTGTGTGTAGTATATGAGCTAGATCGAAGACCAAAGCGAATATGATAAATCCTCTCTGTCCATCCCTTATATATCTGATGGTGACTGTCAAGATCAGTGAGTGTTGACATACCTGACTGAATTGCTTCGCTGGTCCAGCGCAAGTGACAGATCATTGATGAGGTGTGAAAGTGATCACGTGTCACAGGCACAAGAGTTTAGCAAGTTGAGTAGTGGAAGCAGCACAAATATTGACAACATGAGATCTCAATTGTTGTTAATCATTTTTTTCACCGATTACTAGAAATTAATTGTGATATAAAAAGTATTGAAAATTTCTGATAATTAAAAAATAATATATCACTCATATTACAATACTTTTAATTTTGCCACTATACTTTCATTTTGTGACAGTAAATGTGGAGCTGTTTCTGACATTTTTTTCCTTAGATATAATGATAAACATAATGAAAAACATTCATTTTATTATAACTTTGTAATTCTTAAGTTTAGCATAATTTTTATTCTTTTACGCTCCATAACTTAATAAAACGAAAAATGGATAAGCTAAACGCGAAATATATGTCTGCTTATATACACAATTTTAAAAAATATATATTTTGCTGTTATTTATTTAATATGAATGTGAAACAAACTTGTAATATAATTTGAAAAATAAGTTTAACTGAAAAAATCCGCTTAGATAAATGATTGCT
Organism: Flabesymbios commensalis; assembly: GCA_964017125.1. Taxonomy (NCBI): domain Eukaryota; kingdom Metazoa; phylum Annelida; class Polychaeta; order Terebellida; family Flabelligeridae; genus Flabesymbios; species Flabesymbios commensalis. The sequence continues at coordinate 23,980,168 of OZ024913.1, read as the reverse complement.
ACATTTCGAAGCAAGCATCGTATAGAGTTATATAGAACTACAAATATATGGCATTTCATTAATATGAATAGTATGTGGTCGATTAAACATTTATTTGAACATAAGTGTTATTAATAAACAATGCGATGCATGTCGGATTATTATAAATGATGAATATATGAACGACACATTGATGTTTTATCTTTTTGTAAAATATACAGGCCCTAACAAGGGCCGTTGAATAGAGATAGCAATTGTGAATTTGTTCAGTCTGATTCCATATCACTGTCACCATCAGATACAACATCGTACAGAATAACAGGCTCTGTTCCCAACTTTCTCATTTCTTCCTCCTGCTGTTCAATCTCGTCTGCTTTCATGGTGGCATATTCATAAAGCGAGTTCCTCAACCCTTCAACTGTGCATAGTCGAAGTCTGAGAGCATATCTGTATGTCCTCAAATTATCTCTGGCTGCTCTGTCATAACGTATTTGCAGCTGTCTTAAGAAATTGTTGAGGACAAGTACCTGTCCACATGCTTTCTGGAATTTCGAATCCATCTGCAATACCTGCATCTGAAGATGATCAGTAACTGTAGCCATGATTGAATATCAGTTGTATTGAAGAATAAAGATAATAATCAGTGTGTGTAGTATATGAGCTAGATCGAAGACCAAAGCGAATATGATAAATCCTCTCTGTCCCTTTCTTATATATCTGATGGTGACTGTCAAGATCAGTGAGTGTTGACATACCTGACTGAATTGCTTCGCTGGTCCAGCGCAAGTGACAGATCATTGGTGAGGTGTGAAAGTGATCACGTGTCACAGGCACAAGAGTTTAGCAAGTTGAGTAGTGGAAGCAGCACAAATATTGACAACATGGGATCTCAATTGTTGTTAATCACTTTTTTCACCGATTACTAGAAATTAATTGTGATATAAAAAGTATTGAAAATTTCTGATAATTAAAAAATAATATATCACTCATATTACAGTACTTTTAATTTTGCCACTATACTTTCATTTTGTGACAGTAAATGTGGAGCTGTTTCTGACATTTTTTTCCTTAGATATAATGATAAACATAATGAAAAACATTCATTTAATTATAACTTTGTAATTCTTAAGTTTAGCATAGTTTTTATTCTTTTACGCTCCATAACTTAATACAACAAAAAATGGATAAGCTAAACGCGAAATATATGTCTGCTTATATACACAATTTAAAAAAATATATATTTTGCTGTTATTCATTTAATATGACTGTGAAACAAACTTGTAATAATATTTGAAAAATAAGTTTAACTGAAAAAATCCGCTTGGATAAATGATAGCTACATTTCGAAGCAAGCATCGTATAGAGTTATATAGAACTACAAATATATGGCATTTCATTAATATGAATAGTATGTGGTCGATTAAACATTTATTTTAACATAAGTGTTATTAATAAACAATGCGATGCAAGTCGGATTATTATAAATGATGAATATATGAACGACACATTGATGTTTCATCTTTTTGTAAAATATACAGGCCCTAACAAGGGCCGTTGAATAGAGATAGCAATTGTGAATTTGTTCAGTCTGATTCCATATCACTGTCACCATCAGATACAACATCGTACAGAATAACAGGCTCTGTTCCCAACTTTCTCATTTCTTCCTCCAGCTGTTCAATCTCGTCTGCTTTCATGGTGGCATATTCATAAAGCGAGTTCCTCAACCCTTCAACTGTGCATAGTCGAAGTCTGAGAGCATATCTGTATGTCCTCAAATTATCTCTGGCTGCTCTGTCATAACGTATTTGCAGCTGTCTTAAGAAATTGTTGAGGACAAGTACCTGTCCACATGCTTTCTGGAATTTCGAATCCATCTGCAATACCTGCATCTGAAGATGATCAGTAACTGTAGCCATGATTGAATATCAGTTGTATTGAAGAATAAAGATAATAATCAGTGTGTGTAGTATATGAGCTAGATCGAAGACCAAAGCGAATATGATAAATCCTCTCTGTCCCTTCCTTATATATCTGATGGTGACTGTCAAGATCAGTGAGTGTTGACATACCTGACTGAATTGCTTCGCTGGTCCAGCGCAAGTGACAGATCATTGATGAGGTGTGAAAGTGATCACGTGTCACAGGCACAAGAGTTTAGCAAGTTGAGTAGTGGAAGCAGCACAAATATTGACAACATGAGATCTCAATTGTTGTTAATCATTTTTTTCACCGATTACTAGAAATTAATTGTGATATAAAAAGTATTGAAAATTTCTGATAATTAAAAAATAATATATCACTCATATTACAATACTTTTAATTTTGCCACTATACTTTTATTTTGTGACAGTAAATGTGGAGCTGTTTCTGACATTTTTTTCCTTAGATATAATGATAAACATAATGAAAAACATTCATTTTATTATAACTTTGTAATTCTTAAGTTTAGCATAATTTTTATTCTTTTACGCTCCATAACTTAATAAAACAAAAAATGGATAAGCTAAGCGCGAAATATATGTCTGCTTATATACACAATTTAAAAAAATATATATTTTGCTGTTATTTATTTAATATGAATGTGAAACAAACTTGTAATATAATTTGAAAAATAAGTTTAACTGAAAAAATCCGCTTAGATAAATGATAGCTACATTTCGAAGCAAGCATCGTATAGAGTTATATAGAACTACAAATATATGGCATTTCATTAATATGAATAGTATGTGGTCGATTAAACATTTATTTTAACATAAGTGTTATTAATAAACAATGCGATGCAAGTCGGATTATTATAAATGATGAATATATGAACGACACATTGATGTTTCATCTTTTTGTAAAATATACAGGCCCTAACAAGGGCCGTTGAATAGAGATAGCAATTGTGAATTTGTTCAGTCTGATTCCATATCACTGTCACCATCAGATACAACATCGTACAGAATAACAGGCTCTGTTCCCAACTTTCTCATTTCTTCCTCCAGCTGTTCAATCTGGTCTGCTTTCATGGTGGCATATTCATAAAGCGAGTTCCTCAACCCTTCAACTGTGCATAGTCGAAGTCTGAGAGCATATCTGTATGTCCTCAAATTATCTCTGGCTGCTCTGTCATAACGTATTTGCAGCTGTCTTAAGAAATTGTTGAGGACAAGTACCTGTCCACATGCTTTCTGGAATTTCGAATCCATCTGCAATACCTGCATCTGAAGATGATCATTAACTGTAGCCATGATTAAATATCAGTTGTATTGAAGAATAAAGATAATAATCAGTGTGTGTAGTATATGAGCTAGATCGAAGACCAAAGCGAATATGATAAATCCTCTCTGTCCATCCCTTATATATCTGATGGTGACTGTCAAGATCAGTGAGTGTTGACATACCTGACTGAATTGCTTCGCTGGTCCAGCGCAAGTGACAGATCATTGATGAGGTGTGAAAGTGATCACGTGTCACAGGCACAAGAGTTTAGCAAGTTGAGTAGTGGAAGCAGCACAAATATTGACAACATGAGATCTCAATTGTTGTTAATCATTTTTTTCACCGATTACTAGAAATTAATTGTGATATAAAAAGTATTGAAAATTTCTGATAATTAAAAAATAATATATCACTCATATTACAATACTTTTAATTTTGCCACTATACTTTCATTTTGTGACAGTAAATGTGGAGCTGTTTCTGACATTTTTTTCCTTAGATATAATGATAAACATAATGAAAAACATTCATTTTATTATAACTTTGTAATTCTTAAGTTTAGCATAATTTTTATTCTTTTACGCTCCATAACTTAATAAAACGAAAAATGGATAAGCTAAACGCGAAATATATGTCTGCTTATATACACAATTTTAAAAAATATATATTTTGCTGTTATTTATTTAATATGAATGTGAAACAAACTTGTAATATAATTTGAAAAATAAGTTTAACTGAAAAAATCCGCTTAGATAAATGATTGCTACATTTCGAAGCAAGCATCGTATAGAGTTATATAGAACTACAAATATATGGCATTTCATTAATATGAATAGTATGTGGTCGATTAAACATTTATTTGAACATAAGTGTTATTAATAAACAATGCGATGCATGTCGGATTATTATAAATGATGAATATATGAACGACACATTGATGTTTTATCTTTTTGTAAAATATACAGGCCCTAACAAGGGCCGTTGAATAGAGATAGCAATTGTGAATTTGTTCAGTCTGATTCCATATCACTGTCACCATCAGATACAACATCGTACAGAATAACAGGCTCTGTTCCCAACTTTCTCATTTCTTCCTCCTGCTGTTCAATCTCGTCTGCTTTCATGGTGGCATATTCATAAAGCGAGTTCCTCAACCCTTCAACTGTGCATAGTCGAAGTCTGAGAGCATATCTGTATGTCCTCAAATTATCTCTGGCTGCTCTGTCATAACGTATTTGCAACTGTCTTAAGAAATTGTTGAGGACAAGTACCTGTCCACATGCTTTCTGGAATTTCGAATCCATCTGCAATACCTGCATCTGAAGATGATCAGTAACTGTAGCCATGATTGAATATCAGTTGTATTGAAGAATAAAGATAATAATCAGTGTGTGTGTAGTATATGAGCTAGATCGAAGACCAAAGCGAATATGATAAATCCTCTCTGTCCCTCCCTTATATATCTGATGGTGACTGTCAAGATCAGTGAGTGTTGACATACCTGACTGAATTGCTTCGCTGGTCCAGCGCAAGTGACAGATCATTGATGAGGTGTGAAAGTGATCACGTGTCACAGGCACAAGAGTTTAGCAAGTTGAGTAGTGGAAGCAGCACAAATATTGACAACATGAGATCTCAATTGTTGTTAATCATTTTTTTCACCGATTACTAGAAATTAATTGTGATATAAAAAGTATTGAAAATTTCTGATAATTAAAAAATAATATATCACTCATATTACAATACTTTTAATTTTGCCACTATACTTTTATTTTGTGACAGTAAATGTGGAGCTGTTTCTGACATTTTTTTCCTTAGATATAATGATAAACATAATGAAAAACATTCATTTTATTATAACTTTGTAATTGTTAAGTTTAGCATAATTTTTATTCTTTTACGCTCCATAACTTAATAAAACAAAAAATGGATAAGCTAAACGCGAAATATATGTCTGCTTATATACACAATTTAAAAAAATATATATTTTGCTTTTATTTATTTAATATGAATGTGAAACAAACTTGTAATATAATTTGAAAAATAAGTTTAACTGAAAAAATCAGCTTAGATAAATGATAGCTACATTTCGAAGCAAGCATCGTATAGAGTTATATAGAACTACAAATATATGGCATTTCATTTTTATGAATAGTATGTGGTCGATTAAACATTTATTTTAACATAAGTGTTATTAATAAACAATGCGATGCAAGTCGGATTATTATAAATGATGAATATATGAACGACACATTGATGTTTCATCTTTTTGTAAAATATACAGGCCCTAACAAGGGCCGTTGAATAGAGATAGCAATTGTGAATTTGTTCAGTCTGATTCCATATCACTGTCACCATCAGATACAACATCGTACAGAATAACAGGCTCTGTTCCCAACTTTCTCATTTCTTCCTCCAGCTGTTCAATCTGGTCTGCTTTCATGGTGGCATATTCATAAAGCGAGTTCCTCAACCCTTCAACTGTGCATAGTCGAAGTCTGAGAGCATATCTGTATGTCCTCAAATTATCTCTGGCTGCTCTGTCATAACGTATTTGCAGCTGTCTTAAGAAATTGTTGAGGACAAGTACCTGTCCACATGCTTTCTGGAATTTCGAATCCATCTGCAATACCTGCATCTGAAGATGATCAGTAACTGTAGCCATGATTGAATATCAGTTGTATTGAAGAATAAAGATAATAATCAGTGTGTGTAGTATATGAGGTAGATCGAAGACCAAAGCGAATATGATAAATCCTCTCTGTCCCTTCCTTATATATCTGATGGTGACTGTCAAGATCAGTGAGTGTTGACATACCTGACTGAATTGCTTCGCTGGTCCAGCGCAAGTGACAGATCATTGGTGAGGTGTGAAACTGATCACGTGTCACAGGCACAAGAGTTTAGCAAGTTGAGTAGTGGAAGCAGCACAAATATTGACAACATGGGATCTCAATTGTTGTTAATCACTTTTTTCACCGATTACTAGAAATTAATTGTGATATAAAAAGTATTGAAAATTTCTGATAATTAAAAAATAATATATCACTCATATTACAATACTTTTAATTTTGCCACTATACTTTCATTTTGTGACAGTAAATGTGGAGCTGTTTCTGACATTTTTTTCCTTAGATATAATGATAAACATAATGAAAAACATTCATTTTATTATAACTTTGTAATTCTTAAGTTTAGCATAATTTTTATTCTTTTACGCTCCATAACTTAATACAACAAAAAGTGGATAAGCTAAACGCGAAATATATGTCTGCTTATATACACAATTTAAAAAAATATATATTTTGCTGTTATTCATTTAATATGACTGTGAAACAAACTTGTAATAATATTTGAAAAATAAGTTTAACTGAAAAAATCCGCTTAGATAAATGATAGCTACATTTCGAAGCAAGCATCGTATAGAGTTATATAGAACTACAAATATATGGCATTTTATTAATATGAATAGTGTGTGGTCGATTAAACATTTATTTTAACATAAGTGTTATCAATAAACAATGCGATGCAAGTCGGATTATTATAAATGATGAATATATGAACGACACATTGATGTTTCATCTTTTTGTAAAATATACAGGCCCTAACAAGGGCCGTTGAATAGAGATAGCAATTGTGAATTTGTTCAGTCTGATTCCATATCACTGTCACCATCAGATACAACATCGTACAGAATAACAGGCTCTGTTCCCAACTTTCTTATTTCTTCTTCCAGCTGTTCAATCTCGTCTGCTTTCATGGTGGCATATTCATCAAGCGAGTTCCTCAACCCTTCAACTGTGCATAGTCGAAGTCTGAGAGCATATCTGTATGTCCTCAAATTATCTCTGGCTGCTCTGTAATAACGTATTTGCAGCTGTCTTAAGAAATTGTTGAGGACAAGTACCTGTCCACATGCTTTCTGGAATTTCGAATCCATCTGCAATACCTGCATCTGAAGATGATCAGTAACTGTAGCCATGATTGAATATCAGTTGTATTGAAGAATAAAGATAATAATCAGTGTGTGTAGTATATGAGCTAGATCGAAGACCAAAGCGAATATGATAAATCCTCTCTGTCCCTTTCTTATATATCTGATGGTGACTGTCAAGATCAGTGAGTGTTGACATACCTGACTGAATTGCATCGCTGGTCCAGCGCAAGTGACAGATCATTGGTGAGGTGTGAAACTGATCACTTGTCACAGGCACAAGAGTTTAGCAAGTTGAGTAGTGGAAGCAGCACAAATATTGACAACATGGGATCTCAATTGTAGTTAATCACTTTTTTCACCGATTACTAGAAATTAATTGTGATATAAAAAGTATTGAAAATTTCTGATAATTAAAAAATAATATATCACTCATATTACAATACTTTTAATTTTGCCACTATACTTTTATTTTGTGACAGTAAATGTGGACCTGTTTCTGACATTTTTTTCCTTAGATATAATGATAAACATAATGAAAAACATTCATTTTATTATAACTTTGTAATTCTTAAGTTTAGCATAATTTTTATTCTTTTACGCTCCATAACTTAATACAACCAAAAATGAATAAGCTAAACGCGAAATATATGTCTGCTTATATACACAATTTAAAAAAATATATATTTTGCTGTTATTCATTTAATATGACTGTGAAACAAACTTGTAATAATATTTGAAAAATAAGTTTAACTGAAAAAATCCGCTTAGATAAATGATAGCTACATTTCGAAGCAAGCATCGTATAGAGTTATATAAAACTACAAATATATGGCATTTCATTAATATGAATAGTATGTGGTCGATTAAACATTTATTTTAACATAAGTGTTATTAATAAACAATGCGATGCAAGTCGGATTATTATAAATGATGAATATATGAACGACACATTGATGTTTCATCTTTTTGTAAAATATACAGGCCCTAACAAGGGCCGTTGAATAGAAATAGCAATTGTGAATTTGTTCAGTCTGATTCCATATCACTGTCACCGTCAGATACAACATCGTACAGAATAACAGGCTCTGTTCCCAACTTTCTCATTTCTTCTTCCAGCTGTTCAATCTCGTCTGCTTTCATGGTGGCATATTCATCAAGCGAGTTCCTCAACCCTTCAACTGTGCATAGTCGAAGTCTGAGAGCATATCTGTATGTCCTCAAATTATCTCTGGCTGCTCTGTCATAACGTATTTGCAGCTGTCTTAAGAAATTGTTGAGGACAAGTACCTGTCCACATGCTTTCTGGAATTTCGAATCCATCTGCAATACCTGCATCTGAAGATGATCAGTAACTGTAGCCATGATTGAATATCAGTTGTATTGAAGAAGAAAGATAATAATCAGTGTGTGTAGTATATGAGCTAGATCGAAGACCAAAGCGAATATGATAAATCCTCTCTGTCCCTTCCTTATATATCTGATGGTGACTGTCAAGATCAGTGAGTGTTGACATACCTGATTGAATTGCTTCGCTGGTCCAGCGCAAGTGACAGATCATTGGTGAGGTGTGAAAGTGATCACGTGTCACAGGCACAAGAGTTTAGCAAGTTGAGTAGTGGAAGCAGCACAAATATTGACAACATGGGATCTCAATTGTTGTTAATCACTTTTTTCACCGATTACTAGAAATTAATTGTGATATAAAAAGTATTAAAAATTTCTGATAATTAAAAAATAATATATCACTCATATTACAATACTTTTAATTTTGCCACTATACTTTTATTTTGTGACAGTAAATGTGGAGCTGTTTCTGACATTTTTTTCCTTAGATATAATGATAAACATAATGAAAAACATTCATTTTATTATAACTTTGTAATTCTTAAGATTAGCATAATTTTTATTCTTTTACGCTCCATAACTTAATAAAACAAAAAATGGATAAGCTAAACGCGAAATATATGTCTGCTTACAAACACAATTAAAAAAAATATATATTTTGCTGTTATTCATTTAATATAAATGTGAAACAAACTTGTAATAATATTTGAAAAATAAGTTTAACTGAAAAAATCCGCTTAGATAAATGATTGCTACATTTCGAAGCAAGCATCGTATAGAGTTATATAGAACTACAAATATATGGCATTTCATTAATATGAATAGTATGTGGTCGATTAAACATTTATTTTAACATAAGTGTTATTAATAAACAATGCGATGCAAGTCGGATTATTATAAATGATGAATATATGAACGACACATTGATGTTTCATCTTTTTGTAAAATATACAGGCCCTAACAAGGGCCGTTGAATAGAGATAGCAATTGTGAATTTGTTCAGTCTGATTCCATATCACTGTCACCGTCAGATACAACATCGTACAGAATAACAGGCTCTGTTCCCAACTTTCTCATTTCTTCCTCCAGCTGTTCAATCTCGTCTGCTTTCATGGTGGCATATTCATAAAGCGAGTTTCTCAACCCTTCAACTGTGCATAGTCGAAGTCTGAGAGCATATCTGTATGTCCTCAAATTATCTCTGGCTGCTCTGTCATAACGTATTTGCAGCTGTCTTAAGAAATTGTTGAGGACAAGTACCTGTCCACATGCTTTCTGGAATTTCGAATCCATCTGCAATACCTGCATCTGAAGATGATCATTAACTGTAGCCATGATTAAATATCAGTTGTATTGAAGAATAAAGATAATAATCAGTGTGTGTAGTATATGAGCTAGATCGAAGACCAGACCGAATATGATAAATCCTCTCTGTCCCTTCCTTATATATCTGATGGTGACTGTCAAGATCAGTGAGTGTTGACATACCTGACTGAATTGCTTCGCTGGTCCAGCGCAAGTGACAGATCATTGGTGAGGTGTGAAAGTGATCACGTGTCACAGGCACAAGAGTTTAGCAAGTTGAGTAGTGGAAGCAGCACAAATATTGACAACATGGGATCTCAATTGTTGTTAATCACTTTTTTCACCGATTACTAGAAATTAATTGTGATATAAAAAGTATTGAAAATTCCTGATTATTAAAAAATAATATATCACTCATATTACAATACTTTTAATTTTGTCACTATACTTTCATTTTGTGACAGTAAATGTGGAGCTGTTTCTGACATTTTTTTCCTTAGATATAATGATAAACATAATGAAAAACATTCATTTTATTATAACTTTGTAATTCTTAAGTTTAGCATAATTTTTATTCTTTTACGCTCCATAACTTAATACAACAAAAAATGGATAAGCTAAACGCGAAATATATGTCTGCTTATATACACAATTTAAAAAAATATATATTTTGCAGTTATTCATTTAATATGACTGTGAAACAAACTTGTAATAATATTTGAAAAATAAGTTTAACTGAAAAAATCCGCTTAGATAAATGATAGCTACATTTCGAAGCAAGCATCGTATAGAGTTATATAAAACTACAAATATATGGCATTTCATTAGTATGAATAGTATGTGGTCGATTAAACATTTATTTTAACATAAGTGTTATTAATAAACAATGCGATGCAAGTCGGATTATTATAAATGATGAATATATGAACGACACATTGATGTTTCATCTTTTTGTAAAATATACAGGCCCTAACAAGGGCCGTTGAATAGAAATAGCAATTGTGAATTTGTTCAGTCTGATTCCATATCACTGTCACCGTCAGATACAACATCGTACAGAATAACAGGCTCTGTTCCCAACTTTCTCATTTCTTCTTCCAGCTGTTCAATCTCGTCTGCTTTCATGGTGGCATATTCATCAAGCGAGTTCCTCAACCCTTCAACTGTGCATAGTCGAAGTCTGAGAGCATATCTGTATGTCCTCAAATTATCTCTGGCTGCTCTGTCATAACGTATTTGCAGCTGTCTTAAGAAATTGTTGAGGACAAGTACCTGTCCACATGCTTTCTGGAATTTCGAATCCATCTGCAATACCTGCATCTGAAGATGATCAGTAACTGTAGCCATGATTGAATATCAGTTGTATTGAAGAATAAAGATAATAATCAGTGTGTGTAGTATATGAGCTAGATCGAAGACCAAAGCGAATATGATAAATCCTCTCTGTCCCTTCCTTATATATCTGATGGTGACTGTCAAGATCAGTGAGTGTTGACATACCTGATTGAATTGCTTCGCTGGTCCAGCGCAAGTGACAGATCATTGGTGAGGTGTGAAAGTGATCACGTGTCACAGGCACAAGAGTTTAGCAAGTTGAGTAGTGGAAGCAGCACAAATATTGACAACATGGGATCTCAATTGTTGTTAATCACTTTTTTCACCGATTACTAGAAATTAATTGTGATATAAAAAGTATTAAAAATTTCTGATAATTAAAAAATAATATATCACTCATATTACAATACTTTTAATTTTGCCACTATACTTTTATTTTGTGACAGTAAATGTGGAGCTGTTTCTGACATTTTTTTCCTTAGATATAATGATAAACATAATGAAAAACATTCATTTTATTATAACTTTGTAATTCTTAAGATTAGCATAATTTTTATTCTTTTACGCTCCATAACTTAATAAAACAAAAAATGGATAAGCTAAACGCGAAATATATGTCTGCTTATAAACACAATTTAAAAAAATATATATTTTGCTGTTATTCATTTAATATAAATGTGAAACAAACTTGTAATAATATTTGAAAAATAAGTTTAACTGAAAAAATCCGCTTAGATAAATGATTGCTACATTTCAAAGCAAGCATCGTATAGAGTTATATAGAACTACAAATATATGGCATTTCATTAATATGAATAGTATGTGGTCGATTAAACATTTATTTTAACATAAGTGTTATTAATAAACAATGCGATGCAAGTCGGATTATTATAAATGATGAATATATGAACGACACATTGATGTTTCATCTTTTTGTAAAATATACAGGCCCTAACAAGGGCCGTTGAATAGAGATAGCAATTGTGAATTTGTTCAGTCTGATTCCATATCACTGTCACCGTCAGATACAACATCGTACAGAATAACAGGCTCTGTTCCCAACTTTCTCATTTCTTCCTCCAGCTGTTCAATCTCGTCTGCTTTCATGGTGGCATATTCATAAAGCGAGTTTCTCAACCCTTCAATTGTGCATAGTCGAAGTCTGAGAGCATATCTGTATGTCCTCAAATTATCTCTGGCTGCTCTGTCATAACGTATTTGTAGCTGTCTTAAGAAATTGTTGAGGACAAGTACCTGTCCACATGCTTTCTGGAATTTCGAATCCATCTGCAATACCTGCATCTGAAGATGATCATTAACTGTAGCCATGATTAAATATCAGTTGTATTGAAGAATAAAGATAATAATCAGTGTGTGTAGTATATGAGCTAGATCGAAGACCAAAGCGAATATGATAAATCCTCTCTGTCCCTTCCTTATATATCTGATGGTGACTGTCAAGATCAGTGAGTGTTGACATACCTGACTGAATTGCTTCGCTGGTCCAGCGCAAGTGACAGATCATTGGTGAGGTGTGAAAGTGATCACGTGTCACAGGCACAAGAGTTTAGCAAGTTGAGTAGTGGAAGCAGCACAAATATTGACAACATGGGATCTCAATTGTTGTTAATCACTTTTTTCACCGATTACTAGAAATTAATTGTGATATAAAAAGTATTGAAAATTTCTGATTATTAAAAAATAATATATCACTCATATTACAATACTTTTAATTTTGTCACTATACTTTCATTTTGTGACAGTAAATGTGGAGCTGTTTCTGACATTTTTTTCCTTAGATATAATGATAAACATAATGAAAAACATTCATTAAATTATAACTTTGTAATTCTTAAGTTTAGCATAATTTTTATTCTTTTACGCTCCATAACTTAATACAACAAAAAATGGATAAGCTAAACGCGAAATATATGTCTGCTTATATACACAATTTAAAAAAATATATATTTTGCTGTTATTCATTTAATATGACTGTGAAACAAACTTGTAATAATATTTGAAAAATAAGTTTAACTGAAAAAATCCGCTTAGATAAATGATAGCTACATTTCGAAGCAAGCATCGTATAGAGTTATATAAAACTACAAATATATGGCATTTCATTAATATGAATAGTATGTGGTCGATTAAACATTTATTTTAACATAAGTGTTATTAATAAACAATGCGATGCAAGTCGGATTATTATAAATGATGAATATATGAACGACACATTGATGTTTCATCTTTTTGTAAAATATACAGGCCCTAACAAGGGCCGTTGAATAGAGATAGCAATTGTGAATTTGTTCAGTCTGATTCCATATCACTGTCACCATCAGATACAACATCGTACAGAATAACAGGCTCTGTTCCCAACTTTCTCATTTCTTCCTCCAGCTGTTCAATCTCGTCTGCTTTCATGGTGGCATATTCATAAAGCGAGTTCCTCAACCCTTCAACTGTGCATAGTCGAAGTCTGAGAGCATATCTGTATGTCCTCAAATTATCTCTGGCTGCTCTGTCATAACGTATTTGCAGCTGTCTTAAGAAATTGTTGAGGACAAGTACCTGTCCACATGCTTTCTGGAATTTCGAATCCATCTGCAATACCTGCATCTGAAGATGATCAGTAACTGTAGCCATGATTGAATATCAGTTGTATTGAAGAATAAAGATAATAATCAGTGTGTGTAGTATATGAGCTAGATCGAAGACCAAAGCGAATATGATAAATCCTCTCTGTCCCTTCCTTATATATCTGATGGTGACTGTCAAGATCAGTGAGTGTTGACATACCTGACTGAATTGCTTCGCTGGTCCAGCGCAAGTGACAGATCATTGGTGAGGTGTGAAACTGATCACTTGTCACAGGCACAAGAGTTTAGCAAGTTGAGTAGTGGAAGCAGCACAAATATTGACAACATGGGATCTCAATTGTTGTTAATCACTTTTTTCACCGATTACTAGAAATTAATTGTGATATAAAAAGTATTGAAAATTTCTGATAATTAAAAAATAATATATCACTCATATTACAATACTTTTAATTTTGCCACTATACTTTTATTTTGTGACAGTAAATGTGAAGCTGTTTCTGACATTTTTTTCCTTAGATATAATGATAAACATAATGAAAAACATTCATTTTATTATAACTTTGTAATTCTTAAGTTTAGCATAATTTTTATTCTTTTACGCTCCATAACTTAATACAACAAAAAGTGGATAAGCTAAACGCGAAATATATGTCTGCTTATATACACAATTTAAAAAAATATATATTTTGCTGTTATTCATTTAATATGACTGTGAAACAAACTTGTAATAATATTTGAAAAATAAGTTTAACTGAAAAAATCCGCTTAGATAAATGATAGCTACATTTCGAAGCAAGCATCGTATAGAGTTATATAGAACTACAAATATATGGCATTTCATTAATATGAATAGTATGTGGTCGATTAAACATTTATTTTAACATAAGTGTTATTAATAAACAATGCGATGCAAGTCGGATTATTATAAATGATGAATATATGAACGACACATTGATGTTTCATCTTTTTGTAAAATATACAGGCCCTAACAAGGGCCGTTGAATAGAGATAGCAATTGTGAATTTGTTCAGTCTGATTCCATATCACTGTCACCATCAGATACAACATCGTACAGAATAACAGGCTCTGTTCCCAACTTTCTCATTTCTTCCTCCAGCTGTTCAATCTCGTCTGCTTTCATGGTGGCATATTCATAAAGCGAGTTCCTCAACCCTTCAACTGTGCATAGTCGAAGTCTGAGAGCATATCTGTATGTCCTCAAATTATCTCTGGCTGCTCTGTCATAACGTATTTGCAGCTGTCTTAAGAAATTGTTGAGGACAAGTACCTGTCCACATGCTTTCTGGAATTTCGAATCCATCTGCAATACCTGCATCTGAAGATGATCAGTAACTGTAGCCATGATTGAATATCAGTTGTATTGAAGAATAAAGATAATAATCAGTGTGTGTAGTATATGAGCTAGATCGAAGACCAAAGCGAATATGATAAATCCTCTCTGTCCCTTCCTTATATATCTGATGGTGACTGTCAAGATCAGTGAGTGTTGACATACCTGACTGAATTGCTTCGCTGGTCCAGCGCAAGTGACAGATCATTGGTGAGGTGTGAAACTGATCACGTGTCACAGGCACAAGAGTTTAGCAAGTTGAGTAGTGGAAGCAGCACAAATATTGACAACATGGGATCTCAATTGTTGTTAATCACTTTTTTCACCGATTACTAGAAATTAATTGTGATATAAAAAGTATTGAAAATTTCTGATAATTAAAAAATAATATATCACTCATATTACAATACTTTTAATTTTGCCACTATACTTTTATTTTGTGACAGTAAATGTGAAGCTGTTTCTGACATTTTTTTCCTTAGATATAATGATAAACATAATGAAAAACATTCATTTTATTATAACTTTGTAATTCTTAAGTTTAGCATAATTTTTATTCTTTTACGCTCCATAACTTAATACAACAAAAAGTGGATAAGCTAAACGCGAAATATATGTCTGCTTATATACACAATTTAAAAAAATATATATTTTGCTGTTATTCATTTAATATGACTGTGAAACAAACTTGTAATAATATTTGAAAAATAAGTTTAACTGAAAAAATCCGCTTAGATAAATGATAGCTACATTTCGAAGCAAGCATCGTATAGAGTTATATACAACTACAAATATATGGCATTTCATTAATATGAATAGTATGTGGTCGATTAAACATTTATTTTAACATAAGTGTTATTAATAAACAATGCGATGCAAGTCGGATTATTATAAATGATGAATATATGAACGACACATTGATGTTTCATCTTTTTGTAAAATATACAGGCCCTAACAAGGGCCGTTGAATAGAGATAGCAATTGTGAATTTGTTCAGTCTGATTCCATATCACTGTCACCATCAGATACAACATCGTACAGAATAACAGGCTCTGTTCCCAACTTTCTCATTTCTTCCTCCAGCTGTTCAATCTCGTCTGCTTTCATGGTGGCATATTCATAAAGCGAGTTCCTCAACCCTTCAACTGTGCATAGTCGAAGTCTGAGAGCATATCTGTATGTCCTCAAATTATCTCTGGCTGCTCTGTCATAACGTATTTGCAGCTGTCTTAAGAAATTGTTGAGGACAAGTACCTGTCCACATGCTTTCTGGAATTTCGAATCCATCTGCAATACCTGCATCTGAAGATGATCAGTAACTGTAGCCATGATTGAATATCAGTTGTATTGAAGAATAAAGATAATAATCAGTGTGTGTAGTATATGAGCTAGATCAAAGACCAAAGCGAATATGATAAATCCTCTCTGTCCCTTTCTTATATATCTGATGGTGACTGTCAAGATCAGTGAGTGTTGACATACCTGACTGAATTGCTTCGCTGGTCCAGCGCAAGTGACAGATCATTGGTGAGGTGTGAAAGTGATCACGTGTCACAGGCACAAGAGTTTAGCAAGTTGAGTAGTGGAAGCAGCACAAATATTGACAACATGGGATCTCAATTGTTGTTAATCACTTTTTTCACCGATTACTAGAAATTAATTGTGATATAAAAAGTATTGAAAATTTCTGATAATTAAAAAATAATATATCACTCATATTACAATACTTTTAATTTTGCCACTATACTTTCATTTTGTGACAGTAAATGTGGAGCTGTTTCTGACATTTTTTTCCTTAGATATAATGATGAACATAATGAAAAACATTCATTTTATTATAACTTTGTAATTCTTAAGTTTAGCATAGTTTTTATTCTTTTACGCTCCATAACTTAATACAACAAAAAATGGATAAGCTAAACGCGAAATATATGTCTGCTTATATACACAATTTAAAAAAATATATATTTTGCTGTTATTTATTTAATATGACTGTGAAACAAACTTGTAATAATATTTGAAAAATAAGTTTAACTGAAAAAATCCGCTTAGATAAATGATAGCTACATTTCGAAGCAAGCATCGTATAGAGTTATATAAAACTACAAATATATGGCATTTCATTAATATGAATAGTATGTGGTCGATTAAACATTTATTTTAACATAAGTGTTATTAATAAACAATGCGATGCAAGTCGGATTATTATAAATGATGAATATATGAACGACACATTGATGTTTCATCTTTTTGTAAAATATACAGGCCCTAACAAGGGCCGTTGAATAGAGATAGCAATTGTGAATTTGTTCAGTCTGATTCCATATCACTGTCACCATCAGATACAACATCGTACAGAATAACAGGCTCTGTTCCCAACTTTCTCATTTCTTCTTCCAGCTGTTCAATCTCGTCTGCTTTCATGGTGGCATATTCATCAAGCGAGTTCCTCAACCCTTCAACTGTGCATAGTCGAAGTCTGAGAGCATATCTGTATGTCCTCAAATTATCTCTGGCTGCTCTGTCATAACGTATTTGCAGCTGTCTTAAGAAATTGTTGAGGACAAGTACCTGTCCACATGCTTTCTGGAATTTCGAATCCATCTGCAATACCTGCATCTGAAGATGATCAGTAACTGTAGCCATGATTGAATATCAGTTGTATTGAAGAATAAAGATAATAATCAGTGTGTGTAGTATATGAGCTAGATCGAAGACCAAAGTGAATATGATAAATCCTCTCTGTCGCTTCCTTATATATCTGATGGTGACTGCCAAGATCAGTGAGTGTTGACATACCTGACTGAATTGCTTCGCTGGTCCAGCGCAAGTGACAGATCATTGGTGAGGTGTGAAACTGATCACGTGTCACAGGCACAAGAGTTTAGCAAGTTGAGTAGTGGAAGCAGCACAAATATTGACAACATGGGATCTCAATTGTTGTTAATCACTTTTTTCACCGATTACTAGAAATTAATTGTGATATAAAAAGTATTGAAAATTTCTGATAATTAAAAAATAATATATCACTCATATTACAATACTTTTAATTTTGCCACTATACTTTCATTTTGTGACAGTAAATGTGGAGCTGTTTCTGACATTTTTTTCCTTAGATATAATGATAAACATAATGAAAAACATTCATTTTATTATAACTTTGTAATTCTTAAGTTTAGCATAATTTTTATTCTTTTACGCTCCATAACTTAATACAACAAAAAATGGATAAGCTAAACGCGAAATATATGTCTGCTTATATACACAATTTAAAAAAATATATATTTTGCTGTTATTCATTTAATATGACTGTGAAACAAACTTGTAATAATATTTGAAAAATAAGTTTAACTGAAAAAATCCGCTTAGATAAATGATAGCTACATTTCGAAGCAAGCATCGTATAGAGTTATATAAAACTACAAATATATGGCATTTCATTAATATGAATAGTATGTGGTCGATTAAACATTTATTTTAACATAAGTGTTATTAATAAACAATGCGATGCAAGTCGGATTATTATAAATGATGAATATATGAACGACACATTGATGTTTCATCTTTTTGTAAAATATACAGGCCCTAACAAGGGCCGTTGAATAGAGATAGCAATTGTGAATTTGTTCAGTCTGATTCCATATCACTGTCACCATCAGATACAACATCGTACAGAATAACAGGCTTTGTTCCCAACTTTCTCATTTCTTCCTCCAGCTGTTCAATCTCGTCTGCTTTCATGGTGGCACATTCATAAAGCGAGTTCCTCAACCCTTCAACTGTGCATAGTCGAAGTCTGAGAGCATATCTGTATGTCCTCAAATTATCTCTGGCTGCTCTGTCATAACGTATTTGCAGCTGTCTTAAGAAATTGTTGAGGACAAGTACCTGTCCACATGCTTTCTGGAATTTCGAATCCATCTGCAATACCTGCATCTGAAGATGATCAGTAACTGTAGCCATGATTGAATATCAGTTGTATTGAAGAATAAAGATAATAATCAGTGTGTGTAGTATATGAGCTAGATCGAAGACCAAAGCGAATATGATAAATCCTCTCTGTCCCTTCCTTATATATCTGATGGTGACTGTCAAGATCAGTGAGTGTTGACATACCTGACTGAATTGCTTCGCTGGTCCAGCGCAAGTGACAGATCATTGGTGAGGTGTGAAACTGATCACGTGTCACAGGCACAAGAGTTTAGCAAGTTGAGTAGTGGAAGCAGCACAAATATTGACAACATGGGATCTCAATTGTTGTTAATCACTTTTTTCACCGATTACTAGAAATTAATTGTGATATAAAAAGTATTGAAAATTTCTGATAATTAAAAAATAATATATCACTCATATTACAATACTTTTAATTTTGCCACTATACTTTTATTTTGTGACAGTAAATGTGAAGCTGTTTCTGACATTTTTTTCCTTAGATATAATGATAAACATAATGAAAAACATTCATTTTATTATAACTTTGTAATTCTTAAGTTTAGCATAATTTTTATTCTTTTACGCTCCATAACTTAATACAACAAAAAGTGGATAAGCTAAACGCGAAATATATGTCTGCTTATATACACAATTTAAAAAAAAATATATTTTGCTGTTATTCATTTAATATGACTGTGAAACAAACTTGTAATAATATTTGAAAAATAAGTTTAACTGAAAAAATCCGCTTAGATAAATGATAGCTACATTTCGAAGCAAGCATCGTATAGAGTTATATAGAACTACAAATATATGGCATTTCATTAATATGAATAGTATGTGGTCGATTAAACATTTATTTTAACATAAGTGTTATTAATAAACAATGCGATGCAAGTCGGATTATTATA
The DNA here is from genome assembly GCA_964017125.1 of Flabesymbios commensalis. Classification (NCBI taxonomy): domain Eukaryota; kingdom Metazoa; phylum Annelida; class Polychaeta; order Terebellida; family Flabelligeridae; genus Flabesymbios; species Flabesymbios commensalis. The sequence continues at coordinate 23,960,266 of OZ024913.1, read as the reverse complement.
AATGATGAATATATGAACGACACATTGATGTTTCATCTTTTTGTAAAATATACAGGCCCTAACAAGGGCCGTTGAATAGAGATAGCAATTGTGAATTTGTTCAGTCTGATTCCATATCACTGTCACCATCAGATACAACATCGTACAGAATAGCAGGCTCTGTTCCCAACTTTCTCATTTCTTCCTCCAGCTGTTCAATCTCGTCTGCTTTCATGGTGGCATATTCATAAAGCGAGTTCCTCAACCCTTCAACTGTGCATAGTCGAAGTCTGAGAGCATATCTGTATGTCCTCAAATTATCTCTGGCTGCTCTGTCATAACGTATTTGCAGCTGTCTTCAGAAATTGTTGAGGACAAGTACCTGTCCACATGCTTTCTGGAATTTCGAATCCATCTGCAATACCTGCATCTGAAGATGATCAGTAACTGTAGCCATGATTGAATATCAGTTGTATTGAAGAATAAAGATAATAATCAGTGTGTGTAGTATATGAGCTAGATCGAAGACCAAAGCGAATATGATAAATCCTCTCTGTCCCTTTCTTATATATCTGATGGTGACTGTCAAGATCAGTGAGTGTTGACATACCTGACTGAATTGCTTCGCTGGTCCAGCGCAAGTGACAGATCATTGGTGAGGTGTGAAAGTGATCACGTGTCACAGGCACAAGAGTTTAGCAAGTTGAGTAGTGGAAGCAGCACAAATATTGACAACATGGGATCTCAATTGTTGTTAATCACTTTTTTCACCGATTACTAGAAATTAATTGTGATATAAAAAGTATTGAAAATTTCTGATAATTAAAAAATAATATATCACTCATATTACAATACTTTTAATTTTGCCACTATACTTTTATTTTGTGACAGTAAATGTGGAGCTGTTTCTGACATTTTTTTCCTTAGATATAATGATAAACATAATGAAAAACATTCATTTTATTATAACTTTGTAATTCTTAAGATTAGCATAATTTTTATTCTTTTACGCTCCATAACTTAATAAAACAAAAAATGGATAAGTTAAACGCGAAATATATGTCTGCTTATATACACAATTTAAAAAAATATATATTTTGCTGTTATTCATTTAATATGAATGTGAAACAAACTTGTAATAATATTTGAAAAATAAGTTTAACTGAAAAAATCCGCTTAGATAAATGATAGCTACATTTCGAAGCAAGCATCGTATAGAGTTATATAGAACTACAAATATATGGCATTTCATTAATATGAATAGTATGTGGTCGATTAAACATTTATTTTAACATAAGTGTTATTAATAAACAATGCGATGCAAGTCGGATTATTATAAATGATGAATATATGAACGACACATTGATGTTTCATCTTTTTGTAAAATATACAGGCCCTAACAAGGGCCGTTGAATAGAGATAGCAATTGTGAATTTGTTCAGTCTGATTCCATATCACTGTCACCATCAGATACAACATCGTACAAAATAACAGGCTCTGTTCCCAACTTTCTCATTTCTTCCTCCAGCTGTTCAATCTCGTCTGCTTTCATGGTGGCATATTCATAAAGCGAGTTCCTCAACCCTTCAACTGTGCATAGTCGAAGTCTGAGAGCATATCTGTATGTCCTCAAATTATCTCTGGCTGCTCTGTCATAACGTATTTGTAGCTGTCTTAAGAAATTGTTGAGGACAAGTACCTGTCCACATGCTTTCTGGAATTTCGAATCCATCTGCAATACCTGCATCTGAAGATGATCATTAACTGTAGCCATGATTAAATATCAGTTGTATTGAAGAATAAAGATAATAATCAGTGTGTGTAGTATATGAGCTAGATCGAAGACCAAAGCGAATATGATAAATCCTCTCTGTCCCTTCCTTATATATCTGATGGTGACTGTCAAGATCAGTGAGTGTTGACATACCTGACTGAATTGCTTCGCTGGTCCAGCGCAAGTGACAGATCATTGGTGAGGTGTGAAAGTGATCACGTGTCACAGGCACAAGAGTTTAGCAAGTTGAGTAGTGGAAGCAGCACAAATATTGACAACATGGGATCTCAATTGTTGTTAATCACTTTTTTCACCGATTACTAGAAATTAATTGTGATATAAAAAGTATTGAAAATTTCTGATAATTAAAAAATAATATATCACTCATATTACAATACTTTTAATTTTGCCACTATACTTTTATTTTGTGACAGTAAATGTGGAGCTGTTTCTGACATTTTTTTCCTTAGATATAATGATAAACATAATGAAAAACATTCATTTTATTATAACTTTGTAATTCTTAAGATTAGCATAATTTTTAATCTTTTACGCTCCATAACTTAATAAAACAAAAAATGGATAAGTTAAACGCGAAATATATGTCTGCTTATATACACAATTTAAAAAAATATATATTTTGCTGTTATTCATTTAATATGAATGTGAAACAAACTTGTAATAATATTTGAAAAATAAGTTTAACTGAAAAAATCCGCTTAGATAAATGATTGCTACATTTCGAAGCAAGCATCGTATAGAGTTATATAGAACTACAAATATATGGCATTTCATTAATATGAATAGTATGTGGTCGATTAAACATTTATTTTAACATAAGTGTTATTAATAAACAATGCGATGCAAGTCGGATTATTATAAATGATGAATATATGAACGACACATTGATGTTTCATCTTTTTGTAAAATATACAGGCCCTAACAAGGGCCGTTGAATAGAGATAGCAATTGTGAATTTGTTCAGTCTGATTCCATATCACTGTCACCGTCAGATACAACATCGTACAGAATAACAGGCTCTGTTCCCAACTTTCTCATTTCTTCTTCCAGCTGTTCAATCTCGTCTGCTTTCATGGTGGCATATTCATCAAGCGTGTTCCTCAACCCTTCAACTGTGCATAGTCGAAGTCTGAGAGCATATCTGTATGTCCTCAAATTATCTCTGGCTGCTCTGTCATAACGTATTTGCAGCTGTCTTAAGAAATTGTTGAAGACAAGTACCTGTCCACATGCTTTCTGGAATTTCGAATCCATCTGCAATACCTGCATCTGAAGATGATCAGTAACTGTAGCCATGATTGAATATCAGTTGTATTGAAGAATAAAGATAATAATCAGTGTGTGTAGTATATGAGCTAGATCGAAGACCAAAGCGAATATGATAAATCCTCTCTGTCCCTTCCTTATATATCTGATGGTGACTGTCAAGATCAGTGAGTGTTGACATACCTGACTGAATTGCTTCGCTGGTCCAGCGCAAGTGACAGATCATTGGTGAGGTGTGAAACTGATCACGTGTCACAGGCACAAGAGTTTAGCAAGTTGAGTAGTGGAAGCAGCACAAATATTGACAACATGGGATCTCAATTGTTGTTAATCACTTTTTTCACCGATTACTAGAAATTAATTGTGATATAAAAAGTAAAGAAAATTTCTGATAATTAAAAAATAATATATCACTCATATTACAATACTTTTAATTTTGCCACTATACTTTCATTTTGTGACAGTAAATGTGGAGCTGTTTCTGACATTTTTTTCCTTAGATATAATGATAAACATAATGAAAAACATTCATTTTATTATAACTTTGTAATTCTTAAGTTTAGTATAATTTTTATTCTTTTACGCTCCATAACTTAATACAACAAAAATGGATAAGCTAAACGCGAAATATATGTCTGCTTATATACACAATTTAAAAAAATATATATTTTGCTGTTATTCATTTAATATGACTGTGAAACAAACTTGTAATAATATTTGAAAAATAAGTTTAACTGAAAAAATCCGCTTAGATAAATGATAGCTACATTTCGAAGCAAGCATCGTATAGAGTTATATAGAACTACAAATATATGGCATTTCATTAATATGAATAGTATGTGGTCGATTAAACATTTATTTTAACATAAGTGTTATTAATAAACAATGCGATGCAAGTCGGATTATTATAAATGATGAATATATGAACGACACATTGATGTTTCATCTTTTTGTAAAATATACAGGCCCTAACAAGGGCCGTTGAATAGAGATAGCAATTGTGAATTTGTTCAGTCTGATTCCATATCACTGTCACCATCAGATACAACATCGTACAGAATAACAGGCTCTGTTCCCAACTTTCTCATTTCTTCCTCCAGCTGTTCAATCTCGTCTGCTTTCATGGTGGCATATTCATAAAGCGAGTTCCTCAACCCTTCAACTGTGCATAGTCGAAGTCTGAGAGCATATCTGTATGTCCTCAAATTATCTCTGGCTGCTCTGTCATAACGTATTTGTAGCTGTCTTAAGAAATTGTTGAGGACAAGTACCTGTCCACATGCTTTCTGGAATTTCGAATCCATCTGCAATACCTGCATCTGAAGATGATCATTAACTGTAGCCATGATTAAATATCAGTTGTATTGAAGAATAAAGATAATAATCAGTGTGTGTAGTATATGAGCTAGATCGAAGACCAAAGCGAATATGATAAATCCTCTCTGTCCCTTCCTTATATATCTGATGGTGACTGTCAAGATCAGTGAGTGTTGACATACCTGACTGAATTGCTTCGCTGGTCCAGCGCAAGTGACAGATCATTGGTGAGGTGTGAAAGTGATCACGTGTCACAGGCACAAGAGTTTAGCAAGTTGAGTAGTGGAAGCAGCACAAATATTGACAACATGGGATCTCAATTGTTGTTAATCACTTTTTTCACCGATTACTAGAAATTAATTGTGATATAAAAAGTATTGAAAATTTCTGATAATTAAAAAATAATATATCACTCATATTACAATACTTTTAATTTTGCCACTATCCTTTTATTATGTGACAGTAAATGTGGAGCTGTTTCTGACATTTTTTTCCTTAGATATAATGATAAACATAATGAAAAACATTCATTTTATTATAACTTTGTAATTCTTAAGATTAGCATAATTTTTATTCTTTTACGCTCCATAACTTAATAAAACAAAAAATGGATAAGTTAAACGCGAAATATATGTCTACTTATATACACAATTTAAAAAAATATATATTTTGCTGTTATTCATTTAATATGAATGTGAAACAAACTTGTAATAATATTTGAAAAATAAGTTTAACTGAAAAAATCCGCTTAGATAAATGATTGCTACATTTCGAAGCAAGCATCGTATAGAGTTATATAGAACTACAAATATATGGCATTTCATTAATATGAATAGTATGTGGTCGATTAAACATTTATTTTAACATAAGTGTTATTAATAAACAATGCGATGCAAGTCGGATTATTATAAATGATGAATATATGAACGACACATTGATGTTTCATCTTTTTGTAAAATATACAGGCCCTAACAAGGGCCGTTGAATAGAGATAGCAATTGTGAATTTGTTCAGTCTGATTCCATATCACTGTCACCGCCAGATACAACATCGTACAGAATAACAGGCTCTGTTCCCAACTTTCTCATTTCTTCTTCCAGCTGTTCAATCTCGTCTGCTTTCATGGTGGCATATTCATCAAGCGTGTTCCTCAACCCTTCAACTGTGCATAGTCGAAGTCTGAGAGCATATCTGTATGTCCTCAAATTATCTCTGGCTGCTCTGTCATAACGTATTTGCAGCTGTCTTAAGAAATTGTTGAAGACAAGTACCTGTCCACATGTTTTCTGGAATTTCGAATCCATCTGCAATACCTGCATCTGAAGATGATCAGTAACTGTAGCCATGATTGAATATCAGTTGTATTGAAGAATAAAGATAATAATCAGTGTGTGTAGTATATGAGCTAGATCGAAGACCAAAGCGAATATGATAAATCCTCTCTGTCCCTTCCTTATATATCTGATTGTGACTGTCAAGATCAGTGAGTGTTGACATACCTGACTGAATTGCTTCGCTGGTCCAGCGCAAGTGACAGATCATTGGTGAGGTGTGAAACTGATCACGTGTCACAGGCACAAGAGTTTAGCAAGTTGAGTAGTGGAAGCAGCACAAATATTGACAACATGGGATCTCAATTGTTGTTAATCACTTTTTTCACCGATTACTAGAAATTAATTGTGATATAAAAAGTAAAGAAAATTTCTGATAATTAAAAAATAATATATCACTCATATTACAATACTTTTAATTTTGCCACTATACTTTCATTTTGTGACAGTAAATGTGGAGCTGTTTCTGACATTTTTTTCCTTAGATATAATGATAAACATAATGAAAAACATTCATTTTATTATAACTTTGTAATTCTTAAGTTTAGTATAATTTTTATTCTTTTACGCTCCATAACTTAATACAACAAAAATGGATAAGCTAAACGCGAAATATATGTCTGCTTATATACACAATTTAAAAAAATATATATTTTGCTGTTATTCATTTAATATGACTGTGAAACAAACTTGTAATAATATTTGAAAAATAAGTTTAACTGAAAAAATCCGCTTAGATAAATGATAGCTACATTTCGAAGCAAGCATCTTATAGAGTTATATAGAACTACAAATATATGGCATTTCATTAATATGAATAGTATGTGGTCGATTAAACATTTATTTTAACATAAGTGTTATTAATAAACAATGCGATGCAAGTCGGATTATTATAAATGATGAATATATGAACGACACATTGATGTTTCATCTTTTTGTAAAATATACAGGCCCTAACAAGGGCCGTTGAATAGAGATAGCAATTGTGAATTTGTTCAGTCTGATTCCATATCACTGTCACCATCAGATACAACATCGTACAGAATAACAGGCTCTGTTCCCAACTTTCTCATTTCTTCCTCCAGCTGTTCAATCTCGTCTGCTTTCATGGTGGCATATTCATAAAGCGAGTTCCTCAACCCTTCAACTGTGCATAGTCGAAGTCTGAGAGCATATCTGTATGTCCTCAAATTATCTCTGGCTGCTCTGTCATAACGTATTTGTAGCTGTCTTAAGAAATTGTTGAGGACAAGTACCTGTCCACATGCTTTCTGGAATTTCGAATCCATCTGCAATACCTGCATCTGAAGATGATCAGTAACTGTAGCCATGATTGAATATCAGTTGTATTGAAGAATAAAGATAATAATCAGTGTGTGTAGTATATGAGCTAGATCGAAGACCAAAGCGAATATGATAAATCCTCTCTGTCCCTTCCTTATATATCTGATGGTGACTGTCAAGATCAGTGAGTGTTGACATACCTGACTGAATTGCTTCGCTGGTCAAGCGCAAGTGACAGATCATTGGTGAGGTGTGAAAGTGATCACGTGTCACAGGCACAAGAGTTTAGCAAGTTGAGTAGTGGAAGCAGCACACATATTGACAACATGGGATCTCAATTGTTGTTAATCACTTTTTTCACCGATTACTAGGAATTAATTGTGATATAAAAAGGATTGAAAATTTCTGATAATTAAAAAATAATATATCACTCATATTACAATACTTTTAATTTTACCACTATACTTTTATTTTGTGACAGTAAATGTGGAGCTGTTTCTGACATTTCTTTCCTCAGATATAATGATAAACATAATGAAAAACATTCATTTTATTATAACTTTGTAATTCTTAAGATTAGCATAATTTTTATTCTTTTACGCTCCATAACTTAATAAAACAAAAAATGGATAAGCTAAACGCGAAATATATGTCTGCTTATATATACAAATTAAAAAAATATATATTTTGCTGTTATTCATTTAATATGAATGTGAAACAAACTTGTAATAATATTTGAAAAATAAGTTTACCGGAAGAAATCCGCTTAGATAAATGATTGCTACATTTCGAAGCAAGCATCGTATAGAGTTATATAGAACTACAAATATATGGCATTTCATTAATATGAATAGTATGTGGTCGATTAAACATTTATTTTAACATAAGTGTTATTAATAAACAATGCGAGGCAAGTCGGATTATTATAAATGATGAATATATGAACGACACATTGATGTTTCATCTTTTTGTAAAATATACAGGCCCTAACAAGGGCCGTTGAATAGAGATAGCAATTGTGAATTTGTTCAGTCTGATTCCATATCACTGTCACCATCAGATACAACATCGTACAGAATACCAGGCTCTGTTCCCAACTTTCTCATTTCTTCCTCCAGCTGTTCAATCTCGTCTGCTTTCATGGTGGCATATTCATAAAGCGAGTTCCTCAACCCTTCAACTGTGCATAGTCGAAGTCTGAGAGCATATCTGTATGTCCTCAAATTATCTCTGGCTGCTCTGTCATAACGTATTTGCAGCTGTCTTAAGAAATTGTTGAGGACAAGTACCTGTCCACATGCTTTCTGGAATTTCAAATCCATCTGCAATACCTGCATCTGAAGATGATCAGTAACTGTAGCCATGATTGAATATCAGTTGTATTGAAGAATAAAGATAATAATCAGTGTGTGCAGTATATGAGCTAGATCGAAGACCAAAGCGAATATGCTAAATCCTCTCTGTCCCTTCCTTATATATCTGATGGTGACTGTCAAGATCAGTGAGTGTTGACATACCTGACTGAATTGCTTCGCTGGTCCAGCGCAAGTGACAGATCATTGGTGAGGTGTGAAAGTGATCACGTGTCACAGGCACAAGAGTTTAGCAAGTTGAGTAGTGGAAGCAGCACAAATATTGACAACATGGGATCTCAATTGTTGTTAATCACTTTTTTCACCAATTACTAGAAATTAATTGTGATATAAAAAGTATTGAAAATTTCTGATAATTAAAAAATAATATATCACTCATATTACAATACTTTTAATTTTGCCACTATCCTTTTATTTTGTGACAGTAAATGTGGAGCTGTTTCTGACATTTTTTCCCTTAGATATAATGATAACCATAATGAAAAACATTCATTTTATTATAACTTTGTAATTCTTAAGTTTAGCATAATTTTTATTCTTTTACGCTCCATAACTTAATAAAACAAAAAATGGATAAGCTAAACGCGAAATATATGTCTGCTTATATACACAATTTAAAAAAATATATATTTTGCTGTTATTCATTTAATATGAATGTGAAACAAACTTGTAATAATATTTGAAAAATAAGTTTAACTGAAAAAATCCGCTTAGATAAATGATTGCTACATTTCGAAGCAAGCATCGTATAGAGTTATATAGAGCTACAAATATATGGCATTTCATTAATATGAATAGTATGTGGTCGATTAAACATTTATTTTTACATAAGTGTTATTAATAAACAATGCGATGCAAGTCGGATTATTATAAATGATGAATATATGAACGACACATTGATGTTTCATCTTTTTGTAAAATATACAGGCCCTAACAAGGGCCGTTGAATAGAGATAGCAATTGTGAATTTGTTCAGTCTGATTCCATATCACTGTCACCATCAGATACAACATCGTACAGAATAACAGGCTCTGTTCCCAACTTTCTCATTTCTTCCTCCAGCTGTTCAATCTCGTCTGCTATCATGGTGGCATATTCATAAAGCGAGTTCCTCAACCCTACAACTGTGCATAGTCGAAGTCTGAGAGCATATCTGTATGTCCTCAAATTATCTCTGGCTGCTCTGTCATAACGTATTTGCAGCTGTCTTAAGAAATTGTTGAGGACAAGTACCTGTCCACATGCTTTCTGGAATTTCGAATCCATCTGCAATACCTGCATCTGAAGATGATCAGTAACTGTAGCCATGATTGAATATCAGTTGTATTGAAGAATAAAGATAATAATCAGTGTGTGTAGTATATGAGCTAGATCGAAGACCAAAGCGAGTATGATAAATCCTCTCTGTCCCTTCCATATATATCTGATGGTGACTGTCAAGATCAGTGAGTGTTGACATACCTGACTGAATTGCTTCGCTGGTCCAGCGCAAGTGACTGATCATTGGTGAGGTGTGAAAGTGATCACGTGTCACAGGCACAAGAGTTTAGCAAGTTGAGTAGTGGAAGCAGCACAAATATTGACAACATGGGATCTCAATTGTTGTTAATCACTTTTTTCACCGATTACTAGAAATTAATTGTGATATAAAAAGTATTGAAAATTTCTGATAATTAAAAAATAATATATCACTCATATTACAATACTTTTAATTTTGCCACTATCCTTTTATTTTGTGACAGTAAATGTGGAGCTGTTTCTGACATTTTTTCCCTTAGATATAATGATAACCATAATGAAAAACATTCATTTTATTATAACTTTGTAATTCTTAAGTTTAGCATAATTTTTATTCTTTTACGCTCCATAACTTAATAAAACAAAAAATGGATAAGCTAAACGCGAAATATATGTCTGCTTATATACACAATTTAAAAAAATATATATTTTGCTGTTATTCATTTAATATGAATGTGAAACAAACTTGTAATAATATTTGAAAAATAAGTTTAACTGAAAAAATCCGCTTAGATAAATGATTGCTACATTTCGAAGCAAGCATCGTATAGAGTTATATAGAACTACAAATATATGGCATTTCATTAATATGAATAGTATGTGGTCGATTAAACATTTATTTTTACATTAGTGTTATTAATAAACAATGCGATGCAAGTCGGATTATTATAAATGATGAATATATGAACGACACATTGATGTTTCATCTTTTTGTAAAATATACAGGCCCTAACAAGGGCCGTTGAATAGAGATAGCAATTGTGAATTTGTTCAGTCTGATTCCATATCACTGTCACCATCAGATACAACATCGTACAGAATAACAGGCTCTGTTCCCAACTTTCTCATTTCTTCCTCCAGCTGTTCAATCTCGTTTGCTTTCATGGTGGCATATTCATAAAGCGAGTTCCTCAACCCTTCAACTGTGCATAGTCGAAGTCTGAGAGCATATCTGTATGTCCTCAAATTATCTCTGGCTGCTCTGTCATAACGTATTTGCAGCCGTCTTAAGAAATTGTTGAGGACAAGTACCTGTCCACATGCTTTCTGGAATTTTGAATCCATCTGCAATACCTGCATCTGAAGATGATCAGTAACTGTAGCCATGATTGAATATCAGTTGTATTGAAGAATAAAGATAATAATCAGTGTGTGTAGTATATGAGCTAGATCGAAGACCAAAGCGAATATGATAAATCCTCTCTGTCCCTTCCTTATATATCTGATGGTGACTGTCAAGATCAGTGAGTGTTGACATACCTGACTGAATTGCTTCGCTGGTCCAGCGCAAGTGACAGATCATTGGTGAGGTGTGAAAGTGATCACGTGTCACAGGCACAAGAGTTTAGCAAGTTGAGTAGTGGAAGCAGCACAACTATTGACAACATGGGATCTCAATTGTTGTTAATCACTTTTTTCACCGATTACTAGAAATTAATTGTGATATAAAAAGTATTGAAAATTTCTGATAATTAAAAAATAATATATCACTCATATTACAATACTTTTAATTTTGCCACTATCCTTTTATTTTGTGACAGTAAATGTGGAGCTGTTTCTGACATTTTTTTCCTTAGATATAATGATAAACATAATGAAAAACATTCATTTTATTATAACTTTGTAATTCTTAAGTTTAGCATAATTTTTATTCTTTTACGCTCCATAACTTAATAAAACAAAAAATGGATAAGCTAAACGCGAAATATATGTCTGCTTATATACACAATTTAAAAAAATATATATTTTGCTGTTATTCATTTAATATGAATGTGAAACAAACTTGTAATAATATTTGAAAAATAAGTTTAACTGAAAAAATCCGCTTAGATAAATGATTGCTACATTTCGAAGCAAGCATGGTATAGAGTTATATACAGCTACAAATATATGGCATTTCATTAATATGAATAGTATGTGGTCGATTAAACATTTATTTTTACATAAGTGTTATTAATAAACAATGCGATGCAAGTCGGATTATTATAAATGATGAATATATGAACGACACATTGATGTTTCATCTTTTTGTAAAATATACAGGCCCTAACAAGGGCCGTTGAATAGAGATAGCAATTGTGAATTTGTTCAGTCTCATTCCATATCACTGTCACCATCAGATACAACATCGTACAGAATAACAGGCTCTGTTCCCAACTTTCTCATTTCTTCCTCCAGCTGTTCAATCTCGTCTGCTATCATGGTGGCATATTCATAAAGCGAGTTCCTCAACCCTACAACTGTGCATAGTCGAAGTCTGAGAGCATATCTGTATGTCCTCAAATTATCTCTGGCTGCTCTGTCATAACGTATTTGCAGCTGTCTTAAGAAATTGTTGAGGACAAGTACCTGTCCACATGCTTTCTGGAATTTCGAATCCATCTGCAATACCTGCATCTGAAGATGATCAGTAACTGTAGCCATGATTGAATATCAGTTGTATTGAAGAATAAAGATAATAATCAGTGTGTGTAGTATATGAGCTAGATCGAAGACCAAAGCGAATATGATAAATCCTCTCTGTCCCTTCCTTATATATCTGATGGTGACTGTCAAGATCAGTGAGTGTTGACATACCTGACTGAATTGTTTCGCTGGTCCAGCGCAAGTGACAGATCATTGGTGAGGTGTGAAAGTGATCACGTGTCACAGGCACAAGAGTTTAGCAAGTTGAGTAGTGGAAGCAGCACAAATATTGACAACATGGGATCTCAATTGTTGTTTATCACTTTTTTCACCGATTACTAGAAATTAATTGTGATATAAAAAGTATTGAAAATTTCTGATAATTAAAAAATAATATATCACTCATATTACAATACTTTTAATTTTGCCACTATACTTTTATTTTGTGACAGTAAATGTGGAGCTGTTTCTGACATTTTTTTCCTTAGATATAATGATAAACATAATGAAAAACATTAATTTTATTATAACTTTGTAATTCTTAAGTTTAACATAATTTTTATTCTTTTACGCTCCATAACTTAATAAAACAAAAAATGGATAAGCTAAACGCGAAATATATGTCTGCTTATATACACAATTAAAAAAAAAAAATATTTTGCTGTTATTCATTTAATATGAATGTGAAACAAACTTGTAATAATATTTGAAAAATAAGTTTAACTGAAAAAATCCGCTTAGATAAATGATTGCTACATTTCGAAGCAAGCATCGTATAGAGTTATATAGAACTACAAATATATGGCATTTCATTATTATGAATAGTATGTGGTCGATTAAACATTTATCTGAACATAAGTGTTATTAATAAACAATGCGATGCAAGTCGGATTATTATGAATGATGAATATATGAACGACACATTGATTTATCATCTTTTTGTAAAATATACAGGCCCCTTCAAGGGCCGTTGAATAGAGATAGCAATTGTGAATTTGTTCAGTCTGATTCCATATCACTGTCACCATCAGATACAGCATCGTACAGAATAACAGGCTCTGTTCCCAACTTTCTCATTTCTTCCTCCAGCTGTTCAATCTCGTCTGCTTTCATGGTGGCATATTCATAAAGCGAGTTCCTCAACCCTTCAACTGTGCATAGTCGAAGTTTGAGAGCATATCTGTATGTCCTCAAATTATCTCTGGCTGCTCTGTCATAACGTATTTGCAGCTGTCTTAAGAAATTGTTGAGGACAAGTACCTGTCCACATGCTTTCTGGAATTTCGAATCCATCTGCAATACCTGCATCTGAAGATGATCAGTAACTGTAACCATGATTGAATATCAGTTGTATTGAAGAATAAAGATAATAATCAGTGTGTGTAGTATATGAGCTAGATCGAAGACCAAGGCTAATATGATAAATCCTCTCTGTCCCTTCCTTATATATCTGATGGTGACTGTCAAGATCAGTGAGTGTTGACATACCTGACTGAATTGCTTCGCTGGTCCAGCGCAAGTGACAGTTCATTGGTGAGGTGTGAAAGTGATCACGTGTCACAGGCACAAGAGTTTAGCAAGTTGAGTAGTGGAAGCAGCACAAATATTGACAACATGGGATCTCAATTGTTGTTAATCACTTTTTTCACCGATTACTAGAAATTAATTGTGATATAAAAAGTATTGAAAATTTCTGATAATTAAAAAATAATATATCACTCATATTACAATACTTTTAATTTTGCCACTATACTTTTATTTTGTGACAGTAAATGTGGAGCTGTTTCTGACATTTTTTTCCTTAGATATAATGATAAACATAATGAAAAACATTCATTTTATTATAACTTTGTAATTCTTAAGTTTAGCATAATTTTTATTCTTTTACGCTCCATAACTTAATAAAACAAAAAATGGATAAGCTAAACGCGAAATATATGTCTGCTTATATACTCAATTTAAAAAAATATATATTTTGCTGTTATTCATTTAATATGAATGTGAAACAAACTTGTAATAATATTTGAAAAATAAGTTAAACTGAAAAAATCCGCTTAGATAAATGATTGCTACATTTCGAAGCAAGCATCGTATAGAGTTATATGGAACTACAAATATATGGCATTTCATTAATATGAATAGTATGTGGTCGATTAAACATTTATTTTAACATAAGTGTTATTAATAAACAATGCGATGCAAGTCGGATTATTATAAATGATGAATATATGAACGACACATTCATGTTTCATCTTTTTGTAAAATATACAGGCCCTAACAAGGGCCGTTGAATAGAGATAGCAATTGTGAATTTGTTCAGTCTGATTCCATATCACTGTCACCATCAGATACAACATCGTACAGAATAACAGGCTCTGTTCCCAACTTTCTCATTTCTTCCTCCAGCTGTTCAATCTCGTCTGCTTTCATGGTGGCATATTCATAAAGCGAGTTCCTCAACCCTTCAACTGTGCATAGTCGAAGTCTGAGAGCATATCTGTATGTCCTCAAATTATCTCTGGCTGCTCTGTCATAACGTATTTGCAGCTGTCTTAAGAAATTGTTGAGGACAAGTACCTGTCCACATGCTTTCTGGAATTTCGAATCCATCTGCAATACCTGCATCTGAAGATGATCAGTAACTGTAGCCATGATTGAATATCAGTTGTATTGAAGAATAAAGATAATAATCAGTGTGTGTAGTATATGAGCTAGATCGAAGACCAAAGCGAGTATGATAAATCCTCTCTGTCCCTTCCATATATATCTGATGGTGACTGTCAAGATCAGTGAGTGTTGACATACCTGACTGAATTGCTTCGCTGGTCCAGCGCAAGTGACAGATCATTGGTGAGGTGTGAAAGTGATCACACGCACAGGCACAAGAGTTTAGCAAGTTGAGTAGTGGAAGCAGCACAAATATTGACAACATGGGATCTCAATTGTTGTTAATCATTTTTTTCACCGATTACTAGAAATTAATTGTGATATAAAAAGTATTGAAAATTTCTGATAATTAAAAAATAATATATCACTCATATTACAATACTTTTAATTTTGCCACTATACTTTTATTTTGTGACAGTAAATGTGGAGCTGTTTCTGACATTTTTTTCCTTAGATATAATGATAAACATAATGAAAAACATTAATTTTATTATAACTTTGTAATTCTTAAGTTTAACATAATTTTTATTCTTTTACGCTCCATAACTTAATAAAACAAAAAATGGATAAGCTAAACGCGAAATATATGTCTGCTTATATACACAATTAAAAAAAAAAAATATTTTGCTGTTATTCATTTAATATGAATGTGAAACAAACTTGTAATAATATTTGAAAAATAAGTTTAACTGAAAAAATCCGCTTAGATAAATGATTGCTACATTTCGAAGCAAGCATCGTATAGAGTTATATAGAACTACAAATATATGGCATTTCATTATTATGAATAGTATGTGGTCGATTAAACATTTATCTGAACATAAGTGTTATTAATAAACAATGCGATGCAAGTCGGATTATTATGAATGATGAATATATGAACGACACATTGATTTATCATCTTTTTGTAAAATATACAGGCCCCTTCAAGGGCCGTTGAATAGAGATAGCAATTGTGAATTTGTTCAGTCTGATTCCATATCACTGTCACCATCAGATACAGCATCGTACAGAATAACAGGCTCTGTTCCCAACTTTCTCATTTCTTCCTCCAGCTGTTCAATCTCGTCTGCTTTCATGGTGGCATATTCATAAAGCGAGTTCCTCAACCCTTCAACTGTGCATAGTCGAAGTTTGAGAGCATATCTGTATGTCCTCAAATTATCTCTGGCTGCTCTGTCATAACGTATTTGCAGCTGTCTTAAGAAATTGTTGAGGACAAGTACCTGTCCACATGCTTTCTGGAATTTCGAATCCATCTGCAATACCTGCATCTGAAGATGATCAGTAACTGTAACCATGATTGAATATCAGTTGTATTGAAGAATAAAGATAATAATCAGTGTGTGTAGTATATGAGCTAGATCGAAGACCAAGGCTAATATGATAAATCCTCTCTGTCCCTTCCTTATATATCTGATGGTGACTGTCAAGATCAGTGAGTGTTGACATACCTGACTGAATTGCTTCGCTGGTCCAGCGCAAGTGACAGTTCATTGGTGAGGTGTGAAAGTGATCACGTGTCACAGGCACAAGAGTTTAGCAAGTTGAGTAGTGGAAGCAGCACAAATATTGACAACATGGGATCTCAATTGTTGTTAATCACTTTTTTCACCGATTACTAGAAATTAATTGTGATATAAAAAGTATTGAAAATTTCTGATAATTAAAAAATAATATATCACTCATATTACAATACTTTTAATTTTGCCACTATACTTTTATTTTGTGACAGTAAATGTGGAGCTGTTTCTGACATTTTTTTCCTTAGATATAATGATAAACATAATGAAAAACATTCATTTTATTATAACTTTGTAATTCTTAAGTTTAGCATAATTTTTATTCTTTTACGCTCCATAACTTAATAAAACAAAAAATGGATAAGCTAAACGCGAAATATATGTCTGCTTATAAACACAATTTAAATTTTTTTATATTTTGCTGTTATTCATTTAATATGAATGTGAAACAAACTTGTAATAATATTTGAAAAATAAGTTTAACTGAAAAAATCCGCTTAGATAAATGATTGCTACATTTCGAAGCAAGCATCGTATAGAGTTATATGGAACTACAAATATATGGCATTTCATTAATATGAATAGTATGTGGTCGATTAAACATTTATTTTAACATAAGTGTTATTAATAAACAATGCGATGCAAGTCGGATTATTATAAATGATGAATATATGAACGACACATTCATGTTTCATCTTTTTGTAAAATATACAGGCCCTAACAAGGGCCGTTGAATAGAGATAGCAATTGTGAATTTGTTCAGTCTGATTCCATATCACTGTCACCATCAGATACAACATCGTACAGAATAACAGGCTCTGTTCCCAACTTTCTCATTTCTTCCTCCAGCTGTTCAATCTCGTCTGCTTTCATGGTGGCATATTCATAAAGCGAGTTCCTCAACCCTTCAACTGTGCATAGTCGAAGTCTGAGAGCATATCTGTATGTCCTCAAATTATCTCTGGCTGCTCTGTCATAACGTATTTGCAGCTGTCTTAAGAAATTGTTGAGGACAAGTACCTGTCCACATGCTTTCTGGAATTTCGAATCCATCTGCAATACCTGCATCTGAAGATGATCAGTAACTGTAGCCATGATTGAATATCAGTTGTATTGAAGAATAAAGATAATAATCAGTGTGTGTAGTATATGAGCTAGATCGAAGACCAAAGCGAGTATGATAAATCCTCTCTGTCCCTTCCATATATATCTGATGGTGACTGTCAAGATCAGTGAGTGTTGACATACCTGACTGAATTGCTTCGCTGGTCCAGCGCAAGTGACAGATCATTGGTGAGGTGTGAAAGTGATCACACGCACAGGCACAAGAGTTTAGCAAGTTGAGTAGTGGAAGCAGCACAAATATTGACAACATGGGATCTCAATTGTTGTTAATCATTTTTTTCACCGATTACTAGAAATTAATTGTGATATAAAAAGTATTGAAAATTTCTGATAATTAAAAAATAATATATCACTCATATTACAATACTTTTAATTTTGCCACTATACTTTTATTTTGTGACAGTAAATGCGGAGCTGTTTCTGACATTTTTTTCCTTAGATATAATGATAAACATAATGAAAAAGATTCATTTTATTATAACTTTGCAATTCTTAAGTTTAGCATAATTTTTATTCTTTTACGCTCCATAACTTAATAAAACAAAAAATGGATAAGCTAAACGCAAAATATATGTATGCTTATATACACAATTTAAAAAAATATATATTTTGCTGTTATTCATTTAATATGAATGTGAAACAAACTTGTAATAATATTTGAAAAATAAGTTTAACTGAAAAAATCCGCTTAGATAAATGATTGCTACATTTCGAAGCAAGCATCGTATAGAGTTATATAGAACTACAAATATATGGCATTTCATTATTATGAATAGTATGTGGTCGATTAAACATTTATTTTAACATAAGTGTTATTAATTAACAATGCGATGCAAGTCGGATTATTATAAATGATGAATATATGAACGACACATTGATGTTTCATCTTTTTGTAAAATATACAGGCCCTAACAAGGGCCGTTGAATAGAGATAGCAATTGTGAATTTGTTCAGTCTGATTCCATATCACTGTCACCATCAGATACAACATCGTACAGAATAACAGGCTCTGTTCCCAACTTTCTCATTTCTTCCTCCAGCTGTTCAATCTCGTCTGCTTTCATGGTGGCATATTCATAAAGCGAGTTCCTCAACCCTTCAACTGTGCATAGTCGAAGTCTGAGAGCATATCTGTATGTCCTCAAATTATCTCTGGCTGCTCTGTCATAACGTATTTGCAGCTGTCTTAAGAAATTGTTGAGGACAAGTACCTGTCCACATGCTTTCTGGAATTTCGAATCCATCTGCAATACCTGCATCTGAAGATGATCAGTAAATGTAGCCATGATTGAATATCAGTTGTATTGAAGAATAAAGATGATAATCAGTGTGTGTAGTATATGAGCTAGATCGAAGACCAAAGCGAATATGATAAATCCTCTCTGTCCCTTCCTTATATATCTGATGGTGACTGTCAAGATCAGTGAGTGTTGACATACCTGACTGAATTGCTTCGCTGGTCCAGCGCAAGTGACAGATCATTGGTGAGGTGTGAAAGTGATCACGTGTCACAGGCACAAGAGTTTAGCAAGTTGAGTAGTGGAAGCAGCACAAATATTGACAACATGGGATCTCAATTGTTGTTAATCACTTTTTTCACCGATTACTAGAAATTAATTGTGATATAAAAAGTATTGAAAATTTTTGATAATTAAAAAATAATATATCACTCATATTACAATACTTTTAATTTTGCCACTATCCTTTTATTTTGTGACAGTAAATGTGGAGCTGTTTCTGACATTTTTTCCCTTAGATATAATGATAAACATAATGAAAAACATTCATTTTATTATAACTTTGTAATTCTTAAGTTTAGCATAATTTTTATTCTTTTACGCTCCATAACTTAATAAAACAAAAAATGGATAAGCTAAACGCGAAATATATGTCTGCTTATAAACACAATTTAAATTTTTTTATATTTTGCTGTTATTCATTTAATATGAATGTGAAACAAACTTGTAATAATATTTGAAAAATAAGTTTAACTGAAAAAATCCGCTTAGATAAATGATTGCTACATTTCGAAGCAAGCATCGTATAGAGTTATATGGAACTACAAATATATGGCATTTCATTAATATGAATAGTATGTGGTCGATTAAACATTTATTTTAACATAAGTGTTATTAATAAACAATGCGATGCAAGTCGGATTATTATAAATGATGAATATATGAACGACACATTGATGTTTCATCTTTTTGTAAAATATACAGGCCCTAACAAGGGCCGTTGAATAGAGATAGCAATTGTGAATTTGTTCAGTCTGATTCCATATCACTGTCACCATCAGATACAACATCGTACAGAATAACAGGCTCTGTTCCCAACTTTCTCATTTCTTCCTCCAGCTGTTCAATCTCGTCTGCTATCATGGTGGCATATTCATAAAGCGAGTTCCTCAACCCTACAACTGTGCATAGTCGAAGTCTGAGAGCATATCTGTATGTCCTCAAATTATCTCTGGCTGCTCTGTCATAACGTATTTGCAGCTGTCTTAAGAAATTGTTGAGGACAAGTACCTGTCCACATGCTTTCTGGAATTTCGAATCCATCTGCAATACCTGCATCTGAAGATGATCAGTAACTGTAGCCATGATTGAATATCAGTTGTATTGAAGAATAAAGATAATAATCAGTGTGTGTAGTATATGAGCTAGATCGAAGACCAAAGCGAGTATGATAAATCCTCTCTGTCCCTTCCATATATATCTGATGGTGACTGTCAAGATCAGTGAGTGTTGACATACCTGACTGAATTGCTTCGCTGGTCCAGCGCAAGTGACAGATCATTGGTGAGGTGTGAATGTGATCACGAGTCACAGGCACAAGAGTTTAGCAAGTTGAGTAGTGGAAGCAGCACAAATATTGACAACATGGAATCTCAATTGTTGTTAATCACTTTTTTCACCGATTACTAGGAATTAATTGTGATATAAAAAGTATTGAAAATTTCTGATAATTAAAAAATAATATATCACTCATATTACAATACTTTTAATTTTGCCACTATACTTTTATTTTGTGACAGTAAATGTGGAGCTGTTTCTGACATTTTTTTCCTTAGATATAATGATAAACATAATGAAAAAGATTCATTTTATTATAACTTTGCAATTCTTAAGTTTAGCATAATTTTTATTCTTTTACGCTCCATAACTTAATAAAACAAAAAATGGATAAGCTAAACGCAAAATATATGTATGCTTATATACACAATTTAAAAAAATATATATTTTGCTGTTATTCATTTAATATGAATGTGAAACAAACTTGTAATAATATTTGAAAAATAAGTTTAACTGAAAAAATCCGCTTAGATAAATGATTGCTACATTTCGAAGCAAGCATCGTATAGAGTTATATAGAACTACAAATATATGGCATTTCATTATTATGAATAGTATGTGGTCGATTAAACATTTATTTTAACATAAGTGTTATTAATTAACAATGCGATGCAAGTCGGATTATTATAAATGATGAATATATGAACGACACATTGATGTTTCATCTTTTTGTAAAATATACAGGCCCTAACAAGGGCCGTTGAATAGAGATAGCAATTGTGAATTTGTTCAGTCTGATTCCATATCACTGTCACCATCAGATACAACATCGTACAGAATAACAGGCTCTGTTCCCAACTTTCTCATTTCTTCCTCCAGCTGTTCAATCTCGTCTGCTTTCATGGTGGCATATTCATAAAGCGAGTTCCTCAACCCTTCAACTGTGCATAGTCGAAGTCTGAGAGCATATCTGTATGTCCTCAAATTATCTCTGGCTGCTCTGTCATAACGTATTTGCAGCTGTCTTAAGAAATTGTTGAGGACAAGTACCTGTCCACATGCTTTCTGGAATTTTGAATCCATCTGCAATACCTGCATCTGAAGATGATCAGTAACTGTAGCCATGATTGAATATCAGTTGTATTGAAGAATAAAGATAATAATCAGTGTGTGTAGTATATGAGCTAGATCGAAGACCAAAGCGAATATGATAAATCCTTTCTGTCCCTTCCGTATATATCTGATGGTGACTGTCAAGATCATTGAGTGTTGACATACCTGACTGAATTGCTTAGCTGGTCCAGCGCAAGTGACAGATCATTGGTGAGGTGTGTAAGTGATCACGTGTCACAGGCACAAGAGTTTAGCAAGTTGAGTAGTGGAAGCAGCACAACTATTGACAACATGGGATCTCAATTGTTGTTAATCACTTTTTTCACCGATTACTAGAAATTAATTGTGATATAAAAAGTATTGAAAATTTCTGATAATTAAAAAATAATATATCACTCATATTACAATACTTTTAATTTTGCCACTATCCTTTTATTTTGTGACAGTAAATGTGGAGCTGTTTCTGACATTTTTTTCCTTAGATATAATGATAAACATAATGAAAAACATTCATTTTATTATAACTTTGTAATTCTTAAGTTTAGCATAATTTTTATTCTTTTACGCTCCATAACTTAATAAAACAAAAAATGGATAAGCTAAACGCGAAATATATGTATGCTTATATACACAATTTAAAAAAATATATATTTTGCTGTTATTCATTTAATATGAATGTGAAACAAACTTGTAATAATATTTGAAAAATAAGTTTAACTGAAAAAATCTGCTTAGATAAATGATTGCTACATTTCGAAGCAAGCATCGTATAGAGTTATTTAGAACTACAAATATATGGCATTTCATTAATATGAATAGTATGTGGTCGATTAAACATTTATTTTAACATAAGTGTTATTAATAAACAATGCGATGCAAGTCGGATTATTATAAATGATGAATATATGAACGACACATTCATGTTTCATCTTTTTGTAAAATATACAGGCCCTAACAAGGGCCGTTGAATAGAGATAGCAATTGTGAATTTGTTCAGTCTGATTCCATATCACTGTCACCATCAGATACAACATCGTACAGAATAACAGGCTCTGTTCCCAACTTTCTCATTTCTTCCTCCAGCTGTTCAATCTCGTCTGCTTTCATGGTGGCATATTCATAAAGCGAGTTCCTCAACCCTTCAACTGTGCATAGTCGAAGTCTGAGAGCATATCTGTATGTCCTCAAATTATCTCTGGCTGCTCTGTCATAACGTATTTGCAGCTGTCTTAAGAAATTGTTGAGGACAAGTACCTGTCCACATGCTTTCTGGAATTTCGAATCCATCTGCATTACCTGCATCTGAAGATGATCAGTAACTGTAGCCATGATTGAATATCAGTTGTATTGAAGAATAAAGATAATAATCAGTGTGTGTAGTATATGAGCTAGATCAAAGACCAAAGCGAGTATGATAAATCCTCTCTGTCCCTTCCATATATATCTGATGGTGACTGTCAAGATCAGTGAGTGTTGACATACCTGACTGAATTGCTTCGCTGGTCCAGCGCAAGTGACAGATCATTGGTGAGGTGTGAAAGTGATCACGTGTCACAGGCACAAGAGTTTAGCAAGTTGAGTAGTGGAAGCAGCACAAATATTGACAACATGGGATCTCAATTGTTGTTAATCATTTTTTTCACCGATTACTAGAAATTAATTGTGATATAAAAAGTATTGAAAATTTCTGATAATTAAAAAATAATATATCACTCATATTACAATACTTTTAATTTTGCCACTATACTTTTATTCTGTGACAGTAAATGTGGAGCTGTTTCTGACATTTTTTTCCTTAGATATAATGATAAACATAATGAAAAACATTCATTTTATTATAACTTTGCAATTCTTAAGTTTAGCATAATTTTTATTCTTTTACGCTCCATAACTTAATAAAACAAAAAATGGATAAGCTAAACGCGAAATATATGTCTGCTTATAAACACAATTTAAAAAAATATATATTTTGCTGTTATTCATTTAATATGAATGTGAAACAAACTTTTAATAATATTTGAAAAATAAGTTTAACTGAAAAAATCCGCTTAGATAAATGATTGCTACATTTCGAAGCAAGCATCGTATAGAGTTATATAGAACTACAAATATATGGCATTTCATTATTATGAATAGTATGTGGTCGATTAAACATTTATTTTAACATAAGTGTTATTAATTAACAATGCGATGCAAGTCGGATTATTATAAATGATGAATATATGAACGACACATTGATGTTTCATCTTTTTGTAAAATATACAGGCCCTAACAAGGGCCGTTGAATAGAGATAGCAATTGTGAATTTGTTCAGTCTGATTCCATATCACTGTCACCATCAGATACAACATCGTACAGAATAACAGGCTCTGTTCCCAACTTTCTCATTTCTTCCTCCAGCTGTTCAATCTCGTCTGCTTTCATGGTGGCATATTCATAAAGCGAGTTCCTCAACCCTTCAACTGTGCATAGTCGAAGTCTGAGAGCATATCTGTATGTCCTCAAATTATCTCTGGCTGCTCTGTCATAACGTATTTGCAGCTGTCTTAAGAAATTGTTGAGGACAAGTACCTGTCCACATGCTTTCTGGAATTTTGAATCCATCTGCAATACCTGCATCTGAAGATGATCAGTAACTGTAGCCATGATTGAATATCAGTTGTATTGAAGAATAAAGATAATAATCAGTGTGTGTAGTATATGAGCTAGATCGAAGACCAAAGCGAATATGATAAATCCTTTCTGTCCCTTCCGTATATATCTGATGGTGACTGTCAAGATCATTGAGTGTTGACATACCTGACTGAATTGCTTAGCTGGTCCAGCGCAAGTGACAGATCATTGGTGAGGTGTGTAAGTGATCACGTGTCACAGGCACAAGAGTTTAGCAAGTTGAGTAGTGGAAGCAGCACAACTATTGACAACATGGGATCTCAATTGTTGTTAATCACTTTTTTCACCGATTACTAGAAATTAATTGTGATATAAAAAGTATTGAAAATTTCTGATAATTAAAAAATAATATATCACTCATATTACAATACTTTTAATTTTGCCACTATCCTTTTATTTTGTGACAGTAAATGTGGAGCTGTTTCTGACATTTTTTTCCTTAGATATAATGATAAACATAATGAAAAACATTCATTTTATTATAACTTTGTAATTCTTAAGTTTAGCATAATTTTTATTCTTTTACGCTCCATAACTTAATAAAACAAAAAATGGATAAGCTAAACGCGAAATATATGTATGCTTATATACACAATTTAAAAAAATATATATTTTGCTGTTATTCATTTAATATGAATGTGAAACAAACTTGTAATAATATTTGAAAAATAAGTTTAACTGAAAAAATCTGCTTAGATAAATGATTGCTACATTTCGAAGCAAGCATCGTATAGAGTTATTTAGAACTACAAATATATGGCATTTCATTAATATGAATAGTATGTGGTCGATTAAACATTTATTTTAACATAAGTGTTATTAATAAACAATGCGATGCAAGTCGGATTATTATAAATGATGAATATATGAACGACACATTCATGTTTCATCTTTTTGTAAAATATACAGGCCCTAACAAGGGCCGTTGAATAGAGATAGCAATTGTGAATTTGTTCAGTCTGATTCCATATCACTGTCACCATCAGATACAACATCGTACAGAATAACAGGCTCTGTTCCCAACTTTCTCATTTCTTCCTCCAGCTGTTCAATCTCGTCTGCTTTCATGGTGGCATATTCATAAAGCGAGTTCCTCAACCCTTCAACTGTGCATAGTCGAAGTCTGAGAGCATATCTGTATGTCCTCAAATTATCTCTGGCTGCTCTGTCATAACGTATTTGCAGCTGTCTTAAGAAATTGTTGAGGACAAGTACCTGTCCACATGCTTTCTGGAATTTCGAATCCATCTGCATTACCTGCATCTGAAGATGATCAGTAACTGTAGCCATGATTGAATATCAGTTGTATTGAAGAATAAAGATAATAATCAGTGTGTGTAGTATATGAGCTAGATCGAAGACCAAAGCGAGTATGATAAATCCTCTCTGTCCCTTCCATATATATCTGATGGTGACTGTCAAGATCAGTGAGTGTTGACATACCTGACTGAATTGCTTCGCTGGTCCAGCGCAAGTGACAGATCATTGGTGAGGTGTGAAAGTGATCACGTGTCACAGGCACAAGAGTTTAGCAAGTTGAGTAGTGGAAGCAGCACAAATATTGACAACATGGGATCTCAATTGTTGTTAATCATTTTTTTCACCGATTACTAGAAATTAATTGTGATATAAAAAGTATTGAAAATTTCTGATAATTAAAAAATAATATATCACTCATATTACAATACTTTTAATTTTGCCACTATACTTTTATTTTGTGACAGTAAATGTGGAGCTGTTTCTGACATTTTTTTCCTTAGATATAATGATAAACATAATGAAAAAGATTCATTTTATTATAACTTTGCAATTCTTAAGTTTAGCATAATTTTTATTCTTTTACGCTCCATAACTTAATAAAACAAAAAATGGATAAGCTAAACGCAAAATATATGTATGCTTATATACACAATTTAAAAAAATATATATTTTGCTGTTATTCATTTAATATGAATGTGAAACAAACTTGTAATAATATTTGAAAAATAAGTTTAACTGAAAAAATCCGCTTAGATAAATGATAGCTACATTTCGAAGCAAGCATCGTATAGAGTTATATAGAACTACAAATATATGGCATTTCATTATTATGAATAGTATGTGGTCGATTAAACATTTATTTTAACATAAGTGTTATTAATTAACAATGCGATGCAAGTCGGATTATTATAAATGATGAATATATGAACGACACATTGATGTTTCATCTTTTTGTAAAATATACAGGCCCTAACAAGGGCCGTTGAATAGAGATAGCAATTGTGAATTTGTTCAGTCTGATTCCATATCACTGTCACCATCAGATACAACATCGTACAGAATAACAGGCTCTGTTCCCAACTTTCTCATTTCTTCCTCCAGCTGTTCAATCTCGTCTGCTTTCATGGTGGCATATTCATAAAGCGAGTTCCTCAACCCTTCAACTGTGCATAGTCGAAGTCTGAGAGCATATCTGTATGTCCTCAAATTATCTCTGGCTGCTCTGTCATAACGTATTTGCAGCTGTCTTAAGAAATTGTTGAGGACAAGTACCTGTCCACATGCTTTCTGGAATTTCGAATCCATCTGCAATACCTGCATCTGAAGATGATCAGTAACTGTAGCCATGATTGAATATCAGTTGTATTGAAGAATAAAGATAATAATCAGTGTGTGTAGTATATGAGCTAGATCGAAGACCAAAGCGAGTATGATAAATCCTCTCTGTCCCTTCCATATATATCTGATGGTGACTGTCAAGATCAGTGAGTGTTGACATACCTGACTGAATTGCTTCGCTGGTCCAGCGCAAGTGACAGATCATTGGTGAGGTGTGAAAGTGATCACGTGTCACAGGCACAAGAGTTTAGCAAGTTGAGTAGTGGAAGCAGCACAAATATTGACAACATGGGATCTCAATTGTTGTTAATCATTTTTTTCACCGATTACTAGAAATTAATTGTGATATAAAAAGTATTGAAAATTTCTGATAATTAAAAAATAATATATCACTCATATTACAATACTTTTAATTTTGCCACTATACTTTTATTTTGTGACAGTAAATGTGGAGCTGTTTCTGACATTTTTTTCCTTAGATATAATGATAAACATAATGAAAAAGATTCATTTTATTATAACTTTGCAATTCTTAAGTTTAGCATAATTTTTATTCTTTTACGCTCCATAACTTAATAAAACAAAAAATGGATAAGCTAAACGCAAAATATATGTATGCTTATATACACAATTTAAAAAAATATATATTTTGCTGTTATTCATTTAATATGAATGTGAAACAAACTTGTAATAATATTTGAAAAATAAGTTTAACTGAAAAAATCCGCTTAGATAAATGATAGCTACATTTCGAAGCAAGCATCGTATAGAGTTATATAGAACTACAAATATATGGCATTTCATTATTATGAATAGTATGTGGTCGATTAAACATTTATTTTAACATAAGTGTTATTAATTAACAATGCGATGCAAGTCGGATTATTATAAATGATGAATATATGAACGACACATTGATGTTTCATCTTTTTGTAAAATATACAGGCCCTAACAAGGGCCGTTGAATAGAGATAGCAATTGTGAATTTGTTCAGTCTGATTCCATATCACTGTCACCATCAGATACAACATCGTACAGAATAACAGGCTCTGTTCCCAACTTTCTCATTTCTTCCTCCAGCTGTTCAATCTCGTCTGCTTTCATGGTGGCATATTCATAAAGCGAGTTCCTCAACCCTTCAACTGTGCATAGTCGAAGTCTGAGAGCATATCTGTATGTCCTCAAATTATCTCTGGCTGCTCTGTCATAACGTATTTGCAGCTGTCTTAAGAAATTGTTGAGGACAAGTACCTGTCCACATGCTTTCTGGAATTTCGAATCCATCTGCAATACCTGCATCTGAAGATGATCAGTAAATGTAGCCATGATTGAATATCAGTTGTATTGAAGAATAAAGATAATAATCAGTGTGTGTAGTAGATGAGCTAGATCGAAGACCAAAGCGAATATGATAAATCCTCTCTGTCCCTTCCTTATATATCTGATGGTGACTGTCAAGATCAGTGAGTGTTGACATACCTGACTGAATTGCTTCGCTGGTCCAGCGCAAGTGACAGATCATTGGTGAGGTGTGAAAGTGATCACGTGTCACAGGCACAAGAGTTTAGCAAGTTGAGTAGTGGAAGCAGCACAAATATTGACAACATGTGATCTCAATTGTTGTTAATCTCTTTTTTCACCGATTACTAGAAATTAATTGTGATATAAAAAGTATTGAAAATTTCTGATAATTAAAAAATAATATATCACTCATATTACAATACTTTTAATTTTGCCACTATCCTTTTATTTTGTGACAGTAAATGTGGAGCTGTTTCTGACATTTTTTCCCTTAGATATAATGATAAACATAATGAAAAACATTCATTTTATTATAACTTTGTAATTCTTAAGTTTAGCATAATTTTTATTCTTTTACGCTCCATAACTTAATAAAGCAAAAAATGGATAAGCTAAACGCGAAATATATGTCTGCTTATATACACAATTTAATTTTTTTTATATTTTGCTGTTATTCATTTAATATGAATGTGAAACAAACTTGTGATAATATTTGAAAAATAAGTTTAACTGAAAAAATCCGCTTAGATAAATGATTGCTACATTTCGAAGCAAGCATCGTATAGAGTTATATAGAACTACAAATATATGGCATTTCATTAATATGGATAGTATGTGGTCGATTAAACATTTATTTTTACTTTAGTGTTATTAATAAACAATGCGATGCAAGTCGGATTATTATAAATGATGAATATATGAACGACACATTGATGTTTCATCTTTTTGTAAAATATACAGGCCCTAACAAGGGCCGTTAAATAGAGATAGCAATTGTGAATTTGTTCAGTCTGATTCCATATCACTGTCACCATCAGATACAACATCGTACAGAATAACAGGCTCTGTTCCCAACTTTCTCATTTCTTCCTCCAGCTGTTCAATCTCGTCTGCTTTCATGGTGGCATATTCATAAAGCGAGTTCCTCAACCCTTCAACTGTGCATAGTCGAAGTCTGAGAGCATATCTGTATGTCCTCAAATTATCTCTGGCTGCTCTGTCATAACGTATTTGCAGCTGTCTTAAGAAATTGTTAAGGACAAGTACCTGTCCACATGCTTTCTGGAATTTCGAATCCATCTGCAATACCTGCATCTGAAGATGATCAGTAACTGTAGCCATGATTGAATATCAGTTGTATTGAAGAATAAAGATAATAATCAGTGTGTGTAGTATATGAGCTAGATCGAAGACCAAAGCGAATATGATAAATCCTTTCTGTCCCTTCCTTATATATCTGATGGTGACTGTCAAGATCAGTGAGTGTTGACATACCTGACTGAATTGCTTAGCTGGTCCAGCGCAAGTGACAGATCATTGGTGAGGTGTGAAAGTGATCACGTGTCACAGGCACAAGAGTTTAGCAAGTTGAGTAGTGGAAGCAGCACAACTATTGACAACATGGGATCTCAATTGTTGTTAATCACTTTTTTCACCGATTACTAGAAATTAATTGTGATATAAAAAGTATTGAAAATTTCTGATAATTAAAAAATAATATATCACTCATATTACAATACTTTTAATTTTGCCACTATCCTTTTATTTTGTGACAGTAAATGTGGAGCTGTTTCTGACATTTTTTTCCTGAGATATAATGATAAACATAATGAAAAACATTCATTTTATTATAACTTTGTAATTCTTAAGTTTAGCATAATTTTTATTCTTTTACGCTCCATAACTTAATAAAACAAAAAATGGATAAGCTAAACGCGAAATATATGTATGCTTATATACACAATTTAAAAAAATATATATTTTGCTGTTATTCATTTAATATGAATGTGAAACAAACTTGTAATAATATTTGAAAAATAAGTTTAACTGAAAAAATCTGCTTAGATAAATGATTGCTACATTTCGAAGCAAGCATCGTATAGAGTTATTTAGAACTACAAATATATGGCATTTCATTAATATGAATAGTATGTGGTCGATTAAACATTTATTTTAACATAAGTGTTATTAATAAACAATGCGATGCAAGTCGGATTATTATAAATGATGAATATATGAACGACACATTGATGTTTCATCTTTTTGTAAAATATACAGGCCCTAACAAGGGCCGTTGAATAGAGATAGCAATTGTGAATTTGTTCAGTCTGATTCCATATCACTGTCACCATCAGATACAACATAGTACAGAATAACAGGCTCTGTTCCCAACTTCCTCCAGCTGTTCAATCTCGTCTGCTTTCATGGTGGCATATTCATAAAGCGAGTTCCTCAACCCTTCAACTGTGCATAGTCGAAGTCTGAGAGCATATCTGTATGTCCTCAAATTATCTCTGGCTGCTCTGTCATAACGTATTTGCAGCTGTCTTAAGAAATTGTTGAGGACAAGTACCTGTCCACATGCTTTCTGGAATTTCGAATCCATCTGCAATACCTGCATCTGAAGATGATCAGTAACTGTAGCCATGATTGAATATCAGTTGTATTGAAGAATAAAGATAATAATCAGTGTGTGTAGTATATGAGCTAGATCGAAGACCAAAGCGAATATGTGACGCAGCATGCCAAATCCAGCTCTTCTCGAAAATAAAGTTTTTTTTAAAAAATCCACCATCTGATAGCGCTTTATGTTCTGTGCATTTTAAAACAAATTGTATGAAAATCGGACGAGTATTTCCAAAGATACAGCTCCTCAAAACAAAAAAGTCCAACCGAATTTTCTGGCATAGTACTATTGAGAAAACTGTCTTTAAAGGTAGCCATTAAAAAGATAACTTGTAAACTTGTACAAGAAATCACAAAATTTGTCAAATTTTTATATAAGAAAAACAGTTTCATAGAACATAAAAAATGAAATCGGATGGAGCCCAACCCAATTACACATGGTGACATGGGTTGGAGTTGGGCTTAAGAGGGGTGTTATCCCAAGGTCATCTCAAGGTCATCCCAAGGTCATCTCAAGGTCACAGCAAGGTCAAATCAACTAAAAAGAGCAAAATATAGTTTGTTTTTTTACCAATTCTGTTAATTTGAAGTGTATGTGATGGTAGAACCCCGCCTATACCCCAACATGGAGTTATACTGGACATAAGCAAGAGGTTAAAGGGGAAATATAGGGGTTGGAGGGGTGATACCCCATTAAATCACCTCGATGTCACCCCTGTCTGAAATGGCATAAGTGGACCAAAAAACACAATGATTGTCATGTTTGGACTAATGGTCGGTACTTTTATTTAATCTCATAAAGCCCAATCCAAATATGCATGATGACATGGGTTGGGGTTGAGCTTCATAGAGCTGTTACCCCAAGGTCATGGCAAGGTCATCTCAAGGTCACATCAAGGTAAAATCCACACAAAGGGGTGAAAATAGCTTATTTTTGCTGTTTTTGTTTAAATTTAGTTCAATTGAGATATCTATGATTGTTGAAACCCAACTAGACACCAACAATGAGTTATACCAAACATACCCTAATAGGTTACAGGGGTGATATAGGGTTTGGAGAGGTTATACCCCAGCAAATCACGCATATGTCACCCCTGTCTGAAATAGCAGATATTGACCAAATAACAAAACGATTGCCATGTTTAGACCAATGGTAAATACTTCAATTTTATGTGATGAAGTCCAAACCGTGTACACACGTGGTCCAAAGGGTTGAGCTTTATAAAGCTGTTGTCCCAAGGTCATGGCAAGGTCATCTCAAGGTCACGGCAAGGTCACAGCAAAGTCAATTCAAAAGAACAGTGTTGAATAAAGCATATTTTTGTTGTTTCTGCTCCAATTTTGTTCACTTGAGATGCCCATGATAGCTAAAACCCAGCCAGACCCCAACATGGATGTATACCAAGCATACCCAAGAGGTTACAGGGGTATTTTTGAGTTAAAGAGGTCATACCCTGTCAAATCATGCTTATGTCATCCCTGTCTGAAATGGGCCAAATAACAAAATGATGGCCGTGCTTAGACCAATGGTCAATACTTCAATTTCATGTGAAGAAATCCAACCGAAGTACATGGGTTGGGGTTGTACTTTTGAGGGGTGTTACCTCAAGGCCATGGCAAGGTCATCTCAAGGTCATAGCAGGTCAAATCAACACAAAAGAGGGGGAAATAGCATAATTGAGTTGTTTTTGCTACAATTTTGTACACTTGAGATGCCTAAGAAATAGGAAACCCACCTGGACCCTAACATACATATCAAGCATACCCCAAGATGTTAAAAGGGTAATGAAGGGGTTATAGGGGTAATATCCCATTGAATCACCCTGATGTGCCCCCTGTTTGAAATGGAAGAAAAGGACCAAGTAACACAATAATTGCCTGGTTGAGACTGAGGGTCTTTACTTTAATTTAATACATGTATGTTATGAAGTCCAACCCAAGTAGGCTTACACATGATTAACTGGGTTGAAATTAGGCTTCATGGGTGTTACCCCAAGGTCATGGCAAGGTCATCTCAAGGTAATTTCAAGGTCAAATCCAAGAAAACTGAAAAGTAACATTGGTTAGCATAAAGGTGCACTGATATGCTTATATTATACTGTTGGAAATTTGACCCAGGATAGCGCTAATTTTATTTTTACCAACTTGTGTCTGGCAGGCTACCGCGATCTACAACTTCAAGCGGATAAAATTGCTTATAATTTGAATAAAAATATAGTCCTATGCCAATCAAAACACTTAAAAAAAAATCAAAACAACATTACATTGATGAGATAATATTTGTCAATTTAGGTATTTATTGTTGATCACACCAAGGCCACATGAAGGTCAAATTTTGCTAAAATATGTTAAGTAGACTTTGGTGTTTTTCTAATGAATTATTCAAGAAACATTTGTACACAAATTAAGAATACAATTATTCAGCATCTGGTTATTCAGTGATTTGAGGTATCAAATGTTTCATTATACACCAGTGACCACAACATTATACTACAGTCTAGCATAGCCCAGAGGATGGACAAGCTTCTCCCCACAATGTCACAGTTGTGTACTTTAACAAATAGTCACATAGCCATCCAAAATTGACCTCATCCATCTCAATGAATTATTCAGGATACAAGTGTACTGAGACTTAGAAGATCTTCCTTCTTTCAGCCTCTGATTATTCTGTGATTTGATGTACAAACAGTTATATCATACGCCAGTGACCACAAAATTATACTATAGTCTGTCCACAATTTTACACTCCTGTGCACTGCAACAAATAGAAGTCATGTAGATCTGGTCATCCAAATCGACACCATCCATTCTTTTCTTCTACAATATCTACAACTCCAGGTATCATTTTCTGAAACATACATTACACACAATAATGAAAAGGCTATTACATCCAACATAATAATTTCAGATATTAAAATATTTAACATTTTTTTTAATGCTGAGAAATTCTAATCAGTTGTTAATGGTGATAGTTAATAACTTGTAAATCTGCTGATATAGCTATTTGAAACGAATACTCCAATACTAGCATGTAACTTTAAGATACAACTGATGATCACACAGGATGAGGATACAAATTTTAAAAATGTACATAGCTAATGTTGAGACTGAACAATTCACTTACTTATCTCACTGAATAAATATATTAAGGTTACAAAGAATGTTGGTTCAACGCTGGTCCGATGTTGTATACAGTGGACCAACATTGAATCAACATCTTGTGTCTGCTGGGATATGACAGAAATACAAATTATGGAACAATATAACTGCATAACATGTATAAAGACCATATTTCTGGTAATGTTTGTAGAGTCTATTTTAAACAAGGGAAGGTCAGTGAATAACAAAAAAATAAGAAATGAAAAAAAAAAATGTGATTTGCTTGTTTTTTATATAGTGATTATTTCATGATTCCAACTTGCAGGATATCTCAGACAATTTAACAAGAGAGTATGACAAAAATCAGATATTTTTTGTGGTGGGCTATGAAATGGGAATATAGTTAGGTTTACAATTTACCTGCGCTAATGATACTAACCTTACTGTACATATTTAGTGACTTTTTTGTTTTCTAGTCTGGAATGTCAGATTGCTAGCAGCTGCACATATTTACTATCATGCCATTTTGCAGTGAGAATTTGATCTTTTCTGAACAAAATCACTATATTCTTTGGTACCTGCCAAATAAAAAAACAAAAGACATTTGACATTTTGAACCATCATTTTTATTCACCTGTTAATTCATATCTTATATTATAGGCATACATATTATACAGTAGTCTATATCCTTACAAATCATATGAATTTTAAATACTTTACTTAGCTCAAATGACGTTCATATCATAAATGTGCTATAATAATTTTACTAAAATGTATCTATTAGAATAATGAAGCATTAGGCCCCTACATGTGACTTAAATTAAATTATATTGTGAAATGACTTACATATTACCGGTAGTGTCTTGCTGTCAGTAGAAATATATTTTATGAATAGGTGAAAGTTTGAGAATTACATGTCTGTTAAAAAAGGTTTAAAACAATAAATAGGGGAGACTGGGGCACCTTGAGACATGGGTTACCTTGAGACAGGCCTGTTTGACACCGAAAATATTTTGCGATTTGTGCACCATCTGGTCAATGGTACCAAAACTAACCAATTTCCATTTTCCACCCTATTGCTAATGGCTATTGGACATGCTTGGTATGCATGTAAGCTTAGGTCCATTTTTTACATGAAAAGTAGTTTTTTTGGATCATCAATATTTGGTTCTATAGATCACATAATACTTGATTTCCCTATGATTTTGGTGGTATCTTACACCTGTGTTATCACTTTATAACTAATGTATAATGGCTTGCTTCAAATACACCCCACACACAAACTATAACATCAGATGTGAGGTCAGTCAGGGAGGGGCACCTTGAGACGCTGTCTCAATGTACCCCAAAACTGTCTCAAGGTGCCCCAAATCTGTCTCAAGGTGCCCCGAAAGTGTCTCAAGGTGCCCCCATTTTTTTTCAGGCACATATTTTACTGCAACATCTAACATTAGCCAACTGCAGACTTTAGCTACAGGTATATGTAGTATTCAAATCATGATTTTAGTTAGATCCACGTTGTTTTTAGGTACCTAATATGGCGTCTCAAGGTACCCCAGGTGGCGTCTCAAGGTGCCCGAGTACGGGGTACATTGAGACATTTTTTTGAAAATCTGTTTTGTTAAAAAATGTAAGGTTACACATTTCTTAAAATTTTCATCTCGTGCTGAAATATACCCCACTGGATGCTGTATCCATATGTGTCGTCAAAATATTTGATTTCGAAAACTAAATCTATTTTTCGGGGGTTTGAATTTTTCAGTCTCAAGGTGCCCCAGTCTCCCCTACCTAACTAGTCTTCTTCGTCAAATTGAGTCAAGCAAGAGTTGCCAAGATTTAAGGAGCACTTCCAGTGACAATTTCCGCATGCAGCCTCAACTCAATTGAAGTTGCTGTATCAACTTGCAAAGCTGTTTCAACCTGAAAATGATAAGTAGCAAAAAATGAAAAATAGCAAAAAGTAATTTCAAGATAATTTTATTTTATTTATAATTTGCGCACAGTAATCCATATTCAAGTTATGATAAAAGAAATATGTTTTCAAACTGAAAATCAA
This sequence comes from Flabesymbios commensalis, assembly GCA_964017125.1. NCBI lineage: Eukaryota > Metazoa > Annelida > Polychaeta > Terebellida > Flabelligeridae > Flabesymbios > Flabesymbios commensalis. Next base: position 23,924,421 of record OZ024913.1, on the reverse strand, counting down.
AAATGGAAGTTATTTTTCAATTTTCATTTTTAGACAAAATCCATCGATAGTAGCCTACTGTTGGACAGACAATGACATGAATGATAAGTCTATAACGTTAGTCTAGACTAGGCTAACATAATTAATTATGCCCAGATAGGCTACCTATGATACTCGGGTTCATATTAACCAAGGAAGAGTGAATGTATTTCGCTGATGTCTCAGTCAACTCTCAACTAATTTTCATTCAGTAGGCCTAGGGCCTACTATTTTCAGTGATGCAGTGACTACCCTAAGAAAAATGTCAGCAATTATAGGCCTAGGCTAATACTAGCATAACTTCAATGAAAAAAAAAAACTTTTAGTCAATAAATATTTTTTAAATATCAAAACACATGGTTCGCGATGAGGTATGAACTATAGTCTAGAAGGCCAACTGGCTTATTATATACTAAAAAAAAAAATTGCACAATATTCAAAGTATCGTTAGTCGCCACATTCATGACTAGAAGTAGAAAATTTGAATAAATATTGTGTGAAACGTAGGCATTGGCCTAAAATGTAAAATATCATAAACATGGTCAGTGCCATTGCCATTGCCCCCCCCCCCTCCGCATTGGTTGATAGGCCTACTGATAGGTGTAGGCCAAGGTCTAGGCCTAATTGACAGACTCTGAGTGAGAAAACAGTGAAATTCATTCAAACTTGACGTGGTTAGGGCCTAATCACTAGCCTATTATAGCTGATGTGAATCTGAATACTATTTTCACTCACACTCAGCGTCTCTGAGATAGCAGGGACAGTGTGCCACTGATGTGACTGTCACTGTCAGACTGAGTCTGATTCAGTGAGAGTCACTCACTCACTGACACTCAATTACTGACGTGACAGTGACACCGGAAAAACTGCAAGTGCGAGCTTTAGAAGTTTAGGCCTTTACAGTCTTTACTAGATATAAATCTTTAGACTGTGTCAGTGTGTTCGACTGCGAGCCAGTGCAGTGGCTGGAAGTGTCCGCGAATCAAGTGTCACTGTGACTGTCAGTCAGTGAGTGACTCACTGCCGTCATCCCCCGACAATTTGGATTTTCAATTTTGGCTTGGCACGGGCGATATTTGAGTGGACTAACGAATGCTTACCTGTGACTGTGTCATTTTTCTCATCGGCAGGAGTAGTTTCAGGAAATGTGCATCAACGATGATATATTCTGTTTTCAGGTTCAGCAAGTGAACTTTCAAACACATTTTCTTGTGAAATTACCCAAAACGTGGACGTAGTCCTAGAAATGGCGCGGAAAAAATGTAAACAATCGACCAGTGAACTGTTTCCGGTAGAGTCGTTGTCAGTCATGTCAAAGGTTCCCGGCAAAAATCGTCTTAAAAACCTTCGAATCAGATAAAAAAAGGTGGAAATAACTTCAATGATGTGTTAAAAACATATTATTCAACGTCAAAACACTTAATTTGAAAAAAGCATAGACAAAAAATTATTCAGTATTTGGCAGTTTCAAATCTGTTTTATGCAAATCAACACTGTGCGAGAAGCGCCTGGTTTTGCTGTGGCGCGTCACATATGATAAATCCTTTCTGTCCCTTCCTTATATATCTGATGGTGACTGTCAAGATCAGTGAGTGTTGACATACCTGACTGAATTGCTTAGCTGGTCCAGCGCAAGTGACAGATCATTGGTGAGGTGTGAAAGTGATCACGTGTCACAGGCACAAGAGTTTAGCAAGTTGAGTAGTGGAAGCAGCACAAATATTGACAACATGGGATCTCAATTGTTGTTTATCACTTTTTTCACCGATTACTAGAAATTAATTGTGATATAAAAAGTATTGAAAATTTCTGATAATTAAAAAATAATATATCACTCATATTACAATACTTTTAATTTTGCCACTATACTTTTATTTTGTGACAGTAAATGTGGAGCTGTTTCTGACATTTTTTCCTTAGATATAATAATAAACATAATGAAAAACATTCATTTTATTATAACTTTGTAATTCTTAAGTTTAACATAGTTTTTATTCTTTTACGCTCCATAACTTAATAAAACAAAAAATGGATAAGCTAAACGCGAAATATATGTCTGCTTATATACACAATTAAAAAAAATATATATTTTGCTGTTATTCATTTAATATGAATGTGAAACAAACTTGTAATAATATTTGAAAAATAAGTTTAACTGAAAAAATCCGCTTAGATAAATGTTTGCTACATTTCGAAGCAAGCATCGTATAGAGTTATATAGAACTACAAATATATGGCATTTCATTATTATGAATAGTATGTGGTCGATTAAACATTTATCTGAACATAAGTGTTATTAATAAACAGTGCGATGCAAGTCGGATTATTATAAATGATGAATATATGAACGACACATTGATGTTTCATCTTTTTGTAAAATATACAGGCCCTAACAAGGGCCGTTGAGTAGAGATAGCAATTGTGAATTTGTTCAGTCTGATTCCATATCACTGTCACCATCAGATACAACATCGTACAGAATAACAGGCTCTGTTCCCAACTTTCTCATTTCTTCCTCCAGCTGTTCAATCTCGTCTGCTTTCATGGTGGCATATTCATAAAGCGAGTTCCTCAACCCTTCAACTGTGCATAGTCGAAGTCTGAGAGCATATCTGTATGTCCTCAAATTATCTCTGGCTGCTCTGTCATAACGTATTTGCAGCTGTCTTAAGAAATTGTTGAGGACAAGTACCTGTCCACATGCTTTCTGGAATTTCGAATCCATCTGCAATACCTGCATCTGAAGATGATCAGTAACTGTAGCCATGATTGAATATCAGTTGTATTTAAGAATAAAGATAATAATCAGTGTGTGTAGTATATGAGCTAGATCGAAGACCAAAGCGAATATGATAAATCCTCTCTGTCCCTTCCATATATATCTGATGGTGACTGTCAAGATCAGTGAGTGTTGACATACCTGACTGAATTGCTTCGCTGGACCAGCGCAAGTGACAGATCATTGGTGAGGTGTGAAAGTGATCACGTGTCACAGGCACAAGAGTTTAGCAAGTTGAGTAGTGGAAGCAGCACAAATATTGACAACATGGGATCTCAATTGTTGTTAATCACTTTTTTCACCGATTACTAGAAATTAATTGTGATATAAAAAGTATTGAAAATTTCTGATAATTAAAAAATAATATATCACTCATATTACAATACTTTTAATTTTGCCACTATACTTTTATTTTGTGACAGTAAATGTGGAGCTGTTTCTGACATTTTTTCCCTTAGATATAATGATAAACATAATGAAAAACATTCATCTTATTATAACTTTCTAATTCTTAAGTTTAGCATAATTTTTATTCTTTTACGCTCCATAACTTAATAAAACAAAAAATGGATAAGCTAAACGCGAAATATATGTCTGCTTATATACTCAATTTAAAAAAATATATATTTTGCTGTTATTCATTTAATATGAATGTGAAGCAAACTTGTAATAATATTTATAAATAAATATAATAAAAATAAAATTTAATAAAACAAAAAATGGATAAGCTAAACGCGAAATATATGTCTGCTTAATTACTCAATTTAAAAAATATATATTTTGCTGTTATTCATTTAATATGAATGTGAAACAAACTTGTAATAATATTTGAAAAATAAGTTAAACTGAAAAAATCCGCTTAGATAAATGATTGCTACATTTCGAAGCAAGCATCGTATAGAGTTATATGGAACTACAAATATATGGCATTTCATTAATATGAATAGTATGTGGTCGATTAAACATTTATTTTAACATAAGTGTTATTAATAAACAATGCGATGCAAGTCGGATTATTATAAATGATGAATATATGAACGACACATTGATGTTTTATCTTTTTGTAAAATATACAGGCCCTAACAAGGGCCGTTGAATAGAGATAGCAATTGTGAATTTGTTCAGTCTGATTCCATATCACTGTCACCATCAGATACAACATCGTACAGAATAACAGGCTCTGTTCCCAACTTTCTCATTTCCTCCTCCAGCTGTTCAATCTCGTCTGCTTTCATGGCGGCATATTCATAAAGCGAGTTCCTCAACCCTTCAACTGTGCATAGTCGAAGTCTGAGAGCATATCTGTATGTCCTCAAATTATCTCTGGCTGCTCTGTCATAACGTATTTGCAGCTGTCTTAAGAAATTGTTGAGGACAAGTACCTGTCCACATGCTTTCTGGAATTTCGAATCCATCTGCAATACCTGCATCTGAAGATGATCAGTAACTGTAGCCATGATTGAATAACAGTTGTATTGAAGAATAAAGATAATAATCAGTGTGTGTAGTATATGAACTAGATCCAAGACCAAAGCGAATATGATAAATCCTCTCTGTCCCTTCCTTATATATATGATGGTGACTGTCAAGATCAGTGAGTGTTGACATACCTGACTGAATTGCTTCGCTGGTCCAGCGCAAGTGACAGATCATTGGTGAGGTGTGAAAGTGATCACGTGTCACAGGCACAAGAGTTTAGCAAGTTGAGTAGTGGAAGCAGCACAAATATTGACAACATGGGATCTCAATTGTTGTCAATCACTTTTTTCACCGATTAATAGAAATTAATTGTGATATAAAAAGTATTGAAAATTTCTGATAATTAAAAAATAATATATCACTCATATTACAATACTTTTAATTTTGCCACTATACTTTTATTTTGTGACAGTAAATGTGGAGCTATTTCTGACATTTTTACCTTAGATATAATGATAAACATAATGAAAAACATTCTTTTTATTATAACTTTGCAAATCTTAAGTTTAGCATAATTTGTATTCTTTTACGCTCCATAACTTAATAAAACAAAAAATGGATAAGCTAAACGCGAAATATATGTCTGCTTATATACACAATTTAAAAAAATATATATTTTGCAGTTATTCATTTAATATGAATGTGAAACAAACTTGTAATAATATTTGAAAAATAAGTTTAACTGAAAAAATCCGCTTAGATAAATGATTGCTACATTTCGAAGCAAGCATCGCATAGAGTTATATAGAACTACAAATATATGGCATTTCATTATTATAAATAGTATGTGGTCGATTAAACATTTATTTTAACATAAGTGTTATTAATTAGCAATGCGATGCAAGTCGGATTATTATAAATGATGAATATATGAACGACACATTGATGTTTCATCTTTTTGTAAAATATACAGGCCCTAACAAGGGCCGTTGAATAGAGATAGCAATTGTGAATTTGTTCAGTCTGATTCCATATCACTGTCACCATCAGATACAACATCGTACAGAATAACAGGCTCTGTTCCCAACTTTCTCATTTCTTCCTCCAGCTGTTCAATCTCGTCTGCTTTCATGGTGGCATATTCATAAAGCGAGTTCCTCAACCCTTCAACTGTGAATAGTCGAAGTCTGAGAGCATATCTGTATGTCCTCAAATTATCTCTGGCTGCTCTGTCATAACGTATTTGCAGCTGTCTTAAGAAATTGTTGAGGACAAGTACCTGTCCACATGCTTTCTGGAATTTCGAATCCATCTGCAATACCTGCATCTGAAGATGATCAGTAAATGTAGCCATGATTGAATATCAGTTGTATTGAAGAATAAAGATAATAATCAGTGTGTGTAGTATATGAGCTAGATCGAAGACCAAAGCGAATATGATAAATCCTCTCTGTCCCTTCCTTATATATCTGATGGTGACTGTCAAGATCAGTGAGTGTTGACATACTTGACTGAATTGCTTCGCTGGTCCAGCGCAAGTGACAGATCATTGGTGAGGTGTGAAAGTGATCACGTGTCACAGGCACAAGAGTTTAGCAAGTTGAGTAGTGGAAGCAGCACAAATATTGACAACATGGGATCTCAATTGTTGTTAATCACTTTTTTCACCAATTACTAGAAATTAATTGTGATATAAAAAGTATTGAAAATTTCTGATAATTAAAAAATAATATATCACTCATATTACAATACTTTTAATTTTGCCACTATCCTTTTATATTGTGACAGTAAATGTGGAGCTGTTTCTGACATTTTTTTCCTTAGATATAATGATAAACATAATGAAAAACATTCATTTTATTATAACTTTGCAATTCTTAAGTTTAGCATAATTTTTATTCTTTTACGCTCCATAACTTAATAAAACAAAAAATGGATAAGCTAAACGCGAAATATATGTCTGCTTATATACACAATTTAAAAATATATATATTTTGCTGTTATTCATTTAATATGAATGTGAAACAAACTTGTAATAATATTTGAAAAATAAGTTTAACTGAAAAAATCCGCTTAGATAAATGATTGCTACATTTCGAAGCAAGCATCGTATAGAGTTATATAGAACTACAAATATATGGCATTTCATTATTATGAATAGTATGTGGTCGATTAAACATTTATTTTAACATAAGTGTTATTAATTACCAATGCGATGCAAGTCGGATTATTATAAATGATGAATATATGAACGACACATTGATGTTTCATCTTTTTGTAAAATATACAGGCCCTAACAAGGGCCGTTGAATAGAGATAGCAATTGTGAATTTGTTCAGTCTGATTCCATATCACTGTCACCATCAGATACAACATCGTACAGAATAACAGGCTCTGTTCCCAACTTTCTCATTTCTTCCTCCAGCTGTTCAATCTCGTCTGCTTTCATGGTGGCATATTCATAAAGCGAGTTCCTCAACCCTTCAAATGTGCATAGTCGAAGTCTGAGAGCATATCTGTATGTCCTCAAATTATCTCTGGCTGCTCTGTCATAACGTATTTGCAGCTGTCTTAAGAAATTGTTGAGGACAAGTACCTGTCCACATGCTTTCTGGAATTTCGAATCCATCTGCAATACCTGCATCTGAAGATGATCAGTAACTGTAGCCATGATTGAATATCAGTTGTATTGAAGAATAAAGATAATAATCAGTGTGTGTAGTATATGAGCTAGATCGAAGACCAAAGCGAATATGATAAATCCTCTCTGTCCCTTCCTTATATATCTGATGGTGACTGTCAAGATCAGAGAGTGTTGACATACCTGACTGAATTGCTTCGCTGGTCCAGCGTAAGTGACAGATCATTGGTGAGGTGTGAAAGTGATCACGTGTCACAGGCACATGAGTTTAGCAAGTTGAGTAGTGGAAGCAGCACAAATATTGACAACATGGGATCTCAATTGTTGTTAATCACTTTTTTCACTGATTACTAGAAATTAATTGTGATATAAAAAGTATTGAAAATTTCTGATAATTAAAAAATAATATATCACTCATATTACAATACTTTTAATTTTGCCACTATACTTTTATTTTGTGACAGTAAATGTGGAGCTGTTTCTGACATTTTTTTCGTTAGATATAATGATAAACATAATGAAAAACATTCATTTTATTATAACTTTGCAATTCTTAAGTTTAGCATAATTTTTATTCTTTTACGCTCCATAACTTAATAAAACAAAAAATGGATAAGCTAAAAGCGAAATATATGTCTGCTTATATACACAGTTTAAAAAAATATATATTTTCCTGTTATTCATTTAATATGAATGTGAAACAAACTTGTAATAATATTTGAAAAATAAGTTTAATTGAAAAAATCCGCTTAGATAAATGATTGCTACATTTCGAAGCAAGCATCGTATAGAGTTATATAGAGCTACAAATATATGGCATTTTATTATTATGAATAGTATGTGGTCGATTAAACATTTATTTTAACATAAGTGTTATTAATTAACAATGCGATGCAAGTCGGATTATTATAAATGATGAATATATGAACGACACATTGATGTTTCATCTTTTTGTAAAATATACAGGCCCTAACAAGGGCCGTTGAATAGAGATAGCAATTGTGAATTTGTTCAGTCTGATTCCATATCACTGTCACCATCAGATACAACATCGTACAGAATAACAGGCTCTGTTCCCAGCTTTCTCATTTCTTCCTCCAGCTGTTCAATCTCGTCTGCTTTCATGGTGGCATATTCATAAAGCGAATTCCTCAACCCTTCAACTGTGCATAGTCGAAGTCTGAGAGCATATCTGTATGTCCTCAAATTATCTCTGGCTGCTCTGTCATAACGTATTTGCAGCTGTCTTAAGAAATTGTTGAGGACAAGTACCTGTCCACATGCTTTCTGGAATTTCGAATCCATCTGCAATACCTGCATCTGAAGATGATCAGTAACTGTAGCCATGATTGAATATCAGTTGTATTGAAGAATAAAGATAATAATCAGTGTGTGTAGTATATGAGCTAGATCGAAGACCAAAGCGAATATGATAAATCCTCTCTGTCCCTTCCTTATATATCTGATGGTGACTGTCAAGATCAGTGAGTGTTGACATACCTGACTGAATTGCTTCGCTGGTCCAGCGCAAGTGACAGATCATTGGTGAGGTGTGAAAGTGATCACGTGTCACAGGCACAAGAGTTTAGCAAGTTGAGTAGTGGAAGCAGCACAAATATTGACAACATGGGATCTCAATTGTTGTTAATCACTTTTTTCACCGATTACTAGAAATTAATTGTGATATAAAAAGTATTGAAAATTTCTGATAATTAAAAAATAATATATCACTCATATTACAATACTTTTAATTTTGCCACTATACTTTTATTTTGTGACAGTAAATGTGGAGCTGCTTCCGATATTTTTGTCCTTAGATATAATGATAAACATAATGAAAAACATTCATTTTATTATAACTTTGCAATTCTTAAGTTTAGCATAATTTTTATTCTTTTACGCTCCATAACTTAATAAAACAAAAAATGGATAAGCTAAACGCGAAATATATGTCTGCTTATATACACAATTTAAAAAAATATATATTTTGCTGTTATTCATTTAATATGAATGTGAAACAAACTTGTAATAATATTTGAAAAATAAGTTTAACTGAAATATCCGCTTAGATAAATGATTGCTACATTTCGAAGCAAGCATCGTATAGAGTTATATGGAACTACAAATATATGGCATTTGATTAATATGAATAGTATGTGGTCGATTAAACATTTATTTTAACATAAGTGTTATTAATAAACAATGCGATGCAAGTCGGATTATTATAAATGATTAATATATGAACGACACATTGATGTTTCATCTTTTTGTAAAATAAACAGGCCCTAACAAGGGCCGTTGAATAGAGATAGCAATTGTGAATTTGTTCAGTCTGATTCCATATCACTGTCACCATCATATACAACATCGTACAGAATAACAGGCTCTGTTCCCAGCTTTCTCATTTCTTCCTCCAGCTGTTCAATCTCGTCTGCTTTCATGGTGGCATATTCATAAAGCGAATTCCTCAACCCTTCAACTGTGCATAGTCGAAGTCTGAGAGCATATCTGTATGTCCTCAAATTATCTCTGGCTGCTCTGTCATAACGTATTTGCAGCTGTCTTAAGAAATTGTTGAAGACAAGTACCTGTCCACATGCTTTCTGGAATTTCGAATCCATCTGCAATACCTGCATCTGAAGATGATCAGTAACTGTAGCCATGATTGAATATCAGTTGTATTGAAGAATAAAGATAATAATCAGTGTGTGTAGTATATGAGCTAGATCGAAGACCAAAGCGAATATGATAAATCCTCTCAGTCCCTTCCTTATATATCTGATGGTGACTGTCAAGATCAGTGAGTGTTGACATACCTGACTGAATTGCTTCGCTGGTCCAGCGCAAATGACAGATCATTGGTGAGGTGTGAAAGTGATCACGTGTCACAGGCACAAGAGTTTAGCAAGTTCAGTAGTGGAAGCAGCACAAATATTGACAACATGGGATCTCAATTGTTGTTAATCACTTTTTTCACCGATTACTAGAAATTAATTGTGATATAAAAAGTATTGAAAATTTCTGATAATTAAAAAATAATATATCACTCATATTACAATACTTTTAATTTTGCCACTATACTTTTATTCTGTGACAGTAAATGTGGAGCTGTTTCTGACATTTTTTTCCTTAGATATAATGATAAACATAATGAAAAACATTCATCTTATTATAACTTTGTAATTCTTAAGTTTAGCATAATTTTTATTCTTTTACGCTCCATAACTTAATAAAACAAAAAATGGATAAGCTAAACGCGAAATATATGTCTGCTTATATACTCAATTTAAAAAAATATATATTTTGCTGTTATTCATTTAATATGAATGTGAAACAAACTTGTAATAATATTTATAAATAAATATAATAAAAATAAAATTTAATAAAACAAAAAATGGATAAGCTAAACGCGAAATATATGTCTGCTTAATTACTCAATTTAAAAAAATATATATTTTGCTGTTATTCATTTAATATGAATGTGAAACAAACTTGTAATAATATTTGAAAAATAAGTTAAACTGAAAAAATCCGCTTAGATAAATGATTGCTACATTTCGAAGCAAGCATCGTATAGAGTTATATGGAACTACAAATATATGGCATTTCATTAATATGAATAGTATGTGGTCGATTAAACATTTATTTTAACATAAGTGTTATTAATAAACAATGCGATGCAAGTCGGATTATTATAAATGATGAATATATGAACGACACATTGATGTTTTATCTTTTTGTAAAATATACAGGCCCTAACAAGGGCCGTTGAATAGAGATAGCAATTGTGAATTTGTTCAGTCTGATTCCATATCACTGTCACCATCAGATACAACATCGTACAGAATAACAGGCTCTGTTCCCAACTTTCTCATTTCCTCCTCCAGCTGTTCAATCTCGTCTGCTTTCATGGCGGCATATTCATAAAGCGAGTTCCTCAACCCTTCAACTGTGCATAGTCGAAGTCTGAGAGCATATCTGTATGTCCTCAAATTATCTCTGGCTGCTCTGTCATAACGTATTTGCAGCTGTCTTAAGAAATTGTTGAGGACAAGTACCTGTCCACATGCTTTCTGGAATTTCGAATCCATCTGCAATACCTGCATCTGAAGATGATCAGTAACTGTAGCCATGATTGAATAACAGTTGTATTGAAGAATAAAGATAATAATCAGTGTGTGTAGTATATGAACTAGATCCAAGACCAAAGCGAATATGATAAATCCTCTCTGTCCCTTCCTTATATATATGATGGTGACTGTCAAGATCAGTGAGTGTTGACATACCTGACTGAATTGCTTCGCTGGTCCAGCGCAAGTGACAGATCATTGGTGAGGTGTGAAAGTGATCACGTGTCACAGGCACAAGAGTTTAGCAAGTTGAGTAGTGGAAGCAGCACAAATATTGACAACATGGGATCTCAATTGTTGTCAATCATTTTTTTCACCGATTACTAGAAATTAATTGTGATATAAAAAGTATTGAAAATTTCTGATAATTAAAAAATAATATATCACTCATATTACAATACTTTTAATTTTGCCACTATACTTTTATTTTGTGACAGTAAATGTGGAGCTATTTCTGACATTTTTACCTTAGATATAATGATAAACATAATGAAAAACATTCTTTTTATTATAACTTTGCAAATCTTAAGTTTAGCATAATTTGTATTCTTTTACGCTCCATAACTTAATAAAACAAAAAATGGATAAGCTAAACGCGAAATATATGTCTGCTTATATACACAATTTAAAAAAATATATATTTTGCAGTTATTCATTTAATATGAATGTGAAACAAACTTGTAATAATATTTGAAAAATAAGTTTAACTGAAAAAATCCGCTTAGATAAATGATTGCTACATTTCGAAGCAAGCATCGCATAGAGTTATATAGAACTACAAATATATGGCATTTCATTATTATAAATAGTATGTGGTCGATTAAACATTTATTTTAACATAAGTGTTATTAATTAGCAATGCGATGCAAGTCGGATTATTATAAATGATGAATATATGAACGACACATTGATGTTTCATCTTTTTGTAAAATATACAGGCCCTAACAAGGGCCGTTGAATAGAGATAGCAATTGTGAATTTGTTCAGTCTGATTCCATATCACTGTCACCATCAGATACAACATCGTACAGAATAACAGGCTCTGTTCCCAACTTTCTCATTTCTTCCTCCAGCTGTTCAATCTCGTCTGCTTTCATGGTGGCATATTCATAAAGCGAGTTCGTCAACCCTTCAACTGTGAATAGTCGAAGTCTGAGAGCATATCTGTATGTCCTCAAATTATCTCTGGCTGCTCTGTCATAACGTATTTGCAGCTGTCTTAAGAAATTGTTGAGGACAAGTACCTGTCCACATGCTTTCTGGAATTTCGAATCCATCTGCAATACCTGCATCTGAAGATGATCAGTAAATGTAGCCATGATTGAATATCAGTTGTATTGAAGAATAAAGATAATAATCAGTGTGTGTAGTATATGAGCTAGATCGAAGACCAAAGCGAATATGATAAATCCTCTCTGTCCCTTCCTTATATATCTGATGGTGACTGTCAAGATCAGTGAGTGTTGACATACTTGACTGAATTGCTTCGCTGGTCCAGCGCAAGTGACAGATCATTGGTGAGGTGTGAAAGTGATCACGTGTCACAGGCACAAGAGTTTAGCAAGTTGAGTAGTGGAAGCAGCACAAATATTGACAACATGGGATCTCAATTGTTGTTAATCACTTTTTTCACCAATTACTAGAAATTAATTGTGATATAAAAAGTATTGAAAATTTCTGATAATTAAAAAATAATATATCACTCATATTACAATACTTTTAATTTTGCCACTATCCTTTTATTTTGTGACAGTAAATGTGGAGCTGTTTCTGACATTTTTTTCCTTAGATATAATGATAAACATAATGAAAAACATTCATTTTATTATAACTTTGCAATTCTTAAGTTTAGCATAATTTTTATTCTTTTACGCTCCATAACTTAATAAAACAAAAAATGGATAAGCTAAACGCGAAATATATGTCTGCTTATATACACAATTTAAAAATATATATATTTTGCTGTTATTCATTTAATATGAATGTGAAACAAACTTGTAATAATATTTGAAAAATAAGTTTAACTGAAAAAATCCGCTTAGATAAATGATTGCTACATTTCGAAGCAAGCATCGTATAGAGTTATATAGAACTACAAATATATGGCATTTCATTATTATGAATAGTATGTGGTCGATTAAACATTTATTTTAACATAAGTGTTATTAATTACCAATGCGATGCAAGTCGGATTATTATAAATGATGAATATATGAACGACACATTGATGTTTCATCTTTTTGTAAAATATACAGGCCCTAACAAGGGCCGTTGAATAGAGATAGCAATTGTGAATTTGTTCAGTCTGATTCCATATCACTGTCACCATCAGATACAACATCGTACAGAATAACAGGCTCTGTTCCCAACTTTCTCATTTCTTCCTCCAGCTGTTCAATCTCGTCTGCTTTCATGGTGGCATATTCATAAAGCGAGTTCCTCAACCCTTCAAATGTGCATAGTCGAAGTCTGAGAGCATATCTGTATGTCCTCAAATTATCTCTGGCTGCTCTGTCATAACGTATTTGCAGCTGTCTTAAGAAATTGTTGAGGACAAGTACCTGTCCACATGCTTTCTGGAATTTCGAATCCATCTGCAATACCTGCATCTGAAGATGATCAGTAAATGTAGCCATGATTGAATATCAGTTGTATTGAAGAATAAAGATAATAATCAGTGTGTGTAGTATATGAGCTAGATCGAAGACCAAAGCGAATATGATAAATCCTCTCTGTCCCTTCCTTATATATCTGATGGTGACTGTCAAGATCAGTGAGTGTTGACATACTTGACTGAATTGCTTCGCTGGTCCAGCGCAAGTGACAGATCATTGGTGAGGTGTGAAAGTGATCACGTGTCACAGGCACAAGAGTTTAGCAAGTTGAGTAGTGGAAGCAGCACAAATATTGACAACATGGGATCTCAATTGTTGTTAATCACTTTTTTCACCAATTACTAGAAATTAATTGTGATATAAAAAGTATTGAAAATTTCTGATAATTAAAAAATAATATATCACTCATATTACAATACTTTTAATTTTGCCACTATCCTTTTATTTTGTGACAGTAAATGTGGAGCTGTTTCTGACATTTTTTTCCTTAGATATAATGATAAACATAATGAAAAACATTCATTTTATTATAACTTTGCAATTCTTAAGTTTAGCATAATTTTTATTCTTTTACGCTCCATAACTTAATAAAACAAAAAATGGATAAGCTAAACGCGAAATATATGTCTGCTTATATACACAATTTAAAAATATATATATTTTGCTGTTATTCATTTAATATGAATGTGAAACAAACTTGTAATAATATTTGAAAAATAAGTTTAACTGAAAAAATCCGCTTAGATAAATGATTGCTACATTTCGAAGCAAGCATCGTATAGAGTTATATAGAACTACAAATATATGGCATTTCATTATTATGAATAGTATGTGGTCGATTAAACATTTATTTTAACATAAGTGTTATTAATTACCAATGCGATGCAAGTCGGATTATTATAAATGATGAATATATGAACGACACATTGATGTTTCATCTTTTTGTAAAATATACAGGCCCTAACAAGGGCCGTTGAATAGAGATAGCAATTGTGAATTTGTTCAGTCTGATTCCATATCACTGTCACCATCAGATACAACATCGTACAGAATAACAGGCTCTGTTCCCAACTTTCTCATTTCTTCCTCCAGCTGTTCAATCTCGTCTGCTTTCATGGTGGCATATTCATAAAGCGAGTTCCTCAACCCTTCAAATGTGCATAGTCGAAGTCTGAGAGCATATCTGTATGTCCTCAAATTATCTCTGGCTGCTCTGTCATAACGTATTTGCAGCTGTCTTAAGAAATTGTTGAGGACAAGTACCTGTCCACATGCTTTCTGGAATTTCGAATCCATCTGCAATACCTGCATCTGAAGATGATCAGTAACTGTAGCCATGATTGAATATCAGTTGTATTGAAGAATAAAGATAATAATCAGTGTGTGTAGTATATGAGCTAGATCGAAGACCAAAGCGAATATGATAAATCCTCTCTGTCCCTTCCTTATATATCTGATGGTGACTGTCAAGATCAGAGAGTGTTGACATACCTGACTGAATTGCTTCGCTGGTCCAGCGTAAGTGACAGATCATTGGTGAGGTGTGAAAGTGATCACGTGTCACAGGCACATGAGTTTAGCAAGTTGAGTAGTGGAAGCAGCACAAATATTGACAACATGGGATCTCAATTGTTGTTAATCACTTTTTTCACTGATTACTAGAAATTAATTGTGATATAAAAAGTATTGAAAATTTCTGATAATTAAAAAATAATATATCACTCATATTACAATACTTTTAATTTTGCCACTATACTTTTATTTTGTGACAGTAAATGTGGAGCTGTTTCTGACATTTTTTTCGTTAGATATAATGATAAACATAATGAAAAACATTCATTTTATTATAACTTTGCAATTCTTAAGTTTAGCATAATTTTTATTCTTTTACGCTCCATAACTTAATAAAACAAAAAATGGATAAGCTAAAAGCGAAATATATGTCTGCTTATATACACAGTTTAAAAAATATATATATTTTCCTGTTATTCATTTAATATGAATGTGAAACAAACTTGTAATAATATTTGAAAAATAAGTTTAACTGAAAAAATCCGCTTAGATAAATGATTGCTACATTTCGAAGCAAGCATCGTATAGAGTTATATAGAGCTACAAATATATGGCATTTCATTATTATGAATAGTATGTGGTCGATTAAACATTTATCTTAACATAAGTGTTATTAATTAACAATGCGATGCAAGTCGGATTATTATAAATGATGAATATATGAACGACACATTGATGTTTCATCTTTTTGTAAAATATACAGGCCCTAACAAGGGCCGTTGAATAGAGATAGCAATTGTGAATTTGTTCAGTCTGATTCCATATCACTGTCACCATCAGATACAACATCGTACAGAATAACAGGCTCTGTTCCCAGCTTTCTCATTTCTTCCTCCAGCTGTTCAATCGCGTCTGCTTTCATGGTGGCATATTCATAAAGCGAATTCCTCAACCCTTCAACTGTGCATAGTCGAAGTCTGAGAGCATATCTGTATGTCCTCAAATTATCTCTGGCTGCTCTGTCATAACGTATTTGCAGCTGTCTTAAGAAATTGTTGAGGACAAGTACCTGTCCACATGCTTTCTGGAATTTCGAATCCATCTGCAATACCTGCATCTGAAGATGATCAGTAACTGTAGCCATGATTGAATATCAGTTGTATTGAAGAATAAAGATAATAATCAGTGTGTGTAGTATATGAGCTAGATCGAAGACCAAAGCGAATATGATAAATCCTCTCTGTCCCTTCCTTATATATCTGATGGTGACTGTCAAGATCAGTGAGTGTTGACATACCTGACTGAATTGCTTCGCTGGTCCAGCGCAAGTGACAGATCATTGGTGAGGTGTGAAAGTGATCACGTGTCACAGGCACAAGAGTTTAGCAAGTTGAGTAGTGGAAGCAGCACAAATATCGACAACATGGGATCTCAATTGTTGTTAATCACTTTTTTCACCGATTACTAGAAATTAATTGTGATATAAAAAGTATTGAAAATTTCTGATAATTAAAAAATAATATATCACTCATATTACAATACTTTTAATTGTGCCACTATACTTTTATTTTGTGACAGTAAATGTGGAGCTGCTTCCGATATTTTTGTCCTTAGATATAATGATAAACATAATGAAAAACATTCATTTTATTATAACTTTGCAATTCTTAAGTTTAGCATAATTTTTATTCTTTTACGCTCCATAACTTAATAAAACAAAAAATGGATAAGCTAAACGCGAAATATATGTCTGCTTATATACACAATTTAAAAAAATATATATTTTGCTGTTATTCATTTAATATGAATGTGAAACAAACTTGTAATAATATTTGAAAAATAAGTTTAACTGAAATATCCGCTTAGATAAATGATTGCTACATTTCGAAGCAAGCATCGTATAGAGTTATATGGAACTACAAATATATGGCATTTGATTAATATGAATAGTATGTGGTCGATTAAACATTTATTTTAACATAAGTGTTATTAATAAACAATGCGATGCAAGTCGGATTATTATAAATGATTAATATATGAACGACACATTGATGTTTCATCTTTTTGTAAAATAAACAGGCCCTAACAAGGGCCGTTGAATAGAGATAGCAATTGTGAATTTGTTCAGTCTGATTCCATATCACTGTCACCATCAGATACAACATCGTACAGAATAACAGGCTCTGTTCCCAGCTTTCTCATTTCTTCCTCCAGCTGTTCAATCTCGTCTGCTTTCATGGTGGCATATTCATAAAGCGAATTCCTCAACCCTTCAACTGTGCATAGTCGAAGTCTGAGAGCATATCTGTATGTCCTCAAATTATCTCTGGCTGCTCTGTCATAACGTATTTGCAGCTGTCTTAAGAAATTGTTGAAGACAAGTACCTGTCCACATGCTTTCTGGAATTTCGAATCCATCTGCAATACCTGCATCTGAAGATGATCAGTAACTGTAGCCATGATTGAATATCAGTTGTATTGAAGAATAAAGATAATAATCAGTGTGTGTAGTATATGAGCTAGATCGAAGACCAAAGCGAATATGATAAATCCTCTCAGTCCCTTCCTTATATATCTGATGGTGACTGTCAAGATCAGTGAGTGTTGACATACCTGACTGAATTGCTTCGCTGGTCCAGCGCAAATGACAGATCATTGGTGAGGTGTGAAAGTGATCACGTGTCACAGGCACAAGAGTTTAGCAAGTTCAGTAGTGGAAGCAGCACAAATATTGACAACATGGGATCTCAATTGTTGTTAATCACTTTTTTCACCGATTACTATAAATTAATTGTGATATAAAAAGTATTGAAAATTTCTGATAATTAAAAAATAATATATCACTCATATTACAATACTTTTAATTTTGCCACTATACTTTTATTCTGTGACAGTAAATGTGGAGCTGTTTCTGACATTTTTTTCCTTAGATATAATGATAAACATAATGAAAAACATTCATTTTATTATAACTTTGCAATTCTTAAGTTTAGCATAATTTTTATTCTTTTACGCTCCATAACTTAATAAAACAAAAAATAGATAAGCTAAACGCGAAATATATGTCTGCTTATATACACAATTTAAAAAAAAAAATATTTTGCTGTTATTCATTTAATATGAATGTGAAACAAACTTGTAATAATATTTGAAAAATAAGTTTAACTGAAAAAATCCGCTTAGATAAATGATTGCTACATTTCGAAGCAAGCATCGTATAGAGTTATATAGAACTACAAATATATGGCATTTCATTATTATGAATAGTATGTGGTCGATTAAACATTTATTTTAACATAAGTGTTATTAATTAACAATGCGATGCAAGTCGGATTATTATAAATGATGAATATATGAACGACACATTGATGTTTCATCTTTTTGTAAAATATACAGGCCCTAACAAGGGCCGTTGAATAGAGATGGCAATTGTGAATTTGTTCAGTCTGATTCCATATCACTGTCACCATCAGATACAACATCGTACAGAATAACAGGCTCTGTTCCCAACTTTCTCATTTCTTCCTCCAGCTGTTCAATCTCGTCTGCTTTCATGGTGGCATATTCATAAAGCGAGTTCCTCAACCCTTCAACTGTGCATAGTCGAAGTCTGAGAGCATATCTGTATGTCCTCAAATTATCTCTGGCTGCTCTGTCATAACGTATTTGCAGCTGTCTTAAGAAATTGTTGAGGACAAGTACCTGTCCACATGCTTTCTGGAATTTCGAATCCATCTGCAATACCTGCATCTGAAGATGATCAGTAACTGTAGCCATGATTGAATATCAGTTGTATTGAAGAATAAAGATAATAATCAGTGTGTGTAGTATATGAGCTAGATCGAAGACCAAAGCGAATATGATAAATCCTCTCTGTCCCTTCCTTATATATCTGATGGTGACTGTCAAGATCAGTGAGTGTTGACATACCTGACTGAATTGCTTCGCTGGTCCAGCGCAAGTGACAGATCATTGGTGAGTTGTGAAAGTGATCACGTGTCACAGGCACAAGAGTTTAGCAAGTTGAGTAGTGGAAGCAGCACAAATATTGACAACATGGGATCTCAATTGTTGTTAATCACTTTTTTTCACCGATTACTAGAAATTAATTGTGATATAAAAAGTATTGAAAATTTCTGATAATTAAAAAATAATATATCACTCATATAACAATACTTTTAATTTTGCCACTATACTTTTATTTTGTGACAGTAAATGTGGAGCTGTTTCTGACATTTTTGTCCTTAGATATAATGATAAACATAATGAAAAACATTCATTTTATTATAACTTTGCAATTCTTAAGTTTAGCATAATTTTTATTCTTTTACGCTCCATAACTTAATAAAACAAAAAATGGATAAGCTAAACGCGAAATATATGTCTGCTTATATACACAATTTAAAAAAATATATATTTTGCTGTTATTCATTTAATATGAATGTGAAACAAACTTGTAATAATATTTGAAAAATAAGTTTAACTGAAATATCCGCTTAGATAAATGATTGCTACATTTCGAAGCAAGCATCGTATAGAGTTATATAGAACTACAAATATATGGCATTTGATTAATATGAATAGTATGTGGTCGATTAAACATTTATTTTAACATAAGTGTTAATAATAAACAATGCGATGCAAGTCGGATTATTATAAATGATTAATATATGAACGACACATTGATGTTTCATCTTTTTGTAAAATAAACAGGCCCTAACAAGGGCCGTTGAATAGAGATAGCAATTGTGAATTTGTTCAGTCTGATTCCATATCACTGTCACCATCAGATACAACATCGTACAGAATAACAGGCTCTGTTCCCAGCTTTCTCATTTCTTCCTCCAGCTGTTCAATCTCGTCTGTTTTCATGGTGGCATATTCATAAAGCGAATTCCTCAACCCTTCAACTGTGCATAGTCGAAGTCTGAGAGCATATCTGTATGTCCTCAAATTATCTCTGGCTGCTCTGTCATAACGTATTTGCAGCTGTCTTAAGAAATTGTTGAGGACAAGTACCTGTCCACATGCTTTCTGGAATTTCGAATCCATCTGCAATACCTGCATCTGAAGATGATCAGTAACTGTAGCCATGATTGAATATCAGTTGTATTGAAGAATAAAGATAATAATCAGTGTGTGTAGTATATGAGCTAGATCGAAGACCAAAGCGAATATGATAAATCCTCTCTGTCCCTTCCTTATATATCTGATGGTGACTGTCAAGATCAGTGAGTGTTGACATACCTGACTGAATTGCTTCGCTGGTCCAGCGCAAATGACAGATCATCGGTGAGGTGTGAAAGTGATCACGTGTCACAGGCACAAGAGTTTAGCAAGTTGAGTAGTGGAAGCAGCACAAATATTGACAACATGGGATCTCAATTGCTGTTAATCACTTTTTTCACCGATTACTAGAAATTAATTGTGATATAAAAAGTATTGAAAATTTCTGATAATTAAAAAATAATATATCACTCATATTACAATACTTTTAATTTTGCCACTATACTTTTATTCTGTGACAGTAAATGTGGAGCTGTTTCTGACATTTTTTTCCTTAGATATAATGATAAACATAATGAAAAACATTCATTTTATTATAACTTTGCAATTCTTAAGTTTAGCATAATTTTTATTCTTTTACGCTCCATAACTTAATAAAACAAAAAATGGATAAGCTAAACGCGAAATATATGTCTGCTTATAAACACAATTTAAAAAAATATATATTTTGCTGTTATTCATTTAATATGAATGTGAAACAAACTTTTAATAATATTTGAAAAATAAGTTTAACTGAAAAAATCCGCTTAGATAAATGATTGCTACATTTCGAAGCAAGCATCGTATAGAGTTATATAGAACTACAAATATATGGCATTTCATTATTATGAATAGTATGTGGTCGATTAAACATTTATTTTAACATAAGTGTTATTAATTAACAATGCGATGCAAGTCGGATTATTATAAATGATGAATATATGAACGACACATTGATGTTTTATCTTTTTGTAAAATATACAGGCCCTAACAAGGGCCGTTGAATAGAGATAGCAATTGCGAATTTGTTCAGTCTGATTCCATATCACTGTCACCATCAGATACAACATCGTACAGAATAACGGGCTCTGTTCCCAACTTTCTCATTTCTTCCTCCAGCTATTCAATCTCGTCTGCTTTCATGGTGGCATATTCATAAAGCGAGTTCCTCAACCCTTCAACTGTGCATAGTCGAAGTCTGAGAGCATATCTGTATGTCCTCAAATTATCTCTGGCTGCTCTGTCATAACGTATTTGCAGCTGTCTTAAGAAATTGTTGAGGACAAGTACCTGTCCACATGCTTTCTGGAATTTCGAATCCATCTGCAATACCTGCATCTGAAGATGAACAGTAACTGTAGCCATGATTGAATATCAGTTGTATTAAAGAATAAAGATAATAATCAGTGTGTGTAGTATATGAGCTAGATCGAAGACCAAAGCGAATATGATAAATCCTCTCTGTCCCTTCCTTATATATCTGATGGTGACTGTCAGGATCAGTGAGTGTTGACATACCTGACTGAATTGCTTCGCTGGTCCAGCGCAAGTGACAGATCATTGGTGAGGTGTGAAAGTGATCACGTGTCACAGGCACAAGAGTTTATCAAGTTGAGTAGTGGAAGCAGCACAAATATTGACAACATGGGATCTCAATTGTTGTTAATCACTTTTTTCACCGATTACTAGAAATTAATTGTGATATAAAAAGTATTGAAAATTTCTGATAATTAAAAAATAATATATCACTCATATTACAATACTTTTAATTTTGCCACTATACTTTTATTCTGTGACAGTAAATGTGGAGCTGTTTCTGACATTTTTTTCCTTAGATATAATGATAAACATAATGAAAAACATTCATTTTATTATAACTTTGCAATTCTTAAGTTTAGCATAATTTTTATTCTTTTACGCTCCATAACTTAATAAAACAAAAAATGGATAAGCTAAACGCGAAATATACGTCTGCTTATATACACAATTTAAAAAAATATATATTTTGCTGTTATTCATTTAATATGAATGTGAAACAAACTTGTAATAATATTTGAAAAATAAGTTTAACTGAAAAAATCCGCTTAGATAAATGATTGCTACATTTCGAAGCAAGCATCGTATAGAGTTATATAGAACTACAAATATATGGCATTTCATTATTATGAATAGTATGTGGTCGATTAAACATTTATTTTAACATAAGTGTTATTAATTAACAATGCGATGCAAGTCGGATTATTATAAATGATGAATATATGAACGACACATTGATGTTTCATCTTTTTGTAAAATATACAGGCCCTAACAAGGGCCGTTGAATAGAGATAGCAATTGTGAATTTGTTCAGTCTGATTCCATATCACTGTCACCATCAGATACAACATCGTACAGAATAACAGGCTCTGTTCCCAACTTTCTCATTTCTTCCACCAGCTGTTCAATCTCGTCTGCTTTCATGGTGGCATATTCATAAAGCGAGTTCCTCAACCCTTCAACTGTGCATAGTCGAAGTCTGAGAGCATATCTGTATGTCCTCAAATTATCTCTGGCTGCTCTGTCATAACGTATTTGCAGCTGTCTTAAGAAATTATTGAGGACAAGTACCTGTCCACATGCTTTCTGGAATTTCGAATCCATCTGCAATACCTGCATCTGAAGATGATCAGTAACTGTAGCCATGATTGAATATCAGTTGTATTGAAGAATAAAGATAATAATCAGTGTGTGTAGTATATGAGCTAGATCGAAGACCAAAGCGAATATGATAAATCCTCTCTGTCCCTTCCTTATATATCTGATGGTGACTGTCAAGATCAGTGAGTGTTGACATACCTGACTGAATTGCTTAGCTGGTCCAGCGCAAGTGACAGATCATTGGTGAGGTGTGAAAGTGATCACGTGTCACAGGCACAAGAGTTTAGCAAGTTGAGTAGTGGAAGCAGCACAAATATTGACAACATGGGATCTCAATTGTTGCTAATCACTTTTTTCACCGATTACTAGAAATTAATTGTGATATAAAAAGTATTGAAAATTTCTGATAATTAAAAAATAATATATCACTCATATTACAATACTTTTAATTTTGCCACTATACTTTTATTTTGTGACAGTAAATGTGGAGCTGTTTCTGACATTTTTGTCCTTAGATATAATGATAAACATAATGAAAAACATTCATTTTATTATAACTTTGCAATTCTTAAGTTTAGCATAATTTTTATTCTTTCACGCCCCATAACTTAATAAAACAAAAAATGGATAAGCTAAACGCGAAATATATGTCTGCTTATATACACAATTTAAAAAAATATATATTTTGCTGTTATTCATTTAATATGAATGTGAAACAAACTTGTAATAATATTTGAAAAATAAGTTTAACTGAAAAAATCCGCTTAGATAAATGATTGCTACATTTCGAAGCAAGCATCGTATAGAGTTATATAGAACTACAAATATATGGCATTTCATTATTATGAATAGTATGTGGTCGATTAAACATTTATTTTAACATAAGTGTTATTAATTAACAATGCGATGCAAGTCGGATTATTATAAATGATGAATATATGAACGACACATTGATGTTTCATCTTTTTGTAAAATATACAGGCCCTAACAAGGGCCATTGAATAGAGATAGCAATTGTGAATTTGTTCAGTCTGATTCCATATCACTGTCACCATCAGATACAACATCGTACAGAATAACAGGCTCTGTTCCCAACTTTCTCATTTCTTCCTCCAGCTGTTCAATCTCGTCTGCTTTCATGGTGGCATATTCATAAAGCGAGTTCCTCAACCCTTCAACTGTGCATAGTCGAAGTCTGAGAGCATATCTGTATGTCCTCAAATTATCTCTGGCTGCTCTGTCATAACGTATTTGCAGCTGTCTTAAGAAATTATTGAGGACAAGTACCTGTCCACATGCTTTCTGGAATTTCGAATCCATCTGCAATACCTGCATCTGAAGATGATCAGTAACTGTAGCCATGATTGAATATCAGTTGTATTGAAGAATAAAGATAATAATCAGTGTGTGTAGTATATGAGCTAGATCGAAGACCAAAGCGAATATGATAAATCCTCTCTGTCCCTTACTTATATATCTGATGGTGACTGTCAAGATCAGTGAGTGTTGACATACCTGACTGAATTGCTTCGCTGGTCCAGCGCAAGTGACAGATCATTGGTGAGGTGTGAAAGTGATCACGTGTCACAGGCACAAGAGTTTAGCAAGTTGAGTAGTGGAAGCAGCACAAATATTGACAACATGGGATCTCAATTGTTGCTAATCACTTTTTTCACCGATTACAAGAAATTAATTGTGATATAAAAAGTATTGAAAATTTCTGATAATTAAAAAATAATATATCACTCATATTACAATACTTTTAATTTTGCCACTATACTTTTATTTTGTGACAGTAAATGTGGAGCTGTTTCTGACATTTTTGTCCTTAGATATAATGATAAACATAATGAAAAACATTCATTTTATTATAACTTAGCAATTCTTAAGTTTAGCATAATTTTTATTCTTTTACGCTCCATAACTTAATAAAACAAAAAATGGATAAGCTAAACGTGAAATATATGTCTGCTTATATACACAATTTAAAAAAATATATATTTTGCTGTTATTCATTTAATATGAATGTGAAACATTTATTTTAACATAAGTGTTATTAATTAACAATGCGATGCAAGTCGGATTATTATAAATGATGAATATATGAACGACACATTGATGTTTCATCTTTTTGTAAAATATACAGGCCCTAACAAGGGCCGTTGAATAGAGATAGCAATTGTGAATTTGTTCAGTCTGATTCCATATCACTGTCACCATCAGATACAACATCGTACAGAATAACAGGCTCTGTTCCCAACTTTCTCATTTCTTCCTCCAGCTGTTCAATCTCGTCTGCTTTCATGGTGGCATATTCATAAAGCGAGTTTTTGTCCTTAGATATAATGATAAACATAATGAAAAACATTTATTTTATTATAACTTTGCAATTCTTAAGTTTAGCATAATTTTTATTCTTTTACGCTCCATAACTTAATAAAACAAAAAATGGATAAGCTAAACGCGAAATATATGTCTGCTTATATACACAATTTAAAAAAATATATATTTTGCTGTTATTCATTTAATATGAATGTGAAACATTTATTTTAACATAAGTGTTATTAATTAACAATGCGATGCAAGTCGGATTATTATAAATGATGAATATATGAACGACACATTGATGTTTCATCTTTTTGTAAAATATACAGGCCCTAACAAGGGCCGTTGAATAGAGATAGCAATTGTGAATTTGTTCAGTCTGATTCCATATCACTGTCACCATCAGATACAACATCGTACAGAATAACAGGCTCTGTTCCCAACTTTCTCATTTCTTCCTCCAGCTGTTTAATCTCGTCTGCTTTCATGGTGGCATATTCATAAAGCGAGTTTTTGTCCTTAGATATAATGATAAACATAATGAAAAACATTCATTTTATTATAACTTTGCAATTCTTAAGTTTAGCATAACTTTTATTCTTTTACGCTCCATAACTTAATAAAACAAAAAATGGATAAGCTAAACGCGAAATATATGTCTGCTTATATACACAATTAAAAAAAATATATATTTTGCTTTTATTCATTTAATATGAATGTGAAACAAACTTGTAATAATATTTGAAAAATAAGTTTAACTGAAATATCCGCTTAGATAAATGATTGCTACATTTCGAAGCAAGCATCGTATAGAGTTATATAGAACTACAAATATATGGCATTTCATTATTATGAATAGTATGTGGTCGATTAAACATTTATTTTAACATAAGTGTTATTAATTAACAATGCGATGCAAGTCGGATTATTATAAATGATGAATATATGAACGACACATTGATGTTTCATCTTTTTGTAAAATATACAGGCCCTAACAAGGGCCGTTGAATAGAGATAGCAATTGTGAATTTGTTCAGTCTGATTCCTTATCACTGTCACCATCAGATACAACATCGTACAGAATAACAGGCTCTGTTCCCAACTTTCTCATTTCTTCCTCCAGCTGTTCAATCTCGTCTGCTTTCATGGTGGCATATTCATAAAGCGAGTTCCTCAACCCTTCAACTGTGCATAGGCGAAGTCTGAGAGCATATCTGTATGTCCTCAAATTATCTCTGGCTGCTCTGTCATAACGTATTTGCAGCTGTCTTAAGAAATTGTTGAGGACAAGTACCTGTCCACATGCTTTCTGGAATTTCGAATCCATCTGCAATACCTGCATCTGAAGATGATCAGTAACTGTAGCCATGATTGAATATCAGTTGTATTGAAGAATAAAGATAATAATCAGTGTGTGTAGTATATGAGCTAGATCGAAGACCAAAGCGAATATGATAAATCCTCTCTGTCCCTTCCTTATATATCTGATGGTGACTGTCAAGATCAGTGAGTGTTGACATACCTGACTGAATTGCTTCGCTGGTCCAGCGCAAATGACAGATCATTGGTGAGGTGTGAAAGTGATCACGTGTCACAGGCACAAGAGTTTAGCAAGTCGAGTAGTGGAAGCAGCACAAATATTGACAACATGGGATATCAATTGTTGTTAATCACTTTTTTCACCGATTACTAGAAATTAATTGTGATATAAAAAGTATTGAAAATTTCTGATAATTAAAAAACAATATATCACTCATATTACAATACTTTTAATTTTGCCACTATACTTTTATTCTGTGACAGTAAATGTGGAGCTGTTTCTGACATTTTTTTACTTAGATATAATGATAAACATAATGAAAAACATTCATTTTATTATAACTTTGCAATTCTTAAGTTTAGCATTATTTTTATTCTTTTACGCTCCATAACTTAATAAAACAAAAAATGGATAAGCTAAACGCGAAATATATGTCTGCTTATATACACAATTTAAAAAAATATATATTTTGCTGTTATTCATTTAATATGAATGTGAAACATTTATTTTAACATAAGTGTTATTAATTAACAATGCGATGCAAGTCGGATTATTATTAATGATGAATATATGAACGACACATTGATGTTTCATCTTTTTGTAAAATATACAGGCCCTAACAAGGGCCGTTGAATAGAGATAGCAATTGTGAATTTGTTCAGTCTGATTCCATATCACTGTCACCATCAGATACAACATCGTACAGAATAACAGGCTCTGTTCCCAACTTTCTCATTTCTTCCTCCAGCTGTTCAATCTCGTCTGCTTTCATGGTGGCATATTCATAAAGCGAGTTTTTGTCCTTAGATATAATGATAAACATAATGAAAAACATTCATTTTATTATAACTTTGCAATTCTTAAGTTTAGCATAACTTTTATTCTTTTACGCTCCATAACTTAATAAAACAAAAAATGGATAAGCTAAACGCGAAATATATGTCTGCTTATATACACAATTAAAAAAAATATATATTTTGCTTTTATTCATTTAATATGAATGTGAAACAAACTTGTAATAATATTTGAAAAATAAGTTTAACTGAAATATCCGCTTAGATAAATGATTGCTACATTTCGAAGCAAGCATCGTATAGAGTTATATAGAACTACAAATATATGGCATTTCATTATTATGAATAGTATGTGGTCGATTAAGCATTTATTTTAACATAAGTGTCATTAATTAACAATGCGATGCAAGTCGGATTATTATAAATGATGAATATATGAACGACACATTGATGTTTTATTTTTTTGTAAAATATACAGGCCCTAACAAGGGCCGTTGAATAGAGATAGCAATTGTGAATTTGTTCAGTCTGATTCCATATCACTGTCACCATCAGATACAACATCGTACAGAATAACAGGCTCTGTTCCCAACTTTCTCATTTCTTCCTCCAGCTGTTCAATCTCGTCTGCTTTCATGGTGGCATATTCATAAAGCGAGTTCCTCAACCCTTCAACTGTGCATAGTCGAAGTCTGAGAGCATATCTGTATGTCCTCAAATTATCTCTGGCTGCTCTGTCATAACGTATTTGCAGCTGTCTTAAGAAATTGTTGAGGACAAGTACCTGTCCACATGCTTTCTGGAATTTCGAATCCATCTGCAATACCTGCATCTGAAGATGATCAGTAACTGTAGCCATGATTGAATATCAGTTGTATTGAAGAATAAAGATAATAATCAGTGTGTGTAGTATATGAGCTAGATCGAAGACCAAAGCGAATATGATAAATCCTCTCTGTCCCTTCCTTATATATCTGATGGTGACTGTCAAGATCAGTGAGTGTTGACATACCTGACTGAATCTCTTCGCTGGTCCAGCGCAAATGACAGATCATTGGTGAGGTGTGAAAGTGATCACGTGTCACAGGCACAAGAGTTTAGCAAGTTGAGTAGTGGAAGCAGCACAAATATTGACAACATGGGATCTCAATTGTTGTTAATCACTTTTTTCACCGATTACTAGAAATTAATTGTGATATAAAAAGTATTGAAAATTTCTGATAATTAAAAAATAATATATCACTCATATTACAATACTTTTAATTTTGCCACTATACTTTTATTCTGTGACAGTAAATGTGGAGCTGTTTCTGACATTTTTTTACTTAGATATAATGATAAACATAATGAAAAACATTCATTTTATTATAACTTTGCAATTCTTAAGTTTAGCATAATTTTTATTCTTTTACGCTCCATAACTTAATAAATTAAAAAATGGATAAGCTAAACGCGAAATATATGTCTGCTTAAATACACAATTTAAAAAAATATATATTTTGCTGTTATTCATTTAATATGAATGTGAAACATTTATTTTACCATAAGTGTTATTAATTAACAATGCGATGCAAGTCGGATTATTATAAATGATGAATATATGAACGACACATTGATGTTTCATCTTTTTGTAAAATATACAGGCCCTAACAAGGGCCGTTGAATAGAGATAGCAATTGTGAATTTGTTCAGTCTGAATCCATATCATTGTCACCATCAGATACAACATCGTACAGAATAACAGGCTCTGTTCCCAATTTTCTCATTTCTTCCTCCAGCTGTTCAATCTCGTCTGCTTTCATGGTGGCATATTCATAAAGCGAGTTTTTGTCCTTAGATATAATGATAAACATAATGAAAAACATTCATTTTATTATAACTTTGCAATTCTTAAGTTTAGCATAACTTTTATTCTTTTACGCTCCATAACTTAATAAAACAAAAAATGGATAAGCTAAACGCGAAATATATGTCTGCTTATATACACAATTTAAAAAAATATATATTTTGCTGTTATTCATTTATTATGAATGTGAAACAAACTTGTAATAATATTTGAAAAATAAGTTTAACTGAAATATCCGCTTAGATAAATGATTGCTACATTTCGAAGCAAGCATCGTATAGAGTTATATAGAACTACAAATATATGGCATTTCATTGTTATGAATAGTATGTGGTCGATTAAACATTTATTTTAACATAAGTGTTATTAATTAACAATGCGATGCAAGTCGGATTATTATAAATGATGAATATATGAACGACACATTGATGTTTCATCTTTTTGTAAAATATACAGGCCCTAACAAGGGCCGTTGAATAGAGATAGCAATTGTGAATTTGTTCAGTCTGATTCCTTGTCACTGTCACCATCAGATACAACATCGTACAGAATAACTGGCTCTGTTCCCAACTTTCTCATTTTTTTCCTCCAGCTGTTCAATCTCGTCTGCTTTCATGGTGGCATATTCATAAAGCGAGTTCCTCAACCCTTCAACTGTGCATAGGCGAAGTCTGAGAGCATATCTGTATGTCCTCAAATTATCTCTGGCTGCTCTGTCATAACGTATTTGCAGCTGTCTTAAGAAATTGTTGAGGACAAGTACCTGTCCACATGCTTTCTGGAATTTCGAATCCATCTGCAATACCTGCATCTGAAGATGATCAGTAACTGTAGCCATGATTGAATATCAGTTGTATTGAAGAATAAAGATAATAATCAGTGTGTGTAGTATATGAGCTAGATCGAAGACCAAAGCGAATATGATTAATCCTCTCTGTCCCTTCCTTATATATCTGATGGTGACTGTCAAGATCAGTGAGTGTTGACATACCTGATTGAATTGCTTCGCTGGTCCAGCGCAAGTGACAGATCATTGGTGAGGTGTGAAAGTGATCACGTGTCACAGGAACAAGAGTTTAGCAAGTTGAGTAGTGGAAGCAGCACAAATATTGACAACATGGGATCTCAATTGTTGTTAATCACTTTTTTCACCGATTACTAGAAATTAATTGTAATATAAAAAGTATTGAAAATTTCTGATAATTAAAAAATAATATATCACTCATATTACAATACTTTTAATTTTGCCACTATACTTTTATTTTGTGACAGTAAATGTGGAGCTGTTTCTGACATTTTTGTCCTTAGATATAATGATAAACATAATGAAAAACATTCATTTTATTATAACTTTGCAATTCTTAAGTTTAGCATAATTTTTATTCTTTTACGCTCCATAACTTAATTAAACAAAAAATGGATAAGCTAAACGCGAAATATATGTCTGCTTATATACACAATTTAAAAAAATATATATTTTGCTGTTATTCATTTAATATGAATGTGAAACATTTATTTTAACATAAGTGTTATTAATTAACAATGCGATGCAAGTCGGATTATTATAAATGATGAATATATGAACGACACATTGATGTTTCATCTTTTTGTAAAATATACAGGCCCTAACAAGGGCCGTTGAATAGAGATAGCAATTGTGAATTTGTTCAGTCTGATTCCATATCACTGTCACCATCAGATACAACATCGTACAGAATAACAGGCTCTGTTCCCAACTTTCTCATTTCTTCCTCCAGCTGTTCAATCTCGTCTGCTTTCATGGAGGCATATTCATAAAGCGAGTTCCTCAACCCTTCAACTGTGCATAGTCGAAGTCTGAGAGCATATCTGTATGTCCTCAAATTATCTCTGGCTGCTCTGTCATAACGTATTTGCAGCTGTCTTAAGAAATTGTTGAGGACAAGTACCTGTCCACATGCTTTCTGGAATTTCGAATCCATCTGCAATACCTGCATCTGAAGATGATCAGTAACTGTAGCCATGATTGAATATCAGTTGTATTGAAGAATAAAGATAATAATCAGTGTGTGTAGTATATGAGCTAGATCGAAGACCAAAGCGAATATGATAAATCCTCTCTGTCCCTTCCTTATATATCTGATGGTGACTGTCAAGATCAGTGAGTGTTGACATACCTGACAGAATTGCTTCGCTGGTCCAGCGCAAGTGACAGATCATTGGTGAGGTGTGAAAGTGATCACGTGTCACAGGCACAAGAGTTTAGCAAGTTGAGTAGTGGAAGCAGCACAAATATTGACAACATGGGATCTCAATTGTTGTTAATCACTTTTTTCACCGATTACTAGAAATTAATTGTGATATAAAAAGTATTGAAAATTTCTGATAATTAAAAAATAATATATCACTCATATTACAATACTTTTAATTTTGCCACTATACTTTTATTTTGTGACAGTAAATGTGGAGCTGTTTCTGACATTTTTTTACTCAGATATAATGATAAACATAATGAAAAACATTCATTTTATTATAACTTTGCAATTCTTAAGTTTAGCATTATTTTTATTCTTTTACGCTCCATAACTTAATAAAACAAAAAATGGATAAGCTAAACGCGAAATATATGTCTGCTTATATACACAATTTAAAAAAATATATATTTTGCTGTTATTCATTTAATATGAATGTGAAACATTTATTTTAACATAAGTGTTATTAATTAACAATGCGATGCAAGTCGGATTATTATAAATGATGAATATATGAACGACACATTGATGTTTCATCTTTTTGTAAAATATACAGGCCCTAACAAGGGCCGTTGAATAGAGATAGCAATTGTGAATTTGTTCAGTCTGAATCCATATCACTGTCACCATCAGATACAACATCGTACAGAATAACAGGCTCTGTTCCCAACTTTCTCATTTCTTCCTCCAGCTGTTCAATCTCGTCTGCTTTCATGGTGGCATATTCATAAAGCGAGTTTTTGTCCTTAGATATAATGATAAACATAATGAAAAACATTCATTTTATTATAACTTTGCAATTCTTAAGTTTAGCATAACTTTTATTCTTTTACGCTCCATAACTTAATAAAACAAAAAATGGATAAGCTAAACGCGAAATATATGTCTGCTTATATACACAATTTAAAAAAATATATATTTTGCTGTTATTCATTTATTATGAATGTGAAACAAACTTGTAATAATATTTGAAAAATAAGTTTAACTGAAATATCCGCTTAGATAAATGATTGCTACATTTCGAAGCAAGCATCGTATAGAGTTATATAGAACTACAAATATATGGCATTTCATTGTTATGAATAGTATGTGGTCGATTAAACATTTATTTTAACATAAGTGTTATTAATTAACAATGCGATGCAAGTCGGATTATTATAAATGATGAATATATGAACGACACATTGATGTTTCATCTTTTTGTAAAATATACAGGCCCTAACAAGGGCCGTTGAATAGAGATAGCAATTGTGAATTTGTTCAGTCTGATTCCTTATCACTGTCACCATCAGATACAACATCGTACAGAATAACTGGCTCTGTTCCCAACTTTCTCATTTCTTCCTCCAGCTGTTCAATCTCGTCTGCTTTCATGGTGGCATATTCATAAAGCGAGTTCCTCAACCCTTCAACTGTGCATAGGCGAAGTCTGAGAGCATATCTGTATGTCCTCAAATTATCTCTGGCTGCTCTGTCATAACGTATTTGCAGCTGTCTTAAGAAATTGTTGAGGACAAGTACCTGTCCACATGCTTTCTGGAATTTCGAATCCATCTGCAATACCTGCATCTGAAGATGATCAGTAACTGTAGCCATGATTGAATATCAGTTGTATTGAAGAATAAAGATAATAATCAGTGTGTGTAGTATATGAGCTAGATCGAAGACCAAAGCGAATATGATTAATCCTCTCTGTCCCTTCCTTATATATCTGATGGTGACTGTCAAGATCAGTGAGTGTTGACATACCTGATTGAATTGCTTCGCTGGTCCAGCGCAAGTGACAGATCATTGGTGAGGTGTGAAAGTGATCACGTGTCACAGGAACAAGAGTTTAGCAAGTTGAGTAGTGGAAGCAGCACAAATATTGACAACATGGGATCTCAATTGTTGCTAATCACTTTTTTCACCGATTACTAGAAATTAATTGTAATATAAAAAGTATTGAAAATTTCTGATAATTAAAAAATAATATATCACTCATATTACAATACTTTTAATTTTGCCACTATACTTTTATTTTGTGACAGTAAATGTGGAGCTGTTTCTGACATTTTTGTCCTTAGATATAATGATAAACATAATGAAAAACATTCATTTTATTATAACTTTGCAATTCTTAAGTTTAGCATAATTTTTATTCTTTTACGCTCCATAACTTAATTAAACAAAAAATGGATAAGCTAAACGCGAAATATATGTCTGCTTATATACACAATTTAAAAAAATATATATTTTGCTGTTATTCATTTAATATGAATGTGAAACATTTATTTTAACATAAGTGTTATTAATTAACAATGCGATGCAAGTCGGATTATTATAAATGATGAATATATGAACGACACATTGATGTTTCATCTTTTTGTAAAATATACAGGCCCTAACAAGGGCCGTTGAATAGAGATAGCAATTGTGAATTTGTTCAGTCTGATTCCATATCACTGTCACCATCAGATACAACATCGTACAGAATAACAGGCTCTGTTCCCAACTTTCTCATTTCTTCCTCCAGCTGTTCAATCTCGTCTGCTTTCATGGAGGCATATTCATAAAGCGAGTTCCTCAACCCTTCAACTGTGCATAGTCGAAGTCTGAGAGCATATCTGTATGTCCTCAAATTATCTCTGGCTGCTCTGTCATAACGTATTTGCAGCTGTCTTAAGAAATTGTTGAGGACAAGTACCTGTCCACATGCTTTCTGGAATTTCGAATCCATCTGCAATACCTGCATCTGAAGATGATCAGTAACTGTAGCCATGATTGAATATCAGTTGTATTGAAGAATAAAGATAATAATCAGTGTGTGTAGTATATGAGCTAGATCGAAGACCAAAGCGAATATGATAAATCCTCTCTGTCCCTTCCTTATATATCTGATGGTGACTGTCAAGATCAGTGAGTGTTGACATACCTGACAGAATTGCTTCGCTGGTCCAGCGCAAGTGACAGATCATTGGTGAGGTGTGAAAGTGATCACGTGTCACAGGCACAAGAGTTTAGCAAGTTGAGTAGTGGAAGCAGCACAAATATTGACAACATGGGATCTCAATTGTTGTTAATCACTTTTTTCACCGATTACTAGAAATTAATTGTGATATAAAAAGTATTGAAAATTTCTGATAATTAAAAAATAATATATCACTCATATTACAATACTTTTAATTTTGCCACTATACTTTTATTTTGTGACAGTAAATGTGGAGCTGTTTCTGACATTTTTTTACTTAGATATAATGATAAACATAATGAAAAACATTCATTTTATTATAACTTTGCAATTCTTAAGTTTAGCATTATTTTTATTCTTTTACGCTCCATAACTTAATAAAACAAAAAATGGATAAGCTAAACGCGAAATATATGTCTGCTTATATACACAATTTAAAAAAATATATATTTTGCTGTTATTCATTTAATATGAATGTGAAACATTTATTTTAACATAAGTGTTATTAATTAACAATGCGATGCAAGTCGGATTATTATAAATGATGAATATATGAACGACACATTGATGTTTCATCTTTTTGTAAAATATACAGGCCCTAACAAGGGCCGTTGAATAGAGATAGCAATTGTGAATTTGTTCAGTCTGATTCCATATCACTGTCACCATCAGATACAACATCGTACAGAATAACAGGCTCTGTTCCCAACTTTCTCATTTCTTCCTCCAGCTGTTCAATCTCGTCTGCTTTCATGGTGGCATATTCATAAAGCGAGTTTTTGTCCTTAGATATAATGATAAACATAATGAAAAACATTCATTTTATTATAACTTTGCAATTCTTAAGTTTAGCATAACTTTTATTCTTTTACGCTCCATAACTTAATAAAACAAAAAATGGATAAGCTAAACGCGAAATATATGTCTGCTTATATACACAATTTAAAAAAATATATATTTTGCTGTTATTCATTTATTATGAATGTGAAACAAACTTGTAATAATATTTGAAAAATAAGTTTAACTGAAATATCCGCTTAGATAAATGATTGCTACATTTCGAAGCAAGCATCGTATAGAGTTATATAGAACTACAAATATATGGCATTTCATTGTTATGAATAGTATGTGGTCGATTAAACATTTATTTTAACATAAGTGTTATTAATTAACAATGCGATGCAAGTCGGATTATTATAAATGATGAATATATGAACGACACATTGATGTTTCATCTTTTTGTAAAATATACAGGCCCTAACAAGGGCCGTTGAATAGTGATAGCAATTGTGAATTTGTTCAGTCTGATTCCTTATCACTGTCACCATCAGATACAACATCGTACAGAATAACTGGCTCTGTTCCCAACTTTCTCATTTCTTCCTCCAGCTGTTCAATCTCGTCTGCTTTCATGGTGGCATATTCATAAAGCGAGTTCCTCAACCCTTCAACTGTGCATAGGCGAAGTCTGAGAGCATATCTGTATGTCCTCAAATTATCTCTGGCTGCTCTGTCATAACGTATTTGCAGCTGTCTTAAGAAATTGTTGAGGACAAGTACCTGTCCACATGCTTTCTGGAATTTCGAATCCATCTGCAATACCTGCATCTGAAGATGATCAGTAACTGTAGCCATGATTGAATATCAGTTGTATTGAAGAATAAAGATAATAATCAGTGTGTGTAGTATATGAGCTAGATCGAAGACCAAAGCGAATATGATTAATCCTCTCTGTCCCTTCCTTATATATCTGATGGTGAATGTCAAGATCAGTGAGTGTTGACATACCTGATTGAATTGCTTCGCTGGTCCAGCGCAAGTGACAGATCATTGGTGAGGTGTGAAAGTGATCACGTGTCACAGGAACAAGAGTTTAGCAAGTTGAGTAGTGGAAGCAGCACAAATATTGACAACATGGGATCTCAATTGTTGCTAATCACTTTTTTCACCGATTACTAGAAATTAATTGTAATATAAAAAGTATTGAAAATTTCTGATAATTAAAAAATAATATATCACTCATATTACAATACTTTTAATTTTGCCACTATACTTTTATTTTGTGACAGTAAATGTGGAGCTGTTTCTGACATTTTTGTCCTTAGATATAATGATAAACATAATGAAAAACATTCATTTTATTATAACTTTGCAATTCTTAAGTTTAGCATAATTTTTATTCTTTTACGCTCCATAACTTAATTAAACAAAAAATGGATAAGCTAAACGCGAAATATATGTCTGCTTATATACACAATTTAAAAAAATATATATTTTGCTGTTATTCATTTAATATGAATGTGAAACATTTATTTTAACATAAGTGTTATTAATTAACAATGCGATGCAAGTCGGATTATTATAAATGATGAATATATGAACGACACATTGATGTTTCATCTTTTTGTAAAATATACAGGCCCTAACAAGGGCCGTTGAATAGAGATAGCAATTGTGAATTTGTTCAGTCTGATTCCATATCACTGTCACCATCAGATACAACATCGTACAGAATAACAGGCTCTGTTCCCAACTTTCTCATTTCTTCCTCCAGCTGTTCAATCTCGTCTGCTTTCATGGTGGCATATTCATAAAGCGAGTTCCTCAACCCTTCAACTGTGCATAGTCGAAGTCTGAGAGCATATCTGTATGTCCTCAAATTATCTCTGGCTGCTCTGTCATAACGTATTTGCAGCTGTCTTAAGAAATTGTTGAGGACAAGTACCTGTCCACATGCTTTCTGGAATTTCGAATCCATCTGCAATACCTGCATCTGAAGATGATCAGTAAATGTAGCCATGATTGAATATCAGTTGTATTGAAGAATAAAGATAATAATCAGTGTGTGTAGTATATGAGCTAGATCGAAGACCAAAGCGAATATGATAAATCCTCTCTGTCCCTTCCTTATATATCTGATGGTGACTGTCAAGATCAGTGAGTGTTGACATACCTGACTGAATTGCTTCGCTGGTCCAGCGCAAGTGACAGATCATTGGTGAGGTGTGAAAGTGATCACGTGTCACAGGCACAAGAGTTTAGCAAGTTGAGTAGTGGAAGCAGCACAAATATTGACAACATGGGATCTCAATTGTCGTTAATCACTTTTTTCACCGATTACTAGAAATTAATTGTGATACAAAAAGTATTGAAAATTTCTGATAATTAAAAAATAATATATCACTCATATTACAATACTTTTAATTTTGCCACTATACTTTTATTTTGTGACAGTAAATGTGGAGCTGTTTCTGACATTTTTTTCCTTAGATATAATGATAAACATAATGAAAAACATTCTTTTTATTATAACTTTGCAATTCTTAAGTTTAGCATAATTTTTATTCTTTTACGCTCCATAACTTAATAAAACAAAAAATGGATAAGATAAACGCGAAATATATGTCTGCTTATATACACAATTTAAAAAAATATATATTTTGCAGTTATTCATTTAATATTATTGTGAAACAAACTTGTAATAATATTTGAAAAATAAGTTTAACTGAAAAAATCCGCTTAGATAAATGATTGCTACATTTCGAAGCAAGCATCGCATAGAGTTATATAGAACTACAAATATATGGCATTTCATTATTATGAATAGTATGTGGTCGATTAAACATTTATTTTAACATAAGTGTTATTAATTAACAATGCGATGCAAGTCGGATTATTATAAATGATGAATATATGAACGACACATTGATGTTTCATCTATTTGTAAAATATACAGGCCCTAACAAGGGCCGTTGAATAGAGATAGCAATTGTGAATTTGTTCAGTCTGATTCCATATCACTGTCACTGTCAGCAATTCTTAAGTTTAGCATAACTTTTATTCTTTTACGCTCCATAACTTAATAAAACAAAAAATGGATAAGCTAAACGCGAAATATATGTCTGCTTATATACACAATTTAAAAAAAAATATATTTTGCCGTTATTCATTTAATATGAATGTGAAACAAACTTGTGATAATATTTGAAAAATAAGTTTAACTGAAAAAATCCGCTTAGATAAATGATTGCTACATTTCGAAGCAAGCATCGTATAGAGTTATATAGAACTACAAATATATGGCATTTCATTATTATGAATAGTATGTGGTCGATTAAACATTCATTTTAACATAAGTGTTATTAATTAACAATGCGATGCAAGTCGGATTATTATAAATGATGAATATATGAACGACACATTGATGTTTCATCTTTTTGTAAAATATACAGGCCCTAACAAGGGCCGTTGAACAGAGATAGCAATTGTGAATTTGTTCAGTCTGATTCCATATCACTGTCACCATCAGATACAACATCGTACAGAATAACAGGCTCTGTTCCCAACTTTCTCATTTCTTCCTCCAGCTGTTCAATCTCGTCTGCTTTCATGGTGGCATATTCATAAAGCGAGTTCCTCAACCCTTCAACTGTGCATAGGCGAAGTCTGAGAGCATATCTGTATGTCCTCAAATTATCTCTGGCTGCTCTGTCATAACGTATTTGCAGCTGTCTTAAGAAATTGTTGAGGACAAGTACCTGTCCACATGCTTTCTGGAATTTCGAATCCATCTGCAATACCTGCATCTGAAGATGATCAGTAACTGTAGCCATGATTGAATATCAGTTGTATTGAAGAATAAAGATAATAATCAGTGTGTGTAGTATATGAGCTAGATCGAAGACCAAAGCGAATATGATAAATCCTCTCTGTCCCTTCCTTATATATCTGATGGTGACTGTCAAGATCAGTGAGTGTTGACATACCTGACAGAATTGCTTCGCTGGTCCAGCGCAAGTGACAGATCATTGGTGAGGTGTGAAAGTGATCACGTGTCACAGGCACAAGAGTTTAGCAAGTTGAGTAGTGGAAGCAGCACAAATATTGACAACATGGGATCTCAATTGTTGCTAATCACTTTTTTCACCGATTACTAGAAATTAATTGTGATATAAAAAGTATTGAAAATTTCTGATAATTAAAAAATAATATATCACTCATATTACAATACTTTTAATTTTGCCACTATACTTTTATTTTGTGACAGTAAATGTGGAGCTGTTTCTGACTTTTTTTTCCTTAGATATAATGATAAACATAATGAAAAACATTCATTTTATTATAACTTTGTAATTCTTAAGTTTAGCATAATTTTTATCCTTTACGCTCCATAACTTAATAAAACAAAAAATGGATAAGCTAAACGCGAAATATATGTCTGCTTATATACACAATTTAAAAAAATATATATTTTGCTGTTATTCATTTAATATGAATGTGAAACCAACTTGTAATAATATTTAAAAAATAAATTTAACTGAAATATCCGCTTAGATAAATGATTGCTACATTTCGAAGCAAGCATCGTATAGAGTTATATAGAACTACAAATATATGGCATTTCATTATTATGAATAGTATGTGGTCGATTAAACATTTATTTTAACATAAGTGTTATTAATTAACAATGCGATGCAAGTCGGATTATTATAAATGATGAATATATGAACGACACATTGATGTTTCATCTTTTTGTAAAATATACAGGCCCTAACAAGGGCCGTTGAATAGAGATAGCAATTGTGAATTTGTTCAGTCTGATTCCATATCACTGTCACCATCAGATACAACATCGTACAGAATAACATGCTCTGTTCCCAACTTTCTCATTTCTTCCTCCAGCTGTTCAATCTCGTCTGCTTTCATGGTGGCATATTCATAAAGCGAGTTCCTCAACCCTTCAACTGTGCATAGTCGAAGTCTGAGAGCATATCTGTATGTCCTCAAATTATCTCTGGCTGCTCTGTCATAACGTATTTGCAGCTGTCTTAAGAAATTGTTGAGGACAAGTACCTGTCCACATGCTTTCTGGAATTTCGAATCCATCTGCAATACCTGCATCTGAAGATGATCAGTAACTGTAGCCATGATTGAATATCAGTTGTATTGAAGAATAAAGATAATAATCAGTGTGTGTAGTATATGAGCTAGATCGAAGACCAAAGCGAATATGATAAATCCTCTCTGTCCCTTCCTTATATATCTGATGGTAACTGTCAAGATCAGTGAGTGTTGACATACCTGACTGAATTGCTTCGCTGGTCCAGCGCAAGTGACAGATCATTGGTGAGGTGTGAAAGTGATCACGTGTCACAGTCACAAGAGTTTAGCAAGTTGAGTAGTGGAAGCAGCACAAATATTGACAACATGGGATCTCAATTGTTGTTAATCACTTTTTTCACCGATTACTAGAAATTAATTGTGATATAAAAAGTATTGAAAATTTCTGATAATTAAAAAATAATATATCACTTATATTACAGTACTTTTAATTTTGCAACTATACTTTTGTTTTGTGACAGTAAATGTGGAGCTGTTTCTGACATTTTTTTCCTTAGATATAATGATAAACATAATGAAAAACATTCATTTTATTAGAACTTTGTAATTCTTAAGTTTAGCATAATTTTTATTCTTTTACGCTCCATAACTTAATAAAACAAAAAAATGGATAAACTAAACGCAAAATATATGTCTGCTTATATACACAAATTAAAAAAATATATATTTTGCTGTTATTCATTTAATATAAATTTGAAACAAACTTGTAATAATATTTAAAAAATAAGTTTAACTGAAAAAATCCGCTTACAAAAATGATTGCTACATTTCGAAGCAAGCATCGTATAGAGTTATATAGAACTACACATATATGGCATTTCATTAATATGAATAGTATGTGGTCGATTAAACATTTATTTTAACATAAGTGTTATTAATAAACAATGCGATGTAAGTCGGATTATTATAAATGATAGATATATGAACGACACATTGATGTTTCATCTATTTGTAAAATATACAGGCCCTAACAAGGGCCGTTGAATAAAAATAGCAATTGTGAATTTGTTCAGTCTGATTCCATATCACTGTCACCATCAGATACAACATCGTACAGAATAACAGGCTCTGTTCCCAACTTTCTCATTTCTTCCTCCAGTTGTTCAATCTCGTCTGCTTTCATGGTGGCATATTCATAAAGAGAGTTCCTCAACCCTTCAACTGTGCATAATCGAAGTCTGAGAGCATATCTGTATGTCCTCAAATTATCTCTGGCTGCTCTGTCATAACGTATTTGCAGCTGTCTTAAGAAATTGTTGAGGACAAGTACCTGTCCACATGCTTTCTGGGATTTCGAATCCATCTGCAATACCTGCATCTGAAGATGATCAGTAACTGTAGCCATGATTGAATATCAGTTGTATTGAAGAATAAAGATAATAATCAGTGTGTGTAGTATATGAGCTAG
Organism: Flabesymbios commensalis; assembly: GCA_964017125.1. Classification (NCBI taxonomy): domain Eukaryota; kingdom Metazoa; phylum Annelida; class Polychaeta; order Terebellida; family Flabelligeridae; genus Flabesymbios; species Flabesymbios commensalis. The sequence continues at coordinate 23,882,629 of OZ024913.1, read as the reverse complement.
ATCGAAGACCAAAGCGAATATGATCAATCCTCTCTGTACCCTTCCTTATATATCTGATGGTGACTGTCAAGATCAGTGAGTGTTGACATACCTGACTGAATTGCTTTTCTGGGCCAGCGCATGTGACAGATCATTGGTGAGGTGTGAAAGTTATCACGTGTCACAGTCACAAGAGTTTAGCAAGTTGAGTAGTGGAAGCAGCACAAATATTGACAACATGGGATCTCAATTGTTGTTAATCACTTTTTTCACCGATTACTAGAAATTAATTGTGATGTAAAAAGTATTGAAAATTTCTGATAATTAAAAAATAATATATCACTTATATTGCAATACTTTTAATTTTGCAACTATACTTTTGTTTTGTGACAGTAAATGTGGAGCTGTTTCTGACATTTTTTTCCTTAGATACAATGATAAACATAATGAAAAACATTCATTTTATTAGAACTTTGTAATTCTTAAGTTTAGCATAATTTTTATTCTTTTACGCTCCATAACTTAATAAAACAAAACATGGATAAACTAAACGCGAAATATATGACTGCTTATATACACAAATTAAAAAAATATATATTTTGCTGTTATTCATTTAATATAAATTTGAAACAAACTTGTAATAATATTTAAAAAATAAGTTTAACTGAAAAAATCCGCTTACATAAATGATTGCTACATTTCGAAGCAAGCATCGTATAGAGTTATATAGAACTACACATATATGGCATTTCATTAATATGAATAGTATGTGGTCGATTAAACATTTATTTTAACATAAGTGTTATTAATAAACAATGCGATGTAAGTCGGATTATCATAAATGATAGATATATGAACCACACATTGATGTTTCATCTTTTTGTAAAGTATACAGGCCCTAACAAGGGCCGTTGAATAAAAATAGCAATTGTGAATTTGTTCAGTCTGATTCCATATCACTGTCACCATCAGATACAACATCGTACAGAATAACAGGCTCTGTTCTCAACTTTCTCATTTCTTCCTCCAGTTGTTCAATCTCGTCTGCTTTCATGGTGGCATATTCATAAAGAGAGTTCCTCAACCCTTCAACTGTGCATAATCGAAGTCTGAGAGCATATCTGTATGTCCTCATATTATCTCTGGCTGTTCTGTCATAACGTATTTGCAGCTGTCTTAAGAAATTGTTGAGGACAAGTACCTGTCCACATGCTTTCTGGAATTTCGAATCCATCTGCAATACCTGCATCTGAAGATGATCAGTAACTGTAGCCATGATTGAATATCAGTTGTATTGAAGAATAAAGATAATAATCAGTGTGTGTAGTATATGAGCTAGATCGAAGACCAAGGCGAATATGATCAATCCTCTCTGTACCCTTCCTTATATATCTGATGGTGACTGTCAAGATCAGTGAGTGTTGACATACCTGACTGAATTGCTTCGCTGGGCCAGCGCAAGTGACAGATCATTGGTGAGTAGTGAAAGTGATCACGTGTCACAGTCACAAGAGTTTAGCAAGTTGAGTAGTGGAAGCGCACAAATATTGACAACATGGGATCTCAATTGTTGTTAATCACTTTTTTCACCGATTACTAGAAATTAATTGTGATATAAAAAGTATTGAAAATTTCTGATAATTAAAAAATAATATATCACTTATATTACAATACTTTTAATTTTGCAAATATACTTTTGTTTTGTGACAGTAAATGTGGAGCTGTTTCTGACATTTTTTTCCTTAGATACAATGATAAACATAATGAAAAACATTCATTTTATTAGAACTTTGTAATTCTTAAGTTTAGCATAATTTTTATTCTTTTACGCTCCATAACTTAATAAAACAAAACATAGATAAACTAAACGCGAAATATATGTCTGCTTATATACAGAAATTAAAAAAAAATATATTTTGCTGTTATTCATTTAATATAAATTTGAAACAAACTTGTAATAATATTTAAAAAATAAGTTTAACTGAAAAAATCCGCTTACATAAATGATTGCTACATTTCGAAGCAAGCATCGTATAGAGTTATATAGAACTACACATATATGGCATTTCATTAATATGAATAGTATGTGGTCGATTAAACATTTATTTTAAAATAAGTGTTATTAATAAACAATGCGATGTAAGTCGGATTATCATCAATGATAGATATATGAACCACACATTGATGTTTCATCTTTTTGTAAAATATACAGGCCCTAACAAGGGCCGTTGAATAAAAATAGCAATTGTGAATTTGTTCAGTCTGATTCCATATCACTGTCACCATCAGATACAACATCGTACAGAATAACAGGCTCTGTTCCCAACTTTCTCATTTCTTCCTCCAGTTGTTCAATCTCGTCTGCTTTCATGGTGGCATATTCATAAAGAGAGTTCCTCAACCCTTCAACTGTGCATAATCGAAGTCTGAGAGCATATCTGTATGTCCTCAAATTATCTCTGGCTGCTCTGTCATAACGTATTTGCAGCTGTCTTAAGAAATTGTTGAGGACAAGTACCTGTCCACATGCTTTCTGGAATTTCGAATCCATCTGCAATACCTGCATCTGAAGATGATCAGTAACTGTAGCCATGATTGAATATCAGTTGTATTGAAGAATAAAGATAATAATCAGTGTGTATAGTATATGAGCTAGATCGAAGACCAAAGCGAATATGATCAATCCTCTCTGTACCCTTCCTTATATATCTGATGGTGACTGTCAAGATCAGTGAGTGTTGACATACCTGACTGAATTGCTTCGCTGGGCCAGCGCAAGTGACAGATCATTGGTGAGGTGTGAAAGTGATCACGTGTCACAGTCACAAGAGTTTAGCAAGTTGAGTAGTGGAAGCAGCACAAATATTGACAACATGGGATCTCAATTGTTGTTAATCACTTTTTCACCGATTACTAGAAATTAATTGTGATATAAAAAGTATTGAAAATTTCTGATAATTAAAAAATAATATATCACTTATATTACAGTACTTTTAATTTTGCAACTATACTTTTGTTTTGTGACAGTAAATGTGGAGCTGTTTCTGACATTTTTTTCCTTAGATATAATGATAAACATAATGAAAAACATTCATTTTATTAGAACTTTGTAATTCTTAAGTTTAGCATAATTTTTATTCTTTTACGCTCCATAACTTAATAAAACAAAAAAATGGATAAACTAAACGCGAAATATATGTCTGCTTATATACACAAATTAAAAAAATATATATTTTGCTGTTATTCATTTAATATAAATTTGAAACAAACTTGTAATAATATTTAAAAAATAAGTTTAACTGAAAAAATCCGCTTACATAAATGATTGCTACATTTCGAAGCAAGCATCGTATAGAGTTATATAGAACTACACATATATGGCATTTCATTAATATGAATAGTATGTGGTCGATTAAACATTTATTTTAACATAAGTGTTATTAATAAACAATGCGATGTAAGTCGGATTATTATAAATGATAGATATATGAACGACACATTGATGTTTCATCTTTTTGTAAAATATACAGGCCCTAACAAGGGCCGTTGAATAAAAATAGCAATTGTGAATTTGTTCAGTCTGATTCCATATCACTGTCACCATCAGATACAACATCGTACAGAATAACAGGCTCTGTTCCCAACTTTCTCATTTCTTCCTCCAGTTGTTCAATCTCGTCTGCTTTCATGGTGGCATATTCATAAAGAGAGTTCCTCAACCCTTCAACTGTGCATAATCGAAGTCTGAGAGCATGTCTGTATGTCCTCAAATTATCTCTGGCTGCTCTGTCATAATGTATTTGCAGCTGTCTTAAGAAATTGTTGAGGACAAGTACCTGTCCACATGCTTTCTGGAATTTCGAATCCATCTGCAATACCTGCATCTGAAGATGATCAGTAACTGTAGCCATGATTGAATATCAGTTGTATTGAAGAATAAAGATAATAATCAGTGTGTGTAGTATATGAGCTAGATCGAAGACCAAGGCGAATATGATCAATCCTCTCTGTACCCTTCCTTATATATCTGATGGTGACTGTCAAGATCAGTGAGTGTTGACATACCTGACTGAATTGCTTCGCTGGGCCAGCGCAAGTGACAGATCATTGGTGAGGTGTGAAAGTGATCACGTGTCACAGTCACAAGAGTTTAGCAAGTTGAGTAGTGGAAGCAGCACAAATATTGACAACATGGGATCTCAATTGTTGTTAATCACTTTTTTCACAGATTACTAGAAATTAATTGTGATATAAAAAGTATTGAAAATTTCTGATAATTAAAAAATAATATATCACTTATATTACAATACTTTTAATTTTGCAACTATACTTTTGTTTTGTGACAGTAAATGTGGAGCTGTTTCTGACATTTTTTTCCTTAGATATAATGATAAACATAATGAAAAACATTCATTTTATTAGAACTTTGTAATTCTTAAGTTTAGCATAATTTTTATTCTTTTACGCTCCATAACTTAATAAAACAAAAAATGGATAAACTAAACGCGAAATATATGTCTGCTTATATACACAAATTAAAAAAATATATATTTTGCTGTTATTCATTTAATATAAATTTGAAACAAACTTGTAATAATATTTAAAAAATAAGTTTAACTGAAAAAATCCGCTTACATAAATGATTGCTACATTTCGAAGCAAGCATCGTATAGAGTTATATAGAACTACACATATATGGCATTTCATTATTATGAATAGTATGTGGTCGATTAAACATTTATTTTAACATAAGTGTTATTAATAAACAATGCGATGTAAGTCGGATTATTATAAATGATAGATATATGAACGACACATTGATGTTTCATCTTTTTGTAAAATATACAGGCCCTAACAAGGGCCGTTGAATAAAAATAGCAATTGTGAATTTGTTCAGTCTGATTCCATATCACTGTCACCATCAGATACAACATCGTACAGAATAACAGGCTCTGTTCCCAACTTTCTCATTTCTTCCTCCAGTTGTTCAATCTCGTCTGCTTTCATGGTGGCATATTCATAAAGAGAGTTCCTCAACCCTTTAACTGTGCATAATCGAAGTCTGAGAGCATATCTGTATGTCCTCAAATTATCTCTGGCTGCTCTGTCATAACGTATTTGCAGCTGTCTTAAGAAATTGTTGAGGACAAGTACCTGTCCACATGCTTTCTGGAATTTCGAATCCATCTGCAATACCTGCATCTGAAGATGATCAGTAACTGTAGCCATGATTGAATATCAGTTGTATTGAAGAATAAAGATAATAATCAGTGTGTATAGTATATGAGCTAGATCGAAGACCAAAGCGAATATGATCAATCCTCTCTGTACCCTTCCTTATATATCTGATGGTGACTGTCAAGATCAGTGAGTGTTGACATACCTGACTGAATTGCTTCGCTGGGCCAGCGCAAGTGACAGATCATTGGTGAGGTGTGAAAGTGATCACGTGTCACAGTCACAAGAGTTTAGCAAGTTGAGTAGTGGAAGCAGCACAAATATTGACAACATGGGATCTCAATTGTTGTTAATCACTTTTTTCACCGATTACTAGAAATTAATTGTGATATAAAAAGTATTGAAAATTTCTGATAATTAAAAAATAATATATCACTTATATTACAATACGTTTAATTTTGCAACTATACTTTTGTTTTGTGACAGTAAATGTGGAGCTGTTTCTGACATTTTTTTCCTTAGATATAATGATAAACATAATGAAAAACATTCATTTTATTAGAACTTTGTAATTCTTAAGTTTAGCATAATTTTTATTCTTTTACGCTCCATAACTTAATAAAACAAAAAATGGATAAACTAAACGCGAAATATATGTCTGCTTATATACACAAATTAAAAAAATATATATTTTGCTGTTATTCATTTAATATAAATTTGAAACAAACTTGTAATAATATTTAAAAAATAAGTTTAACTGAAAAAATCCGCTTACATAAATGATTGCTACATTTCGAAGCAAGCATCGTATAGAGTTATATAGAACTACACATATATGGCATTTCATTATTATGAATAGTATGTGGTCAATTAAACATTTATTTTAACATAAGTGTTATTAATAAACAATGCGATGTAAGTCGGATTATTATAAATGATAGATATATGAACGACACATTGATGTTTCATCTTTTTGTAAAATATACAGGCCCTAACAAGGGCCGTTGAATAAAAATAGCAATTGTGAATTTGTTCAGTCTGATTCCATATCACTGTCACCATCAGATACAACATCGTACAGAATAACAGGCTCTGTTCCCAACTTTCTCATTTCTTCCTCCAGTTGTTCAATCTCGTCTGCTTTCATGGTGGCATATTCATAAAGAGAGTTCCTCAACCCTTCAACTGTGCATAATCGAAGTCTGAGAGCATGTCTGTATGTCCTCAAATTATCTCTGGCTGCTCTGTCATAATGTATTTGCAGCTGTCTTAAGAAATTGTTGAGGACAAGTACCTGTCCACATGCTTTCTGGAATTTCGAATCCATCTGCAATACCTGCATCTGAAGATGATCAGTAACTGTAGCCATGATTGAATATCAGTTGTATTGAAGAATAAAGATAATAATCAGTGTGTATAGTATATGAGCTAGATCGAAGACCAAAGCGAATATGATCAATCCTCTCTGTACCCTTCCTTATATATCTGATGGTGACTGTCAAGATCAGTGAGTGTTGACATACCTGACTGAATTGCTTCGCTGGGCCAGCGCAAGTGACAGATCATTGGTGAGGTGTGAAAGTGATCACGTGTCACAGTCACAAGAGTTTAGCAAGTTGAGTAGTGGAAGCAGCACAAATATTGACAACATGGGATCTCAATTGTTGTTAATCACTTTTTTCACCGATTACTAGAAATTAATTGTGATATAAAAAGTATTGAAAATTTCTGATAATTAAAAAATAATATATCACTTATATTACAATACTTTTAATTTTGCAACTATACTTTTGTTTTGTGACAGTAAATGTGGAGCTGTTTCTGACATTTTTTTCCTTAGATATAATGATAAACATAATGAAAAACATTCATTTTATTAGAACTTTGTAATTCTTAAGTTTAGCATAATTTTTATTCTTTTACGCTCCATAACTTAATAAAACAAAAAATGGATAAACTAAACGCGAAATATATGTCTGCTTATATACACAAATTAAAAAAATATATATTTTGCTGTTATTCATTTAATATAAATTTGAAACAAACTTGTAATAATATTTAAAAAATAAGTTTAACTGAAAAAATCCGCTTACATAAATGATTGCTACATTTCGAAGCAAGCATCGTATAGAGTTATATAGAACTACACATATATGGCATTTCATTATTATGAATAGTATGTGGTCGATTAAACATTTATTTTAACATAAGTGTTATTAATAAACAATGCGATGTAAGTCGGATTATTATAAATGATAGATATATGAACGACACATTGATGTTTCATCTTTTTTGTAAAATATACAGGCCCTAACAAGGGGCGTTTAATAAAAATAGCAATTGTGAATTTGTTCAGTCTGATTCCATATCACTGTCACCATCAGATACAACATCGTACAGAATAACAGGCTCTGTTCCCAACTTTCTCATTTCTTCCTCCAGTTGTTCAATCTCGTCTGCTTTCATGGTGGCATATTCATAAAGAGAGTTCCTCAACCCTTCAACTGTGCATAATCGAAGTCTGAGAGCATATCTGTATGTCCTCAAATTATCTCTGGCTGCTCTGTCATAACGTATTTGCAGCTGTCTTAAGAAATTGTTGAGGACAAGTACCTGTCCACATGCTTTCTGGAATTTCGAATCCATCTGCAATACCTGCATCTGAAGATGATCAGTAACTGTAGCCATGATTGAATATCAGTTGTATTGAAGAATAAAGATAATAATCAGTGTGTATAGTATATGAGCTAGATCGAAGACCAAAGCGAATATGATCAATCCTCTCTGTACCCTTCCTTATATATCTGATGGTGACTGTCAAGATCAGTGAGTGTTGACATACCTGACTGAATTGCTTCGCTGGGCCAGCGCAAGTGACAGATCATTGGTGAGGTGTGAAAGTGATCACGTGTCACAGTCACAAGAGTTTAGCAAGTTGAGTAGTGGAAGCAGCACAAATATTGACAACATGGGATCTCAATTGTTGTTAATCACTTTTTTCACCGATTACTAGAAATTAATTGTGATATAAAAAGTATTGAAAATTTCTGATAATTAAAAAATAATATATCACTTATATTACAATACTTTTAATTTTGCAACTATACTTTTGTTTTGTGACAGTAAATGTGGAGCTGTTTCTGACATTTTTTTCCTTAGATATAATGATAAACATAATGAAAAACATTCATTTTATTAGAACTTTGTAATTCTTAAGTTTAGCATAATTTTTATTCTTTTACGCTCCATAACTTAATAAAACAAAAAATGGATAAACTAAACGCGAAATATATGTCTGCTTATATACACAAATTAAAAAAATATATATTTTTCTGTTATTCATTTAATATAAATTTGAAACAAACTTGTAATAATATTTAAAAAATAAGTTTAACTGAAAAAATCCGCTTACATAAATGATTGCTACATTTCGAAGCAAGCATCGTATAGAGTTATATAGAACTACACATATATGGCATTTCATTATTATGAATAGTATGTGGTCGATTAAACATTTATTTTAACATAAGTGTTATTAATAAACAATGCGATGTAAGTCGGATTATTATAAATGATAGATATATGAACGACACATTGATGTTTCATCTTTTTGTAAAATATACAGGCCCTAACAAGGGCCGTTGAATAAAAATAGCAATTGTGAATTTGTTCAGTCTGATTCCATATCACTGTCACCATCAGATACAACATCGTACAGAATAACAGGCTCTGTTCCCAACTTTCTCATTTCTTCCTCCAGTTGTTCAATCTCGTCTGCTTTCATGGTGGCATATTCATAAAGAGAGTTCCTCAACCCTTCAACTGTGCATAATCGAAGTCTGAGAGCATATCTGTATGTCCTCAAATTATCTCTGGCTGCTCTGTCATAACGTATTTGCAGCTGTCTTAAGAAATTGTTGAGGACAAGTACCTGTCCACATGCTTTCTGGAATTTCGAATCCATCTGCAATACCTGCATCTGAAGATGATCAGTAACTGTAGCCATGATTGAATATCAGTTGTATTGAAGAATAAAGATAATAATCAGTGTGTATAGTATATGAGCTAGATCGAAGACCAAAGCGAATATGATCAATCCTCTCTGTACCCTTCCTTATATATCTGATGGTGACTGTCAAGATCAGTGAGTGTTGACATACCTGACTGAATTGCTTCGCTGGGCCAGCGCAAGTGACAGATCATTGGTGAGGTGTGAAAGTGATCACGTGTCACAGTCACAAGAGTTTAGCAAGTTGAGTAGTGGAAGCAGCACAAATATTGACAACATGGGATCTCAATTGTTGTTAATCACTTTTTTCACCGATTACTAGAAATTAATTGTGATATAAAAAGTATTGAAAATTTCTGATAATTAAAAAATAATATATCACTTATATTACAGTACTTTTAATTTTGCAACTATACTTTTGTTTTGTGACAGTAAATGTGGAGCTGTTTCTGACATTTTTTTCCTTAGATATAATGATAAACATAATGAAAAACATTCATTTTATTAGAACTTTGTAATTCTTAAGTTTAGCATAATTTTTATTCTTTTACGCTCCATAACTTAATAAAACAAAAAATGGATAAACTAAACGCGAAATATATGTCTGCTTATATACACAAATTAAAAAAATATATATTTTGCTGTTATTCATTTAATATAAATTTGAAACAAACTTGTAATAATATTTAAAAAATAAGTTTAACTGAAAAAATCCGCTTACATAAATGATTGCTACATTTCGAAGCAAGCATCGTATAGAGTTATATAGAACTACACATATATGGCATTTCATTATTATGAATAGTATGTGGTCGATTAAACATTTATTTTAACATAAGTGTTATTAATAAACAATGCGATGTAAGTCGGATTATTATAAATGATAGATATATGAACGTCACATTGATGTTTCATCTTTTTGTAAAATATACAGGCCCTAACAAGGGCCGTTGAATAAAAATAGCAATTGTGAATTTGTTCAGTCTGATTCCATATCACTGTCACCATCAGATACAACATCGTACAGAATAACAGGCTCTGTTCCCAACTTTCTCATTTCTTCCTCCAGTTGTTCAATCTCGTCTGCTTTCATGGTGGCATATTCATAAAGAGAGTTCCTCAACCCTTCAACTGTGCATAATCGAAGTCTGAGAGCATATCTGTATGTCCTCAAATTATCTCTGGCTGCTCTGTCATAACGTATTTGCAGCTGTCTTAAGAAATTGTTGAGGACAAGTACCTGTCCACATGCTTTCTGGAATTTCGAATCCATCTGCAATACCTGCATCTGAAGATGATCAGTAACTGTAGCCATGATTGAATATCAGTTGTATTGAAGAATAAAGATAATAATCAGTGTGTATAGTATATGAGCTAGATCGAAGACCAAAGCGAATATGATCAATCCTCTCTGTACCCTTCCTTATATATCTGATGGTGACTGTCAAGATCAGTGAGTGTTGACATACCTGACTGAATTGCTTCGCTGGGCCAGCGCAAGTGACAGATCATTGGTGAGGTGTGAAAGTGATCACGTGTCACAGTCACAAGAGTTTAGCAAGTTGAGTAGTGGAAGCAGCACAAATATTGACAACATGGGATCTCAATTGTTGTTAATCACTTTTTTCACCGATTACTAGAAATTAATTGTGATATAAAAAGTATTGAAAATTTCTGATAATTAAAAAATAATATATCACTTATATTACAATACTTTTAATTTTGCAACTATACTTTTGTTTTGTGACAGTAAATGTGGAGCTGTTTCTGACATTTTTTTCCTTAGATATAATGATAAACATAATGAAAAACATTCATTTTATTAGAACTTTGTAATTCTTAAGTTTAGCATAATTTTTATTCTTTTACGCTCCATAACTTAATAAAACAAAAAATGGATAAACTAAACGCGAAATATATGTCTGCTTATATACACAAATTAAAAAAATATATATTTTGCTGTTATTCATTTAATATAAATTTGAAACAAACTTGTAATAATATTTAAAAAATAAGTTTAACTGAAAAAATCCGCTTACATAAATGATTGCTACATTTCGAAGCAAGCATCGTATAGAGTTATATAGAACTACACATATATGGCATTTCATTATTATGAATAGTATGTGGTCGATTAAACATTTATTTTAACATAAGTGTTATTAATAAACAATGCGATGTAAGTCGGATTATTATAAATGATAGATATATGAACGACACATTGATGTTTCATCTTTTTGTAAAATATACAGGCCCTAACAAGGGCCGTTGAATAAAAATAGCAATTGTGAATTTGTTCAGTCTGATTCCATATCACTGTCACCATCAGATACAACATCGTACAGAATAACAGGCTCTGTTCCCAACTTTCTCATTTCTTCCTCCAGTTGTTCAATCTCGTCTGCTTTCATGGTGGCATATTCATAAAGAGAGTTCCTCAACCCTTCAACTGTGCATAATCGAAGTCTGAGAGCATATCTGTATGTCCTCAAATTATCTCTGGCTGCTCTGTCATAACGTATTTGCAGCTGTCTTAAGAAATTGTTGAGGACAAGTACCTGTCCACATGCTTTCTGGAATTTCGAATCCATCTGCAATACCTGCATCTGAAGATGATCAGTAACTGTAGCCATGATTGAATATCAGTTGTATTGAAGAATAAAGATAATAATCAGTGTGTATAGTATATGAGCTAGATCGAAGACCAAAGCGAATATGATCAATCCTCTCTGTACCCTTCCTTATATATCTGATGGTGACTGTCAAGATCAGTGAGTGTTGACATACCTGACTGAATTGCTTCGCTGGGCCAGCGCAAGTGACAGATCATTGGTGAGGTGTGAAAGTGATCACGTGTCACAGTCACAAGAGTTTAGCAAGTTGAGTAGTGGAAGCAGCACAAATATTGACAACATGGGATCTCAATTGTTGTTAATCACTTTTTTCACCGATTACTAGAAATTAATTGTGATATAAAAAGTATTGAAAATTTCTGATAATTAAAAAATAATATATCACTTATATTACAGTACTTTTAATTTTGCAACTATACTTTTGTTTTGTGACAGTAAATGTGGAGCTGTTTCTGACATTTTTTTCCTTAGATATAATGATAAACATAATGAAAAACATTCATTTTATTAGAACTTTGTAATTCTTAAGTTTAGCATAATTTTTATTCTTTTACGCTCCATAACTTAATAAAACAAAAAATGGATAAACTAAACGCGAAATATATGTCTGCTTATATACACAAATTAAAAAAATATATATTTTGCTGTTATTCATTTAATATAAATTTGAAACAAACTTGTAATAATATTTAAAAAATAAGTTTAACTGAAAAAATCCGCTTACATAAATGATTGCTACATTTCGAAGCAAGCATCGTATAGAGTTATATAGAACTACACATATATGGCATTTCATTATTATGAATAGTATGTGGTCGATTAAACATTTATTTTAACATAAGTGTTATTAATAAACAATGCGATGTAAGTCGGATTATTATAAATGATAGATATATGAACGTCACATTGATGTTTCATCTTTTTGTAAAATATACAGGCCCTAACAAGGGCCGTTGAATAAAAATAGCAATTGTGAATTTGTTCAGTCTGATTCCATATCACTGTCACCATCAGATACAACATCGTACAGAATAACAGGCTCTGTTCCCAACTTTCTCATTTCTTCCTCCAGTTGTTCAATCTCGTCTGCTTTCATGGTGGCATATTCATAAAGAGAGTTCCTCAACCCTTCAACTGTGCATAATCGAAGTCTGAGAGCATATCTGTATGTCCTCAAATTATCTCTGGCTGCTCTGTCATAACGTATTTGCAGCTGTCTTAAGAAATTGTTGAGGACAAGTACCTGTCCACATGCTTTCTGGAATTTCGAATCCATCTGCAATACCTGCATCTGAAGATGATCAGTAACTGTAGCCATGATTGAATATCAGTTGTATTGAAGAATAAAGATAATAATCAGTGTGTATAGTATATGAGCTAGATCGAAGACCAAAGCGAATATGATCAATCCTCTCTGTACCCTTCCTTATATATCTGATGGTGACTGTCAAGATCAGTGAGTGTTGACATACCTGACTGAATTGCTTCGCTGGGCCAGCGCAAGTGACAGATCATTGGTGAGGTGTGAAAGTGATCACGTGTCACAGTCACAAGAGTTTAGCAAGTTGAGTAGTGGAAGCAGCACAAATATTGACAACATGGGATCTCAATTGTTGTTAATCACTTTTTTCACCGATTACTAGAAATTAATTGTGATATAAAAAGTATTGAAAATTTCTGATAATTAAAAAATAATATATCACTTATATTACAATACTTTTAATTTTGCAACTATACTTTTGTTTTGTGACAGTAAATGTGGAGCTGTTTCTGACATTTTTTTCCTTAGATATAATGATAAACATAATGAAAAACATTCATTTTATTAGAACTTTGTAATTCTTAAGTTTAGCATAATTTTTATTCTTTTACGCTCCATAACTTAATAAAACAAAAAATGGATAAACTAAACGCGAAATATATGTCTGCTTATATACACAAATTAAAAAAATATATATTTTGCTGTTATTCATTTAATATAAATTTGAAACAAACTTGTAATAATATTTAAAAAATAAGTTTAACTGAAAAAATCCGCTTACATAAATGATTGCTACATTTCGAAGCAAGCATCGTATAGAGTTATATAGAACTACACATATATGGCATTTCATTATTATGAATAGTATGTGGTCGATTAAACATTTATTTTAACATAAGTGTTATTAATAAACAATGCGATGTAAGTCGGATTATTATAAATGATAGATATATGAACGACACATTGATGTTTCATCTTTTTGTAAAATATACAGGCCCTAACAAGGGCCGTTGAATAAAAATAGCAATTGTGAATTTGTTCAGTCTGATTCCATATCACTGTCACCATCAGATACAACATCGTACAGAATAACAGGCTCTGTTCCCAACTTTCTCATTTCTTCCTCCAGTTGTTCAATCTCGTCTGCTTTCATGGTGGCATATTCATAAAGAGAGTTCCTCAACCCTTCAACTGTGCATAATCGAAGTCTGAGAGCATATCTGTATGTCCTCAAATTATCTCTGGCTGCTCTGTCATAACGTATTTGCAGCTGTCTTAAGAAATTGTTGAGGACAAGTACCTGTCCACATGCTTTCTGGAATTTCGAATCCATCTGCAATACCTGCATCTGAAGATGATCAGTAACTGTAGCCATGATTGAATATCAGTTGTATTGAAGAATAAAGATAATAATCAGTGTGTATAGTATATGAGCTAGATCGAAGACCAAAGCGAATATGATCAATCCTCTCTGTACCCTTCCTTATATATCTGATGGTGACTGTCAAGATCAGTGAGTGTTGACATACCTGACTGAATTGCTTCGCTGGGCCAGCGCAAGTGACAGATCATTGGTGAGGTGTGAAAGTGATCACGTGTCACAGTCACAAGAGTTTAGCAAGTTGAGTAGTGGAAGCAGCACAAATATTGACAACATGGGATCTCAATTGTTGTTAATCACTTTTTTCACCGATTACTAGAAATTAATTGTGATATAAAAAGTATTGAAAATTTCTGATAATTAAAAAATAATATATCACTTATATTACAGTACTTTTAATTTTGCAACTATACTTTTGTTTTGTGACAGTAAATGTGGAGCTGTTTCTGACATTTTTTTCCTTAGATATAATGATAAACATGATGAAAAACATTCATTTTATTAGAACTTTGTAATTCTTAAGTTTAGCATAATTTTTATTCTTTTACGCTCCATAACTTAATAAAACAAAAAAATGGATAAACTAAACGCAAAATATATGTCTGCTTATATACACAAATTAAAAAAATATATATTTTGCTGTTATTCATTTAATATAAATTTGAAACAAACTTGTAATAATATTTAAAAAATAAGTTTAATTGAAAAAATCCGCTTACATAAATGATTGCTACATTTCGAAGCAAGCATCGTATAGAGTTATATAGAACTACACATATATGGCATTTCATTAATATGAATAGTATGTGGTCGATTAAACATTTATTTTAACATAAGTGTTATTAATAAACAATGCGATGTAAGTCGGATTATTATAAATGATAGATATATGAACGACACATTGATGTTTCATCTTTTTGTAAAATATACAGGCCCTAACAAGGGCCGTTGAATAAAAATAGCAATTGTGAATTTGTTCAGTCTGATTCCATATCACTGTCACCATCAGATACAACATCGTACAGAATAACAGGCTCTGTTCCCAACTTTCTCATTTCTTCCTCCAGTTGTTCAATCTCGTCTGCTTTCATGGTGGCATATTCATAAAGAGAGTTCCTCAACCCTTCAACTGTGTATAATCGAAGTCTGAGAGCATATCTGTATGTCCTCAAATTATCTCTGGCTGCTCTGTCATAACGTATTTGCAGCTGTCTTAAGAAATTGTTGAGGACAAGTACCTGTCCACATGCTTTCTGGGATTTCGAATCCATCTGCAATACCTGCATCTGAAGATGATCAGTAGCTGTAGCCATGATTGAATATCAGTTGAATTGAAGAATAAAGATAATAATCAGTGTGTGTAGTATATGAGCTAGATCGAAGACCAAAGCGAATATGATCAATCCTCTCTGTACCCTTCCTTATATATCTGATGGTGACTGTCAAGATCAGTGAGTGTTGACATACCTGACTGAATTGCTTTTCTGGGCCAGCGCAAGTGACAGATCATTGGTGAGGTGTGAAAGTTATCACGTGTCACAGTCACAAGAGTTTAGCAAGTTGAGTAGTGGAAGCAGCACAAATATTGACAACATGGGATCTCAATTGTTGTTAATCACTTTTTTCACCGATTACTAGAAATTAATTGTGATGTAAAAAGTATTGAAAATTTCTGATAATTAAAAAATAATATATCACTTATATTGCAATACTTTTAATTTTGCAACTATACTTTTGTTTTGTGACAGTAAATGTGGAGCTGTTTCTGACATTTTTTTCCTTAGATACAATGATAAACATAATGAAAAACATTTATTTTATTAGAACTTTGTAATTCTTAAGTTTAGCATAATTTTTATTCTTTTACGCTCCATAACTTAATAAAACAAAACATGGATAAACTAAACGCGAAATATATGTCTGCTTATATACACAAATTAAAAAAATATATATTTTGCTGTTATTCATTTAATATAAATTTGAAACAAACTTGTAATAATATTTAAAAAATAAGTTTAACTGAAAAAATCCGCTTACATAAATGATTGCTACATTTCGAAGCAAGCATCGTATAGAGTTATATAGAACTACACATATATGGCATTTCATTAATATGAATAGTATGTGGTCGATTAAACATTTATTTTAACATAAGTGTTATTAATAAACAATGCGATGTAAGTCGGATTATCATAAATGATAGATATATGAACCACACATTGATGTTTCATCTTTTTGTAAAATATACAGGCCCTAACAAGGGCCGTTGAATAAAAATAGCAATTATGAATTTGTTCAGTCTGATTCCATATCACTGTCACCATCAGATACAACATCGTACAGAATAACAGGCTCTGTTCCCAACTTTCTCATTTCTTCCTCCAGTTGTTCAATCTCGTCTGCTTTCATGGTGGCATATTCATAAAGAGAGTTCCTCAACCCTTCAACTGTGCATAATCGAAGTCTGAGAGCATATCTGTATGTCCTCATATTATCTCTGGCTGTTCTGTCATAACGTATTTGCAGCTGTCTTAAGAAATTGTTGAGGACAAGTACCTGTCCACATGCTTTCTGGAATTTCGAATCCATCTGCAATACCTGCATCTGAAGATGATCAGTAACTGTAGCCATGATTGAATATCAGTTGTATTGAAGAATAAAGATAATAATTAGTGTGTGTAGT
Source organism: Flabesymbios commensalis (assembly GCA_964017125.1). NCBI lineage: Eukaryota > Metazoa > Annelida > Polychaeta > Terebellida > Flabelligeridae > Flabesymbios > Flabesymbios commensalis. The sequence goes on along the minus strand of OZ024913.1, from coordinate 23,865,505 downwards.
ATATGAGCTAGATCGAAGACCAAGGCGAATATGATCAATCCTCTCTGTACCCTTCCTTATATATCTGATGGTGACTGTCAAGATCAGTGAGTGTTGACATACCTGACTGAATTGCTTCGCTGGGCCAGCGCAAGTGACAGATCATTGGTGAGGTGTGAAAGTGATCACGTGTCACAGTCACAAGAGTTTAGCAAGTTGAGTAGTGGAAGCGCACAAATATTGACAACATGGGATCTCAATTGTTGTTAATCACTTTTTTCACCGATTACTAGAAATTAATTGTGATATAAAAAGTATTGAAAATTTCTGATAATTAAAAAATAATATATCACTTATATTACAATACTTTTAATTTTGCAACTATACTTTTGTTTTGTGACAGTAAATGTGGAGCTGTTTCTGACATTTTTTTCCTTAGGTACAATGATAAACATAATGAAAAACATTCATTTTATTAGAACTTTGTAATTCTTAAGTTTAGCATAATTTTTATTCTTTTACGCTCCATAACTTAATAAAACAAAACATAGATAAACTAAACGCGAAATATATGTCTGCTTATATACAGAAATTAAAAAAAAATATATTTTGCTGTTATTCATTTAATATAAATTTGAAACAAACTTGTAATAATATTTAAAAAATAAGTTTAACTGAAAAAATCCGCTTACATAAATGATTGCTACATTTCGAAGCAAGCATCGTATAGAGTTATATAGAACTACACATATATGGCATTTCAATAATATGAATAGTATGTGGTCGACTAAACATTTATTTTAACATAAGTGTTATTAATAAACAATGCGATGTAAGTCGGATTATCATCAATGATAGATATATGAACGACACATTGATGTTTCATCTTTTTGTAAAATATACAGGCCCTAACAAGGGCCGTTGAATAAAAATAGCAATTGTGAATTTGTTCAGTCTGATTCCATATCACTGTCACCATCAGATACAACATCGTACAGAATAACAGGCTCTGTTCCCAACTTTCTCATTTCTTCCTCCAGTTGTTCAATCTCGTCTGCTTTCATGGTGGCATATTCATAAAGAGAGTTCCTCAACCCTTCAACTGTGCATAATCGAAGTCTGAGAGCATATCTGTATGTCCTCATATTATCTCTGGCTGTTCTGTCATAACGTATTTGCAGCTGTCTTAAGAAATTGTTGAGGACAAGTACCTGTCCACATGCTTTCTGGAATTTCGAATCCATCTGCAATACCTGCATCTGAAGATGATCAGTAACTGTAGCCATGATTGAATATCAGTTGTATTGAAGAATAAAGATAATAATCAGTGTGTGTAGTATATGAGCTAGATCGAAGACCAAGGCGAATATGATCAATCCTCTCTGTACCCTTCCTTATATATCTGATGGTGACTGTCAAGATCAGTGAGTGTTGACATACCTGACTGAATTGCTTCGCTGGGCAAGCGCAAGTGACAGATCATTGGTGAGGTGTGAAAGTGATCACGTGTCACAGTCACAAGAGTTTAGCAAGTTGAGTAGTGGAAGCGCACAAATATTGACAACATGGGATCTCAATTGTTGTTAATCACTTTTTTCACCGATTACTAGAAATTAATTGTGATATAAAAAGTATTGAAAATTTCTGATAATTAAAAAATAATATATCACTTATATTACAATACTTTTAATTTTGCAACTATACTTTTGTTTTGTGACAGTAAATGTGGAGCTGTTTCTGACATTTTTTTCCTTAGATACAATGATAAACATAATGAAAAACATTCATTTTATTAGAACTTTGTAATTCTTAAGTTTAGCATAATTTTTATTCTTTTACGCTCCATAAACTAATAAAACAAAACATGGATAAACTAAACGCGAAATATATGTCTGCTTATATACACAAATTAAAAAAAAAATATTTTGCTGTTATTCATTTAATATAAATTTGAAACAAACTTGTAATAATATTTAAAAAATAAGTTTAACTGAAAAAATCCGCTTACATAAATGATTGCTACATTTCGAAGCAAGCATCGTATAGAGTTATATAGAACTACAAATATATGGCATTTCATTAATATGAATAGTATGTGGTCGATTAAACATTTATTTTAACATAAGTGCTATTAATAAACAATGTGATGTAAGTCGGATTATTATAAATGATAGATATATGAACGACACATTGATGTTTCATCTTTTTGTAAAATATACAGGCCCTAACAAGGGCCGTTGAATAAAAATAGCAATTGTGAATTTGTTCAGTCTGATTCCATATCACTGTCACCATCAGATACAACATCGTACAGAATAACAGGCTCTGTTCCCAACTTTCTCATTTCTTCCTCCAGTTGTTCAATCTCGTCTGCTTTCATGGTGGCATATTCATAAAGAGAGTTCCTCAACCCTTCTACTGTGCATAATCGAAGTCTGAGAGCATGTCTGTATGTCCTCAAATTATCTCTGGCTGCTCTGTCATAACGTATTTGCAGCTGTCTTAAGAAATTGTTGAGGACAAGTACCTGTCCACATGCTTTCTGGAATTTCGAATCCATCTGCAATACCTGCATCTGAAGATGATCAGTAACTGTAGCCATGATTGAATATCAGTTGTATTGAAGAACAAAGATAATAATCAGTGTGTGTAGTATATGAGCTAGATCGAAGACCAAAGCGAATATGATCAATCCTCTCTGTACCCTTCCTTATATATCTGATGGTGACTGTCAAGATCAGTGAGTGTTGACATACCTGACTGAATTGCTTCGCTGGGCCAGCGCAAGTGACAGATCATTGGTGAGGTGTGAAAGTGATCACGTGTCACAGTCACAAGAGTTTAGCAAGTTGAGTAGTGGAAGCAGCACAAATATTGACAACATGGGATCTCAATTGTTGTTAATCACTTTTTCACAGATTACTAGAAATTAATTGTGATATAAAAAGTATGGAAAATTTCTAATAATTAAAAAATAATATATCACTTAAATTACAATACTTTTAATTTTGCAACTATACTTTTGTTTTGTGACAGTAAATGTGGAGCTGTTTCTGACATTTTTTTCCTTAGATATAATGATAAACATAATGAAAAACATTCATTTTATTATAACTTTGTAATTCTCAAGTTTAGCATAATTTTTATTCTTTTACGCTCCATAACTTAATAAAACAAAAAATGGATAAACTAAACGCGAAATATATGTCTGCTTATATACACAAATTAAAAAAAAAATATTTTGCTGTTATTCATTTAATATAAATTTAAAACAAACTTGTAATAATATTTAAAAAATAAGTTTAACTGAAAAAATCCGCTTACATAAATGATTGCTACATTTCGAAGCAAGCATCGTATAGAGTTATATAGAACTACACATATATGGCATTTCATTAATATGAATAGTATGTGGTCGATTAAACATTTATTTTAACATAAGTGTTATTAATAAACAATGCGATGTAAGTCGGATTATCATCAATGATAGATATATGAACCACACATTGATGTTTCATCTTTTTGTAAAATATACAGGCCCTAACAAGGGCCGTTGAATAAAAATAGCAATTGTGAATTTGTTCAGTCTGATTTTATATCACTGTCACCATCAGATACAACATCGTACAGAATAACAGGCTCTGTTCCCAACTTTCTCATTTCTTCCTCCAGTTGTTCAATCTCGTCTGCTTTCATGGTGGCATATTCATAAAGAGAGTTCCTCAACCCTTCAACTGTGCATAATCGAAGTCTGAGAGCATATCTGTATGTCCTCATATTATCTCTGGCTGTTCTGTCATAACGTATTTGCAGCTGTCTTAAGAAATTGTTGAGGACAAGTACCTGTCCACATGCTTTCTGGAATTTCGAATCCATCTGCAATACCTGCATCTGAAGATGATCAGTAACTGTAGCCATGATTGAATATCAGTTGTATTGAAGAATAAAGATAATAATCAGTGTGTGTAGTATATGAGCTAGATCGAAGACCAAGGCGAATATGATCAATCCTCTCTGTACCCTTCCTTATATATCTGATGGTGACTGTCAAGATCAGTGAGTGTTGACATACCTGACTGAATTGCTTCGCTGGGCCAGCGCAAGTGACAGATCATTGGTGAGGTGTGAAAGTGATCACGTGTCACAGTCACAAGAGTTTAGCAAGTTGAGTAGTGGAAGCGCACAAATATTGACAACATGGGATCTCAATTGTTGTTAATCACTTTTTTCACAGATTACTAGAAATTAATTGTGATATAAAAAGTATTGAAAATTTCTGATAATTAAAAAATAATATATCACTTATATTACAATACTTTTAATTTTGCAACTACACTTTTGTTTTGTGACGGTAAATGTGGAGCTGTTTCTGACATTTTTTTCCTTAGATATAATGATAAACATAATGAAAAACATTCATTTTATTAGAACTTTGTAATTCTTAAGTTTAGCATAATTTTTATTCTTTTACGCTCCATAACTTAATAAAACAAAAAATGGATAAACTAAACGCGAAATATATGTCTGCTTATATACACAAATTAAAAAAAAAAATATTTTGCTGTTATTCATTTAATATAAATTTGAAACAAACTTGTAATAATATTTTAAAAATAAGTTTAACTGAAAAAATCCGCTTACATAAATGATTGCTACATTTCGAAGCAAGCATCGTATAGAGTTATATAGAACTACACATATATGGCATTTCATTAATATGAATAGTATGTGGTCGATTAAACATTTATTTTAACATAAGTGTTATTAATAAACAATGCGATGTAAGTCGGATTATTATAAATGATAGATATATGAACGACACATTGATGTTTCATCTTTTTGTAAAATATACAGGCCCTAACAAGGGCCGTTGAATAAAAATAGCAATTGTGAATTTGTTCAGTCTGATTCCATATCACTGTCACCATCAGATACAACATCGTACAGAATAACAGGCTCTGTTCCCAACTTTCTCATTTCTTCCTCCAGTTGTTCAATTTCGTCTGCTTTCATGGTGGCATATTCATAAAGAGAGTTCCTCAACCCTTCAACTGTGCATAATCGAAGTCTGAGAGCATATCTGTATGTCCTCAAATTATCTCTGGCTGCTCTGTCATAACGTATTTGCAGCTGTCTTAAGAAATTGTTGAGGACAAGTACCTGTCCACATGCTTTCTGGAATTTCGAATTCATCTGCAATACCTGCATCTGAAGATGATCAATAACTGTAGCCATGATTGAATATCAGTTGTATTGAAGAATAAAGATAATAATCAGTGTGTGTAGTATATGAGCTAGATCGAAGACCAAAGCGAATATGATCAATCCTCTCTGTACCCTTCCTGATATATCTGATGGTGACTGTCAAGATCAGTGAGTGTTGACATACCTGACTGAATTGCTTCGCTGGGCCATCGCAAGTGACATATCATTGGTGAGGTGTGAAAGTGATCACGTGTCACAGTCACAAGAGTTTAGCAAGTTGAGTAGTGGAAGCAGCACAAATATTGACAACATGGGATCTCAATTGTTGTTAATCACTTTTTTCACCGATTACTAGAAATTAATTGTGATATAAAAAGTATTGAAAATTTCTGATAATTAAAAAATAATATATCACTTATATTACAATACTTTTAATTTTGCAACTATACTTTTGTTTTGTGACAGTAAATGTGGAGCTGTTTCTGACATTTTTTTCCTTAGATATAATGATAAACATAATGAAAAACATTCATTTTATTAGAACTTTGTAATTCTTAAGTTTAGCATAATTTTTATTCTTTTACGCTCCATAACTTAATAAAACAAAAAATGGATAAACTAAACGCGAAATATATGTCTGCTTATATACACAAATTAAAAAAATATATATTTTGCTGTTATTCATTTAATATAAATTTGAAACAAACTTGTAATAATATTTAAAAAATAAGTCTAACTGAAAAAATCCGCTTACATAAATGATTGCTACATTTCGAAGCAAGCATCGTATAGAGTTATATAGAACTACACATATATGGCATTTTATTAATATGAATAGTATGTGGTCGATTAAACATTTATTTTAACATAAGTGGTATTAATAAACAATGCGATGTAAGTCGGATTATTATAAATGATAGATATATGAACGACACATTGATGTTTCATCTTTTTGTAAAATATACAGGCCCTAGCAAGGGCCGTTGAATAAAAATAGCAATTGTGAATTTGTTCAGTCTGATTCCATATCACTGTCACCATCAGATACAACATCGTACAGAATAACAGGCTCTGTTCCCAACTTTCTCATTTCTTCCTCCAGTTGTTCAATTTCGTCTGCTTTCATGGTGGCATATTCATAAAGAGAGTTCCTCAACCCTTCAACTGTGCATAATCGAAGTCTGAGAGCATATCTGTATGTCCTCAAATTATCTCTGGCTGCTCTGTCATAACGTATTTGCAGCTGTCTTAAGAAATTTTTGAGGACAAGTACCTGTCCACATGCTTTCTGGAATTTCGAATCCATCTGCAATACCTGCATCTGAAGATGATTAGTAACTGTAGCCATGATTGAATATCAGTTGTATTGAAGAATAAAGATAATAATCAGTGTGTGTAGTATATGAGCTAGACCGAAGACCAAAGCGAATATGATCAATCCTCTCTGTACCCTTCCTTATATATCTGATGGTGACTGTCAAGATCAGTGAGTGTTGACATACCTGACTGAATTGGTGAGGTGTGAAAGTGATCACGTGTCACAGTCACAAGAGTTTAGCAAGTTGAGTAGTGGAAGCAGCACAAATATTGACAACATGGGATCTCAATTGTTGTTAATCACTTTATTCACCGATTACTAGAAATTAATTGTGATATAAAAAGTATTGAAAATTTCTGATAATTAAAAAATAATATATCACTTATATTACAATACTTTTAATTTTGCAACTATACTTTTGTTTTGTGACAGTAAATGTGGAGCTGTTTCTGACATTTTTTTCCTTAGATATAATGATAAACATAATGAAAAACATTCATTTTATTAGAACTTTGTAATTCTTAAGTTTAGCATAATTTTTATTCTTTTACGCTCCATAACTTAATAAAACAAAAAATGGATAAACTAAACGCGAAATATATGTCTGCTTATATACACAAATTAAAAAAATATATATTTTGCTGTTATTCATTTAATATAAATTTGAAACAAACTTGTAATAATATTTAAAAAATAAGTCTAACTGAAAAAATCCGCTTACATAAATGATTGCTACATTTCGAAGCAAGCATCGTATAGAGTTATATAGAACTACACATATATGGCATTTTATTAATATGAATAGTATGTGGTCGATTAAACATTTATTTTAACATAAGTGGTATTAATAAACAATGCGATGTAAGTCGGATTATTATAAATGATAGATATATGAACGACACATTGATGTTTCATCTTTTTGTAAAATATACAGGCCCTAACAAGGGCCGTTGAATAAAAATAGCAATTGTGAATTTGTTCAGTCTGATTCCATATCACTGTCACCATCAGATACAACATCGTACAGAATAACAGGCTCTGTTCCCAACTTTCTCATTTCTTCCTCCAGTTGTTCAATTTCGTCTGCTTTCATGGTGGCATATTCATAAAGAGAGTTCCCCAACCCTTCAACTGTGCATAATCGAAGTCTGAGAGCATATCTGTATGTCCTCAAATTATCTCTGGCTGCTCTGTCATAACGTATTTGCAGCTGTCTTAAGAAATTTTTGAGGACAAGTACCTGTCCACATGCTTTCTGGAATTTCGAATCCATCTGCAATACCTGCATCTGAAGATGATCACTAACTGTAGCCATGATTGAATATCAGTTGTATTGAAGAATAAAGATAATAATCAGTGTGTGTAGTATATGAGCTAGATCGAAGACCAAAGCGAATATGATCAATCCTCTCTGTACCCTTCTTTATATATCTGATGGTGACTGTCAAGATCAGTGAGTGTTGACATACCTGACTGAATTGCTTCGCTGGGCCAGCGCAAGTGACAGATCATTGGTGAGGTGTGAAAGTGATCACGTGTCACAGTCACAAGAGTTTAGCAAGTTGAGTAGTGGAAGCAGCACAAATATTGACAACATGGGATCTCAATTGTTGTTAATCACTTTTTTCACCGATTACTAGAAATTAATTGTGATATAAAAAGTATTGAAAATTTCTGATAATTAAAAAATAATATATCACTTATATTACAATACTTTTAATTTTGCAGCTATACTTTTGTTTTGTGACAGTAAATGTGGAGCTGTTTCTGACATTTTTTTCTTTAGATATAATGATAAACATAATGAAAAACATTCATTTTATTAGAACTTTGTAATTCTTAAGTTTAGCATAATTATTATTCGTTTACGCTCCATAACTTAATAAAACAAAAAATGGATAAACTAAACGCGAAATATATGTCTGCTTATATACACAAATTAAAAAAATATATATTTTGCTGTTATTCATTTAATATAAATTTGAAACAAACTTGTAATAATTTTTAAAAAATAAGTTTAACTGAAAAAATCCGCTTACATAAATGATTGCTACATTTCGAAGCAAACATCGTATAGAGTTATATAGAACTACACATATATGGCATTTCATTAATATGAATAGTATGTGGTCGATTAAACATTTATTTTAACATAAGTGTTATTAATAAACAATGCGATGTAAGTCGGATTATTATAAATGATAGATATATGAACGACACATTGATGTTTCATCTTTTTGTAAAATATACAGGCCCTAACAAGGGCCGTTGAATAAAAATAGCAACTGTGAATTTGTTCAGTCTGATTCCATATCACTGTCACCATCAGATACAACATCGTACAGAATAACAGGCTCTGTTCCCAACTTTCTCATTTCTTCCTCCAGTTGTTCAATTTCGTCTGCTTTCATGGTGGCATATTCATAAAGAGAGTTCCTCAACCCTTCAACTGTGCATAATCGAAGTCTGAGAGCATATCTGTATGTCCTCAAATTATCTCTGGCTGCTCTGTCATAACGTATTTGCAGCTGTCTTAAGAACTTTTTGAGGACAAGTACCTGTCCACATGCTTTCTGGAATTTCGAATCCATCTGCAATACCTGCATCTGAAGATGATCACTAACTGTAGCCATGATTGAATATCAGTTGTATTGAAGAATAAAGATAATAATCAGTGTGTGTAGTATATGAGCTAGATCGAAGACCAAAGCGAATATGATCAATCCTCTCTGTACCCTTCTTTATATATCTGATGGTGACTGTCAAGATCAGTGAGTGTTGACATACCTGACTGAATTGCTTCGCTGGGCCAGCGCAAGTGACAGATCATTGGTGAGGTGTGAAAGTGATCACGTGTCACAGTCACAAGAGTTTAGCAAGTTGAGTAGTGGAAGCAGCACAAATATTGACAACATGGGATCTCAATTGTTGTTAATCACTTTTTTCACCGATTACTAGAAATTAATTGTGATATAAAAAGTATTGAAAAATTCTGATAATTAAAAAATAATATATCACTTATATTACAATACTTTTAATTTTGCAGCTATACTTTTGTTTTGTGAAAGTAAATGTGGAGCTGTTTCTGACATTTTTTTCTTTAGATATAATGATAAACATAATGAAAAACATTCATTTTATTAGAACTTTGTAATTCTTAAGTTTAGCATAATTATTATTCGTTTACGCTCCATAACTTAATAAAACAAAAAATGGATAAACTAAACGCGAAATATATGTCTGCTTATATACACAAATTAAAAAAATATATATTTTGCTGTTATTCATTTAATATAAATTTGAAACAAACTTGTAATAATTTTTAAAAAATAAGTTTAACTGAAAAAATCCGCTTACATAAATGATTGCTACATTTCGAAGCAAACATCGTATAGAGTTATATAGAACTACACATATATGGCATTTCATTAATATGAATAGTATGTGGTCGATTAAACATTTATTTTAACATAAGTGTTATTAATAAACAATGCGATGTAAGTTGGATTATTATAAATGATAGATATATGAACGACACATTGATGTTTCATCTTTTTGTAAAATATACAGGCCCTAACAAGGGCCGTTGAATAAAAATAGCAACTGTGAATTTGTTCAGTCTGATTCCATATCACTGTCACCATCAGATACAACATCGTACAGAATAACAGGCTCTGTTCCCAACTTTCTCATTTCTTCCTCCAGTTGTTCAATCTCGTCTGCTTTCATGGTGGCATATTCATAAAGAGAGTTCCTCAACCCTTCAACTGTGCATAATCGAAGTCTGAGAGCATATCTGTATGTCCTCAAATTATCTCTGGCTGCTCTGTCATAACGTATTTGCAGCTGTCTTAAGAAATTGTTGAGGACAAGTACCTGTCCACATGCTTTCTGGAATTTCGAATCCATCTGCAATACCTGCATCTGAAGATGATCAGTAACTGTAGCCATGATTGAATATCAGTTGTATTGAAGAATAAAGATAATAATCAGTGTGTGTAGTATATGAGCTAGATCGAAGACCAAAGCGAATATGATCAAGCCTCTCTGTACCCTTCCTTATATATCTGATGGTGACTGTCAAGATCAGTGAGTGTTGACATACCTGACTGAATTGCTTTGCTGGGCCAGGGCAAGTGACAGATCATTGGTGAGGTGTGAAAGTGATCACGTGTCACAGTCACAAGAGTTTAGCAAGTTGAGTAGTGGAAGCAGCACAAATATTGACAACATGGGATCTCAATTGTTGTTAATCACTTTTTTCACCGATTACTAGAAATTAATTGTGATATAAAAAGTATTGAAAATTTCTGATAATTAAAAAATAATATATCACTTATATTACAATACTTTTAATTTTGCAACTATACTTTTGTTTTGTGACAGTAAATGTGGAGCTGTTTCTGACATTTTTTTCTTTAGATATAATGATAAACATAATGAAAAACATTCATTTTATTAGAACTTTGAAATTCTTAAGTTTAGCATAATTTTTATTCTTTTACGCTCCATAACTTAATAAAACAAAAAATGGATAAACTAAACGCGAAATATATTTCTGCTTATATACACAAATTAAAAAAAAAAATTTTGCTGTTATTCATTTAATATAAATTTGAAACAAACTTTTAATAATATTTAAAACATAAGTTTAACTGAAAAAATCCGCTTACATAAATGATTGCTACATTTCGAAGCAAACATCGTATAGAGTTATATAGAACTACACATATATGGCATTTCATTAATATGAATAGTATGTGGTCGATTAAACATTTATTTTAACATAAGTGTTATTAATAAACAATGCGATGTAGGTTGGATTATTATAAATGATAGATATATGAACGACACATTGATGTTTCATCTTTTTGTAAAATATACAGGCCCTAACAAGGGCCGTTGAATAAAAATAGCAACTGTGAATTTGTTCAGTCTGATTCCATATCACTGTCACCATCAGATACAACATCGTACAGAATAACAGGCTCTGTTCCCAACTTTCTCATTTCTTCCTCCAGTTGTTCAATCTCGTCTGCTTTCATGGTGGCATATTCATAAAGAGAGTTCCTCAACCCTTCAACTGTGCATAATCGAAGTCTGAGAGCATATCTGTATGTCCTCAAATTATCTCTGGCTGCTCTGTCATAACGTATTTGCAGCTGTCTTAAGAAATTGTTGAGGACAAGTACCTGTCCACATGCTTTCTGGAATTTCGAATCCATCTGCAATACCTGCATCTGAAGATGATCAGTAACTGTAGCCATGATTGAATATCAGTTGTATTGAAGAATAAAGATAATAATCAGTGTGTGTACTATATGAGCTAGATCGAAGACCAAAGCGAATATGTTCAAGCCTCTCTGTACCCTTCCTTATATATCTGATGGTGACTGTCAAGATCAGTGAGTGTTGACATACCTGACTGAATTGCTTTGCTGGGCCAGGGCAAGTGACAGATCATTGGTGAGGTGTGAAAGTGATCACGTGTCACAGTCACAAGAGTTTAGCAAGTTGAGTAGTGGAAGCAGCACAAATATTGACAACATGGGATCTCAATTGTTGTTAATCACTTTTTTCACCGATTACTAGAAATTAATTGTGATATAAAAAGTATTGAAAATTTCTGATAATTAAAAAATAATATATCACTTATATTACAATACTTTTAATTTTGCAACTATACTTTTGTTTTGTGACAGTAAATGTGGAGCTGTTTCTGACATTTTTTTCCTTAGATATAATGATAAACATAATGAAAAACATTCATTTAATTAGAACTTTGTAATTCTTAAGTTTAGCATAATTTTTATTCTCTTACGCTCCATAACCTAATAAAACAAAAAATGGATAAACTAAACGCGAAATATATGTCTGCTTATATACACGAATTAAAAAAAAAAAAATTTTGCTGTTATTCATTTAATATAAATTTGAAACAAACTTGTAATAATATTTAAAAAATAAGTTTAACTGAAAAAATCCGCTTACATAAATGATTGCTACATTTCGAAGCAAGCATCGTATAGAGTTATATAGAACTACACATATATGGCAATTCAATAATATGAATAGTATGTGGTCGATTAAACATTTATTTTATCATAAGTGTTATTAATAAACAATGCGATGTAAGTCGGATTATTATAAATGATAGATATATATGAACGACACATTGATGTTTCATCTTTTTGTAAAATATACAGGCCCTAACAAGGGCCGTTGAATAAAAATAGCAATTGTGAATTTGTTCAGTCTGATTCCATATCACTGTCACCATCAGATACAACATCGTACAGAATAACAGGCTCTGTTCCCAACTTTCTCATTTCTTCCTCCAGTTGTTCAATCTCGTCTGCTTTCATGGTGGCATATTCATAAAGAGAGTTCCTCAACCCTTCAACTGTGCATAATCGAAGTCTGAGAGCATATCTGTATGTCCTCAAATTATCTCTGGCTGCTCTGTCATAACGTATTTGCAGCTGTCTTAAGAAATTGTTGAGGACAAGTACCTGTCCACATGCTTTCTGGAATTTCGAATCCATCTGCAATACCTGCATCTGAAGATGATCAGTAACTGTAGCCATGATTGAATATCAGTTGTATTGAATAATAAAGATAATAATCAGTGTGTGTAGTATATGAGCTAGATCGAAGACCAAAGCGAATATGATCAATCCTCTCTGTACCCTTCTTTATATATCTGATGGTGACTGTCAAGATCAGTGAGTGTTGACATACCTGACTGAATTGCTTCGCTGGGCCAGCGCAAGTGACAGATCATTGGTGAGGTGTGAAAGTGATCACGTGTCACAGTCACAAGAGTTTAGCAAGTTGAGTAGTGGAAGCAGCACAAATATTGACAACATGGGATCTCAATTGTTGTTAATCACTTTTTTCACCGATTACTAGAAATTAATTGTGATATAAAAAGTATTGAAAATTTCTGATAATTAAAAAATAATATATCACTTATATTACAATACTTTTAATTTTGCAACTATACTTTTGTTTTGCGACAGTAAATGTGGAGCTGTTTCTGACATTTTTTTCCTTAGATATAATGATAAACATAATGAAAAACATTCATTTAATTAGAACTTTGTAATTCTTAAGTTTAGCATAATTTTTATTCTCTTACGCTCCATAACCTAATAAAACAAAAAATGGATAAACTAAACGCGAAATATATGTCTGCTTATATACACGAATTAAAAAAAAAAAAAATTTGCTGTTATTCATTTAATATAAATTTGAAACAAACTTGTAATAATATTTAAAAAATAAGTTTAACTGAAAAAATCCGCTTACATAAATGATTGCTACATTTCGAAGCAAGCATCGTATAGAGTTATATAGAACTACACATATATGGCAATTCAATAATATGAATAGTATGTGGTCGATTAAACATTTATTTTATCATAAGTGTTATTAATAAACAATGCGATGTAAGTCGGATTATTATAAATGATAGATATATATGAACGACACATTGATGTTTCATCTTTTTGTAAAATATACAGGCCCTAACAAGGGCCGTTGAATAAAAATAGCAATTGTGAATTTGTTCAGTCTGATTCCATATCACTGTCACCATCAGATACAACATCGTACAGAATAACAGGCTCTGTTCCCAACTTTCTCATTTCTTCCTCCAGTTGTTCAATCTCGTCTGCTTTCATGGTGGCATATTCATAAAGAGAGTTCCTCAACCCTTCAACTGTGCATAATCGAAGTCTGAGAGCATATCTGTATGTCCTCAAATTATCTCTGGCTGCTCTGTCATAACGTATTTGCAGCTGTCTTAAGAAATTGTTGAGGACAAGTACCTGTCCACATGCTTTCTGGAATTTCGAATCCATCTGCAATACCTGCATCTGAAGATGATCAGTAACTGTAGCCATGATTGAATATCAGTTGTATTGAATAATAAAGATAATAATCAGTGTGTGTAGTATATGAGCTAGATCGAAGACCAAAGCGAATATGTGACGCAGCATGCCAAAACCAGGCTCTTCTCGAAAATAAAGTTTTTTTTTAAAAATCCACCATCTGATAGCGCTTTATGTTCTGTGCATTTTAAAACAAATCGTATGAAAATCGGATGAGTATTTCCAAAGATACAGCTCCTCAAAACAAAAAAGTCCAACCGAATTTTCTGGCATAGTACTATTGAGAAAACTGTCTTTAAAGGTAACCATTAAAAATAAGATAACTTGTAAACTTGTACAAGAAATCACAAAATTTGTCAAATTTTTATATAAGAAAAACAGTTTCATAGAACATAAAAAATGAAATCGGATGGAGCGCAACCCAATTACACATGGTGACATGGGTTGGAGTTGGGCTTAAGAGGGGTGTTACCCCAAGGTCATCTCAAGGTCATCCCTAGGTCATCTCAAGGTCACAGCAAGGTCAAATCAACTAAAAAGAGCAAAATAGTTTATTTTAACAATTCTGTTAACTTGAAGTGTATGTGATGGTAGAACCCCGTCTAGACCCCAACATGGAGTTATACTGGACATAAACAAGAGGTTAAAGGGGAAATATAGGGGTTGGAGGGGTGATACCCCATTAAATCACCTTGATGTCACCCCTGTCTGAAATGGCATAAGTGGACCAAAAAACACAATGATTGTCATGTTTGGACTAATGGTCGGTACTTTTATTTAATCTGATAAAGCCCTATTCAAATATGCTTGATGACATGGGTTGGGGTTGAGCTTCATAGAGCTGTTACCCCAAGGTCATGGCAAGGTCATCTCAAGGTCACATCAAGGTCAAATCAACACAAGGGGTGAAAATAGCTTATTTTTGCTGTTTTTGTTTAAATTTAGTTCAATTGAGATATCTATGATTGTTGAAACCCAACTAGACACCAACAATGATTTATACCAAACATACCCTAATAGGTTACAGTGGTGGTATAGGGTTTGGACAGGTTATACCCCAGCAAATCACGCATATGTCACCCCTGTCTGAAATAGCAGAAATTCACCAAATAACAAAACGATTGCCATGTTTAGACCAATGGTAAATACTTCAATTTTATGTGATGAAGTCCAAACCGTGTACACACATGGTCCAAAGGGATGAGCTTTATAAAGCTGTTACCCCAAGGTCATGGCAAGGTCATCTCAAGGTCACGGTAAGGTCACAGCAAAGTCAAATCAATACAAAAGTGTTGAATAAAGCATATTTTTGTTGTTCCTGCTCCAATTTTGTTCACTTGAGATGCCCATGATAGCTAAAACCCAGCCGGACCCCAACATGGATGTATACCAAGCATACCCAAGAGGTTACAGGGGTATTTTTGAGTTGAAGAGGTCATACCCTGTCAAATCATGCTTATGTCATCCCTGTCTGAAATGGGCCAAATAACAAAATGATGGCCGTGCTTAGACCAATGGTCAATACTTCAATTTCATGTGAAGAAATCCAACCGAAGTACATGGGTTGGGGTTGTACTTTTGAGGGGTGTTACCTCAAGGCCATGGCAAGGTCATCTCAAGGTCACAGCAATCAAATCAACACAAAAGAGGGGGAAATAGCATAATTGAGTTGTTGTTGCTACAATTTTGTACACTTGAGATGCCTAAGAAATAGGAAACCCACCTGGACCCTAACATACATATCAAGCATACCACAAGATGTTAAAAGGGTAATAAAGGGGTTATAGGGGTAATATCCCATTGAATCACCCTGATGTGCCCCCTGTTTGAAATGGAAGAAAAGGACCAAGTAACACAATAATTGCCTGGTTTAGACTGAGGGTCTTTACTTTAATTTAATACATGTATGTTATGAAGTCCAACCCAAGTAGGCTTACACATGATTAACTGGGTTGGAATTAGGCTTCATGGGTGTTACCCCAAGGTCATGGTAAGGTCATCTCAAGGTAATTTCAAGGTCAAATCCAAGAAAACTGAAAAGTAACATTGGTTAGCATAAAGGTGCACTGATATGCTTATATTATACTGGTGGAAATTTGACCCAGGATAGCGCTAATTTTATTTTTACCAACTTGTGTCTGGCAGGCTACCGCGATCTACAACTTCAAGCGGATAAAATTGCTTATAATTTGAATAAAAATATAGTCCTATGCCAATCAACACACTTAAAAAAAAGCAAAAAAACATTACATTTATGAGATAATATTTGTCAATTTAGGTATTTATTGTTGATCACACCAAGGCCACATGAAGGTCAAATTTTGCTAAAATATGTTAAGTAGACTTTGGTGTTTTTCTAATGAATTTTTCAAGAAACATTTGTACACAAATTAAGAATACAATTATTCAGCATCTGGTTATTCAGTGATTTGAGGTATCAAATGTTTCATTATACACCAGTGACCACAACATTATACTATAGTCTAGCATAGCCCAGAGGATGGACAAGCTTCTCTCCACAATGTCACAGTTGTGTACTTTAACAAATAGTCATATAGCCATCCAAAATTGACGTCATCCATTTCAATGAATTATTCAGGATACAAGTGTACTGAGACTTAGAAGATCTTCCTTCATTCAGCCTCTGATTATTCTGTGATTTGATGTACAAAAAGTTATATCATACGCCAGTGACCACAAAATTATACCATAGTCTGTCCACAATTTTACACTCCTGTGCACTGCAACAAATATAAGTCATGTAGATCTGGTCATCCAAATCGACACCATCCATTCTTTTCTTCTACAATATCTACAACTCCAGGTATCATTTTCTGAAACATACATTACACACAATAATGAATAGTCTATTACATCCAACATAATAATTTCAGATATTAAAATATTTAACTTTTTTTTTAATGCTGAGAAATTCTAATCAGTTGTTAATAGTGATAGTTGATAACTTGTAAATCTGCTGATATAGCTATTTGAAACGAATACTCCAATACTAGCCTGTAACTTTAAGATACAACTGATGATCACACAGGATGAGGATACAAATTTTAAAAATGTACATAGCTAATGTTGAGACTGAACAATTCACTTACTTATCTCACTGAATAAATATATTAAGGTTACAAAGAATGTTGGTTCAACGCTGGTCTGATGTTGTATACAGTGGACCAACATTGATTCAACATCTTGTGTCTGCTGGGATATGACAGAAATACAAATTATGGAGCAATATAACTGCATAACATGTATAAAGACCTGGTAATGTTTATAGTGTCTATTTTAAACAAGGGAAGGTCAGTGAATAACAAAAAATTAGAAAAAAAAAAAGTGATTTGCTTGTTTTTTATATAGTGATTATTTCATGATTCCAACTTGCAGGATATATCAGACAATTTAACAAGAGAGTATGACAAAAATCATATATTTTTTGTGGTGGTCTATGAAATGGGAATATGGTTAGGTTTACAATTAAACCTGCGCTAATGATACTAACCTTACTGTACATATTTAGTGACTTTTTTGTTTTCTAGTCTGGAATGTCAGATTGCTAGCAGCTGCACATATTTACTATCATGCCATTTTGCAGTGAGAATTTGATCTTTTCTGAACAAAATCACTATATTCTTTGGTACCTGCCAAATGTAAAAACAAAAGACATTTGACATTTTGAACCATCATTTTTATCCACCTGTTAATTCATATCTTATATTATAGGCATGCATACATATTATACAGTAGTCTATATCCTTACAAATCATATGAATTTTAAAAACTTTACTTAGCTCAAATGAAGTTCATATCATAAATGTGCTATAATAATTTTACTAAAATGTATCTATTAGAATAATGAAGCATTACATGTGGCTTAAATTAAATTATATTGTGAAATGACTTACATATTACCGGTAGTGTCTTGCTGTCAGTAGAAATATATTTTATGAATAGGTGAAAGTTTGAGAAGCACATGTCTGTTGAAAAAGGTTTAAAACAATAAATACCTAACTAGTCTTCTTCGTCAAATTGAGTCAAGCAAGAGCTGCCAAGATTTAAGGAGCACTTCCAGTGACAATTTGCGCATGCAGCCTCAACTCAATTGAAGTTGCTGTATCAACTTGCAAAGCTGTTTCAACCTGAAAATATAAGTAGCAAAAAATGAAAAATAGCAAAAAGTAATTTCAAGATAATTTTATTTTATATTTATAATTTGCGCACAGTAATCCATATTCAAGTTATGATAAAAGAAATATGTTTTCAAACTGAAAATCAAAAATGGAAGTTATTTTTCAATTTTCATTTTTAGACAAAATCCATCGATAGTAGCCTACTGTTGGACAGACAATGACATGAATGATAAGTCCATAACGTTAGTCTAGACTAGGCTAACATAATTTATTATGCCCAGATACCTTAACCTATGATACTCGGATTCATATTAACCAAGGAAGAGTGAATGTATTTCGCTGATGTCTCAGTCGACTCTCAACTAATTTTCATTCAGTAGGCCTAGGGCCTACTATTTTCAGTGATGCAGTGACTACCCTAAGAAAAATGTCAGCATATATAGGCCTAGGCTAATACTAGTCGCAGCATAACTTCAATGAAAAAAAAACTTTTAGTCAATAAATATTTTTTTAATATCAAAACACAAGGTTCGCGATGAGGTATGAACTATAGTCTAGTAGGCCAACTGGCTTATTATGTACAAAAAAAAAAAAATCGCACAATATTCAAAGTATCGTTAGTCACCACATTCATGACTAGAAGTAGAACATTTGAATAAATATTGTGTGAAACGTAGGCATTGGCACAAAATGTAAAATCTCATAAACATGGTCAGTGCCATTGCCCCCCCCCCCCCCCGCATTGGTTGATAGGCCTACTGATAGGTGTGGGCCTAGGTATAGGCCTAATTGACAGACTCTGAGTGAGAAAACAGTGAAATTCATTCAAACTTGACGTGGTTAGGGCCTAATCACTAGCCTATTATAGCTGATGTGAATCTGAATTCTATTTTCACTCACACTCAGCGTCTCTGAGATAGCAGGAACAGTGTGCCACTGATGTGACTGTCACTGTCAGACTGAGTCTGATTCAGTGAGAGTCACTCACTCACTGACACTCAATTACTGACGTGACAGTGACACCGGAAAAACTGCAAGTACGAGCTTTAGTTTAGAAGTTTAGGCCTTTACAGTCTTTACTAGATATAAATCTTTAGACTGTGTCAGTGTGTTCGACTGTGAGCCAGTGCAGTGGCTGGAAGTGTCCGCGAATCAAGTGTCACCGTGACTGTCAGTCAGTGAGTGACTCACTGCCGAGCCGTAGACTAGTCATCCCCCGACAATTTGGATTTTCAATTTTGGCTTGGCACGGGCGATATTTGAGTGGACTAACGAATGCTTACCTGTGACTGTGTCATTTTTCTCATCGGCAGGATTAGTTTCAGGAAATGTGCATCAACGATGATATATTCTGTTTTCAGGTTCAGCAAGTAAACTTTCAAACACATTTTCTTGTGAAATTACCCAAAACGTGAACGTAGTCCTAGAAATGGCGCGGAAAAAAATGTAAACAATCGACCAGTGAACTGTTTCCGGTAGACTAGAGTCGTTGTCATTCATGTGAAAGGTTGCCGGCAAAAATCGTCTTAAAAACCTTCGAATCAGATAAAAAAGGTGAAAATAACTTCAATAATGTGTTAAAAACATATTATTCAACGTCAAAACACTTAATTTGAAAAAAGCATAGACAAAAAATTATTCAGTATTTGGCAGTTTCAAATCTGTTTTATGCAAATCAACACTGTGCGAGAAGCGCCTGGTTTTGCTGTGGCGCGTCACATATGATCAATCCTCTCTGTACCCTTCTTTATATATCTGATGGTGACTGTCAAGATCAGTGAGTGTTGACATACCTGACTGAATTGCTTCGCTGGGCCAGCGCAAGTGACAGATCATTGGTGAGGTGTGAAAGTGATCACGTGTCACAGTCACAAGAGTTTAGCAAGTTGAGTAGTGGAAGCAGCACAAATATTGACAACATGGGATCTCAATTGTTGTTAATCACTTTTTTCACCGATTACTAGAAATTAATTGTGATATAAAAAGTATTGAAAATTTCTGATAATTAAAAAAGAATATATCACTTATATTACAATACTTTTAATTTTGCAACTATACTTTTGTTTTGTGACAGTAAATGTGGAGCTGTTTCTGACATTTTTTTCTTTAGATAAAATGATAAACATAATGAAAAACATTCATTTTATTAGAACTTTGTAATTCTTAAGTTTAGCATAATTTTTATTCTTTTACGCTCCATAACTTAATAAAACAAAAAATGGATAAACTAAACGCGAAATATATGTTTGCTTATATACACAAATTAAAAAAATATATATTTTGCTGTTATTCATTTAATATAAATTTGAAACAAACTTGTAATAATATTTTAAAAATAAGTTTAACTGAAAAAATCCGCTTACATAAATGATTGCTACATCTCGAAGCAAACATCGTATAGAGTTATATAGAACTACACATATATGGCACTTCATTAATATGAATAGTATGTGGTCGATTAAACATTTATTTTAGCATAAGTGTTATTAATAAACAATGCGATGTCAGTTGGATTATTATAAATGATAGATATATGAACGACACATTGATGTTTCATCTTTTTGTAAAATATACAGGCCCTAACAAGGGCCGTTGAATAAAAATAGCAATTGTGAATTTGTTCAGTCTGATTCCATATCACTGTCACCATCAGATACAACATCGTACAGAATAACAGGCTCTGTTCCCAACTTTCTCATTTCTTCCTCCAGTTGTTCAATCTCGTCTGCTTTCATGGTGGCATATTCATAAAGAGAGTTCCTCAACCCTTCAACTGTGCATAATCGAAGTCTGAGAGCATATCTGTATGTCCTCAAATTATCTCTGGCTGCTCTGTCATAACGTATTTGCAGCTGTCTTAAGAAATTGTTGAGGACAAGTACCTGTCCACATGCTTTCTGGAATTTCGAATCCATCTGCAATACCTGCATCTGAAGATGATCAGTAACTGTAGCCATGATTGAATATCAGTTGTATTGAATAATAAAGATAATAATCAGTGTGTGTAGTATATGAGCTAGATCGAAGACCAAAGCGAATATGATCAATCCTCTCTGTACCCTTCTTTATATATCTGATGATGACTGTCAAGATCAGTGAGTGTTGACATACCTGACTGAATTGCTTCGCTGGGCCAGCGCAAGTGACAGATCATTGGTGAGGTGTGAAAGTGATCACGTGTCACAGTCACAAGAGTTTAGCAAGTTGAGTAGTGGAAGCAGCACAAATATTGACAACATGGGATCTCAATTGTTGTTAATCACTTTTTTCACCGATTACTGGAAATTAATTGTGATATAAAAAGTATTGAAAATTTCTGATAATTAAAAAATAATATAGAGTTTATCACTTATATTACAATACTTTTAATTTTGCAGCTATACTTTTGTTTTGTGACAGTAAATGTGGAGCTGTTTCTGACATTTTTTATTTAGATATAATGATAAACATAACGAAAAACAGTCATTTTATTAGAACTTTGTAATTCTTAAGTTTAGCATAATTTTTATTCTTTTACGCTCCATAACTTAATAAAACAAAAAATGGATAAACTAAACGCGAAATATATGTCTGCTTATATACACAAATTAAAAAAATAAATATTTTGCTGTTATTCATTTAATATAAATTTGAAACAAACTTGTAATAATATTTTAAAAATAAATTTAACTGAAAAAATCCGCTTACATAAATGATTGCTACATTTCGAAGCAAGCATCGTATAGAGTTATATAGAACTACACATATATGGCATTTCATTAATATGAATAGTATGTGGTCGATTAAACATTTATTTTAACATAAGTGTTATTAATAAACAATGCGATGTAAGTCGGATTATTATAAATGATAGATATATGAATGACACATTGATGTTTCATCTTTTTGTAAAATATACAGGCCCTAACAAGGGCCGTTGAATAAAAATAGCAATTGTGAATTTGTTCAGTCTGAGTCCATATCACTGTCACCATCAGATACAACATCGTACAGAATAACAGGCTCTGTTCCCAACTTTCTCATTTCTTCCTCCAGTTGTTCAATCTCGTCTGCTTTCATGGTGGCATATTCATAAAGAGAGTTCCTCAACCCTTCAACTGTGCATAATCGAAGTCTGAGAGCATATCTGTATGTCCTCAAATTATCTCTGGCTGCTCTGTCATAACGTATTTGCAGCTGTCTTAAGAAATTGTTGAGGACAAGTACCTGTCTACATGCTTTCTGGAATTTCGAATCCATCTGCAATACCTGCATCTGAAGATGATCAGTAACTGTAGGCCCTAGCCATGATTGAATATCAGTTGTATTGAAGAATAAAGATAATAATCAGTGTGTGTAGTATATGAGCTAGATCGAAGACCAAAGCGAATATGATCAATCCGTGTAGAACCCTAGCACCCGAAGGGTGCTGAGAGTGAGATAATGGCATTAGGATCTCTTGTTAGTGAGCCCTTTTTAGCCTACCAATTCCTTCTGTATACAAAATGTCTGGGTGGAAAGGAGGACTGGAACCTGGAAAGCTGAAATTGAATTTGATGACCTTGGGATTCCAAGGGTCGTTTAAAGAAAGAGGTGTTGAAATAAGCCATTTGCTATCCTCGTATCTCTGATCTCCATCTCGAACTATAATTTTATTCTCTGAATATGAAAAGCAGTTGAAATGAATTTTGCAGCTTAATTAGACTTCCATATGATTATGAATGTCTAAGAATCGCTTGAAATTAAAGGGCTAGTGGCCCGTCTGTTGAAAAAATTATCAATTTCAAATTTTTTGCATTGAGCTGTGTGCATGGTTGGTTAAATCTACCCTGCTACTGGCTTATACAGCGCGACATTAGAAATGTCGACTGTTGCAGTAATTGCTAGAGGACGGTACTCATTCCATGCTTCATTGCTCAATGGTTGATCTAATACGATCTAATTTGATCTGAATTGAACCCTGGTGTTGATGCACTTACCAATCCGTTGCCAGTCACATACACTAGCCCGCCAGGTAGAAGCCAAGAGAGCCATGAAGATATTTGAATTGATTTGATTGCCAGAGTTCCGAAAACTGTACGGTAGAGTTGGAATAATAAAGATTGGAAATAGCAGCGGATTAGCTTGATTGTGGAATCAAGTTACTTGCGCTGTTTTAGAATTCTTTTCAAAGCCACCAGGGTATTAAAATACCCTAACCAGCGCTCTGACAACCTGAGGGTTATCATAAGTTGAGCACCGGTATAGTGTATGTCATGTTGTTATTTGTGTTTCTTTTGATTTGGGTGTCAGAGTGTTAATTCAAGGTGCCTGTTGTGTTGCCGTCTTGGCGTGTATTGTTTACATGCTGTATAGTGTGATTGTGCAGGTGTGCAAGCTGATGGCAGAGTATGATGGTTGGTATGTTGCCACTGTGTCCGCGTAGAGGCGGCGGTTCAATGCCGGCCCAACGCTGGAAGCGTTGGATCGACATTGGCCCGCAGTCACCCCAATGTCTTGCATTCTTCTGCTGGGACTGCTGAGTTGCCGTAGACAATGCCCGCCTGGTGTGTGTGGATACGCCACAGGCCAGCTGAGGGGTATCGATCCGATGCCGGCCCAACGCCGTAAGCGTTGGGCCGACATTGGCCCGACACCGATTTAGTGACTAGTTTGTCTGCTGTCGTGTGGCACGTCTCGCCTTGCCGCTGCCGTCAAAACAGACCTGACCCTAACTGACAGCTCAGGCAGCAGTCGCCAGTCCACCCCTCCGTCTAAAACACAGACTAGCATGCAGTGTCAGTAATATTAATTCAATTATGATGTTCTTTATAAATATTCTGGAGTTTATCTAGTAGCGTTTTGTGACCTCTTTTTATTCGTGCTGCACGAATTATATTTTGTTGTTTAAATAATTCTGAATTTTCATTTAGTGAACAGATGAAATTGGTGGATAATTCTTCAAGCCTGGTTTTTATCAGTGGAATCTCAGCCAATTTGTGAATTTCATTGGTCCTATAATCGTGGATGTAATCTGAATGCTATTTTAATAGCTTTATTTTGAATAATCTGGAGTTTTTTAATTGCTTGGTCTTTAGCTGAAAGCATAACTATAGCGCCGTACTCTAATACTGATATGATCAATCCTCTCTGTACCCTTCCTTATATATCTGATGGTGACTGTCAAGATCAGTGAGTGTTGACATACCTGACTGAATTGCTTCGCTGGGCCAGCGCAAGTGACAGATCATTGGTGAGGTGTGAAAGTGATCACGTGTCACAGTCACAAGAGTTTAGCAAGTTGAGTAGTGGAAGCAGCACAAATATTGACAACATGGGATCTCAATTGTTGTTAATCACTTTTTTCACCGATTACTAGAAATTAATTCTGATATAAAAAGTATTGAAAATTTCTGATAATTAAAAAATAATATATCACTTATATTACAATACTTTTAATTTTGCAACTATACTTTTGTTTTGTGACAGTAAATGTGGAGCTGTTTCTGACATTTTTTTCCTTAGATATAATGATAAACATAATGAAAAACATTCATTTTATTAGAACTTTGTAATTCTTAAGTTTAGCATAATTTTTATTCTTTTACGCTCCATAACTTCATAAAACAAAAAATGGATAAACTAAACGCGAAATATATGTCTGCTTATATACACAAATTAAAAAAATAAATATTTTGCTGTTATTCATTTAATATAAATTTGAAACAAACTTGTAATAATATTTTAAAAATAAGTTTAACTGAAAAAATCCGCTTACATAAATGATTGCTACATTTCGAAGCAAGCATCGTATAGAGTTATATAGAACTACACATATATGGCATTTCATTAATATGAATAGTATGTGGTCGATTAAACATTTATTTTAACATAAGTGTTATTAATAAACAATGCGATGTAAGTCGGATTATTATAAATGATAGATATATGAATGACACATTGATGTTTCATCTTTTTGTAAAATATACAGGCCCTAACAAGGGCCGTTGAATAAAAATAGCAATTGTGAATTTGTTCAGTCTGAGTCCATATCACTGTCACCATCAGATACAACATCGTACAGAATAACAGGCTCTGTTCCCAACTTTCTCATTTCTTCCCCCAGTTGTTCAATCTCGTCTGCTTTCATGGTGGCATATTCATAAAGAGAGTTCCTCAACCCTTCAACTGTGTATAATCGAAGTCTGAGAGCATATCTGTATGTCCTCAAATTATCTCTGGCTGCTCTGTCATAACGTATTTGCAGCTGTCTTAAGAAATTGTTGAGGACAAGTACCTGTCTACATGCTTTCTGGAATTTCGAATCCATCTGCAATACCTGCATCTGAAGATGATCAGTAACTGTAGCCATGATTGAATATCAGTTGTATTGAAGAATAAAGATAATAATCAGTGTGTGTAGTATATGAGCTAGATCGAAGACCAAAGCGAATATGGTCAATCCTCTCTGTACCCTTCCTTATATATCTGATAGTGACTGTCAAGATCAGTGAGTGTTGACATACCTGACTGAATTGCTTCGCTGGGCCAGCGCAAGTGACAGATCATTGGTGAGGTGTGAAAGTGATCACGTGTCACAGTCACAAGAGTTTAGCAAGTTGAGTAGTGGAAGCAGCACAAATATTGACAACATGGGATCTCAATTGTTGTTAATCACTTTTTTCACCGATTACTAGAAATTAATTGTGATATAAAAAGTATTGAAAATTTCTATTAATTAAAAAATAATATATCACTTATATTACAATACTTTTAATTTTGCAGCTATACTTTTGTTTTGTGACAGTAAATGTGGAGCTGTTTCTGACATTTTTTTCCTTAGATATAATGATAAACATAATGAAAAAAATTCATTTTATTAGAACTTTGTAATTCTTAAGTTTAGCATAATTTTTATTCTTTTACGCTCCATAACTTCATAAAACAAAAAATGGATAAACTAAACGCGAAATATATGTCTGCTTATATACACAAATTAAAAAAATAGATATTTTGCTGTTATTCATTTAATATAAATTTGAAACAAACTTGTAATAATATTTTAAAAATAAGTTTAACTGAAAAAATCCGCTTACATAAATGATTGCTACATTTCGAAGCAAGCATCGTATAGAGTTATATAGAACTACACATATATGGCATTTCATTAATATGAATAGTATGTGGTCGATTAAACATTTATTTTAACATAAGTGTTATTAATAAACAATGCGATGTAAGTCGGATTATTATAAATGATAGATATATGAATGACACATTGATGTTTCATCTTTTTGTAAAATATACAGGCCCTAACAAGGGCCGTTGAATAAAAATAGCAATTGTGAATTTGTTCAGTCTGAGTCCATATCACTGTCACCATCAGATACAACATCGTACAGAACAACAGGCTCTGTTCCCAACTTTCTCATTTCTTCCTCCAGTTGTTCAATCTCGTCTGCTTTCATGGTGGCATATTCATAAAGAGAGTTCCTCAACCCTTCAACTGTGCATAATCGAAGTCTGAGAGCATATCTGTATGTCCTCAAATTATCTCTGGCTGCTCTGTCATAAAGTATTTGCAGCTGTCTTTAGAAATTGTTGAGGACAAGTACCTGTCCACATGCTTTCTGGAATTTCGAATCCATCTGCAATACCTGCATCTGAAGATGATCAGTAACTGTAGCCATGATTGAATATCAGTTGTATTGAAGAATAAAGATAATAATCAGTGTGTGTAGTATATGAGCTAGATCGAAGACCAAAGCGAATATGGTCAATCCTCTCTGTACCCTTCCTTATATATCTGATAGTGACTGTCAAGATCAGTGAGTGTTGACATACCTGACTGAATTGCTTCGCTGGGCCAGCGCAAGTGACAGATCATTGGTGAGGTGTGAAAGTGATCACGTGTCACAGTCACAAGAGTTTAGCAAGTTGAGTAGTGGAAGCAGCACAAATATTGACAACATGGGATCTCAATTGTTGTTAATCACTTTTTTCACCGATTACTAGAAATTAATTGTGATATAAAAAGTATTGAAAATTTCTATTAATTAAAAAATAATATATCACTTATATTACAATACTTTTAATTTTGCAGCTATACTTTTGTTTTGTGACAGTAAATGTGGAGCTGTTTCTGACATTTTTTTCCTTAGATATAATGATAAACATAATGAAAAAAATTCATTTTATTAGAACTTTGTAATTCTTAAGTTTAGCATAATTTTTATTCTTTTACGCTCCATAACTTCATAAAACAAAAAATAGATAAACTAAACGCGAAATATATGTCTGCTTATATACACAAATTAAAAAAATAGATATTTTGCTGTTATTCATTTAATATAAATTTGAAACAAACTTGTAATAATATTTTAAAAATAAGTTTAACTGAAAAAATCCGCTTGCATAAATGATTGCTACATTTCGAAGCAAGCATCGTATAGAGTTATATAGAACTACACATATATGGCATTTCATTAATATGAATAGTATGTGGTCGATTAAACATTTATTTTAACATAAGTGTTATTAATAAACAATGCGATGTAAGTCGGATTATTATAAATGATAGATATATGAATGACACATTGATGTTTCATCTTTTTGTAAAATATACAGGCCCTAACAAGGGCCGTTGAATAAAAATAGCAATTGTGAATTTGTTCAGTCTGAGTTCATATCACTGTCACCATCAGATACAACATCGTACAGAATAACAGGCTCTGTTCCCAACTTTCTCATTTCTTCCTCCAGTTGTTCAATCTCGTCTGCTTTTTTGGTGGCATATTCATAAAGAGAGTTCCTCAACCCTTCAACTGTGCATAATCGAAGTCTGAGAGCATATCTGTATGTCCTCAAATTATCTCTGGCTGCTCTGTCATAACGTATTTGCAACTGTCTTAAGAAATTGTTGAGGACAAGTACCTGTCTACATGCTTTCTGGAATTTCGAATCCATCTGCAATACCTGCATCTGAAGATGATCAGTAACTGTAGCCATGATTGAATATCAGTTGTATTGAAGAATAAAGATAATAATCAGTGTTTGTAGTATATGAGCTAGATCGAAGACCAAAGCGAATATGATCAATCCTCTCTGTACCCTTCCTTATATATCTGATAGTGACTGTCAAGATCAGTGAGTGTTGACATACCTGACTGAATTGCTTCGCTGGGCCAGCGCAAGTGACAGATCATTGGTGAGGTGTGAAAGTCATCACGTGTCACAGTCACAAGAGTTTAGCAAGTTGAGTAGTGGAAGCAGCACAAATATTGACAACATGGGATCTCAATTGTTGTTAATCACTTTTTTCACCGATTACTAGAAATTAATTGCGATATAAAAAGTATTGAAAATTTCTGATAATTAAAAAATAATATATCACTTATATTACAATACTTTTAATTTTGCAACTATACTTTTGTTTTGTGACAGTAAATGTGGAGCTGCTTCTGACATTTTTTTCCTTAGATATAATGATAAACATAATGAAAAACATTCATTTTATTAGAACTTTGTAATTCTTAGGTTTAGCATAATTTTTATTCTTTTACGCTCCATAACTTCATAAAACAAAAAATGGATAAACTAAACGCGAAATATATGTCTGCTTATATACACAAATTAAAAAAATAAATATTTTGCTGTTATTCATTTAATATAAATTTGAAACAAACTTGTAATAATATTTTAAAAATAAGTTTAACTGAAAAAATCCGCTTACATAAATGATTGCTACATTTCGAAGCAAGCATCGTATAGAGTTATATAGAACTACACATATATGGCATTTCATTAATATGAATAGTATGTGGTCGATTAAACATTTATTTTAACATGAGTGTTATTAATAAACAATGCGATGTAAGTCGGATTATTATAAATGATAGATATATGAATGACACATTGATGTTTCATCTTTTTGTAAAATATACAGGCCCTAACAAGGGCCGTTGAATAAAAATAGCAATTGTGAATTTGTTCAGTCTGAGTCCATATCACTGTCACCATCAGATACAACATCGTACAGAATAACAGGCTCTGTTCCCAACTTTCTCATTTCTTCCCCCAGTTGTTCAATCTCGTCTGCTTTCATGGTGGCATATTCATAAAGAGAGTTCCTCAACCCTTCAACTGTGTATAATCGAAGTCTGAGAGCATATCTGTATGTCCTCAAATTATCTCTGGCTGCTCTGTCATAACGTATTTGCAGCTGTCTTAAGAAATTGTTGAGGACAAGTACCTGTCTACATGCTTTCTGGAATTTCGAATCCATCTGCAATACCTGCATCTGAAGATGATCAGTAACTGTAGCCATGATTGAATATCAGTTGTATTGAAGAATAAAGATAATAATCAGTGTGTGTAGTATATGAGCTAGATCGAAGACCAAAGCGAATATGGTCAATCCTCTCTGTACCCTTCCTTATATATCTGATAGTGACTGTCAAGATCAGTGAGTGTTGACATACCTGACTGAATTGCTTCGCTGGGCCAGCGCAAGTGACAGATCATTGGTGAGGTGTGAAAGTGATCACGTGTCACAGTCACAAGAGTTTAGCAAGTTGAGTAGTGGAAGCAGCACAAATATTGACAACATGGGATCTCAATTGTTGTTAATCACTTTTTTCACCGATTACTAGAAATTAATTGTGATATAAAAAGTATTGAAAATTTCTATTAATTAAAAAATAATATATCACTTATATTACAATACTTTTAATTTTGCAGCTATACTTTTGTTTTGTGACAGTAAATGTGGAGCTGTTTCTGACATTTTTTTCCTTAGATATAATGATAAACATAATGAAAAAAATTCATTTTATTAGAACTTTGTAATTCTTAAGTTTAGCATAGTTTTTATTCTTTTACGCTCCATAACTTCATAAAACAAAAAATGGATAAACTAAACGCGAAATATATGTCTGCTTATATACACAAATTAAAAAAATAGATATTTTGCTGTTATTTATTTAATATAAATTTGAAACAAACTTGTAATAATATTTTAAAAATAAGTTTAACTGAAAAAATCCGCTTACATAAATGATTGCTACATTTCGAAGCAAGCATCGTATAGAGTTATATAGAACTACACATATATGGCATTTCATTAATATGAATAGTATGTGGTCGATTAAACATTTATTTTAACATAAGTGTTATTAATAAACAATGCGATGTAAGTCGGATTATTATAAATGATAGATATATGAATGACACATTGATGTTTCATCTTTTTGTAAAATATACCGGCCCTAACAAGGGCCGTTGAATAAAAATAGCAATTGTGAATTTGTTCAGTCTGAGTCCATATCACTGTCACCATCAGATACAACATCGTACAGAATAACAGGCTCTGTTCCCAACTTTCTCATTTCTTCCTCCAGTTGTTCAATCTCGTCTGCTTTCATGGTGGCATATTCATAAAGAGAGTTCCTCAACCCTTCAACTGTGCATAATCGAAGTCTGAGAGCATATCTGTATGTCCTCAAATTATCTCTGGCTGCTCTGTCATAACGTATTTGCAGCTGTCTTAAGAAATTGTTGAGGACAAGTACCTGTCTACATGCTTTCTGGAATTTCGAATCCATCTGCAATACCTGCATCTGAAGATGATCAGTAACAGTAGCCATGATTGAATATCAGTTGTATTGAAGAATAAAGATAATAATCAGTGTTTGTAGTATATGAGCTAGATCGAAGACCAAAGCGAATATGATCAATCCTCTCTGTACCCTTCCTTATATATCTGATAGTGACTGTCAAAATCAGTGAGTGTTGACATACCTGACTGAATTGCTTCGCTGGGCCAGCGCAAGTGACAGATCATTGGTGAGGTGTGAAAGTGATCACGTGTCACAGTCACAAGAGTTTAGCAAGTTGAGTAGTGGAAGCAGCACAAATATTGACAACATGGGATCTCAATTGTTGTTAATCACTTTTTTCACCGATTACTAGAAATTAATTGCGATATAAAAAGTATTGAAAATTTCTGATAATTAAAAAATAATATATCACTTATATTACAATACTTTTAATTTTGCAACTATACTTTTGTTTTGTGACAGTAAATGTGGAGCTGCTTCTGACATTTTTTTCCTTAGATATAATGATAAACATAATGAAAAACATTCATTTTATTAGAACTTTGTAATTCTTAGGTTTAGCATTAATTTTTATTCTTTTACGCTCCATAACTTCATAAAACAAAAAATGGATAAACTAAACGCGAAATATATGTCTGCTTATATACACAAATTAAAAAAATATATATTTTGCTGTTATTCATTTAATATAAATTTGAAACAAACTTGTGATAATATTTAAAAAATAAGTTTAACTGAAAAAATCCGCTTACATAAATGATTGCTACATTTCGAAGCAAGCATCGTATAGAGTTATATAGAACTACACATATATGGCATTTCATTAATATGAATAGTATGTGGTCGATTAAACATTTATTTTAACATAAGTGTTATTAATAAACAATGCGATGTAAGTCGGATTTTTATAAATGATAGATATATGAACGACACATTGATGTTTCATCTTTTTGTAAAATATACAGGCCCTAACAAGGGCCGTTGAATAAAAATAGCAATTGTGAATTTGTTCAGTCTGATTCCATATCACTGTCACCATCAGATACAACATCGTACAGAATAACAGGCTCTGTTCCCAACTTTCTCATTTCTTCCTCCAGTTGTTCAATCTCGTCTGCTTTCATGGTGGCATATTCATAAAGAGAGTTCCTCAACCCTTCAACTGTGCATAATCGAAGTCTGAGAGCATATCTGTATGTCCTCAAATTATCTCTGGCTGCTCTGTCATAACGTATTTGCAGCTGTCTTAAGAAATTGTTGAGGACAAGTACCTGTCTACATGCTTTCTGGAATTTCGAATCCATCTGCAATACCTGCATCTGAAGATGATCAGTAACTGTAGCCATGATTGAATATCAGTTGTATTGAAGAATAAAGATAATAATCAGTGTTTGTAGTATATGAGCTAGATCGAAGACCAAAGCGAATATGATCAATCCTCTCTGTACCCTTCCTTATATATCTGATAGTGACTGTCAAGATCAGTGAGTGTTGACATACCTGACTGAATTGCTTCGCTGGGCCAGCGCAAGTGACAGATCATTGGTGAGGTGTGAAAGTGATCACGTGTCACAGTCACAAGAGTTTAGCAAGTTGAGTAGTGGAAGCAGCACAAATATTGACAACATGGGATCTCAATTGTTGTTAATCACTTTTTTCACCGATTACTAGTAATTAATTGTGATATAAAAAGTATTGAAAATTTCTATTAATTAAAAAATAATATATCACTTATATTACAATACTTTTAATTTTGCAGCTATACTTTTGTTTTGTGACAGTAAATGTGGAGCTGTTTCTGACATTTTTTTCCTTAGATATAATGATAAACATAATGAAAAAAATTCATTTTATTAGAACTTTGTAATTCTTAAGTTTAGCATAGTTTTTATTCTTTTACGCTCCATAACTTCATAAAACAAAAAATGGATAAACTAAACGCGAAATATATGTCTGCTTATATACACAAATTAAAAAAATAGATATTTTGCTGTTATTTATTTAATATAAATTTGA
Organism: Flabesymbios commensalis; assembly: GCA_964017125.1. NCBI lineage: Eukaryota > Metazoa > Annelida > Polychaeta > Terebellida > Flabelligeridae > Flabesymbios > Flabesymbios commensalis. The sequence goes on along the minus strand of OZ024913.1, from coordinate 23,832,378 downwards.
AACAAACTTGTAATAATATTTTAAAAATAAGTTTAACTGAAAAAATCCGCTTACATAAATGATTGCTACATTTCGAAGCAAGCATCGTATAGAGTTATATAGAACTACACATATATGGCATTTCATTAATATGAATAGTATGTGGTCGATTAAACATTTATTTTAACATAAGTGTTATTAATAAACAATGCGATGTAAGTCGGATTATTATAAATGATAGATATATGAATGACACATTGATGTTTCATCTTTTTGTAAAATATACCGGCCCTAACAAGGGCCGTTGAATAAAAATAGCAATTGTGAATTTGTTCAGTCTGAGTCCATATCACTGTCACCATCAGATACAACATCGTACAGAATAACAGGCTCTGTTCCCAACTTTCTCATTTCTTCCTCCAGTTGTTCAATCTCGTCTGCTTTCATGGTGGCATATTCATAAAGAGAGTTCCTCAACCCTTCAACTGTGCATAATCGAAGTCTGAGAGCATATCTGTATGTCCTCAAATTATCTCTGGCTGCTCTGTCATAACGTATTTGCAGCTGTCTTAAGAAATTGTTGAGGACAAGTACCTGTCTACATGCTTTCTGGAATTTCGAATCCATCTGCAATACCTGCATCTGAAGATGATCAGTAACAGTAGCCATGATTGAATATCAGTTGTATTGAAGAATAAAGATAATAATCAGTGTTTGTAGTATATGAGCTAGATCGAAGACCAAAGCGAATATGATCAATCCTCTCTGTACCCTTCCTTATATATCTGATAGTGACTGTCAAAATCAGTGAGTGTTGACATACCTGACTGAATTGCTTCGCTGGGCCAGCGCAAGTGACAGATCATTGGTGAGGTGTGAAAGTGATCACGTGTCACAGTCACAAGAGTTTAGCAAGTTGAGTAGTGGAAGCAGCACAAATATTGACAACATGGGATCTCAATTGTTGTTAATCACTTTTTTCACCGATTACTAGAAATTAATTGCGATATAAAAAGTATTGAAAATTTCTGATAATTAAAAAATAATATATCACTTATATTACAATACTTTTAATTTTGCAACTATACTTTTGTTTTGTGACAGTAAATGTGGAGCTGCTTCTGACATTTTTTTCCTTAGATATAATGATAAACATAATGAAAAACATTCATTTTATTAGAACTTTGTAATTCTTAGGTTTAGCATAATTTTTATTCTTTTACGCTCCATAACTTCATAAAACAAAAAATGGATAAACTAAACGCGAAATATATGTCTGCTTATATACACAAATTAAAAAAATATATATTTTGCTGTTATTCATTTAATATAAATTTGAAACAAACTTGTGATAATATTTAAAAAATAAGTTTAACTGAAAAAATCCGCTTACATAAATGATTGCTACATTTCGAAGCAAGCATCGTATAGAGTTATATAGAACTACACATATATGGCATTTCATTAATATGAATAGTATGTGGTCGATTAAACATTTATTTTAACATAAGTGTTATTAATAAACAATGCGATGTAAGTCGGATTTTTATAAATGATAGATATATGAACGACACATTGATGTTTCATCTTTTTGTAAAATATACAGGCCCTAACAAGGGCCGTTGAATAAAAATAGCAATTGTGAATTTGTTCAGTCTGATTCCATATCACTGTCACCATCAGATACAACATCGTACAGAATAACAGGCTCTGTTCCCAACTTTCTCATTTCTTCCTCCAGTTGTTCAATCTCGTCTGCTTTCATGGTGGCATATTCATAAAGAGAGTTCCTCAACCCTTCAACTGTGCATAATCGAAGTCTGAGAGCATATCTGTATGTCCTCAAATTATCTCTGGCTGCTCTGTCATAACGTATTTGCAGCTGTCTTAAGAAATTGTTGAGGACAAGTACCTGTCTACATGCTTTCTGGAATTTCGAATCCATCTGCAATACCTGCATCTGAAGATGATCAGTAACTGTAGCCATGATTGAATATCAGTTGTATTGAAGAATAAAGATAATAATCAGTGTTTGTAGTATATGAGCTAGATCGAAGACCAAAGCGAATATGATCAATCCTCTCTGTACCCTTCCTTATATATCTGATAGTGACTGTCAAGATCAGTGAGTGTTGACATACCTGACTGAATTGCTTCGCTGGGCCAGCGCAAGTGACAGATCATTGGTGAGGTGTGAAAGTGATCACGTGTCACAGTCACAAGAGTTTAGCAAGTTGAGTAGTGGAAGCATCACAAATATTGACAACATGGGATCTCAATTGTTGTTAATCACTTTTTTCACCGATTACTAGAAATTAATTGCGATATAAAAAGTATTGAAAATTTCTGATAATTTAAAAATAATATATCACTTATATTACAATACTTTTAATTTTGCAACTATACTTTTGTTTTGTGACAGTAAATGTGGAGCTGCTTCTGACATTTTTTTCCTTAGATATAATGATAAACATAATGAAAAACATTCATTTTATTAGAACTTTGTAATTCTTAGGTTTAGCATAATTTTTATTCTTTTACGCTCCATAACTTCATAAAACAAAAAATGGATAAACTAAACGCGAAATATATGTCTGCTTATATACACAAATTAAAAAAATATATATTTTGCTGTTATTCATTTAATATAAATTTGAAACAAACTTGTAATAATATTTAAAAAATAAGTTTAACTGAAAAAATCCGCTTACATAAATGATTGCTACATTTCGAAGCAAGCATCGTATAGAGTTATATAGAACTACACATATATGGCATTTCATTAATATGAATAGTATGTGGTCGATTAAACATTTATTTTAACATAAGTGTTATTAATAAACAATGCGATGTAAGTCGGATTTTTATAAATGATAGATATATGAACGACACATTGATGTTTCATCTTTTTGTAAAATATACAGGCCCTAACAAGGGCCGTTGAATAAAAATAGCAATTGTGAATTTGTTCAGTCTGATTCCATATCACTGTCACCATCAGATACAACATCGTACAGAATAACAGGCTCTGTTCCCAACTTTCTCATTTCTTCCTCCAGTTGTTCAATCTCGTCTGCTTTCATGGTGGCATATTCATAAAGAGAGTTCCTCAATCCTTCAACTGTGCATAATCGAAGTCTGAGAGCATATCTGTATGTCCTCAAATTATCTCTGGCTGCTCTGTCATAACGTATTTGCAGCTGTCTTAAGAAATTGTTGAGGACAAGTACCTGTCCACATGCTTTCTGGAATTTCGAATCAATCTGCAATACCTGCATCTGAAGATGATCAGTAACTGTAGCCATGATTGAATATCAGTTGTATTGAAGAATAAAGATAATAATCAGTGTGTGTAGTATATGAGCTAGATCGAAGACCAAAGCGAATATGATCAATCCTCTCTGTACCCTTCCTTATATATCTGATGGTGAGTGTCAAGATCAGTGAGTGTTGACATACCTGACTGAATTGCTTCGCTGGGCCAGCGCAAGTGACAGATCATTGGTGAGGTGTGAAAGTGATCACGTGTCACAGTCACAAGAGTTTAGCAAGTTGAGTAGTGGAAGCAGCACAAATATTGACAACATGGGATCTCAATTGTTGTTAATCACTTTTTTCACCGATTACTAGAAATTAATTGCGATATAAAAAGTATTGAAAATTTCTGATAATTTAAAAATAATATATCACTTATATTACAATACTTTTAATTTTGCAACTATACTTTTGTTTTGTGACAGTAAATGTGGAGCTGCTTCTGACATTTTTTTCCTTAGATATAATGATAAACATAATGAAAAACATTCATTTTATTAGAACTTTGTAATTCTTAGGTTTAGCATAATTTTTATTCTTTTACGCTCCATAACTTAATAAAACAAAAAATGGATAAACTAAACGCGAAATATATGTCTGCTTATATACACAAATTAAAAAAATATATATTTTGCTGTTATTCATTTAATATAAATTTGAAACAAACTTGTAATAATATTTAAAAAATAAGTTTAACTGAAAAAATCCGCTTACATAAATGATTGCTACATTTCGAAGCAAGCATCGTATAGAGTTATATAGAACTACACATATATGGCATTTCATTAATATGAATAGTATGTGGTCGATTAAACATTTATTTTAACATAAGTGTTATTAATAAACAATGCGATGTAAGTCGGATTTTTATAAATGATAGATATATGAACGACACATTGATGTTTCATCTTTTTGTAAAATATACAGGCCCTAACAAGGGCCGTTGAATAAAAATAGCAATTGTGAATTTGTTCAGTCTGATTCCATATCACTGTCACCATCAGATACAACATCGTACAGAATAACAGGCTCTGTTCCCAACTTTCTCATTTCTTCCTCCAGTTGTTCAATCTCGTCTGCTTTCATGGTGGCATATTCATAAAGAGAGTTCCTCAACCCTTCAACTGTGCATAATCGAAGTCTGAGAGCATATCTGTATGTCCTCAAATTATCTCTGGCTGCTCTGTCATAACGTATTTGCAGTTGTCTTAAGAAATTGTTGAGGACAAGTACCTGTCCACATGCTTTCTGGAATTTCGAATCCATCTGCAATACCTGCATCTGAAGATGATCAGTAACTGTAGCCATGATTGAATATCAGTTGTATTGAAGAATAAAGATAATAATCAGTGTGTATAGTATATGAGCTAGATCGAAGACCAAAGCGAATATGATCAATCCTCTCTGTACCCTTCCTTATATATCTGATGGTGACTGTCAAGATCAGTGAGTGTTGACATACCTGACTGAATTGCTTCGCTGGGCCAGCGCAAGTGACAGATCATTGGTGAGGTGTGAAAGTGATCACGTGTCACAGTCACAAGAGTTTAGCAAGTTGAGTAGTGGAAGCAGCACAAATATTGACAACATGGGATCTCAATTGTTGTTAATCACTTTTTTCACCGATTACTGGAGATTAATTGTGATATAAAAAGTATTGAAAATTTCTGATAATTAAAAAATAATATATCACTTATATTACAATACTTTTAATTTTGCAACTATACTTTTGTTTTGTGACAGTAAATGTGGAGCTGTTTCTGACATTTTTTTCCTTAGATATAATGATAAACATAATGAAAAACATTCATTTTATTAGAACTTTGTAATTCTTAAGTTTAGCATAATTTTTATTCTTTTACGCTTCATAACTTAATAAAACAAAAAATGGATAAACTAAACGCGAAATATATGTCTGCTTATATACACAAATTAAAAAAAAATTATTTTGCTGTTATTCATTTAATATAAATTTGAAACAAACTTGTAATAATATTTAAAAAATAAGTTTAACTGAAAAAGCCGCTTACATAAATGATTGCTACATTTCGAAGCAAGCATCGTATAGAGTTATATAGAACTACACATATATGGCATTTCATTAATATGAATAGTATGTGGTCGATTAAACATTTATTTTAGCATAAGTGTTATTAATAAACAATGCGATGTAAGTCGGATTATTATAAATGATAGATATATGAACGACAAATTGATGTTTCATCTTTTTGTAAAATATACAGGCCCTAACAAGGGCCGTTGAATAAAAATAGCAATTGTGAATTTGTTCAGTCTGATTCCATATCACTGTCACCATCAGATACAACATCGTACAGAATAACAGGCTCTGTTCCCAACTTTCTCATTTCTTCCTCCAGTTGTTCAATCTCGTCTGCTTTCATGGTGGCATATTCATAAAGAGAGTTCCTCAACCCTTCAACTGTGCATAATCGAAGTCTGAGAGCATATCTGTATGTCCTCAAATTATCTCTGGCTGCTCTGTCATAACGTATTTGCAGTTGTCTTAAGAAATTGTTGAGGACAAGTACCTGTCCACATGCTTTCTGGAATTTCGAATCCATCTGCAATACCTGCATCTGAAGATGATCAGTAACTGTAGCCATGATTGAATATCAGTTGTATTGAAGAATAAAGATAATAATCAGTGTGTATAGTATATGAGCTAGATCGAAGACCAAAGCGAATATGATCAATCCTCTCTGTACCCTTCCTTATATATCTGATGGTGACTGTCAAGATCAGTGAGTGTTGACATACCTGACTGAATTGCTTCGCTGGGCCAGCGCAAGTGACAGATCATTGGTGAGGTGTGAAAGTGATCACGTGTCACAGTCACAAGAGTTTAGCAAGTTGAGTAGTGGAAGCAGCACAAATATTGACAACATGGGATCTCAATTGTTGTTAATCACTTTTTTCACCGATTACTGGAGATTAATTGTGATATAAAAAGTATTGAAAATTTCTGATAATTAAAAAATAATATATCACTTATATTACAATACTTTTAATTTTGCAACTATACTTTTGTTTTGTGACAGTAAATGTGGAGCTGTTTCTGACATTTTTTTCCTTAGATATAATGATAAACATAATGAAAAACATTCATTTTATTAGAACTTTGTAATTCTTAAGTTTAGCATAATTTTTATTCTTTTACGCTCCATAACTTAATAAAACAAAAAATGGATAAACTAAACGCGAAATATATGTCTGCTTATATACACAAATTAAAAAAATATATATTTTGCTGTTATTTATTTAATATAAATTTGAAACAAACTTGTAATAATATTTAAAAAATAAGTTTAACTGAAAAAATCCGCTTACATAAATGATTGCTACATTTCGAAGCAAGCATCGTATAGAGTTATATAGAACTACACATATATGGCATTTCATTAATATGAATAGTATGTGGTCGATTAAACATTTATTTTAACATAAGTGTTATTAATAAACAATGCGATGTAAGTCGGATTATTATAAATGATAGATATATGAACGACAAATCGATGTTTCATCTTTTTGTAAAATATACAGGCCCTAACAAGGGCCGTTGAATAAAAATAGCAATTGTGAATTTGTTCAGTCTGATTCCATATCACTGTCACCATCAGATACAACATCGTACAGAATAACAGGCTCTGTGCCCAACTTTCTCATTTCTTCCTCCAGTTGTTCAATCTCGTCTGCTTTCATGGTGGCATATTCATAAAGAGAGTTCCTCAACCCTTCAACTGTGCATAATCGAAGTCTGAGAGCATATCTGTATGTCCTCAAATTATCTCTGGCTGCTCTGTCATAACGTATTTGCAGCTGTCTTAAGAAATTGTTGAGGACAAGTACCTGTCCACATGCTTTCTGGAATTTCGAATCCATCTGCAATACCTGCATCTGAAGATGATCAGTAACTGTAGCCATGATTAAATATCAGTTGTATTAGAGAATAAAGATAATAATCAGTGTGTGTAGTATATGAGCTAGATCGAAGACCAAAGCGAATATGATCAATCCTCTCCGTACCCTTTCTTATATAACTGATAGTGAGTGTCAAGATCAGTGAGTGTTGACATACCTGACTGAATTGCTTCGCTGGGCCAGCGCAAGTGACAGATCATTGGTGAGGTTTGAAAGTGATCACGTGTCACAGGCACAAGAGTTTAGCAAGTTGAGTAGTTGAAGCAGCACAAATATTGACAACATGGGATCTCAATTGTTGTTAATCACTTTTTTCACCGATTACTAGAAATTAATTGTGATATAAAAAGTATTGAAAATTTCTGATAATTAAAAAATAATATATCACTTATATTACAATACTTTTAATTTTGCAACTATACTTTTGCTTTGTGACAGTAAATGTGGAGCTGTTTCTGACATTTTTTTCCTTAGATATAATGATAAACATAATGAAAAACATTCATTTAATTAGAACTTTGTAATTCTTAAGTTCAGCATAATTTTTATTCTTTTATGCTCCATAACTTAAAAAAACAAAAAATTGATAAACTAAACGCGAAATATATGTCTGCTTATATACACAAATTAAAAAAAGATATATTTTGCTGTTATTTATTTAATATAAATTTGAAACAAACTTGTAATAATATTTAAAAAATAAGTTTAACTGAAAAAATCCGCTTACATAAATGATTGCTACATTTCGAAGCAAGCATCGTATAGAGTTATATAGAACTACACATATATGGCATTTCATTAATATGAATAGTATGTGGTCGATTAAACATTTATTTTAACATAAGTGTTATTAATAAACAATGCGATGTAAGTCGGATTATTATAAATGATAGATATATGAACGACAAATTGATGTTTCATCTTTTTGTAAAATATACAGGCCCTAACAAGGGCCGTTGAATAAAAATAGCAATTGTGAATTTGTTCAGTCTGATTCCATATCACTGTCACCATCAGATACAACATCGTACAGAATAACAGGCTCTGTTCCCAACTTTCTCATTTCTTCCTCCAGTTGTTCAATCTCGTCTGCTTTCATGGTGGCATATTCATAAAGAGAGTTCCTCAACCCTTCAACTGTGCATAATCGAAGTCTGAGAGCATATCTGTATGTCCTCAAATTATCTCTGGCTGCTCTGTCATAACGTATTTGCAGCTGTCTTAAGAAATTGTTGAGGACAAGTACCTGTCCACATGCTTTCTGGAATTTCGAATCCATCTGCAATACCTGCATCTGAAGATGATCAGTAACTGTAGCCATGATTGTATATCAGTTGTATTGAAGAATTAAGATAATAATCAGTGTGTGTAGTATATGAGATGGATCGAAGACCAAAGCGAATATGATCAATCCTCTCCGTACCCTTTCTTATATATCTGATGGTGAGTGTCAAGATCATTGAGTGTTGACATACCTGACTGAATTGCTTCGCTGGGCCAGCGCAAGTGACAGATCATTGGTGAGGTGTGAAAGTGATCACGTGTCACAGGCACAAGAGTTTAGCAAGTTGAGTAGTTGAAGCAGCAAAAATATTGACAACATGGGATCTCAATTGTTGTTAATCACTTTTTTCACCGATTACTAGAAATTAATTGTGATATAAAAAGTATTGAAAATTTCTGATAATTAAAAAATAATATATCACTTATATTACAATACTTTTAATTTTGCAACTATACTTTTGTTTTGTGACAGTAAATGTGGAGCTGTTTCTGACATTTTTTTCCTTAGATATAATGATAAACATAATGAAAAACATTCATTTAATTAGAACTTTGTAATTCTTAAGTTTAGCATAGTTTTTATTCTTTTACGCTCCATAACTTAATAAAACAAAAAATGGATAAACTAAACGCGAAATATATGTCTGCTTATATACACAAATTAAAAAAATATATATTTTGCTGTTATTTATTTAATATAAATTTGAAACAAACTTGTAATAATATTTAAAAAATAAGTTTAACTGAAAAAATCCGCTTACATAAATGATTGCTACATTTCGAAGCAAGCATCGTATAGAGTTATATAGAACTACACATATATGGCATTTCATTAATATGAATAGTATGTGGTCGATTAAACATTTATTTTAACATAAGTGTTATTAATAAACAATGCGATGTAAGTCGGATTATTATAAATGATAGATATATGAACGACAAATTGATGTTTCATCTTTTTGTAAAATATACAGGCCCTAACAAGGGCCGTTGAATAAAAATAGCAATTGTGAATTTGTTCAGTCTGATTCCATATCACTGTCACCATCAGATACAACATCGTACAAAATAACAGGCTCTGTTCCCAACTTTCTCATTTCTTCCTCCAGTTGTTCAATCTCGTCTGCTTTCATGGTGGCATATTCATAAAGAGAGTTCCTCAACCCTTCAACTGTGCATAATCGAAGTCTGAGAGCATATCTGTATGTCCTCAGATTATCTCTGGCTGCTCTGTCATAACGTATTTGCAGCTGTCTTAAGAAATTGTTGAGGACAAGTACCTGTCCACATGCTTTCTGGAATTTCGAATCCATCTGCAATACCTGCATCTGAAGATGATCAGTAACTGTAGCCATGATTAAATATCAGTTGTATTGAAGAATTAAGATAATAATCAGTGTGTGTAGTATATGAGATGGATCGAAGACCAAAGCGAATATGATCAATCCTCTCTGTACCCTTCCTTATATATCTGATGGTGACTGTCAAGATCAGTGAGTGTTGACATAGCTGACTGAATTGCTTCGCTGGGCCAGCGCAAGTGACAGATCATTGGTGAGGTGTGAAAGTGATCACGTGTCACAGGCACAAGAGTTTAGCAAGTTGAGTAGTTGAAGCAGCACAAATATTGACAACATGGGATCTCAATTGTTGTTAATCACTTTTTTCACCGATTACTAGAAATTAATTATGATATAAAAAGTATTGAAAATTTCTGATAATTAAAAAATAATATATCACTTATATTACAATACTTTTAATTTTGCAACTATACTTTTGTTTTGTGACAGTAAATGTGGAGCTGTTTCTGACATTTTTTGCTTAGATATAATGATAAACATAATGAAAAACATTCATTTAATTAGAACTTTGTAATTCTTAAGTTTAGCATAATTTTTATTCTTTTACGCTCCATAACTTAATAAAACAAAAAATGGATAAACTAAACGCGAAATATATGTCTGCTTATATACACAAATTAAAAAAAAATATATTTTGCTGTTATTTATTTAATATAAATTTGAAACAAACTTGTAATAATATTTAAAAAATAAGTTTAACTGAAAAAATCCGCTTACATAAATGATTGCTACATTTCGAAGCAAGCATCGTATAGAGTTATATAGAACTACACATATATGGCATTTCATTAATATGAATAGTATGTGGTCGACTAAACATTTATTTTAACATAAGTGTTATTAATAAACAATGCGATGTAAGTCGGATTATTATAAATGATAGATATATGAACGACAAATCGATGTTTCATCTTTTTGTAAAATATACAGGCCCTAACAAGGGCCGTTGAATAAAAATAACAATTGTGAATTTGTTCAGTCTGAGTCCATATCACTGTCACCATCAGATACAACATCGTACAGAATAACAGGCTCTGTTCCCAACTTTCTCATTTCTTCCTCCAGTTGTTCAATCTCGTCTGCTTTCATGGTGGCATATTCATAAAGAGAGTTCCTCAACCCTTCAACTGTGCATAATCGAAGTCTGAGAGCATATCTGTATGTCCTCAAATTATCTCTGGCTGCTCTGTCATAACGTATTTGCAGCTGTCTTAAGAAATTGTTGAGGACAAGTACCTGTCCACATGCTTTCTGGAATTTCGAATCCATCTGCAATACCTGCATCTGAAGATGATCAGTAACTGTAGCCATGATTGAATATCAGTTGTATTGAAGAATAAAGATAATAATCAGTGTGTGTAGTATATGAGCTAGATCGAAGACCAAAGCGAATATGATCAATCCTCTCTGTACCCTTCCTTATATATCTGATGGTGACTGTCAAGATCAGTGAGTGTTGACATACCTGTCTGAATTGCTTCGCTGGGCCAGCGCAAGTGACAGATCATTGGTGAGGTGTGAAAGTGATCACGTGTCACAGGCACAAGAGTTTAGCAAGTTGAGTAGTAGAAGCAGCACAAATATTGACAACATGGGATTTCAATTGTTGTTAATCACTTTTTTCACCGATTACTAGAAATTAATTGTGATATAAAAAGTATTGAAAATTTCTGATAATTAAAAAATAATATATCACTTATATTACAATACTTTAATTTTGCAACTATACTTTAATTTTTATGACTGTAAATGTGGAGCTGTTTCTGACTTTTTTTCCTTAGATATAACGATAAACATAATGAAAAACATTCATTTTATTATAACTTTGTAATTCTTAAGTTTAGCATAATTTTTATTCTTTTACGCTCCATAACTTAATAAAACAAAAAATGGATAAACTAAACGCGAAATATATGTCTACTTATATACACAAATTAAAAAAAAAAATATTTTGCTGTTATTCATTTAATATAAATTTGAAACAAACTTGTAATAATATTTAAAAAATAAGTTTAACTGAAAAAATCCGCTTACATAAATGATTGCTACATTTCGAAGCAAGCATCGTATAGAGTTATATAGAACTACACATATATGGCATTTCATTAATATGAATAGTATGTGGTCGATTAAACATTTATTTTAACATAAGTGTTATTAATAAACAATGCGATGTAAGTCGGATTATTATAAATGATAGATATATGAACAACACATTGATGTTTCATAATTTGTAAAATATACAGGCCCTAACAAGGGCCGTTGAATAAAAATAACAATTGTGAATTTGTTCAGTCTGATTCCATATCACTGTCACCATCAGATACAACATCGTACAGAATAACAGGCTCTGTTCCCAACTTTCTCATTTCTTCCTCCAGTTGTTCAATCTCGTCTGCTTTCATGGTGGCATATTCATAAAGAGAGTTCCTCAACCCTTCAACTGTGCATAATCGAAGTCTGAGAGCATATCTGTATGTCCTCAAATTATCTCTGGCTGCTCTGTCATAACGTATTTGCAGCTGTCTTAAGAAATTGTTGAGGACAAGTACCTGTCCACATGCTTTCTGGAATTTCGAATCCATCTGCAATACCTGCATCTGAAGATGATCAGTAACTGTAGCCATGATTAAATATCAGTTGTATTAGAGAATAAAGATAATAATCAGTGTGTGTAGTATATGAGCTAGATCGAAGACCAAAGCGAATATGATCAATCCTCTCCGTACCCTTTCTTATATATCTGATGGTGAGTGTCAAGATCAGTGAGTGTTGACATACCTGACTGAATTGCTTTGCTGGGCCAGCGCAAGTGACAGATCATCGGTGAGGTGTGAAAGTGATCACGTTTCACAGGCACAGGAGTTTAGCAAGTTGAGTAGTGGAAGCAGCACAACTATTCACAACATGGGATCTCAATTGTTGTTAATCACTTTTTTCACTTATTACTAGAAATTAATTGTGATATAAAAAGTATTGAAAATTTCTGATAATTAAAAAATAATATATCACTTATATTACATTACTTTTAATTTTGCAACTATACTTTAATTTTGTGACAGTAAATATGGAGCTGTTTCTGACATTTTTTTTCCTTAGATATAATGATAAACATAATGAAAAAAGTTCATTTTATTATAACTTTGTAATTCTTAAGTTTAGCATAATTTTAATTCTTTTACGCTCCATAACTTAATAAAACAAAAAATGGATAAGCTAAACGCGAAATATATGTCTGCTTATATACACAATTTAAAAAAAAATATATTTTGCTGTTATTCATTTATCAGATATGTGAAACAAACTTGTAATAATATTTAAAAAATAAATTTAGCTGAAAAAATCCGCTTACATAAATGATTGCTACATTTCGAAGCAAGCATCGTATAGAGTTATATAGAACTACACATATATGGCATTTCATTAATATGAATAGTATGTGGTCGATTAAACATTTATTTTAACATAAGTGTTATTAATAAACAATGCGATGTAAGTCGGATTATTATAAATGATAGATATATGAACGACACATTGATGTTTCATCTTTTTGTAAAATATACAGGCCCTAACAAGAGCCGTTGAATAAAAATAGCCATTGTGAATTTGTATAGTCTGATTCCATATCACTGTCACCATCAGATACAACATCGTACAGAATAACAGGCTCTGTTCCCAACTTTCTCATTTCTTCCTCGAGTTGTTCAATCTCGTCTGCTTTCATGGTGGCATATTCATAAAGAGAGTTCCTCATCTCTTCAACTGTGCATAATCGAAGTCTGAGAGCATAACTGTATGTCCTCAAATTATCTCTGGCTGCTCTGTCATAACGTATTTGCAGCTGTCTTAAGAAATTGTTGAGTACAAGTACCTGTCCACATGCTTTCTGGAATTTCGAATCCATCTGCAATACCTGCATCTGAAGATGATCAGTAACTGTAGCCATGATTGAATAAAAGTTGTATTGAAGAATAAAGATAATAATCAATGTGTGTAGTATATGAGCTAGATCGAAGACCAGATCGAATATGATCAATCCTCTCTGTACCCTTCCGTATATATCTGATGGTGACTGTCAAGATCAGTGACTGTTCACATACCTGACTGAATTGCTTCGCTGGGCCAGCGCAAGTGACAGATCATTGGTGAGGTGTGAGAGTGATCACGTGTCACAGGCACAAGAGTTTTGCAAGTTGAGTAGTAGAAGCAGCACAAATATTGACAACATGGGATTTCAATTGTTGTTAATCACTTTTTTCACCGATTACTAGAAATTAATTGTGATATAAAAAGTATTGAAAATTTCTGATAATTAAAAAATAATATATCACTCATATTACAATACTTTAATTTTGCAACTATACTTTAATTTTTATGACTGTAAATGTGGAGCTGTTTCTGACTTTTTTTCCTTAGATATAACGATAAACATAATGAAAAACATTCATCTTATTGTAACTTTGTAATTCTTAAGTTTAGCATAATTTTTATTCTTTTACGCTTCATAACTTAACAAAACAAAAAATGGATAAACTAAACGCGAAATATATGTGTGTTTATATGCACAATTTAAATAAAAATATATATTTTGCTGTTATTCATTTAATATGAATGTGAAACAAACTTGTAATAATATTTAAAAAATAAGTTTAACTAAAAAAATCCGCTTACATAAATGATTGCTGCATTTCGAAGCAAGCATCGTATAGTGTTATATAGAACTACAAATATATGGTATTTCTTTAATATGAATAGAATGTGGTCGATTAAACATTTATTTTAACATAAGTGTTATTAATAAACAATGCGATGCAAGTCGGCTTATTATAAATGATAGATATATGAACGACACATTGATGTTTCATCTTTTTGTAAAATATACAGGCCCTAACAAGGGTCGTTGAATAGAGATAGCAATTGTGAATTTGTTCAGTTTGATTCCATATCACTATCACCATCAGATACAACATCGTACAGAATAACAGGCTCTGTTCCCAACTTTCTCATCTCTTCCTCCAGCTGTTCAATCTCGTCTGCTTTTATGGTAGGCATATTCATAAAGAGAGCTCCTCAACCCTTCAACTGTGCATAATCGAAGTCTGAGAGCATATCTGTATGTCCTCAAATTATCTCTGGCTGCTCTGTCATAACGTATTTGCAGCTGTCTTAAAAACTTGTTGAGGACAAGTACTTGTCCACATGCATTCTGGGATTTCGAATCCATCTGCAATACCTGCATCTGAAGATGATCAGTAACTGTAGCCATGATTAAATATCAGTTGTATTGAAGAATAAAGATAATAATCAGTGTGTGTAGTATATGAGCTAGATCGAAGACCAAAGCGAATATGATCAATCCTCTCTGTACCTTTCCTTATATAGCTGATGGTGACTGTAAAGATCAGTGAGTGTTGACATACCTGACTGAATTGCTTCGCTGGGCCAGCGCAAGTGACAGATCATTGGTGAGGTGTGAAAGTGATCAAGTGTCACAGGCACAAGAGTTCAGCAAGTTGAATAGTGGAAGCAGCACAACTATTGACAACATGGGATCTCAATTGTTGTTAATCACTTTTTTCACCGATTACTAGAAATTGTTTGTGATACAATAAGTATTGAAAAATTCTAATAATTAAAAAATAATATATCACCTATATTACAATCATTTTAATTTTGCAACTATTCTTTTATTTTGTGACAGTGACTTTTGAGCTGTTTCTGACATTTTTTTCCTTAGATATAATGATAAACATAATTAAAAACATTCATTTTATTATAACTTTGTAATTCCTAAGTTTAGCATAATTTTTATTCTTTTACGCTTCATAACTCAATAAAACAAAAAATGGATAAACTAAACGCAAAATATATGTCTGCTTATATACACAGTTTAAAAAAATATATATTTTGCTGTTATTCATTTAATATGAATGTGAAACAAACTTGTAATAATATTTAAAAAATAAGTTTAACTGAAAAAATCCGCTTACATAAATGATTGCTACATTTCGAAGCAAGCATCGTATAGAGTTATATAGAACTACAAATATATGGCATTTCTTTAATATGAATAGTATGTGGTCGATTAAACATTTATTTTAACATAAGTGTTATTAATAAACAATGCGATGCAAGTCGGATTATTATAAATGATAGATATATGAACGACACATTGATGTTTCATCTTTTTGTAAAATTTACATGCCCTAACAAGGGCCGTTGAATAGATATAGCAGTTGTGAATTTGCTCAGTCTGATTCCATATCACTGTCACCATCAGATACAACATCGTACAGAATAACAGGCTGTGTTCCCAACTTTCTCATTCCTTCCTCCAGCTGTTCAATCTCGTCTGCTTTCATGGTGGCATATTCATAAAGAGAGTTCCTCAACCCTTCAAACTGTGCATAATCGAAGTCTGAGAGCACATCTGTATTTCCTCAAATTATCTCTGGCTGCTCTGTCATAACGTATTTGTAGCTGTCTTAAGAAATTGTTGAGGACAAGTACCTGTCCACATGCTTTCTGGAATTTCGAATCCATCTGCAATACCTGCATCTTAAGATGATCAGTAGCTGTAGCCATGATTGAATATCAGTTGTATTGAAGAATAAAGATAATAATCAGTGTGTGTGGTATATGAGCTAGATCGAAGACCAAAGCGAATATGATTAATCCCCTCTATACCCTTCCTGATGATTTGGCCGTTATAAAGGGTTAACATGCATGTTAGATAATCATGCATTATACTAATCAGAGCTGCATGCTCAATTCCCTAAGTTTGATATAAATTAATGATTAGCTTATGATTAGCTTATACTGGTTCAATATATATAATTTTTACATGTGTTAATATTAAATAAAATGACTTAATTGATCTAAATAGAAAGCCATTATTTAACAATGTGATACATTATCAAAGCTGTGGACAGACCTGTTGGCGCGCCAGAATATTAGTTTCATTTCTGTTGTAGTTTACTGTAATTACTGTGATTTTGAAAGCATTTCATCATAGTATATTTCTTGCTTACATGAACTTTTTTCAATGTCCTGCCACTAAAATATCACCAGAAAGATCACGATCACAAAAGTATGATATACTACAGTAGTTAGGTTATGTTGATAAATGTCATGAAGTGTCAAGTGAATTGAAATGAATAAAGTTTTCTCTTTATAAAAATCGCAATAAGTCTCAGGAGT
This sequence comes from Flabesymbios commensalis, assembly GCA_964017125.1. NCBI lineage: Eukaryota > Metazoa > Annelida > Polychaeta > Terebellida > Flabelligeridae > Flabesymbios > Flabesymbios commensalis. Next base: position 23,815,300 of record OZ024913.1, on the reverse strand, counting down.
GGATATAATGGGTTGAGAACAGTATACAATTTATCACTGTGCAATTTTTTAATGCGGCGTAATAAGTGTCCACGCATGCTGGCGCCCTGATCACAGTGACTTTTGAAGCACTTTCAGATTCTCAATAGCTAAAATTGTAATGTATAGCCATGCCTATTTCATCATATAAAAATTATAATTATTTTTATACTGTACCATATATGAAAAGCTAAAATCAATCTTACATTGTGAGAAAAAAATTATCGGGTTATCATGGGGATAAATATTTTCAGTGTATCAAATTATTTTTGAAAATGGTGTGTAAATGTTAACTGGTACTTTTAATGTTACTCAAATGAACATTTGTGTGAATATAATATGACGAAATCTGTGACGTTCATCACAGAAACGCCCTATTTACACACTATTGTCATCCTCATTTAGCAAAAATAGGAATATATCGTATAAAAAACTGTGCTTAAACATGTTTAAAACTAAAACAAAAAACAAATTCAGACTGTTTTAATGTAGAGTAACAGACATAGAACATATATTTTTTTCCATGTGGGTACCTTTAAATATGCTAGTATATGTTGAATGTAACGGCGCTCCTCATCTGTCAACACCATGAGTATCGACATCAGAAACCTCCGTCGCGAGACACGCTACCAAACACATTCAATATGCTAGTATAAATTGGACCGGGCACTCCTCGTATTAAAAAAACTGAGTATCAATTATGTGTAGATGACATGATGTACATGTGAATTTATTGTGTCAGGGATGTCAAGCAGATATTATTCTAATGAGTGGGCGAGTTTGAAATTTATGTACGCTCGCAATTTTAGGTAATTTCGTGCATTGTTTGATCAACTTTCAGTATATTCATCAAGCATGATTTATCCTCAGTTATGAGATGATAGGCATTTCCTATCCTGTGATTTTCGTAAACGTCGTTGTGGTGAAGGGATATTACTTGAAATTAAATCATGCATGTTAGGACAATGATGTGCATGTTCGGAAGATAAATACAGGACCTCTAATACAAACTTCACGTTACATTAGATGAAAACGATATGTTTAAATCTGCAGAGGTGAAAACTGTAAACAATAACAAATGTAAATTTTAATGTTTTTGGCATTAATCAAATGCTCCTATGTTCCCACAAAAAGGACAATACACGGTCTATATCGTGTTACAGATACATCTTTTAGATTTGAAAATTATTTAAATGAATTATTGCCAAGACATTCAACCATTTACATCCAAGAGCTTTTTAAACAGGCTAAGGGTGAAAACAAACCTTAAAGAGTTGGCTATGTGTGCCAAATGAATCATATGTATATTTTGATATTACAAAGTATTTTTGTGTAATTTTATATACAATCTAGAGAGCGCATCATTTCGTTTGTAACATGTGGAACCCGCCATAAATACATCCATTATTAATCCTTAGTCTGCTATATTAACCGTTTAACCGCCGGTGCCGCATATATTCGGGTTTTCATTTTTTATTAGCATATTAAGTACCACATTTTAAATATGTTAAAGATAAAATGTGACATCAACCAGCAAGATTTGAAAAGCGTTGACATCCTTTTTGTCAAATCTGAATAATTTTCACTCACTTGAAGTTGTGGATCGCGTCAGCGAGACACAGCTTCAAGTGGGTAAAAATTCAAATTGAATAATTTGGCGGTTTAAGGGTTAAACAATTTAAATTTTCACCCACGCAAAGTCGTGTCTCACTACCGCGACCCACAGAATTCAAGTGGGTGAAAATCACTCATATTTGTTTAACTTGAGACTATAATTTTTTTTAATTTTGATGTTTAAGCACACATTTCGTTCCCAATTAACTGCAATTTCAACGGTAAATAAAGAGATTACAAACGACTATATATATACATGTATATGCGCTTATCGGACAGTTTATGGCCAGTATAGCAAAAGTTGTGGTTTTTGATGCTGGTGGTCAGTGTACACCGAGACAAATAATTTCATGAAAAATGCGAGGGTAGCCCTATTTAAATAATAAATTCACCTCTAAAGACAGCGGTTTAAGGCATTATTCCAATGAAATGTAAATCTGTCATTATAGAATAATATAAAAATAATTTCTCAAACAATGACGCAGTAATTCATTGCCCAATCGATCACCAGCTTTACGAATGGCAATGATTACAGACTCTGTATCGTACACAAGGTCTGTTATTACGGACCAGGCCTACATGTATCTTTGGAGATGCTGGAAGAAGTTGGCAGTTTCTCTTTCCATTGCTTTTACTGGATGTCGTTACAAACGTGTTTGGCCGTAATCCATCTTTACTGCTGCGTGTAAGCCAGATGGGAAGACATGGGAATCCTGTTAAGATCAGTGAATGACTTCAAAAAGAACATCACGAGATTGTTTAGATGTCTTTTTATAGATTGGGTAATGGAATTTTTTTCCACTACTACAATGTGTCAAATAAAACAGAAGAAAAAAGTGACATTGTCATTGGGCAATAATATTTTAGGCCTATAGATGGTAAATAACGTGTCACAGTGAAGGGACATATCACGTAGAAACTGTGAGATCTTATTGTAAGTGGACTATCGCTGGATTTAAAAAAGTTAATACAATGAAAAGTATAGCATATCACCAACAATAAACAATACGTTACTGCAAGATATACAATTTGGCAGGCTGGTATTCCAAATAGTCTAAAAAAAGAAGAAATAGCGGTGAACTTAACCACAGCAAGCTAAGTGTCAATCAAGGGCGCTTGTAGTTCTGCTCAGCACCTCCTTTAAACGGCTATATGGCATTCCCCGACGTAATTTTAGTGACGGCCTCACAGAAGCATGTTTTGTTTGATATGAGACATTAACTAAGCGTGACTGCTTGTATGAATTCAAGCAGAGAATGTCGTGATCCTGCCATGAGTCAAGCCTCCAGTATTCAAGGAGTAAACTGAAATAGTATAATTAGTCAGGTAAAGTTAAGCGATTTTTTAGCAAAACCTAAAACAAATTCCTTACCAAATTTTTTTTTTATCATTGTTTAGTATAGGGTCTTAGCTAACTTCTGACAATTTGTTTACGCTCAACTGTCATAGAGGCAAAATGTAAGATGGTCGAAATCGGTAAGGAAAAATCTTGAAACCAGACATATATAGTCAAGGCATGCTAATTTACCTACATTTTATCAGCGTTGGGTAGACAGTTACATTAAATGTAGTATTAAAAAAATATTAGCAATAGAAAAGTCAACATGGCCGCCGAAAACAGTAAGGCACGATAGTTATCATTAAATGTTCACGTTTGAGAATTGCAACATGCAAATCTTATGTTATCGATATAACTATCGTTAAATGTGAACACGTCTGCTTTTTATAATTAGATAACAACATTATATTTTGTCTTTATAAAATGTATTCGAATAGATAAAGTATATGTGCAGTGCATAAAAAACGTAGATTGGAATAAGTTAGGAGATTTGTTGAGTGGTAAAATGCTCCAGACAGTCGAATGTAGGGTGCCCCACCTAAGGACAAAGTCATATAATGGACTTGAATAGGGTAATAATTGGAATGTCATGTATGAGAGACATGGCTATTCACACTAGCCAGGTATATATTGCACTTATGAGGTTTTAAACCAAAATAATTCATTGTGAGTCATAATATAGTTTTATCACGCAAAAGTGCGCCTTGCCCCATTTTCGTTGGGGCAACACGCCCATAGTGGGATTCCTGCCCCACACCATCGAATATATTTATATATAGGCCTAAATCATTCATAACACACGATTTATTATTTTTAAACAATTTTAAAGTTATTAAGTCAAGCTTGTTATAAGGCTAGAAATAAAAACAAAGAGTTCAGCATAAACTACATCACACAGGTGTCTGTTTTGTTAATTATATTAAATTGAATGCTCTGGTGAAACCATCTGGCTCAATAATCTTGTAAAAACCTATTAAATACAGGCTGTTATATATATATATATATGTGTTCAGACCCATATGGTGCCAAATAAACCCCAACAATTACGTAACGCCTAGAGGGGGAGGGGGTGAAGTGGTGTGTTACGGACCGTGGTCAACATAACGTTAAAAAACGTTCCGTAGGATAGGGGGGGAACAATATGCCTGAAATCTGGCAGCGTTTCATTTCCGAATCAGATCTCTGAAACACATGGGGGTATTTATTTCATATTGCACGTACATATCCCTTAGGGGCTGTAGATGTGCCTTTTGGAATTAATGAACTTTGCCCTACTTAAATGGCCCATCACCGGCCATAATTAACTTTAATATGCCTGATATCTGGCAGCGTTTCGTTTCCGAAGCAGACCTCGGAAACCATTGGGGTGATTCATTTCATATTGCACACACACACACATCCCTCATGGGGTGTAGATGGGCCTTTTTGAGCTTTATCAACTTTGACTTACTTAAATGGCCGACCATAGGCCATAATTGAATTTATATGACAAACCGTGCCAGATAGCTATTTCCTTACTATACAACAAAAAATGCCCTGAAAAATTTCAACTCGATCAAAGTAACAATGGCCATAATTAACTTTATTATGCCTGATATCTGGTAAACCTAATACTACAAAACAAAATGTGTAGTTTGAGGGAGTGATATGGCCTGATTTTTTTTTAATTGAATCAAATTCAAAATGCCTAAATTCACACTTTCCATACTAGCACGGCTGTGACAGGCCTGTGTAATCTTCTCATTATGCCTATGTCAGGCTTATGGTGTTTTAATAGTATTATTCCGTCTCTGCCATGGACGCATGAGGAATTTAGCTCTCACCAAGAAACTAGCTGATGAATTCTGTTTATTTTTTACAGACATGACCTATGTGCCTGGGCAATAAGCTTGTGGGCACAATATCTTAGTATTATTTAGCGTTGAATGGATTCCATTCAAATTTTATAGGGTGATTTTCAGGGTATTTCTGAAGATATGATTAACTTTTGGAAAAAATACATTCAAAACAAGATGGCTGACAGAGGACATTTTAAAAAAATGGCCGCCCCAAAATATTGTGGGCGCGATATCTTATGAACCGCTGGTTGGATCGCATTCAAGTTTGAGGTTGTGATTTCCGGGTATTTCTGATGATCTAATTATTAACTTTTGGGAAGATTCTATTGAAAACAAGATGGCCATCCGAATAGCTTGTGGGTGTGGTGGTTCTATTGGTATTTATGATGATCTGAATACCTTTTGGGAAAAAATTATTAAAAACAAAATGGCTGACGGTGGACATTTTTAAAAAATGGCTACTAAAAAAAGCTTGTGGGGGCGATATCTTATGAAACGTTGGTTGGATCGCATTCAAGTCTTGTTCTCTGGGTATTTCTGATGATCTGATTATTTTTTTGGAAGAATCCAATGAAAACAACAACGGAGGACATTTTGAAAAAAGTAGCCACCCAAGAAGCTTGTGAACGCGATATCTTAAGAACCGTTGGTTGGATTGCATTCAAATTTATGCAGTGGGTCTCCAGGCATTTCTAATGATTTGATTAACTTTTGCTAATTCAGAAAAAAACAAGATGGCTGACGGATGACATTTTTTAAATAATAGCCTCCCAAAAAGCTTGTGGTTGCGATATCTTATGAACCGTTGGTTGGATCGCATTTAAATTTGATGCTGTGGTTCTCTTGACATACCTAATGATCTGATTAATTTTTTCACTAAAAACAAGATGGCTGATTGGGGACATGTTGAAAAAAAACCTGGTGAGGGTAATTTTCTACTTAGATTTCTTTATTGTGGCAATATCTCCAAGTTTGAGTCATGTAACGGGGATGCTATTAAAGTTTTCGTGCCGAAAACAGTCACATATAGTTTTCATTCAGACCAATCATATATGTACGAGATTTATGCAAGTAGTAGTATGCTTATTTCAATAATATGGTTGACGTTACCCTCTTTTGATTCAATGTTGATTCAATATAAGGCCTATGTCAGCGTCGCAGATCGTTTCCCAACATTAAATTTCAAACCAACATTGGGTCGACGTTTATGTTAGACCATATTGATGAAATTCAACTGCGATTTAGCATATCAATAGCTATATGCACACAATGGGCCTTATGCACACAAAACTATGGAGTCACGGGTTGAATTAACTTCAGTACATCATACTCAATATAGGGCGTACAGTGATACAGTGCATATTGTTATATCAGTAGGCCCTACTACATAATTGTAGTGTGACGTTCCTGTAACTTACTCAATAGAGCACAACAGAAACAAATAATACATTGGGGCAAGATGCCCACCATGAAATGGGGCAAGACGCCCACTGGGCATCTTGCCCCATATCATGGGTGGGCGGCTTGCCCCAAGACGCCATTTTGAGTTCGTTACCATGCCAGCTACATAATTGTTTAATTGCGCTTAAGACGAAAACCAAAGCACATTGATAACAGATGTATCAATTAAAATAACACTGGTCTGTACTAATTGGGCTATTTTCTGAAGAGTGAAATACATAAATACTCAGTTGTTCACCGCCTGACGTCCCAATTTGAGCTAAATCACTCCCCAGGTGTCGAGATCATCTTAAAAACCCAGGTGAGACAATATATGCCCTGAACATTGTGATAGCCAGGGTAGGCGTATTACCCCGCCTGGGCGTCTTGCCCCACCCTACCCTACTAATAACATAGATGTTGATATGGCATGGGAATCTTGGCTCCAGTATAGTATAGGGTCTTAGCTAACTTCTGACAATTTGTTTACGCTCAACTGTCCTAGGAGGCTTTTTACAGAGCAAAATGTAAGATCGCCGAAATCGGTGGTGACAAAAATCGAAACCAGACATATTTTGTCATGGCATGCTAATTTACCCTACATTTTATCAGCGGTGGGTAGACAGTTACGTTAAATGTAGTATTTTTTATAAAAGAAAATGATATAAACAGGAGAAAAACCAACATGGCCGCCAAAAACAGCAAAGCACGATAGTGATCAGTAAATGTTCACGCTTGACGTTTGGGTTTGAGAAGTGCAACATGCGAATCTTATGTTATCGATATTACTCTTGTTAAATGTGAACAGGTCAACTTTTGTAATAAGGAACAACATTTTATTTTGTCTCTATTAGATGTATGTGTAATAAATATAGTGTATGTGTAGTGCATGTAGAAACGTAGATTGGAATAAGTTAGGAGCTTTGTTTAGTGGTGAAATGCTCCAGAAAGTCGAATGTACTAATAAACACCACAAACCCCACCATCACCACAAACCCCACCATCACCACAAACCCCATCATCAAATCAATCATCACCACAAACCCCACCATCACCTCAAACCCCACCATCACTACAACCCTACCATCGCCACAAACCCGACCATCACCACAAACCTCACCATTACCACAAACCCCACCATCACCACAAACCCCACCATCAACACAAACCCTACCATCACCACAAATCCCACCATCACCACAAACCCCACCATCACCACAAACCCCACCCTCACCACAAACCTCACCATCACTACAAACCCCACCATCATCATAACTGAAACCATCACCACAAACCCCACCATCACCAAAAACCTCACCATCACCACAAACCCCATCATCAAATCAACCATCACCACAAACCCCACCATCACCTCACACCCCACCATCACTACAAACCCTACCATCACCACAAACCCGACCATCACCACAAACCTCACCCTCAACACAAATCCCACCATCACCACAAACCCGACCATCAACACAAACCCCACCATCACAAAAAACCCACCATCACCACAAACCCCACCATCACCACAAACCCCGCCATCACCACAAATCCCATCATCTTCACAAACCCCACCATCACCACAAATCCCATCATCTTCACAAACCCCACCATCACCACAAATCCCATCATCACCACAAACCCCACCATCACCACAAACCCCACCATCACCACAAACCCCACCATCACAAAAAACCCACCATCACCACAAACCCCACCATCACCACAAACCCCATCATCACCAAAAATCCTATCATCACCAAAAACCCCACCATCAACACAAACCCAACCATCACCACAAACCTCACCATCACCACAAACCCCACCATCATCATAACTGAAACCATCACCACAAACCCCACCATACGGAATTCGGCGTTCGCTCATCGTGATTGGCTCTATCACTGAAGTTAAGCAACGTCGCGCCCGGTTCATAATTGGATGGGTGACCGCCTGGTGACTGCCAGGTGCTGTATACACTCGTGGGGCTCAGAGAACCACGTAAATCAGATGGCTCGTCTGACTGACCTAGAGTTGGACGTGAAAGAACCTCAATGGACGTAGGCGCAGTTTCCATCCAGCGAGACCCCAGAAAATCCACAATGTGTGAGTACTTGGCACATAAGGCGAATTTGCTTGGAATGAAAATAGCTTGATGCGCCTCAATGGCAGCTCAGCTGTATATCTCCCAGGAGACTGAGTTGGAATTTGAATGATAACAGGCCTTGCTAAGTTACTCTCGATGTTCAGCGCTCTGAACAGCCGCCGGCTGGATACATGCGCTATATAAGATTTCATTCATTCATTCATTCATTCATCACCACAAACCTCACCATCACCACAAAGCCTGTTATCACCACAAACCCCATCACAAAACCCATCATCCCCACAATCCCACTATCACCATGAACACCACAATTGCCTCAATCCCACCATCACCACAAACCCTACCATCATATCAACCATCACCACAAACTCCAACATCACCACAGAGCCCACCATCACCACAAACCCCACCACCACCACAAACCTCACCATCACCACAAACCGCATCATCATCATAATTTCAACCATCACCAAATCCCCCCCCCCCATCACCACAAACCCCACCATCACCACAAACCCCACCATCACCACAAACTCCACCATCACCACAAATCCCACCATCACCACAAACCCCACCATCTCCTCAAACCTCACCATCACCACAAACCCCACCATCATCATAACTGAAACCATCACCACAAACCCCACTATCACCACAAACCCCAACATCACCACAAACCCCATCATCACCACAAACCTCACCATCACCACAAACCCCACCATCACCACAAACTTAACCATCACCACAAACCCCACCATCACCACAGACCCCACCATCACCACAAATCCCATCATCACCACAAACCCCACCATCACCACAAACCCCACCATCACCACAAACCCCACCATCACAAAAAACCCACCATCACCACAAACCCCACCATCACCACAAACCCCATCATCACCACAAACCCCATCATCACCACAAACACCACCATCACCACAAACCTCACCATCACCACAAACTTAACCATCACCACAAACCCCACCATCACCACAAACCCCACCATCACCACAAATCCCATCATCACCACAAACCCCACCATCACCACAAACCCCACCATCACCACAAACCCCACCATCACAAAAAACCCACCATCACCACAAACCCCACCATCACCACAAACCCCATCATCACCACAAATCCCATCATCACCACAAACCCCACCATCACCACAAACCCCACCATCACCACAAACCCCACCATCACAAAAAACCCACCATCACCACAAACCCCACCATCACCACAAACCCCATCATCATCACAAATCCCATCATCACCAAAAACCCCACCATCACCACAAACCCCACCATCACCACAAACCTCACCATCACCACAAACCCCACCATCATCATAACTGAAACCATCACCACAAACCCCACCATCACCACAAACCTCACCATCACCACAAAGCCTGTTATCACCACAAACCCCATCACAAAACCCCTCATCCCCACAATCCCACTATCACCATGAACACCACAATTGCCTCAACCCCACCATCACTACAAACCCCACCATCATATCAACCATCACCACAAACTCCAACATCACCACAGAGCCCACCATCACCACAGACTCAGACTCAGACTCAGACAAATTTATTCGATTTTCTACATCATACAAAGAAACAACAAAACAACAACAAAAAAAACAAAAAATGCAGAAAACCAGGAGACTTCTACATAGACTTTAGGCCGCTAGCGTAGAAGCCACCTAAAAAAATAATATATATATATATATATATGTATAGAAATAATTGACTTAAGAAAAGTACATTACAGCAAATGTAGCTAATTAGCTATAGTGTGTTCATAGTACAAAAAACTACACATGTGAGCAAACAAAACAATTGACCAAATTACAGTTATTTGAATAATTTTCAATAAAAAAACGTTTCATATAGATCATTAAACCAGAGAGACTGTGTGTATATAATTTATCTTTTATAATATGAGGACAACTGTTAATAATAGTTACAATACGATATGCAATACATTTTTTTACAAATTCATTTTTTATACGAAAGTCGATATATAGATCTTGGTTTCTGGTGTGGTAATTATGTGGATTTTTATTAAATATCAATGTTAAAAAATAACAAGGTAAGTTTCCATTCAGGTACCGATAATAAAATTTCACTTGCTGCATTTTTACCATATCTTCGAATTTTATCAATGAAAGTTGTTTTAATAGAGGTTCCGAATGAGCGAAAAGTTTACTAAACGTAATGATCCTTAAAACTTTTTTCTGTAGCAAAGAAATCTTATTCTGATGATCACCCCAAGCCAATAAACAATAGGTCATGTGAGGTAAAATTAGAGAATTATATAACAGAACTAAAATATCAGTTGGTAATGTATGTCTTAATATCATAAATAGTCCTATAGAACGAGACATTCTACTAGCAATATAGTTGACATGAGAATTCCATTTCAAATTCTTATTAATTATTAAACCGAGAAAATTAAAATTATCAACCTTTTCAATTTCAACACCATTTATAGTTATTATTGGATAAATAATTGACTTTTGACTCTGATGGAAAAACATACATTTGGATTTTGAAATGTTAAGTGACAGTTTATTAAGTTCAAGCCACAAAAATAATTTATCTAATTCTTTATTGATTAAATTTACATGTTTTGCATCAATTTTACTGATGATAGTAGTATCATCAGCAAACAGGATGAAGTTAAAAAGTGTACTTGTATTTACAAAATCATTAATATATGTTAGAAAAAGAAGGGGGCCTAGGATTGATCCCTGTGGAACCCCCGTCGTGACTTGTGCTATTTCGGAATTCTGGTTGTTAAAACGTACATATTGCTGTCTATTAGAAAGATAAGATGCTAGAAGATCTTTAGAAATACCTGAAATACCTAGATATGAAAGTTTATCAAGTAATATATCATGATTTAATGTGTCAAAGGCTTTTGACATGTCCAAAAAGACTCCAACAGGGACCTTCCCTTCTTGCATCAAAAATGTAATTTTATCTATCAATTCCAAAGCAGCAAATTCAGTTGAATGTCCTTGTCTAAAGCCATATTGACTGCTATAGAGTAATTTGTTACATTCAAAATAGGCATACAGTTGCGAGTAAACAATTTTTTCAAATATTTTAGATAAAGATGGTAAAATAGATATAGGTCTATAATTCGAAAAGAGTGTATTGTCACCTTTTTTGTATAAAGGAACAACTTTAGCAATTTTTAGTTTATCTGGAAAAATTCCCGTCGTTAACATTTGATTAATTAAAACAGTTACTGGTTGAACAATTTCCGATTTGATAGATTTTAATAAAGAATTGGAAATACCATCTACACCACAGCTGGTTTTATTTTCCAAATGATCAATTACTTTGATAATATCAATATCAATGATAATATTAAAATTAAAATTAGGTAATGTTTTTTTAACTAAATATTTTTTATATGATTTATCAGGATGTATTTTAATTTTACTTGCTAGTTCGGGACCAATATTTGTAAAAAATAAATTAAACTGATTTGCAATTTCTGTCTTATCTTTAAAAGTTTTATTGTTCCACGTGAAAAAAATCTGGGATATCAGTATGCTTCTTTGTATTTATTATGCTACTTATAGTTGACCAAGTTTTTTTTATATTATGTTTAAAATTCTGAAAACAAGATCTATATTAAGATTGCTTGGCGTCTTTAATTAGACTTCTAAGTATTTTATTATAACTACGGAGGTTTGATTTGATACTTGAAAGTTCATTAGATTCTGGTTCAGACATACGCAAAGCTTTATAGAGTTTGTTTCTAAATTGTATTGACTTCATGATTCCTTGTGTTATCCATGCGGACTTTTTATGTTTATACTTATTGAAATTTACTGTTTTGTTTTTAAAATGAGTGTCTTTTATTTCTGCAATGCAGTTATTGAAAATATTAAAATTGCTATTAGGATCAGCATCTGGACTTAAGTCTAATTTACTAAGTACATTAGATGTTTTTAGTTCTTGTTTAAAGTTATTTATGGATTCTTGGGTCTGTTTTTGCACAATAACAACTTTATTATTTTTTTTGTGTAGGGGATGTTAATTAATGCTGGCAAAATATGGCTGGTGGTCAGAGAATCTATCAGTAAGAATACCAGAAGTACATTGTACAGTATTCGAAGATAACTTACAAAATATATTATCGATTAATGTACCTTTTGTATCAGTAAGTCTAGTTGGCAACGTAATTAAAGGCAAAAAACCATGAGAAGTCACAGCATTAAAAAAATCGCCAACAACACATCTTTTCACAATATCTAGAAGATTAATATTAAAATCTCCAGCCACCAAAATATTACAATTTGAATGTTCAAAACTATTTAACAAGCAAATGAATTCTTTAATAAAAATATCATAGTCATTATTTGTTTCTCTGGGTAATCTGTAAACATTACCGATTAAAATTTTTTTGTGGGCTGAAAAGCCTGATATTTCAAGGAATTGAGCCTCCCATTTTTCAAAATTATTAGAAATAGGTACTAGAGTGTAGTTATAAATATTATTTAAATATATCACCAAACCACCTCTTTCACTACAACGTTTACCTTGAAAAATACAGGTATATCCAGGTAAATTAAAAAGTGAATAGTTCTCATCGTCGGCGAGCCAGGTCTCTTGTAAACAAATAGCGCCAAATTTTACGTTGTTTTGTTTCAATTCATCAATAAATATTGTTAACTCGTCAAATTTAGACCTTATACTAGCTATATTGGTACTGAATATGATAAAATTATTTGTATGTTCCTTTAATAGTTTAATTGCAGAATCGTGATCAAAATAATGTGAATGGTTAATTAACGTCACAGAGTTATCTGGCTCGTCGACGTTGAAAACCTTAGAAAGCGAGTTCAGGTCAACACCACCTATGGTATTTAAAAATATTTGGTTTGTCATTATACTAAAATAAAGTAATATTTAAATACACCTGATAATTTATTGAACTCTGAAATACAGCGAATTATAAAGCTATGTACAACCTCATAACTGTAACAAAATATATATGTATACATGTTTTTATATAATGTGCTGAGCCCTGTGCACGGAAATAGTGCATTCATGATAACTGGCTTTAGTGTAATGCCATGTGTTATCAAAAAATATGTGCAAAGTAGAAAAACGTTAAAATAAAATAAAAGGTGTGTCAATGACATAAACGGGTCTATAAAGAGAATGTCAAAGAACGTCAATTGGACAAGCAATAATATATAAACACGATAACAAAAATGTGTAATATTACAGCTGTGAAAAACATTCACTAATTATAATATATTTGAAAAAACCAAAAAAACGATACATACAGATATGTAACAAGTGGATCCGATCCGTCAAGCGAGTGTGAGAATGTCAAGTACATGTAGGCTTAATTGTCTACTGTTGTCGTCTGTTGTCGATACGAGCGATGACGTTGTTTAGGTCGTCGAACAACTGGATCTTTCCTTTATGTCCTTTCTCTGTCTGAATCCAGATACTACCATTCCACGACCAGGTAGAAGCCACACCGGCATGAATCCGTGCACGATTTAACAGTTTTACATTCATATGTGTTAGATCATCAGTTATGACGAACCCAGAGCCTTTCAGCGCTCTCCTCGACGTTAATATCCGATGACAGTCATCCCGACGAAAAAATCTGGCAATAATGGCGGGGGGTTTTTCATTTCTGCCTCTACCTACTCTATGTGCCGCATCCAGATCGTCAACATGTATAGTGCCGATTTTAAGCTCGTCGCGTAACAAATCAATCACCTGTTGCTTACAGTCTTTATCGGGGTTTACAGGAATGCCGTGAAAACGGAGGCACCATCTCCTCGAATACTGTTCAGTGTCGTTGTTTAGAATGGTGGTCTCCTTCCATTGCTCCTGACCGGTGCTCAATTCTTTTTCACACCCTGACACTTTAGCCTCCAAATCATGCACCTTTTTTTCCAAGTCCGTCTGTTTCGCCTTCAGTTTATTATTTTCAGCTACCACACTGCTAATGCGAGTCTGCATATCAGATAATTCTTTTTTGATAATTTGCTGAATTGACTTTTGGAAATCTTTCAAAGCATCTTCCAAAGCTTTCTTTATTAACAGCTCCACAGTATTCTCAGAGACGATATTGAACGATTCATCCGTGTCGGTCGAAGGGTGCTGTCGCCTGTTTTTTTTGGCTTTTGGTGGCTTACCTTGCTCACCCATTGTACACGCTGTTGTACAGACAGAGTATATACAAATAATCGCTCAGCACTGTTTCTGGTAACAACTGTATATCAAATACTTGTATATGTGTACATTGAGAAAAAAAGAAACATCCGTCTGCCTTACAAATTATAGGGAATATCCTTAAAACCTCATTATGATCGTCTTCAGATGACTTTTATTCACATTATGAAACCTAATATGATGTCCTTATTGACGTTAAAAGCGGTAAATATCACATAATTATGCAGAGCGGGTTCACTGGCCTGTTCACCCTGACGCCATCTTCATTCCAAGACCACAAACCCCACCATCACCACAAACCTCACCATCACCACAAACTGCATCATCATCATAACTGCAACCATCTCCAAATCCCCCCCCCCATCACCACAAACCCCACCATCACCACAAAACCCACCATCACCACAAATCCCACCATCACCACAAACCCCACCATCACCACAAACCCCACCATCACCTCAAACCTCACCATCACCACAAACCCCACCATCATCATAACTAAAACCATCACCACAAACCCCACTATCACCACAAACCCAACATCACCACAAACACCACCATCACCACAAACCCCACCATCACCACAAACTCAACCATCACCACAAACCCCACCATCACCACAAACCCCACCATCACCACAAACCCCAACATCTTCATAACTTAAACCATCACCACAAACCTCACCATCTTCATAACTCAAACCATCACCACAAACCCCACCATCTTCACAACCCAAAACATCACCATTACATCACTAGGCGTGCAAGGCATGTGGTCAATAGGCTCATGAAGTAACTGCATGCCCGTTATAGATAGTGTAATAAATGCATATTTGAAACAGTTTTTTTCAAATATTTGTTTAGAAACTGGATTAGTTTCAGACGATTGGTGTATTGGCATTATTAAACCACTAAAACAGGTGTCCTTGGATAACCCAGTCCCGCTAACCACGCTTATTAGGTATTTTTATCACTGTCTATTTGGTTTTATTTGTCTGTCAGGTATTTAAACAATAATACTTATACTCTGATATAATAATGTGGTTAAGATGAAGGAACGAGCATTCAAGTTGACGCGCTACGATCCACCGTGAGCTGTGCCTAGCTCTCACTCTGATACATGCCCCTTAAATCCGTCTATAATAGACGGATTAGTTAGAGAATACGTTGTAATAATATACATGTTGATCTGGTTTGGGAATGTTGGCTCTAGTGCTACGATGATGCAACAAGATCAAATGTACCCCCAGGAATTTACCACCTTGGTTGACCTTGAAGTGAGACGTCTGAAAAAGAAGCAAGCTTGGACAACAGCTAAGAAGTTTAATAAAGGTCATCATTGGAATAAATTTAGAAAAGTAAGAAATTATTTACATAAATTATTGTCGTTCAAGTACAACTAGTTATTGCTGATTTGTCTGAAACACTGAAGGAAAACCCTAAACGATTCTGGTCTTATTGTAGATCAAAAAATATATACATAGAACAAATTGTCATGAAGCTCTAAGCGCCACCAATCACAATCATATGGCTTGTATGTTCAATAAATGTTTTGAATTAGCTTCTAATAACAACACTGGTGAGTCATTAGCTTTTGTAGTGGCTAAGATAGCTTTTAGAGTGGCTGTGATGTCTTCCTCAGTGGCCAAGATCATTTTTTGCCTGATATCACTTTTAAAGTGCCTGTTATCACGTCTTCAGTGGTTAAGATCACTTTTGTAGAGACCGAGATCCCTTTTGTAGTAGCTGAGATAATTATGAAGGAGGATGTGATCACTTCTCATTTGGCTAAGATCACTTTTATAGTGGCTAAGATAATTTGTGAAGTGGCTGTGGTCACTTCTTCCGTGGCCTAGATCACTTTTGTAGATGGTGAGATAACATTTGAAGTAGCTTCAGTGGCTGACATCAATTTGTTTGTAGCCAAGATCACCTTTGTAGTGGCTGCGATAATTATTAAGGAGCATGTGATCACTTCTTCGGTGGCTAAGATCACTTATGTAGTGGCTAAGATAACTTTGAATGTGGTTGTAGTCACTTCTTCAGTGGCCTGACGATCACTATTGTAGTAGATGAGACAACGTTTAAAGTGGCTGTGATCATTTTTTTCAGTGGCCAAGATCATTTTTGTAGTAGCTGCGATAACTTTTAAAGTGGTTGTGTCTTCTTCGGTGGACAAGATCACTTTTAAAGTGGCTTCTGTGGCTGACATCAGTTTGTTAGTGGCCAAGATCACCTTTGCAGTGTCTGAGCTTATTAATAAGGAGGATGTGATCACTTCTTAAATGATCAGTAAAGTATCTGTGATATTAACCGAGCTATAACTCAATATACATTTTTCGGTAATGGCGGCACAAATTGGCATAAAAATAGCACGTGGGACATTTTTTCAGCTTGTGAACATAGCTAATCGTTTTCTATGAGGTTTTTTCCAAGCTAGATACACCAATTAGAAGTATATTTCTAAGGGTGCACGGGAACCCTATTTTTCGACTAGACTAATAAGGTTTTCAAAGCCACATTCAGAGGTTATAAAAATAATTTCAAATAATAGCAAAAAGAATGCGAAACATAAAAAAATCTAAAAACAAAAAAAACGGAAAGTGAAATTAAATTAAAACAAGCGCAAAAAAATTCCATCAATGAAACATTTGGCGGCCATTTTGTTTTTTTATGTCGTTTATTTATTGTAAATCAACTTCCAATCCTTTAATCAGCACATTTGTAAACAAATTAATTATTAATAATCACTCCCTATGTTATTTCTGTGAGATAGTTGGCCATTTTGGATTTTACTCTCTTAAAAATCCTCCTATGAATATCCAGAGTAAACAAATTTTGTGTGGCTTATCCAGACCTTATACCAGACCGTGGTACAATAATATTTTGGTAAGGAATTTGTTCTAGGTTTTTTCCTAACTTTCCCTGACTAAATGACACAGTCGCAGCCATACCTCACCATATTAATGGTCAAGTCCGACTTCCAAGCAAAACAACAGGCGTTAACCCAATGTTTTTTCAATGATTGGCCAGCATAGTGAACGGTAGCCCAGCATTAAAACAACATTGGTTTATTGCTTCTTGTTTGCTGGGTTTGCTCTCACATGCCTGTTTGATTGATTGATTGATTGATTGATTGATTGATTGATTGATTGATTGATTGATTAATTGATTGATTGATTGATTGATTGATTGATTGATTGATTGATTGATTGATTGATTGATTGATTGATTGATTGATTGATTGATTGATTGATTGATTGATTGATTGATTGATTGATTGATTGATTGATTGATTGATTGATTGATTGATTGATTGATTGATTGATTGATTGATTGATTGATTGATTGATTGATTGATTGATTGATTGATTGATTGATTGATTGATTGATTGATTGATTGATTGATTGATTGATTGATTGATTGATTGATTGATTGATTGATTGATTGATTGATTGATTGATTGATTGATTGATTGATTGATTGATTGATTGATTGATTGATTGATTGATTGATTGATTGATTGATTGATTGATTGATTGATATATTTATTTAATAATAATTATATTTGTGATATATGTATACATGTATAAGATATTTTTAAACGAAGCCGTAATTGGGATTGTGAATGAAACCCATAAAATGTGCTGACGTAGGCTACTCCTGCAGGTTGGTCAAACATAGGCCTAGCAATTTAGGCAAACGACACTACTGATTTTGTGCTATAATTATTTATTAGTATGACATTGTAAAATCATAGGATACGATATATACTTAGCTTTTGGACTGGACAATCTATCAGCTTAAAAAAAGTGGGTGAATAGGACGTCATCATCCGAGTTATTAACCAAGGCTATCCAATGTTCAATACTTTTATTTCTAGAATATGTAAATCGCGTCAGCAAGAAACTACTTCAAATGAGTGCAAATTCCATTTAAATAACTTGTTTGCTATATGGTTTATGTAGATTAATATAGAATAATTAAATCAATTATCTCATAAAATGCGTCGGATGAAGTTTAATTATGATAGATATTTATTGACGACGGTAAGTCTATGCAGACTTATGCGTCATTAAAATGAACATATGTACAAGACTATATACAATAGGATTAGTTCGATAAAATATACATGCTAAGTTAACTTAAACATGTTAAAATCAAACGACATCATATACTAAAACAAGCACAGGTTAAATAAAATATGCATGAGAACTATTTAAAATAACATACAGTTAAACAGCATTGGCATGATATTTTTAAGTTTCCCGCACCAAAACCAGAGATAAAATAGCTACTGCATATAGCAAAAAAAAAACTCTGGAAAGCGTAGAAACCGAGTAATTACATAATGAGTGAGAGTAGGTATAGAGAAAAAAAAAATAATATTAGTTACATTGAACATGTTAAAAAAAAACAATCTAAAAAATGCATTGACTGACGTCAGCTCGAAACACCAGATGATTAGAGGAATCACCAGCCGCACCAGTCGCTGATACCACAGTGGTGTTCCCCCGACAGCATGGATGATTTCATGAGTGGATGATTAGAGGAATCACCAGCCGCACCAGTCGCTGATACCACAGTGGTGATCCCCCGACAGCATGGATGATTTCATGAGTGGATGATTAGAGGAATCACCAGCCGCACCAGTCGCTGATACCACAGTGGTGATCCCCTGCCAGCATGGATGATTTCATGAGTGGATGATTAGAAGAATCACCCGCCGCACCAGTAACCCTATGCTCCAATCGTTTTATAAAGTGGAGGTACGCGACACGCTTAAGGTTTTAAAACAGCTATAGGTGTATTTTGCTAAGCATATTCCTAATGGTCGATGTGTAGATGACATAATATATATAAATTTGTCGTCGTTTGAGTGTGAGTCAAATTCACTATAAGTTTGCTTTCGGCAAGTAAACTAGTTCGCTGCGTAGCGAAGTAAGAGCAAGTAATTAAAAAATGAATTTCGTCATCAGCGGAGTTTGATGTACATCTTTGACATATGCGCTGTCCTAGTGGTAGTTTTTGCGGCTTGACATGCCTTCCTCGTTCAATTTCTAGCATATGTGAGCTCATTCTTAATTTTGATAGTGCCTTCATCCACCTTGTGTCGGGGATGATTATTATGTCATTAGACAAAACCAGAAAATTATTTTTATTTTTATTTTTTAGATCATTACATCTGTCAACTTTTGCAGAAATCATCGATTCATTTTTGCGGTTGATTTAAGGAGATGACAAAAATGGTATATAATGACACTTGACGGCAATGATTTATTAATTTTGGAATGTTATTTAACATCCCTCTTCGTGCATCTGCAATGAGACAATGAAAATTAATTTTAAAGAAAAACATATTGGAAATCCTCCTCCTGGAGCTATATTCTCAAACGGATATTAAGCACCTGATTGGTCAAGATGATCATCTTAACCAATCGTATGGTTAAGATCTAGATTAAATACCTTGCGAATACCAGCCCAGTACCTGCATCAGAAAATGCCTCTTCTCTGTTTAGGTACAGCCTGATAGCCGATGGCAACATGATTCAGCGACAGGGACCATGAAGGTCAAGTCAACATAAGCAATCACTCTGTTTTCATAATCTACGGATTTTGTAAAGATCGTCTATAATTTCTTATGATCGCTACATGGACTATATTTCGCTCTGCAAAGTAGAAAAGGCGGTAACTGTTTACTTGCAAAGTGAACTGCTCTTGCCTCTGGCTTCACGCGACCGTACGCTGTCGTGAAAAGCAAAAATGCTTGTATCTGCTTACTTCTTGCCTTTTGACTCCACGCGACAGTACTTTAGTACATCGGATAACTTACTGTGTGTACCCAGTAAGCACAAAACATTTGTATAACATTTATGCAATGTTGGCCCAACGTCGAAGACGTTGAACCGACGTTGTATAAATGTTATACAAATGTTTTGTGTTTACTGGGTATGACATAAAAAAACAATTATACGATATGTACAATGTTCAAGATTTCTCAAGAAAATACTTCCCGTGATACACAGAAGTAAAATGAGCGAATTGCGATATTATGTTCAATCAATGTAACAATGCGATGCGTTTGTTTTTATTGGTTTTATTTTGTTGATAAGCATTTAAAATTACGAATGCATGATACAATTGTATACCCTTTCAGTGCGTAAAATAACTTGAAATTTTGATCATAAAATACGATGGTACCGGAATAGATAAATACCACACAAACGATGCTATTTAGAAATAAATGGATTCACTATTAATTTGGTTTTGTTATGACCTTTCACACAAAATAAAAACATAATAACTAAGAAACTAAGCACATTATTGTATCAAATTTATTATGTCTGTTCTAAACACCTATAGGCCTAAGACTGTAGGCCTAAGAGAGTGAGCATTTATCCAACATATCGGCTAAAACTATAGCGAAGTACAATCTGATCCAAAACCAAATATTTATTGTAATTTCGTTAGGGGTTATGTCAAGTTAAAAAAAATCCAGAAATCCGAGAAATACTCGGATTGGTCAGACCGCATACACCCACCCGCCAATCCATTTGTTTTTAATTTTTTTTTGGAAATAATTAGAAACATGAAAACAACACAAAAAAACACAACATTTCCAAAAAAAAAATCGAGTTGGGGCTTGACCCACCCACCCACTTCCGAGTTTTTTTCGGATTTTTGGATTTTTTTAATTTGACAAAACCCCTTAACCAATAACAGACTAAATAATGGCAACCTATACTGACAAGAGAACTATTTTGAGCTGATCACTGGACTACTGGAATAGTATCATTTCCTGGCGCATTTCCTCTGTATGATGAGCATCATTTACCATCTCACCAAGGACATCTCTCTCCTTTTTGTGATCGTCGACTCAATCTCACCATACTTAAAATTTCCTATTATCGTCGGTATGGGGTCAGATCATTTACCGTGACTGCAATAGGTAGTGTTGGCCAGAGATGCGTGGAATTAAATGACAAGTTTAATCACGAACGAATCATAATGAAGTTTGAAACCGCTTATCATGCTCCAAATAGTGATTTGTTTTGTACTACTGTGCCCGTACGGTACCTTATAAAACATATTTATTATAAACATATAGGAAATCATTGCACTGTATAATTTTAGGTCACACAGGGTGTCCTTTTACGCCCTGTCTTCCTATACCTGCTATATGCGTAATACTTTAATTTCAATGTCATAATTTGAAATAATTTGTTTTGATATATTGTGATAATAATGGCAGTAGAATGCCTTTGATCGGCAATAACCAGAAAAGAAACGAGCTCTTATTAATAGCTCATTTGCATATGAGGATCGTTAAGACTCAACGAGTGGGTCAGGGTGTTTGTAACCTCCCTATACATGATAAATAGGGAGACAAACAGGGAAAATCAAAGAGCTTTTTATATTCTCTCAAGCGCAGGACAAGGTCACGAAAATTAAAAAGAGCTCGTTTCGTTTCCGGTTGATAAAACGGGCCCTGGTTTATATGATGATAAATGTAAATCCCTAGTAGGATTAAAATCTTACAAGCTGGGCCCAAAATAGCACATTGCCCTCTCAACACAAGATATTGTTATTTCGACTTTGTTGTGAGACCATGCCCTCCCCAGTCATCACTACTCAGTATTGAAGTACGAGAATTGAGCCAATATTGGCTCGATGCTGGGCTAGCATCGTAGTCGATGGACCCAAATTCGGCCAGTACTGGGTGAAAGTGTCGTGTTTTTTGAGTATACATGTTGCATACAGTCCACCTGCTCTGACGTGCAAAGACAAGGCAGCATGTGCTATACTGCCTTTTGGCTTTGCAGAGCAGTGTTGTACAAGGTCAAATCTGGTGACATGGACTAAAATATATTTTATCTTATAACCCTTTTAGCGCGTGGACCGACTTTATACGTCAGAATCTGACGTCTAAAGTTGATTCACGCACTGTTTTTATTTTTTTTTATTTATTAAGCTTTCTATAAGTACAAGTACATGTGTGTAGAATATACATGATACACTGAAAGAACTGACAAAAATTATTGACCATAAACCTATAACATAGGTATTCAAATGAAGCGGAAAGATTTTATGATGATTTTAAATTGAAAATAAACCCTTTGGTCTCCATTGTTTATACAAACATTTTCAGCGTTGCTATGGTTTAGTGATCGCTAGAATAGGATTTTTCTGTGCAGGTCACACGGATCACTTGTCCCCGAGGTGTCCTGGCCTCTTCCTGTCAAATCCGGAGCGTCATCATGCCAGGTAAGGTCTGCTCCGCCACAGTGCCGCCCTGCAAATCCAGACAGCAGTAACTGCTTACTTGTCAAGTAAGCAGTTACTGCTATTTGCTTTTATTTTGCACGATGCAGCGGATCCGGCTCAACCATTTGAGGACGCGTGACAATACCATGTGTTTTTGATAATTGTTGATGTTTTTTAGTTGATTGGAAGTCAGTCATTTACACCTGCAAATTTAAGCAAAATACTAAATAAAATGTAACAGAAGCCAGTATGGAACGAGCTCCTTCGCTTCTTACTACTCATTAACCCTTTAACCGCCGGTGCAGTCGATATTGGTTTTTTACATTTTTTATTAGCACATTACAGTCATATAAACTCTTAAACATGGTAAAGATAAAAAGTGACATTAATCAGCAAAATTAAAAAATTTTGACCCCTATTTTGTCAAATCTGAAAGTTGTGTCTCGTCAGCGAGACACAACTTCAAGTGGGTGAAAATTGTAATTGAATGATTTGGCGGCTAAAGGGTTAGCCCTTTCCATGCGGCTCCTTACCCCCAGCCAAGATCCAAAAACGTTCCTCAATTGCGGCTCCCGGACCCCAGGCGGGATTATGACAATTTTCAGCTAAAATTTAAACAGTAGCCTATAGACTAATGTCCAACGTTTAGATCTTCAGTATACTATAGAATGCCATAAACAGTATAAAATGTGAGCCATTATGTAAATTGGACGCTTTTATGCACAGCTGAGCCAACCCACACCACCCCCAAAAATGAGTTAAGCTCCCCAAACTGTAGACAGTGACCATAGCTCCTAAAGAAAAAAAAATTAGCCTAAGTTATTTTCAAGTCGCCACCAGATGACTTCGGAGCAACCCACAAATGGGAAATCTGGAGTTTGGTTCATGCACAAGTGGACCAACCCACATTTCCATCATTTAGCTTTATGCACAACTGGACCAACCCACATTTTGACTGCAGCTCGCATAGGTCTGCAAGGACACACAATGTTGCCCCCCAAACGCAAACGCTTTTATAAAGCTAAAGAAGTAGTGCAAGCTAGAGATGACCTAACCTTGTTTTGTGACATATACAATGTTTTTGTATGTTTCTTTTTGTGCTGAATTCCAATCCGATAAGTGCCAGATTGAAAAGTTTGAACATTTTTGTAGATTCAAGGTCAAAGGTTAATCTCAAGGTCAAATATGATTTTTCAAGAAATGAAGCTAGGAACAAGTGTAATACCTCATTTCCATGTGATTTTGACTGGGCAATCCATTTCGAAAACTATTTTTCTTATTTTATGGTAATTTTCAAGGTCAAAAGGTCAATTTCAAGGTCATGCAAGAGAAATATAAGTTTTGAAAAATAAAGCTAGGAAAATGTGTAATACTTCTTTTTCATGGGCTTTTGACTGGAAAATCCATTTGAAGTATTATTTTGGTGATTTAAGCTCATGATCAAGGTCGATTTTATTTCAAGGTTATTTAAAAGTCAATCCCAAAGTCAAAAATGTGAAAATATGATTTTTAGCAAATACAAATAGCAGAAGAAGTGTAGTACGTCGTTTTGATGTCATTTCGACTGAATAATCCATTTCAGTTACTATTTTGATAATAAAGGGTTATTTTCAGGGTCACTGTGTCAATATCAAGGTCAGGTAAGCGAAAATATGATTTGTAACAAATAAAGCTAGAAACAAGTGTAATAACTTTTTTTCGTATGATTTTGCCTGAAAAATCCTTTACTGGTACTATTTTTGATGATTTTAGATGATCCTCCAGGTCAAAAGGTCAATTTCAAGGTCAAATATGATTTTAACATATATGCTACAAATTGCAGCACGTATAATACATTGTTTTGGTGTGATTTTGACTGGATAATATAATTCTAGTAGGGTTTTAATGAATAAACATCATCAAAGTAAAAAGATCAGGCGACAAGAAGTCATTAAAGGATGGTGGAGAGGCATTAAAAAGCGGCAGGAAAGCAATACAGGTCAATGGAGAGGCGTTAATAGGCGACAGGAACGCGTTAAAGGATAATGTGATGCGTTAAAGGGCGGCAAAGATAAGCTAAAAGGCGACCCAATGGCCCTAAAGCAAAGAGGGTATATGCGTATAGGCTCTTTGCCTAAAGGGTGACGGGAATGGGTTAAATGACAATGAGGAGGCGTTAAATGGCAATGAGGAGGCGTTAAAGGGAATGAGGAGGCATTAAAGGGCAATGAGGAGGTGTTAGATGACAACGAGTAGGCGCTAAGGGGTGAAGAATATGCGTTAGTGTGCGGCGGGATTCGCTAAAACGTGGTGTGGGACATTAAAGGACTATGGAACCGCGTTAGAATGTGACGAAAAAGCACTAAATAACGTTAACGGGCGATGGTGAGGCGTTAAAAGGAGATGGATAGGTGTTTAAGAGCGAGGAGAAGGCGTTAAAAACGACAGGGTGTCACTGAAGGGTGACGAAGAAGCGTTAACTGGCGACGGAGAAAGGTCAAAGGCCGATAGAAAGGAGTTAAAAGGCGAAGAAAAAGAGTTAAAAGTCGACGGAGATGCATTGAAAGGCGATAGAGAGGCGTTAAATGACAATGGGAAGGCGGTAAATGCGATGAGGAGGTGATTAAAGGCGATCATGAAGCGACGGAAAGGCTTTAAGTGGCGACGTATCATTAATATTTTTGTAACAACAATGTAATAAAAACATGTTTTATCTGAGTTTGAGCAATTTTATACAGCTTCTTGAAGAGTTTAAAAATAAAGTGCAAATAAATAATTATATGTTTACGATCGTTTCAGACATCTGTGCTAAAATACTGTCATGCTCCGAGATATTAAATACATAAAAATAGATAAATAAATAAACTGGTATTTTATAATATATCTAAACGGCTGTCAACATGATTACGATTTCAGAAAATTTGTGGTAGCTAGCCATACAAAGCTTGACATAAACTTTTCATCGTGATATACTATTAAAACAATGTATCAAGTTATCATGTTCATACTTCTGCTCTAAGAAATGCTACATTATCGCAGTAACAGTGCTCAAATAATTTTCTCGCATTTTTTTTGCATATATTTGTAATAACATTTCAATACATTCCAAATTAATTATAATAATAATTGTGAGTAAAAGTACTGATATTTTTTAACAATGATGCGGCATCGTTCAATATGAAATATTAATTAAAATTAAAGGGACCCCTTGGGATGAGACATTTTCAATTTTGTCAGTTTTGAAAATTTAACTTATATGAAGCTATATAGCCTACTGATCTTAACTAAAAATACAAAAAAGTCAAAAAACTATTTTAAGGCACAGAAAAAGAGTGAAATAGTTCAATTTCCAGGTCGTATATTGCGATGTAAACAAAACAAATCAGCAATATACAGCACTTTCCACCACATATTCCCACGTCTTGGACGGGGAGATCAAAGCAATCGCCCCTAATTGGTGTCTGATTGGTGTCTTATAGCCAGGACATGAGGTGATACACCTGCAACACTGATTGTCTGCCCAACGCTGGGCCGACGTCATCACCATGTGGCCCAATGTTGTAGGAACATTTAACCGTCCTTTAGCAAGTGTTTAGGTGTACAAAAAGTTTGTTTGGGTTTTAAGCGGTTTCATAGAAATGTTGATAAAAAATATTTTTTTAAATCCAAAAATTCTGAAAAAAATAAAATCACGTTTGGGGGATACACTACTTCATTACAAAAACTAAAAACGAAAATTGATGTCATCCCAAGGGGCTGCTTTAAAATACTTTTCTTTCCGTTTACACGACCGACCTTATTTCAACCCTCCCCCCCCCCCCTCCTCTAGACCGTCCTATCCCTATTTGTTTTTTAGTGTGTATTTTTTTATGTGAACAGCCCCTTTGGGCTAATTTGACAGCTTTTATCCCTCGCCCACGAAGTCATCACCATGTTTGGCCGTGCGGCCGTGTTTTGTTTCCGGACAATATCTCGGATTGTCTTCATATTGCATAAACACATCGATTATTAGGGGGTGTATATGTGCCTTTTGAGGGTTATGGCCATTGACCTAATTTTTTACCTTTGATTTTCAGGCGATTATTGACTTTAATTGATGGACGATGATAAATTAAGTTTCCAAACAATATCTCGGAAAGCATTTGCTGGATT
The DNA here is from genome assembly GCA_964017125.1 of Flabesymbios commensalis. Classification (NCBI taxonomy): domain Eukaryota; kingdom Metazoa; phylum Annelida; class Polychaeta; order Terebellida; family Flabelligeridae; genus Flabesymbios; species Flabesymbios commensalis. Next base: position 23,788,310 of record OZ024913.1, on the reverse strand, counting down.
TTTTTCATACTGCACACACACATACCCTAGGGGGTGTATGTGTGCCTTTTGGGGGTTATGAACTTTGACCTAATTTATGACCTTCAATTTTAAGGTGATCATTGACTTTAATTGATGGCGGATGTTCAGTTCAGTTTCCGGACGATATCTCGGAAAGCGTTTGCTGGATTGTTTTCATATTGCACACACACATCCCAAGGGGGTGTAGATGTGCCTCTTTGGGGGTTATGACCTTTGACCTAATTTTTAACCTTTGACTTTGAGGCCATTGTTGACTTTAATTAATGGCGAGGGATATCGTTAGCGTCAGCGCTCTTGTTTGAAGTGAATAGTTTCTTCATGTACCCTATTTTGGAGGGCCATGGAATCCGAGAAAAACTCGTGGGTGGGTGGGTGGCTCAAGCCCCAACTCGGATTTTTTTTTTAATATTGTGTTTTTTGTGTTGTTTTTTTCGTTGTAAAAGTTTCCAAAAATATAAAAAAATGGACAGGCGGGTGGGTGTTTGTTGTCTGGACAATCCGAGTTTTTCTCGGATTTTTGGAATTTTTTTAACTTGACAAGACCCCTAACCACAGTCCATACCATCATTGATAGCCATTTTGATATCCTTCAAATGTGTTTGAAGTCTATCTAAATAATGTAAATATGGCCTGAAATTAATCATTTTTTCAATTTAATTCCGCAAGTAAAACGATCAACCCAAAAATATTTCGCATGGAAATGGTTAATATACGCCTGCTATGTAGACTAATATAGAAAGGTGCACAGGCTTATTTCGCACAAAAAAGGCAGGACAGTTCATTGCAACATTTTCTTTTACTATACTTTTAAAGTGAAATGACTTCACATTGTCAGTGTTTAAAGTGTCAATTTAGTTAATCAAATAGTTTGTGGTACATGTTTACCTGGTCAAAAAATTGAATTTAGAAACCAAATCATAAAAAATAAACATTTATCATTCTTTGAACCCTTAAACTGCGTCAGCAATTCCAGATAGAAATAAGCAAAACACCACTAGCAGCGAATTTAGCAGCATGGTAATAGTAATAATAGCCAACTGAATATTGATTAAATATTATTCCCCTGATTTTTTCAAAAGAATATTTTTCACATTTTGAAAAGTGCATTTCTTGGGTGAATATTTTTACGTACTTGACAAAAAACAAGTTAATAAAGGTACGTGATATCTACCATTTGACATGCTGAATAGCTGTCGGAAATGTTCAACAAAAAAAATACAATAAAAGAGGTGTAATTACCGTTACGTTACCTGAATAGTAGCCACATTTTGGTCATTAAACAAATTAAACAGCTATAAAAATGTGAATACTGCTCGACTAAAATACAGTACCTGTTATTACTTGAAATGCGGAACAATAAAAGAGATAATTACTTAATTCAGAATCTTGACAATAGCGTACAGTGATTGTATGGGAAGGCAGATGGACTCCACCGGACGCACATCTAGCTCTGTCAATTAAATCAAGGTCTAGGTTATTTATCACAAGGCGAACAGAAACCATGCATGGACGGCAAGATAATGCCACAGGTGTTCATGTCAACGGTCATACGAAGTCTGAGGCATACAGTTTCAGTTTTCAGTTTTTTAATAAGGGCCTAACTGATAATGAGTGGACTAAACTAAACATCTAAGTCATTGCGCTTAGGGTCCCGGCTAAAATGATAAAAAAACTTATTGTGTTCAAGTTTGGGAATATAGGTTTAACCCCCCCCCCCGCCCCTTTACACCTCACGTTAAATTCAGCTATTACACCATGTTTTAACAATGTGACGCATACATTTGTCTAGTTGCAGGAGTCAGGTAAAACGTCATTACTAGTTATAACTGAACACTTGTCGGGTCGTGGTAGTCGCGCTCGCCTGAGATTGAGAATCGGACGGAGATCCTTAGTGGCCGAGTCAACCATCTCTCGAGTCTGTACATTCAAAATAGAGTACTTTATTTTGAATGTACACACTCGAGAGCTGGTTGACTCGATCACACAGTTATAATCCCCGTCCAATTCTCAATCGCAGGCAATTGTAGAGCTCTCGCCTCTGTTAACCCTTGTCCTGCTATGCCCGGATATATACGGGATTAAGGATGTTTTAGGTGAATAAAAATATCACTTAATTTTGACAAAATAGTTTTTAATAGACGCTTTGTTGATCCAATAATTTAATTTTAGACATGTCTATTTTTCATAAATAGTAATATTTTTCGTCATTTGAAGCTGGAAATTGCGTTAGCAATTCCAGCTTCAAATGACGAAAAATACAATTGAAGCAATTCAGCAGGACAAGGGTTAAAACATACCACTACATTATGTTCTTTGTCCGACTAGTACATACTAAGCCGGGAATGGAGAGTTATTGTTGACCTATACAGACCAATTATCATGGCGGGTCTATGGTATTAAAATCGTTGAGGTGTGACCAAGCTATTGATTATGAGGGGTCCTCATTATGATCGGATGTGTTTAAACCCTCGGAGCTCTACATACTTAGCTGTGGAAACGTCCTCGGCCTTCGGCCTCTGCCTTTTCCACAGCTAAGATACATAATTAACATGTATGCGTAGTGATGTAATGGTACTGCCATAGAGAACGAGATGTTCGTCCAATATTGGTTCAATGTTGGTACATCGTCTACGACGCTGTCCCAACATTAACACCTACAGCATTTAAATCATTTATTTACTCATATTTGTTCAATTTAAAACCAAGCATTTGCAAGTATTGATGTTTAAGCACACATTCCATTCCCTATAACAATGATTTACCCCCTAAATTATGCAAATAAACATTTTTGAAAACGACTATGGTGGAGCTTAGCGGTAGGCTATATAAGAATTATTATTGAGCTGGCATCGAGTAAACATCTCGTGTCATATTGGCTGGCAGGAGTAAGCAATCATTGGGCGTCTCCTTCCCAACAATGCTCAAATACTGGTAGCTAGATGTATCACACTGTCCACCAGACAGACAACTGTTATTTTGGATAGGTAACATGTGCTGGACACAAAATAAGACATTCTTACGACATGCACCCTGTCAAACATACTAATTGTATTTCCACGACTGGGTATTCGGAAAACAGGGCTATAAACCTGTCAAATTGCGGACATTATTGCCCAAAGACCATGTGGCGGAGGCTGGCGTAATCAGGGTTTAAAGTCCGCCATATTGAATGCTTATCTTCTGCTTCATCCAAGCGAGCACAAAACATTTGTATTACATTTGTACAATTTTGGACCAACGTCAAAGACGTGGACCAGCGTTGTATAAATGTCATACAAATGTTCTCTGTTTGCTCATCTTCATCTATCCAGTTGTCTGCTACAAGCAGACTCACTGGTAGTCTGACGGTCAGACCTGATAGGGCAAGATGTGTTTGCTAGGATACCAGTAAATTGTGTCAGTAAGTCAGAACACTACACAGATCACCTGAATTGTGCAAAAATGTGTTACTAAGCGATTTATTTTGAGTGTGCGAGAAGCCATGTAATTTTTGACGTGTCATGGTTATACATTTCTGACATGAAAAACATCTGACTGGTCAATTACGCTAACTTTTCCTCCGGCATTAGAAAACGTGCACTTTTTCGTAATAAGTAAATGTAATGCATCTACTTGTATACCTGGCAGTTTGAACGTGAGATTCTGACGTCTAAATTAAGTCGATCCTCGCACTGAAAGAGTTAACTAGTTATTATGATCGTAGATTCATAAAAGAGGCACTCAAATGAACCAGAAAGAGCTAAGTAGGCGATTCATGATGGTTTCGTTGGTCTCGGATTTATCAAAATATTTCAGCGTTTTAAAGGTAACACATGTTAGTGATCATGGTGATGCTGCATGTCATGTCATGTCTAATATACATAACGCTGACTTCTTCAAATAATAATTTACATAGTTTTGTTCAAATTAAGAGATCACGCCTTGCTTCTGTAAAAGCGGATAAGTTCAAAATGAATAAAACATAACTTGTATTAAAACGACACAATCAGGCTAAATTCATAAAAAAAATCGCTAATTTTATTTCGGCTTCTTAATATGACGATATGAAATAAACATGTTCATAGACTAGAACAGAAAAAGGTTTTTTTTCAATTTTTGTGCTGCGTATTTACTAGTTAAGCGAGATATAGAGACGAATTTCCCGTATTTCTATTATGGACATGCATGTCTAAAATAAGAAAACGGGAATTTCGTCTTTATACCTCGCTTAACAGGTGAACGCGCAGCACAAAAATTAATAACAATTTTGCAGTTCTAGTCTATGGACTATGTTCTATATTACATCATATCGTCATATTAAGAAGCCAAAAAAAATTACCGATTTTTTTATGATTTCAGTCTGATTGTGTCATTTTAAGTATGTATTTAATTATGTATGATGTCTTCCCAAATTAATTTCGCTCCTGTAAAATCAGTCGCTCTATCGATTGACACGATTTGTGTGATAATACCACACAATATGTTCCGGCGATAAATACGATCGCTATGTATCCAAATGATTTAGTTTGTCAGTACCAGCTATAAGTAATAGTTAACCTTTTCACTACCATACATGACAGAAATTTCCGTCGTCATTCGTCAATGAACGTAACCATAAAATGACACAAATTTTCGTCAAATATATACTACATTTATGTATTTTTCGTCATTTGAAGCTGGTAATTGCGTTAGCAATTCCAACTTCAAATGACGAAAAATAGAACTCCTACACCAGTATATCTGGATCCTGGCATGCACTCCGGCCTGGAAGTCAAAGGGTTAATGAGTGACCTTGGTGTTCTAATTCAGGTAAAGGATATGTCATGTGTTTAATGACTGTTACGCTCTCGGCTAAGCCACTGTACTGTAATATACATTATAATTCCACACTTATTTCTATCAACAGTCAGCTGAGGCTCCTAGAACTGATGTTTCGGACTCTGGGCAGGACAGCTGCCATGACACGTGCCGCCTGACTTCAGGGCCACGTGTTCACCAGGTTGTCTGGTACACAATGAATATATATCATTTAAGTGCACTCAAATCTACTCATTAACCCTCTTTCTGCTAGAGAGGCTGTATTGTATAATTTTGTATGGTATATTTTTATTATAGTGACATGTACAGACAAATCTGTACAATGACTATATAAATATGTTCACAATACATAAGCGATTCTTTAATGTATTTAAAAGGAAATTTAGTTGTAGTTGACAACTGAATTTTCATTCCAAAGTGAGTAAGATACAATATACATACACTTTTTTGAATCCAGCATATACTAGCATATTACAATCATAGTGACTTGATATTTTTGGGTAGCCTATTATAGTTTTAAATTAGCAATAATCAACAAAATGATGATTCAAACCGTTGAACCTATCTTAATCGATTAACATATACACATAAGAAGATCATTTATTATTTTGGTGACTGTATTTTTTATATTGAAAATAAAGAATAATAATTAAATTTGTCGATTTGTTTTAGTTCATAGTGTGAAAATGTGCTACATTGCAATACGAAGTCAAAAGGCGGTAGCTGCTAACTTGAGAATTAATCAGTTACTGCCTTTCGTACGGAAGTATGCTGCTGTATGGGATCTTTGATTTTATTTAATTCGGCCTTCTAATGTCGGTCTCGCACTGAAAGGGTCAAAGAAAAACATAATTTACAAACAACTAGAATACTAGAAATCGACGAAAAATGTTAGTGATATTTTGGGACGTAGGAAATACATGGCGTGGTGTTTGTCAATAATCCATCTTTACACCTGAATGTAAGCTTAACTGTGGGAACATGAAAATACTCTTAAGATTAGCGAAAGGAAAAGCAAATTTTTCACATGGCACGTTTTTATTGTCAACCAATCCTAACAATGCTATTATTTTATGTGTACTTTGATTTCATAACCATTTTTGGATGTTTTTTAATAATCCGGTACCATTATTTTGTTATATAACCACGATCATGTTATCGTTTGCAAGTAGTAAATAAATCGGTATGATTATTTTTTTTGTAGTCAGAATATGTTTTTTAACATTTTGTAAGAATTATGATCCGACTGTTAGTACCCTGCTACATGTATATGTGTGCGATTTTTTTTTCATTTATTGTTACTTGTTTACATTTGTAAATGTAATTTTGCAATATGCATGGTTAAATTATCTTGATTATAAATATTAGCGTCTATTTTATAATTTATTGATATAATAATGTAATATTTAGTGACAGTTACAATACAGGTAATTTATTTGTTTTCCAGCTGAATATGTGACTTGCTAGCGTGACCAGGAACCCAAATATATATAGAACAAGAGACGCGGTTGCTTCAGCACAACACGATAAGTAGAATCATTAGAACTTCTCGTGCTGCTCAGTATCTTCTTTGAACGGCTACATGGCATTCCCCGACGTAATTTTAGCGACGACCTCACAGGAGCAAGGTTTCGTGTGATGTGAGACTTAAAAAAACATCTCAGCAAACGAATGACGTTCAACCAATAATGGCAGCATTAGGTGAATGCATTGCGTTGTTGAGGATGTGTGAGTACAGGCCAAATACATTTTCCAGTTGTGATTGATTTGGTAACACAAAATAAATGAACTGTTTTAGAATCCACACAATTCACATAATTAGGTGGTGAAAATTCCTAATATAAATGTTGCTAACAGGATCAATTTCACCTGGGCAATCGTGTTAGGTGTAGGCGTTTACAAGATAAAACCCTTTAACCCTTTAACCGCCGGTGTCGCATATATTCGGGTTTTCATTTTTGTATTAGCACATTACGTACCACCTTTTAAACATGTGGCAAAGATAAAATGTTACATCAATCAGCAATATTTGAAAACAGTTGACCTCCATTTCGCCAAATCTTAATTATTTGCACTCACTTGAAGTTGTGGATCGCGTCAGCGAGACACAACTTCGAGTGGGTGGAAATTCAAATTGAATAATTTGGCGGTCAAAGGGTCAAACCTCACAACGCTGAAATATGTTTCTATAAACCATGGAGACCAAAGGGTGTTTTCAATTCGAATGATCATAAATATATTAGACAGCACTTTCAATTTCACTTGAATACCTATGTTATGGGTCTCCGGCCGCTAATCTTTCTGTGCTGAGATCGATTTTAAACGTCAGAATCTGACGTCAACAGACGTCAGATTCTAGCGTCTAACTTGATCTCCGCGCTGAAAGGGTTTGGTTCATTATAATTGATGACTTGATAATTACGCATTATTAGAAAAAAACAAGACTATTTGTTTTATCACGACTGTCATAATCAATTTCACCTGAGCAATCGTGTTGGTAGTAGGCGACACCCTTTAAGTTCAACACACGTGATGACTTGATAATAACGGAGTAAACGACTAGTTTTTATCAAGACTGGCATGATGAGTGAAATCAAACCCTAGCAAAACCCTAAGTTCGTTGGGAACAATTCAATTGAATGATTCCGGAAATTGCTCGCCGTCATTTTTGCTCGGAGGTGCAGCTCAATATAGCCGATATTTCTGCCGCCTTGCGAAAGAAAAACAGTAGTAACTGCTAACTTAAAAACTAAGCAGTTACCGCTGTTTGTCTTTGCACGGCGGATTTGATCGGCGACTCCTGTTTTTTGTATCTCTTTCACGGGACTAAAATTGATGTTTTGTGTTATCACGCTTCAGTCGCGCTCAGCGGAAGCTCTCATAGGATGACCTTTACGGTTGATCGACTCTGCTCCATTAGGCTGATTACTCAGGTGTGGCCGACACGTTTACACGGATTTTAATCCTCGTTCCTCTGAATTATTTGCTGCTATTTTTTGTCGTTTAAATTGCTGACGCAATTTTCAGCTTCAAATGACGACAAATATATATCTGTACGAAAACTATCCACCTCTCAAATTGAGGGTACCTGAGTATCTTCTACAGCACCTTTCAGTAATCGCAGTGACGTTCAACTTGACTTCAAACTTGGTAAATCATATATATGTAGGCCTATATTGGTATAAGGCCTTGCAGAACAACAGTTAACTCACGGATGCGACTCAAAGGAATCAACAAGTAATAAACGATAATTAGACCTAACGATTTTGCGCCATGACTGCTAAGTTGTCACTTACTATTTTCATTATTTTCAATATTCATTAACAAAGACAAATATTAGTTGAGCTAATTTTTTTAACCAATTAATGCAATACTAGAAACATTCACTATAAGATAATAATAGATTGATAAAAAACGAGATTGTTTTCGACTATTTAAAGTATCTACTATCTAGTATGTCTTACTCCAATCATTATAAATGAAATCGGTTTGAGTTTTTCACAAAATGATATAACAAAACGTCGCAATATAACCTGCTCTTAACCCCTGTACTGCTGAATTGTTCGTGAGTAGTTCTTCATTAATTTGAAGCTGGAATTGTTAACCAAAAATACTATTATTCATGTCCAATATTGAATTATTGAAATAGTTAAGCATCTACCGAAAACTATACCTCATATATACACGGGCCCAGCAGCACAAGGGTTAATATACCCATTAACCCCATTGAAGTGGTCAAGGTTTAGGGTTTCAAAAGTACGGTTACCAGTAGCTTAGTGAACACTACCCGGCGTTGTCGTATTGTTGGCCCATCGTTTACCACAGCGGGCCAACAGTACGAGACCATTGGGTCAACATACCGTGTCTGCTGATGAAACGGGAGACTGGAGAGTCCGGCACGCGTTCTGGGACTATTACGTGGTTATTGTGATTCCACGCATGTGTCCAAGGAGCACCACCACAGCACCGCTTTCATGATCGGTAGAGGTCAGCTGTGCTGCTGTGCAAAGCCAAGAGGCAGTAACTGCTTACTTAAAAGTAAGCAGCTACTGCCTATTGGCTTAGCACGGCGGTCCGGCGATCCCTGGCTTACAGGACAGGATGTTAGGAGAGTCACTCCAGCTGGTCTGAATATTACAGCAGCAGACACCAAAAAAGAGCCATATTTAATGAGTTACCTAAACCGGCGGTACAACTTTTGTCCGCATGTCTGGAATTGTTCCAAATGGTCTCTAGCTACAGAATCTGGCTGATGATATTGCCGGAAATGGAGGCGAGCCGAGAATTTTAAACTTTTGTACACCTACCCAATTTTTAGATAAAATATTCGCTAAAATGTGATTTTCACGTCGTTCTCACAATGTTGGGCCACTTTAATGAAATATTGGTGGATTTTTTTCTATCCATCAGCTCATATATCTATGGATATAAAATAGTGAAAAATAGTATATTTTTTTCAGTAGCATCCAATCTCGAGGAGCTGTTTTAAATATTGTAAATATGTTGCAAAATAATTTTTTTCAAAATTTTCAATTTTTTATAGTTTTTTTGCAAAAAGTTTTGACAACATATTTATTTCTGCACAAAAGTCTCCATGAGCGGTACCCTTTTCTCCAGACACATCCCTTGGGTCAGAATTGAATTATCAATGCTTGAATTTTCGAGTGATAGATCAGTAGGCCTATGGCCAATTTAAAAATGGCCGCTGTAAAATCTATAATTTCTCCTGAAATGTGTTATTAAACATGGTTTTCTATAATTTTGCATGCCAAACACGGTTTGGGTGTCTAATCTGACACTTTAATATTCATTCAAGTATTTACAAATGCTGAAATGTGATATGTACGACTGAATCCAAGATGGCTGCCAGAAAATGATCGAGAAAATGTTCAAAATTTCAGATTTCTCGTAAATATTTTTGAGGCACATGTTTTATTCTCTAAGAAAACCCCCACGATCGGTGTCATTTGGTTCAGATACACCCCTTGAGTCAAAATCATATGATTAGTTGTTGATTTGTAGAGTAATATATCAATAATGGATTTTTTAAACTTCTTTTTTAAAACATAGCTATAGGATATAGCTACAACCAAACATAGCAACAACAAACCTACGTGCACCCCCATCCCGTAACTCACCCACACCAATTTTTTAAAACTGATATGTCCAAAACATGAAATGATATGTTAACAGCAAAAAAATAGGGACGAACTTTATATTTTGACCGCTTATATTGGGTTACCCCCGAACCAAAAATTAGGGGGTAGGGTTAGGCAGAGGTATTTGGCTGATTTTCTGATTAACCAGTATGCACATGCGATATACAATTACAAACAATTATAACTGATAATGAAATTCCCGTTCTAATAACATATCGCACATTGCAGTACGATAAGTAGTCGTCCCTCCACATACGCTCAAGCATGATTTTTTATTATAAAAAAATTCAAATGAATAACAAAATAAACGATTCAACATGGTGAAAGAAAACGATTTATTAAGACATAATATATTAGACATATTCATATCTGGCCTACATTTTCTGAACCCAGATGTCATATGTCATATGTCATATATTTGTTTAAATTGAAAGAATATTGAAGGTTTTCATGAAAATATGTGTATTTGGCATAGGGTAAAATCTGAAGCATGATTTTTTTCTCAGAATTTTAGTGCATAATTTTTATCCACTTGTTTTTATAATGTATGTGTACTGAATTTAAATATGTTGGATAACATTCTATATCTGGTGACCTCCACCTTCAAATTAGCAATCCTCAGGAGGATCTCCTGGCCCAGTCTATATGTGCACAAAGGTGGCCTAAAGCCCGATTCATTTCATTTCAAGTTAGCAAAAAACAAAGAAAGAAATAACATTTGTTTGACCTTTAAATACAATATGTCGTCGTTTTTTACATATTTATTATTACTGTGAGGATATCGCTAAACATGTTGACGATGATATGATGAAAAAATATAAAAAAATTAAAAATTAAAAAGAATCTAAAATGGCCGCGACATTCGCCTTCATATGAGCAAAAACAAAATGCCTATCAAAATGTAAATTCAACTAATCTTATTATTTTATTTGTGGCTCGAGGTTGCTAAATTTATGATTTGTGTATGACTTGGAAGCTGAAACACACATTTTTTATGTTTATTTTTTATCGTTTGTCCTATATTTTACCGCAAAATCCAAGATGGACGTCATTTTACCTATTTACAAGAAAAATAATGACCTCTTTCCAAATACTAAACACATCAAAGCATGTTAAAAATACAGTGTTTAAACAGAGTTTCGAATGCCTTGTAGCCTAATCTGCCGTATTACCTAGTCATTTTTTTAGATATCCATTGAACAAATGTTGCTTTTTATAGTATAGTTCCGATGCATAAAAATGCATTTATTTATTGTTTGTCAGTAGCCATTCTGTATTTGTAGGTCGAATATAGGTCATTATTATCGAAAAATATGACAGATAAATTTATCAACTGAAAATCATGCAGAGACCGAAAATTGAGCGTTAATGTGCAAGAAAAATATAGAAAAGATGTGGTTTCGGCGATCATTTTTGTTTTGTTTATTTTAAGGTGAAGGACACCAAAGATAGAATGTTATCCGACAGATTCGAACGCAGCACATCCAAATTATATAAAAACAAGCGAAAAGAAATCTGCACTCAAATATCGAGCAAAGTTCAATGTTTTATATTTCAGCCTAGGATAAATACAGACATTTTGTTAAAAGGCCACAATATTCTCTCATCTAAAAATATATATATGTATATATATATGTAAGTAAGTAAGTAACTTACTTACTTATATATATATGTCACATACGGATCTAAATAACACTCAATTTTAAGAATATATATATCTGGGTTCAAAAAACATAGGTCAAATATATATATGGTCAATAATTATATTTTATTAAGGCGTTTTCATTGGCCATGTTGACAAGCTTGTTTTGTTCTCGATTTTGATTATTGTGTAATAATAAAAAATCCAACTATTTGTAGAGAGAACTCTTTGCTCCACTGCATCATGCAATACATCATTGGAGCGGAAATTTATTTACCGTTTATATGATATATTACATGTGTGTATGCTTAAAAATGAGTGTTACTTATTCTTATAAATGTCATATATATACCTGTTGTTTCTCTAAAAGTTGGGTAGGTATACACAAGTGTCAAATTCTCAGTCCGCCCCCATTTTCGGCAATGTCATCAACCAGATTCTGTATCTAGAGACCCCGGGGAACATTCATAGACATGTGGACAAATGTTGTACCACCGGTTTAGGTACCTCGAAAATTTGGTCCCTCTGCTGCTGTACTAGAAAGCTAATAAATTACTCAGAGTCCGAGGTAATTTTAAATCTGCAAAGCTTTTCAAACTCCGTACGTTACCGTAATCGCCTTGTGAAGGATAGGGCCTACATGATTTCCAAACAAAATCATCCATAAATATCGGGAAAATCTATCAACTCTTCGTGCTCTCCACCAATCAACTCAAACAATGAATAAAAATGTTTTTACTTTTTCTTCACAGAAATATTTTTCTACTTTTCAAAACATTTTCAGACCTGCGCATTTCATAAAATTCAGTAAATAATTTGTTGGTGATAAATCTGATCCTGCCACTCGTCGTGCCGACTAGTGTCGACTAGTCGTACAATCGATCGCAGGTAGTTATGACCAGTCGCGAAACATTGCGAAGGGTATAAACATGGCCTACATTGCACAAGAGAGCAGCGCTATGTACAAGGCGAAATCCAAGAGGAGTAGGTCAAGGCCCACAGTAAGAAAGCCAGGCAGGGCATGAAAGGCCCATCGAAGAAACAGTTTTATTCAGCCATAGAGTTTATTAACTCTATTATCCAGCATAATACATACACATTGGCATTATTGCATATAGAAAACTACCAGCATCCATGGAGGTCCTACAACATACACAGGGAGCTATTCCGCCGTTGTCTGCGCTCTGGTGGCGCTACAAATAGTATTCTGTCGTGGAACCAGCCTGAACTGGTCGTGAGTGATTGCACTACCGATCATCTGATCACTATGTAGCATGACCAGTCACTCGACCAAAGCCTCCAGTGGTACGACCAGATGCATTTTCAATCAGCGGATAGCTGGGAGAGGGTGTACAAGTTTAGCGGCACAACCATGTCCGACTGCTGTTGCAAAAACATCAAATCGCAGGTTTGACATTTAGAAAAGTTCCGAATGACAGTCACCACCCTCCAAGCTTCTGCTCTAATTCTGCTTTTAGATTATTTTATCGCAGGGTTTAGGCCCACATGCTGTCCACTAATATTGGCGGAATGCTTTGAGCCAGGATTGTATTGTTGTCTAGCTTTGCTCTGGTTCTGGTTTGGACAGCCTATATGTCTCACCATGGTCACAGGGAAAAAAGGTTTGAAAACAGGCTTTCGTGATTTCATCTGTTTATTATTTATTAGCGATGGATTAGCTCATGATTTGTTTTTCGATTGTCCGTTCGCTCTTTCGTTCGCTCGTTCGTTCGCTTGTTCGTGTCGTTTGCTCTTTCGTTCGTACCTTGTTTCGTACGTTCGTACGTTCGTTCGTTCGCTCGTTATTTTTATGACAAATGCCAGATGTTATATTTTTTCAAAGCTTAGCGCGGCGCGGTGTGCGGTGTGGTCTCATCACCAGGGAGGAGACATCAAGATCTCTCTAAAACACAGTGTTTAATCAAGGTTGGTTTTCCGTCTACGACGCTGGCCCAACATTGATCAACCACCGGGTCAATGTCTTATGCTTGCTGGGAAGCGCTTTGATTGCGAGGAGGGGTTATTCCGGAGTAACGATGCCCCCCCCTCCCACACACACACACAAGATTAAAACGACAGACTCCCCGGGGACGCCTTCCAGTTATCAGAAACTTTGGGGTCCACACACTGTAATGTAACGAGCAGCCAGACAAGATCTCAGCAAACGCCAGGGGTTCACACATAGCTGGTCTAACGCTGGCCCAACTTTACAACAGTTTTGGGTGACTGCCTCGTGTTTGCTGTGATAGACGTCTCTTATATCTGACATACTATATTAGTCTTAAATCATACCTCAATGTCTCAAACATTTTAAAGGAATCAAACCACAATATTGTGGTTTGATTTCTTTAATGTTTGAGACATTAAGGTATGATTTAAGACTAAGTTTATTGTGTGTCTGCTGGATGTCGTGTTTAAAGGAGTAATCCACTGTGTACGCACAGCGCGGTTACAGAGATAGAGGCAACTGGGATACAACTAAAACCAGAAACATACCTAGAGGGGTCTATGGCTTTAACTGCTGTGTATCACTGTAAGGTATTGTTTAACTTCAGTGCGGCGCCGCAGGTGTTGCTTCCAGTGCGAGGTATTGTTTGACCCTACCGAAACGCGGCGCTGTGAGACGCTTCGTGAGTTGACAGGAGGCGTTGTCTATCCACTGGTTTTCATAATGTTTCAAAGTTTACCTGATGAAAGACATTCTGTGAATGCACGTCATCGTCCGCTCACCGTGTCAATATAAACACGCACGGATCACAACATAAAAGCCCACAAGCATCATGGTGACGTCAGAAACGTACTTCTGGTTGATGGCTTTCAGGTGAGATCTTGTATGCCCACCCCCCCCCGTCAAAGCTTCAGATTTACACAAGTTCGGGGATTTCCCCCATATATTTCCCCCATCTAAATTTCAGCTCTTTACCCCCCCCCCCCCCCCCCTATATCGGAAAGTTGTGCATGCCCCTGGAATACGACAGCATTGAATATGGAGATTCTAAATTTCTAAGGCGTATAATTCATTATTTTTACCACGTTTTAAAAAATTATCAGAAATCTCTTGAAATCCAGATAAGAAATTGTGTTTGGAAAGTTAACAAGTACCGTTTTAAACTGCATAGGCGTGCTATTTGTCATTTATTTTCTGTACATAATGTATATGACGTTAATATTTCCATAATTTAACTTATTTTTGAATATACATATAATAATGCTTGCCTAGCTGGGCCTATGTGATGCATAAATATTTAAAAAAAACACAGATTGAGTATGCATATGTTATTACGATGTTTTATTATGCTCATAAATATTGATATCGTACCTTTGGACGTTACAAATACACGGGTCGCATATAACGTTAATCCCTTCAGCGCAGGGACCGTCTTTAGACGTCAGAATCTGACGTCTACCAGTTGTCTACAGACGTCAGATTCTGTCAGTAAAATACTTATGATGACCTTAGAGCCATAACATAGGTATTCAAATCATGGACTGCTATTGGCCCGTGATTCAAATGAAGCAGAAAAAGGTAACTGATACTTTCATAATAATTTAAAATTTAAAAACCCTTTGGTCTCCATGGTTTATACACAAATGTTTAAGGTTCAGAGAGAACTAAGTGTTAAATGTCTCACCCATGCCTCGTGTCATCTTTTGAATCGATCCTATCTGGTGATGCACGTAATTGATCTAGGAGAAAGATCTCTAGAAGCAATTCATCACTTTTTTCACTTATGTCTATCGCTTAATCGTCTAGGAGAGGGGGGCGTTATTTCACTCGTCGATAAACCAAACCAACATAGGCCTAATTATGGTGATCACAATTATTTATAAATAATGTATATAATAAATAAACCTTACTTATCCTTTTATCGTGAAAAAATAAATTTAAAATCGCTTGAATGGATATGCAATGTTTTATATACATGTAGATATATAGATGGAAATATTCATCAGAAAAATAAAACACAATTTTCATGGGAACCTTTGATATTTAACTCTTAAACATGTTCAGCTGCTGTTCTGGTCGTCGATACTTTCCATTTTTTCGATTGCATTTGCGAGATTAAAAACATTGTCGCCTTTAAAAACTCTTATAATTGACAATTTCTTGACATTTTTGTCAATATTTCAGTTTTGAGGATTGGTTTAAAATACCGTGCTGAAAATATAAACGCTGTTGTTATTCCAGGGAAGACACATATATATCAGCTAATACTAATATACGGGGATAATTAAGAGAGTTGTATATATAGCTCACCTTCTGTATTCAAAACAATATTCTTTCATGCACCATTTAATAATAAATAATAATGAATAATACAGTTTTCTTTGCGTCTTTCATCTAAAAATGTTTTTCTCAAGGGAACATCAACCGTTTTCACGCGTATTCATTTATTTATGTTCAGTTGGCTTGGCATTTATATTTTTGTTCCACTGCGGCCGCCCGCTCAGTCCAGACATTATAAAAGAAGCTGTTTCCATTGTGACCACCTAGTGATTTATTATCTTTCTTTTTTTCATGACACATCACCTGACAGATCCACATAGATTCATCTCATATGTTGTCTGGAGCCAACCAATTGAGCGTGTCTCAGCAAACGCTAGACCCTCGCCCATTGATGGGATAATGTTGGGGCAACGTCGTAGAGAGTAGACTACCATTGGTCCAAAAATGAGTGAATGTTTTGTGTATAATTTGTTTTGGTGGGTAAATTTGGTTTTCATGAAAGACTGAATGGGCCTTACGAGCCATCTTTGTGGACATACATGCTAAACTGCCTCTGGATAACCCCGCGTAGATGTTGAGACGAATCAGATGACATTTCTAAATGCATTTGAGCACTGGAGGTCTATGGCCAAGCATACTATTTGTCGATCACGACGGAGGCTACCCACGATAATGAATCACGGTAAACGAAGAAGAAACATTTTGAAGCGTGAGCAGAATCCCAGAGCAGAGGACGAATCCGCGAGCCCTGACGTGACAGGCTGCAGCGCTTAAGCAAATGATTAAAATAAAGTAAGGAAAAATATGAGCATGCTATCTATTCCATCAAGCACGTAGGCTGATTATCCATGCTGTTGTGGCATTATAACACAGTAGATATAACATATTTAGCCCTTTGGGAATCTACAGCTATTGAGCTGAACACGTTCATAAAGTGGGTCAATAGGACGTAGTCTATTAGCGTCCCGGGGGTGCTTGTCGTCCCCTGTGCAGGACGATTCATGTTCGTGCTTGGGATCAGCAAATCCCTGGTTTATCAAAGTTAGGAATGCCGACCATCGTACACTTTCAGTGAGAGGACTGACATTAAACATCAGAATCTGACGTCTGTCTGACGTCTAGAATTCGATCTCCGCACTGAAAGAGTATCCGGAGACCCATAACATATAAGTATTCAAATGATGAAGCGGAAAGAGCTAACAATAGGACATTTATTATGATGATTTAGAATTGAAAAGAAACCTTTGATATCTTGGTTTATATGAAAACTTTCAATGCTTTAAGGGTTAACACTTTTGTTTCTTGAAGCACCACAACGTAAGCCTGAAACCTTAATCAGAGCGACGTGTTTTCCGAACTTTTATTTTGATATACTTCCAATTAAATTGAGTTATCATAAATCAATATAGGCCTTTAAAGGTTCATATTTGTTTTACAATTTTATCTCTATAACATTTCTTAGTAAACAATTATTATTATATTTGGGATTAGTGACATACACAGACATCAGCCGGATAAAATATGATATTACACTCATGTGTTTGCAAGTATTCAATGTATTATTATTCATTTACTTATTATGATAAAATATCAAAATAGTCGTCAATTAAATGCGAATTTGTGAACATTCTGTCTTCATGGCGTGTAAAACAAAGCACACATGTTTTTAATTGTAATGATGCTTGTTTTTACATTTCATTTCTCTGACACCTGGTGTTATTTGTTTGGCCATAATATTTACATCTTACTGGCCTCGTGATCATGTGCAAGATTTCTTTACAGAAGTCAGACCGAAGTTTGGATATAAATCAGCGTATTCATCAAACAACACACGTCGGACGTAAAACACATGCAGATATCATATTTGAATGATGGCAATATCGATATTTTATGTTCTCAAAATAAATTATTGAACTAAGTTACTGAGCATGTATGGACAAAGATGTGAAATATGACATTAACGTAATTTGTTTACCTGTTTACAGCGAGCACCATCTAGATTTTCGAGTATTTCTAATAAAACAAAATCACAAGAATAATAAATTCGTAAATTTGGTAATTTGGTACTTGTTTTTTTGTGTGTAATTTGCTTGTAAAGTCTCCGTGATACATCGTGATGCTGAAAATTATCCTGGTCGGATCCTAATACAAACATGTTATTTACAGCTTGCTATTATTATATATTAAAGCACTTCATTTTAAGTTACTATCTTATTAACATTTCAAATTGTTATACAAATCGATCCTAGATCACCAGTATTTCAGATACCGACAACATCGAACCGAAATCAGAGGTCTGCTTTTGTTGCTGCTGCCAATGCTGCTGCTGCTACTGCTGTTGCTGCTACTACTATTGTTGCTACTGCTACTGCTGTTGCCGCTGCTACTTCTGTTTCTGCTGCTACTGCTGTTGATGCTGCTACTGCTGCACAACGCCGCCCCTGTTGCTGTTGCTGCTATTGCTGATCTGCTCTTTGTGCTGTTGTTTGCCTTCAGCTTTCACACTTCTGCTATTCGTCCGGATAATCGTCCAGTCAGCATCTCTCTCCACGTGCTAGATACTGGTGGCAGAGTGTGGAAACTGGACGCCTAAAAAACTAAACTAGTGGACATCTCCGGCGTCCGCGGATCACAGCGCCCTCTGTGCTCCCGCTGATCCTGTTTCCGATCCAGCAATCTAATATCGCTACATCTCTCGTTATCCCGATCAGCGCTATTACCGCTAACTGCCACAGCTTTCACCGGGATTACCTCCATGTCCAGAGACTGATCCGTGACGTAATCTATCTTCATGGATCTATACTGTTGGTGTCTGTGATGACATCACATCTGTATGTTCACTCTGCACCACTTCACAAATGAGAGACGCAATAGAAGTAAAGCTGCTCAGATCTCAAGACATGCCTTGAGAAGTATTAGTTCTACAACTTGAAAAAGGATGTTACAATATCACAAATAATATTCAACGTGCATTAAATACCTTCATTAACTGTTGTCATTTGAGTTTTCAAGTGTCACATTGCATGTAAGAATACACTACGGATCAGAGATCTTCCCATACAGATCTCAAATCCATGATGAATACGGATCATGACATCTTCAACAAAAAACATTGTATATTAGTCTTAGTACTTCTGGTTACATCATCCGTTTTCTCTGCTGATTTTGTTGACAGTATCGCCATGCCAACCACTCCATCCACTGGCCTATCAGCCGCAGAGGCAGCAGCCACCAAGAAAGAGATTGCTAAAAACACAACTTTACTTCTGGATCAACTTCTTGAAGGCTACGACAGAAGACTCCGTCCTGGATTTGGATGTGAGTAGAGTAAATACAATATATTCTTGGAATATAGAAGACGTAAGGAAGAAAATACATAAGTCATTTCTTAAGTTAACAAATGAAAGCACGTCCTTGTTCCCCATTAGTTTAATTACTTAATTATTTTGAAATATTCTTGAAGTTTTCATAGGTCTTACCGAGCAAACACAAGACATTGAACCAATGTGTTTTAAAGTTGGCACACCGTCTGCGACCTGTGTTTGCTGAATAGTCCTTGAAGCAATATAATATTATATTCACTCGATAACCTGTAAAATTACTAGAAAAATACCGTGATGTCAAAGGTACATCGCTCCGCCATTAATTTGCACTAAACAGTATCTTATAGGGGCCTATAGAGTTATCATATTTTAGAAATAAAAACGCTTTGTACCACAAACACCAGAAACGGAATATCTCCTCTTTTTCATAACCACGTCTGACCACAGACGTTGTTGTGAGAAGCTATGTAATGAATTCTCAGATGCATTTTTCTTCTAAAGCACAGTATTTTCCTGTGAACATTTCACTTTTGTAAAATATATTACTATATACCATTTAAAATAATTATTTAGATATGAAATTGAATTGTGTCTTGTAGTTATCATAATTGTACATGTTAAGTGACAGGAAAACGGCATACAATAATTCCAAAGATCTCTTCCAGCAAACACAACCAACGGTGTTTTAACGTTGGGCCACCGTCTGCGACACTGGTCGACCATTCATACAACAGTAGGTGAACGTGGTTGCTGGCCTGTTGACAAAACATCTACAATTCCGATAACTCACAACACGGGCTTTGCAATTTGTGAGATATCAGTCTTGTCAAACACCAGAAAGACATAGTACCGTACTCAAGTATTATATCTCAGCAAACATGTAATTACCAGATACGAACCCAGCATATACGAGATAGTTGGGCCAGCGTCTGTGACCATGGCCCAGCATTACCCAAACATTGGTTCAACGTCTCGCGTTTGCTGAGAAGAGACGATAGGTGAATGCTGTAAATAAATTGTGCAACATCCATAACTATGGTCCAGCATCGAACCATTGCCTCTTGCGAGTTTTTGAGTTAATTGACCAGTCTGAGAATGAAGTGAGCAGCTCTGTGATCTATTTACTGCGGAGTTATGTGCTGGGCCTGCTTCCGTAGCTTTTCCATCAATACCTGTAATTTACGTCTGCTCATGATCTGTAAGTTCCAGTAATCACAGCTTGCTTCGGATTTGTAGGCCTATATATTTGAGAGTACATGACTTACATATATTATTATTATTCGTTTATGAGAACATAATTCATAAAATTAGAGAAGTGTCGTGTGACCCATGTGTACACAATCAGTTTCATCGCGCATTTTTTTTTTATAACAACGATAATGCAATATTCTGAAAGAAAAACAAATTGACTACGTAAGTAGTCGAATCAACCAGAGATCGTTTTTATTCGAACCAAAGTTATTTTTATTTTAAACATTTAAAAAGATAATATATATATAAAAGTGGCGGAAGGCTTGATAATGATTATTTTTAGCCCCATTTTATGTTCTTATCATTATAAAAACGCGTAAAATAATAAAAATGATATTAAATATGATCTAATAAAATACTGTGTTAAACATTTAAAACAATTTAAAAAAAATGAATTATTACATGTAGTCCACGTTTCTATTTATTCAATGAAAAACTATTTTTTATATCTTACCTTAGGGCCTAGTTTTGGAATTTTTGAGCTTTCGACTTACGATTATACGTCTAGATGGGTCATACATGGTATATCCATTTTTATCCTACGGATATGTGACCCTTCATGACGAAATGAATCGCATGCTCAATATATTGAACGTTTTGAGCATTTATATAATAACGATTCTTGGTGGTCAAATATATGTTCAATCTGCAATAATAACAATGTATTCTTACAAATTTAACAAATATTTGTTTTTTTATTTATCATCAATTTGATGTGTTCACTTTTTTGTTCTAGTAGTTGTGCGTCACGGTGGCGAGACACAAGTTGAAATTCAAATCAAATATCAAGCGTCTAAAGGGTTGAAAATAAGATTTTGAAAGCAATCCCATGTTAACCATGTTAACATAGAAGCACAATGTAAAGCTAAATGTTCAGAATTAAAAATGTTGATGTTCTCAGATATGAAATAACAAACAAATGCGAGTAATCTCCTTCCACGTTTTCTATCGAAATAGGGCTCAAGCGCTTTTGCAGTTGCAGCTCCCTCCACCTGTAATTCACTGCCGGTTAAATTGAGAACTGCGAGTACAGTCACCTCATTTAAAAAAATGCTGAAGACTTTTCTTTTCAATTCGGCTTCCCCCTCCCCCCCTAATTCCTCGGAGATTCGGCGCCCAGTTGACGACCTACGCCTTGACTGACGACATTGAGCTAGTTTCGATTTGGATTCTGCGCCTCTGAGCTCGCATCTCCGAGGATTTAGGCGCTATAGAAGTTACCGAAATGATTGATTGATTGATTGATTGAATTGATTTAAGACACAGTGGCCAATTTGGTCATACATGTCATCGGGACATATATCATTCATGTTGTGGTATAGGGCCTACATACACGTACGTGACGACATCGCATTCACCCAGCAGAGCTCTGCAGTCAACATCATCAATTCGTATTTGTCAAATTAATTATTTTTACCTTCAACTAGCGCAGGGGCGTATCCAGGGGGGTGCTCAGGGTGCTCGAGCACCCCCCTTAATTTCCAGAGTGGTAATTTTCCATCTCAATAATTGGGACCGGCCTACGCCGGTTTCCTATTAAGTTTCTTTTGCCTGAGTTTGTGTCCTATTCAGGGGAGAGAGGGGTACTGTGTGTGCAGGCTTCAAAGTCCATTTATGTCAAAATTTAGGTTTTTTTTATAGGTTTATTTTATAAAAATATAGGCTTTTATAGGTTTATTTGACATAAATTTATAGGTTTTTATAGGTTTTCAAGTGAAAATAATGTACCCGCCATGTGAAAATTCATACTTTTTTACATTTCTAAAGCCATATCTACTGTATTTCACGGTGTATACCGTATAGTACACACCTGAATATAGGGTACAATACGTAGTGTCCAAAATGCATACTTTAATACAGGTCTGTCCATCGTCATTTTCTGGGTAATCAGCTTATGGTTAATTATACATGTGGTATGGTCTTTCAAACTTGTATAGGCAACAAGTCGAACTGTTCGCCGTAAGTTACCGTAAGGAGCCATGTTTAACCAGAGGAGGGCTGGAGTGTTTGAATTGGACAAATTAATTATTGCACTTACTAAATTCCTCACACAAGTTTAGCAATGGAGGTGAATAGATACATTTATTATATAATTTTTTTTTTCTTTTAGCATAGATCAACCCAATATCAGACACGGTTTAGTAAAGATTATGGCGAGCGAAGCGAGGCTGGAAATTTTTTAAGGGATAATGTAGCTGAAAAGCTTAAATAATTATTTATTTCAAGACTAATTTGAGCACTTAAATTATATCTATAGCATTTCTTTCTGAAACACGGAAAGTTATTTGACACAAACACATTCCCACAAGTAAAATATAGTTCAACATAATGGGTTTTTTCAAGCAAAATCAAAATATAGGTTTTTATAGGTTATATAGGCTATTTTCAGAAAAATATAGGTTACTTTTTCAAATATAGGTTTTTATAGGTTTTTATAGGTTTATAAGTTTTACTTTGATGTCTGTGTGTGGGGAACGGTACACATTTCTGTACACCAGTCCTTATAAACATGTGCAATATAACGTTTCAGGTCCTTAGGTTAAGTACTTTCTTAAAAAAAGATGTTCACGATTATATTCGTGACTAAGAGCTTGAAGGGTTTTGGTTGGAATAATGGTGGCCCAGCGTCGCAGACGGTGGCCTAACATTATTTCATAATTGGCCCAATGTATCGTGTTTTCCGGGTAGTGGCCTTTTGGGAGAGGAAGGGTCACCCGTATGGCAGTCAGAGCAAACACGGGACAATTACTCAATTATATGTTTCAATGGTGGGCCAGCCTCGAATACGATTGACCGGCATTAAACCAGCAATGGGCTGCGACGCTAGCCCTACATTAAACCGGTATTGGGTGGGTACATTGTGTTGCATAGATGTTGCCCAGCAAACACAAAACATCGCATTACCTTTGTACAACGTCGGCCCAACGTCTTCGACGTTGGTCCACCATTGTACAAATGTTATACACATGTTTTGTGTTTACTAGGTCGGCCAGCACCGGCGATGGTGGTGGAAGGAATAGGCTTACACGTTAAAGATATACTTGTCTCCTTGGTTTTTTCAATACTTATATCCTGGACATTTAGGATTCTGGCCCATGAGGAAGACCAATACACTGTCATGTTTACAACATATTAGGCCAATTTTGTGTCCAAAGCACTCAAACAGACTAAAGCTGGCCTCGGAGTTTGGGAACTCCTTTTCTAGTTTTCTATAAGACTAATCCACCAGTGCCTGGCATGTTGGTGCCAGACCCCTCCACACCTAAATATATACCCCTTCCCATTTAAGGGCTGGTGTCTGGGATGCATCATTGACGCCATTAGAGACTCAGAGTAGACAATGAACTGTGATGGGGTGGGCAAGTACTCGCCACAAAACTCCATGTGGCGACAGAAGCAAAATCTTTGCAATTTTTCAATTTTAAAATTATCATAGACTACTCTACCCTATGATAATTATAACACACTACAGGCACAATCCACAGTAGGCTATGAGGATCGCTTAAAACGGACAACGACTTTGAGCTGGGCGTGTTGCTTTCCCAAGCACTTGACGCTGCATAAAATTCACCTTGCTGGCGAGTTTATTTCGCAAGAGATATCATCTCTAAGACTCGGTCTTGAGAACAAATGGATAAAAACAGGGTCGCTTTTTTAATTTCCAAAATTTCATTGTTGTATTATGTTCGTGCATAGACTTTGCATTTGTTTTAAGAGCCTATTTGAAATCGTCGTATTTTCTAAGTGCTATAGTACCCAAGTATAGCAGCCGTTCACATGAAATAATTCAGATACAGCTGGGACTCAACAGTTTATTTTATTAGAGACGAAATCAAGGCTAATAATTCGAAATGGGGAAAAAATTGTTTAAACAATGTGTTAGAACAACCAATACTAACAAGAATATCTGATATAGGCCCAACTGATGATGAACTTGAAGATAATATTTGCATCAAAAATTATTAAAAATAAAAATAAATATCTCAGGAATTTTAAGTGATCATTAGTAAACATTGTAAGCATTTTAATGGTCCACAACTTTTTTCAATGACATGTTATCACATTTAATAGATGATTGTTGCATAATTAACATAATTACATAAATGTATAATCGGCATTCCACGAACGAGGTGGCATTATTATTATCACAATCAGGGTGACCCAACGTTTGCTTAACATTATTGGTCCACCGTCTGCGACGCTGGTCCAACATTTACACAGCATTGGGTCGACAGCTGTTTATGTTCATCTAGCTCATTGATTATCAGGGCCCGTATCCAGGCTAAAACAAAGGGGGGTTACAGGTCGACCATCCGGTAATAGGGGAGCTGAGGGCATGCCACCTGGAAATTTTGAAAAAAACAAGGCATTTTGGGGATATCCAGGGGGGGGGGGGGGTTACAGATACCCAAAAAGAACCCTAGATACGGCCTTGAATATGCCTCGTAGTTCACTCTCGATATTAAATAAGCTAATGTTGATCATGATTATGGTTTTTCTATTGTGTGGTTATGTTTGCTTATATAGTTGGACTACTCTAGGCTATGTTGTAATAAATCTGTCATTAAATTAATTTTTAGAGCAAAGATACCACGAAATCGCACTATCTCTAATTTGATGTTTATTTTTTCAAACATCATGCATGCCCCCCCCCCCCCCCATAAGCCCTTTCTGTTGAATGGTTTCTTGGACATCTGAGCACCCCCCCTTAATCTATTTCTGGATACGCCACTGTCACCATCACCAGGATTACGCCACGCACAACTAACTTTTGTTCCAATGTTTGCGAAGTCAGGATACTAGTATATTCAGTCAGGTCCACATCAATCATTTCAACGCGAGGACTGTCTTTAGCCGTCAGAATATAAGTCTATAGACTCAGATTCTGACTTCTAAAGACAATTTCCGCACTAAAAAAATTAAAAAAATGATAATAGTCGTATTCATAGCCATAATATAGGTATTCAAATGAAACAGAAAGGGCTAACTAAGACATATAATATGATGATTTCAAATTAAAAAAAAATCTTCGGTTCCGATGGTTTATATCACAATATTTCAGCGTTGTAAGGGTAAAGTGTCTGATATAGACTAGGCTCGTTTTTATGAGCATATAAAGTAACAACTTCGGAAGTGCGAAAACGTCTTTGTTCACCAATGGTAACTCACTTGAAGTTGTGTCAAGATCAAGGGATTTGAAACTTGGCGTTCAACATGATTGAGCTATGGTTCAAATAATGTTATTAAAATTTGAAATTTTGAATGTTTCCTTTTCATTCATTTTTAGCTGTACATATGATGTAATTAAGCTATAAATCATGTACATACGACTTCACTTGACTACGATGATCAATGTATTTATCTTCAAGCAAATATACTAAAAATAAATAAAGTATTGGAAATCTATATTTGCATACAATTTAATTATTTTCTACAACTAAATATATAAACATGATGATATTTTATTATAATTATACAAACGGGATTTCTGTTCACACCCATGATGGTTATTAAAGAACGCCTTTTTTGGTTAGATAATATATATAGATATCATAATATTAATTCGATCGAACCCACTGTAGTAAATATTTCAGCCATGTCAGGAATTGATTTATTAACGTTTTTAATGAATGATAAATTTGTTAAATGTGTAGCTGATTTCATTTCAAATGCCTGGTATAAACGGCAACATGCCTTATTTAACTAGCACACATTATATTGTTTTGCTTTTTATTATTATTATTATTTTTCAAGCTTATACTGCACCTTTGTATATATTATGTATGTATAGTGACTAATAAGTCCTCGAGGGCTGGGTACTTCATTTAACAATATTTTATGTTCCCATGTATTTGTTGTTATGTACATGTCACTGAAATAAACAATATCTATCTATATCAAACTTCATCAAGACATTGACGTTCCAAATGATTTTTATGACAAATAAGTCAGTAATGACTTTCCTTTACGTCTATAAAATATATGTCTGTCTGTCTGTATGATGTCCCAGTTATGTCAAGCATCAGCTATATCAAACACTAGTAGCCTATGTTGATATTTTATAAGGATATTTTTCTGTTTTCAGTGGAACCTACTGTTGTCGACGTGAATCTCAACATACGTAGTATGGGTCCTATCTCTGAAACAGAAATGGTGAGTTCAAAAGCCTTCCTCTTATACATGATTGTAGCTTTGGTTATAATTATTACATCTATTAAAAGTTTGTTATTTTATCAAACTATCGATATTGTGTTTCAGAATTATCTAAAATGTTCTTGATAGACAGTGATCATGCTGACAGTGTCACGGCACGAAATAGCAAACGTTACATATGCCATAGAAGCTTTTTATCATTATAATTCATTGTGTTAATTTGTACCAAAATTACATTGTCGAATATGCATATGTTGCCATTCATTTATTCCCACAATCGTTGCCTCAATATTTTTTGTTAGTTTGTTTATTGGTCGTTCGTTCGTTCCTTCGCTCGTTTCTTTGATATTTTGCTCGTTTGTTTGGTCGTTCTTTCGTCCGTTCGTTCGCCCGGTTGTTCGCTCCTTATTTTCTAATGTTATCATTTTTCAGGCTGTTATCAGGATTTAGGCTTACCAGATGAAACTGTTACTTACGTCAGAGGTATGTTAGCATGTTTTAGGCTGTTATCATGATTTATGCTGTTATCATGTTTTAGGCTTACCAGATGGACTCTTTCTTCCGTCAGAGCTATGTTATCATGTTTTAGGCTTATCAAATGGATTGTTGCTTCCGTCAGAGATATGTTATCATGTTTTAGCCTGTCTTCATGTTTTAGGCTTACCAGATGGACTGTTATTTCTGCCAGAGCTATGTTATCATGTTTTAGGCTTAGGCCTACCAGATAGACTGTTATTTCCGCTAGGGCTACGATATCATGTTTTAGACTGTTATCATGTTTTAGGCTTACCAGATGGACTGTTACATTCGTCAGAGCTATGTTATCATGTTTTAGGCTCTTATCATGCTTTAGGCTTACCAGATGGACTGTTACTTCCGTCAGAGCTGTGCTATCATGGTTTAGGCTGTTATCATGTTTTAGGCTTATCAGATGGACTGTTATTTCCGTTAGAGCTATGTTATCTTGTTTTAGGCTCTCATCATGTTTTAGGCTTACCAGATGGACTGTTACTTCCGTCAGAGCTATGTTATCGCGTTTCAGGCTTACCAGATGGATTGTTACTTCTGTCAGAGCTATGATATCATGCTTTAGGCTGCTATCATGTCTTAGGCTTAATACCAGATGGACTGTTATTTCCGTCAGGGCTCTGTTATCATGTTTTAGGCTTACCAGATAGACTGTTACTTTCGTCAGAGCTATGTTATCATGTTTGAGTCCTTTATCATGTTTTAGGCTTACCAGATAGACTGCTATTTCCGCCAGAGCTATCTTATCATGTTTTAGGCTGTTATTATGTTTTAGGCTTATAAGATGGACTGTTTTTGCCGTCAGAGTTATGATATCATGTTTTAGGCTTGCCAGATGTACTGTTACTTCCGTCAGAGCTATGTTATCATGTGTTATACGGTTATCATGTTTAAGGCTTACCAGATGCACTGTTATTTCCATCAGAGCTACGTTATTATGTTTTAGGCTTACCAGATAGACTGCTACTTCCGTCAGAGCTATGTTATCATGTTTTAGGCTGTTATAGTGTTTTAGTTTTACCAGATGGACTGTTACTTCCGTCAGAGCCGTGTTACCATGTTTTAGGCTGTCATCATGTTTTAAGTTTACCAAATAAACTGCTACTTCCGTCAGAGCTATGTTATCATGTTTTAGGCTGTTATCATGTTTTAGGCTTACCAGATGGACTGTTACTTCCGTCAGAGCCATGTTGTCATGTTTTAGGCTGTTATCATGTTTCAGGCTTACCAGGTGGACTGTTATTGCCGTCAGAGCTATGTCATCATATTTTAGGCTGTTATCGTGTTTTAAGCTTATCAGATAGACTGTAACTTCCGTCAAAGCCATGTTATCATGTTTTAGGCTGTTATCTTGTTTTAGGCTTACCAGGTGGACTGTTATTGCCGTCGGAGCTATATGTCATCATATATTAGGCCGTTATCGTGTTTTAGGCTTATCAGATGGACTGATACTCCCGTCAGAGCCATATTATCATGTTTTAGGCTGTCATCATGTTTTAGGCTTACCAGATGGACCGTTACTTCCGTCAGAACTACGTTATCATGTTTTAGGCTGTTATCATGTTTTAGGCTTATCAGATGGACTGTTACTTCCGTCAGAGCTGGGTGGACAGACGATTAGAGTTTTCAGGACCCAGTGACAAGCTGGTGGTGGCCGTCAACATCCTGGACAGACTCTGGATGCCGGACACTCACTTCTTCAACGGCAAGAAGTCCTACCTTCACACTGTGACCACGCCTAATAAACTACTCCGGATACATAGAGACGGCAGGATCCTCTACTCCATGAGGTGAGCCAGCCCAGCCAACACCAGACATTCAGCCAATGTAGAGTCGATGCTGAGCCACCGTCTACGACGCTCGCCCTACATCGATCCCATGATTGGGTTATATATTGTAATAGTTATATTATTACCTCTTACGTCGTTAAGCATGACTATGGGCGTTTTAATCCATTTTATTAGCCGTTTAAATCGCATCTATTGGGCGCAAAATGTGTGTTTAAACATCAAGATTTGCAAATGTTTTGTCTCAAATTAAACAAATTTGTACGTTTTATTTTCACCCACTTAAGGTTCTAGGTCGCCGTTTAAGTGTTGAAAAGTGACCACTTTATTTAGACGCATAATTTACTTGAATGCAAATTTCACGTCACATCATACCTGTATTTACATAAGGTTATTACATGTACATCGCATGTGATAAATCGTACACACATACTAATACTAGGCCTACTAATAAACCGGTAACTAATTATGACTCTTCGGCGACTGACTGACTATGACAAAGTCGCTTATATGGGCGTCCCGCCCCAGATGTTACGTTGAGCCTTATAATTGGTTACTTATGCCTATGGTATTGATGGCGGCTGGAGATTTTTTAGGCTACTAGGATTGCGGCTAGCAGCTTAATCCTTTACACGCCAGTCATGATTGTATTTTTTTTTTTAAATTTATTATCGCTTTAAATGTGAGACTTTAAACACGGTAAAGGTAAAACGTGACATCAATCAGAAAAAATGGAAAAAAGCTTACCTCCATTTTGGCAAATCGGAATAATTTTCACTCACTTGAAGTTGTGAACCATCTCAGTGAGACACAACTTCAAGTGAGTGAAAATTCAAATTAAATAAATAGGCAGTTAAAGAGTTAATCATCAACATTGATTGTAAAAATACTTCTGCTTCCAAGGAAAGAAAAGAGAATCCATCCACCGTCAATGCACCAGGCAAGCTTAGACGTTTTGACAACCATGACTAATATAGGTGGTGAGCTTATCCATTGACCCATTAACCGCCGGTCCCGATTATATTATTTTTTCTCATTTAAATATCAGCTTTTGAACATGGTAAATATAAAAAGTGATATTTATCAGCACGATTTCAAAATTGCTGATCTTCATTTAGTCGAATCTGAATAATTTTCACTCACAACTCGATGGTCCCTTGTATGGCGGGTGAACGATCACTTGACTGTTCACTTGTATATCGGTTGAATATAAATGTGGATGGCGGTTAAATTATCACGTGGATGTCATCTGAATATACATGTAGATGGAGACTGAATGACCACTTGAATGGCGGCTTATTCTGAATGTGGATGGCGACTGAATAATCATATAATCATTTTGATGGCGGCTACTTGTGAACGACTGATTGACGGTTAGAGGTTAACTTTTATGAGAAACTTATCACTTCAGACTCTATAATACCCCAATAAAAATTATTCTGTCATTTCGACATGAACCAAAGCAAATTTGGACTTTCAAAACGTTCATGATATGGTCCAAAAATGTGTTGAGCTCGTAGCCGTTAATTATTAATAGGTATAAGCGTCGTTGTGGCCGAGGCTTATACCATTGCTATGTGATCGGGTGTCGTGCCGTGTTTTTCATTTTAAAACTTGTAGACAGTAATTATCTAATTGCATGAGGAGAGGTTAAATATCAATATTAGCAATAGAAATAGACAGTATCGTTCGATTAATAATTAGTTAATTACGTGCATTTTATTAAATGTGTCTTTGCCTTCATGTACAAACAACTATTTATACACACAAGTGGTTACCAAGTGATTGTGCATTGGCATAGCGGTAAAAATATGAAAACCTATCATATTGAACCAAACTAAGTTTTTCTGAGAAACATGTCACTTCAGATTTGTATCTGTACTATTCTTGTTTTGA
Source organism: Flabesymbios commensalis (assembly GCA_964017125.1). Classification (NCBI taxonomy): domain Eukaryota; kingdom Metazoa; phylum Annelida; class Polychaeta; order Terebellida; family Flabelligeridae; genus Flabesymbios; species Flabesymbios commensalis. The sequence goes on along the minus strand of OZ024913.1, from coordinate 23,757,525 downwards.
GTTTTAGAATCACAATCAAAGCGAGCTGTCCGATGCATCTGGAGAATTTCCCAATGGACACACAGACATGTCCCCTTCAAGTTGGCAGTCGTGAGTATTGTGCTCGGCAAAGCGCATGACAGTAACTGGTCACATGTAAAGTAAGCCGTTACTGTCTTTTGTACGCCTGTATTACCCATGGCCAAGCACTGAAACAACATAACATGACTATAAAAAACTGTTTTTCTGTGAATTATTGGGGTGTTCTGATAAAAAATACTTCTGAGACACTTCTCCCCGGTGAGATGATAATGAACTGTTCATGAACATTCATGAATTGTTCATGAAAGTTCGTGAACAAAATATTATGATCTTTCACGAACGTTCATCAACGTGTTCATGACCGGTTCATGAATATTTTTGAACAACAAATGAGATTTCATGAAAGTTCATGAGTTCATGAACTTATTCTGTTAGTGAACTCGCACTTTGTTCATGAAGATGGGCAGTTCATGAACGGTCAAGAGACATTCATGAAATTCATGGACTGTCAACCTAGTTCATGAACGGCCATAAACTCTAATAATACATTAGCCAGATAGTTAATGAACATTCATAAACGTTAATTAAATGTGTTTATGAACTATTCTTGAATGTTCCTGACCAAGAAATTAGACATTTATAAAATTCATAAACTGTCAACCTAGTTCATGAACGTCCAAATAATTCATGAACCAGATAGTCACGAACATTCATAAGCGTTCATTAAAAGTGTTCATGAACTATTCACAACGTTCCTGAACAACAAATGAAACAAATGGACAGATGCACGAAAGGCTGAGAAAGCATTAACGCTACTCTTTTTGAATCAAATCAACAAGTCTTAGCATTTATTCCTGGTTATTTTGTGTATATTATTGTTTGTTGCTATTATTTCCTCAATTGATTTTGATTAACTTTACAACGAAGAGTTGAGGCAAATAGGGTAGTATTTTTAAAAGAAGTGCATTTGTCATGTAATACATTATAATAACTAAGAAAAATGACTAAATTTAAAATGGCCGCCATCAAAATTAAATCGTGTGTCTGAAACGTTTTCTTATTTATTTCCATTTTGTTTTGTACTTTATTATTATATTACTGTTGATACTATAATATTCCTATTTTGCAATCTATTTAACCCTTCAATATGAAACTAAAAACACACAAACAATAGTAGGTCTACCATCAAATGAAGAACTATCTGGCATGTTCTGGAGGCGGCCTAGCTCACTAGATCGCTATTCGCCCAAAGCAATACTCCTACTTTTGCAATAGGCTTGCATGTTATGCCTTTTTTATTTTCATTTTGTGTTGACCAATAATGCCCAAAAAATTGTAAGTTGTTTTGAATTTTTTTAAGCTGTGAAAGCTCATGGCACACCCTTGATTTTTCTGACATTAAATATATGTTTTCAGCAAGTGGCGCCCGTGTGCGTCAAACAAAAATGAAGTACATTTTTGAAAAGATGTATTCCTTTTTCTTCTCATATGATGTATACACAGATGCCTAATGTCAAAATTCCCCAAACTAACGGCAGCCATTTTAAAATCATGTTACAGCCCGCAGCTGCTACTTCAAAAAGTGATAGATGCTTTCTTTCATTTCTTTCATGTAAATAAATATTTATTGGCACTTAAAAAAATGTTGAACCTTGCTCGGCATAATTAAATGTCCCTAAAATTTGTGAAGCCTCCCTTCGTTCGTCTCCTTAACCTTCAAATCAATACTAAGCCTAAGTTGGAATCTAACTTTGCAGACAGAATTTTTTTTCTAAGAGAGGGAAATAAATATTTTGCTTGAGGCAGAGTGTGAAAAAATAAAGTATTGCAGATAGAAAGTGAAAAAAATAATTTGTCCAGTTCAAAAACCTAACGGGTGGTTAACCAGGCATACATTGACCGATGAATTCCCTGCTGTAGTGCAATCGAGAGTAAATTAAATCATTTAAAAAAAACTACAGTGCAACCGAATTCGTTTTATTTTTTTAACAGCGGATTCAACTTCCAGTAATTGTCTCCACATTTACCTGTTTAAGCGGTCATGTCTTATAGAGAAGGCGCCACGACTTAGATAGATTGTTGCATCACCTTCGTCCACGTAGCATAGAAAACACCAGGCGCTGAACCAATGTTGCTTTAGTGTTGGTCCATCGTCAACGATGCTGGCCCAACATTAAAACAACATTGTTTCAAGGTCTCGTATTTGCTTGGAAGTGACAGAGTACGATAGAAAACGTTGCCACGATGCTGAGCGAAGATGTCGGCAAGCGTTGATCCGTTGATGGGGACACTGGTGCGTGGAGCCCAACAAACACGAGACATTGACCCAATGCTCTCGTGTTTGTTGGGTGACTTGCATACCCCACCAAACACGAGCCGTTCATCCAATTCACCCAATGATGGGTTAATGTTAACCCGGCGTCGCAGACAATGGGCCAACATTAAACCACCATCCTCCCACCTGCAGCCAATATTTCATCGGCTACAGAATACTTGTGTGAGCGTCAAATGCGACACATTGTGTTAATTTTAAAAAATAAAAACATTAGGATCACTCAGGAATGAAAAACAATACCGTACTCTGGAATCAGACTCTGAAAATCACTTTTTCATTTAGTATTTTTTAGCTACATGATTTGTTATAGTGTTTTTATAGTAGATCTGCTATCTATAAAATATTTCTGGGTAGATATTTGTAACTGTAGCAATTATTCTAATGTTACAGACGGTTACGGAACCTCCGATATGATGTATTTCTGGACTTACGGAGAAGGGAAATCGATCAAAATGGCTCCAGATGTTCGGTTGTCACAGTTTGACTTGGAAGGATTTCCTCAGGCGAATCAGACTATGTATAAGCCAGGAGGTAGGCCTACATCTTAATACCTCATTGTAATAATAATGCAGAACCAACAAACTAGACCATTAACACTGATCAACTGCCAAATTATGTAATTGCCATTCTAACTCACTTGAATTTGTGTCTCGCTGACGCGATCCACAACTTCAAGTGAATGAAACTACTTCCGATTTTACAAAATAGAGGTCAAAAATTTTGAATTGTTGTAAGATATAAAAATGAGTAAATTTTACATATGGCTGCACTGTAAATAAACTATACCTCATTTTTTCTCAACAAATATTTATTGAGATAAACAGCTAAATGTACACATAATATTAAAAAAACATATATATATAATGTTTTGAATAAATACTCGAAGTAACAGAAATAATTGTTTCACAACAATTTTTTTATATTAAAATCCCTACATTGCTAAATAAAAATGTACATTTCTTAATAGACATGTTACTTTTCTAAATATAAATTATATTAGCTAAGCATTCAATTGTAAATATTCTTTATTTCCAGGTGATCTTCATTCGGTACTTGTGGTGAATTTCCATCTGAAGAGGAACATGGGGTACTTTTTAATCAACGTGTACGTGCCGTGCAGTCTGCTGGTGGTGCTGTCCTGGGTGGCGTTCTGGATCAACAGGGAGGCCACTGCTGACAGGATCGCTCTGGGTGAGTCCGGATCCGGCCCAGCGACGGGCCGACGCTGGCTGAGTCTTACGAGTTCCACAAACTTTGCGATGTGTATGAATCAAATTGAATGTTGTGTGGGTCACTCACTCCATGCTTTCGTTCCTTATATCAATGATTATCCACGGAATCAGTTATGAGAGTATTTGGACGTTGTTACGCACAAGGGAACCAACCCACATGACCATAAAAAAGAGATTTTTGTTTATAAATGACGTCGCCAGTCCACCAGTCGTCATTAAAAAAATTGACCTAGATGATTGAACGAAATTTCACGCTGCCTAGCGAGTTGGGACCAAACCACAAACGACAAATGGGCCATTCTGAGTTTTGCACAACAGAACCAACTCACACATGAAAATGCGAAAAGCTGTTCAGATTGTTCTAAAAAGTAGCAGTGTAATATCTTGTTATCAATTATGCAACATATGTTCATGAAATTATTTGTACGTAACAGGTAATGCGATACATCTTTTCTGATGAATAATTTTGGTATTTGTGTACGTTGGTTCTCTTTACCGAAATTAAAAAAGCAAAAAGTTATTTGAATATTATTTTATTTTACAAAAAGTAGCATCAACTATAATTTGAGTGATCCTCGCCTATTTAATCATTACAATGTTTTATTTTAAACATGATATATTCCATTACAATACTTAGTTTTAGATAATTAACTATCATTTGCCACCTTATGTGGGTTGGTTCCCTTGTGTAAAACGATATTTTTGCTCCAGGTTCCAGTGATTTAGATTCAGATGTTACCCTTATATGTTAACAGCAATTATATTTCTAATGTTCATGTGATCTTTATTGCAATGTGTGTTTTAACAGTAAGACATCACATAATGGTTCGCGGTCTTAAAAAGAGTTTGCAACAGTGTTTTAATTTGAGAATTGAATATTCGTGTTTTAATCACGTTCGTCTGACAATGAAATAGGAAGGATGAAGTGTTCTGAATAGCCTACATTTTAGCATTAACTATGGTGTGTTTGATCGCATTCTTCTGACAGAGAAATATGGAAGGCAGAATTTTAGCATAAGTATATTCGTGATTTTATTAACTATTCCAACAGTGACATAGCGAGTAAGCGCAGTTTCCTATGAAGTATATTTATATAACATGCAAATGACCTCCGCTAAAGTTTGGAAAAAACATTAAATAGTGCGATTTCGTGGTATTTTTGCTGTAAAACAAAGATATGAGATCTGGCTGAAATGTCAGTTTTTGTATGAAATTAATGACATATGTATTACAATCTAGCCTAGACTAGTCCAACTATTTAAGCCAACACAACCACACTATGGAGAAACAATAAACATGATCAACATTAGCTCATTTAATAGCGAGAGCGAACTGCGAGGCATATTGAAGGGACCCCTTGGGATGAGACATTTTTAATGTTGTCAATTTTGAAAATTTAATTTATATGAAGCTATGTAGCCTACTGATATTAACTGAAAATACGAAAAAGTCAAAAAAACAATTTTAAAGCCCCGAGAAGGAGTGAAATAGTTGTATTTTCAGGTCGTATATTGCCATGTAAACAAAACAAGTCAGCAATATTCAGCACTTTACATCACATATTCCCACGTATCAGACGGTAAGATCATAGCAGTCGCCGCTAATTGGTGTCTTATAGTCAGGACACGGGAGGACACACCTTCAGCACTGATTGTCTACCCAACGCTGGGCCGATGCCATGAGCATGTGGCCCAATGCTGTGAAAACATACAATCGTCCTTCAGGTATACAAATAGTTTGTTTGGGTTACTTCTGGTTTCACAGAAATGTTGATTAAAAATATTTGTAAAAATATGAAAATTCTGAAAAAAATAAAAACATCATCCGTGGGATACACTACTTCAGTACGGATTTAAAAACGAAAATTGATGTCATCTAAAGGACCTGCTTTAAATGAGCTAGATAAACACAAACAACTGTCGACCAAATGTTGTGTTAATGTTGGGCCAGCGTCGCAGACCGTGAACCAACATTAATTTTGAGCAAACGTTGTGTCACCCGTATTGTGATTATAATTATGCAACCTTTTTTGTGGAATGCCGATTATGCAAATATGTAATTACTCAACAAGCGTCTATTAAAAATGATAACATATCATTCAAAAAAGTTGTGGACCATTAAAATGCTTACAACTAATGATCACTTAAAATTCCTGAGATATTTATTTTTATTTCACCTTTATTAATTTGCCACCCTCCCCTATGACAGAATATTCTTTAATGCCAATAGTATCTTCCAGCTCATCATCAGTTAGGCCTATATCAGATATCCTTGTTAGTATCTGTTATTCTTCCACATCGTTAAAACAACTTTACTGCCCATTTTCAATTTTTATCCTTGATTTCGTCTCTAGTAATTCTATTTAAATAGGCCTTTAAAACAAATGTAAAGTCTATGCACGACTATTATATAACAATTAAATTTTGGAAATTTAAAAAGCGACCATGTTTTTCATCCATTTGTTCACAAGACCGAATCTCAGAGATGATAGCTCTTGAGAAATAAATTCGCCATCACGCAGGTGAAAACATCATGGTAATTGGGTAATAATCTATATCTCGAGGTCCGTATTCATTTATTTTATGCAACGTTGTCGTTGTCCGTTTTAAGCGATCCCCATAACCTGCTGTTGATTGTGCTTCTGGTGTGTTGTAATGATCATAGCGTAGAGTATAGTTTATGATAATTACTATCAATCTTAGCATATTTACTTTGGAACAGCGTTGTTTGAAGTTAGTCTATGAAAATTACCATCAATCTTAGCATATTCATTTTTACATCACATTGTTTTAAGTCTGGCTCAATGTTTCAATTATTGGCCAAGACCAAAACAAAGTTGATATATTTTATTATGTTTCTTTTCTAAAAAAATAATGAATGTTTGAAAAATCTCACACCAAGGGTGGGCAGGTAGAAGAAGACCAGTCGCAACAAATTCCTACTTTTAGCTGCTCTGGATGGTCAATTTTTTGCATTGCAAAAATTTTGCTTTTTGCGCCACATGGCGAGCACTTAGTCCATTGTCCTCTCTTTAACGGCGCCAATCATACTCCCATACACCAGCCCTTAAATTGGAAGGGGTATATATTTAGGTGTGGAGTTGTAAAATAACCACTTTGAAAATTAAGGGGGGTGCTCGAGCACCCTGAGCACCCCCCTGGATACGCCCCTGTTATCAATGATAGCCTTAGGCCTATCATAATAAAATATCTTCAATAACTTACATGACATGCAGGTTCATATATAGGGTATATTATGAACGAAGGCGAATAAGGTGCATTTTATTGTTGTAAAAGATAAGCGACTTGTCAAATAGTATACATAATTTCGCGATTTTAGTTGTCACTTGTCATAGTTCACCATGCTACTACACATATAGCGCCAGGGACGGATGCCCTCATCACATTTTATAGGTCCTATGTCACAATGTGTGAATGAATGATTGGAGGTTTAGGCCACCTTTGTACATATAGGCAAAACTCGGCGGTAAGAACCTCCTAAAAATGGTGAGATTACACTGCCCTCCAGACACAGGATTCGAAATTCCATCCCTGGCTGCGTGAGGCCGATCACGCTACGTTTCGGTCAAATACGCAAAATTCCGTCATATAATATATACGTTCGCGTTAGATCTAAGCTAAAAATTATTCCATTCCCAATGTTGTCATCATACTGCAGGGACAGATGTAGGCCCCTATATGGTCTTAAAATGAGAATCTGACTGAGGAATGGACATTGATGTCTCAGATCGAGGCGGGCTCAATATAGAAATGTGGGCTGGTTCCATTGTCCGAAATTGGAATACGCGATTCATCATTTTTAACAACAGAACCACGACCATTTGAACGCCTGCACCTCATACGCTATCATCAACACAATCACAAAAATGTTCCTTAGAGTACATGTTCAAATCAATATTCTAATAATTCCATGCAAACAACTCTCATTATATTTTTCGAATTAACACAGTTCATCAAGCTTTAAGTTCATTTTACAGAAAATTACTTCCTTGTGGGTTGGTTCCCTTGTGCTTAATAACGTCCATTTCAGGTGTCCTATTCAGACTCAGACTTGTTGTGGACAAAGCGTGAAAGTAATCTTTAAGCCGGATGTCCTTGATACAGAATCCGATCCCCAATGTTATGGTCACTGGAACAGAGCCATGCAAAGTGTTTCATACGTGGTTCATCCATTGTAGATCCTTATGGATTCGCCTCGTAAACGTACGTAATCTTCCCCATGCGGACCGTGATCTCATAGAGCTATTTGGTCAAAGCTACATTAAAAAATTATTGTCAAGCTATTTCCACAATTTACACAGCCTCATTTTATGGAAATTGATCCCGTTGATGGCTTTATCATCTTAATCCACATCTCTGTCTCTCATTGGGACTAGCTTAAGTGGATTTCTAATATCCATTGATAAGGATCTTAAGGGGGGGGGGCGTGTTGTTTTAATTATGTTAGGGTTGGTGTCAGTGTTAGCATCGGTATGCACAAGGTTCGTCTCCTTAGACCTACTTTTGGCTCTGTACTATGACCTACTTTTGGCTCTGTACTATGGCCCAATTATATGTTTTGACATACATTTCTGGAGCATAATCTCACTAACTTGTTATTCGAGTGTGTAACAGCTGTATATTCAATTTAAAGATACCATGAAAAGATAGTTAGACTATTTCCAGCTAGCTTGAGCGATTTTATGATACTCCACAGAATCCAGTATATTGACAAAGATTTGGCAGCTAATGCTTTGGAATTTTTTTTATTGCGGTCTAACAATTAAATTGTCTTCTCAATCAGAGAACATAACAGCCAAGTTTCAGCATGCAGACATTATAAACAGCGGCGGTTTGGACACATCACATTATGCTTCTGTCTCACTGATGTATGATCTTGTAGGGTTGACAGAGTATTATGCAATAAACATTGGTGTAGAGTGGAGCAGACTAATAGACTACTTGGAGGACTTTTTGTCTGAACAGATGACCATTGGAAATATATTCAGGATTCTACATGGTCTGGAAAATTAACTCCTAGGTCATGGCATTCAATTTCCTCTTTTGACCAAATTAATGTCGGTTGCTCTCTGTTTGCCACTGAGCATTGCTACAACGGAGAGAGCCTTCTCCCGGGTCAGCATGAATAAAAACATGATCTGATTTGTTAGAAAGGACAACGAAGCCCTAAATTCGAACTTTGCATGATTTTTTTGATTTTTTTAACTCTATATATTGAATGGACAACTCAACATGTTGAGTTAGAAACTCGATATTTTGAGTGAGGAACTCGATATATTGAGTTTACAACTCGATATGTTCAGTTTACAACGCGATATAATGAGTTCATAGCTCAATATATTGAGTTTACAACTCGATATATTGAGTTCATAACTCAATATAATGAGCTCATGACTCGATATATTGAGTTCATAACTCAAAATATATTGAGAAACTCAATATATCGAGTTGTCAACTCAATATATCGACTTTTAAAGTCGATACATCTACTTGTAAACTCATTATATCGACTTTTAAACTTTATATATCTACTTGTGAACTCAATATATCGAGTTGTGAACTCAAATCAATATATCGAGTTGTAAACTCCATATATTGAGTTGCAAACTCAATATATCGAGTTCTTAACTCAAAATATTGAGTTTTAAACTCATTACTAATATATAACTAATATATTGAGTTATGAAGCAATATATTGAGTTTAATAAATAAATAATAATAATGCAAATGTCGCTTCTGGGGCTTCGTAAAAGACTGCTAATAGCGAAACCCATCAAAGCAAAAAAATGCTAGAACTGAAAAAAGGAGGATGCCATAGTCATCTAAGTTTATGTTAGTGTGAATACTGATAAATGATAATGTAGATTTATTATCCTATATTTTAATTATAAAGTACTAAACTGGAAATATATTTTTGACTAGCACTCATATGACTGTATTTCACGTATAGAAGTACCCTCAAATCAGATTTGCGCCATGCCCTCAAAAAATCCCAGGTGTAACATTTCCATTACTGTAAAATAAAATGAGCAGTTTCATATAAGGATGCATCATAAAAAAATCCAATTTGATCAAATTCAAAATGGCCGACTTTTGGCAATTATTACCTATTATATGCCTGATATCTAGCAAACCGTGCTAGAAAGATAGATGGATAATTACTATAAAGAAAAATGTGAGGTTTCAGGGAGGAATTTAAAATAGACGACTTGCGGCACTATTTGCCATGTATTTGCTTTAGTCTGTTTGATATCTAGATAGCTAGACCATTGCCATACAACTAAATGTGAGGTTTCATGGAGGGATTCAAAATGGCTGACTTGCGACCATTATTGACTTCAATATGAGTACTATCCCGCAAATCATGCCAGATAGATCGACGGTGAGTGGACCATTACTATAAAACAAAATTTGAGGCTTCGGGGAAGGATGCACCATGAAAATTCTCAACTTGATTAAATTCAAAATGACCCACCATCGGTCATTATATAAATAATATGCCCGATATCTGACAAAGCGCGCCAAATTGCAAAATATGAGTTTTCAGGGAGGGATATACACTGAAAAAAATCAATTCCATAAAATTTCAAATAGGCGACTTGTGCCAATATTTACTCTAATATGCGTAATATCTGACAAACTGTGACAGCTAGCTAGAGAACAAAACCTTTAATTAAAAAAACTTACATATGTAGACTATAAGATTTCCGTGGGAGTTAGTCCCATGCGAAAAATCGGCTCATATAATACTTTGTCTATTTTGCTACTCAAAGGCAAACATCAGTAACTGTTTAGCTGTCAAAAACTCCTTTCCGGCGTCACACACAAAATATTTTGTTTTCAATTAAGCAGTTATTGCTGTTTGCCTTTGATTTGTTATTTCATCTTCTGAACGACATGCTTCTTATTTCCAGGAGTGATGACAGTGTTGACGATGGCGTTCCTGGGGATAGACAACAGGAGAGATCTACCCAAGGTGTCCTACTCCACAGCTCTGGATTACTTTGTCGCCATCTGCTTCGCCTTTATTCTGGCCACCATACTGGAGTTTGCTGGGGTTCACTTCTTCACCAAACATGGCAGCGGTGAATGGTTTATGGATATACCATACGTGGAATCTGAACCTGACGACTGTGATGTGGACGAGGAAATCATTCACGGAGACACGGTAGGTTACCATTAACTCAGTCCGTAATGCTGCTGAAACAAATTGCCAGCTGCAACCGATCTCACTATGTTTCATTTTTTGAAAGATGGAGGTAATTTAGGGTGCAAATAATGCCGGGAAACATGAGATGTTGACCCAATGGTGGCTTAGTGTTGGGCTGTCGTCGTATACGATGAGGCAATATTAAACCAATATTGGGTTGATAAAACTATGCTACTGTGTTTAGTTCGAAGAACAACGAGAATACTGATTAGAGCTACAATAATTATGTCTCGATTACAGAAACGTTATCAATGTGAAATACATGGCCACCGTACTAAAAAAAATATTTTTTGGTAAAATGTTCGCACTTTTACAGTATATAAAAATAGGTGAAAAATAAGAAGTTTTTGGCCTGTGGTTCTCTATTCGATTTTAATAATTTAATTAAGAGCAGCGATGGAGTTTATAATATTGTTGATGTTATTGATGATAATTTTAGCTCAATTTCTACTTTTTGGTGGTCAATAGCCACCGAACAAGCAATTAAAGAAATTATTTCCATAACGATGGTAATTTTAGACAAAGTTATATTTGAAGAAATTTATATTTCAATAACGATGTTAATTTTAGACGGAGATTATAATTCTATCTACTGTTAGGCCTACATATTTTAATGCGCGTTTTTTACAGAATGAAGTCACATACACAAATCAACACGCTGCCAGCAACAAGAAGATGAACGGCACTTCAGATAGAAACTCTTTATTCTCTTATTCGCAAAAACAAACAGTGATATCAGCCGACAACTCTGAGTGGGCCCCGCGAAAAAATGACCACCACTGTGTGAGATTATTACAATGCCTGCTGGGTAACGCTAAGTATCGCAATCAGCTGAAACAGTCCACACCCGAAGGCGTGAACAGTGTCTCCAAAATAGACAAGACTTCTAGGATTCTTTTTCCTCTGATATTTGTCACCTTTAATTTTTTTTATTGGCTACATTACATTGAGGCAGACGGACCTGTCAATACATTCAACTCTTGATAATGTCCACCTCATAATAAACGTGTAGGCCTATTTATTCACGAAAGTGTTTTCTTCATAATTCAGGTACCGATGGGAGAAATAATTCGTTTTGTCAAAAAGTATTATCCACACTGATGAAGTTCTCGGCTCGTCAAGTCAGAATAATACGGATGACCAAATCCAACAATAAAATATTTTGGCAACATTAAGACATCGGTTATTTTAGTATTGATATTTTGAGGCGAAAATAAAATAATAGCTGATTACTTAACGATTGAGTTCAGCTGAAATAAAGTAAACGTATTGATGACAATCGTGGGTTATGTTATTTTTAAAATAAATAGATATTATAAATAGCATAACCATCTAATTAAAAATAATATCAAAGATAAAACGTTATTGAACAAGCGAATGGAAGAATAAAAAAAAACAGTGGTTCACTTTTGTGTATATACAGGCTAAACTGGGCCGGGTGAACCTGATGAGAAAGGTGAAATTATTCAGTTTTGACACTGCACTCCAGACACAGAATTCGAAATTAGAGTCCAGATGTTCTGACTTCTGAGGCCTCACTGTTGCGGACTCTCTCCACAATACTGAATATTTACGAGTGAGCGTGGAAATCATAGAAACTCAAATAGGCCTACCAGAGCAGAGGAGAAGGCCACGACAGATAGGCAGCCGTAGCCCTTACAACGCTGAAATATTTATTTTCTAAACCTTGGAGACAACAGATTGTTTGTCAATTTTCCATGAATGTCTTAGTTAGCTCTTTCCGCTTCATTTGAATACCTATGTTAAGAGTCTACACATCACCTGGTTTTTTTTTATATACAGGAGTTATCGATACAGAGAGAAATATGTATTTGCAGATGAGTCAATTTTAGCTTCTAAGCCCTTGTATTCACTCATGTTGTATTTGGAAGTTGATTTGACAACTTTTTTTACATTAACACATGGACAGTCGAGTAATAATTAAAATGCAAACCTTTGAAACTGAATTAGACCACATGAAACTTCAGTAGCACCTCAGGTCGGATACAATTTCGATCCTGTCAACAATAAGTCCGTTAGGACCACTGAGCCGCACAAAGCCAGAAGCCAGTATATCCTTACTTTACAAGTGAGCAGATACTGTCTTTTGGCTTTGCAAAGCAGTACCATTGGACCATCCTGTCTGTGGATAAGGCTCCTTTCATGCCTTTGCTGAGTCTGCGACTTATATTGGGTCAATTTTGAGACTGCGCACCATAAATCTAATCTATTATTCGTCATAATATGTCAAGAAGACAAAAATCTGCACTTATGTGAAGACAAGTTAAGGAATACTATCATAGAAATACGAATTGGGCAATGATGACAAATAGAAACAGCACTAACTGCTTAGGCTACTCGACACGTAGTACTGCTGTTTCCCCGGCACAGTATTATTATTGTAAATGTTGTATCAATGCTTCTTATTTCGTAAGATCGTTGACTAGGAATTGGCCCGATGATGTCCTATCTGAGATGTGGATATAATATAAATCCAGTGTTTCTGTAGGGCAGAGGTTCAGTAATGGAAGACCACAACGCCCACTAAACAACCGTTCTTCGGGGACAGTGAGTTTGCTGAACACGGAAAGGTTACCCTATTGCGCACTCTGTCAAACCGAGGAATCTGTAGATTCCTTGGTCAAACACACTAATTGTATTCCCCTGGCTGGCTGTCGCTGATATCCCCTCGTTTTATAGATATTATGACCCACAATCCACGTGACAGTGGCGGAAGTTGACGTAATCTGAAAATGGAGGTGACCGTATTGTGGAATTATTACGACATTTCCGGTGTAGTCATATCCAATAATAAATGGTTACACCAACGTGAAACGATACTAAATGTCCAGCATTATCATTGGCTATGTTGTCATCAAAATGTATTAATTAATTAAATTATTGCACAGAGTTAGAATATATTATGAAAACGTGAGGGTGGTTTACATAACACACACACTACAGGCTGATTCTATCTCAGAAATAAACCTTCACATGAAATTAAATACACCTTCAATATTTCAATCATGCTTCATAAAATACAAACAACTAAGTGCGAGAAGTCGCAAATCACAAGCTTCTTCCGTGCTATTTCATCTCTAATAGTTAACAAACGTGGCAGCTAATTGATAATAATAATAATATAATATAATAATAAGTCTTTATTTAACGAGGGTACATATATAGGCATACAATAATATACAAAATCAGTAAAACAAAATATTACGATTTGCATAAATGAACATACTTATTGTTATTATGCATTTATTGACAGAATGATCATGTCATCTGAGTACTATTAAAAGTGAACCAAGGAATTGTTTTTTTTTATCCCTATCATTATATTCATGTTTTGTGATAAGCATTTGTTATTTGAAACGTAATTACATCCAGGCTTAAAGTGACACAATTCGGCTTAACCCTTTAGCCGCCAGTGCCGAATATATTCAGGTTTTCATTTTTTATTAGCATATTGGGTACCACATTTTAAACATGTTAAAGATAAAAAGTGACGTCAATCAGCAATATTTGAAAACATTCGACCTCCATTTTGTCAAATCTGAATAATTTTCACTCACTTGAAGTTGTGGATCGCGTCAGCGAGACACAACTTCAAGTGGGTTAAAATTCAGATTGAACAATTTGGCGGTTAAAGGGTTAATGTCATCATTATTATTTTGGCTCCTTGATACATTCTTCGGTTTTCAAAATGTCCATAGACTTGAATTGCGTAATTCTTTTATATTTCTGTTATTATTTTATCAAATAAAATATAAATAAGAATGAGATTAAATTTTATACATCAATGTTCAAAATAAGAAATACACGAATTAAATGCTCTTTAATATCTGTATTTTAGCAGCTTTTATATATTATGGTAATGATTTGAATTGTAATTTGAAAGAAAGTTACACATGACTATAAAAAGTGAAAAATCAAATAAACTTAGGCTAATTTATAGACATATTCATAATCATACAACATTTTTAAACAGTAATTGTACAACTAAGACATTTCATGAGAAACTGGCTAAATATGTTGCAGGACATATGATATGCATGTTTCAAAATGAGAAATGCATATTTTCACAAATCTCAATGAGAAAAATCGGGATACATTTTATTGTATTAACCCTTGGAGCGCTGAAATATTTTTATGTAAACACCTGGTAAACCAAGAGACCAAAGGTGCCAATTTGAAATCATTATAAATGTCTTAGTTTGCTCTTTCTGTATTCATTTGAATACCTATGTTATTGGTTTACGGACATTATAAATATTTAACCCTTTCAATGCGGGGATCGACTTTAGACGTCAGAAAGGGCTTAGGTTAGATTGTTTGACAAAAGTGCCGAATTTAATTATAAAATCTTAGTTGGATATTAACGTGTGATGAACTTTTGTGATGGTAGGATACAAGAGTAAATACACTTTGTTTCATATATGGACTCTTGTGGACTTACAAAAAGTACATCTCACTACTATATGAAAGTAAATTAACCAGTGAGATAAAAAAAATCAAGGTTATAAAACGTTATTAAACAGTATGGCATAGGTGTTTTCATCCTGTTTTATCCTGTGATAATAGCTGAGTCACTTTTTTTGTCCGGGGGGGGGGGGGTAGAGATACTATACTACACTATAACTATGCAAGTTACATCGGCACAACAGCCATCTCTACAATAACATTCCTTTCAAATGGATGACAAAATTGTTTTAAAATGTCACATTCCAGTAATCTTACTGAAAAAATCTCCAGGACAATGATGCCGTGCAGATAGCAAAGACAATAACTGCTACTTTGTCAAACAAGCAGTACTGTGTTTTAGTTTTGCAGAGGATAATATCGTCACAAGGTCATGTCAGCTGATTTCAGTGTAAACGTTAGATGAACCGAGAAAATTGTGGTACGTTATGTGACCAGCCTTGGGACCATCAATCTGCCTGGCTGACTGATTGGTCGATCAGCCGAGTAGTCTGACTGGAGGGGACAGCCGAAACAAGATAAATGCTTCTACCAGTGGGTTATTACTATTCAAATTACTTAATAAAATAGCTATCTTAGAGAGATGAATATTTGTAATTATCTCTCCATTAAAAGAAAGAAAAATACTTTAAGATGTCAACATGTGGCCTCATGGTTTGCTTTTTCTGTTAAACATGTTAGAGGTGGATTATTGTTATTATGTTGTCCCTGTACGTATATATCTTATTACGCCAAAATAAAAAAGTAAGATAACATGGCTCCGTGAAAAGTTACCTTTGTGTGAATCGTTTATTTTCAACGCATGGTGTTTTTATCTGTTTATTGTGCATCAGGTTTAGAATGGATAAGTGGAGTTTTAGGCCACCTTTGTGAACATATAAAAGGCTAAACTGGGCCAGGAGGACCTCCTGAGGATGCTGAGATAATTGAGATGACCCTGACCTCCAAATACATGATTATACATTTGAGTGGTCTGAGACTGAGCACACTACCTCTCGGTTACGGGGGTTACCACAATACTATTTTTTTATGAATGAGCGAGGTTTAGAAGTAACACTCTTGTTTGTATTAATTTGAAACTTTTATTATCGACTCCAGTCATTTCCGTCTGAGTTTGCTTTATTATTATTCCTCAAGATTGTAACAGTATGATATGTAGGGCCTACAGCAGTATAGGCTCACTACAGTTCAATGCTAAAAGGCACTATCTGTTAACTTTACTGTAGCAGATACTGTTTATTAGAATTGCAGAGCAGTATACTTGAGTTTGCTGGAATAGCTAGATGTAGATGGGAGGCATATACTTTCAACTGACTGGCATTTTGCTCAGCATGCTTATCGTATCATTGTCCCGATTACCGTGACCAGCACCAGACCGCATATAAAATCAATTAAAAATGTAAGCATTTACATGATTAAATGTAATCTCCCGCCTGTTGTTAGTCAGGAATTGATATACATGTATTTATGTAATGAATGGCAGTGCTTTGATCATTCTTCCCTGATTGCATGCATTGGTGATTAATAAATGTCGTGCCACCCTACAAGCTATTTGCTTGGTTTAATGATCCACATTATCGTAATAATATGTTCCATTCACAAAAATAATTATTCTTTTGAGAATTGTAAGAAGTTAAGTTATGTAAAAGTTGTTATATTAAATTACTTTTGTATTCTATCAAACCCGTGCTAGATCATCACCATGTGCAGATTTGTTTGAACTTTTACTCACAATTAATTGATAACCTCTTTTCACACATTTATTTTAAATTTCGTGTCTTCACACTCCACGCCTAACCACGCGATCCGCGTTCTTGACCAACGACAGCAACAACCACCCACACACAAATCGATTCATGTTTATTACAAACAAAGTGAGAATCCCCCTGAACAATTCTCACCTTGTTTCTAACTGAATTTTATAGGTGAAATATGACTCCGATCAACAAGATTTCAAAATCGTTGACCTCTATTTTAAAAGTCTGAATAATTTTCATTCACTTGAAGTTGTGGATAGCGTCAGAAACACCCAACTTCAAGTGAACAAAAATAACAATAATCAGCTACATTTCCACATTTCATTTATTTACTGATTTAGAAAAATCAAAACTTGATACAGCATATTTTATATCAAACAAGTACATAAAAAAATTAAATATGAACTTATGTCGATCTATTTTTATTAGTATATTCCCCCCACCTCTGACATTTTCAGTGATAGAATCTACACCCTTTCAGTACCCACCTCGGTGCTTTTCTGTCAATACAAAGTCGGAATACAAATAATCTTAAAAGTGTTGGAATAGAGAATAAAGCGAAAAATATATATATTGTATTAATTTGTTCAGCGCATAGATTCACCTAAAATAGTAATCATGGCGTTAATGCATTTGAAAATTTCTACATTTGAAACTTAAAATTGCCTTGTCAATTCCACTTGTGTGCTATAGGCAGCAGCTTTGCTTTTTAGGAGACTGGATGGCACCCTAGCGGGACGAGTTATGGCCATGGCACAACCAAATATAAAGACAGCAGATTAGTACACAGAGGACAAACTCATCACCATAAACCCGAATGATTTACCCAAATTTCCGCTCCATTTAACAGTTTGACACTTATGGCCACTGTCTGTACTTTGTCTTCATCACCCACAGAACACAGCCGTCACACTTAACAGTTTGACAAATTACGGAGATCCTACGTCTGTGATCGGGCAAGGTCTCCCACATAATAACCAATCAGAGGTCAGACTAATTCAGAATACCGGAATGGCGTCAACCTTATTCATTGGAAGAGTGCTGTGTTTTATGCCAGAATACATATTACTGACTCTTCTACTCCTTATCCTCTACTTAACCTAAATTTGGTGTCGTATATAGATTAGTTTATCTCTGGGAGACTAACCGCTTTAAAAATCGCTTTAAAAATCGAGTACAGCCAGAGAAAATGAAAATGTATTCTTTGTGTTTCTAGTTACACGTCCACTTCTCCATGACTAAATCTACTTTAATGGACAGGTGAATGATTGTGATATGATTGTGAGAAGATTGTGATATTTGGAAAATCATGAAAATATTATGTTAATTAAGTCTTCCGGTTTAATTCTGCGAATTAAACGGTCAATGGTCAATGGGCAAAGGCATTGTTATTGTAAGCTTATATTCTAATTGCGGTTCTACCTACTATAAAATGAACACACAAATATGGCAATATTTTGAAATTACAGTTATTAATACGTGGAAATCTCTTTTTATGTGTAGCCCAATGCTTCAATACAACAGATCTTTATGGTACTGAACATTATCCGTAACGTTAGAATTATGTGTTAATTGTATACAACGCGTTTCCTTCTGTTGTTCGGAAAAAAGAAAAAGAGATTTACTCTTTCATTAAAATACAGATAGGACAAGCAAAAAAAATTGGCATCTAGAATTATCGCTGGCCCAAACAAGAAACGGTGAATTATAACCGGACTGGATAATGAATAGTTATCGGTGTCCACTCTGCTAATCTGCGGCGATAAAGCTGGAGCAGGGATGTTGGCCTAATATTGGTCCACCGTCTATGATGCTGAGCCAGCAATATTCAACATCTTGTTTTCCAATATTTTCTACTGAAGGAGACGAATATTAGTCTCTAATTAAGGCGAGGCATTGAATCAATTCTGGCGCAATGTTGGGCCACCTTCTTCTACGCTGACCAAGCATTGAACCACCATAGAGTCAATGTCTCCTGTTCACCGGGAGCCCAGCAAACACGAAACATTGAACTAACATTGTTTTAATAATGGCCCACCTCCACGACGTTGGGCCAGCATCAATCCGGCATCAGATGAACGTCTCTCGTCTGCTGCTATTTAATTGAGCCATTTGAATGTGGATCTGGTAGCGGCAGTATCCATGTGGATCCAGTAGCGGGAGTATCCATGTGGATCCAGTGACCAGGACCACCATCCGTGATGCCGGACGGGACAGTTAATTATGGGACTAGGTAAGCAATCCACATCCCGACCTGGACCCTCACCACACATAGCTCAGGGGCTGACTCCAATATAACATGGTCTCAGACTGCAGCCACTGGTAGGGACTGTTTGATTACCAATACTCTGAAATTCTTACCTCTGTTCTATTAACCCTTACACCTCTAAGCACGACAAAAGCCGTTTTAATCCATTTTCATCGTGTAAATCAAACGGAGTGAGGGAGTGAGGGAGTGAGGGTGTGAGAGGGAGTGAGTGAGTGAGTGAGTGAGTGAGTGAGTGAGTGAGTGAGTGAGTGAGTGAGTGAGTGAGTGAGTGAGTGAGTGAGTGAGTGAGTGAGTGAGTGAGTGAGTGAGTGAGTGAGTGAGTGAGTGAGTGAGTGAGTGAGTGAGTGAGTGAGTGAGTGAGTGAGTGAGTGAGTGAGTGAGTGAGTGAGTGAGTGAGTGAGTGAGGTCGGTCGGTCGGTCGGTCGGTCGGTCGGTCGGTCGGTCGGTCGGTCGGTCGGTCGGTCGGTCGGTCGGTCGGTCGGTCGGTCGGTCGGTCGGTCGGTCGGTCGGTCGGTCGGTCGGTCGGTCGGTCGGTCAGTCAGTCAGTCAGTCAGTCAGTCAGTCAGTCAGTCAGTCAGTCAGTCAGTCAGTCAGTCAGTCAGTCAGTCAGTCAGTCAGTCAGTGGGGTCAGTGGTTCAGTCAGCGGGGTCAGTGATTCAGTGGGTCAGTGAGTGGATCATTGAGTCAGTGAGTCAGCGAGTGAGTCAGTGAGTGAGTCAGTCAGTGAGTCGATGAGTGAGTCGGTGAGTGAGTCAGTGCTACAAACAGATTCTCAATGGCTTATTTTTTTTAAATGATTGCAAGAGATATTTAGTGTGAGAATAGTCTTACCACAGTACGTGCCGCTACTGACCTATTCCAGGCTTTAAAAAACTTCAAATATCAGGCGGGAAAAAAAATTATGGTGACAATCATAAGACCTTTCAGTACAGCAGAATGGGCGAATATCTGCAATTTGTGCTTTCATTTTTTCTGTATTCAGGGAATTATTAGCTGCAGACAAGACTGAACAAGAGAGTGGGCGGATGTGCAGGTCACTATATTGAATAGAATTAATGGACCTCCCGCCAACAAAGATGGAATGCTGGAGGTCACATTGGCCTCCAATTGAACAAATGTCTAAGACGTTGACTCTACATTGTACCAAAATTTGGCGAACGTTTTCTGTCAGTTCTAACAGACATTTGTAGAATTGAAGAACACAGACACGTTTTCTCGTTTAAATGGTGGTGATCAAGCAATCATTCTGCGTCTCCGCACTTTTTTACTCTAACAAATGATCCCTGAAATGAACAGCTGGACCTCTTCAACACTTAGTGAGCACTGTGCCCTCTTTAACCCTTTCAATCCTGACGATGCAATAAAGCATCATTTTGTATTTTTAAAGAATGATCTAATTTCCTAAAACCGTAGGTTTTAGAACGAAAATTTCGTGGAACTGTTTTAATAATAACGATAATTTTTTTCCATTCACCACCCACTTCATGTCATCGTTATCCACTACAAGTCGAGAATTGCGACAGCAATTCGCGACTTGTAGTGGATAAAGATGAGAATGGTCAATTCAGGCCTGAAAGAGTTCACAGATGCAATAGAATTGATGAGTTGTGTTGCTCAGTTTTAACATGAAAATGATATTTGATAGCATAGCGTTAAATATTTAAACATTGTCATGCTTCGCAGTGTTTATACCCAACAAACACAAAACATTTGTATAACATATTTTATACAATGTGGGCCCAATATCTTCGCCGTTGGTCCAACATTCTATAAATGTTATACAAATGTTTTGTGTTTGCTGGGTAGATATTGATTCTTAACCCTTTAAACGCTAAGCACGACAATAGTCGTTCTTAATCTGTTCTATTAACAGATTACATGACTGTGATTGGGAATGAAATGAGTGTTCAAGCATGAAGATTTGCAAATGCTATGTCTCATATTAACCAAATAAGAGTTATATTCACCCACTTGAAGTTGTGAATCGCGGTAGCGAGACACAACTTCAAGAGGATGAAAATTAAAATTTCTGATGTAGCGCTTTAAGAGTTACAAATTTAACAGCTCTAGTCTGAGCTATTGGCAGCATTTTTATTAACAGTTCTAATAACTAGGTTTTATAAAATCATACAAACAAGGGTGAGAAAAAGGTTTCGTTTGTTACATAATCTAGAAGATACCAGTTTATCTCCACCACATCATTATCTGATCATTGCTACCAGTACTACAGTAGTGGATCTGTTTTAAAAGCCTAGAGTACCGTAGCTTTGAATTTTTTTTAGAATATAAGATGTTTGATTATGACAATATAATGTCTCTCCTTTCTTTATTTTTCAAGACGATGTTTTAAGCTCAGCAAAGTGAATTACAATGAAATCAGCGAAGTAAATTATTATAATAATTGTTATCGATATTACTAGTATACGTTGAATGTGTAGAGTGTTAAGTATTGCGTCGGTCCACTGATAACGTAAAGCAAAGGGAAAAAATATTCCTATTGTTTCTCACGAAGTTATTTTTTTCTCGGCAAGCACAAGCCATTGAACCATTGTTGGCTCTACGTGTATGTTGGCCCACGTTTCAACAAACATATTTTCATCGATACAATTCAGACGATGGGCTTACATCACGCTAACATTTAAAGCGATAAGTTATAGAATGTACATTTCCACCCAAGGTGTATCTCCCTGATGTAATTGCTAAAGCTGCTTGCCTCGAAAATCGCAGATCGCGGATTTGTCCTTCTCTCTGGCATTAAGGTTTCAAAGAAGCAATAATGTGTTTTTTTTGCTCACCTGTAAAGATTAAGTATTGTGGGGGGGGGGGGGGGTCTGTGACAGCCAGGTAGTGTGCTCGGCCTCATAAAGCCAGGGCTCAAATTTCCAATCATGTGTCTGGAGGACAGTGTCATCTTATTTAACTCACCATCCTCAGTAGGTTCTCCTGGTAGAGTTTAGCCTTCCTGTGCACATATGTTAATTCATCAGTATCGACGCACAACTTCAAGTGGGTAAAAAGTACTTATATTTGTTTATTTTGTGATCAAACATTTGCAAATTTAGCTGTTGTGACACACATTTCCTTTTTTATGTCTTTTCCATTCTATTTGTATTACTCTCTAGTTCACATTTATCAATAAACACATACAATTTTAAAGGTAGCTACCATGAAAATCTTTGGAAGACACATTCATCCAACCTGGCATTGCCAGGGGTTCCCCGGCAATGTCAGGTCGCATCCATCTTGTTCCCCTGCTCCCTCCATTATACGGCTGATCAAGCAATCAGTCAGTCAGCTAGACTGCTGGTCCCGAGGCCGATCACATAACCGTCCTTATTACTCGGTTCACTCACCTTATTCACAATAATCAGTTAACAAGACCTTGTTTGCCGTCAGCATCTTGCAGACCTTTTAATGACATTGGTATTTTTTGTTCTTGATTTTATTTTTGTTGCAATCTCAAACAAGCATGATCAAATAAAGTTTCACGATGTACTAATTATTTAGACCAGTAACCAGGCATCCACTGTTACAGTATAGTGTTACTTCATGTCTTGTCTCGTATTTTTTTCGTCATAACAATATTAATATTATGCAAAATCTTTTCTATTGGTTATACACAAGGTAACCACAGAAACAAAACCAATATTGTTAGGCATGATACGGGAATCCATAAAATATAGTTACGGTGTTTTTTTTGTCGTGTTATTTATATAACAATCTCTCAAAGCCTGGGAATTCAAATTGTATTACAATTGCCTAAATTACATGATACAATAACTTTTAAAATACTGAATTACTGAAACATGTTAAGTTGAATACGTACATGTATGTCTGTTGTTGGGCCCATTTCTATAAAGTAACCTCTACGAGGAGACAATGCACATGGCAATATTATGATTAGTAGCAAGAGACGATGCAACTCTTTAAATTCCTAGAGTAGTACGACAACTCCTGCTCTTCACCTTGAATTGCCATAGGTTGAATCCCATGGCTAGTCTCACACGTTTAATGACGAGATGTGAATATAATCCTCAATATCCATGGGGTGTTTGTCTCCACTCCGCAACACTCCATATCGGCCATTGTGAGGTGCTATTACGTCACGGATCTGTCTGACCTCGGGACACGGTGGTAATCCCGGTGAAAGCGGTGGCAGTTAGCGGTAATAGCGCTGATCGGGATAACGAGAGATGTTGCTATATTAGATTGCTGGATCGGAAACAGGATCAGCAGGAGCACAGAGGGTGCTGTGATCCGCGGACGGTGCAGGGGATAGAGTCGTCAACGCTGGCCCAACACGAAGCCAGCATAAGATGAGCATCTCGTGTCTGTTGGCGAGAAACCAAGACAGAGCGGAGTGGTGTAAATATTATGGCTAGACAAATAACACAAGGTGTCACAGCAGTGACTGTAAACAGCAGATTGCATTGATGAACATGGTGAAGGAAACACATGTATTCCGCTATGTTCGTTTAATTGTCACTGGGGAATATTACACCTCGGTCAATATTTACAAAATATTGATTTGCGTTTCATGAGATTATGAACTTATAACATATATTTGGTAGTAGTAGTAGTATTAGTAGTGGTAGTAGCAGTAAAAGTAGTAGTAGTAGTAGTAGTAGTTGTTGTAGTTGTAGTAGTAGTAGTAGTAGTAGTAGTAGCGGTAGTAGGCGATTTAATCTTTCGCAGAAAAAATATAGTAGTAGTAGGCAAATTAATCTTTCGCAGAAAAAAATATATTATAAGATTGTTTTTATCCTTCAAGTCTAAAATGTAGAAATTTGCCATAGATTTAATATTGTTTCAACTGCGGTGAATTTCTTTACAATTTGAATTCATTATGTCTTCGAACAAACCAGTATATAGTGGTAAAGACAAATAGAAAATCACTCACTTTTTGCGCCGCGTTTTGTGACCCTTGCGCATATTTTGGGCCACGTGTCGCGCTGCTTCTTACATTGCGCTGAGTTTTGCGCTGTTTCTCGCTCGTGTCTTGTACGCCTCTGACGTTGCTAATGCGCCGTATTTTGCGATTTTTTTTGTGACGATTTGTGTGCTGTTTCTCGCGCCGTATTCTGTGCCGCTTCTTACGCTGCTTCCATGGAATTGTCCCGCGTCTTGTGCTGCATCTTGTCCCGCCTCTTGTGCTGCTTCTTGTCTCTCGTTTTGTGCTGCTTCTTGTCCCGCGTCTTGTGCTGCTTCTTGTCCCGCGTCTTGTGCTGCTTCTTGTCCCGCGTCATGTGCTACTTCTTGTCCCGCGTCTTGTGCTGCTTCTCGTCCCGCGTCTTGTGCTGCTTCTTGTCCCGCGTCTTGTGCTGCTTCTTGTCCCGCGTCTCTTGCTACTTCTTGTCCCGCGTCTTGTGCTGCTTCTCGTCCCGCGTCATGTGCTGTTTCTTGTCACGCGTCTTGTGCTGCATCTTGTCCCGCCTCTTGTGCTGCTTTTTGTCCTGCGTTTTGTGCTGCTTCTTGTCCCGCGTTTTGTGCTGCTTCTTGTCACGCGTTTTGTGCTGCTTCTTGTCCCGCGTCTTGTGCTGCTTCTTGTCCTGCGTTTTGTGCTGCTTCTTGTCCCGCGTCTTGTGCTGTTTCTTGTCCCGCGTCTTGTGCTACTTCTTGTCCCGCGTCTTGTGCTGTTTCTTGTCCCGCGTCTTGTGCTACTTCTTGTCCCGCGTCTTGTGCTGCTTCTCGTCCCGCGTCTTGTGCTGCTTCTTGTCCCGCGTCTTGTGCTGTTTCTTGTCCCGCGTCTTGTGCTACTTCTTGTCCCGCGTCTTGTGCTGCTTCTTGTTCCGCATATTGTGCTGCTTCTTGTCCCGCGTCTTGTGCTGTTTCTTGTCCCGCGTCTTGTGCTGCTTCTTGTCCCGCGTCTTGTGCTGCTTCTTGTCCCGCGTCTTGTGCTACTTCTTGTCCCGCGTCTTGTGCTGCTTCTCGTCCCGCGTCTTGTGCTGTTTCTTGTCACGCGTCTTGTGCTGCATCTTGTCCCGCCTCTTGTGCTGCTTTTTGTCCTGCGTTTTGTGCTGCTTCTTGTCCCGCGTCTTGTGCTGCTTCTTGTCACGCGTTTTTGCTGCTTCTTGTCCCGCGTCTTGTGCTGCTTCTTGTCCTGCGTTTTGTGCTGCTTCTTGTCCCGCGTCTTGTGCTGTTTCTTGTCCCGCGTCTTGTGCTACTTCTTGTCCCGCGTCTTGTGCTGTTTCTTGTCCCGCGTCTTGTGCTACTTCTTGTCCCGCGTCTTGTGCTGCTTCTCGTCCCGCGTCTTGTGCTGCTTCTTGTCCCGCGTCTTGTGCTGTTTCTTGTCCCGCGTCTTGTGCTACTTCTTGTCCCGCGTCTTGTGCTGCTTCTTGTTCCGCATATTGTGCTGCTTCTTGTCCCGCGTTTTGTGCTGTTTCTTGTCCCGCGTCTTGTGCTGCTTCTTGCCCCGCGTCTTGTGCTGTTTCTTGTCCCGCGTCTTGTGCTACTTCTTGTCCCGCGTCTTGTGCTGCTTCTCGTCCCGCGTCTTGTGCTGCTTCTTGTCCCGCGTCTTGTGCTGTTTCTTGTCCCGCGTCTTGTGCTACTTCTTGTCCCGCGTCTTGTGCTGCTTCTCGTCCCGCGTCTTTTGCTGCTTCTTGTCCCGCGTCTTGTGCTGTTTCTTGTCCCGCGTCTTGTGCTGTCTCTTGTCCCAAACATTCGGCTGCTTCTTGTCCCGCGTCTTGTGCTGCTTCTAGTCCCGTGTCTTGTGCTGCTTCTTGTCATGCGCATTGTGCTGCTTCTTGCATTGCGCATCTTCCTCCGCAAGGCTGGCTACTCCGGAGGTCGTAGACCGACCTTGCTGTAACAGTGTTGAATCCGCCTATTGGAGTGGGGACTTTTTAAAAATATTTTTTTCTGTTTGACCCAAGTTTGACCTCTGGCATGAGTGTTGTTTTAATGTGGGGCCACTGTCTACAACACCGGCCCCACATTTAACAACACATGTCTGCTGGCCGAGTAGCTCACCGGAAACGTCTCAGACACAGACCACCACATCCCACCAGACACCTGCGTGAGGGTTGACTTAATGGTGAGCCAACGTCGCAGTCAGCGGGCCAACATTAAAAAGACATTTTTTGAAAAAGTAATGAATATTCAATATCTAAATCTTCCTCCCTACCCCAATAGGTGGATGGTATGGCTAATTCACCAAGGCTTGGCCTGACGGCCTCGCTGTGTCAAGACTTGCTGCCAGGAAGATGGCATTGCCCTGCGTATTGCACTTTTTTCGCGCGTGTCGTGTGCTGCTTATTGTGCTGCTCCTTGTCTCCCGTCTTGCGATGCTTCTTGTTCCCCGCGTCTTGTGCGGCTTCTTGTCCCACGTCTTGTGCTGCTTCTTGTCCCGCGTCTGGTGCTTTTTCTAGTCCCTCGTCTTGTGCTGCTTCTTGTCACGTGTATTGTGCTGCTTGTTGCATTGCGCTGCGTATTGCACTTTTCTCTCGCGTGTCTTGTGCTGCTTATTGTGATGACGTCTTGTGCTGCTCTTTGCCCCCCCCCCGTCTCGCGCTGCTTCTTACATTGCGCTGCGTATTGCGCTGCTTCTCGCGCGTGTCTTGCGCCTCTTGCGATGTTTGGAGAGCCCCTCGACTATAGCGCTTATGGTTGGCGGCCCCAGGAAGACAAGGGTTAAGCCCTTGAGTCGGGATATGGTTGGCGGCCCTAGCAGGCCAAGGGTTAAGCCCTTAAGCCGAGATATGGTTTGCGGCCCTAGCATGACAAGGGTTAAGCCCTTGAGACGGGATTTGGTTGGCGGCCCTAGCAAGACAAGTATTAAGCTCTTGAGACTGAATATGGTTGGCGGCCTGGGTTAGTCTTTGAGACGGGATATGATTGGCGAACCTAGGAGAACAAGGGTTAACCCTTCAGACGGGATATGGTTGGTGGCCATAGCAGGAAAAGAGTTAGCCGTTGAAACGGAATATGGTCGGCGGCCCTAGCAGGGCAAGGGTTTTCAGCCTTTGAGGCGGGATATAGATAGCGGCTTTAGCAAGATAAGGGTTGAGCCCTTAAGACGAGACATGGTTGGCGCCCATAGCAAGAAAAAGGGTTAAGCCCTGAATATTGTTAGAAATTCCAGAAAGGTAACATCTTAAGGACACGATGTTTGTTTGTGCGTCCATCTTTGCTACAACTCTCTTGGTTGCGAGAGGACAAAAAATAAGCGCTTGACGTTTCCAACTACGCGGTGTATCTCGCAGACTCGTGCTTAATTTATCGCTATCTCTCTTTGTTCACGTCCTCGCGTTCTCGCAAACAACATACCGGTACTCGTCTTGTTCATGTTCTCGCGATGTATTCTTGTCTTTTTCACGTACTCGCCATCTCGCAAACTCGAGTCCTCGTCTTTATCGGTTTCGCAAACTCGCGTTCTCGTATTCTCGCATATACTCTTATGTTTTCTTGTTCTCGCTGATTATTCTCGCAAACTCGCATTCTCGTCCAGAACGCGAAAAACTGAGACGAATCAGCCATCATACCTGCGCCGTGTCTTGTTCCACGTCTTGTGCTGCTTCTTGCCCCGCGTCTTGTGTTGCTTCTTGTCCCGCGTCTTGCGATGCTTCTTGTCCCGCGTTTTGTGCTGCTTTTTGTCCCGCGTCTTGTGCTGCTTCTTGTCTCGCGTCTTGTGCTGCTTCTTGTCTCGTGTCTTGTGCAGCTTTTTGCCCCGCGTCTTGTGTTGCTTCTTGTCCCGCGTCTTGCGATGCTTCTTGTCCCGCGTTTTGTGCTGCTTCTTGTCACGCGTCTTGTGCTGCTTCTTGTCTCGCGTCTTATGCTGCTTCTTGTCTCGTGTCTTGTGCAGCTTTTTGTCCCGCGTCTTGTGCTGCTTCTTGTCCCGCGTCTTGTGCTGCTTATTGTCCCGCGTCTTGTGCTGCTTCTTGTCTCGCGTCTTGCGCTGCTTCTTGTCCCGCGTCTTGTGCGGCTTCTTGTCCCGCGTCTTGTGCTGCTTCTTGTCCCGCGTTTTGTGCTGCTTCTTGCCCCGCGTCTTGTGTTGCTTCTTGTCCCGCGTCTTGTGATGCTTCTTGTCCCGCGTCTTGTGCTGCTTCTTGTCTCCAGTCTTGTGATGCTTCTTGTCCCGCGTCTTGTGCTGCTTCTTGTCTCGTGTCT
Organism: Flabesymbios commensalis; assembly: GCA_964017125.1. NCBI lineage: Eukaryota > Metazoa > Annelida > Polychaeta > Terebellida > Flabelligeridae > Flabesymbios > Flabesymbios commensalis. Next base: position 23,729,091 of record OZ024913.1, on the reverse strand, counting down.
TGTGCAGCTTTTTGTCCCGCGTCTTGTGATGCTTCTTTTCCCGCGTCTTGTGCTGCTTCTTGTCCCGCGTCTTGTGCTGCTTCTTGTCTCGCGTCTTGCGCTGCTTCTTGTCCCGCGTCTTGTGCGGCTTCTTGTCCCGCGTCTTGTGCTGCTTCTTGTCCCGCGTTTTGTGCTGCTTCTTGCCCCGCGTCTTGTGTTGCTTCTTGTCCCGCGTCTTGTGATGCTTCTTGTCCCGCGTCTTGTGCTGCTTCTTGTCTCCAGTCTTGTGATGCTTCTTGTCCCGCGTCTTGTGCTGCTTCTTGTCTCGTGTCGTGTGCTGCTTCTTGTCCCGCGTCTTGTGCTGCTTCTTGTCTCCAGTCTTGCGATGCTTCTTGTCCCCCGCGTCTTGTGCTGTTTCTTGTCCCGCGTCTTGTGCTGCTTCTTGTCTCGCGTCTTGTGTTGCTTCTTGTCCCGCGTCTTGTGCAGCTTTTTGTCCCGCGTCTTGTGTTCCTTCTTGTCCCGCGTCTTGTGCTGCTTCTTGTTCGGCGTCATGTGCTTCTTCTCGTCCCACGTCGTGTGCTGCTTTTTGTCCCACGTCTGTTGAGAATGATATATATCTGTACTTTCTGGAATTTAGGTGCACCCTATTTTGACAGCTCGGTGCTACCCACAATTCACCACGATGTAAAGGCCTCGTTCATTCTGCCGTCGTCTCTCAACCAGTCAACATGTAAATTGTATGATCACAAGTTAACTTAATATGAATAAAGATATCTTTGCAAGGAACCTATTTCTTTTCTACATTACTATCCAACATGGCGCTGCGAGCATGCAAGATATTCTTTTGTTTAGTGTGATACTGATAGGCCTAACGCTACTGATTTTGAGTCAATACTTGAAGTTGAAACGAGCTGCTGCTGTGATTTTTTTGGCGGCCTCGCTGTTCTGCAGTTTATTCTTCTGTTCCGGATGGACCTGTGTTTTTAACACGAAGATGGCAGAATTCAAGTTTTCTGCATCGTCTTTAATGCCAAGTAAGTTGGACATTACTGTCGACCGCGGGGAAGCATTTACCCGGTGGGAAAGTAGGTGGAAAGACTTTGCTAAATTGACCAGTCTTGAGAAAAAAGATGATGATTTGCAAATGGCAGTGCTGCGCACGTGCATGTCGGACGACACACTGAAAATTGTCCTCAACCTACAATTACCTGATGCAGACAAGTCTAAACCGACTAAAGTCATTCAAGCCCTACGTGACCACGCACTTGGTCAACTCAACGTTGTAATACAGGGGAGGAATTTTAACCTCAGGGCCCAAAATGAAGGTGAATCACTTGATGATTTTTTGACAGACTTGAGGGAGTTAGCCAAGACTTGTAAATTTTGTGATAAATGTCAAGAAAGTCTCATTCGTGACCGCATCGTTGTTGGTATAAAGGATGGTGATGTCATCGAGAGATTATTGGTAAAGAAAATCTTAACCCTTGAGACAGAGATTGAAATTTGTCGTGCAGAAGTAGCCGCTAAACGCTATAGAGGTGAGATAACGGGGGACGACTCTGCAAAAGCTGCTGCAGTTTCCCAACATAGACGGCAAAAGCAACAAGCCACCACCAAGGCAAAGCCGCATGAAAAAAGGAAAGGTCAGGAATCCAAATTCAACTGTTTTTTGTGCACTCGGGACCATGGTGCTGCTTGTGGACAGAAAGGACATCGGGCCAAGTCCAGACAGTGTAAAGGTGCAAAGAATAAGTCAAAGTGGAAGAAAAAAAGAGACTCAGATGGGCTGCTTAATTGCTTCTACACTTTGCAAAGAAATTGCTCCTAAAGTGACTGTGCATATAGGGGGTGCAATCACTAAGGGCGTAATTCAGGCTACCCCTGACACCGGCGCAGAAAAAAGTGCTTGTGGCACAGACGTGATGAAAAAACTTGGTGTTTCGATATATATTCTACGTTCCCCATCAGTGAAGTTAATGGCTCCTGATAATAGACGTTTGAATTTGATCGGGGAGTTTGACGCTACATTACAGTGTGGTGACCGTACTGTAACGGACATGATTCACGTACTTAAAGGTACAAAAGGTATGTACATATCCTGGTACGCCTCTCGAGATCATGGATTTTTGCCGAAGAAATATCCGAAGCAGGTGGACGATGTGTCATGTATTGCCCCCTTTGCTGTGTCTGATGAACCTGTGATTAAAAAACCAAATTCCAGAATTACAGTTGAGGATTTGGTAAATGAATTTCATGAAGTTTTTAACGGCAAGTTAAGGACAATGCCTGGCGAAGAATTCAGAATAAAGCTCGAGGACGAAGCAGTGCCATTTTGTGTGAAAACTCCATGCGCGATTCCATATGCTTATCGGGAACAAGTAAAGAAACAGTTGGATCAAATGGTGGATCAGGGCATCATTTGGCCGGTGAAAGAATCAACAGATTGGTGCTCCCCGATAGTTGGCGCGCCTAAAAAAGGCACCGATGACATACGTTTATGTATCGACTTCACAAAGTTGAATAAATTTGTGCGCCGTGAGAGGTACCAGTCAGCGACGCCACACGAAGCAGTAGCAGACATCGCAGCCACAAAGGCAAAATATTTCACTACAGTCGATGCGCTTAGTGGATACTGGCAATGTCCGCTTGAGCAAGATAGTCAACTACTCACTTGTTTTATTACCCCTTTTGGTAGGTTTAAATTTACCAGAGCCCCATTTGGGATATGTTCCATCTCTGAGCACTACAACCGACGAATGGATGAAGCTCTCAGGAATATTCCACATACACGTGAAATTGTTGACGATCTTGTGGCGTATGATGAATCGTTTGATGATCATGTGGCGCATGTGCGCAAAATATTGAAGCGATGTGCTGATACGGGTATATTTTTAAAAAGATCTAAGTCTATTTTTGCACAACCTGAAGCTTTATTTTGTGGTTACATATTGTTTGGTGAAGGGTATCGCTCTGATCCTAGTCTTGTGAAAGCTATAGCTGAATTTCCCATACCTCAGAATATTAATGATCTACGCTCATTTTTTGGTTTAGCGAATCAACTTGGTTCTTTTACAGACCATATTGCTGAAAGTTTGGAGCCATTACGCTCTTTACTAAAGTCTAAAAATGAATTTATATGGGATAATGTCCATAATATAGCTTTTCAGAAGGCCAAGAAATTGTTGAGTGACACCCCGATACTAGCATATTACGACCGACGAAGGAAACTAGTCTACATGTGGACGCTAGTCGTTTAAAGGGTATCAGCTTCGTGCTTAAACAGAAAAAGAGTGACGGTACCTGGCGTTTTGTGCAGGCAGGATCACGTTTCCTAACAGAGACTGAAACGAGGTAAGCAATGATTGAAATCGAACTTTTGGGAATTGTATGGGCAGTTAAAAAGTGTCGATTATTTTTAGAAGGACTGTCTAATTTTGAAGTGGTAACTTACCATCGCCCCTCAATTCCCATTATTAACAGACGAAATAGAGAATCCTTGCCTACAACGCCTGCGTATGCAGTTAATGAATTGTAACAATGTAAAGTAACAGGTGGCTAAATTGGGGTTTCGGTAAGTAAAGGGTAGAATAAACATGCTGTCCTGGGCTGTTTACATGTGAACCACATGGTGGAGACGGTACTGCGACAAGTACTAATTGTCATACAGGACGTCCCCTAGTTCTGGTGGCCTGTGTGAGTCGGTTCTGGAAAACAGCCCAGGAATGTGAATGTATATCAAAGTAAGGATCCTGATTGGTGGAGACGTCATTTCATCACAGGAAGGGACCGCGCCCGTCGGGATCCGCTATAAAGGAAGGCGCCCACAGCCTTCGAGAGGAATTCAGAGGAAAATTCAGGGAGAAAGTCAGAGAGAAATTGGGGAGTATTGTAACGTTTCGGGTTTGGCTAAGTTTAGTGGGAGTTGCTTCGGTATCTAACATCTTGTAGATCACTGAAGCAACAGCAAAATTACACAACGAGATATAAGTACTAACATCAGTGTACTGAGAAATTGAATGTTTTTTGTTTAATATATATTATATATATATTCAAGAGTTAATTTAAGTTTACCACGAGTGTTGTGTTTGCCGTGCCAGAACATTTGGACAACCGACGATAGCGTGTCAACGTATCACGGATAAGACCCGTTTACATTGGTGCCGTGACCAGGATTTGTGTCACGGATAAAACCAGTTTACATTGGTGCCGTGACCAGGATTTGTGTCACGGATAAAACCAGTTTACATTGGTGCCATCTGACAGGATTTTAATTTGAAAAGCAAATTAAATCAATGCAAGAACTTGGTTGAACAACGTTGGAAAGTTACAAAGTGACTTGACTTGGCACGGCAAAACAAATATTAGTGGATAAATACTAGTTAATGAACGTAGTGGTGGCTATATCAAACCACCACTTTTATCGAGACGAGACGGAGGACAAATAATCAGGATCCAGACGCAGCTGGGCGTGGACATATATACTGACGGGATCAAGGACGGAGCTGGGCGCTGACAGACTGACGGGAGTTACCAGGAGGAACAAAACAAGAACTACACAACAGCTACGCAACGTTGGGATCGTTGGCTAGACACAAACACCTCGATACACTTGCAGGTCAGTTAAATTCTAGGCTGCTATAAATAAAATTGTCATTTGTATCATTATTATTATTATTTGGAACTAAATATTATTAGCAACAATGGCTAATGACCCATTAGAGGTACAAAATCAACAATTATCCCAACTAGCGGGTATCTCAGGTATATTAGGCAAAACACACTGCGATAACGCAATTTCTAAATTCACTGGGGAAACCAAAAAGTTCAGAAATTGGGTTAAAAGCATAGAGAAACATGTAAAAATTATGGCCAAACATGAGGATGAAGCTGTGGGGATAGCATACCAGGCTTCTGAGGGATTGGTGTCAGATTTTATAGGCAGATATACTACTGCCCATTCGCCCACAGTATGGGCTGACCTAAAAAAAGAACTAGCGGCATATTTTGGGGAAGTGACGGATCCGCAACCAGCTTTGTCAATGTTGCGACGGACACGTCAAAAACATACTGAAGGAGTACAAGTATATGCCGAGCGCATGCTTGCACTCGCGGAAGACGCGTGGCCTGACAGAATCACAGACAAGTTGGTACAATGCCAACTTGTAGATATTTTCGTGGACGGACTGACATCTGATACGATAGCCAGGAAATTAATGCGCCAACAGCCGGAAACAATGGAAGCTGCTGTAAAACTAGCAGCTACGGAACAAAATTTAGATATGAGGTTTAAATTACGAAATAGAAAAACGGGACATGAAGACAAAAACGATAGGGTCGAGGAGCTGATGGAGGTTGACAAATTTTATGGTAAATGCCACCGTTGCGGTAAAATAGGGCACAGAGCTTATTCTTGTGGCAAGGGTGCGACAGGTCGCCATGGTGCGACGGGAGCAATACGTAGGGTAGAGGCACAGCCGCGACGATGCTGGTGCTGCGGGGCCGAGACACATTTCAAAAGGGATTGCCCCCATAAACACATTGCGTACAGGCGACCCTGTCCTGCCTGCGGGGAAAAGGGTCACCTACAAAAAGCCTGTAGAAAAGGGTTAAACGGAAACGTCCAGAATTAAAAAAAGCCCCGATTCTGGACTCAAATAGACAAAAGGGTTCTAACATTTGTGAAGTTAATTTAGAGAAAGAGGACTGCTCCTCAGTACTAATAACAATTGGAAGACAAAGATTTCGAGCCTTAATTGACACAGGTGTCAATCATTACAGACAGGATTATGCACAGATTAAAGGGTCATGATCTACTAGAAAATACACAGTTAAAGCTACGGACAGTCAATGGTGGTAAAATAAAAATTGCCGGCATCGCCGATGTGAAATTCAAAATAGGAAAATTGTATAAGAAACACCCTTTTTACGTAACAGAAGGTGTCTCTCAAAATGTGATTTTGGGGAGAGATTTTCTGGTTACAAATAAAGTTAAACTGGATTTCGAAAATACCCAGCTTACAATTGACCAACAAACAATACGCATGGAAGATGACGCATACATAGCCTCCTTTGTGAGATTAGCCCAGGACGTTGTTTTGCCACCACAGACAGCTGCCGTATGCAATACCAGACTAAAACACGGGGGACTTGAAAAAACGGTATATAATATTAGTGCAATTAAAACAGGGTTTATGGAAAGAGAACCGGGTCTGTTAGTGACAAATACCATAGCCGAAAACAAAAACAAAAAAATTCCTATACAAATCTGTAACCACACAAACCGCACATTTAAGTTACGCAAGGGCAATGTGGTCGGTAAAGCAGAAAGGGTTAATGTGTCGTGTATACAATCTGTCAACTATCCGGGGCCAAAGACTGGGGGAGGTGAATACCAATCAGAGACTGCTAGACGTCAACACGACGGAGGAAGTGAGTATCTAGAGTCTGTGGACTCAGAGTCTACAGTGACGGGGGGAGGTGATGAGGCCGTGTTAGAAGTAGGACAAATAACTGCACCCCCTGAGTATCAGAATCAATTACAACATTTGATTAGTCTGAATAAGGATTTATTCGCAGAAACGGATAAAGACTTAGGCAGAACCAAAGCGGTGAGTATGAAAATAGATACTGGTGATAACCCGCCCATCAGGTTACGCCCGTATCGGACAGCCATAAATCAGAGACGAGTCATTGACGACGCCGTGAATGATATGTTAAAGAATAACATAATCAGGCCAAGTCATTCAGAATGGTCGTTTCCAGTAGTTCTAATTGAAAAATCGGATGGATCAAAACGATTTTGTGTTGATTTTCGGAAATTGAACAAAATTACAAAATCATACGTTTGGCCACTACCACATATAGATGATATATTAGCATCTATGGGAAAGAAGAAACATTTTACCTGTCTGGACCTTAAATCTGGGTACTGGCAAGTAGAATTAGACCCTAAAGACCGCAGTAAAACGGCTTTTGCTTGTCACAAAGGTTTATATGAATTTAATGTGATGCCATTTGGCCTGTGCAACGCTCCGAGCATATTTCAAGAATTGATGACATATGTACTTGAAGGAATCAGTGGTGAATATGCCATCGCATACCTTGATGACATCATCATTTATTCTGAGACAGAACATGAACATTTGATCCATCTTCAAAATATATTTGACAGATTAAGAAAATTTGGACTGAAATTGAAAATGTCAAAATGTGAATTCATGAAACCAAAAATTAATTATTTAGGATTTATGGTTGGTCGTGAGGGGTTAGAAGTTGACCCAAACAAAGTAGAGGTTATACAAAAGATGGCGCCACCAACTGATGTCCGGGGCATAAGATCATTCATTGGGTGTGTGTCGTGGTATAGGCGGTTTTGTCCGAAGTTTTCTGAAATCGCGACACCCCTAATTGCCCTGACTAAGAAACATGCCAGATTTACCTGGACCAAGGCATGCCAGGACTCATTTGAACAATTAAAAACTATGATGACAGAAGCGCCGATCTTAGCGTACCCAGATCCTAGCAGAGAGTATATACTATATACAGTCGCTAGTGATCAGTGTGTGGGTGCGTTATTAGCGCAAGAATCAGATGACGGAGAGAAGGTCATACATTATCTGTCACATAAGTTGTCTGACTCACAGAAAAAATGGCCAACTATTCAAAAAGAAGGATTTGCAATTGTATACACACTTGAAAAATTAAATCATTATTTACAAGGGGCTAAATTTGTGATTCGAACAGATCATAAACCACTAAAATACTTGTTTTCTGCTGAAATGAAAAACAGAAAAATTCAAATGTGGGCCATAAAGATTAGTGCATATAATTGTTCAATTGAGTATCTGGAAGGTAAGAAAAACACACGTGCCGACATGTTGATTCGGCTGCCTGTATCACAAGTTGATGAAAACCTGCCAGAGGTAGGTATGTTCAACTCTAATGTAGTTGCAACGCGTGATGCGAAAAGTGACAGCATAGCAGACATGTCAGACGTCAAGACAGACGACGAATCTGCATTGATGTTGCCAGATATGGAAAAAGAACAAAGAGATGATCCACAGTTGCAATCCCTCATCCGAGATATGGAGAGTGGATCAGCAACAAAAGGTTCATTAAAGAGATATATCATGATGGATAAATTATTGTATTACTGTGTTGAGGGGGCAGAAATACAATTAAGACTGATGGTTCCAAAAAAATATCAGGACATGGTGCTGCAGCAATTTCACGAGAGCTGTGCGCACTGGGGACCAGATAAGACATACAAGCTCATAACCAACAAGTATCATTGGGTAGGGTTGTACAGGGATGTTTTAAGTCATATTGATAAATGTGTACCATGCAAGGAGAGAATGCTAAAACAACACAGCACTCCATTGCAGGAAATGGATAAGGTGACATATCCATTTCAAAAGGTTGGTATTGACACATGCGGACCTTATCCAACCACACTGCAGGGCAACCGCTATATTTTAACTATAGTTGATATATATAGTGGGTGGCCAGAAGCTTTTGCTATTCCAGATAAATCTGCAGAAACCATTGCCAACATTATTTTGGATGAGCTGATTCCGAGACATTCCTGTCCAGTCACCATAGTGACGGACAATGGGACGGAATTCAAGAATTCAGTAATGGAAACATTATGTCAGAATTTGAATATTAAGCATATTTTTACATCTACTTATCATCCAGAAGGTAATGGAAAAACGGAACGGTTCCACAGAGTCATGAATGATATGTTGTCAAAACAAGCCTCTGACAGGCTAGAGAGATGGGATTTAAGTCTCCCACAAGTTCTGGAAGCATATAGAGTGGGTGTGAGTGATAGCACTCAATATGCACCGTTTTTCCTTTTGTACACACGTGACCCTGTACTACCTATTGACAATCTTTTACGTCCCAGGAGGAAGTACTTGGGTGATCAACATCATCAACTAGCTTTGGAGCGTCAACATGAGGCCTTCGTCAAAGTAAGACATAATCTCCAGCAAGCTAGAAGCAAGCAGGCATTTTACCATGACAAACGTGCTAGGGATAAAGAATATGAAGTTGGTGACCCGGTGTATCTCTACAACAATCAACGTCAGAGTAAGTTGGAAAAACGTTGGCAGAGTCACTACCGCATTGTCACCAAACATAGTTCTTATACCTACACGATTAAACACCAACTTACAGGCGATGTAAGGAAAGTGCATGCGAAACATCTAGAGAGGGCTAATATATCAGACTGGCCCATGCCTGCTCCTAGAAAAATAAATGACAGAGCCGCTAAGTATGTTGTCCCACCAGTGGTAAGTACCGAAACAGAGCAAGATAGTGAACAAACAGAGCTATACACTCCTCCCGTCGCATCTGATTCAGAGGACAATCTCCCCTTGTCTAAGTTAAGACAACGGTTACGAGATGCTGATAGTTATTCAGATACGACAGAAATGGTAAGTGACATGAGAAGTGAGAATACGGTAAGTGCCATTTGGATCGAGCAAAAGAAAATTGCTAAGGCACGTGATACATATACGCGTTTACGAGACCAGCGTAAACAAAAGCGTCATATGGAATAAGGTCAGGAGTAAGAGATTAAGGTTTGATAATCTTCATGAGACGAAATTATCAATTCGATAACAAGGAAACAGTCGACTTGAAATAAAGGTAAGTTGATAATTTAAAGAGAAATAAATTATCAATACGGAATAAAAGGATGATAATAGGGATATCAATAAGAAGGTAAGTTGATAAATTAAAGAGAATAAATTATCAATGAAGGTATATAGTTCTCCCGTGAGCAAGGAGATGTGGATATCAGTTGGGAGTTACGCTGATATGTAATTAAAGTTGATAACTTTCAGGAGAAGAAATTATCAACACATGAGAGAGTTTAAATGGGTTTAATTTTAAGAAAAAAAAAATAAACCAACGTACGAGCATCAGGTAAGAAAAAAAATGTTATTGTGTTACAGTGCTAGAGCTTTGCTAAGGCTGGAGGCATAATAATATTGGTGGCTGCAATGCTCATGGCAGTGATGCCTGACGCATGTGAATCCCAGAAGGTGAGCGAAAACGTGATATTTAGGAAGACAAGAGAAGTATCAATTACACAGGCGCAGTGGTTATTTACATTTGTCATTGACTTGGGAGCATATGAATCATTTGCTAAACAGATAAGAGTGGAATTATTCAAAAGTGAGGAGGTTCTGGAGAATCTTAAGTTAGTTCCAGTTGGACAAGGTCAATTTGAAAAGTTATTGAACAGCTATAGAGAAGAAGTTCAGTCCATGAAAACTATTTATTATATGACAATGACAGGAATTAAAGAGATTTTGTCATTACGAGAGAAAGCTACCAGACGTACAAAACGAACCTTAGTTCCTCTAGTGGGAAAAGGGTTATCGTTTTTATTTGGCACAGCTACAAAAAGTGATGTAAGAGTAATGAGAAAAGGATTAGAAGTTTTATCTACAAACCAAGAAAGCTTAATTCATGTAATAGAGGACAGTTTATCTATAATCAATATAACGCGAATAGAGCTGACAGAAAATCGACATGCTATTAACAATCTGAGTTTGATAGTAGGGGAATTAGATAACAAATTCACTAACATCACACAAGGGTTAAAGATGGATTTATTGATCTTAAATGGTGTAGTACAAACATATTCAAGGATAAGTTTGATGATACTTGAAATTAAGGAATCTCTGGATAAAGCACTGTTATATCTAGAAACTATTAAACTACAATTAAATCAACTAGCCTTAGGACATTTATCACCATCCGTGATTTCACCTAAACAATTACAGGACATATTATATGATATTCAGAAACATATTCCAGAATATTTATCTCTACCACAAGATCCCAAAACAATATGGTATTATTATCAATCTTTAACGACTGTGACAATAATTAAGAGAAATAAATTGCTCACTCTGGTGAGTCTACCTTTGATAGATACAAATTCGCGATATGAATTGTACCAGATTTTTAACTTACCAGTACCGTATAACATGACGCGGATGACAGCTCAATACGAGCTTGAAACCAATCATCTTGCGGGGAACATCAAACGTACGCAATACATGTTGTTATCTGACACTGATTTCCTCCAATGTGCGGCTCCTCGAACTAGTTTCTGCGCTTTGAGAAAGCCCTCTTTTCCATTACATGATTCTCAGAGATGTGTTACGGCACTTTTCTTAAAAGATGTTGAGAGAATTGAAAATTTTTATAAAACAATTGTCACTTTAAACAATAAGCTGCCAAAAGCACTATATATTTCAGACGGGACATGGGTAGTGATTACAGTAGAACCCATTGTTTTCACGGTTATGTGTGTTGGCAATAAACGCTATCAGACTACAGTTCGTCCAGCTGTATCGTATGTTGCTCTGAACATGTCAGGCCATGCTTTCTCAGATCAAATGACTTTACCACCCTATTACTATCACGAATCAGAATATCATTTGAAATCTAGGCAAGCTGACTTACTTCATTTGAAGAAATTTACGGGTGACATTGTGTGGGGACCGCTCGACGAATTAGGTGACGACATAGATCTAATAGATGAAATCAATAGATTACACAAATTAAATGACATAGATAACATTCCTTTAAGTCAATTGATAGAGAAGTTACATCAGACTAAGATTGTAGCCATGACACCAGTACAGAAACGCCACAGGTATGTTACCTTCACACTGGGAGGATTGATGATTTTGTTAATGACCGGGGTAGGTGCAGTGGGCATAGTATACTGGAGATACCCTGGGATATTAATAAATTGTTTCAAAAAATTGAAAAAACGCAGCCTAGTATTTATAACACCTGCAAGTGCCCAAACATCAAGTGGTGAGAACACGGAGGTGTTGGCGCTGTCTGGGACGGTCAGAGGTCCAATCAGACTGGCTTCCTGATGACTGGATGGTAGTGCACGTGTGTAGGAGACGTCCTACAAGATACATTGATAATCGTGAGATTATATTGACTGTATATAAACTATGTTCCAGAGGCAGAGAATGCTGAGAAGTGTATTTAAAATGTAAATTGTAAGTAAAACATCATATATGATTTTAGAGTGTATTCCACTCAAGACATTGTTCCAGAGAAGAGGATGACAATACATATACATTGTTTAAGTAAAAATAATATATATTTGTATAAGAAAAATATAGGTGGAAGATGTGCGCACCTCCGAAACTTATATTTTTATTTTTTTATATGATTTTACTAATCATAGGGATTTTAAGGGATTGAAATATGGAATTCAAGCGTGTGAACAAGTTGGATTCCATAGGGGGAGGTATGTAACAATGTAAAGTAACAGGTGGCTAAATTGGGGTTTCGGTAAGTAAAGGGTAGAATAAACATGCTGTCCTGGGCTGTTTACATGTGAACCACATGGTGGAGACGGTACTGCGACAAGTACTAATTGTCATACAGGACGTCCCCTAGTTCTGGTGGCCTGTGTGAGTCGGTTCTGGAAAACAGCCCAGGAATGTGAATGTATATCAAAGTAAGGATCCTGATTGGTGGAGACGTCATTTCATCACAGGAAGGGACCGCGCCCGTCGGGATCCGCTATAAAGGAAGGCGCCCACAGCCTTCGAGAGGAATTCAGAGGAAAATTCAGGGAGAAAGTCAGAGAGAAATTGGGGAGTATTGTAACGTTTCGGGTTTGGCTAAGTTTAGTGGGAGTTGCTTCGGTATCTAACATCTTGTAGATCACTGAACCAACAGCAAAATTACACAACGAGATATAAGTACTAACATCAGTGTACTGAGAAATTGAATGTTTTTTGTTTAATATATATTATATATATATTCAAGAGTTAATTTAAGTTTATCCACGAGTGTTGTGTTTGCCGTGCCAGAACATTTGGACAACCGACGATAGCGTGTCAACGTATCACGGATAAGACCCGTTTACATTGGTGCCGTGACCAGGATTTGTGTCACGGATAAAACCAGTTTACATTGGTGCCGTGACCAGGATTTGTGTCACGGATAAAACCAGTTTACAGAATTATAAACTTTTTGCCACCTGGTGCAGTGGTAAAAAGCATATTGCCGCTGACGCTCTCTCAAGGTCTCCAGTGATGAGCCCTTAACCTGATGATGAATTAGCAGAACAGGACGTTAATTTTTATCTTCACAGTATTTCTAAAGCTGTTAGCGATGATTCTGAAATGGACATTCGGCTAAATGAAATACATCATGCAGCAATGATGATATTGGGGCATGAGGGATCAACTAAGTGTTGATGACGGCCTAATTTTGTGTGGCTGTCGTCTTGTGATTCCACAAGCTTTGCGTAGAAAATACCTAAGTCAACTTCATGATAGCCATCAAGGTATTGCTTGAACCAGAGAACGTGTATGTCTCATATCGTACTGGTGTTTGATTGATAAAGACATCGAGCGTGTAGTAAGCGCTTGTACAAAGTGTGAAAAATCACTTCCATCACATGTGAAAGAGCCGTTGCTATCACCTCGTAAACCAACGAGGATTTTTTCATTTATCTGCTGATTTGTTTAGTTATGGTGGAAGAAATTTTCTTGTTGTCTCCGATATAAAATCTGGGTGGCCAACAACGCATAACTTAGGTAGAAATATATGTGCTAAAGATATTGTGACAGCCCTTCCTGACACATTTCGAGATACTGCTGTGCCAACAGTGTTATACAGTGATAGTGGTCCTCAATTTGCTTCTCGTTTTACTCAAGAATTTTTGAGGGAGTGGGGTGTTAGGAGTGTAATTTCCACACCGCACTATCCTCAGTCCAATGGACATGCTGAAATTAGTGTTAAAGCTATGAAGAAATTAATCACCAACTGTTGGGACACCCGCACTCGAAATGTTGATATGGATAAATGGGCTAAAGGACTGCTTCAGTGGCGAAATACACCTCGCATTCCCGGACAATCACCCGCTCAGGTTGTACTCGGCAACCCTGCCCGTGCCACGCTACCCATCCATAAGCGTGATTTTGCCAAGCTCTATGAGGAATTGGCATCCTCCCAACAGAGTAATTAAAGAAATTATTATGTGTAATTTTGTATTAATAAAATTCTTGGGGAGGTGTTGAGAATGATATATATCTGTACTTTCCGGAATTTAGGTGCACCCTATTTTGACAGCTCGGTGCTACCCACAATTCACCACGATGTAAAGGCCTCGGCCATTCTGCCGTCGTCTCTCAACCAGTCAACATGTAAATTGAAGATCACAAGTTAACCTTATATGAATAAAGATATATTTGCAAGGAACCTATTTTTTTCTACATTTTTTTTCTACTATGCAACAGCGTCTTGTGCTGCTTCTTGTCTCCCGTCTTGCGATGCTTCTTGTCCCCCGCGTCTTGTGCTGCTTCTTGTCTCGTGTCTTGTGCAGCTTTTTGTCCAGCGTCTTGTGCTGCTTCTTGTCCTGCGTCTTGTGCTGCTTCTTGTCCCGCGTCTTGTGCTGCTTCTTGTCTAGCACCTTGTGCTGCTTCTTGTCCCGCGTCTTGTGTGGTTTTTTGTCCCGCGTCTTGTGTTCCTTCTTGTCCCGCGTCTTGTGTTCCTTCTTGTCCCGCGTCTTGTGCTGCTACTTGTCCCGCGTCTTGTGCTGCTTCTTGTCCCGAATATTGTGCTGCTTCTTGTCCCGCGTCTTGTGCTGCTTTTTGTCCCGCGTCTTGTGCTGCTTCTCGTCCCGCGTCTTGTGCTGCTTTTTTGTCACGCATCTTGAGCTGCTTCTTGACTCGCGTCTTGTGCTGCTTATCCCGCGTCTTGGGTTGTTTCTTGTACCGAGTCTTGTGTCGCTTTTTGCCCCACGTCCTGTGCTGAATATTGTGCGTTCGCTTCTTGCAATGCATATTACCCCGCTTTCTGCTCCCCGATTGTTGCGTCGCATCTTGCGTATTGCGTTGTGATTCGCAGCGTGTCTTACGCGGTTTATTGTATTGTGTTTTACGCCTCTTCTTGACTCGCGTCTTGTGCTGCACCTTACTGCTTTTTTTGCTGCGTCATAGGGCGCGCTTTGAGCAGCCTCTTGCATTGTATATTGCGCGACGTTTTGCGCGCTTCTTGAATAAAAGCCTATAAAACGGCAACTTATTAGGTTGACATGAAAAAAGACTCTCGGTTTTCCCCCAGCACGTCTTAGTGTGTCCACAATACCCACCTGTATTCTTTGGCCAGAGCTTGATCATGTTGAGGGTCGGTGTCCAGTACCTCTTTCATCTGCCGATACAGACCAACACGTGAGTCGGTCATTCTGTACCATCAGCTCTAGTGATACTCTGCAGTGGGCAATTTGCATCTTCTGTTGCCATGACAACGACATGTATAAGATTGACGTCCATCTGGATCTATGCTCAGAATAATACACGTCTTATTGGAGGAGCCATCCGCACATCCCTGTTTCTCAGATACACATTCATTTCCTATGGCTTTGTTGTCTTCAAGATCGTGGAGCTCACACGTCTCATAATATGGAGGCTTTATCATCTCACTGCAGCGAGAGTGATTCAGATGCAGAATGTGCCCTGTGATCAGATGCATCCTTTCTCTCGCTAGTTCTGCTCTCATGAAAACCACATGCACTAAAAGTATCAGATGAAGAAGCATCAAGATGTGAAACTTGAGCATTTTTCATTAACCACCTGATAAAACAAAGTATTGAAAGCACAATTATTATGCTTCTGGTCGACGATAAAGCCCCGGTCAAAAATAGGCTACACTATTATGTGGTGCTGTCTGCGACGATATCATAATAAAATAGGCCTACTGGGACCACTGAATGCATAATTGAAGTCACCTTATTAACCCTTAAACCACTAAGCGCTACTTTATTCGTTTTAATCTGTTTCATTGCTCGATCAAATCACTGTTATTGTGAATGAAATAAATGTTCACCTCTTCCTTTACCGACTTCCCCCTGATAAAACTACCCCCAGAAAAGACTTATTTTTTAAGGAAGACCCATGAGGTAGCCCCTTGGCACAATACGGGTTATAGTTATGCACATTGCACAAGTTAAAAATGCAAGAGAATATTACGTACATGTTAATGACCATTTTCAACCACGCATGTAATGGAATATCTCCATTGTAATTGATGCATGTACACAAGTGGATTTCGCATTAAAGCGAATTTGTTAAAGGAAGGTAGTTTTCGCATATAGTCAAAAGTGGTAAAGTAAGAGCTAAACATCAAGATTTGCAAACGTTTGGTATCAAATTAAACACATATGATTACTTTTAACCCACTTGAAATTGTGGGTCGTGGTAACGAGACATAACGTCAAGTGAGTGAAAATTAATGTTATCTAATTCAGCGGCTTAAAGTGAGAAGCATGAGAAATAAACCAGCAAACACGAAGCGTTAACTCAATATTAGATCAATGTTGGTCCAGCGTAACTGATAGAATGATAGAATCTGCGCTACTAATACTGGTCTCCTGAATGCCAAAAAGTTAACTATGTTGTGTACAGCTGGAGCCGTATATATAATGCCAGGAATATAAGTATTATAAATTATCAATTTTAGACACATCACTGGTACATGTCCTAGTGACAATACTATAAAATTCCTTTACAGCAACTGAGCTCTTAGACTTTGATTACTAAGTCTAACCTTACAGGGAAAGTAATTTGATCAAGGCTATAATCCATCTTAGACTTTGTTCAACTACTAAATAATAATAATAATTATAATTTTTATCAAACTGTCAATTAGTTTCGTAAAATTACAAATACTATTATGTACAAAATATTCTATACAAAACATTCCATACCAAATCTAATTTAATTACTATAATATAATTAACTTGACTGAATTTGATTTTAACCAAATAACTGAATTGATTGCGACAAGTGACCAGACCCGGTGTGTAGATCTAGTCAGAACGGCCATTTTTGTCGGTTTCAAATGCAAGGCAAATTTATCCCATTTACTCACAAAATATCAGACAATAACTCTTTGTACTCACGGATTCATCCCCCCCGAGCATGCCCGCCATCACTGGCTACTAGGATGTCATTCCAACCCCCAGTACATATCCCGGTGAGACCAGATCAAGAAAAGGATTTGAAACACGCCAGACGAGGTGAACACACGGTTAACAACACCCTCTAGCGAGCAGAGACTGTCTTGGTTGACAGTCACTCACCAGGTGGCTCTCGGTTCCCAAGAATCCGACACTACCACAATCATAAAAATTAGAAAAATAAGTATTGACGAAGGTTTACTTCTATTTTTTATGCGATAATTTGTTGGTTAGTTATCAATACTTTTTAATTGTCTTCTTCCCTTTGGTACCTCAGCAGGCTCAGGGGTTGATGCGCCCGTATAAACAAGTATGCATATTCATTGTTTACAAGCAACAGGTGACGCCCAGCTAACACGAGACGTCGACTCAATTATAGTGTAATGCTGGGTCAACGTTTATGATGCTGGTCCAGCATTACCCCCTCATAGGTTCATCTTCTTGTATCTGCTGGCAGGTGACATGTGTGCAAGGGTAGATACGAGCAAAGAAAACCAAGATAAGGGCAATGGAAATGATATATATACCATATAAATAATAATAATAAATATTATAGTCTAATGACACGGATCATTTGTCATGTTTATCATTCGGAATATACCTGAATAGAAATATGATTTTATAATATTGCTTTTGTGTTCTAAAAATATTTTTTCTAAATAATACAAGTTTGAATCAAAATACACGTCTGCCAAGTTATGGTTGTTACTAATGTTTTGACCTGATCGCCTTTGTGGTTGCTATGCTTGACGACATATCGTCACTCCCCTCCTGTTCTGTGCCCACATATTTGTGTACTTTCTGTACACAGCTTTTCTGTTATTTAAATGAAGACATTTTATTCTCTAAAATTGTATGATAATATAACATGACTTTTCTGCTATATTAGCAGTTATTTTCGTTCCAAAAATAAATATTGCAGAGATATTGTCACAACTGTCAAACCTAGAAAAAACATTATTTTTTATTTGGAGGCTAAAGTGGTGAAATTATTACTTGTTTTATATGATGATACACTTGCTAAAGCGTAGTTCCAACTCCCGTTAAAAGGGGACAGCACTGCACAATGTATTAAACGCATTTGTATGGTGAAATCCGTAAGTCGACCATCTTATTGTACATGGTCTTTGGTAGTAGAAATGAAGAATTGCAAAAGAAAAATTAGCTAACATTGAGAACCTTGCACAATTGACATTGCCGTATTTGTAGCTACACTATTAATACCAATCCATCACCACTAATAATGAATTAATTATTATAAATTATAGTTAATTGGATAAACTAATTGTTATTACCATAGTCACTGTATTGATACCAATCCTTCACCATTAATAATGATATAATTATTAAATAACAATTTTGTCCTAATTGACATCACCAAGGTGTTCGATAAAAAACCTTGGGGCTGAAAGGGTTAGAAATAATGATCAGAATTATCTGAGAGTGGCCTAGCTGCATTCAGTAACTCTAAACTAGTTGAAATGGTGTATTACAAAAGAAAATTGAGCTAAATTTGACCACTTTACACTATTTCTTAAATATGACTATAAGTTGGCGGCCATCTTGGACGCCATCTTGAATTACAAAAAATTGCACCACTTTCAAACTCTACACCCCCCCCCCCCTGGTGGTGACCCCCAGGCATGTCCCTAGCTCCTGGTATCATCAGAAATTATCTAGCTTTCAGTGTATACCTTATTAAAAACTAAGCCATTTTCGCTTGACTAGCTGACTGACTATTAAACTACAGTAACTGTTGTCAGTATCTTCTATTCATAAAAGTGTACATTTTCACGAATGCACACTTTTTATACTACGAATGTCCATCATCATGATCATCACACTGTCGGTATATATTTGCGTAGTAACCCAGCAGACATGTCACGTGTCCGCTGGAAAGAATGTACGGATCTTGAACAAAATGGACACACAAAAAACATTGAATTATAATTTTAATGAAAATACATGCGATGCATAGGCCTGCAATGTCAATCATGGCTACATTAACTGAAACTTTGCATTTGTTGCTATGTGTTAAATAGGCCTATTTCTCGTATAAATGTACAATCAATGTAGAAATGCGTTATGCAGGCTAAACGTCTAGATCGTATAAATTGACCGGGTCACTGCTATCCTCGTACATTTACTTCATTTTGGATAATTTCACGATGCCTAACTCGTCTTCTCGTTTTTAAAGCTATATCTTATGTGTTGCTAAAAAACGGTCACTTTGTCTACGTGCAACTTAGAGATTGAAAATGATGTATTTTAATTGCTTTTGTTATTTACCAGCACGAAGAGCGAAGTCTTGGCTTAATTCAATTTCATATAAAATAGTGTTAATCCACCATATGTCCAAAAGCTTGATTGGACTGTCCCAGCATGTCCCAGAAAATGCTCATTCCACTTTTATGCACTTATATACAGTAAGAAGTCTAAAATAGCTTTCTCATATCTGTCAGTTTGTCACTTGTTGAACACTTGCGTAGCCCATCGACACTTATATGTTTGTGTCATATTATAATTATTATACATGTTGTTCAGAATTCAAATATCTGTTGGATAAAATATTAAATATAACTTTCCGATAATAATCATTGTTAATCCGATAGGACGGGGGCCCTGGTGCAGTGGTAAAGCTGCCTGCTTGGAAAGTCAGAGATCGCGGGTTTGAACCCCACTTTGGCTTTCAAGTCTCAAAAAAAGCAAAATGTTTCTTCCCCGCTCACCCGTAAAAATGCAAAAAATTGCTCGACTTTCGAATCCTGTGTCGGGAGGGCAGTGTCATCTCACCATCCCAGGAGATTTTCCTGTCCCAGTTTAGCTTATATGTGCACAAAGGTGGCCTACAAACCCATTCATTCATTCATTCATTCATTCATTCATTCATTCATTCATTCATTCACTCATTCATTCATTCATCCATTTGTTGATCCGATGAATAATAATTGTTGATAATAATTGTTAGGGTGCCAAATTTCAATTTCCAGGGGGGGGGGGACTGAAGTTTTTTTTTAATAAATAATTTCAGGCGGACTCTGCGTGAAATAAATACTTTACTTCGAGTAATCAGAGGGATTTTAACTAGAGAAAAGGAGAAACGATAAAAGTAATACCATGAATAAATATGTCGAAATATGACCACGCAAGATTTAGTAGTAAAATGCCTTCAGTTAAAAATAGGCATTAAACCAAAAAATTATATAATGACAATACTGTTTACGCCAAGTGGTTTTACCTCGCACGTCCGTGTTTTATATTTGTTATCATTTTTTTTTTCAATTCCAATATATACTTACGAATCGATGAAAAAAAGTACATTTATAATCTGTGTATTTTTCCATCCCATTGTCTTCCATTTCGTATATTTGCGTTCATTTTCATTATAATGTTCATTCCACTTCAAGTTAAACCAGTGCTTAAGCTACTCCCTGAGCAGGTTTAACTTTTGGTCGATAAACTGCCCGGTTTAAACCCAGTGTTTGGCCTAAACTCCTTTTGTGCATACTAGGCTATGGGCTAGAACCACCCACCATGCACCCCCCCCCCCCTCCTACATTTTACCTACACCAACTTTTTTTTAAACCTTGATATGTCTAAAACTTGAAATTAGATGTTACCAGCAAAAAAATAGGGATGAACTTTATATTTTGACCCCTTATAGGTGGGTACCCCCAAACCCGTCTAAAATTAGGGGGTAGGGCTACCAAAGACCATGTACAATAGAACAGTCAACTCTCCCAAAAACGTGAAATCGCTCTCAGTGCTGTCCCCCGGTATTGGGAGTTGGAACTAATGCTTTTGCCATCTATCAAGTATGATTTTACCATATTACGACGAGTAATTATGACATTGATCCTATTGAAAACAATACATACTTTACATCATAAAAATTGGAAAAATAAGTATTGACGGAGGTTTACTTCTATTTTTTATCCAATAATTTGTTGGTTAGTTATCACTACTTTTTAATTCTCTTCTTCCCTTTGGTACCTCACGGGTTGATGCGCCTGTATAAACAAGTATGCATATTCATTGTTTACAAACAACAGGTGACGCCCAGCTAACACGAGACGTCGACTCTGTTATAGTGTAATGCTGGGTCAGCGTTTATAATGCTGGTCCAGCATTACCCCCTCATAGGTTCATCTTCTTGTATCTGCTGGCAGATGACATGTGTGCAAGGGTAGATACGAGCAAAGAAAACCAAGATAAGGGCAATGGAAATGATATATATACTATATAAATAATATTACTAGATAATATAGTCTAATGACACGGATCATTTGTCATGTTTATCATTCGGAATATACCTGAGCAGAAATATAATTTTATAATATTGTTTTTGTGTTCTAAATATATTTTTTTTAAATAATACAAGTTTGAATCAAAATACACATCTACCAAGTTATGGTTGTTACCAATGTTTTGACCTGATCTCTTTTGTGGTTGCTATGCTTGACGAAATATCGTCACTCCTGTCTTGTTCTGTGCCCACATATTTGTGTACTTTCTGTACACAGCTCTTCTGTTATTTAAATAAAGAAATTTTATTCTCTAAAATTGTATGATAATATAACATGACTTTTCTGCTATATTAGAAGTTATTTTCATTCCAAAAAAAAATATTGCAGAGATATTGTCATAACTGTAAAACCTAGAAAAACATTATTTTTTATTTGGAGGCTAAAGTGGTGAAATTATTACTTGTTTTATATGATGATACACTTTCTAAAGCGTAGTTCCAACTCCCGTTAAAAGGGGACAGCACTGCACAATGTATTACACGCATTTGTATGGTGAAATCCGTAAATCGACCATCTTATTGTACATGATTTTGGGGGCTACGCAAACGTCTGTCGTAGCTATTTTTGTTTAGAAATCTACACGTGCAATATACTATATAACAGATAATTAAATTCCCGTTCTTATGATATATCACACATTGCAGTAGAGTTAATAGTTGGCTCTCATCATGTACGCTCAAGCATGATATTTTATTATAAAATAATGAAAATGAACTACAAAACAAACGATTAAACATGGTGAAAGAAAACTACTTAAGAAAATGTAATTATTACACATATCCATATCTGGCATATATATATTTTCTGAACCCAAATATTTGTATGCTTAAAAATGAGTGCTATTTATATTTATAAATTTTAATGAAAACATAATGAAGCCTTACTTGAAAATATTTGTATTTACCATGGGCTGATATCTGAAACATGATTTTTTTTCTCGTAATATTTGTGTATAATTTTTTATCTACTTGTTTTTACATAGTTTGTGTGTGGTGAATTTCAATCTGTCGGATAATATTCTATATTTGGTGACCTTCACCTTCAAATTAGCAAAACACAAAATGGCTGCCAAAATGAAAAGAAACCCCCGTATTTTCTATGTTTTTTCGCTTAAGAAAGCACAATTGATGATTTCTGCAAGATTTTTTTCTATTTTTTTTTCTATTGCCTTTGGAAAGAAATAATCTTTATTTGACCTTTAAATACAAAATGTCCGTCGTTTTTTATATATTTACTGGCACTATAAGTATACCGCTAAAAATGTTGACGATAGTATGATTTATTTCTGTTAACGTAGCGGACCAGAAATAAAAGTTACTGACGAGTAAATTTAAATGAAATAATCCAAAATGGCGGCGAAATTCACCTTTATATGAACAAGAAACAAAATGACTATCAAAATGTAAATTAAACACCTTTATTTTATTTTTGGCACGAAATTGCTCAATTGTTTTATTTTGTATGACTTGGGGGCAAAAAAAACATTTCTGGTGTTTATCTGACCTCTAGTTTATCGTAAAATCCAAGATGGAGGCCATTTTACATATTAACTATAAAAATAATGACGTCATTTTAAATACTAAGCAAATCAAAGCATGTTATAATATACTGTGATTAAATATCTGCCGTATTACGTAAGCTATTTTTTAGTTTTCCACTGAACAAATGTTCTTTATGATATTATAGTTCACATGCATAAAAACAGCTTTTATGTGTGTGTTGGCGGTAACCATTTTGAACTTGAAGGTCAAAAAAGATCATTTTGATCGAAAAACATGAGACATACATTTATGAACGCTAAATCATGCAGAAACCATAAATCGTGCAATAATATCTAACACAAATATAAAACAGATGTGGTTTTGGCGGCCATTTTTTGTTTTGCTTATTTGAAGGTGAATGACACCAAAGATAGAATGTTAACCGACATATTCGAATTCAGCACACCCAAATTATGTAAAAACAAGCGCAAAAAAAATAACACTCAAATATCTAGCAAGTTCAATGTTTTATATTTCAGCCCACCTAAATACACACATTTTTATAAAAAGGCTGCAATATTCTCTCATTTAAAAATATATATGCCATGTACAAATCTAAATGACAACCAGTTTTAAGCAAATACACATCTGGGTTCAGAAAACATAAGTTAAATATAGCTATGGCCAATAATTATGTTTTATTAAGTTTTTTCTATTGACCATGTTACCTAGCTAGTTTTGTTGTCGATTTTGACTATTTTGTAATAAAAAAACATGTTTCAACGTATTTGTAGAAAAAATCCTTTAATCTACTGCATCATGCAATACATTATTAGAACGGAAATTTATAACTACGACAGACGTTTGCGTAGCCCTACCCCCTAATATTAGACGGGTTTGGGGGAACCCCCTCCCCTATAAGGGGTCAAAATATAAAGTTCATCTCTATATTTTGCTGTTCACATCTCATTTTATGTTTTAGACATATCAAGGTTTGAAAAAAAAATTTATGTGGGTAAAATGTGGGGGGGGGGTGCATGGTGGGTGGTTCTAGCCCATGGCCTATACAGTATAACGCTAAACTCGTGCTTACACCAGTAGTCTGGTTAAACCAGTCTTAAACTTGCTTTGTGAATACCGCAGTTAGTGTTTGACTCTAAAAAAACATTCATTTATTTTCAAATAAATCTCTTATAAAGTTAGGCACAAAATGTCATAAGTCATAGGCATTCTTGGCTGTTCTCATTGTTTACGGCTATTTAAAAAAAGTAGCGGCTCACTTAGCTAAATTGTTTTTGTATTAGTCTGGTCAAAGGAGTTGAAAAACCTTTGACATTTTAGAGCAGTTTGAAAAAATATAATATTCATTTCAGGATGTGGCATTGGTGGAAACAAAACTGTTGAATTTTCTAAAATAATATGTCATTGTAATGGCAGGATTTGTATGAAAGTAATTTATGTAATAAAATGATTACGAAAATGTGATATACGGTTAGAGAGAAGCACCCCAGTAAGCACAAAACATTTTTAACATATTTGTAACATCGACGTTGTACAAATGTCATACAAATGGTTTGTGTTTGCTGGGATCTGATTCTATCTGATGCAATAAACAACTTATATTGCCATTGCATTTCAATGTGTAGACTATAGCATATTAATTGTATTTTTGTCCTGTTTTGTCCTGTAAAGGGATGAAAAGTGACGTATGCCTAGAGACAGAAGAGAGAGTACAGCAAAATTAAATGACTAACCTCAAAAGTGCAAGGTTGGATAATTCGAATGGCCACCCATTAGAGTATAGGGTCTCTTTTAAACCATTATATTTATTTAAAAAAAATATGTTAATGACATATACAAGCTTACCATAATTTTATCAATAAATTGATCCTAATTGCTGAATAAATATAACAATGTGACATTTATAAATAAGGTATCGGCAGCTGATCTCGCTGCAAATGATGTAGCAAGGCAAGATAAATTCATAAAATATGTTCTTTTCAGAAAACACGGTATTCAAGAGGTCAGTTCACTGGCTGCTCATTTGGTGGATCATTTGCTGGAGTTGAAAAATGTGCAGAAACGCAGAATGATTTCTTGATCACCGCTAATCCAAACGAGAAAACGTGACTGTGTTTCTCAACGCGTAAATGTCTGGTAAGGTGCTGGAACCTACAGAAGATGTGCGGCCACCATCGGCTCGATTTTAAATTGACGTCTAAAAACACCAAATCAACCTTGTGGCGGCGTTCCACTCTTCTGGGGCTTATAAACGCACTGGTCCATTAATCCGATTTAAAGTAGTGACTTCTTTTATCTGCAGCAAATCATTTTCTGGATGGAAACGTTCTTGAATTTTGACCAGCAGATCCTGCCACAGCTTCTTCTTGGGGTTTTCTCAACAAATTTGACGCTTATAGTACAGTGGATTTTGACTAAAGCGTGTTTCGCGGTATGGACGATGTTTTATAATTGATTCTGATACTATGGGGTACCCCGAGCAGAAATCAGCCGGGTGCCACTTTGGCACCCTTGGGCGGAATTTTTTAAGAACAAAAACAAAATGGCCGCCAGATATTTCAAGGTCAAATATGTTTTTTTCAACAAATGAAGCCAGGAACAAGTGTAATACCTCATTTTCATGTGATTTTGACTGGGCAATCCATTTCTGGTATTATTTTTTTGATATAAGGTCATTTTCAAGGTCAAAACGTCAATTTCAAAGTCAAATAAGAAAAAATACCCTTTTTAACAAATAAAGCTAGCAACATGTGTAATACTTCTTTTTCGTTGGATTTTGTCTAAAAAATCCATTTATGGTATTATTTTGGTGATGCAAGGTCATTTTCAAGGCCGAAAGGGCATTGCCAAGGTCAAAAACAAAATGGCCGCCAGATATCTCAAGGTCAACTATGATTGTTCAACAAATGAAGCCAGGAACAAGTGTAATACCTCATTTTCGTGTGATTTTGACCGAACAATCCATTTCTTGCATTATTTTCATGACTCAAGGTAATTTTCAAGATCAAAACGTCAATTTCAAGGTCAAATAAGCAAAATTACTATTTTTACCAAATCAAGCTAGGAACATGTGAAATACCTCTTTTTCATGTGATTTTGTCTGAAAAATCCATTTATGGTATTATTTTGTTGATCCCAGGTCATTTTCAAGGTCAAAAGGTCATTTCCAAGGTCAAAATGTAAAAATATGATCTTTTCGAAACAAAATAGGAAGAAGTGTAATACGCCTTTTTGACGTGATTTTTGACTGAATAATCTATTCTTGATACTATTTTGATGATAAAAGGTCATCTTTAAGGTCAAAATGTCAATTTCACGGTCAAGTAAAGGAGAATATGATTTTTAACAAATACAGCTAGAACATGTGTAAGCAACTTTTTTTCGTGGGATTTTGAGCGAAAAATGTCTTTTTTCTATTACTTTGGTGATTTAAAGTCATCCTCAAGGTCAAATATATGTTTTAGCATATAAGCTAGAAATTGGAGCACGTATAGTACCTTGTGTTGGGTTTTATTTTGACTGGATAATCTAATTCTGTTGGGTTTAAATGATCAAAAATGCTCAGGTGAAGACATCGGCTCGAAGGCATTGAATGGCAATTAACAGAGATGTGTTAAAGAGTGATGGAAAAGCTCTAAAGGTCGATGAGGAGGTATTAAAGGGCAATGAGAAGGCGATAAAGGACAATGAAAAGGCATTAAAGGGCAATGAGGAGGCATATTATAGAGAAATGAGGAGGCGTTAATGGGCCACAAGAGGCGTTACAGAGCAACCGAGGGCCTTATAAGGTGAGAGAGAGGCATTATGGAGCTATGGAGAGGCACTAAAGGGAGACAATAATGCGTCTTCATAGCTTTTAGTTTAATGCTCTTCTTTGCAATTGAAGGCCTTTCTTTTGCCCTTTAACGCCTCTTCTTCGCCCTGAACGTCCTTTTAGTTTAACGCCTCTTTATTGCAATTGAAGGCCTTTCTGTCGCCCTTTAATGCCTCTTCTTCACACTGAACACTTTTCCATTGCTCTTTAATTTTACTCTCCGTCACATTTTAAAGCTTTACCATCAATCTTTAACGCCTCCCCATGGTCCTTCTACGCCTCCCCATCGCCATTTATCGTCTCTCATTGCCCTTCAATGCTTTTGGGTCTACCTTTATATTTTTTCTTCATCCTTTAACGCCTTTCCGTCACCCTTTAACGCTTCTTCGGTGAAATTTAACGCCTCCTCATCGCCCTTTACTAGCTTCCCATCGCCATTTAATGCCTCTCCATCACCATTTACCGCCTCTTCATCGCCCTTTAACCCTTTAGCATCACCATTTAACGCATCTGCTGCACCTTTTTAACGCCTCTCCATCAACCTTTTAGTGCATCTCCATCAACCTTTAACACTTTTTCTTGGCCCTTTAACGCCTTTCTGTCACTCTTTGACATCTCTCGGTCATAATTTAATTTTTCTCAGTTGCCCTTTAGCGATTCCCCGTCATCTTTAACGCCTTCTCATCGCCCTAGAACACATATCCATCACCCTTTAGCACCACCGCATCACCTGTCATTTAATGCTTCCTCGTCACCCTCTAACGCCATTCAATAACCCTTTCATGCCACCCACCAACACATCCCATCACCCTTATCGCCTCTTCGTTGTCCTTCAACGCCTCCTCATTGCCCATAAACGCCTTCCCATCGCCATTTAACTCATCTGCAGCGCCTGTTAGCGTCTCTCCAGCACCCTTTATTGCATCTCCATCAACCTTTATTACTTTTCCAATGCCCTTTGACGTCTCAGTCACCATTTAACGCTTCTCTGTCGCCCTTTAGCAATGCTCCGTTGTTTTAACACTTTCTACTCACCCTCACACGCTTATCCAGCACACTTCAACTCCTCCCCATTGCCCTTCAGCGCTTTTCCATAGTCGTTTAACGTTTCATGGTCGCCCTTTAACGACTCCTCATCACCCATTACCGCCTTCCCATCGCCATTTAAAACTTTCCCATCACCATTTAATGCCTCACCATCGCCCTTTACCACATTCGCATCGCCATTTAACGCATCTGCAGCGCCTATTAGTGCCTCTCCATCAAAGTTTAATGCATCTACATCACTTTTAACACTTTTTCGGCCTTTAACGCCTTTCCATCGCTCTTTGACGTCTCTCTGTCACCATTTAACGCTTCTCCATTGCCCTTTAACGATTCTCTGTCTTTTTTAATGCCTTCTCATTGCACTTAGACACCTATCCATCAACCATTAGCACCGCCCAATCACCCGTTAACGTACTTCCTTGTCACCATTCCATAGCCCTTTTATGCCACCCCGCCACCTTTAAATGCATCTTGTCGCTCTTTAACGCCCCATTTTTGCCCCTTAACGCATCCTCGTTGCCATTCACCGCCTCCTCATTGCCCTTCAATGCCTCCTCATTGCCCTTTAATGACTACTCATTTCCTTTTAACCCTTCTTACTCGCTCTTTAGCGCCTCTGGGGGCCTTTTAGCAACTCGTCGACATCCTTTAATGCCTCCCCATTGTCTTTTACCGCCTCTCTGTCACCTTTTACCGCCTCTCCATTGATCTTTTATGCTTTTTCGTCGCTATTTGACGCCTCTCCGTGACCCTTTGATGCCTTCTAGTTGTCTGATCATTTCACTCTGATGATGTTTATTCATTAAAACCCTACTAGAATTAGATTATCCGGTTAAAGATACACCAAGACAATTTATTATGTGTGCTCCAATATGTAGAATACTACGTTAAAATAATATTTGACCTTGATATTTACATTTGACCTAGAGGATCACCTCAAATAACCAAAATCATACCAGAACGATATTGTCCTAGCTTTATTTGTTGAAAATCATATTTTCGCTTACCTGACCTTGAAATTGACACACTTACCTTGAAAATGACCTTTAATTATAAAAATAGTAGCAGAAATGGATTATTTGTCAATATTACACTAAAAAGACGTACAACACTTTTTGCTATTTATGTTTGTTAATTGAATTTTGATGACCTTTGAATTGAAACTGACCTTGAAGATAACCTTTAATCACTCAAAATAATACTATAATTGGATTTGTCAATCAAAATCACATAAAAAGAGGTATTACACACATTCCTAGCTTTATTTGTTAAAAATGATATTTTCTCTTACTTCACCTTGAAATTGACCCCTTTGACCTTGAAGATGACTTTGAATAAACAAAATAATATCAGATATGGAATGCCCAGTCAAAATTGCATGAGGTATTACACATGTTCCTTGCTTTATTTGTTAAAAACGGTAATTTTGCTTAATTGACCTTGATATTTGACCTTTTGACCTTGAAGATGACCTTGAATCATGCAAATAATACAAGACATGAATTGCCCGGTCAAAATCACATGAAAATGAGGTATTACATTTGTTCCTAGCTTCATTTGTTGAAAAATCATATTTGACCTTGAAATATCTGGCAACCATTTTGTTTTTGACCTTGGAAAGGAATTTCGACTTTGAAGCTAACCTGGGATTAACAAAATAATACCATACATTCATTTTAAGATAAAATCCCATGTAAAAGAGGTATTACACATGTTCCTATCGTTATTTGTTAAAAATTGTATTTTTGCTTCTTTGACCTTGAAATTGTCTTTTTGACCTTGAAGATGACCTTGAGTCATCAAAATAATACAAGAAATGGATTGCCCAGTCAAAATCACATAAAAATGAGATATTACACTTGTTCCTGGCTTCATTAGTTGAAAAATCATATTTGACCTTGAAATATTTGGCGGCCATTTTGTTTTTGCCCTTAAAAAATTCCGCCCAAGGGTGCTAAAGTGGCACCCGGCTGATTCCTGCTCAGGACATCCCTTAGAACCAGAATCAATCATAAAACATCGTCCATACCGCGAGACACGCTTGAGTAAAAAAATGCCATTTGACAACTGGACTACTACGCATATGATTATTAATCAAAACATTTTTTAAAACCATTTTGGAACAGAATTGCATAGCATTTAAAAAAAAAATTAAACCTTTGGTACTAAAATAGGAGGTCAATACAATTATATAAAATTTATGCAGATAATACAAACAAACGATAGCCTGCAAAACTGCCAAAACTTTACTTCGACCTTAGTCCGGGCTTTGCAATGTCGACATTATTTTAAAGGGTGTGGCACATTTGGTTTAGTGCAATGACACTTCACTCAGTGATAAGAGATTTTCTGACCTTTAATGTCACTGTCATCACGCAATCTACTGTTACCAAAGACCATGTACAATAAGATGGTCGACTTACGGATTTCACCAT
Organism: Flabesymbios commensalis; assembly: GCA_964017125.1. Classification (NCBI taxonomy): domain Eukaryota; kingdom Metazoa; phylum Annelida; class Polychaeta; order Terebellida; family Flabelligeridae; genus Flabesymbios; species Flabesymbios commensalis. The sequence goes on along the minus strand of OZ024913.1, from coordinate 23,698,984 downwards.
ACAAATGCGTGTAATACATTGTGCAGTGCTGTCCCCTTCTAACGGGAGTTGGAACTACGCTTTAGCAAGTGTATCATCATATAAGACAAGTAATAATGTCACCACTTTAGCCTCCAAATAAAAAATAAGGTTTTTCTAGGTTTGACAGTTATGACAATATCTCTGCAATATTTATTTTTGGAACGAAAATAACTGGTATTTATAGCAGAAAAGTCATGTTATATTATAATACAATTTTAGAGAATAAAATGTCTTCATATAAATAACAGAAGAGCTGTGTACAGAAAGTACACAAATATGTGGGCACAGAAAAAGACAGGAGTGACGATATGTCGTCAGGCATAGCAACCACAAAGGAGATCAGGTCAAAACATTGGTAACAACCATAACTTGGCAGACATGTATTTTGATTCAAAATTGTATTATTAAAAATAGATATATTTAGAACACAAAAGCAATATTATAAAATTATATTTCTGTTCAGGTATATACCGAATGATAAACATGACAAATGATCTGTGTCATTAGACTATAATATTTAGTAATATTATCTATATAGTATATATATCATTGCCCTTATCTTGGTTTTCTTTGCTCGTATCTACCCTTGCACACATGTCACCTGCCAGCAGATACAAGAAGATGAACCTATGATGGGGTAATGCTGGACCAGCATTATAAACGTTGACCCAGCATTACACTATAATTGAGTCAACGTCTCGTGTTAGCTGGGCGTCACCTGTTGTTTGTAAACAACGAATATGCATACTTGTTTATACGGGCGCATCAACCCCTGAAGTACCAAAGGGAAGAAGACAATTAAAAAGTATTGATAACTAACCAACAAATTATTGGATAACAAATAGAAGTAAACCTCCGTCAATACTTATTTTTCCAATTTTTATGATGTAAAGTATGTATTGTTTTTAAAAGGATCAATGTCATAATTACTCATCGTAATATGGTAAAATCATACTTGATAGATGGCAAAAGCATTATTTCCAACTCCCAATACTGGGGGACAGCACTGAGAGCGATTTCACGTTTTGGGGAGAGTTGACTATCTTATTGTACATGGTCTTTGCTGTTACACTATCTTAAGTGCAAATACAACATGCTAGCCACGAGTTGTGAAAGCAGCTGTTAGTGCTTGACATCTTGCTCCATGTCTAATGATGCAGTGTCAACATGAACCTGTGACACAGCAATGTAAAGCGTGTAAAAAAGCTATGTTATATAATAGTATTTCATATTATCGAAATAAAATGTCACCAATTCACCTAAGGTACTGTATCGTATTTTTTATGTTATGAGATAACATTCTAGCATTTTAAAATTGGAAATATCCTACGGATAAATAATGTACAAGGTTTGTAGAGAGTGGAATTAGGCTCCACATGCTATCTCTAAATATCTGCGTGTGGACTTCCGCTGGCATTGTTGATAAAGTTCTCAAGCAGAAATAAATGTAGCAATCCCACCCACAACAGTTTTCTGACCTCCCAGCAAAACTAAGAAATTGATCCTGTGATGTTTTGATCTTGAAACAAGGACAATTTGATTTTAAGAAGCTCCTACTTTTAAGATTGGATGAATTAACGAATGGGTTTTCGACCATCTTTGTGTACATACAGGCTAAACTGGGTCAAAGAAACAGATACCCTGACGGTATGAGGTCGAATACGCTACTTTTCGTTAACAGAGGCTCTCCAAAATACTGAATCTCATTAAGAGTGTGCGGCGAGCTTTCGAAACGTTTAGCCATTGTTGAGCTGGTGATGGCAGGTGCCTCCTGTTTTTCAGGTCATCACTTGTAAAGTGAGCGATATATTGGTTGCATTGATGGTGATCTTTGAACTCTTGCTATATGTTGTTGAGGGAGCGATCTTCATCCGGCGGTCATTGCTGACCTTAAAGATAGTCTCCCTGGTCCACCGTAAAAACAGTAGGGTTAATCAAATGGTCCAATATTTTTTTTTAGTGTTGCGCCTTTTATTTTTGAAATTTGAATACCAAACCCGGGGCATACCCAGAAACTCTATCCCTTACTTCTGAATGCACACCTTTTGAATTGGAATGTCCGGTGGTGCCAGAAGACCTGCGGTTTTGGTTTTCGATCTAAGTCCGGTTCCTTATTGCAAATTTGTCCAGGCCTATTTTACCCTACATACTTATAGTACAAATATTAAGTGGCTAAAGTAACAGAAAGTCAATTATGGTATCGCAGGGGTTGGTATCTTGTAGATTAGGCCCATTTATGTAACTTTTGACAAAAGTAAAGCCTTTGCCGCCAAATTATATACAATTGAAATTTTCACCCACTTGAAGTTGTGTCTCGCTGACGTGATCCACAACTTCAAGTGAGTGAAAATTATTTATATTTTACAAGCTGGAGGTCAACGATTTAGAAATTTTGCTGATTAATGGCACACTTTAACATGTTCGAAAGTTGATAAAAAAACGAATATAGGTAAATGATTAAAGCATTTTCCACATGAGCCACACAAATATGTGCATTAAATCCTACATTTTCAAGCTGACGGCAGCTTTGCCTCTATGTGTATAAACTTTATCTGCGTATATAATCTCGGTAATAACAAAATTAAAAATGGACAGGATTGATATTTCAGGCGTATAAAACCGGTTCTGTTGCGCAGTATTTCGGCCAAAAAAATCTAAATTGAATTAAAAACTATATGTAAATAAATGATGTGACCCCCCCTCCCCCCCACCTAATTATAAAAATAAAGTCAACGCCGGATAGATGCAAAAAATAGGATTAAAATTATACGCTTTTTTCATTTTACACAATTGTACACAGTAGTTGAGTGATGTGGTGATAAATATAAGCTATATAAATATCTAAATATATATCATTTTCCGTTACCGTTACCGTTTGTTAATAGTATTGGACTAGTGTCGCAGACTAGTGGGCCAACATTGATCCAATATTGGGTCGACGTCTCGTGTTTGCAAATGTATGATTGCACCCCTATTACATGTGTGACCTAGATGTCGCTCATTAGGCCTACTACAGGTAGTAAATTTAAACGGAATTATACGCCCTCATGGTCTGGGTACTGTGGTATCAATATGCTGTGCTTAAAAATATGCTGTAGCCTAATAGTCAGTATATTAAATAAATAAATCACCCTCTGTAGACTTGTCATGCAGATACTCTTTCTAACATGGCGTCATGCGTGATATTTTTACTAACATGGTGGGTGTCCGACTTTCTAATGAGCCGTCCACAAACACATATGACGACCTGTAATTCACAGTTATCGCTCATTTAGCTATGCTAAAAGTGTTCAATCGCTTGCTTAGATATTATATGAATAGATGTTGTACCACCTTGGAAATATATATAGGAATTAAAATCGATCTGGTGTCTACCTAATGGTTTTTTAAATACGTTGTCCAATACATGGACTAGCTATTTCACCTGCTCAAATAGTATCCCCATAACCGACGGTTTCCAACAAAGTATCTTGAGAAAGTGTCCTGTTTTTTAACTTGCTCTTTTTTCTCCTAGAAAGCAGGCCATTCCTAAAATATAACTGTTAGAAAGCAGGACAGGACTGTGTTCAATATCGTAGATTTGGATGCCAATATTTGAGAAGGTGAAATAGTGGTTTGATTTATTAGATAATATTGTATTTTATTCTGTTTTTTAATTGCGGAAGATGGAATACGTCTCAGCTGTTTGTACTTGTACAGGAAGGTAATTCCAGACGTACGGAGCAACAATATAGAAATCACCAGAACCAGCCTAGATTTAAGAAAGCGAGATCGAATAAGCTCTCTAGTTCCTGAGGCACGGGTTCTTTGTTTTTTTCGACAATGCCAATAATTTCCGAAGGTTAGGACAGGCTTACTAGTGTGGAGTGTTTTATATTCGAAAGTGTCAATTTCAAAAACAATTATGCACTCGATTTTGAGCCAATGCAACCAATAGAAAACACGTGTTATATGGAAGAACTTGGATGTCTTACATACGACTCGAGCTAATGAGTTTTGCACTCGCTGTAATTGTTTCATGTATTTGTCATCAACATTAGTAAGGAGAGAATAAATTGCAGTGATCTAGTCGGCTGTTGATTAAGGAATTTGCAATAATTTTAGCAGTGTATTTATTTATACAATTTTGAGGCTATTAGGCTGAAACATGTAGTGGAATTCGGCTGATTATGGCCTGGAAAATCAGCAAGATACATGCTAAGCGGGTGCCCAGAGTTGGAAGCTCAAAAAAGCACCCTGTCCCGATTCTGGAAGCTCCAAAAGATACCCTATGCAAAAGCTGGAAGTTCAAAAAGGCACCCTGTCCAGCGGCACATCCCCAGTACTCCCAAGTATGGAAGTGCCGTCCCCCCCCGTGCCCCCCCGCCCCCAGGCTGCGATGTTACGTGCCGAAAAAGCTGATGGTGTATCATGATCTAAAAGAGATGTTGGAAAAAGAGAGCAAATCAAGAATGATTCAGTTTTTGGTGGATTTAGATTTAGCCTAGCGTTTGTCATCCAGGTATTGATATCAATTGAGCATAATGTCAATTTCTCCATCGAATCAGTCGCATCCTGTTATGGTATCCCCAAGTACACCCGAGTGTTATCAGCGTACAGTTTGTGGTTCACTAATGAATGTTTTTTTAATTATTGAGAATAGAGGTGTAGTGTAAAGCGTGAACAGAATTGGTCCAAGTACTGACCCCTGCATGAAGAACTTTATGGTGTAACTATCAGATATATTTTTTCACCTATCTTGACCGTCTCTATTATATAAATATGACTGGATCCAGTCCAACGCTATGCCAGAGATGCCAAACCAAGATGAAAGTATCTTGAGGAGCGCAGCATGGTCGATTGTATCAAAGCCAACAGATCCAACAAAGTTAGTACAGTAACCCTCTTCTTTTCCGTGCTGGTAGTTATGTCATTGGTAAACCTAAGTAAAGTAGTTTCAGTTGAAAGATTCTATTTGTAAGCAGATTGATTTGGATTAGATAGAACATTTAGCTCTAAATGAGTAAGCAAGCAGGATGCAACACCTTTTCAACAATTTTCGAAATAAAATTAAGGGTAGACACGGGCCTGCATTTTTATCTAAAGAGGGTTTTTTTTCAAAATGAGCAGTTATAAAATCAGAAGGAAACACACCTTCTTTCAACGACTTCTTGACAACATTGGTGATTGGAACAATCAATGAATCTATACATGCCTTGAGTAAGGTTGTTGGAATGGGATCAATATTACATGTTCCATCTGAAAAACATTATAATTCTCTTAACCTCATCATGAGTAGCTGGTCTAAAGCAGGATAGAGAACAGTTAACATCCATACTTTCAATGTTAAGGACCTTAAGCGGAACTGAGGGAAAATATGACCAGCTAATTTCTTTTTTTTGCTAAAATTTTAAGCAAATGAGTTAGCCAGCAATTTTGATGATGTATGATCCGGAAGATAGTGTTCTGGTACCCGATGGAGTAATTTTGTTGACAGAATTTGAATTTCCAGAGTTTTGTTCTAGTGTCTTAGCATAGTACTCAGATCTAGCTTCAAAAGTATATTGTAAAGGTTGATCTGATCCCTATACCGTGATCTGTTCAGAGGCGTGCTCACTAGAGAGCTCATTAGAAAGCACGGACACGATGTCGGAAAGAGTATCACGCATGACACCATGTTAGAAAGAGTATCTGCATGACAAGTCTACAGATCGTGATCCAAAACCTTATCGGGTTGTTGGGTTGATTTACCCTACAAAGACCTATAGACTAATATCTGTGGTTAGACTATAAAAACATGTATTATGTCACAAAATACGACAATCTATCTGTCATTCAGGTTGGATGCGGGTTGCGCGATACACTTCATCCCCTTGGATATGAAAGGGTGCATCTAAAGTGGCAGATAAACCCTTTCATATCCAAGGGACGACTTATTTTGGCTTCCGTCACCCGCGGGGTATTCAGCAGACACTTTTTCATGGGTACGGCGCTACAAAGTCCCCCGTTGTTGCTTATTTTACCTTCTGCAGTTAGTGGAGGACCCGGAGAAGTACAGGACTGGACTAATATAAATAACTTAATATCTGGACCAGCAGAACAAAGGCCAACACAAAGAAAACCCTGCTGCCAGCATCTTTAACAGCCATATATTGCAATGGTGATATAGTTATTCGTGGGGTCGGTGACTCGGTGTTACGTTTCATCTTCCCGCTGTATGAACAATCAGCTCAGGGGAAACGTCTGTGTCTATAATTGTAATGTATTATATTGTGAATTGGCGTCTTTGTACCAGGATCACTTATTTAGGTTTTATTATAGCCACTACAAGCCCGTGTAAAAATTGACTTATTCTTTTTTGGGGGGCCTTCTGCATATTCGCGCAAACGTGGTTTGGATTTGCATAGTGACTTTTATTGTTTTTTTTGTGCGGGTCAATGCACTCAAAGGCAGATATACACCTTACGATGCAACTCACCTCAACCAATCACTTCTGTGTTTATGCATACAGACAGACATAGAGAAACACATTGCGACTAATCTCAACTCAACTGTTCTGTTTATCCAGTTTCTTCCGATTTGTCATAGTTTTTGTGCATACACTTTAGGCTACACACAGACGTCAATGAGGAATAGAAATAAGGTCAGTGAAACACATACACTGCCCTGAAAGATTACCCTTTTTTAAGCTGTCTGTTTTAATTCTATATTTACAAAGCAGGTTATTTCAATGGTGTTACCATGGAAATAAACACTGTATTGTGGTGAAAAAACATATAAAGATACACTCATAAATTGCATCATAAGAAACATAGAGATAACCCTACCTCATGCAAATTGTTGTTCAGTGCGTCATATAAGGCATTATCTGTTTTACCTTAATATAAATTTTGATATTCTATATTACATATGTGACAACACATGCCAACATACCGTATAGACGCATGACTATTGACTTGATTTATCAGCCGTTATTACAGGTGTATTACTCTTTTCAATACAAAAACCAGCTAGGCCTGCTATTGCGCGTGACATTGTAGTTCATTGATTCCCCTTTCGCAACATCTCGGAACATCACCATTTAATTGAATCTAATATTGCAAGTAAGAGCTGTTTGGATAAATTAGGCCATCGTAAGGTCCATGTCATTCAGTAATTTATGTCCGCCTGTGCTTTAAGCCCAATTCCATATTCTGTCAAAACATAGTAACACAACAAATTTCAATCAGCTCGAATTAAAAAAACATATCTTCCTAAAAACGAACTGAAAAATTACAGTCCTGTATCCAACTTGAGTTTCATTTCCAAAATCTCAAAAAAGGTAGTAGCCAATTGGCTGCAAGCTCATATAAAAATACCATCTATCTAATCCATTATAATCAGCCTATGGGAAATATCATTCTACAGAATCAGCTCTATGAACGTACATAGCGATATCATTATTAGTATAGACAAGGGTGAAGTTACAGCTCTTGACCTTGCTGATCTTGTTGGCCGCTTTTGACACCATTCACCATGCTACATTAACAAATAGACTTTCAGATTGGTATGGAATATCTGGGCAGGCTCGAATTTGGTTTTCTTCTTATTTGAAAAAATAATCACCAATCTGTGAAAATTAAAGACACTCTGTCAGATAAAGTCACAATCTCATATGGAATTCCACATCGTTCTGTGCTGTGACCAGTTCTTTCTACCTTATAAACTACACCACTCAGCGTTATCATCTCCTGTTTTGACATAAACCACCATCTTTATGTAGGAAAACCTCCTGAGGATGGTGAGATGATTGAGATGACACTGTCCTCCAGACACAGGATTCGAAATTCGAGCCCTGGCGGTCTAAGGCCGAGCACGCTACCTCTCGGCCACGGAGGCTCCCCACAATACTGACTTTCACACGTGGATGGGGAAGAAACATTTTTTGTCTGCTAAATCTTGTTGGATGCCCGGAAATTTCCCTGTACTAGACAACGTAATACCTAAATATGACAAATGTTCCACTACTTCTAAAATTGAGTCACCATAAAAACCATATTATCATCTATGTACAATCTCCCACCCTTCCTAAATACAACTATCTCACTTTTGATTATATTAACACATCACTTCCATCTTTGACAATACTCATGAACAGAATCGAGGCTATTTTGCAAACCCAATCTACTCTCAGCTATTAAAACAGAATCAGCGGCATGTAATCAGAAACATAGTTTAAGATCGGCAATCGGTATCCCTTGGCTTCCACTTTAATGCAACATTTATCTCATATCATCAACATACATACTAAATAAAAGGGTGATAAGCTCTCACCTTGTCGTACTCTTGGAAAACTATTAAATGTATTTGATGTTTGCCGAACCCTGGCCTTGACTTCACCATGCATACTTTTTATTACAGTAAAAATAGTTCCTCTCAAACCAGAAGCAAGTAATTTTAACCAGAGACCATCTGTATTCAAGTAGTCGAAGGCTTTACCTGTTTATAAAAATTTAGAAAGTCACAGAATAATTTATTTCCATTCTGTAATGCGGAGTTAATTATACTATGTAAAACAGAAAGATTATCCAGAGTTGAACGGCTACTTCTAAATCCCACCTGTTCTTCTATTAAAATGGCATAACTTTCAACACAAAAAAATAATATTTTATTCAAAATACGCGTAAAAGTTTCCCTAAAAGACTCAACAATGTGATGCCTCTATAATTATCAACTGTATTTTTACTGCCTTTCTTGTGTATATGAGTTTATCGGTTAGTGTCTCACAGCTATTCACAGAAAAATCAATTATGAGGAGATCAGGACCAGCACTTTTACCTGTCTTTAATTATTTGATAGCTTTTATGATCTCCACCTGCGTGATTACACAATTTAGCTCTTGAAATGAATCATTCAATAAATCATCGTCATATGTGCGTATACGCTCATCTAAATCATCATCTGCAATATACGAAACATCAGTGGGATTCCCGGGTCCTTAAAATACTCGAAAAATCTGTACATGTTAAAAGCGAGGAAGTAGGTGACTTTTTCTTTCTAATCAATTTCCACATATTTTGGGAGTGCTGTTTTTGAACATATACGTACCGGACGTTCAGTTTATTATGATTAAAGCGACATTTGTTGGCACATTTAGTATATTTGTTCCATACTTGGACCATCTCTGTTCTGGATTTATGAGTTTTAGTATTTCTTTATTCATTTAGGCATAGCATAAAATCATGTTTTAATTGTTTACATGTATTACGTTGTTGAAAGCTACTATTAGCTCATCAATACCAGATTCGACACCATGTTAGTAAATACTATCGCATTGACATATTTACAGGGTGTATATCTTCATACGGCAAACATATGAAAAAAAAATTCCCGGTGTAGGCCTATATATTAAACTGATATATGATACCTGATAATATATTGAAATATATATTTAAAAAACTGTAGATTGATTCGAACTAGTTTGTATCTATAGACCCCCTGTGTACTGATGGAAACGTACACTGGTAAATAAGTGCTTAGTTAACGTTAATTTTGAGGTAGGCCTAAGTTACATTTTGAAAGTATTCTTAAGAGCACAATTTATTGCTGATAAAAATAATATTTATTTCAAAGACAATAACAGTCTATAATTATATCTTAAATGTAGAATATTATGCACGATCAGTATTATAACTAGATACTGAGTGTAGCGAAATTAATATCGTTTTTCTAATGCAATATATATACGGAATATGATATATTGTGACTGTACGGCTTCGCTTCTTGATATGACCATAATCCCGTTTTTCTTATTCTGGACATGCATTTCTGAAATGTCGTATGTGCTACAACCTGGTCACATTGATACACCTACATAGCAAATTACCATATACACCCGGGTGAAAATATTTAGAGGTTTGCCGTATGAAAATATACACCCGGTAAAGATTTCAATGCGATAGTATTTATTAGCATGGTATCGAACTGCTACAATCATTATCAACAGTGTGATCTCTGGATGACAAAAAATTAACAAAACGGTCGACAGTATCAGTATAATTAAGGTTAGAAATAAATGCATAATTATGTTCATTGACCCATTGATATGTTTTAGTCTTATAGCTATTATCTACGTCGTTGGAGGTATACAGTGAAAATTGATATCCAATTTTATCTGACAGTGATCTGATTACTGTAGATCTGGTAAATTTCGCGTGCTTCAATTTTCGTGAATTTCTTATGTTGAGACATTTAACGAAATTTAGAATTCATGAATTTTCATTTTTCTTCAGTAGCGCTATCATAATAAGAATTTTCGCGAGATTATTAAATTCGCGAATTCTCGCAATTCTCGCAAAATACGTGGAAATTAAAGCCTCGCGAATATTACCAGATCTACATTATATTGTAGGTGAACCTAAAACAATTTTTTTAATTAACTCATAATCACATATCTTACACAAGACACAGTCTACAACACTGCAGCCATTTGTAGTCATGTGAATTCACAACAACGTCGTGTGCCCGGTGGAATCCAAGTTGAGGATGGTGGGCCAATATTCTCAAGGAAATCTCTTAAACATTGCACACACAAAAGTTAACCATATGAACCAGCTATTGCAAATGCGCCTCCTATTCTATTCAGATCGTGGGTGTTGGTACAGGTCAAAAACAGATTAGGAACATTCATGAGTATCGTATTGATTATGTTTTAATAATGACCTCTACACACTTTTTCGATTAGTTCAATTTATTATAACATCACTGGGTAAAAACGCCAGGAATGACTATGTGAGGACTTTATTGTACACTTAAATGGACTGGATCATGCTGAAATTAATAAGCCAAAATAAAATCACCGATTTTTTTATGATTTTAGCCTGAGCCAGTCGCTTTTATCAAATTTACCTTTCGTTGTTATGAAATTGCATAGACCGTTTCCTGAGGGTCTGCCTAATAATCGTCAACTTCACCATATCATTGTAAGATTGAAACGGATTAAGTACCTGCAAATCAGAAGCAAGCACTCAATCAAAAATGGACAAATATGAAAGAAACGGAAAAGTCACCATTTCTATACAAATTTTAGCAAAATTTTCTAAATAATATAAATGAATTAGCATCAATGTCGATAATTTATAAACAATGAAAAGCCTAGTTATCTTCACCAACATTGGCCCAACGTTAGCCCAACATTACCCATATGACTTGTAGATATTGTAGGCAGACTAAAAGCTACTGGCGATCAAATTATAGGCATGGTGCAGGTAGTCAGAATAATTTATAAACCATAATAAGCCTAGTTATCTTCACAAACATCGGCCCAACAAAACCCAGTTGTAGATATTGTAGGCGGCCTACAAGCTGCTGACGATCAAACCATAGGCATATATTAGGCAGCACCATTTTCTCCGCAGATATATAAGGTATCGTAGGCGTGCTGCATTGCGGCCGCCGTCAATCAACACATTTTTTGGACATTGAACCACTGGGAGGAAGTGGTGTGGTTTGATTGAATAGTTAATCATGTATACACACTTTGTTAGGGTAGACAGTGTAATGATCGGATTTCATGTCCAGATAGATACAGTCCGAGCATTGCATTATACCCTAGCAAATGTGTCTGTATCCACGCTTCTTTCTCCCAGTGCATCGAAACATCTCTAAAATCATATTTTTCCATTTTTCATTCTTTTTCATATTTACTCTTTTCATACCAGCAGTGTCTATTATACATAGGGACGATGAAGTTTCTTCTTATGGCCCAACCATATTTGTAACAAATTGTCACCGACCGTCATCACTAACAAACATCATGTTTTAAAATTTGATCAAAGCAAAATTACCTCTTTTAAATGTATGTTTCAATCGGAAATTGGTCCCACTACCACTATCTTTTAATTTTGGTTATCTTACTTTTACTGGCAGGAGATCTCAGCTTAAATCAGGGTCCCTCAAGCTTAAATGACAGAATCAAAATTGCAACATTGAATATTCGAACTATCAAACCTAGAACTATCCCCTTCTCCGAATATGTAACATCAACAAATCTGGATATTGTGGCAGTAACAGAAACATGGTCAAAACATGATGAAACGAAGTCAACCATAGCTAATATCTCACCTCCTGGCTATTCGTTTTTTTTCACGAACTTCGTGCAGATCAGTGGGTAAGCAAGAGGAGGTGTCTGACCAATTAAAAACGGATATTCATCCTCTGCGATCATTTAACACATTCGAAGCGATCTCTGCACGTATCGAAAACAATTCGTTCAGTGGCTTCATTGTCTACCTGTAGGCTTCAAAACAATACATGTCATATTTTTGATGAATTTCAAGAATTAACAGAGAACATAATTCCACTCCATGACAATTTGTATAAATTTGGAAAATTCAACTTACATCTAGATATCCCAAATGGGCAAACCAATAAATTCAATGAAATCCTCATATGTTTTTAAGTAGCATGTAAATTTTTTAACTCACTTTCATGGTCATTGGCTGAATCTTTTGATCACCAAACGCACTTCTAATTCTTCTAATATTTCCGCCCATCTCGCGTCGCGGTCACATCAGAAATTGACGGTTATAAGACTAAATGGAACAAGGGGAAAATATCGTTCCGAAAAAAAATTGATTATGAATCGTTTCAGTCAGATATTTTAAATTCGGATGTAATAAAGCAACCAAAGAAAGATCTCTCAGGACTCTGACAACAGTATAATTCTGTCCTAAGCTCTATTTTAGACAAATACGTTCCTGTAAGTACAAATGCTCTACCCAGAAAACCACCAACTCCATTGATGACTCCGGAAATAATGAAGGCTAAAACACTTTGCCACAATCTCGAACGAACATGGCGCATATGAAATGAAATGAATCAGGCTTTAGGCCATCTTTATGCACATATAGGCTAAACTAGGCCAGGAGAACCTCCTGAGGATGGTGAGATGATTGAGATGACACTGTCCTCCAGACACAGGATTCGAAATTCGAGTCCTGGCGGTCTGAGGCCGAGCACGCTACCTCTCGGTCACGGAGGCTCCCCGCAATACTGACTTTCACACGTGGATGGGGAAGAAACATTTTTGTTTCTTTCAAACCGCCGGGACCGGGAACCGAACCCCGAACTGGCGTAAAAGGCAGCGGTGCTAACCACTACCCTTGGGCCTCCGCCCAACATGGCGCATATCACGAGCACATCTAGATCGTTCTCGTTACAAACATCAGTGCCACCTGTGTAACAGAATGATGACAAAAGCTAAATCTGAATATTTAGCTGATGTTATACCAGAAAATTCAGACAATCCTCGTCGTCTATTGAACACCATAAATAACATTATGCATAGAATTCCACCGCCGGCTCTGCCAGAATTCACATCAGTGAAATTACTTTGTGACCATTTCTCTGAATATTTCGTTGATAAAATTGAAACTATCCGGTCCAAATTTTCAGATAAAGTACATAATATTCCATCAGTGCAACAAAACAGAAATTAAATCCTAAATGAACGTTTTAAAACGTGCGACCGAAGATGAAATTAAAAACCTTAATCTGATTATTTTGAGCTCATCGGCAAAATCATGTGATCTAAAACATATTCCTATGAGCGTGCTGAATAATTGTCTTGATATATTAATAGCTCCCATCACTGATATAATCAACATTTCTATGGAAACCTGTACAATTCTTCAAAATTTCAAAGAAGTTCAAATAAGACCACTAGTTATAAAAACATCTCTTAAAAACAATCTGATAAATTACAGGCTTGTATCCTACTTGAGTTTAATTTCCAAAATCTTAGAAAAGGTAGTAGCCAATCGACTGCAAGCTCGTATAAAAAATAACCATCTATCTTATCCATCACAATCAACCTACAGGGGACATGATTGTACAGAATCTGCGCTACGGAAAGTACATAACGATATAAATATTGGTATGGACATGGGTGAGATTACAGTTCTGACCTTGCTTTACGTATTGGCCGCTTTCGACACCATCGAGCATGTACATTTAACACATAGACTTTCAAATTGGTATGGAATATCTGTGCAGGCTCAATTTTGGTTTTCTTCTTCTTTTCAAAATAGGCACCTATCCGTGAAAATTAAAGACACTGTCAGATAAAGTCACACTCTCAGTGGAGCTCCACAGGGCTATGTGCTGGGACCAGTGCTTTTTACTTTATAAACTACACCACTCAGCGCTATCATCTCCAGTTTTGACATAAACCACTATCTTTATGCCGATGATACCCAAATTTACATGTCTCTATCCGTTTTCAACGCTAAGGAATCTTTTGAAAAGTTGTAATATTGTGTAATGCCTGTATGACAGGGTCTAAGCTCAAGCTTAATACTAGTAAGGAAGAATTTCTTCTCATTGGGACCAAACTTCAGCGAGAAAAATTCTCAAATCATTTCCCATGCTTAATTCTAGGTCAAGACACAAATTCATCTGCATCAGACAAAAATCTTGGTTATTCGACGGTAGCTTGAAAATATGCACAATAACTTTCCGAGCCCTAAAAGACAACCAACCTGCATATCTGGCTGACTTACTTGTTCGTCTAAAATGCTCAAAATATCTACGCTCCACAAATTCAAATAGATTTGTTTTGTTCCTGGTATGAAAACTAATCTGGCCCAGCTTCATGGAACGCCCTGCCTGTGCCAATACGTAATGCCGAAACAATTTTAACATATTTACCTGCTTTGACCACGATTATGACACATGATCACGCTAAATATGTGTGCGCCTCTGAGCTCGGTCCGTTGAGAATATAGGCGCTATAGAAGTTTTATTGATTGATTGATTGAACTTGCATCAGGAATAATTATTCTTATTTGAGTGGCGGTTTTTTTATACATGTACATGCATAACTCACGCGATATATATATATATTAAACACAAAGACTTACTTAGGATTAGATGCCCGTCTTTTTTCGCAATTTTAGAATAAGTGCGCCTTTTTCCAAAATTTCTTTTTGTGTGTAAAATTGTAATATTTGAACAATTATTTTATCATTATTTATCATTATTCCCGTTAGGGTCTCTGACTAAGACCATAATTCCTAAAAACGTTTTTTGTGTGAAAAATGCTGTACTAGAATCGTTAATGGCGTGAAAGCCTTCTTTCCGATTGTCTTTTACTGGGAAAACTGCGAGTGAAGAACATTGTCATCCTTGTTTATGAGACCTACTTGTTTTTATTTGTTATATGATTGTGTATCTCAGCGTATATACTTTACCAAGATATCTCATTGTACTCAGGTATTTATTGAATGTGCCAAAGAAACACTGGAGACATAATATGATAATTCTACAAGGAAAGGTTAAAGAGTCGTATCTACTTATATTACTTGTCTAATAAGCAGTGACTACTTACTCGTATAATGAACTGTAACTAATTGAGCAGTAACTACTTACTTGTCTAATGAGCAGTAACTAGTTAAGCAGTTGCTTGAATTTTTTGCAGTTAGTGTAGTGTTAGGCCTGATTCTAGCCTCTAATATTTGCGCATGGGTGAGGAGTAGTTGCACCAAGAAATACTGACTTTTTTAGTAATCAGATACATAGTGTAGGGTCATATGTCACACATAATACTTTCGTGCAATTTGTCTGTTTAAATTGATATTTCATTTGATTCTGACTCAAAATATCATGAAAATTAAGAAAAAAGGGATTGCATTTATTTATAGCTCGAGAAAAAGTCTAAAATGGCGAAATCCAAGATGGCCGCCAAAATATATAAAAATAAACATATTTACGAATAATTTTGCAACTACATACGCTAGAGCAGTGTCTCAGCTAAAACTAAATAAATGGGCGTCCAAATGAGAATGTATGCCGTCCACTCTGAATATGAAGTAGTGTATAGTATCTGAGAACAGTAGCGAGCGGCGTTACGGTCCGCAGCCGCTGCGAAGGGGGGTCTGAAAAAAATACTTGTTTATGTGGCATCTGGAGCTATTAAACAGCAGTTTTGATTAATTGGAGGTGAGAAAAAAATAACAAAAGATCATGAGCAGGCAATGGCAGCTTGGCATAATTTTATTATATAAAATAATAAACAGATAACTAATAATATCAATTAATACCAAAATAAAAAATGTCTACAGACAAAAATGTTCCAAGATCATTATTCGGAATATCACATGAATGCTGACTTGGTATCAAATAGAAATAAAAACGTCTGTATCTGGTAAAAACAAAAAATGCAATACGAGTCATAAGAACAGATAAAACTCCCTGGCGGAACACCTGGCCCCACTGAGCCTGTTGCATCGCGGAATTAAATGGAAAACAACATTATATCACTTTAATAATGGACCTATTGTCATATTGATTTTCCCTGCGGTATGAAATAATAAAATATGACATCATAGTCATTCAATGCAAGTACGGTATTACAGCAGGCCCATATATATGTTTTAATGGGGTGCATCCTACAGTAAATTTGTGTTCAAGTTAAAGGAAACCTCTTCCACCGATTTCCCCAGGGATATACTCAATGCTTAGGCCTAGGCTACTAGATGAATTCTGATAGCTTTATAGGAACACTGTTAGGTGAAGTGTAGAAAGTAAGGGTGTCGGTGGGGACTCTGATTTCTAATGCAGTAAAAATTAAATGACATGGATGAAATTTTCAGGAACACTCCCACTGCTAGAAATAGTTAGCGCAGCAGATGGTTCAACACTGGACAGAACTATTTTCATAGAAACAATCTTCTACATGACAGCAGTTTTTTACTAACATATTTCTGTGAAAGCTTGCCTAACAAAATTCCCTGACTCAGACAACTAGTTTACACAGTTAGGTCTACATAGTCCTTAACAACAGTTTTGCCAGAAGAAGCATGCAATTGTTTTTTAAAACGTTTGGTTATAGCCTAATTACTAAGCAAACACAAGTTGCTGAGCTAATGCTGGGTCAACGACGTTGCACCAACGTAAAACCTACGTTTATTCAACGTCTTGTGCTGCTGGGAAATCAGCGAAATTCATTCACCCTGGTCAATGTGAATCTGACTATTACATAGCAAGCTGTGTATGCACTCACTAGACCTATGTTATAATACCGCAGTCATAATGGTGTTTGGCCAGCGTTGTAAACGACGGCCACCATTGGATCAGCGTTACGTGTCCACTGAGAGTGCGCAGGCATGTAGCCACCCACGCTGAACCTGTGACAGTGGCGTTTAGCATGAAGCCATTGTGACTGAAACACCCTAAAGTCCTGATATATTCGCAATTGTGCTATAAATCTTAGATGCCACGACGATTTATCAGTCCAATATTTAGTTCATTAGAATCAGCAACATTTCAACTACATTTTAGGCACTGTAGCTCGTTTTCTGCTATACTTCATTGAAATTTTATTGGCATGTTTTGGATTATGGGGTGGCCATCGTTCCCGCTAATTTTCTCTTCGAACCACGCTGAAACTGATGCAGCGATGCACAGCTCACAGTTTGAAAGTGTGGGCCTTATTCATACTAGGCACATATTTTCGGCACTACAGGTTTAAGCGACACCAGACATGCTAGATGCGGCGCCCAGGTTATTTCAATATTTAAGAAGTGGTTGATACGAATACTCTTTGTGTGATATTTTTTTCGGCTTGGAAAGCTATTAAAGTGAAATCTGAAAAGACTGACTTGTATTAATGACTTAGGGCCTAATAGTTAATTCAGCATGCAATCTGTGATTTAAAACGTATCGCTGGTCCATGTTATAGGCCCTACAGATCGCCAGCAGGGAGATTCGGCGACCAGATCACATCGCCCACCGATAGTTTTATTCGCCACGGGCGAGCGTGTATTTCCACCCCATGCAGAAGATTTTGGAAAAATTGATGTTATCTGAATGCATTCTGAGGCACTTTCAGACTGAAATTAGAGAAAAGCACATTTAGGTTTCATTTCGGGTCTGGACTCTTTGGCCCAATTTTCGCCCGTCCATTATATGTGCACTAGAATTCGGCCCATCCCGTCCTTTTAGAAACTGCCCGTCCAAAAGGACGGGTGAACGCCCCCCTAGCTAAGACGTTGCGCTAGAGACATAAATAATATGTCTATTCTTATGTTTTCAGGTATGAGAAAGCCAATTCTTTCATTTGTTTTTAGAAAAAAATATTGTAAAGTCTATATTTATGCAAATATGAGCAAAAACAACCGGATATCGTAGTGAAACTGCGGCTAACATTGTTTTGGCTGATAGTTTTTTTTTCTGTTTTGATTATGCTTAGCTGGTTCCCCATGATATCTGGGCGGATGTGGAGCTCTCAGCCTTGTGGATTTTTTGTAAAACATGAAATTCAAAATGGCTGCCATGAAATCACTGAAGTTATTTTTTCCATAATATTTTTATCAGGAACTACAATAAAACAGATCCTACCATCATTCGACATCATTATATTGCCTAAAATGCTACGATAAGCTTTATCATATATATTCCCAAGTAAATTACATACCGGCACATATATTCATTATATGCGTGTAGTAAGCTTACACATTACAGTCTGGGAGTAAATCCCCTAGACATGCCCAGAACCCTTTATTGTGCGAGCGAAGGAAACAACACTGAATAACCCACCATGCCCTATCACCTTCACCCTCACATCATTATCTGTACATCATTCATCTCATCAATTGACTACAACGTTTTATCGAATTAAAATATCATTTAAAAGTGTGCCGAAAAGTGACGTAAAGCAATGATTTAGTAGTAGTTAGTAGTAGTAAGCCTATACATCATCCATAAGCATTTCTAACTGCATGATAGGTTTTGGAATATGAACCAAGCGTAATCGTTCAGATACACTGAGGGTCCCTTTCCCGATGGATGATTTATAATGTAATTTCAATGTCAAATCATAGGAAATCTTAAGAATTTAATTCCCATCTGTTATATTCTGCCAAAAATGCTAAATTATCTCATGTTACATATTAAATTAGAAAAGTGGAAGAATAACTGAACTATTTGTCATATTTAGATATTTACACAGGTCAACATATATGCCTATAGGTATTAATAACTCTGTGCTATATATCATTTGTATATAGATTATCTGCAAAACGTCTGACAGAACAAGGTCATACTATTGGTTTTTTCACACCCGTCCTCAAGCAGTTCACTTGCACAATTTGACGCAAAAAAGTTTTACTACTTAATGGAAAAGGGTATGCTAAAGAAAATAAAGATTGCAGGGTTGGCCTTTACAGTAACAAACAAATGTCATACTAAGGAGAACCTGAGGTCATGGCAAAGTACGAAAATAGGTCTTCGTACATAAAACAATTATTACGCAATTCTGGCATAAAGTTGTCATATAATCTAAACTATCCTTCGCAAAAGATATTTTATTCAATTGTAGCGTCCAATTCATTCTTGCAGCTAGGCCTATATTTTTCTTCCAATTTGGGAGAGTTGAAACTAACATTGGTCATAATATTATGGTGATGGCAAAAAGCGCCAGCACCATCTGGATCTTGCATTGCTGTTGTGAAATTCCTGTAACGTAAGTTAAGAGCAGGCCTAAGGTATCCTTGTGGCACGTATGTCTGAAAAATTTACTCAACATGCAGTGTGTTTTAAGTTAAGATGACCTTAACCGTGTATGGGTCTGGCCTTGAGTTACTTAGCGTTAGAGTTACTGTCCTACTACAATAAATCATATAATTTATTGCAAAATATTATTCATAATAAATAAATGTACGGTACATTATACAATTTGAATGAGAATTAAATGAGTTATTCTGAAATGAAAGAAAATTAATCTGAAATGAAAGAAAATTATTATCTAAAGAGCTATTATAGCTATGATCATGATTGTGTAAAGTCATTATCCTTAAATTTATATTTTATCTTTTAATTATGTGATATACGTAATTATGTCAATAATCTTATAAAAACTGTTATCGGTACATTTAATTTAATGATACCTCAATATTACACTAACAAATAATACAAGATAGATATAGAGATGCAAGTATAATATGCAACGGCGAAACGTGTGTGAAACGTGAATCCAAAGTACGTACAGAGTCGAAGCCTTTTTTTAAAAGTTAAGCCGGAGAACCACTCTTAGAAACACTCTAAACATGCTTTGTTTTTAATTATATTCTTTTTCGATATATATTTAGAGAAAGGTTAGCTCCGAAAATATAAGCAGCAATATATTAAAAATTCTGACTGGTACTGTAATATCAGATTAATGAAGTATGTGAATCAGGCAGATGTGATTATAATTATAAATCACTGATTATTCAATCATTGTATGAATCTATGCACATATAATGATGCTAGTAACGTAAAGTAAATCAAGTTCGGAGTGGTAAGCATAACAGTTGAATAAGTTGTGTCATAATTATAGCAGCCCCTTGGGATGACATCAATTTTCGTTTTTAATTCCGCACTGAAGTAGTGTATCCCACGGATCATGTTTTTATTTTTTTCAAATTTTCATATTTTTACAAATATTTTTTAACATTTCTATGAAACCAGAAGTAACCCAAACAAACTATTTGTATACCTGAAGGACGATTGAATGTTCTCACAGCATTGGGCCACATGCTGATGGTATCGGCCCAGCGTTGGGTAGACAATCAGTGCTGCAGGTGTGTCCTCCCGTGTCCTGATTATAAGACACCAATTAGCGGCGACTGCTCTGATCTTACCGTCTGATACGTGGGAATATGTGATGTAAAGTGCTGAATATTGCTGACTTGTTTTGTTTACATGGCAATATACGACCTGGAAATACAACTATTTCGCTCTTTTTCGGTGCTTTAAAATTGTTTTTTTGATTTTTTCGTATTTTAGTTAAGATCAGTAGGCTATGCAGCTTCATATAAATTCAATTTTCAAAATTGACAACATTGAAAGGGGTTCCTTTAACTGCTAGAATAAATTAAAATTGTAATCTTCACGTGTTTTTTGTGGCAGCATTCCTAATAATATAATTATATAACTTCATGTTCGACATGTTTGAGGTCCCGACTCGAGTGGTGGTGCAAAAATGTGATATTGACGTTTGAATCACAGATTTTTCAAACTTCCACACTATCGTTAAATAAAATTTTCAAAATTGACAACATTGAAAATGTCTCATCCCAAGGGGTTCCGTTAACTGCTAGAATAAATAAAAATTATAATCTTCACGTGTTTTTTGTGGCAGCATTCCTAATAATATAATTATATAGCTTCATGTTCGACATGTTTGTGGTCCCGACTCGAGTGGTGGTTCAAAAATGTGATATTGAAGTTTGGATCACAGATTTTTCAAACTTCCACACTATCGTTATATATTGTCATTAAAAAAAGGAAGTGTCTATTTACCCGGTCACGGGGTGTGCAAGATGACTAAAACCCTTATTTAACCCGACAATGACAACCAATCAAAATCTTTCTTTCAATGCCCTGCTGTCAATGTTTGTTTTTTGGCGCTCATTCACGGAACTGAATAGCCTACACCAGGACCTTATGAAAATGAACAGGTAAGTTATGCCGCGTGAAAATGAACTTGTACAATGTAAACATAGGCCTATCCCTGACACATGACAACTATTATCGCTTGCAACATTTACAAAAAAATGTGAAAGCTGGAATACTACCAAATATATGTGAATTGACAACTACGCGTATTATCGTCCGTGGCCGCATTTGATTACGACGCCCGATGTGAATTTTACATTGCTTAGTATCTGAGACATTCACCCAAGGTTACTTTATTGTTGGTCCACCGTCTACGACACTGGGCCAACATTAAACCAACATTCGGTAAATGAAGGCCTATAGTCAACTTGATGACGGAAAATGCCGGCCGCAGATCCAGGGCGGGGAGGGGGGACGGCCCCGCTTTTTTCGCCACATTTTTTTAAAAAGCCACCTAAATTTACCTAAATATACCAACGAAAAACTTAAAGGGCTGCGCCCCCCCCCCCACGTTTATTTTTTTCAAATCCTGAAAAACACTTGGGCTAAATAACAATAAAAGCCTTCTTCTAATATAACCCGCATAAAAACAAGTGGGTCATAGAGCTATTTCAAGCTTCGTCTTCAACGCACATAAAATCACCCGGAATAAATAACTATATCAATCTATATATATGTCCTACTTATTTAACCCACAACAAAGCATCCAGGCTAAATAACTATTTCCACATCAAACAACCCTGGCTAAATAACAATTCCAACCTTCCAATTTAACTGCATTTAAGAACCCAGAAGGCTGTAAACGTTTATAACCCAGATGCTTTGTTGTGGGCTAAATACGAAGGTTGAAATAGGTATATCCTATTTCAACCTTCGTATTTAGCCCACAACAAAACATCTGGGTTATAAACGTTTACAGCCTTCTTATTTAACCCACGGACAAGCAGCTGGGTAATATAGAACTAGGCCTATCTCTTTATATTTCATCCACACCAAATCCACCAGGCTAGATAACTATCCTAACCTTCTTATTTAGCCCACAGAAAATCACATACTGTGTTATTTAACTATTTCAACCTTCTATTTACCCCAAATAAAAGCAAGTAGGTTTTATAACTTTTCAACCGACATATTTTCCACACAGAAAACATCCCGGCTAAATAATAATACAAACCTTCTTATATAACCCACATAAAAAAGTGGGTTATAGAGCTATTTCAATCTTCGTCTACAACCCACATCAAATCACCGGGGATAAATAACTATGTCAACCTATGTACTTATTTAACCCACAACAAAGCATCCAGGCTAAATAACTATTTCCACATCAAACAACCCGGGATAAATAACAATTCCAACCTTCTTATTTAATTACCCAGACTATATACTTATTTCAACCTTCGTATTTAGCCCACAAAAAGCATCAGGGTTATAAACGTTTACAACATTCCCATTTAACCCGCAGAAAAACAGAAAAGACTGTATACCTCCTATTTTTACCTTCGTAGCTTCCAGCCCACAGAAAATATATTTAACCCACATAAAAGCAAGTAGGTTTTATAACTTTTCAACCGACATACTTATTTAGCCCACAGAAAACAACCCGGGCTAAACAACAATTCCACCCTTCTTCATGCCTACACGTAATAAAGCACCCAGACATATTTCAACCTTCCTATTTAGCCAACTACAATGCACCTGGGTTATATAATTTTACAACCTTCTTATTTAACACACAGAAAAACAGCTGGGTTACAGAGCGATTTTCCAAACTTCATATTTAATCCACAACAAATACACCGGGCTAGATAACTGTCCCAACCTTCCTATTTAACCCGCAGAAAATCACCTGGGCTATCAAACTATTTAAACCTTCTTTAACCTACAGAAAAAACAGCTGGTTATAGAAATATTTTCGTATTTAATCCACACCAAATCCACTGGGTTAAATAACTATTCCAACCTTTCTTATTTAAACCACAGAAAAGCAGCAGGGTTATTTCAACATGTCTGAGCAAGGTAATCTAGAGTATATATTGTGCAAAATATGCGCTATGAGCGCTAGAACATAAATCGTTGTTGCTACACAGTACACTTACGTAGCAGAATTGCGTTCTCGTAATGATTAAATTATGCTATAGTGATATTTGTTTTTGTTTTCTTTGTGCAGGATAAAGGTACAGCGATACATTTTTTAGATCATTTTCCTGGAGACACGACTGCCCCGTATACACATGATACAGTAGTGTATGAGAGATAAAATTGTAAGTATGCCTATCTACATAATTTATGTGTTACCCAACAAATATCTAAGCTCTTGTAGTTTTCGTATTGTAATTTTTTTTATCAAATATTAAATGCAAATTTCGAATTTGATCACCACGAATAGAATATATTAAAAAAATAATTATGTTTCATTGATCCATTCATTTTTTTATTTTCAGCGAGACGACATTATTTTATGTGTGATATGATTTTCTTCATGTTTAAAAATTAATAAATGCAAGTGCAACATTCGTAATTATTATTATCTCATCATTAACTTTATAATTGAATGTGTTCACATGGTCGCAGAGTAACACAAAAGTTATCCACAAAAGGATTACCTACTTCTTGTCTGTACATTATTAAATTCTCTAGTAGCTATAACAACCACCATTATTTAGTTCCGGTACAATTGTAAACAAAGCACTAAATTATAATACTTACATTTTAATAATAAACAGGATAGTAGGCCTACCCCCCCCCCCCCTACACTTTTCACCACCCGATAGAATACTATTATATGTACACAGAAGTAAAATACAGAACATATGTGCCCCTGAGCCCTTGTTGAAATGATGTGTTTTCCCTATGAGGCGAAAACGAATGCATCTCTGCCAAGCATTTTATTTGACAATCACTAAAAATCATTGCGCTATGACCAAAACCTTTTCATTGCGTACTCAGGCAGGTAAGTGCCTACATATAAAAGTATGAGTAATACGGACTAGTGGTACTTGGGATTACGCGTTCACAATGTATATTTAACTTTTTTGAAAAAAACAAAATCAAATAGTTCCTCAAATATTATTATAAACATAAACACAATGCTATTTCAAAACTTTTTGGTAAACCATAAATGGTACCTTGGATAAAGGCGATAATAACTTAATCTAAACAACCGATGATAATAGTGTTCACTTTGCCTTAATCAGTCTTAATACAAGGACAAATTGAACAGATTGTTACCCTCAGAAACGCATAGTCGTCACAGACTGGAAGAGGATAAACCATGGGCCTACTCACAAAACAGAAGGCGAATAGTATAAATTAATTCACAAATATGTATTTTTTTGTTTATAGCTGAATGTAATAATGATAACAGTAATTTCATGTATTGCAGTAAGATTGTGCGCTCACTATGTGACCTCAGAAATAAGTCTCCGTCATAAAGTAGTATAAAAAATATACTTTAGAACTTAATCTGATTCAACCCATCAACATTGCCCAGTTAAAAACAGGTCAGACGTTTCACCTAACTGATTAAAAATATTCACTTTTGATGGACCACATACCTTAGAACGTTGGCCAAATAATTAATAATTCATTAATGTCTAGACGGTTTAACTTACAATGCTGGAATATTTGCGTATCAACCATGGAAACCAAAGAGTTGTTCCAATTTGAAATCATCACAAATAGTTTAGTTAGCTCTTTCTGCTTCATTTGAATATCTATGTTATGGGTCTACGGTCATAACAATTCGCTAATTCCTTTCAGTGCGGAAGTCGTTTACGTCTAATGACGGTCCCCGCGCTGAAAGGGTTCAGAATAATTTAGGGAAAGTATCACGGTAAAATATAAGCTCCGAGCGTCCGCACCATAGCGGTATAATGGGCAATACTAGAAGGAACTACCACTAACGTGCTAGTGAGTTTGGACGGGGCCATTGTTTCTGAAGGAGCGCGAGAGCGATCCAGAGACAGAGCAAGAGACAGAGTCAGAGACAGAGCCAAAGACAGACAGAGTCAGAGCAAGAGACAGAGCCAGAGACAGAACCAGAGCCAGAGACAGCAGAGACAGAGACAGACAGAGGCAGGGCCAGAGACAGACAGAGTCAGACAGAGACATAGCCTGAGACAGAGCCATATGCAAAGACACACAGAGGCAGAGCCAGAGACAGACAGAGCCAGATACAGAGACAGAGCCAGAGACAGACAGAGCCAGAGACAGAGGCAGAGCCAGAGACAGAGCCAGAGCCAGAGACAGGCAGAGGCGGAAACAGAACCAGAGTCAGAGCCATAGACAGGGACAGACGGAGACTGAGCCACATATTGAATTTATACGAGTGAGCGGGGAAGAAACATTTTGCTTTGTTCTAACTTGAAGGCCAGAGTGGGGATCGAACCCGCGATCTCCAACTTTCCAAGCAGGTAGCTTTAACCACTGCACCAGGGCCCCCCGCCCTATCGGATTAACAATGATTATTATTGGAAAGTTGTGCCAACATTATCCCAACAAAAACTCTTTAAGCTCTAATCATAAATATAATCGTGATTATTATTTTTTCTTAGCACTTTTTAAAAACGCAACTGTCTGACCTAGCGACCTCAAACGTTATATTCGACATGTTGATAAGGACTGGTGTACAGAAATGTCAACCGTTTCCCACACACAACACTCCTCTATCCATTAAATAGGACACAAACTCAGGAAAATAAACTTAATAGGCTCATGAGATGAGATAAAAATGTACGTACCGGTGAAAATTATCGACCTACAGCACTTGTTTAATGTTGTTTTGTGTATCAAAATAATGTATGTAACAGTTACAACTTTATTTTCCTATCCGCGTTTAAACTGCCCGCAACTGATCTCATCAGTATCAATGAAGCTTACATTCAGCCGAGGTAATAATAAATAATAATTACAGTAATAAAGTAAATATAAACTAACAAACAAGAGTAACACGAAGAAATGTTTAGGTGCAGAAGTTTACGTTTCGGCAGCGACGTTCATGTCACCCACCGTCACAAGTTAATTAGAAAATACAAACATTCAGTTGAGATTGAATAAAGAGTTCGATTGTCGCATGACGCTAATCACAGCGACAATAGGGCTACTGATACTTAAGGTTGTCAAAACATTCATCTTTGTGCAGTGTTTCTGGCCTTGAAAAAAAAGTTGGCGTCAGGTCATGTGAAGATTCTGACTCCAAGCCTGGCGTTGGAGTCAGCACGGGGCGCGGCTTCTGGTGAACGTCTGCTGAAAGCGGTCGCAACTCTAGGGGGTTCGGAGGCATGCCCTCCCCCCTCGGGAATTTTTTGTTTCAGAAAGTTTTAGGGGGCTTCTAGTGATATCTAAGGGTACATTTCAAGCTTTAAAACACCTCGTTGTTCACTAATGAAACACTGAAAAATATCTTTGGAAATGATTTCTGAAAATTGTATTAAGAAATTTCGTCAGAATGCAATTTTTTTTTCGTCAGGAGGGAAAGCTTGTCGTCAATTCTGACGACATGACGACAGATCAGAAACACTGTTGTGTAAGCCTTTTTTGGTAATTTTTCTTCCGATCATGTTACTTTAATGTAGGCCCTAGTAGTCTGTATAATTATGTAGCACTCAAAAACTATTTCACGAAATATGACAGTTCGCTAACGACTTTTTACGTCACACACCGCAATAAATAGAGAAAAAGCATACATATTGTGCTATGATATAGTGGAAAAATATGAAGGATAGAAAAAAAGATAGGTTCATGTGAGTACTCATAATTATGTCTGATGGCTTTATAATTATACAGCACACAACTTGCCTCAAGAACTATTTCACGAGCTATGGCAGCATGTCACTTCACACACCGCAATTAAAAGAGAAAATTATATATTTAGTGCTGTGGTAATTACACGAACAGGGATAGAAAAATAACATTATGTATAATTACTGTTATAATATGTGATGAGACTTTCAAGAACACATTATTTTCCGTGTTGTTTGCACTTACGACGCTTTCCGTCACACATCATTACATCTGCTTTCTCAACATTATAAACCAATTTATTTAGTTATGAAGTCTTTATGGAAGGCGGTACAGACAACTCGTCTGCACGCAGAAATTGTGCAAAGTCCACTGTGCGTTCATCTGTAGAATTAGCAATATCACTGTTTACATTCATATCATTCTCTGTGCAAATATCTGCACCATTTCAATTTCAATATCAAATGAAGTAGTGATCGAGTAGGCGAGAACTTCATTTGGCCATAAAACTATAGGAAATTGTAGTTCCATGATTTGGCATGGTCTTCTCCGTGGTCCCACGACTCCTTCAGCTCAGTACTATCACAAAATATATCATCAAGTTTGAAATCAACTTTAAGGAACTCAACATTTCATGAAAAAACTCTCAAGAACCATGCACATTTTCTTGTTTGTTAATGACATGGATGAATGGGGTTGTAGGCCATCTTTGTGCACATAATTTATCTGCTAAACTGGGCCAGGAGAACCTCTTGAGGATGGTGAGATGAATGAGATGACACTCTCCTCCAGACACAGGACTCGAAATTCGAGCGCCGGTGGTCTGAGGCCAAGCACGGTCTCTTGGTCACAGAGGTTTCCCACAATAATAAATATTCACAAGTGAGCGAGGAACTAACACTTTGTTTCTTTGAAACTTGAATGCCAGTAGGGGGACGAGCTCACGCTTATTATAGCCATAATCGTGGACACAATGACCCATTTATAGCCATAGTTGTCTCTCTCTATATAATAGTCATCAGTCATATCGTCTAAAATGTTTTATGCATGACAACGCCACAATGTTGGAGTGAACTAAAAACTCTATGGTAGACACCACAATCATCGATGTATCTCAACTCAAGCAATTTTTTGTACAATCATTGCTCTTCCATGGCCATCAAGCAGCCATTTTGTTTCCATGATGACCGACATCTGTTTTTCAGGTATGTAAACATTGTCGGAAATTATTCTAAAAATGACACTAGATCAAGCATATATAACAACTCTATGCTAGACAAATCATGAACTTGTTTCTATTCTATCGAAAATTATATTAGGTTAACGTTTGACCTTGAACACATGGCGGGCTTATTGGACTTTTTACCCACAATGCAATGTTTAAAGTACTTCCTGACCACAACATGAATACCTTGAAACACCGTGGTGAACACTAAAATCACGAATCTGTATCTATTCTGTGTTTGACCTTGAACAAATGGCGGTCATCTTGGATTTTTTACCCACATTATAATGTCTAAAATCTTTTCTGACAACACCACTATGTCCAGCATACCTAAAAACCCCATGATAGACACCTAAAAACACGAATCTGCGTCTATTATGTCGAAAATGTTATCAATTTATTGTTTGACCTTGAAGAAATGGCGGCCATCTTGGATTTTTTACCCACAATACAATGTCGAAAATATTTTTTGACAATACCACTATGTCCGGCATACATGAAAACCTCAGAATAGACAGCAAAAACACGAATATGCCTCTATTATGTCGAAAACGTTAGCAATGTATTGTTTGACCTTGGACAAATGGCGGCCATCTTGGATTTTTTCCCACAATGCAACGTCCAAAGTAATTTCTAACCACACTACTAGGTCGGGCATGCCTAAAAACCGTATAGTAGACACCGAAATCATGCACCTGCTCCTATTCAGGGGAAAATGATATCAATTTAATGTTTGACCTTGGCCATATGGCGGCCATCTTTGATTATACCCACAATGCAATATCCAAAGTTATTTCTGGCCACACCACTAGATCGGGCATACCTGAAAACCCTATAGTAGACACAAAAATCATGAAGCTGCTCCTATTCTGTCGAAAATTATGTCAATTTAAAGTTTGACCTTGGCCAAATGGCGGCCATCTTGGAAAATGACCGATTTCTGGGTTTCGCTGTAAATTGAATAAAAACACCTAGTAGAATATTGATGCTAGAGGTATGTTGGTCTAACATTAAAACAACTTTGGGCCAATTTCTAGTTGGAGTAGTATCTTGTAATTAGTTCAGCTGCTGATATCAATATAGTCAAAGTGTACTCTATAGGCTAATGTAGGCCTTCACCTGACCGTCCCACGCATGCCCATTTCGCAGTTGTAGGCCTATGTTTAGTTACACTCGTGTTAACGCGAAGCTCGGGTTTGGTAAAACCTCTTTTATGAATACGCCTGATAGTGTACAATGGGACGGGGTCATTCCGATTTTCCCCAGTCTCTATGTTCCCCAGTCTCTATGTTCCCCGGTTCTATGTTCCCCGATCCCTATGTTCCCCGGTCCTATGTTCCCCGGTCCCTATGTTCCCCAATCCCTATGTTCCCCAGTACCTATGTTCCCCGATACCTATGTTCCCCGGTACCTATATTCCCCGTGTTTGTTTGTTTGTTTGTTCTTTTGGGGGGAAGGGAGGTATGAGGAGTGTTTGTTGACAAAATTGGAAGAGTAGCTTCCTTTTTCAAGATGGTCGCCACTGCCACCTTAGAAGATTTATTTTGTTCACTTTTCGACAGAAAGAGGTGTGTATTTAATATCACTTTTCCAATGACATCTCGCATGAGAACGTTATTTCTGACACCAAGTTTTTTTATCCCCCGCCTGACGAAGTTGGGGCGGGGGTAGGCCTACGTCTGTCCGGTCGTCCTGATGTTTGGCTGTCTGTTTGTCTGTAGGCTACGCGTTTCGATTCCGGAGCAGATCTGTGGATGGATTTCTTCAATTTTGCACACACACATCCCATAGGGGGTGTAGATGTGCCTTTTGAAGTATATGAAATTTCAACTACTTAAATGGCCGACCATCGGCCATAATTAGCTTTAATAGGCCTATGCATGATATCTGGCCACATTTCGTTTTATTTCTAGAGCAGATCTCGGGAACCCATGGAAGGATCCATTTCATATTGCACACACACATCCCTTAGGGGTGTAGATGTGCCTTTTGGGGTTCATGAAGTTTGATCTACTTTAATGGCCGACCATCGGTCATAATTACCTTTAATATGCCTGATATCTGGCAAACCGTGCCAGATAGCTAGACCATTGCTATAAAACAAAATGTGCGGTTTTAGTGAAGGATATACCGTCAAAAATGTCAACTTGATCAAATTCAAAAAGGCTGACTTGCAACCATCATTGAGTTGAATATCTGTAATTTACATGTGCAAACTGTGCTCGACAGGGTAGACCATTACTGTAAAATAGAAAATGAGACTTCAGGGAAGAATGCACCTTGTACAATTTATATCACACGGGCAGGGCGGGGGATTATTGTGGCCGGCTAGATTCTCATTTTATTTTGATGTTTCGTTCATGCATAAATCGAAGATGGCCGCCATCGCCATCTTATAATTTTTGTCTTCTTCCCGACAGAAAACGATGTGTAATACCACTTTTCGAAGTATATTTCCCATCAGAAACTCATTTCCGACATTATTTTTTAGTTCTGAGGTCATGCTCGAGCATAAATGTTTTGTGAAACAACGTTTTCGTCAGAAAAAAAACCATAAATATTATTGCATTTCAAACTAAATTTTGCGCACGATGAACTCCTTACCGAACACATCGCGCAATCTCCGATTTGAAGGATAAGGGTATTTGGTTGTTCCGAAAACCTACACAAAAACATTTTATCAAACAATTTATCAAATGTGAAGCGCCAGTAATTTTGCTACAGATATATGGCGCTATATAAATATTTATTATTATTATTATTATTATTATTATTATTATTATTATTATTATTATTATTATTAATAATAGTATTATTATTATTACAAGTTTATGCCTATGGCATTAATCATATCATTCATGATCATATCATTAAAAAATGAAACCTCTATAACTCGGCGGGTTTTGGGGCTAGATGACTAATGGTAGGCGCAACGTGATCCTGAGACCCTACTGCGTCGCGTGGTACCCTCAGCTCGCATAAAGTATATTTGTAATAAAATAAAAATAAAAATGTACTAAACCACATATGTGCTTTCGTTGTAAATTATCTTTTTTGCGCCATTTTTTACATTTTACATGTTACATGGATGGATGCGCCGTGAGCCGCTGAGTGCGTAGGTAGCATTTTTGTAAGTCTAGCTGCTATATTGTTCGAGTTATAGCAGTTTAAAATTTGCACAAAGCGAGATCTTTCAAAAGGTAGTAAGTTCTGACGTATATTAGACATAGTTACCTTTTTTAACGTTTTCATTCGTAACTTTGTGCCAAGATATTCAAAACCTTAGCAAAAAACATAATATTAAATGATTTTGTCAGTGCTCTCAGATAGGAGTGAAAATGAAAATATTACTCTTATTATTGTTGTAGTTATGATTTCTATGATATTAAGGGGAAATTATTATTATTATTATTATTATTATTATTATTATTATTATTATTATTATTAACTAATTTGTCATTTTCACGTCATGCTATGAATGCATATAATTATATCAAATATATCTGTCACCACATCATGAAACAACGAAATCAATGAAAGTATGAAATAAGGAAAGTAGATATCATTGGGAGATATATGTGCCCGGGGAACATAGGTACTGGGGAACATAGAGACCGGGGAACATAGGGATCGGAAAACATAGAGATCGGGAAACATAGCACTGTGAAATATAAGTATCGCGAACAAAGGACCGGTGCGAAATGGACGAAACCATAAAGTGTGAAACAACTGGAGAGTGAAATAACAAAATTGAGATACTACGAAATAGAGAAAGTACGAAACAACGAATGTACAAATCAATGAAAGTACGAAACATCAAAAATACGAAACACTGGGAGATGGAATATAGGTAAGCCCTCCTGGGGAACATAGAGAACGGGAAACATTATAAAGACCGTGGAATATAATGATCAATCCAACAGTGCAAGACAACAGAAGTAAAAATACGAAACAACGTACAAACACTGAGGGATGAAATGTGTTGAGGAGGGGGAGGGTATTAGGGGACCAAGAAATCTCGAACATAAATATTGGGGAACATAGAACCCAGGTACCGGGCAGCATGGAAACTGAAAGTGCATAACAAGATAAGTATTAAATAAAAGAGTGCACAACAAGAGACGTGTGAAACAAAAGATTGAGAAAAAACGAAAGTACAAAACAGCAAAAGTACGAAATAACAAAACGTGCAAAACAAAGAAAGTATAAAACAACGAAAATACGAAACAACGAAACTGAGCAACTGAGCGAAAGTGAGCAGCAGCGAGAGTTCGAAACAACTAAAGTGCAAAACGACGGAAGTACAATACAACGACAGTATACAACAAAGAAAGTGTGAAGAAATAAATCCACGGAAAACCTGAAGGACAAAATATTTGAAGTAGGCCTACTAAACAACAAAAGTGGAAAACAACGAATGTACAAAACAACTAAAGTACATGTGATGTGATGTGAAATAACAAAAGACGATACTAAACCAACGAAACAACCAAAGTGAGAAACGAAAAAAGAAACTGAGATATACCGTGATTACAACACATCTTGTCCTCTGTTGGCTTCTAGCTATGACCTTAAGATATTGGTCTGGTCACTCGTCTGCCAACTTGCCATAGAGTCCTCCTAAAATTAAATTGTATGTATTACCCGATGAGATGAAGTTCATCAAGTGATGAACGTTGACTGGCAAAGTTTCATGAACTGTTATGAATTGTTATGAGCTTGAAATCTCAGTTTAGTTTATGAACTGCATGTGGTGGATGACAGCCCTAGCTGGCGAGTATGGTGTCAACTACGCAATGGCTAAGCAACTCATTAATTAGCAAATTGAGACTTTCCGCTTCAGATTATCAACCACAGAATACATAATATTTCAAAATACCCAGGTAACTAGTTTCTCAGTTTTCTGTTCAGTTCTGTGTAATATTGTGAGGGGGGGGGGATATATTTTTTTCAATTAACAAATGAAGCTTAGCTAGCTTACTGTGTTTACGTAAGAAGTAACCTTAGAAAAATATATAATCCTCAAAGACGTGGCAAGACAAGACAAGACAAGACAAGACAAGACAAGACAAGACAAGACAAGACAACACAAGACAAGACAAGACAAGACAAGACAAGACAAGACAAGACAAGAAGCAATGGCGCCTGACTGCCTCGCCAGTCATGCATGCGTCCCGGGTTCGAACCCCGCTGTCCCCGTTTGGGGTTTCAGAGAAACAGCATTGTTTCTCCTTTCTCAATGTGACTAGGCGATCACGTGAAAGGCGGCCTCGTCGAGTTAAGGTTGAGACCAGTGTATCTACGTTAATAATCTTCAATCAAGATACTATATGTATTTTAGGAAGTTAATACATTTTCATGAATAATTCGTGAACATTCAGGAATATCAACATGAACTTAGTTTGTGAACATCATGAACTTACGTTAGTTTAAGTGTTGCTGACTTATCTGGTTCATTATTGAACCACCTGAGTTACTGGTCGTTCGTGAACAACCTCAATTTCATGAACAAGGCTCGGGAACTTTAGGTTGAAAGTTCATGAATTTCATGAACATTACATTTGTTATTCAGGAACATTTGTAAATAGTTCATGACACATTTAATGAACGTTCATGAATGTTCATGAGCTATCTGATTTACGATCTTTCATGAACTAGCCCTGGTTCATGAATTTTCTGAGTTTATGACCGTTCATGAACAACCCATGTTCAAGAACAAAGTGAGAGTTCACGAACAGAATAAGTTCATGAACTCATGAACTTTCATGAAAGTCTCATTTGTTGTTCAATAGGCCTAATATTCATGAACCGTTTATGAGCACGTGCATGAACGTTCATAGATTTTTGATTTTTGTTTACCAACATTCATGAACTATTCATAACTGTTCTTGATCACACTTGGACACATCTGAGATTTGGTATGGAAGTTATAAGAAATCACCAAAATATCATGGATACAGCTAAATTCATTTTATGAGCCGCCTCCCCCCCCCCTGTGACCTTGAAAAAAAATCGAGATCATTTATCTGCAACTTTAAATCATGAGATCAAAACTCACCAAGCTATCGTGAAAACTTTGAAGGATTGACAGACATACGGACTGACGACAAAGTAAAGATGGCACTAATTACTGACTCTGCATCACATACCTAGTCTTTTATTGTGCAATATGGGGAATATAGGTACTGGGGAACATAGATACTAGGGAACATAGGTACCGGAGAACATAGATACATGGGAACATAGATAATAGGGAACATAGATGCTGGGGAACATAGGACCGGGGAACATAGAGACCGGGGAACATAGGACCGGGGAACATAGAGATCGGGGAACATAGATACGCACCCCAATATGACATTGGACTCAAAACGTGAAATCACTCAACTAATGCTTTGCTATGATTTTACCAGATTGATGTTGTTTATAGTTATTCTTAATTCTTAATCGTCATTTTACGCCGTACAACTGACTGACATCAGGTCACATCCAGCTAACGCGAGACGTTGACCCATTGCTGAGGTATTACTGGTCCTCTGTCTGCGACGCTGGCACAGCATTACACAAACATTGGTTCCCGACATTCCATGTTCAGACCCTGCTCCAACATGAAGCTAACATTGGTTCAACGTCTCGGCCGGGTGTGCTGGGTAGCCTATCCGTCCCGCTCTGTGCCCAGATATCTGTGTACGTTGTAGGCATTGCTCTTTTGTCAACATAATAACCTAGAAAATATTATTGTATATTTGGCGGTTAAAGGGACATGCCCAGGTTTAAAATCATCAAAAAATCGGTGATTTTATTTTAGCTTATTAATATGACCACTTAACAGTTAGGCTAGATATCACACTGCAGAATCAAAAAGACGCCTATTGGCGAAGTGCAACGCTTCTCGGCGCCAAATTGTCAACTTTTTTAGAATTTTTTCAAAATATTGTCTGAAAAAAGGCCAAAATGTTCAATTTATGTCAAATAAAGGTGTGCACGGAACAATAGTAGGCTACATCTTACGAACCTCCACACATGGAATTTACATGGAAAAGTTTAATACATTTCTCAGACTAGTGAAATCAGTTTGGGTACCCCACCTCAAAAATGGACACGATTCCATTCGAATGTTATTTTTTTAATCTATTTGCATATAAATCTTCTATAATGTTGCATTAAGTCTGTTCTACGCCACTGATATCTTATTTATTTGTCTAAAGACCTGCGTAGACAATAAACCGCTGAAACGTTGTGAAATCTGTCTTGCACGCCTATTGGAGCAATGTGAAGACGCCTATTGGTGTAACTATGTATCATTTTGTTAGTATTGGTAGGCCTATATCGCTATATTAGGTACGAATTTGTTTTATAATCTACGGCTATTTTCTTTAACGGGATAGGCCTTAAGATCATTGTGCTGTGTAGCCTGCCCTACGGCTGGAATAAATACATTTAAATTTATAATATGACCTGATAGTCTAGACTCAGGGGGTCTAGACTATAGCCTAACAAAATGTGAGTTAACAATTGAGCAGCCTCTGCCGTCAGCGCAGTTATTTGTTTTCAAGATAGC
This sequence comes from Flabesymbios commensalis, assembly GCA_964017125.1. Taxonomy (NCBI): domain Eukaryota; kingdom Metazoa; phylum Annelida; class Polychaeta; order Terebellida; family Flabelligeridae; genus Flabesymbios; species Flabesymbios commensalis. The sequence continues at coordinate 23,663,039 of OZ024913.1, read as the reverse complement.
TACTAATCTATCAATATAATCTATCTATACTTCACATAGCCACCCCATACCACTGGCAAATTGTTTTGGTGACATTTTGATCCCCATGTCATCAGCCCTTTAATTACTATGGCCACTAACGAAAAAATGCTCGTTAGCGCGTTTCAGGAAACAGTTTCCATCAGATCTTCTTTTAATTTGGCAAATATGCTCAGCTATGTCAGCCAATGACCTGATTCCCTTATGGGAGCGAAAATTTAAAAATGGACGCTAAACGGCCATTTTAAATTTGCGTAATTTTGTGATATTTAAGTGACACAAAAAATGCAAAATAGCTTGATCATGAATATAAAACAAAATAGAAGGTCTCCTACAATGATAACACATGATAAATTTCTCACTAATAAAATCCAAAATGGCCGCCAATCGGCCATTTCAAATTTTTTTCCTCATCATCTCGGAAATCTTGCATGATAGCTGATCTAAGAACTTCTGCTCTCTCATACTTCACATATCCATCACATACCACCGCATAATTTTTGGTTACATTTTGATTCTCATATAATCAACCCTTTAATTACTAGGGCCATTAACAAAAAAAAATACTCTATAGTGGGTTTCAGGAAAAGTTCCCGCAGATCTTCTATTTATTTGGCTAATATGCACAGCAATGTCAGCCAATGACCTGATTAACTTCTAGGAGCAAATGATTTTAAAATGGCCGTTTAGCGGCCGTTTTGAATTTGAGAAATTTTGTCATATTTACGTAACTCAAAAACAAAGCAAAAAAGCTAGACCATGCATATAGAACAAAATGTGAGGACTCACACAAGGATCACCCATGACAAATAAAATAAAACCCATGATATAAAATCCAAAATAGCCATTTGGCGGTCATTTTTAATTATTTTTTTCTCATTATCTCGGAAATCTTGCATTATAGCTAAAGAAAGGCAGTTATTATTCTAACTACACTATGTCTACTGGTCCTACTATCACTGTTCTTCCATTGATCTGTTGATAGGTAGGCCTATAGGTCTACACGAGGCATGGTAGTCTGATATTAGTCTAGACCTGCGATTTACTACACCGTAAAGGCGTGGATCATGGATTGTTGTGCTCCTTTTATCCAAGAAAATGAAGGCTTTTCAACATTTTATGGTGGTGACTGAGAGCGATCTCGACTTCAACTCAAGATACTGTAGGCCTACATCACTTTTAATGTTGTTTATAACACATGAGCTGAGCATGGAATGTAGGGCCTAGCTGTAATGTCACTGATTCTAACCGATGCTCTATTATCGACCTGATTAATCGAGGCCAATTTTAGTCTTTTATAATTATGAAGGCAAAATGGAAAGTAGATTAACACATCTTTTATTGGAAACCATCTGTGGTTGAAATATTCAATTTCAGTTTTGTTTTAGCCACGTTTGGACCCCTGCTTATTGTAGGCCTATCACCCAAGTGTACGAGGATGAGGTTAATATGTAGCCCACACAAGGCTATACATTTGATCTAATTTTTTTCATTACGCATTGGGTTACAGCTCTATGTTCAGAAGGTCCTATGTTCAGAAGGTCCTATGTTCAGAAGGTTCTATGTTCAGAAGGTCCTTTGTTCAGAAGGTTCTAAGTTCAGAAGGTTCTATGTTCAGAAGGTTCTATATTCGGAAGGTTCTATGTTCAGAAGGTCCTATGTTCAGAAATATTTGTTCAGAAGGTCCTATGTTTAGAAAGTACGCTGGCAATTAAACAATATTATTTATTCAATTTATCGGAATCCGTCTATATCTACAATAAGAAATACGTATTTTAAATAGAAGAAATGGTCACCGTGACCAGTGAAATACATATGTGGTGTAGGTCTACATTTCAGAGCAATAAACATGTTGAGTGTATTGTGCAAAGGAGAAAAATAATTGTAGTTAAAAATCAAGGTCAGATAGATGTCTAGGTCATGTAATTGTAAATTGCTGCTTTACGTCCCTTTTCGACAGCAGACTAACAGTCCTTTAAGTGACATTGCAAGACGATAAAAACAGTGCAGTTAATTGATGAGATGAGAGATGTACATAATGTGATGATGTGAGCATGGGGTGATAGGGCATGGTGGGTTATTGAGAGTATTTCCCTTCACTCGCCCGATAAGGGGTTCTGGGCATGCCTATAGTCGGATTCACATTAACCATGTTAACCGTGGCGAATGATCTCGCTGATTTCCCCGTCAATTCTTAACCAATTCTCATGCAATATTCCAAGCATTATTTTCTGATCATGAGGCGACTACCCTGATAATTTAATTGAAAAATATTGTAAGGGTTCTACATTAAACGTTAGTCAATTTAACATGTAGTGAATAAAAAAATTCAGAGTAGTCGCCCCATGGATCGGTAAATGTCTGTGCAAAATGTCAGGAAAATTGGTTCAGAATTGACTGAGGAATCCGCGAAGTTCATTCACCCTGGTTGAATAATTTCATGTGAATCTGACTATAGATGAATTACCCCCAGACATGCCCAGACGGTCGAAACACCTTGGCCTTTCACACAGGTCCGATATCCTCGGGTCGGATATTCCACAGAGTAGCAATAACAGAGGGTAACTCCATTCTAGCCGCAGTGGCTGAAACTTGCCCCCATACAAAATCGTGGGACAGTCATATCTAAGAAAATACTTTTTTTATAGAATCAGTAACATTTTAGCTACAAGGTTGCATGCTCACCTAATTTTTTTCAGCACAGTCATTGAAATGTTATGAACATATTTCAGACCTTGGGTCGAGATTGCTCTCAGTCACCGCCATGTTGAAAAACGTTGATTTTTTCGGGTAAAACGAATCAATCTAAGGTTAATTCCATCCATCCCACGCTACACATTGGGACAGAACCAACCAGTAGCGCATGTTTTTCGTTAACTACTCCGTCAATTATCAACCGATTTCCATGAAATTTTATGAACGTAAAATTATTTGTATTAGTTGAAAAGTTAGACGATTTGAATGATTGTTGTAAATTGAAATTATGACGTCCCTCTATCAACCCATTACGCTAATTCAGGAATATTATTATATATCGAATGATCTAACTAAACTTTTATCGGTGTTAGGGTTTGACTTGAAGGCCTGTGCAGAAAAAAATTGGTTCAAAATCGTTGAGAAATCGAGGTAAAACATGCGCTACAGATTTACCAAAATAATTGTGGCCAATGGTAGGCCTATAGTTAAAACAAGGCTCTGAATGGTGCTTTCTTGTGCAATTTATTTATTTTAATAGCGATTTCGACTCATGTTTTGGTCAAACCAACTATACAACGCATTTTTGGGATATGCAGACACCCAAAAAAACCTGGAATAGATTAAAATGAAAAAACAGAAAAAAGCTATAGGCCCTAGGACAAATTCACTCTAGCACCGGATTTAGGTGAATTTGAATTCAGATAGGGGCCTATAGTGTCATATTCCTGAATTGCGAGGGCTATCCTTCTGTGATCACTCCTGGTTTTGTGTTGAATAAAGTCCCAATAGGAATGTTGGCTATTGTGGACGTACAGACGACGGACAACGCGCCATGACAAAAGCTCATCTGAGCTTTGACCGAATGAGCTAAAATGAGAGGCTGTGATTTGTTATCTTGCATTGTAGTTTACCTGAAACTGAAAGATGTAAGTTTTTTCCTACATCAAACAAAGAATTTTCTGAATATAGGACCTTCTGAATATATCTGAATATAGGACCTTCTGAACATAGAACCTTCTGAATATAGGACCTTTTGAACAATTTTTTTCTGAACATAGGACCTTCTGAACATAGGACCTTCTGAATATAGGACCTTCTGAACATAGGACCTTCTGAACATAGAACCTTCTGAATATAGAACCTTCTGAACATAGAACCTTTTGAACAAATATTTTCTGAACATAGAACCTTCTGAACATAGAACCTTCTGAACATAGGGCAGTCACCACGCATAGGCATTATGACCTAAACACTTTTAATACCCAGCAAACTTGGGACGTTGGCCCAACGTTGGTTTACCGTTAGCCCTATCGTTTACGACGTTGGCGCAACAGTAAACACAATGTTTGCTGGGTACGACAGTCCTGGCTAGTTAGCACAAACCGTTGTAGGCTTAGGCCTTGTTAGTCAGGGGCAGATCTAGCTTTTCATTGACGGGGGGAGGGGGTGTAAACAAACGCGGGGTCTTTGATTTTCAAATGCTTTCTCCTGCAATCTAAGCCATCTTGTGCACTGCTTGTCCCTCAGTGAGTGTGGAACCAGTTCACAAGGAAACCCCTCAATGAGATTATATTTTTCGACCGAAAACCCCCCCTTGGATCCGCCAGGGCTGCTTACTTATTTTAATGTTTATATTATTATTTCACAATTAACCCGGATCTTTTTTATATGGCAATATAGGCCTAGACATTAGAAATTAAACTTACGTTAGTATTCTTACGCGCTTTTGAATATTATATCCCTGCCCAACAAGCTAGGTTGGGGCAGATGTTAGGCCTGCCACCCCCCCCCCCCCCTCCTTATGCATCACTCCGGACGTGACGCTACATAAATTTCCTTTGGCCAAAATAGCTTTATTTAGGCCTGATTTTGTTTTATATAGCTGACATCTGATAATCCCCATCGTACCTTTTACCATGGTTATAGTGATAAATATTATTTATATCACAAATAAATGTATATACAAGACTTCCTCCATCTTATTTTTTTTAAGTTGATGTTTCCAATAGAAAGTGTGGGCTGTGAGGATTTGATAATAAACATAGGCCTAGTCATCTAAATGTGTTGATAGACGTATATGACTAGTCTTAGCAATATAACGTCGAATGGGCCTACTACATGTATCGCTAATACGTGATAAAAACAGTGTAGGCAATATGAAAAAACATCTTAGGGAGAGGGGAAAAAACCCCCGCGTCCCTCTCTTTATCCAGAACGTGGATCCGCCACTCAAAATAACATTCTTTCTATTTCGGTAAATTTTATTTGCACCGATAGGCGTGTGCACATTGCTCCAATAGGCGTTCAACCAGACAAGAACTTTAGTTTTGGCAAATAATTACAAAATAAAGCTACCAGTTTCCTCTCCAGTTGTTTAGTTGTACAGTCATTCGATTATATAATGACGCTCATATAACTACTTACCTTTAAAAACGGGTATGAAAAGGACAATAAGTCCGGTATATCAGGATGGGTAGCCAACTGTTTTCATTCGTCTGAACAAACTACAGTCGCTATACGAGTAAACTAAACACCAGCGTTGTCCTTATACAATCTAGTGTTCCGTGGATGGTATCATCACACTAAGTAATTGAACTTTATGTATCTTTTTACACTTTTTGTGAGCCGTCAGTGCTCTAAATTGACATTTTGCGCCGAGAAGCGTTCATCCTTCGCCAAGAAGCGTTAACTTTGCGCCAATAGGCGTCTTTTTGATTTTGCAGTGTGGATATAGAGTAGAAATTCCCGTAATTCTTATTTTTGACATGGTTGTCAATAATTAGAACTTTTGCAGTTCCAGTCTATGAACATGTTTACATCATATGGTCATATTAATAAGCCAAAATAAAATCACCGATTATTTTATGATTTTAGCCTGGGCATGTCCCTCTAAAGGGCATGTGCATGGTGAACTTCTGTGAAACTCAATAGCTTTGACCTGCAATGTTTTCACCGAGCTATATGATACAATAAAGTATGGGGGAGGGGGTATTATATAACATTGTTTTCACCGAGTATCCGTTCAAAAGGGTTTCCGATGACGTCACTGCGTTTCACAGAATTATGTGAAACGCAGTGACGTCACTCGGTGAAAACAAGGTTATATAATACCCCCCTCCCCCATACTTCATTCTGTGAAACGCAGTGACGTCACTCGGTGAAAATAAGGTTATATAAGAACCCTCACCCATACTTCATTGTAACCCTTGTGATGCTGGGACCGGATACATACGCTTTCAAGCATGTGCCAAACATTGAAATTGATAAAATATTATTTAGTAGATCTTTATGCTTTTATTTTATTCAGATAATTCACTTTGAGAAATGTCTATTTTTCATGAATAAATAAATTTTTCCTGACTTGGAGCTGGAATTTGCGTTGGCAGAAATAATCGCTTGAACATAGATCATAGTCGTCGATGATCGGTATACAGTAACCTATTGTTCTGAACTTGTATGTTCCATCCAACTACAAAAATCATTTCATTTGTTAATGCTGGTTATTGTTGGTAGAAACAGTCTAGCATTAGGCTGTCATTGTACAATTAATTAATGTACAGTGCTTTCAAAATGTTGACCTCGCGTACATAGGCCTACAACACGGTAGAAGACTGTGGTGTGGTTTACATGTTTTGCCACACACTCCACTGCTTCCGAAACAGATTCTGAAGACTGCAAACTATATTGAAAATATCTCAACATACAAGTGCAAAAATAAAATATTTTTCCTGGTGACAGAAATTTCAGAATTTTATTCTTGCAAAAGTTCACATTGCACACAACATAAAATACCAAAATGGTATATAGTAAAAAATTAGTTTTCGATGTAAAACGAGGTTGTATGGTCACCTGCAGTGACATCCCTTGCATACATTTTTACAGTATATATGTCATGTTAATATTATTTTGTAAGTGATATGTATTGTATTCATCAAGCCAAATGAAATAAAATAAAGGGCTGCATTCCCGCTTGACAGTTCATAATATTAAAGTGCTATCGTCACATCAGTATCATTTTCTGTATTTTATTTACTTGACATAACATTGATAACATTTGTCCTAGCAAAATACTTTTATAGTATTTAAAGTCGTGTACATTAATGACACCGATTTGAGAAGCCTGGACAGACTCTGTGCCGCTAAATACAATTGTCGGGCTACCCACGTGCAATGCGTACGTTAACACGACATGAAATATTCGGTGATGAAAATGACAAATTAAAACCATTTTTCTAAGAAGCATATTCAACTGGTGTTTCTAACACGAATCCATCACGCAAGTTCATACGAAATGTTGCTATAATTATTCAATAATGTGAATAATTCTAAAATAAGACTCCCACACATTTATGGTCACGTCGTTAACCCTTCTCTGCCCAAGTTTACAATAATACGTATCCTCGGTGGCCAACCAAGTTTACAATAATACGTATCCTCGGTGGCCAACCAAGTTTACAATAATACGTATCCTCGGTGGCCAACCAAGTTTACAATAATACGTATCCTCGGTGGCCAACCAAGTTTACAATAATACGTATCCTCGCAGGCCAAACAAGTTTACAATAATACGTATCCTCGGTGGCCAACCAAGTTCACAATAATACGTATCCTCGGTGGTCAACCAAGTTTACAATAATACGTATCCTCGGTGGCCAAACAAGTTGCCACATTAAAGCCTGGATGGTTATATAGTTATGTGGCATTTAAAAAAAATTGGGTTCGAGGAATACGCTTTTGTGGAGAATTAACATGTAAGGTTAATAATTATTTATGAAATGAAATCATTTTTCAACACACGTTATGGTTAGTTGATCTCTGGCTATTATATGGGGGAGGGGGGATAATGGCCCAAGTATGATATTCTACCCCTAATTTGATAATCCCGTCATGTGACAGGCTGAGCCAGTATTTCATTGGTCGGGAGTAGAATAGTTATGGTTCGTTTTGATATGACTGTATGTTATTATTAACCAGTAAAGTTGAAAAACTAGATTAAGATATTTTTCTTCATCATATCCCAGCTCATTTGAAAGTTATTTTTCGAATAATCTATAAATACCTGTATTCTGTGAAACGCAGTGACATCACTCGGTGAAAACAAGGTTGAATAGCACCTCTTCCCCCATACTTCATTCTGTGAAAAGCAGTGACATCACTCGGTGAAAATAAAGTTTATATAAGAACCCTCCCCCATACTTCATTGTATTAGCCAGATCGGTGAAAACACAGGAAGTCGAGGTCATTGTGTTTCGCAGAATTATATCACTGACAAGATATCACACACCTTTGAGGTCCAGCTTCGCAGGCGAACTAGGGCAGAGTGCTACATCGAAGCCACAAAACGCATAATATAAGTGTGCGCATATAAGAATACTATGTTGGGCGTCCGAATATAACGCACACCGTCCGTAATAACCAACCGAAATCACTGCGGCGTCTGAATTCACCGCACACCGTCCGAAATTAAAATGACTTACGGTGATTTCAGACCTCGATCATTTCTTTATTTACTAATTAGTTCATTTATTTATTCATTCATTGAGTCATTCATTCACTCATTCATAGTCATACTCATTCATTTCTTCATTCATTGCTTTATATATTCATTCATTTATTCATTCTTTCATTCATTCTTTCAATCATATATTTATTCATTCATTTATTCATGCAATTATTCATGCTTTCTCTTGCTTATATATTCATTCAAATAGTCACTTATTTACTATTTTTCATTGATTCATTCGTTTATTTACGCACTTTATATTGACTTTGTGGTTCTAAAGTCCATTCATGCAAACCAAGTCGACAGAAGATGTTAAACTAATGTTGGATTAGAAATAAACTAACTTTGAACAAACGCACCTGGAAAGTAGCAGATTCCACCCTTTAATATCAATGGAACGGAAACGTTATTAGTCAATAGTAGAAATTTGTCAAGTTTGTCAGATTCAGCCAGTTTTTATACTTTTGAAATACAAAGTAGAAATTCAAGCTTTGCTCTGACAAAATAAATTTAATTTGTCCATGAATGTGTTTTTAAAGTCTATTATCAAACAGTTTTCCACATGGAAAAGCAGACATGTTGGAAATACAGGCATGTTGGAAACAACTCCATTCATACTCACTTACAAATGACTGGATGGAGAGAAGAATACTGACAAGTAGATTTATTCAATGCACATAACATGATATTTCATTTTAAACACTTATCAAAAATTATTCAAATATTGATAATATTAGTATTTATTATATTTGCCTTGGTGTTACAGTCTGTGTTGAGAATTAAAAGATGAAACATCTCTAAGATAATCATACATCACGTTTTATGGTGTGGTGAAAGTTTACTAATGATGGGGTAGACAGGCCAGATGTGTAAATAAAGACTATTGGAAGGTAGAGAGACGTGTGTTATATTAGCTACACCTGATGCAATCAAACAAACGTTATCATCACCAGCTCCTTTTGTTCTCCAGCTCATAAAGTATGTTCCGTGCTCGCAAGTCGAATGTGTTTGTGACTGATTTAGTTTTCTAATTTGCTCTCTTATAAAACAGAAAAAATTAAGCCAAGTTACACATTGCCAATATAAAAAATGTATGACTTAAAAAATAATCACATTAGACTAAGTAACTGTTCAATAATTGCTCAGTTTTTTTCTGAATATTTGTGTTGGGCCACCGTTGCTTGTGCTTCCTAGTAATATGGACACCTCAGAGGGTTGAATAAACTAAGAATACCACAATAGCAACAGCATAATGTATCAACGTAAAGTTATAATATGTTATATTTGAAATATATTTTAGGATTATATCAAAAGGACAAAGTGATTCAATATATGTTATTTTGATCAATCCAGACAATTATATGGAATGAGTTCTGTGAGAATAATTATACCACAAGAATGTGAACACTTGACCTTATTCTCCTCTCTCAGAAAATGATACTCGACTCTTAAATAAATAATTACTCCTGAAACGTTTCTTTAATTTGTAATGCTACACATGGCTATTAATTATACATAATTATGTAGTAGAAAAGTTCAAACGTCATCTGAAAACTGCCTTCACTTGTTTATGTCTTATGACCATTACGAAGCCCTTAGTACAATGTGGGGCGTTTGGGTTGGGGCCCTGGGTTGGTGGTGACTGTTTCAATGATGACTGTACATACGAGACACTATGGGGATAGATGTCATTGACACATAACGGTGGTGAAATTATCAATGTTTGTATTCTAAAATGATGAGTAGTAATAACGTATATAAGTTTTGGTGGCGGCTATTTTACTATGACAGATTGATTGGAATTTCGCGTATGAGTTTTTTGGCAGCCTTTCTGAAACGGAATTTTAGACTTCGGACTTCAGACTTCAAATTTCAGAAGTCCCCACTGAGCTTTTGAACTTGTAAATAGATATATAGTTGTTTGTCAAATGGAATCGCATTCAGAGTACCCAGTACACACATTGACTTGTCTCTTTGTTGACTTAATGTTGTATCACTATCCCAGACGCTAGCCCAATTAAAACAACATTGCTTCAACTTTTTGTGTTTGAATAGAATTGCGATTGTTATTTTAAGGTTTCAACTGTCCATACCTGATACACAATATTGGTTTAATACTGGGCCACTGTCTGCGACGCTGGCCCGGTCAGTCTGGACATAGGGGCACCCTGTTCACCCTCCTGGCAATGAATGGAGAATCACCCGACGTGTACACTATTGAACCAACATTGGACCCTATTATAGGCCTACTGTCGTGCAATCCAAAAGGCAGTATCTGCTCGCTTTACAAGTAAGCAGATACTGCCTTTTAAATTTGAAGAGCAGCATAGTGCAGTATCTGCTCACTTTACAAGTAAGCAGTTACTGGCTTTTGCCATTCAAAAGTATAGTGATTCATGAAATCATGGATAAATCCAGAAGAACATGTTGGATGACTTAGAAAAGTCATAGCACCCCTCCTGACTACTCTGGGAATGTTGTGTCAAAATTGCAAGTTGATTAGATTAAAACTCAGGGAGAAATAGCGCCTTACAAAAACGTGCCAAGAATAATAAGTTTAAAGCTCCGTTGAAAACTCAATATATTTGGGCATAGCCCAAATATAAATAATAATGTAACATGAGGTCATTCTGCTCTCCGTATGCCCGAAGCTAGGTTAGTGTGAGTTTAGCTATAACAGTGTTGTAACCTTCAGTTTAACACTAGCCGGTATGTCAGAAGCTGGTTTTGGCTTGAAGGGACCCCTTGGGATGAGACATTTTTAAAGGGACTGGCCCAGGCTAAAATCATCAGAAAATCGGTGATTTTATTTTGGCTTCTTAGGGGGCAACCATTCAATATCCAGGGGGAGGGCAGGGATATTTTCGAAATGAATAATTAAAGGCAGGGAGAAGGTGAAATAAATAATTTGATGTCGATCCCATTTGAAATAAATAATTTATGGCATATGGGGCAAGCCTACACAGGCTACAGGCTACATGTTTTGGCGTACTAAACTATTTTCTAGCCGATGAAATTATGAAGATTCTGGAGATATTCAGTTTCTCACATTGCAAAATATTAGGCTAATATCATATTATATAGCCTTAATAAATAATACATTGGCAATTTATGAAAGTCGTTCCAAAAGTGGTTGAAATAAATAATTTGTTAACCGTACAGCTGGAAAAAAATAACCATGAGCTGGATCATATTGAAAAAAATATTTTGGTCCATCCCAATATCCCTGCCCCCCCCCCCCCTGGATATTAAATGGTAGCCCCCTTAATATGACCATATGATGTAAACATGTCCATAGACTAGAACTGCAAAAGTTTTTAATGTTTGTGCTGCGCATTCACCAGTTAGGCTAGATATAGAGACGAAATTCCTGATTTGTAATTATTGACAACCATGTCAAAAATTAGAAATACGGGAATTTCGTCTCTATATCTAGTCTAACTGATGATTGCGCAGCAGAAAAATTTAAAAACTTTTGCAGTTCTAGTCTATGGACATGTTTACATCATATGGTCATATTAAGAAGCCAAAATAAAATCACCGATTTTTTTATGATTTTAGCCTGGGCCAGTCCCTTTAATGTTGTCAATTTTGAAAATTGTATTTATTTGAAGCTATATAGCCTACTGATCTTAACTAAAAATACAAAAAAGTCCCAAACAAATTTTACAGCACCGAAAAAGAGTGAAATACAGTGTAGTTATATTTCCAGGTCGTATATTGCCATGTAAACAAATCAAGTCAGCAATATATCGCACTTTACAACACAAATTCCCACGTCTTGGACGATAAGATCAGAGCAATCGCCGCTAATTGGTGTCTTATATATCATCTTTCCCAAGTGACAGAACGATCAAAGTCAATTGCTGTAACAACTGCTCAGAGGAGGTCACCCTCAATGCGGGCACACCTCAGGGCTCGGTCCTAAGCCCTCTCCTTTTCATTATATATGTGAATGATATCCCAGACATGAGTTCACTCAATGTCAGGCTTTCCCAGTTCGCAGATGACATGGGAATCTGGGCACATGCAACCAATGCCAAATGGGTGAAGGCAAAGCTATCAAAAGCTTTAAAACTTATTGAAGCATGGTGTTCCAAATGGCGGATAAAACTAAACGCAGGAAAAACTCAGCTGATTGTGTTTAGTGTCGGTCCAAACCAGAACTTATAGATCTGGAACTGTTTGGTGAGCCTATTATTCAAACTCAAACAGCCAAACTGCTTGGAATCCTATTTGATCGAAGGCTTAGTTTCAAAGACCATATATGAAAGACCTAATGACAAAGGTCTACAGGCGACTGAACCTGTTGAAGTTGCTCAAAGGGACAAACTGGGGCGCCAGACCATATACCATCTTAAAAGCCTACAAGTGCTTTATACGCCCTGTCCTTGAATATGGTTCACTGATAACTGGAGCTTTAAGGGAATCACAAGTGAAGGAAATGCAGATCTTTCAAAACAAGTGCCTGAGACTAGCACTTGGTGTAACCTACCTGGACAGAATGAGAACAATAGATCTGCATGACCCCACTAATGTCCCTATGATTAAAACTAGGATGACGGCACTGGCGGTTAAAACATTTAGATCACTTGAAAACACACAGTGTTTCAAGGATCTGGTGTTGAATCATGAGATCGTTCAAAAACGATCAGGCTCTAATACAATTCTGGATCAATTGCTGGCTGCAATCCAGGCTGACGCTTAAACACGGTTGACGGATAACGGTTGAGCTCCTGTTCCCACATAGAACAGGGGCTCTGGGGGCGCCGTTCTGTGTGACATACCAAAGCAGTGAGTTCCCTATCACTCCACTGCATGAGACAAGAACACGGTTGACGGATATCGGTTGAGCTCCTGTTCCCACAGAGAACAGGGGCTCTGAAAGGAGCCGTTTTGTGAGACACATAAGGCAGTGGGCTTTCAATCATAGCACTGAAGGAGGCGGATTCTGGTCTTAAGCAATGAGCTCTTTATCAGTACATTGCTAGCTTGGGTGATGGCACGGCGGACACGGATGGTTGGCTGACGATGACGGTTCATGATGGTGGTTTCAAACACACTGCTCAGAAAGCAGAGCACATCTCAAAGGATCAGTCCTTGCCCTTACTCTGGTGGCTGGTCGCTCAAACGGCTGTTTCTTTATGGTTCAGCAGCCCTGCCCTGGTTCCTTGTCTCTTGGACTTCTTGCCAATGCTTGTACAATCACCTACCTCACCAGGTGAAAAGAGAGAGGCACTATGAGGTTTATACCAGAACTAGTGCATAATCTCGCGTCAGCCCTCGCGCTGCGCGCTCCTCTAGCTAGTCTGCCCAACGCTGGGCCGACAGCATCACCATGTGGTCCAATGCTGTAGGAACATTTAACCGTCCTTTAGCAAGTGTTTAGGTATACAAAAAGTTTGTTTGGGTTTTAAGCGGATTAATAGAAATGTTGAAAAAAAAAAAAATTAATTTCTGAAAAAAATAAAATCATGATCTGGGGGATACACTACTTCATTACAAAACTAAAAACGAAAATTGATGTCATCCCAAGTAGCTGCTTTAACACGATGATAAACCGGTGTGTTATGTTGCCAGAAGTTAACCATTTAGCATTAGGTTAAGGAAGTTGATGGCAATAGCAACTTGAAATCAAATCATGATAATAGCTAAACTATCATAATTATCCATGGAATACTAATAGACGACACTCATAATTGTGGGGAGTCATTAGAAAAAAATCAACATTATAACATAATTTTGTTATATTTGATGGAAATGCAAATCAAAATACTTTTTAAGACATTGCAGGTATCAACTTCTTTATTTTCAAATCAGTGATGTACCAAACAAAATTATACACACATCTATGCATGCCTATCGCAATTAAATATTAATGTACCAATCGAATTAATGAAATATTTTATTAGATTTTATCAGATTTACAACGCTAAAATAATTTTTTTATAAAATATGAGGGTCAACCCACCACAAATTGCAAATGAAATTATTCCTTTACCAAAAGTCTCATAAATTATCATAGAACAACATATTAAAAGTCACATAAAATCGGTGTAGTGGAAGAGTGCCTAATTTGCATAAATCTAAAATGGCCGCCATGAAAATTGACCGAGTCTTATTTTGGCGATATTTCGGCTAATAATCAATGAAGAATCATGCTGTTTGTGCCTAACCTTGTTTTTTCAGGGTCAAGGAATCTAGTGAGCACTTAATTGAACATCCTGGACATCCCATTTACACCACAAATTAAAATATTTGATATAACGGATGTGAAATCACCTCAAATTTCACGAATTTTGATTTTGTAACATGACCATAATATTATGCCTCGACCTGATCACTATGGCTCTTTTAAAACATGTTATTGTATGAGTGGTTAAAGTTTCTAAAGTCATTAGGGGGGCACCATCCAATCACCGGGGGGGGATAGAGTTTTTGTCGCGGACAAATGATTTATTTCAACCGAGCTTGGCGGCGCACTGATAATTTCCAATTGTGTTACATGTTGATATAGAACAGTTCTTGACGTAAATTATTTATTTCACACAGAGTCTACCCGGAATATGTATTTCAAAAAAACCTCCAGCCCCCCCCCCCCCTTGGAGATTGAGTGGTGACCCACTAATGAGAAAAAATAGGATTACCCTGTTGACACATTCAGTGGGCCTAAAATATATAAGATAAGCTGTATTTGTAAATAACCATATATGCACCCCTTTTCTACACCCTCCCTCTACAAAATATAGTATGTCGAGGGTTGTTTGTGAAAAGGGGATACCTATGATCATATCAGGCAAATAATGCCACATTAAAAACAGTGCGATTGTAGTCGGATTCACATTAACCGTGGTGAATGATTTTCGTCGATTTATCAGTCAATTCCTAACCAATTGTCATGGTACAGGCACTCTTTTTTATTCAGGGGGCGACTACCCTGAAAATGACATTTTTTATAACGTAGCATGTAATTATTTACACATACTATGAACAATATCAACCCCAACTATAAACATAACCGTTTAAAGGCTGCACTAAAACATTAACAGTAATATAGCAAATGCCAGCCATAGCTAAATAATGATGTCCTATAAACACACATATTTCCATACAGTTATGGAAGTAGCGAATCTGGTCTTGCATGTGTAACTGATCTTGAGGAGATCCGTTGGAGCTGGATCTTTATCTGTTAAAAAGATAAAGTAAAGTAAAAAAGTGAGAGAAAATAAGAAACTGAAAAAACAAACCAGCCATAAATACCCAGCTAAAAAAGTCACACAACTGAATAAAAGACAACCAAATAAAAGTGATAGGAATAACCAAAATGGCAACAAAGATCGGCATAATAGTAGTAGCCCTACAGAATGCAGCAGAATCACTAGTACTAGCAGCAGCAACAATAGCAGCAGCAACAGTAGCAGCAGTAGTAGCAGCAGCAACAGCAGCAGAGATAAAACACAATCTATTAACACGATCAATGGACTATCCGCCAATAACAATAATACAAACTTGACCAGACAGATTCCCGTCAAGTCTAATAAAAAAAAGTGTGTCATTGGTGACTCTAATATGCGCGGACTAGCCAAACAACTAAAACCGAAACTTGATAACCCAGATGCCGTCTGTGTAGGGTAAGTTGTCCTAATATGAGCATGCTCCTAATATGAGCATAGCTGGAATTTCCATGAAATATAGTCACCAGGTGGTGTATTTTGCCTTCTTTTGCGAGGACAATGTCAAGGCTTCTAATTGAGATTAGTTTTATTCAGCATCAAATGTATCAGAACAAATCAAGTGACTTCAACTGAGTTTTTTTAAACGAGTTCAATTTCGTATAAGCTTTAAATGTATGGTGATTCTATAGAAGAACATATAAAGATGTCAAGTTTGTTTCATGTCATCAATCAAAACCTTATTTTTCTGATATGTGGGCGATAAAAAGAGTATCTATCTCGTGTTATTTGTATTGGTAAATTATAATAGCCATGCTCAAGTGTCCTATTATGAGCATAGCGGATGTTCCGATTATGAGCATATGCTCATGTTGGGAGCACCAATGTGCTCATATTAGGGGCATTCGTGGCAGTGAGTAAGGGTGTCCTACTACACACCATGATTTGTTTGTTTAAAAAATAATAATAAACAATTATTTAAATAAATAGTTCTGCATTACCACATGGCATTTTTCATACGATAGTGGCATTGTTGAAGTAATAGCTAGGTTATCATTTACAAGTGTGCTCGTTTCAAAACTAGTCTACTGAATATCCTTTACAAGTGGGCCTTGTATTGTTTAACTTTCAGTTCTGGGGTTTCACACTTAATAATTTTAATTATATTTTAGTTGAGAATAAACAGTTTGTCTGGTTTTTTTAAAATCTAATTAAACTTCGATGCATGTAAATGATCAAAGACAGCGCCTTTTGTATTTTTGTCGATTCAGGCACTTCAAGGAATTTCCCACTGAACCTACATAATTTATTTTTATATCACCTATGTAAAATGCCTTTACCTATAGAATTTAAAAGTCCGTATAATTACAAGAAATCTTTTTTGCGATGAGCAAGTCATTTTCAAATCTTCAGTCATGACAGGTAGACATGAGACGAAACGTCCATAACGTCATTAACGTCCTCCGGCTCATATAAGTTTCCAGAGGTCAATAAATTACTATGCTGTATCTTTCACGCCAATAACGTAAATATCGTTTACTGTTCCTCTTTCATTTTATCAAAATTAACAATGCCTTTGGAATTTAAGAGTTGTCTTGGGGACACCTAATTTTCAACTAAAATTTACAGCTGGTAATTCGACTACAGGGATCCGGTTCATGCTCTCATGGGGAATTTTGACAACTAAGGCTTCAAATGGTGCTTATTAAAGCTTATTTCTGTACAAATATGTCGTTTTTTATTTTGAGATATTAAAGGGTGGGAGGGCACACCCCAATGGATCCGAACTGGGTTATTCCACTGAATTAGCTAAGTGCACTATATTTGGACAAAGTTTATTTAACTGATCATTCCTTGGAAACATCTATAATAATAATTTATGAAAAAGTTCTGGTATCGTGACGATATAGGGCTAATTAAGTTTAGGCCTACGCGTTTTACAGCGCCTCCAGGGCTGCTTTAGTGTTAGCAAGGAAGATAATCTGGTGAAATTGCCCATTAATTTGATCTTAAATCTCTACAATTGAGATGTAGATTCCCCTGAAGCCAATTATTTTCCTCACCGCAAATGACTGCGATTTTTATTTGCATACAGTATCTACATTAGCGAAGTAGACCAAGATCAGCAGACATATTCCCTCATAATATAAAATAATAGAAAATACATGCACTACAAACTTTAGTTTATCTGACATTATTTCCCTACTATATGTGAGAATAAATAAATTAGTGAAATAATTGCCAAATGTCACTTTTCGACAGTGGTCAGTAAACAATATTTAAAAAAACAGTGCAAACTTTATGATAAAAAATGAAACTGTATATGTACAGATGACGACGCGAGGGTGGGGTGGTTGGGCATCGTGAGTTATTAAGGTTGTTTTCCTTTACTCACCCATTTTGGGCATGCCTGGGGGGCTTACAACCATACATGCCAAGACGTCCAGAGACGTGGGTTTTACTGTGAAATATATGGTGGAACGCCGACGCGTGTCGCTCAGCTCGGCTATCCTCTGGTCGCATAGTCCTCAGAGTAACACAAGTTGCAAATGAAGGGTGGGAGGGCACACCCCAATGGATCCGAACTGGGTTATTCCACTGAATTAGCTAAGTGCACTATATTTGGACAAAGTTTATTTAACTGATCATTCCTTGGAAACATCTATAATAAAAAAAGTTCTGTGAAAAAGTTCTGGTATCGTGACGATATAGGGCTAATTAAGTTTAGGCCTACGCGTTTTACAGCAAGTTCCAGGCAGCCCCCCTCCAGGGCTGCTTTAGTGTTAGCAAGAAAGATAATCTGGTGAAATTGCCCATTAATTTGATCTTAAATCTCTACAATTGAGATGTAGATTCCCCTGAAGCCAATTATTTTCCTCACCGCAAATGACTGCGATTTTTATTTGCATACAGTATCTACATAAGCGAAGTAGACCAAGATCAGCAGACATATTCCCTCATAATATAAAATAATAGAAAATACATGCACTACAAACTTTAGTTTATCTGACATTATTTCCCTACTATATGTGAGAATAAATAAATTAGTGAAATAATTGCCAAATGTCACTTTTCGACAGTGGTCAGTAAACAATATTTAAAAAAACAGTGCAAACTTTATGAAAAAAATGAAACTGTATATGTACAGATGACGACGCGAGGGTGGGGTGGTTGGGCATCGTGAGTTATTAAGGTTGTTTTCCTTCACTCACCCATTTTGGGCATGCCTGGGGGGCTTACAACCATACATGCCAAGACGTCCAGAGACGTGGGTTTTACTGTGAAATATATGGTGGAACGCCGACGCGTGTCGCTCAGCTCGGCTATCCTCTGGTCGCATAGTCCTCAGAGTAACACAAGTTGCAATGAGGGGTAATTCATGCATTCATCCAATTGACCTAATTTCAAACACTCTATTGCTGGTGGTGAAAAATGGTGTTGAAATAGTCTGTACTTCCATAAAATGAAAAGTACTAGTACTAACAACTATTCTAGTTCCCCCACAAGTGTATTTTGTATCTTTCATTCGCCACTCTATTTATACCAATTCGAACATAATATTTTTTTTTGGAAACATAGATCTTGAAAAATCTTGTGCGTGGAACGAGTTTTATATTTGAGAAAAGTTATACAATAAATCAGGGACAAAATATAACACACTGCACCTAATATGAGCATAGGGGATCCTTTATGAGCAGACCTGCTCAAATTTGGAACACCTATAAATGTATTCACAAATAAATAACAGTCTTTGATTCTTCAAGTGTTTTTAAATAATCATTGAGCCAGCATATAGAAAAATGTTATATTCGTGTAATGATTGAACTATTCTTTAAAATTATCTTCGTACAAAACATTTAGCTCCATTCTGATTACCGTGACAGCCAAAACAGTGTCATGTTAAATAGACAATGTTCCTAATATGAGCATGGTAGTTTCTTTATGAGCATGCCTGCTCATTAAAGGTACTGGCCATGCTCATCTTATGAACAGATGTTCCTATTATGAGCAGGATTGCAAAAAAATTAAAACTTCCTCAAAATAAAAAAATGTCGTTATCAAAAAGGCGGAAATATATATTTTGATAGAAAAATCATACATATGTATATTTTATTAGGTTCAGTTATCATTAACATACTATTAACGCTCACAGGACAGTGTTTCCATACTATGCTCATAATAGGCACTTCTCCCCTATATAAAACATCTGGAATGAGAATAGGACACTTGATTCCTCGATTAAAAGGATATATATGTGAGGACACCGATGCAGTTGTCCTCCACCTCGGTACAAACGATATTAGTGGACCAATAAACAAGATAAAGGAGGACATTAACAAATTAGCTGAAAAAATGGAGGGATTCAAAAATACACATTTCTACGTGGCTGAAATCCCCCCTAGGAGCCAGAAGAAATATAATGCCCACATTCACGACATAAATTGCCACATACGTGAAATATGTGTAAAATTGTTCAACGCCGACTATTTGCCCACTCCCATAAACAAAATCCATCTTTATCGTGGTGGGATCCACTTAAATGAGGAAGGACAGCAAAAACTGACTTCTGCCATGGCTGAAGTGCTCAACAATCACTCTGCTAATGGTCAGTGTTTTCCCATCAGAACAATCATCACACGGACATAGCCGATGTAAATAGAGTAATTAATAATGATCAGGACAGAAATATACGTGTACTGTCATGGAACATTAATGGTTTAGGAAACAAAATGACAGACCCTGATCTTGTGGCATTTATTCGAAACTACGATATAATATTTTTTATAGAAACAATGAAAGGGAACGATTTTACATTGGCAATACCTGGTTATAAATTCCATCATGTGAATAGAAAACATAAACATAAAAATGCCTGTAGAGCTGCTGGTGGTATTGGCATACTTATTTCAAATAAATATGCTAATTTAACCAGGATAGATCATACCTACGACTATTTGGTATGGTTGACATTAGCCACAGACTGTTGTCAGAAAAACATTAAAATTGGCTGTGCCTATATACCACCAGACAACTCATCATATGTCGCTGTAAGAAATGATTATTTTACTATGCTAGAAGAGGAAGTGGCTAGATATATTGAAATGCATCACATCCTATTATGTGGTGACTTTAATAGTCGTACTGGTCAGGCTCCAGACTATGAATCGGGGGTAACAGATATCAATGTAAATGTTCCAAGTGAACGTTCTAATGAAGATATAGTCAGTAACAAATATGGTCAACTTTTACTAATTTTTTGTATAAACACAGGTTTCAAAATAGCCAATGGGCGCATGTTTAATGATAATGGTATAGGCCGCTATACATACTACTCTCCAAATGGTTCAAGCACAATAGACTATCTGATCTTTAATGAAAATAACATAATCAGCAAATTTGACGTTCTACCGAAATTGGTAGAATCAGATCATTGTCCCATACAATTCAATATTTCCAACACTAAACTCGATTGCAACCCCTTAAAAATAGACACCTGTGTAAATGACACATCATCTCGGTCTAATGTTTTTATATGGCAAGACGAGAAAAGGGAAGAATATCAAATAGCTCTACGGAATGAGCAGGCATGTCATGCATTTGAGGAAATGCTGTGTGCCGCCACCGAGGGGTGTAATACTGACACTCTATGTGACATGTTCAATGGTATGCTAGAAATTGTAATTTCGCCATTATTCCCAGCAAGGAAACATATTTCGAAGGAAAGGAAGTGCACGCAAAATAATTTCCCCTCTAACCCTTGGTATGATAAAGAATGTAAATCCCTGAAGTATGTTGTTAATAATATCGCTAAGCATAGAGACTTTAACGCACAGCAAGACGAATATAATATACTGTTACGACAATATAAGCAATTAATCCAAAGAAAGAAAAGACAATACCAGCAAGCCAAACTTAGTGAGCTGGAAAATATGAGAACAGAAGATTCTAATTCTTACTGGAAATTCTGGAAATCCTTAAATCCTAGAAATGTCACTACAGGGCCTACCTTGGAAGACTTTGTGAACTATTTTGAACAACAAGTCTACCCACCCCATGTGGATTATTTTGACTATGAACACATGAATAATATTATAAAGCAAGTTACGTCATTCCAACATAATGTAGAGCACGATAAATCCAATATGACACAGTTCCTAAACAGTCCCATAACTGCGGAAGAAATTAAAAAGGCGATTCAAAAGTTAAAATGCAAGAAAGCAGCGGGTGTAGATGGTATTTCTGCCGAATTTTACAAATATGGATGTAATGAGCTCTTGCCAGCATTAGAATTGTTGTTCAATACCATTCTTACCAATGGAGAATATCCATCTAGATGGGCTACCGGTATAATCCACCCGGTCCACAAAAAGGGGGACCATGGCGTTCCAGATAATTACAGAAAAATCACAGTCATGCCGTGTATTGGGAAACTATTTGAATCTATACTTAATAACAGACTCTCATTTAAAAATGAAGTATGTAATGATAATGATCCTTATCAAGCTGGTTTTAAAACCAATTCGCGAACTACGGACAATATATTCATACTATGTGCCATCATAGATAAACAAAGGTGTCTTTCTAAACCCCTGTATACATGCTTTGTCGATTTCACAAAAGCATTTGACTATATTGATAGAACAGCATTATACTACAAATTATTGAACAGGGGAATAGACGGCAATTTGCTAAACATAATAAAAAACATGTTTTCTAAAGCAGAGTGCCGTGTAAAATGGGACTCGCGTATCAGTGACATATTAAAAAGCGAATTTGGGGTTCTACAAGGCGGTATGCTCAGTCCCAAACTATTCACGGAATTTTTACAAGACATATCCGCATCATTTGACCAAGATCAAGGTATCGCTGTGGACACCTTACTAATGGTATATCTGTTATTTGCAGATGACCTTGTCCTTTTTTCAGAATCTGCCGAGGGATTACAAAAACAGCTAACTGCCCTGTATTCATATGCTTCCCTATGGCATATCATAGTTAGCATTCCTAAAACAAAAGTTCTTATCTTTAATGAACGTTACACAACAGTATGCGGAAGCTTCCACTATGGTGATAACATTATAGAAAAGGCTGAACAATATAAATACCTTGGTGTAGTGTATAGCACCAAGTCCGCTAATAACGTGTTAAAACAAACTTTTTCTCATCTTGCTTCCCAAGCTGGGAAAGCAATCTTTGCTCTACGTAAACAGTCCCGTCCTGTGGTCGGTAAATTGTCACCCACTATTGCGTTCAAGGTATTTGATTGCCAAATATTGCCCATACTAGAATATGGAAGTGATATATGGTATACAGGCGATGATGTTAACGATCTGGAAAAAATCCATCTAAAATTTATTAAATCCACACTTGGCGTTAGAAAGCAAACACCTACTCCTGCAATATATGGGGACACGGGTCGATTTCCACTGATCATCCGGCAACACATAAAAGCTGTAAAATATTGGTGTAGAATTCTAAAATTATCTCTGAGCCATCCAGTCAGAAATGCCTACAATATGCTACTTGAGCTAGATGCCATTGGCTTCACGAACTGGTGTTCCCGTATTCGCTCTGTCCTCGAACGAACCGGGCTTGATCAAACTTGGGAATCACAGAATATTGGGGATACAAATAAATTCATGCTTTCATTTAAAGAATCAATAGTTAGGATATTTACACAGCAGTGGAGAAAAGATATTGAGAGCTCGAGTAAGCTGCGCACATATGCATTAGTAAAAAAATATTTCTGTGTTGAACCATATATCTTGCACATAAGGGGGAACCACCTCATAACAGCAATGGCGAGATATCGAATGAGCTCACATGATCTAAATATAGAAAGAGGACGATTCAATAATCCAATCACTCCAAAAAATCAGCGAATATGCACAAGGTGTCAATTAAACGAAATTGGCGATGAAATACATCTTCTTCTCCACTGTTGCGCTATGAAGAATGAACGCGAAATCTTGTATGATTCTGTAGCCGCAATTATCAATATACAACCGACAAATGAAATGTTTTTAGGAATTATGACATCTAGAGACATAACAGTGGTGAAGTCACTAGCGCAATTTATTTATGGTTGCTTTAAACAAATTAAGGGCTAAAACTACTGAGTATAATAAATCTGTCACCTGTCGCTATATTATTCATATTATCATGCCCTCATGATCTGACTTGGGTATTACCACATATCAAGACGGTTGTTGCTCTCGGATCTTATTATTTGGCTTTTTGGGGCCGGTTAGGGACGTTTCCGTCGCCTTTGTTATCAGACGAGGTGGGGCCTTATGGAGGATTTCAGAGTTGCTAAGTCAACTGATTTTCTCCATGAGGTCGGGAATGTTTTTCTTCGATTGTAACACCGAGTATGTGGTTCTAACTAGGTCGTGATTGAAACAGTTTGAATTAAACAATATAGTGAATTATAAAAAGGCTTAATGTTTTTGTGCGAGGGCCATGTCCTGTGTGAATTGCACAAATAATTTTTAACCGCCATTACTACTGTTATTACGTCGTTAAGTTTGCACCACTAGGTGGGAATCTCCGCGCTCATAGCGACTGTGCTTGCATGGTCACGTGACACGGAGCTACCTGTTTATGCCATATTTATTGTACTTGCATGATATTATATTTAATTTTAAAAAATACCATATAATTTTTACCATTGGCTTATTGCACACTCCAGTTACTGTAGCATAATCATGCACTTGTATATATTTTAGGTTTCTACGCTTTCCAGAGTGTCTTTTTTGCTACTATATATAATTAGTATGTCATACGTAGTAGCTATTTTATCTCTGGTTTTGGTGCGGGAAACAAAATGATAGACCTCTATGTTATCTTGGCAATGCCTTTTATTTCATTTTTAGTAGTAGTCATTTATATTATCGAAATACCCAGTTTTTATTTTGGCAATGCCACTTAACATGATTTTAGCTGTGTATGTCATACCATGTATATTATCATATGATTTTAACAAACTAACAATCTTGTATATACATGTACATATATCTCTTTCATTTCTATGACAAATAAGTCTGTAATGACTTTTCTTTTCTGTCAATAAAATATCTGTCTGTCTGTCTGTTATGATTGGCAAGTTAATCTTCCTTGCTGTACCGATCCCAGTCCAATAAAATCAGTGTATTCAAATTAGTAAAAATGTGGTATTACATAAGATTCTAGGGCTTGACTATGATCTTATGATAAAATTTTTGCAGTCTCAGATGACCAAGCGTCTCACCAGGTTTATCTTTGTATAAAGCGACTAGAGCGTCTTCACCTGTAGATATCATGTCAGCCTTTGAGCTATTTAGATCATTGAAAACTAGCTCACTGTTCCCGAAATACTGCACTAGTGTCAATACTGCTGTTTTGCCAATCCCGACGCCAGACGTGGTATACCATCCAACAATGTGATGCATAAACGACACATTTCTGTACACTTCTGGACCAACTGTTATTCTCAATAAAGCAATACTCCAGCATTTTGGTGGATGATTTTCTCCCTGCTTTGACTCTGGTCTGAGATATAATTTGTAGATTTGGCATGGAAGCTTACCAATAAGTGGGTTTGTGTCATCGCCAACCACGACTGTTGGGCTTGGTGTTTTCTTGAAGCCGCTATGGTAGTTTGCACTATCAACAAATCTCTTTGTTAAACATGTTAGAAATGATCTTCCCATTTCTCCTTAAAGATCACTGAGTCTGAAACTTGTACAGCTGCACCTGCATAGATACTAGACAGTTTCTGGTGAACTACATCAACACAACAATTGCTGTTCCATAGTGGTTGTTGACATACTTTACTTGATGCTTGCATGTTTCTTCATATGCGCTTCCTTTACACAGAAAGACTCTATGAGGTAAGGTACCTCTATCTAATATAGAATGTTAATTTTGGGTAGTGGTGTGTTATCAGGCATGTGATTCCACAGTGCATCAGCCAGGCTAGATTTAATCGCCCTTCGGGGAGTAAACTTACTATTATAGGGTTGAGGGATAGCTACATACACGTAGTTCTTACTGAAATACATTTGTTAGGTTATCAGTACCCTATCGCTACAAGTCTCTGAAAGATGAGTTAGGTATCAATGTGAATGACCTCGTCTCTCATCTTAGTAAGTCATTAGTACCCTGTCTGGCAGCTAGAAGTCTCTGGAAGAGGAGTTATGCATCAATCTGAATGATCTCGTCTCTTATCTTGGTGAGTCATCAGCACCCTGTACTGCAGCTACAGGTCTCTTGAAGAGGGGTTGAGAATCCAACATCCATGTGAATGACCTCGTCTCTTATCTTGATGGTATCGGGGTTGCTGAGGTGACATATCTGAGCTTTCGTTTTTAATGAGTGTAGTACCACGGTTTTCCCTACCATATCTGTTTGTTTTTTCTCACCATCTCCTGAGTACGATAAAAATTCACTGAGACATCACCTGTTATATCTGACGCGATTCTATGCAATGTTTAATTCTAAGAGAAAGGACTTCTTGGTATCAGATACTACATAAACTTAAGGGTGTCCTTTTATTGTCGTGTGCATGTGAAACATCTTTGTGTTGCACACTGGTTGTGTATGAAACATCAGTCACGGCTTGTATGGCAGAATTAACATGAGTAGGGGAGACCCAGGAGGATTTGGACACAAGGTGCATTTTTTCACCCTCAATATTTCAATGGCTGCTTTACTCATTTTGTGTAGTTCAATTTCATGGCAAATGCCTCTGTTGCTCGAGAATTGGTCTATTTACAGATTTCCATGCTGTTGGGTGCATTTGGACAGAAGATCATGGGAGGATCTGGACACTTTTCAGGGAGGGATTGGACACTTGGGAGAGGATTTTGACGATATCCATACCCTCCCCAAACCACTTGTCCAAATCCCCCTCACAGTATGAAATTCATTATCCCAATAAAATGATTTTCAGGATTCTAGTTATTGATACTGAATATGTCTCAATGGTGTTATTCTTCTGCATAGAATGTTCAAAAAACATATGGCTATCCATAGGCATAGTGAGTCTCTTTCTTTAGACAAAAGATGAGCTTTATCACATGAACATGGTATGAGAAAAATGTAAAAAAGCTGGCAATGTCCAAATCATCCTGAGTCTCCCATACAAGCCGGAGTTGAGAGCAACCATACGAGACGCGGCGATTCATTCATGCCACTTCCTCTCGTCAAACGATCTGTAGTTTTGAGGTTTCTCATCAACACTTAATCAATAATTAAGTCAGTCGACAAGTCAGCTCAGAGCCTGTCATTTCTTCTGATAACATGGTGGCCATCATAGTGATGGGTGATCAAAATACGTGAAATTTTACGCAAATCGGCATTCGTCATATACGACAATCCCATTTATGTTGTCAAGAGACGGTCTGAGATTCCTTGACCCTAAAAACATATGATTAGACACCAAAATCATGATTCTACATTGATTATTAGCCGAGATATTGCCAAAATATGACTTAGTCAATTTTGTTTGTGGCCTTTTGGATTTATGCAAATTAGGCACTCTTCCACTACTTGGTGACTTTTAATATGTTTTTCTATGACACTTTCTGAGACTATTGGTGAAGGAATTATTTCTGTTGCAATTAGTGGTGGGTCATTTCATAGTTTTCCTGGACTACCTGGGAAACACGACACTGCGCCGTTGATGAATTAATGTTGTGCCGTGGTCTTCGACGCTGGCAGGAACAATAAAGCAGCATTGGTGGGATGTATCGTGTTTGTTGGACGTGCCCATTGTCGGCGCTGAGGGGAATCACTGCAAGTGTACACAAATTGTATGCTTCACGGCGTTACAAATGAAATGAATTGAAATGAATCGGGCTTTAGGCCACCTTTGTGCACATATAGGCTAAACTGGGCCAGGAGAACCTCCTGAGGATGGTGAGATGATTGAGATGACACTGTCCTCCAGACACAGGATTCGAAATTCGAGCCCTGGCGGTCTGAGGCCGAGCACGCTACCTCTCGGTCACGGAGGCTCCCCACAATACTAACTTTCACACGTGGATGGGGAAGAAACAATTTCGTTTCTTTCAAACCGCCGAGACCGGGAACCGATCACGGTGTTACAACACTGGTTTAGGATTTAATCAAACTTATGGTTTATTAACACGATGCTAACCTTGCTTTTGGCATACGGGCTAATTATTTTTAAAACACTGTTTTACTTAACACTGTGTTAAGCCTAAACTTCGTGTTAGCTAAACTAGCTTCGGGCATACGGCCCTTAGTGTAGAAGTATTTAATTCGAAATAAACATATTCAGTGTGTAACAAGCCCCGTCTTTTCATCCCTGGGAGATGAGGTTTACCCAGTGTGCAGTGGGCCCCTCGTCCTAAACTAAGCCTAAAATATGAGGTTTACCCAGTGTGCAACCAGCTCCTCATCCATCCTAATTACGATGGATAATAATGAGGTTTAGCCACTGTGAAATGGGCCCCTCACCCCTCCTAATATATGAGGTTTACATAGTGTGCAGTCGGCCCCTTATCCCTGACACTGCCTCAGAGATGATGTTTACAAAGTGTGCAGTGGGCCCCTCATCCATGAGTATGAAGTTTGCCAGTGTGCAGCCAGCCCCTTTTAAGGATTAGGTTTAGCCAGTGTACAATGAGTCCCTCCCCCCCCCCCCCGCCTGGGAGATGAGATTTACCTTCTGTGCAGTGGGCCCCTCATCCCTTCGGAGATATAAGGCTTACCATTCCTAGCGTAGAAAGTTGAGGTTTACCTAGTGTACAGTGGGCCCCTCATCCCTGACTCTGCCTGAGAGATGAAGTTCATCCAATCTGCAACCAGCCCCACCTACAGCCCCTACTTCTCCCTGAGATGAAGCTTACCAGTGTGCAACCAGTCTCTCATCCCTCCTGAGAGATAAGGTTTTTTCAGTGTGCAATATTAACACCGTAATAAAACAATGATCTTTAAAACTTAGATTACTATCAAGGTATTTTGCTAATTTTCTCTCTTACTCCCATTTATCCACCTAGCTTTTCTAGCCTAGATAACGTTAAGCCTAAGTTTCGTAAATATCTGCTTTGAAAATTCATCTGTCTAAAATATATTTCAATTTGTAGCATTTGCTGGGTCTAGCTACAGAAGAAAATATATCATACACATGTGTGGCACCAGATGGTTAACATGGGTAATATGGAAGGTTAATATAGGAGAAATATGATACTCTAGTCACAGAGGTTTGAGACACGTGATACTATAGACACCAGATGGTTAAAATACTTGATACTCCAGCCTCCGGACAGTTAAAGCAACACAATCAGGCTAAAATCATTAAAAAATCCTTAATTTTTTTTGGCTTCTGTATATGGCCATACTATGTGAACATGTCCATAGACTAGTATTGCGTATGTTTTTTAAATTTTGTGTTACGTATTTATCAGTTAAGCGAGAAATAAATACGCGATTTAATTTCAGACATGCATGGCTAAATTAAGAAATACAGGAATAACTGATAAAAGGGGCTTTCCGCACCCTTGCTACGTTGCCACAGCAACTCAAAATTTAAAAGACTTCCGCGATTCTAGTCTATGGACATATTCACATATTAAGAAAGTAGGCCTATATTAAGAAGCCGAAATAAAATTATTGATTTTTTAATGATTTTAGCCTGATTGTGTCGGCTTTAATACAGAAGACATGTAATACTCTAGGCAACAGAAGGTTAACATTAGATAAATATAAAAGTCTAGTCACAGAAGATTAATATTTGAGACACGTGATATCAGAGACCCCACAGGAAAAATACATGTGTTACTCCAGTCCGGAAAGGATTAATAAATGATACTCTAGGTATGAGAATTTTAATATAGAAGAAATATGGTAATCTAGTCCACAGAGCGGTGATACACGAGACACACGTGATGCTATCGACCCTCTGGACCTCAGGGGCTAATACACATCAAACTGTAGCCTATAAAGGGTTGATAAATAACATCTATGAAGCTCTAGGCATGAATAGGTTAAAATAAGATAAACATGATAGTGTAGTCTACAGAGGGTGCAGACATAAGAAACGTGATACTCTAGACCACAGAGGGTTAATACTTGCGATAGTCTAGTCAACAGAGGGTTAATAAATAAGCCATGTGATACTCCAGACATCAAAAGGTGAATACAGAAGAAATCTGATAGTATAGTTCCCAGAGAGTTAATATTTGAGACACGTGATACTATCGACTCTCCGGACATCAGAAGGTTAATACACGTAATACTCCAGCCTATAGAGGGTTAATAAATAACATATGTGATGATTTAGGTATCAGTAGGTTGAAATAAGATAAACATGATAGTGTAGTCCACATAGGGTGAATATATTCAAAACGTAGTACTCTAGACCACAGAGGGTTAATACTTGCGATAGTCTAGTCAACAGAGGGTTAATAAATCAGAAATGTGATACTCCAGACACCAAAAGGTTAATATAGAAGAAATAGAATAGTTTAGTCCACGTAGGGTTAATAATAGAAAGACGTGATACTACATACTCTCTGGACCTCAGAGGGTTAATACATGTCAAACTCTAGCCTATAGAAGTTTAATAACTAACATTTATGATGCTCTAGGCATCAGTAGGTTAAAATAAGTTAAATATGATAGTGTAGTCCACAGAGGGCTAACACATTAGAAACGTGATACTCTAGACCACAGAGGGTTAATACGTGTGATACTTTAGTCCACAGAGGCTTAATAAATAAGACATGTCATACTCTAGGCATCAGAAGTTTAACATTTAGAAATATGGTAGTCTAGTCCACAGAGGGTTAATACATGAGACATGTCATGCTCTAGACCCCAGAGAGTTAATACAAGTGATACACTAGAATGGATAGTGATAATACATAAGATATGTGATATTATAGGCATCAGAATGTTAATATGGGAAAAATCTGATAATCTCATCTCTTGGGGATGAGGGGCTCAGCTGCACATTGTGTAAACTTCACCCCGGGAGAGTGAAGGGCTCGCAACACACCGTGTGAACCTCATCTTTCAGCCTAGTTATGGATGAGGGGCCCACTGCACACTGACCAAACCTCATCCTTAGGATGGATGAGGGGCTCGTTGCACACTGGGTAAACCTCATCTTGCAGGGCCAGGTAGGGATGATGGGCCCACTGCACACTGGATAAACCTCGTCTCTCCAGAGGGATGAAGGGTCCACTGCACACTAGGTAAACCTCCGATCTCAGGGGAGATGAGGGGCCCACTGCACACTAGGTAAACCTCCTCTCTCTGTGTAAACTCCACCCTGAGAGAGTGAAAGGCTCGCTACACACTGGGTGAACCTTATCTTCCAGGCCCAGTTATGGATGAGGGGCCCACTGCACACTTCCGGCTAAACTTCATCTTCAGGAGGGATGAGGGCTCGCTGCACACTGACTAAACCCTTATCTATCAGAAGGGATGAGGGGCCCACTGCACACTAAGTACACCTCATCTGTTAGGAGGGATGAGGGGCCCACTGCATACTGGCTAAACCTCATTCTTAGGATGGATGAGGGGCTGGTTGCACACTGGGTAAACCTCATCTTTCAGGGCCAGTTAGGGATGAGGGGTCCACTGCACACTGGGTAAACCTCATCTCTCAGGCAGTGTTAGGGATGAGGGGCTCACTGCACACTGGGTAAACCCCCTTTCTCAGAAGGGATGAGGGGCCCACTGGACACTAGGCAAACCTCATCTATTAGGCAGAGTCAGGGATGAGGGGCTCATTGTACAATCGATAAAACTCATCTTTCAGGAGGGATGAGGGGCCCACTGCACACTAGGTCAACCTAATCTCTTAGGAGGGACGAGGGGCCCACTGCACACTAGGTAAACCTCATCTCTCAGGATAGATAAAGGGCTGGTTGCACACTGGGTAAACCTCATCTTTCAGACAAAGTTAGGGATGAGGGGCCCACTGCACACTGGGTAAACCTCACCTATCAGGCAGAGTCAGGGATGAGGGGCTCACTGCACAATCGATAAACCTCATCTCTCATGAGGGATGAGGGGCCCACTGCACACTTGGTGAACCCCATCTTTTAGGAGGGATGAGGGGCCCACTGCACACTAGGTAAACCTCATTTCTCAGGAGGGCTGAGGGGTCCACTGCACACTAGCCAAACCTAATCCTTAGGAGGGATGAGGGGCTTGCTGCGCACTGGCTAATCCCTTATCTCTCAGAAGGGATGAGGGGCCTACTGCACAGTAGGTAAGCCTCATCCTTAGGAGGGATGAGGGGCTGGTTGCACACTTGTAAAGTTCATCTCACGGGGATGAGGGGCTGGTTGCACACTGGGTAAACTTCGTCTCTCAGGAGGGATGATGGGTGGTTGAACACTGGATAAACCTCATCTCTCAGGAGGGATGAGGGGCTGGTTGCACACTGGTAAACTTCATCTCTCAGGGATGAGGGGTTGGTTGCACACTAGGTAAATTTCATCTTTCAGGTTCAATCAGGGATGAGGGGCTGGTTGCACACTGGGTAAACCTCATCTCTCAGGAGGGATGAGGGGCCCACTGCACAATCGCTAAACCTCATCCTTTGAAGGGATGAAGGGCTCGCTGCACATTGGGCAAACTTCATCTGTCATGAATTAGGTGATACTGGTACAATGAATGCTCCCAACGTCACCTGGCCCCGGAGTGCCAGATGGAACATACTCCACTCATCGATGTAGTTGTTTTTGAAAATTAGAACTGCGAACATATTTATTGTGCTAGTCGAATGGACCCAGTGTAATGCTTTTTTTGACAACCAATAAGAAACCTCGTTACATCATTCACCGGGTGCCCAAGGACACTTTAATTATCTTGCATACACCACAGCGGGCTGTATAACTCCTAATTTCCCTTTATTTCGTCCGCCACGGTGTATCGAAGGCACACAATTAGCGGTTCCACGCTCCGTCACGGGACATGGAAGAGGATTTAACTGTTATTTGCCCCGCCACGGGTAATCCAACGCACTTTTCTTGCCTTGTGTGCCCCGTGACGGGGCAGATAGACCTAAACATTTTTTTTGCAAAATGAAGTTTACTTTGTGCCAGAATGTAATTTTAGTAACTGCCTTTGGTATTTCTTTGCATTGAGGATTATGTTTATTTCATATTAAAAAAATGGAGCCTTTAAGGCGTTTATTGGTCTAGATGGTCTTGTCGATTAATAAGGTATCTTAGAGCAAGGTGGGTTGGACAAGTATTATACGCTGATCATAGACATTTTTCACCCTGAAAACAAGGAATATATAAGACTTATATATTCCTTGCTGTAAACAACACTTTCAACCCTTTCACCGCTAAGCACGACTATAATCGTTTTTAATCCATTTTTTCGACCGATAAAATCAGTGTTATTCAGAATTAAGTGATCATATAAACAAACAAAAATTCAACCATTTGACGTTATGGGTCGCGATACAGCGAGGCACAACTTTGAGTAGGTACACATTTAAATTATATAATATAATAGCACAGTTAGGCGATAACGTGGATGGATTGATGAGGGTTGATGAGAGTCAATTCTTGATATAAAACGAAAGGGTGCATTTTCCCACATTGTTATTCAGTAAGTAAGATGTGGACGGAAGACGTGCAGCTTTCCAGCGCTCCTATAAGGGATCTGCCTAATTATTGGGGTGTGTTTTCTGGCGCCCGTGAAACACTGCCAGAAAAGAAATACAAGCTCCCGCCTGGACCAGCTGCGCTGCCAATTTTAGGCGATTCTATACGTACATGTAAGTAAATCGAGATATCTGATCTGCCTTATTTCTTCACGTGTTTTCATTTTAATTTGACATTGCTATTCACTCCAAGCAGTATTCTCACGGAGCTCAAACGCTGGATAGTTCACCACTGCAATTGAGTGTATGGTTTACCAGATATCAGGCATATCAAGTTAATAATGGCTGATGGTCGGCCAATGAAGTAGGTCAAATTTAATAAACCCAAAAAGCACATCTAGAGCCCTAAGGGAGGTGTGCAATATGAAATAAATGAAAATGAAATAAATCCACCAATGGGTTTCCGAGACCTGCTCCGACAACGAAATGTGGCCGGAAATCTGGCATATTAATTAAAATAAAAAAGCTAATTATGGTCAATGGTCGGCGATTTGATAAGGTAAAATAACAAAAAAAAAATAGCACATCTATATCCCCCGATGAATGTGTGTGTGCACAATTAAAGAGATCTTCTCTGGAAACAAAATGCGGACAGGTGGGTGGCGGGTCGGACGGATGGACGTGTCGCATGACGACAACAGGCATCAGTCAAAATTTTGGCTGAGTACTAAAAAGCTCGGGTTTTTGTGAATGAACGGTATATTTTAGGTTTCTGATTATAATGTCTGATGTCGTTTACACAACTTCTTTGTATACTGTATATTAATTCATGCAAATGACGCCACTTGTGGCTACACATATGACACACAGTTTAAAAACAGGTTTTAATAACAAATTATGAGGATGATTTTATACGGGTAAGTTATGTTCGTTCTGTGTCATGTAGAACGTCGAATGCTCGTTGTACAAGGCGTATGTATGTTTGTTATAAATACATTCCTGTGAGCGTGACAGAGCCCGAATACTCGTGCAAGTTACGATATATCGTAGGCTTCAGATTGGTCGATATATCGTAGGCTTCCGATAGGTCGAGATGGCTATCTCGACCTATCCGAAGCCTATGAGTACGAGAATACGGGCCCAGAACTTTAGCGTTCCCGTTATAATAATCTTGTTACTTTTGCGTTGGCACTGGTCAGTAGCAAGCTGAATTATTGTAAATCTTTTACAACATAGTCGTAACTACAATATCATCGAAAGCACAGATCTATCACTCCTAAAACGTATTTTTCTATGGTGATAGTAGAAGAAACTAACTCTACGTGAAATATGTATTGTCAAGTATCAAATATTGTATGAAAATTTAAAAAAAATAAAAATTGTAGAATAGTTCGCAAATATGATGTTGATGAATGAGCATTAAAATAATTGGGTGAGCAAAAAAAAATATATTTTTATTGTAATTTTCAGGAAACTTGGCGAACTCAAACATTCAGAAATGAGCATCAATTTATCGAGTTCTTAAAAGAAAAGTTGGTTTATTTTAGCGAGAAAAAATGGATAGAAACAATACAGAGTAGTAGAAGATATGGTATCTAAAACTCAACTAAAAGTTTTCGTTATAAAGACATATATATCAGTGTTGTGAATAGTAAGTGTCATGGAATAATATTCGCCCGTTTTAGAATGGGGATAAGTAATATCTTCACCATAAATGTAGATTTTTAGTTGACGAATCACTTGTATGTCCTCTATGTATAGAGGAAGGTGAAGGTGAACTTTTATCACAATGCCATGTGATTTAATATTGTGTGAGCCTCCGTAACCGAAAAGTAGCGTGCTCGGCCTCAGACCGCCAGGACTCGAATCCTGTGTCTTGAGGGAAGTGCCACCTCATTCATCTCACCATCCTCAGAAGGTTCGCCTGGTCCAGTTTAGCCTACATGTGCACAAAGATGGCCTAAAACCTCATTCATTTAATTTACAATGCCCTGTATATCATGACCTCAGCTTAAAAAAATTGCACCCGTTTGACAGTCCACCAAGAGAAGGAACATCTCAGAATGTTTCAGCTACTGAAGATCATTGTTTAATCCAAGGTGTTAGTTTGTATGTATATCACGCATTCCAGAGAAGTAAAATTTGTATATTTGAAAATCATCAGCCATTTTATGCTTAATCAGGTATTATTTGTACACTATTGTATAAACTGTTCGTATGTATTGTATCTTTGAAAAGGACCGACCATGGCCTATCAAATAAACCAAATAAACCAATCAACATGCCAGAACAGCATATCGCTAGATTACAACGCGTTCAGAACTGCCTCGCTAGAGTGGTAACGGCCGGAAGGCCCAACGTTTTAGTCAATCCGTTCATGCTCATATTCTAAAACCATTACATCGGCTTCCTGTCAAGTTTCGCATTCCTTTTAAAATATGCACAATAATTCTTCGACCCCTAAAAGACAACCAACCTGCATATCTGGCTGACTCACTTGTTCGGCCGAAATGCTGAAAATTTCCACGCTACACAAATTCAAGTAGATTTGTTAATCCACGGTATACCAACCACATACTGGGACAAGACCTTTCTCTATAGCTGACCCAGCCTTATAAAACGCTCTGCCTGTTATGTGCCCATAAGCAATGTACCCAAACTATGTACACAAACAATGGTTCAAACATTAATTGCATCATTATAATTGATGTGAAATGCACTTTTGGGCAAATGAATTAGTTTGAATTTGAAAAAAAATGAAATAAAAGCCGTCACCATCCCAGAAAAACATCAGTGTAACAATGTAGAACGCTGGCCCAACATTGGCCCAGCATGTGTTCATATCACTGGTGTTTGCTGGAAGGGTAGGTATGGTGCTGTGTGAAAACCCACAACATTTGTGTATTATTTTAAAATGGTTACTTTACCTCGTTACATGCATTTGTATTTGAAAGCTGTGTGAAATAATGTCCAAGTAATTCAAATGATCCAAATTATTGTCATTTTAGCTATCTCAAAGTCATCTACTTACTGTTTGCTGAAACATGCATACTTACATAGGCCTACAAAGTCTGCTTAGTAACTGCTTATTTTACAAGTGAGCAGTTACTGCCTCTTGGCTTTGTATATCAGTACAGTGCTATATGACTGACAGAGTAAAGTCTACATGTGTATGTAATCATTTTTATTTTCAGGTATGAACTGCCAATGATGAAAGGGGAGTGGATAGCTTCACTGGTGGCATCTTTCAACGCTTTGGTAGCCGGGTTTGTTATGGGTTATACATCTCCAACAATACCCCAACTAGAAGGCGGCATGCTGTCTCGCAATCAGATATCTTGGTATGGATCATTAGCCGTATTGGGGGCCACGTTAGGTGGCTTACTATGTCAGCTGTTGGTTGATGGATATGGACGAAAACCAGCTATGGTGATGTGTGCATTGCCATACGCCATCGGCTGGGTGTTGATTGATGCTGCTGATAATACGTACATGCTCTATGCTGGCAGGTTCATCACAGGAATATCTTTTGGTATGGCCATCCCGACCACCTCAATTTATGTCAGTGAAGTGGCCACTGCAAATAATCGTGGCATGCTATCCATGCTGAATAATATCCTACAGATGGTGGGGTTACTTCTGGTCTATGGATTGGGGGTGATACTTGATTGGCGATGGCTTGCTGTAACTCCATTGTTTGTTACATTTGTAACCATTTGTTTTATAGTGAAGTTACCAGAGTCTCCTCGATATTTAATTTTGAAATCTCGGTATGAAGAAGCGAAGGAATGTTTGAAGTGGCTTGGTAGATCTGAAAAAGAGTGTTTTCAAGAGATGAAAATTATAAATCAATCTTTTAGTGAGGAACTGGATGCAAAAAATTCTGCCCAAACAAATGGATCCAACTTTTATGTAAATATCGTATATCTCATCACACTTATGATTTTGACAGAAGCAACGGGAACAATGGCAATATTTTTTTATGGAGAGCTTATCTTGATTGAGGCCGGATACAGTGGCAAAGCGGGGATCGGGCAAGTGATCCTGGGAGGTGTCCGTGTGATGTTCTCTCTACTAGCAGGGCCACTAACAGATATAATAGGTAGAAAAACACTGCTTCTAATATCAGGAGGGGTCATGATGTTGGCAAATCTATCTCTGGGACTCCATTTTTATTTTAGGGAGCACCACCAATGGCAGTCTAATTGGCTACCTTTGTGTAGCTTGCTGGTTGATGTAGCCGCATACTCTGTGGGCTGGG
The DNA here is from genome assembly GCA_964017125.1 of Flabesymbios commensalis. Lineage (NCBI taxonomy): Eukaryota > Metazoa > Annelida > Polychaeta > Terebellida > Flabelligeridae > Flabesymbios > Flabesymbios commensalis. The sequence continues at coordinate 23,625,807 of OZ024913.1, read as the reverse complement.
GACCCATTCCCTGGATATACCAGGCAGAACTATTTGATATTAAAACACGTGGCATATCTGCTACTATTGGATCTTTTACAATCTGGACCACCGCTTTCCTGGTGTCGCTGGCGTTCATTCCTCTGCAGTCAACATTACATGCGTACGGTGTATTTTGGTTGTTCGCTGCTATATGTATGTTGTCATGTGTTTTTGTTGTGATGTTTTTACCAGAGACAAAACAGAAAACATTGGAACACATCACCACATCAGGTGTGAAAAACGATGCTTATGATGTGGAGAGTACTAGCTTATAATGTGATTCAATATTCGGTATTTGTATTATCATGATTCACAAGTATGTACACGAAAGAGAGCTTAATGTAACAGAAATTAAAAAAAATATTTGATGTATGTGGTGATTTGCTTAGTTGGATATAATACTAAATAATGTACTAAATCCTTTACTAAATAATATACTAAATCATTTTGTTCACTGGGATTAGTGTGTGAAAGATAATAGGAATTGAAAGTCAGTGGGCAAAGGAGGCCATACTGTATGGTCTTTGTATTAAAATCATATGGCCCCATTTGCCCTGGCTCGATCACTTTTCCCAAGAGGTAGAGGTGGGAAACTACATCTCTTCTCTCTCCCCAAAGTGATCACCTGACTAAAGTAATGACTAGAAAACAAAGGCATAATGTATCACCCAAAACAATGAATTTTAAGACGAAATCACATAAATTCACAAAGAGAATCATAAAAATATACAAGCTTATTATAAAAGAGAATTATAAAAATATAAAAGCTTATTATAAAATATCGTGTTATTGACAACTCGTACCACGGACATCTCGTAAGTAGACAACTCGTACCATGCCTTCTGATATAAGCAAACAACTATTACCTAACGGGACAACTCGCACCACACTTAAGCTAGTATCTCACCAAGAAACGACTGTTTGGCGAGTGATAGTTACTCTGACGACTGCGTTGTTGAACGTCTGCTTGACGAATTTGTCAAAATATTAAGCGATTGTGATCTATAACGACTGCATTTAGACTATGCTCCGACCTTGTAGCAAATGAAGCGATTACCAATTCCGCATTTCTGGCAATCAACATAGTGCCAACGTATTGTGCCTGCTTGGTAGTAATATTAAGTTATGCTCCTTCGGCTCTTGATATGCTGAAGTATATTATTATATAAATATCTTGGAAGGTGACTTTTATAGGGTTACTATTTATCCGTTTATTTGATCCAGGTTTTTTTTTCAAAAGTTAATAACAAATGTTATATTATGAGCTATTATTATGTTTGGTTTCTTGATGTCGGCAGGTCATCAACAAGTATTTGAAAAAGTCTAATGGAAAATAAATCCCGACCGTATTCTATTTTAATTTTATTTCGTTCTATTATATTGGTGTTTAGATAACCACATAAAAATAACGGTCTAACGTCGATTTAATGGTTCAATTCAATAATACTGGCCAAACATTACCCGAACATTGGCAAGTGGCAATGGAGATTGGAAATTGTCATGTTATGTAACAGCATGGTCTTTTTCAAATAGGTAGTTGTTTGCTGTTTGGCTGTACACAGCTACCCAGCAAACACAATGCATTCACACTGTGTCGCTCAAGGTTGGTCCACCGTCTGCGATGCTGGACCAGCATTGGGCCGACAATGGATCTGTCTCGTGGTTGCAAAGCAGAAACGAAATACCGTACGCATTGTTTCAGTTGTAGCCTATACGTTTTCTTTGTACAGTTTCACACGTAGGCCATGTATCTTCTATCGTAATAGAGAGTACTGGTAGACTTTCTTGGAAATGAGGTTAGGGGGTGATATTGCATCAGTGCGGGTGTATTCAGCTCTAATGATGTAATATAGATGCTGACCCGAGGCTGGTTTGATGATGAGTCAACGTGACAACCGATGGCCCAACATCGACCCGGCGCTGGGTCAGCCTCTCACGTTTTGCAGGTCATACTTTGTTTGATATTGTGAATATCACGATAGTTAATCAAGATAGAGAGTCAATGTTTGTTCATAGATTCTGGTATATATTTATATTCTTTAAAAAGGTTATTGCTGTGTAAATACGCTAATGTAAATTTTCTAATAAAGTCGATCTAAATCTACCAGTATTTAGAAATGTCGGGTCTTGGATTTGATAATACATGTATTTTGAAGAATATGCTTACATTGTCACTGTTTAAAATTTATTTTACGCAAGCATGTTTCCAAGGGGTGTAGGAGAGTAGAGAGTAAATACCCAACAAATGCGAGATGTTGGCCTGATGTTGGTTTAGAGCTTTTCCACCGTCTGTGACCTGGCCCACCATCGGGTCAACGACTCTGTTTTTTCTGGATGTATGATGTGCTACATACATTATACAGTTATAGTACATTTTTATATGTACATATGCACAGAAGGTTGGCCCTACAGTATTTCCAATGGTTAATTATATTTGTTCTTGTATTAATTTTCATATTGATTGCTTAAGGAAACGTTATCCAGGACAACTTTATAAGTCAGATCTGGCATTGCTAGACTAAGGTATATTTAGGGAGCTGGTCATAATTTAATTTAACTTAAATATATAAAATTGACTAATTTTGTTTTTTTTACGTTACCACTATAGTAAGTGGACATGCCTAGCGTACGCGGGACGTCGCCTCATGGTTTGGATCAGTGTTGGTCCGGACATGGGTCGACGGCTCTGTTTGCTGGGTATAGTAGCCTAAAGGTTGAATGTTGACAACCCGTATGGGAATCAACATACTATATAATTTGCTTTGGCTGTTTGCAGCGACAACGTTTGAGTCAAGGGGTACAAAAGTAAGACAACACCGTGTACATGTACCAAAAAATAATATAGCGACGTTGTATAGTTGGAGCAGAAAACATAAAAACAAGCCACAGATTAAAAATGAATGTATTATCAGATTATTAGTTGAATGTAGATATTATAAGGATAACCAAACGGTGATGGTGATCAAACCATATGAAGAACTTAGAAAATATTTTATCGAAGAAAAAAGGATATTATTAAGCCAACAATTTCTTAAAATCTACAACGTTAAAATAATTGTAGTGTATACATGGAATGTTTATATTCTTTTAAATGGCAGAGTTTAATCTGAAGATATATCTTTCAATGTGAGAGGTTTAAACAATAAGATAAAGCGCATAGGTTTTTTTGAATGGCTAAAATCAAAACACTTTGATATATGTTTCATTCAAGAGTCTTTTAGTACAAATGAGATAGAAGATACATTGAGGAAAGAGTGGGGGGTCATATAGAATTCAACTCTGGGTCCAATAATTCTAGGGGGGTGGCAATTTTGTTTAGACCCAATTTGGATTATGAAATAACAAGTAGATATAGCGATAACATTGGGCGGGTGCTCTGGCTTAGCATAAAACTAAAAGAAAGGCTTTGTTCGCTGGTTAATATATATGCGCCAAACGGAGAAGCTCCACAAATACATTTTTACAACCACCTGCATAATATTTTTGAAAAATATTTTGAACAGAATGCAAGAGAGAATCATTTATATTTTTTAGGAGATTTGAATTATATATCAAATCCTCAACTTGACCGAAAAGGTGGTTGTCCTATAGGGGGGCAAAAATATAAAGAAATAAGTACACGTCTTAATAACATTTTTTCTTCATATAACTTGCAAGACGTGTGGTGAATAAAAAAGCCCACAAAACCAGCTTTTACATGGAGAAGACAAACTCCTCGTAGATTACTCGTATATTTCTGATTCTTTGTTCGATACCGTGACAGAATGTGACATTTTACCTCCAGTTTTTGGAAGTGATCACTCTCCAATTAAAATAACAATTAAAAGTTTACAAAACTGTCAGAAAGGTAAAGGCCACTGGAAAATAAACAACACATTTTTAGAAGAGCCAGATTATATAAATATAATTAAAAGAGAGCGCATCGGCTGGTTAAAAGAAATAGAAACATTTACAAATCCAAGATTAAAATGGGAATATTTGAAATTTAAAGTAAGAGAAACATCTATAAAATATGGTAAAGAAAGGGCTAAAGCAAAACATAAGGAAGAAAAGGAGTTAGAGGAACGAGTTAAACATTTACAAGAAGAAGTAGACAACAGTATAAATGATACAGAACGTGGAAATTTATTAACTTCCCTAAATGAGTGCAAAAACAAACTTCCAAGATTTTTTTAGTCACAAGGGTTATTATTTTTTAGACACAAGGGTTATTATTGCGGTGCAAAGCACAATATTACGAGGAGGGTGAAAAAAATACAAAATATTTTCTTAATTTAGAAAGAAGAGAAAATATTTAAAAAACAATGAATAAATTACAAAAATCAGACGGTACATCCACAACTAATCAAAAGGAAATCCTGGAAGGTCAGGCAAAGTTTTATTCAGCTTTATATAAATCGAAATATACAATAAATAAAAGTGATATATTAACTTATCTAGATAACATTTAAATTCCGAAATTAAGTATTGAAGAAAATAACTTTTGTGACGGTGATCTGACAATCGATGAATGCTATGACACGTTAAAGACTTTTAGTGCAAATAAAACACCTGGGAACGATGGGTTGTCTGTAGAATTTTATAAACACTTTTGGTGCTGGATAGGTAAACCTATGGTTCAGTGTTTTAATACAGCGTTCACAAAAGGAGAATTGAGTACGTCTCAACGTAAAGCAGTCATAACGGTTTTAGATAAAGGTAAAGACAGATCACTAATTGAAAATTAGCGACCAATATCTCTTTTAAATGTGGATTATAAAATAATATCAAAAATTATAGCTAACAGATTAAAAGTTGTTTTACCCAAATTAATTCACCATAACCAAGTGGGCTTTATTACAGGGAGAAATATCGCAGAAAATCTTAGAGCAATTAGTGATATTTTTGACTACACAAAAGATTTCAACGTTCCGGGAATTTTGATATCTGTTGATTTTCACAAAGCGCTTGATTCACTGGAGCATACATTTTTATATGCTGTCCTTGAAAAATTTAACTTGGGACCAATTTTTTGTAAATGGGTTTTGCTGTTTTATACAAGCATTTCCAGTTGTGTAATAAATAATGGCACAACTTCAACATATTTCGCAGTCGATAGAGGGGTACGCCAAGGTGACCCACTCTCTCCTTATTTATTCGTTTTAGCGGTAGAAATACTAGCACATATGATTCGAGTAAATGAAAATATTAAAGGATTGAAAATTATGAACCAAATGATTAAATTATTACAGTACGCGGATGATACTTTGGGAATTGTCCAAGATGAAATATCAGCAAAACATTTTTTACAGGTTATTATAGATTTTGGACATATTTCAGGGTTGACACTAAATATGACTAAAACCGAGGCAGTGTGGCTAGGAGTAAATCGAAATCGAACACACAAGCCCTTAAATATTAGATGGCCAGCACTTCCGATCAAAGTGTTGGGCGTTTATTTCGGTTATGACAGGGAATAATGCGAAATAAGAAATTTCGGGGATAAAATAGATAAAGCAAAACAGATTATTAACATGTGGAAACAAAGAGATTTGTCGCTTATTGGACGCGTACAAATTATTAAAACATTTATTACTTCCCTATTCGAATATTCTAAATCTGCGGTAGACATACCAGAAACCTATATAAAAGAAGTGGAATCAGTTATATATGCACTTGTGTGGAAGGATAAAAAAGAAAGATTTAAACGTAGGGTTTTGATAAAAAATAAAGAAGAGGGCGGACTTAAAGTTCCATCATTTAAATTTATAGTAGACTCAGTCAAGTTAAAATGGTTTTTACAAATATTTAACAGTGATAGCGAAAAGGTATCAGCACTACTGATTAGACAATTTTTCAAAACAACTAATTTAGATTTATCAGCCGCTATTAAATGTCCAGAATTAAGTACTTGTACAAAATCTGATTTTCCCATCTTTTTATACCAAAACTTTTCAGTTGTGAACTTATAGAAACTGAACCTTGTAGGAAAGAATTGTTTATTTGGTATAACCCTGGGATAAAAATAAACAACACCAGTATTTTTTGGAAACGTTTTTCTTTTGATATAGGAATTCTGTATATATGTGACTTGTTCGAGCCAGATGGATCTACGATAGCCTTTGAACAATGGCTACATAAAGGTTTAACACACAGGGATTTTTTGAATTGGGCAGGGTTGGTTTCATGTCTAAAAAAAACTGGTATATTTTTACAAAATAATTTAAATACGAGAACTATAGAATCAGGTCTGAGATTTATTAACCAGGAATGTTTAATTAGTGAGGGGAAAATAAGCCAGAAAAATTGTTTATAATGGAATTTTGGAGCTACGGAATATAGATGTACATGTACCTCGCATTGAAAGATACTCAAAAAACTCGGGGAATGTAAATTGGAGCTTAATCTTTTCTAGGGTATATAAAGTATGTTTGGAAGTGAAGTTAATTGAGTTTCAGTACTGCTTTTTACATGATACACTTATAAATATTTTTTGGCTCAACACATGGAAACTTCGAGAAGATTGGTTATGTACATTTTGTATTGAAGAAATTGAAGATTTAGGCCATTTATTTTGGGGGGAGTGTCATTTTACACAATTGTTTTGGAAGGATTTTTTAAATAATATTTTACATGGGAAACAAGTGACAAAAAATGATATATTTTTTGGAACAGAGAATAGGAAGGAGAGTTTCCAGATTTTCTCGGCCAAAAAATGTATTTACATTTCCAGATTTTCAGAAACAATACCTTTATTTCATGAGTTTAAGATGTACATTGAGAATGTAAAAAAATTAGAGTATATTATTACTAAGAAAAACGGAAAATGGACTAGGTGGAATCTAATTTGGAACTAAAATTTTAAATAGATATATTTGTTTGAATGTTTGTTATTAGGCTATTTTTATAATTATGCGTAATTAGGGTTATGCCAGCAGGCGCGCGGTTCTTGGCCGGGGTTGATTAAGTGTTGGTGGTCCAGAGTCGGAAACGATGCGCCAACACTGGTCAGCACTGGTTCGGGGTCTCGTGTCGCTGGGAACCACGGACGATAATCATAATGGTTTGTTTTTAGATCACCACTTATTATTTGTATTGTTTGTAATAATGAATAATTTGTATACATGTATAAATGTTTTGATATGTGGTTTGTAAAAAAAATAAAAAATAAAAAAAAAGTTTGCATCACTAGTCAATATTCAGGATATCAGGGAATCTCCGAGCTCTTAGCGACTGTGCTTGCATGGTCACTCGGAGCTACCTGTTTCGCGGATTGCCACATTGCTTGTACTTGCATGATATAATATTTGATTTTTAAAATATCATGTCATTTTTAACATTGTGTCAATACATACTCCAATTACTGTAGCATAATTATACACTTGTATATAATTTAGGTTTCTATGCTTTCCAGAGTGTCCTTTTTGCCTCTATATATAATTAGCATGTCATACATAGTAGCTATTTTATATCTGGTTTTGGTGCGGGAAAATGATAGACCCTATGTTATCTTGGCAATGCCATTTAATTTTGTTCTAAGTAGCAGCCATTCATATTAGAGTAATATCCAGTGTTTTTTTATGGCAATGCCAGTTAACATGATTTTAGTTATGTATGTCATATTATGTATATAATTTTGGCATATTATGTATATAACTTTGGGCAACATTTTTTTATCGATTATGTGGGGGTACCTCCGAGCCTGTTTGAAATTACGGTGTTACGCAAACGTCTGTCGTTGATCTTCTGATAAACAAACATATGATTGAATCTTCCTAATAATATATCACACATTACAGTAGAATAAGTTGTCGTCTCTCCACGTACGCTCAAGCATGAATTTGTATTACAAAATAATCAAAATGAACAAAAAAACAAACGATTTAACATGGTGAAAAGAAACAAATTAATGAAAAGTACTTATTGGACATATCCATATCCGGCCTATATTTTCTGAACCGGGATATGTGTATGCTTGAAAGTGAGTGTTATATATATTTCTAAATGTCATATATGTTGTTTTTTTCACAACCAAGAGATTTACACTAACTATGTTAAATTAACCGGACTGAAGGTTTTTTTCTCATCTCTCTCAGTATGAGCTTATTTATAACTTGCTCATACTGAGATGAGTGAGATCACTACTGGTTAGCATTTCAGTTGCCACTAGGGTTTGACAAAACAAACTTACATCAACTTTCACCCTACGTTTCCTTGTTGCTGACATTATTGTCAGGATCTAATTATATTTTAATACCTTAGTCCTCGCCCTGTGTACCACCAATAAATTAATTTGGTGGGATGTTCCTGTCAGCTGTCGAACAAAAGCTTTGCTCTAGGATCCTTCGTATCGATTGCCACGACACAGACTTCACCTGTCATCAGTAGCCATGTAGCAAGAGAAACCTTGTATTACATTTTTGTATTTTTTTTAATTGCAAAATAAAATATGTTCATACAATATATGTTTTTTATGAAATAATATTGAAGCCTTTCATGAAAATACGTGTATTTAGCATGGGCTTAAATCTGAAACATGATTTTGTTTTGCGAAATTGTTGTGTATAATTTGTTCTCCACTTGATTTTCACATAATTTGTGTAATTTGGTCATCAAACGGGCGCACATAGCCTGAATTTCTGCTCCCGCAGGGTTTTAGCATTCATTGGAGTTATCTTGTTTTGGCTGATAAAAGTTTGTTTCTCTATTGATTGCGAATGGATAGCACCCCATAATAATATCGGGGCGGATGTAGAACTTTCATTCTTAAAGGCTTCGTCTAGAACGCAAAATTTAAAAATGGCGCCATAAAATCCTTAAAATTATCAGAACTTTGTCAATAATTGGGATAAAGACTTTATTTTTTTCACCAAACTCTATATTTGTGTTACCAAGGAAACAAACGATACCTTCCTTTGGCATCATTACCATGTTTAAAACGCTATATTAACACATGACAAATATCGCAGCAGTACTGATTATATAGTTGCACACCTATTCATTACCCATTTAGTACCCATCACCCAGAAACTGATAAACGATACATTTTACATGACTGTGACTGTGATATATATTTTTGTGCGGTATCAATGCAGTAAAGCACAACCTAAACCCATGTCAACCTCTATATCCAATCATGTATCAATCGATGGAAGCACAAGCTCATGCATGCTACACGCTGCTGCATAATTGTAACTTTGCTTGTTCAAATGAGCCTTGAGGAAGGTGGGTAATAAGGGGGAAACATGGGTGTCTTACCCCTCCCCATACTAGCGCTGACCTAGATTTCCAAAAAAAATGTGTTGAAATGATACCCGATCAAGAATGTGGCGTCACCAATCCTTCCAAGTAGATGACTGAACCACTGAAGCCCAAAATTGATAAAAAGTGGGTATTTTCAATATGTGTTGCCAATTTGACCTTATCCTTATCGACCAGTAAAGCACAACACTTTCTCATGCATAAGCTAAGATCCTTCTGGTGTCTTCAGACGAATCTGACATCAGAAAATATTCAGGGTTTTTTCAAAGCGGTTTCAGCGGTGGGAATATAAGTTAGTTCAGGAGTTCAGCGTTAAAAAGGTTAAATGGTAAAAACAGCTGAATTGATTCGAGCTAATACTTCCATGCATTCCAACAAAATTGTTATATATTTCTCATATCGTAACAATCATCATTCACATAAAGAAATAAGAGAGCTGTAGCGTCACCTGGCTAATACAAAATCAAAAGATTAAATTATGATAAGCCCAGGGGAGACCGGGGCTAGTTCCAACAAAATTTTGAAAAAAATGATTTTTTTTTAAATGCTGAAGTTAGGAAACTGATATTTTTGTCCAGAAGTATTCAACTATAGATGCTACTTTTAGCATACTGTACTGTCAAATTGAAAACAACGTAGAGTGAGGAAAACATGTTAAAGTTAGATTTTTCACTGTTCAAACAAACCCCACACATGTGGTTAGTGCGAACATAGGTTAGTGTGTGTCTGAACAGTGTTGGCTGAAACAGATAATTTTGTGAGATTAGTCGGGCTAAACCCATTTTATTTGCTCGAACAAACCCCACATAGAAGGCAACCTAACATGTATAAAGGATTATTAACTTCAGTCAGGATACTACAACTATAAGAGTTGTAACTGTCAGATTCAATGTGAAACATTGAGCAAAATAACATATTGTGCAATAATGAAAATGTGTTTGTACTTTTTCAAAATTTGTTTTGAAAATAAAACCTTCGAACATGATGTCAACGGTATTGATACAGTCCTTGACGAGGAAGCAGCACAGAACGATAATATATTTACTGTTCTGACTAGCTCCTGTGTGAACTAGCCCGGTCTCCCCTATATAACAAAGTATGTTCACGCTACGTTACACAGTTGCTATTTGGGCAATAGATACAACACAGATTTATGTTATGTATTGATACCTAATAGCTGTACCTCAATCACATTGAGATACAGCTCCTCCTAAAATATATAACTTAATGTTTAACTCTTAAACTACAATTACAATTAAAAATACAATCATTTGGGTGTTTTAATGGGATCATGAAATCTTAGAAAAAAATAACAAATTTTCCACCCATGCTGTGCAACATAATTATAAAATTCCTCAATAAAAGTAGCAAGGCCCTACTACGTATAATGAAAGATACCGGCGGACCTAATTTTATAGCTCCGTCGTCGCCGAGTACGACGGAGGGAGCTTTGTAATCGGGCTCCATCCATAAATCGTCTTTCGCCTACAACTTGTGAAGAAAACAACATCGAATGACAATATTTGGGATGTGGTACACTTCTAATGTGGCTAATGGACAAGTTATTTTTTTATCTCAATTTAATACGCATGTAAGGTCACAGAACAGATTGAAGAATGTTCAGCCGTCCACTTTTCGTTTCCGGTGCATGTCGCGGGAACTAGACCTTCACGTACGACCCCGCCTATATATAGTATGGATTGACAAATTCCAAAGCGATCTTCGAAGGGAATAATAAAACACATATGGAACCTCATGGCAATTAGTAACATGTTTATTAAAAGACATAACAATTATTATATACACAACATTTGGCTTAGGGTTTTTTTCAAATTAAAAAAAATCCAAAAATCCGAGAAAAACTCTGAAGTGGGTGGGTGGGTCAAGCCCCAACTCGGATTTTTATTTTTTGGATTTTTTTCAACTTGACAATACCCCTTAAACGGGGGTACTTGGATCCCAAGCCCACCCCTACATATCTATGGAGGGATCTGGCTTATCCCAGCACGAGGCAGGCAGGATATAACCATATAGGCTATCGTGATATGACTGATATACGAGGGTAGGCCTATGACTTGAGGGATCAAGAAGTAATTGATATCCGAGCATCCCAAGGTGTTAGTGTTAGTATAGTGGATGGAAGACGAAATCGAGGAGGTGGGTAAACTTTCTATAAGTCTGAACGTGGAGCTGGAGACTGAGGCACACACGTGCTACAGGACGCGGAGGGGATGCTCTGATCCTGGTTGACCCGATCATGATTGGTTAGTTTTGTACAGAGTCCTTCGGTTTCGCGATACAACCCAGAAAGCACTGCGTGCCAAAATCCTGAAATACCCCCTCTCTCCGCATACCTGGTGATCCAGATACCAGTATATACATGGTAAATGGAAGCCAGCTATATCGTGTGATACAAAGCTCAGTCATCGCAAATCAAACTATTCTGTGGACCTCAATAGCCTTGACCTCTAATATTTTCACCGAGCTAGCTGATACAGCGATGTATGAGGGAGGGGGTCTTATGAAACTTTGTTTTCACGGAGTTTCCATTCAAAACGGTGTCCTGTTACATCACTGTGTTTCACAGAATAACGCATAGATACCATACTTGTTTCAGTCAGGCTCCTTAGTGAAATTATATTTGCCAGGCGGATTAAAGCTCCAAATCAGGCACTGTGCTCCACAAGGACATATTAAAAAGATCCATCCGCTGAGCCCACGTAAATTTCCCTCTTCTTTTGCACAATCTCGCTAAATTCCAAATGGCCGCCACTAAACCCATGAAATAATCCAAATATTCATCACAATAACATTATCATTCATTCATTCATATTCATTTCTCCATTATATGTGCAGCTGACTTTACAGATGACATTACGTGTTGAGTAGAATAAAAATGAAATGAAAGGAATCGGGCTTTAGGCCACCTTTGTGCACATATAGGCTAAACTGGGCCAGGAGAACCTCCTGAGGATGGTGAGATGATTGAGATGACACTGTCCTCCAGACACAGGATTCGAAATTCGAGCCCTGGCGGTCTGAGGCCGAGCACGCTGCCTCTCGGTCACGGAGGCTCCCCACAATACTGACTTTCACACGTGGATGGGGAAGAAACATTTTTTGTTTCTTTCAAACCGCCGAGACCGGGAACCGGACCCCGAACTCTGGCGTGAAAGGCAGCGGTGCTTGATATTTGATAGAGAAATTATGACTGTCCCCTTTAAACTTTGTGTCTCGCTGACGCGATTCACAAGTTCAAGTGGGTGAAACTTATTCTGATTTAATAAAATTAAGGTCAACAACAAATTCTGATTGATGTCACGTTGTTTAAAATCTGACTTGCAGGTGAAAATTAAAAACATGAAAACACAAATATAATGGTAACCGGTGTTTAAAGGGTTAACTCTTACAGCCCGGGATCTACTTTAAACGTTAGAATCTGACGTCTGTAGACGTCTGATTCTAACGTCTGAAGTTGATCCCCGCACTGTAAGAGTTAATATATGTATGGTGGCCATAGACCCATAACATAGGTATTCAAATGAATCAGAAAGAGCTAACAAAAAAAACGGTTTTCATTAAAAAGTGCAGCGCTTTAGGGGTTAATGCTGAAATATAAGCTGCTGTCATCTAAATCAGTTTCATCTTCTCTTAAAGCAGATCAAATGGCATTTTCACACGGAGGGGCCGACATTTTAATGAGGTTATTTATTTCTTCATTTCTCTTCCTAAGACATCTTGGCATTATCTTGTAAATTTATTAGACAACTGTCGTTTCACGCCAGTCAGCAAACATTAAATTCCAGATATTTTATATGTTAAGGGTTGTAGGGGTCGTATCTAAATAATCTGAGTGAGAATTTATGTTCTCTCTACTTCTATCAAACGCTATACTGATGTTATTACATCGGTGCACGCATGCGGGGTAGGGGTAGGCTGAGCGGCAGCAAACACCAGACGTTCCCCCACTGTTGGTGCAATGTTGTCCCAGCGTCGTAGACGATGGATCAGCATTGATATTTATAATATATAATGTACAAAATGTACAAAATACTATGTTTATGCCCACAAAGAGATTCACAGTCGACTATGCAATGACACATTACAGCTCATTTTTATCGGATAACTGATGCCTAGAATGGCATTACTGATGCCAGAAACGGTTTCAGCACCACAAATTTAGTCAGAAACGACATATCATATATAGCTATTTGACCACTTATTAAAAAGTTGCATTTTGACGACGACCGATGGTGGTCATTTCTGGCCTTCATGTGGAGATTGAAGGTCATATAAAATAGTTTTAAAGGTCACTGATGTCTAGAATGACATCGATATCAGAAATAGATTCTGTGCCACACAGTTAGACAGAAAAGACATGTAACGACCAGTAAAAATTAGTTCACTTTAATCGTTATACTGATGATATTTTGAAGTTCATGTAATCCTTGAAGGTCTAAGAAGTTTTAATTGTAATTTGAGGTCTAGAAAAGGGTTCCATATCCCAAAGTTACTCAGAAATAACATATCACACTTGATTATGGGATCAGTAGTCACAAATATTATTTTTAAAATACTTGCTTTTCACTGTGATCGAAGGCGGCCATTTTGGATTTTGCGCTCCACGAATTTCCGCCCAACTTTTCAAAAGAAAAGTTATTTTTTATGAATACCTTAAACTATCTAAAACAATCGTCAAACCTTACTTGCCGGAATCATGGTTTTTGGACCCTACTAGCTAATTTATTATTATTTTTCGACTTATCCTATTGCGGATGACGTGTAGCATTGGCCGTGTTTCCGCCTGTTGTGTACAGTTCATGGCATTTTATTACAATTTGGAACGCAAAAGTATTGCAAATGAGCGCCAAGATGTAATAAAAAAAAGTAGTTTCAAGATTTAGAAAACTTGACTGTACGATGTAAAGTAGCCTTGGTGGATCGCCGTGATTCGCTGAGTACACATTGTGGAACAATGATCAACGTAGAATTACAGGAGTGGGAGGCGCCGTTATGTAAATATCTAGGTATTGAAAGGCGAAACACGACACAAAAGCATTTAAATGATAAATTTATGAGTATGACAAGGGTCACAATCACCCGAAGTCTGATGTTCAGATGCAAAGAACGTTACCCCTCATGCAATCAACAGTGTTCTCTGAATATCATCTGAAAGATGTGATAATCCATTTATTTTTATAAAAAATTGCAAAGTAAATGTATTGCGAATGCGTGCCAATTTTTAATAATTTATAACAAATTGGGACGCAATTGCATTACATGCGTTCTAATTTAAAATAATTTATATCAAATTAAGATGCAATTGCATTACAAATGCGTTCCAATTTGCAATAACAAAATACGTTGTTTCGAAACGAAAAAAAATGGACCTGCTTAAAATAAAATTTAAATGGCCATAGATACCCGAACGTTCCTGTTCAGAGGCAAAGTAAGTTACCCCTCAGTCACTAGTTTTGTTATTTGCTTATCAGCTAAAATGTCTGACAATTCATAACACTTTATTACAAATTGAAACTCAAATGCATTGCAAATGCGTGCCAAAATGTAATAAAACATAGGTGGTTTTATGACAAAGGCCACAGTCACGCTAAGTCTGCTGTTCAGAGGCAAAGAACGTTACCCCTCGGTCACTAATGCTATCTGCATATCATCTAACAGATGTGACAATAATTTATTCATCAAATTTTGTTAAAAATTGGAACGCAAATACATTGCAAATGCGTGCCAGTTTGTAATAATTTATTACAAATTGGGACGCTACTGCAGTACTCAAAATGCGTTCCCATTCGTAATAATTTATTACAAATTAGGTCGCAATTCCATTGCAAATGCGATTCAATTTGTAATAAAAATAAAAAACATTTCAAAATTAAAAAAGCTTTCACTAGGTGAATTAAGTAGTATGAATTATGAGAATATCATAGGCCACAGTCACAGTTTTCTGTTCAGAGGCATATAACGCTAACCCTGAGTCACTAGAGTCACGGAAAACCGCACAGAACAATCACGGATGCGGAGAAACAAAACCAAACAAAAACCTAAACAGAACGAGCCAGAAAAACAACCTGAGACAACGGAGAACTAATATAAACAAAAATGGACAGTCAAGGAGGAAGGATTGAAAACTCATTTATAATCGGGAACTCGAAAGCACCTGACACCTGGCTCAAACTCCTAGAAAGAGGACTCAAATTTATACCAACACCGAACGCCTGGGACCACCACAAATGGACATCGGAAGTAGATACAATACTGAATAAAATAACCAACCATATATGGTTCAGTGACAAACAATCTTCTCGGACTAACAACGACTTGGAAGCACCCACCCGGATGAAGCCATGAATGTCTCGCCCCCCGCACCTGCCGCAGACCCAGCACCTGAGGAAGAGATCCTGTACGATCACAACTGCCAGGGCTAACAAGAAGTCTACCCGAAGAAGACGCAACCCTCTAAACGAACTTTTCCCCGCCTACCTACCCTTTTGACTGTGTAAATAAAATTTATAACATGACTCCCGCCGTCACAAACAGACTTGTCTGTAGATACATTTCTTAAAAAATATCAACCTGTGACCACTCCGCATCACAGACCCATGTGATACCGCATAGACTGTAACTCTGGCAAAGAGATGAACATTAAAGCTTGAAGCTGTGCCTTATACTCATGACGGCAGGAAGCGTTGGCGCGGTTTGCATTGGTGCGGAGGACTCACCCTCCTCCGCGCCGGTGCAACCCGCGCGGACGCACCCGGCCTGATCACCCCCGCTCACTAAGTAAAGCTCTTGTGATCTCGTTATCGAGCGTTTCGCTTTTGTTTTTAGATTAAATATGATATTATTTTGTTTTTCACATTTCACACTCACATTATGACCTCTGCGTAATCAAGTGTGTGCGGAGGACCTGTCGGCGGAGTGGGGGGGGGCGGATGAAACACCCTACCCACCCCTCTGCTCCGCGGGCAGGCCATCCGCACATGATGATGTAATCCGCAAGTCACCTAGTCAGACACTGACACCCCACCCCGCTTATTGCTGTGTTTTTTGTATCAAAATAAAGAAATATAATGTGGAATAATGGAAAAATGAAGAACATAAAATGTAAATGTTTTATTAAACTCAAAGAATAAACAACATAAACTGATGTACCCTGCCAGTGGTCGTGGTGCCTGGTCGGCATGCGGCGGGGCGGCGACGCGGACCCACTACGGGTGTGCGCTGCCGCACCGCCGCGTGCGGAGCGGACACCAGTTACCCATAACGTAAAAATTGCCACCATAGACCAACTTCAAAACTACATAGAGAAGCCCGACTATTTTTGTCCATATATTTGTATTTCATCCGCACCAACGCTGTAACTCCGCATACTCGTCCGCACACCTGGAATCAATAAAACGACAATCATTTACCATTCGATTAGACAAAACATTTATACTATTAAAAAACTTTTAATTTAAATTAATATCATGTTGATTCGTTTAGACTAAACATTTTGCTTGACTACCTCTACTACATGTATAACGTCACAAAAGATATCTGTTTCACTGTTCACACTCATCGTAAAGTGGTATCCTAGCAACAAATTATGATGTCATAATACTTTAGGCCTAACAAAACCAAGTTGTTGTGTGTGTCAATGTCATACCCTGATGAAGCTATAAGCGAAACATGTCGGAATAAACCTTAACAAAGAAAATAGCAATGTGTTGTCTTCTCTCACTAAAAATACCTGACAATTCATAACATTTTATTACAAATTGGAACGCAAATGTATTACAAATGTACGGAAGCATTGAAACGACGTGTCAAACAAGTTTGTAATCTCGTTATAACGACTTATAAGTCCTCTAAGTCTTATAACGACTTATAACGACTTATAAGATTTATGAGTCGTTAAATTGACTTATGTTAAGTCTTTATATTGACTTGTAAGTCGTTAAATCGACGTATTCTAATTCGTTATAACGACTTAGAAATTGTTAAATGGACTTAGTCATTAAACCGACTTGGTATAAGATGTTATAAACACTTATCAGTCGGTAAATCAATATATATCAAGTAAATCAAGTCGTTATAACGTTAGTAAGTCGTTATAAGTCGACGCCTTAGTAAGTCGTTAAATGGAAATAGTAAAAGTATTTTTTATAAGTTTTTAAATTTACTTAGTATAAGTCGTAATAACGACTTATAAGTCGTTAAATCGACTTTGCGTAAGGTAAATCGACTTAGTATAAGTAGCGACTTTTAAGGCGTTAAATCGATTTATTATATTATAAGGCATAATAAGTTATAAGTCAGTTACACTTAGACATACCTAGGCGATTGAACAACTTATAAGTCGTTATAACGACTTAGCATAAGTCGATTTTACGACTTATAAGTCGTTTTAACGACTTGTACCAAGTCAATTCAATGATATGAATTAAGAGAATGTGAAAGCCCACATTCTCTCGAAATCTGCTTCTTAGAGGCAAAAAACGTTACACTATGGTCATCAGTGTTCTCTGTGTATCATCTAAAATATAATATTTTATCACAGATAGGAACCCGAATGTATTGGCAATGTGTGCCAATTTGTAATAATTTATTAAAAATTGTGATGCAAATGCATTACATATGCGCTCCAAATTGTGATAATTTATTACAAATTGGAACGTTATCACAAATTGGCAGCATACCCAGGCTATTAAAAACATAACTAAATTAACAGAATAAATAGTTGAGTAATTGTATGTTTGCAAGTTTACGTTATCCGCCGAATAAGAAAATTATTTCTGACACCCGGTGCTGTTGTTTTCACCATGTTAGTCTACGTCGAAGACGTTGGGCCAACGTTGTATAAATGATATACAAATGTTTTGTGTTTACTGGGATATATTGTAGTAGGGCCAATATCCCCACTTCCGTTACCATCACGTCGCAAGTATGGTTTGACAATATTATTCAATTAGGTTGCTTAGGTTTTCGTCAAAAAATAAGCTTTTAAGTCTCTCTAGAAAAGGTGGGCGGAATTTTGTAGAGCGCGAAATCCAAAATGGCCGCGTTCGATCAAAGTTAAAAGCAAGTATTCACATATTTTATCCGCTGGTCTCCCAGTGGACCTCATTTTTGAATACATTTAGATAGAAAATGGGGTTATAGGGGTCAACCAGTTTATGCATTAAAAGAAGAAAATCGCGTTTGGCCGAAAACGACAAAATACAAGAAGGCTTCTAGCGGCCTTTTGAGAAAAAACTAATAATCTCATCATAATCAAGTGTGATAATTTTAGTTTTGGGCCTGGAACCCATTCCTGATCCTCAAATTACAATTATAAGCTTCTGTGACCATCAAGCACAACATAAAGGTCAAAACATGATCACTAACGGTTATTCTGTGAAACTCAATGACCCTGACCTCCTTTGTTTTCACCGAGCTGGCTAATACAATGAAGTATGAGGGAGGGGGTCTTATATAACCTTTTTTTCATCGAGTGACGTCACTGCGTTTCACAGAATGAAGTATGGGGGAGGGGGTGTTATATAACCTTGTTTTCACCGACTGACGTCACTGCGTTTCACAGAGTAGTGAAATATATTTTTATTAGTGATGCAATAGTTTTATGTGATATGTCCCTTCTTGCTAAAATTACTTGATAAAATCGGGGTTTAGATTACAGCAGTTGCCGCAAATGATGTATTGAATGAATCCGATGTTGTATTCGAAAACAACTCGTTATCCCGACGTTGGCCCAGCCTTAAACCAACACTGGCTCAGCGTATAGTGATTGCTGTGGGTGTACACTTGTACCTCTATGTCCCAGCAAGCACAACACATCTCTACGACATTTGATCAACGTCTTCGACGTTGGACCAACTTTTTTCCAATGTCATACAAATGTTTTGTGTTTGCTGGGGAGCGATTCCACGGTTCAGCTCCTTGTTACCTGCAGTTGGGTCCGAGAAATAACGACATATAATTGACGATCTTGCTGTGAGAAAGCGCCGACAAGCATAATGCCTTAAACTACCGCCTGCAACGTGACTTTGCACCGTTAGATGTCTCGTAAACACACCTGTAATCGCGTTTTAACTGCTTCATAATTACCGGCGGCTTGCGCATGTTGACATTAAAATGACATATCCACATCCTTTGACGGAGACAACCCACATGCTCAACCCGCCAGCACCTTGGCACAAAAGTTAGGTAAATATGATTGAATGCCAACGTTTGATTTACCATATGATAATTATACTGTACCGATATTCTAACCTCTTCGCGTACATGTAACTGCTTTCTAGATTAGACGAATACGAATATACGAATACGTATACGAAAACAAAAAGTTTATTTGTTAGGCCATCGGCCCGTACAAAACTATACAAACTACAATTCATTCAAAAGTACAATGTTAAGAGTGATAATTATTATACGTTACAGTATTGTTCCCTGCGTTTAAATGCCTGATTTAAATATGTACACAAACTCTTGATTAAACTTTAATCCACACAACGTAACAACAACTGGAATTTATTTACATTTGGTGGGCTATCAAACGGAGCAAGGTATTTAAGACGTAAATCATGAAAAACAGGACATTGAAGGATAAAGTGGATCTCGTCTTCCTCTTCTTCCATACACATAGGACATACAGTGTCACTGGCCTGAATAAACCTTAGTTTATGTGTCATATTAAGACTTACGCCCATGCGAAAATTAGATGTTACTCTCCTTGAGATACCACTTGAAATGACATTTAAATAGTTTTCTTTGTATCTGAACGGATTATAAAGTTTATATACAGAGTATATGTTGCTAATATTAAAGTTTATCAACCAGTTATTGGCACTTTCTTTTATCATTCTTTGTTTTAAAGTCCTAATAAATAATTGAGGATCATCCGCAGACTGGGCTTCCCACACATCATTACAATTAAAATTAAACAACTATTCTTTGATTTTACTCAGACGGAGTATAGTTTTCACCAGTGTTGAGGGGGCATGTCTCGCGTTCGCTGGGTAGCTACCTTTACCTGGACAGACAGTCAGGCAATCAGTTTCGTAAAGTGGATTGATGGGGCTCGTAAATATCATTGTCATATACTTACTGCCCCGTCTGCAAAAGATACCAGCCCATCAAACACAAAACATTTTAATTAGATTTATACAATGTTATACCAACGTATTTTTATAAATGCTATACAAATGTTTTGTGTTTGCTGGGAGGTAGTCACATTTCCTACCGTCAGAAGGCTATGGCCCGCTTTGTCACGCGATAATCACAGAAGAAATCAATCTACTCGTAGGGGGCCTACATGTATAGCATCTATGAGAAAGTATGAAAATTTAAAATAGTAGGTTAGCTCACCAGCTTGCATGAATATTTATATTATGGCAAAATCGAAACAGTTTATGCAATCAATTATGATGAGCAATCATAGGCCCTACAACCTACAATCGCATGCATCATGTGATTGTGAGTTTGAAATAAACAAAACATTTTATATATAAAATATATAATGAGTATATATAAAACATGTTATGAGTTCAAAATTAAATCTCTCCTGGAATGCATTTTCTTTAATATGTTATCAGTGACAATCACATAACTATTGAAATCTATTAAAACTATCTAACATTCAAATAATCCGTATACCGAAATAATGTAAAATTAACTACTGCGAGCAATCATAAATCGCAGTTAAGTGATTTTTTGGAGACAATTCTCCTGTGCAAAGCCAAAAAGTTGTATTTGCTTCCTTCACAAGAAGCAGATACTGTCTTTTAAACAGAGCAGTATAAGAGACTCTGGTGCCAAAGGAGAATTACTTCGCTGGATTTTCAACTCTTTAGCCGCCGGTCTCGATTATATTCGTTTTTTTTACATTTTTAATAGCATTTTGCATATCAGCTTTCCAATCAACAACATTTTTGAATCGTTGACCTTCATTTAGAAAATCTGTAAAATTCACTTACTTGAAGTTGTGAATCACGAGACACAAATTCAAGTGGGTGAAAATTCATTTTTTTTAATATATCGGTTAAGGGGTTAAAGCGGATGTTTATGAATGTATGCTATGAAAGATTTTGTTCACTTTTTTTAAAACAAAATGGTCTTTATTATCGAATACTGAAATAATATCATTTAAAAATGTAAGAAAATATTGCGAAGTTCTGCACTATTTCTTTTTTTAAAGCTTGAAAAATGGATGTGCATTATATGATAATTAGAAACATGTCTTAGATAATATTATCACTGGAAAGCTTTTTCACATGCATGTGGCTCAATGCATACGCCCAGCGTTGAAACATTGGAACAAATAGGAAACTGCCAGTAAACCAGATTGGCCGTTTAATTATTATATTCCAACATAATATCATTAATTTTAGTATAATATTATTGTTCAGTTTAATTTTTAATAAGTCGTCGAAGGCTACGTTATACATTCATTGAATAGCCTGCCATTAACATCTGATTTACGAGTCTGTGAATTGCTGCGTCAGCTTAAATTCCACCGCGCAAAGCTAAAAGGCAGTAACTGCTTACTTTTCAAATGATCAGTTACTGCCTTTTGGCTTCGCACAACGAAATTGAATCGTTAGCACAAAATGATATATGTCCCGCTTAAACAAAAGGAGGGGTTAAATACCCTGCCAAAGGCGATCTGGTTTATTTATATTAGTTGTTCACGCCATGCTGGGGGGGATGGGTGTCACCTCCGCGTGGTTCCCCCTGGGCAACTTCTTAGAAGGCCAAGCACACCCAAACCTTTCATCGAACCAGGTTTCTCTATTTTTTTGACGTGAAGTTTTTTTGTGTTTGCTTTCCGGTGGTTAAGGGTTTTTCACTGAGGTTGTTATGTTTATTTTCGAATAGTTTTCAGTTCAAATTCTTTATATATTCTTTATATATTCATATTTATATATGTTATATATTTTTTCATTGTACTCATTGTAGATCTACTCATAATTCTCATAGTTTTTTATGTGTTTGCAGTGGTTTTTCTTTGGCATCCTGGTGTTGGACGAGATGTCCAAAAGAAACCATCGCCATATCATTATTTTTTCACTTCATTGTTTTAATGGTTTGTCTGTGGCATCCTGGCGGATAATGCAGCATGTCATAGTGAAGCCATTGACGTACAATTAGCCTGTGGTGACTTACGGTGTCCTCACGGTTCGTGATCGCTCTGTGATGTCCTCCAATATCACAGACCTTATTACCAACGGTGGGGGCACTGTAAGTCTTTAATTTTTGAGAATTTTTTGTGGTTTCATGATTTCTCTGGCCATACTGGCCGAAAAGTGAAGTAAAGAAGACATTTACTTACTTACTTAATGGTTTCTCTGTTCATAAATATGATGTCATTCATATTTATGTCTAAATGGGTTTACTTT
Organism: Flabesymbios commensalis; assembly: GCA_964017125.1. Classification (NCBI taxonomy): domain Eukaryota; kingdom Metazoa; phylum Annelida; class Polychaeta; order Terebellida; family Flabelligeridae; genus Flabesymbios; species Flabesymbios commensalis. The sequence continues at coordinate 23,603,149 of OZ024913.1, read as the reverse complement.
TTTTGATTATAGTATATAGTATTATAGTATAAATTATACATTTGTTTTGACAATGACACTGTTTTGACTTAGACTTGTAGTTTTTACACAATCACTCCAATTTCATGGAGATATAGTGACTTGAAAAGTCGTTCATTTTATAATCACTTCATATTTTACATTATTTATACTGATATTTCTATACCCATTAAACTGTGTTGTAGTGCAGGCGCTTCAACATGTCACCAGACTCGTTACATATAGGTGTCAGGAGCATCGTCATCTTATCATATCAAACACTTTAAACTGAATATTTTAGTACGAACATGCTTTTATTAGCTTTGTCTTTCCTTTACTACTTTAACTATACAATATGGGATATTGTAATACCTGGAATTTTTACTTAAATGGCCATACTGGCCGACAAGTGAAGTAAAGCAAATATTTTACTTACTTACTTACACGCCATGCTCATGCTAAAGCTGGGTCGTTACGCTTCGCCCAAGGTCGTATCTGATTTGTGTAACAAATTAAACATATCCCTTGAAAATAAAAACATACCCTTCTAAACTGCTCGGAAATAACCTGAATTAGTTCTGTTTAAACAATTCAATTTTAAATCATCATAAATATCTGAGCTAGTACTTCCCGGGTCATTTGAATACCTATGCTATGGGTCTACGACCATAATACATATTTTAATTCTTTCAGTGCGGGGATCGTCTTTGTACTTCACAATCTGACGTCTACAGACGTCAGATTCTGACGTATAAGGACGGTCCTCGCGCTGAAAGGGATACAAAAATTGTCATCTTCTGGAGGCCTTGAGAGGCCAGCAGACCACTTGCCGTTTGGCTCCGCCAATATTTTTCAGATATACTCCTGCTTGCTGTGGAAATGCATGAGAACACGGGACTTTGAACCAATTCAAGTTTATGTTGGGCCACCCTCGCAGACAGTGGGCCAACTTCAAACCAACATTGGGTCGATGCCTCGTGTTTGCTTGGAACAGTGTTCATACAAACTAGCCTGATGCCCTGAAAAGCCAAAAGGGCAGTATCTGTTTACTTGTGAAGTAAAAAAATACTGCCTTTTGGCTTGAAACGGCAACATACTGTTGAAAAGTACAGCATTTCTCTATTTTCGTTGAAGATAGTTACATTTAAATATTGAATTATGCATTATGACTAGAAACTGTCGCACTACAATCATTTTTTTGTTTATAGTTATATTCTCTTTATATGAGAGGCAGGCAGGCAGACAGGCAGGCGGGCGGGCGAGCGGGCGGGCGGGCGGGTAGGTAGGTAGGTAGGTAGGTAGGTAGCTAGGTAGCTAGGTAGGTAGGTAGGTATGCAGGCAGGCAGGCAGCGACCAAAAAGCAAGCGAGCGAGCGAATAAATGCATGAATGAAAATATCAACACTATTTTTTTTTTAATATTAGGAGCTCGTCGAAAGCTAAGCATCTGATTTATCGATTTAAGTGCTTCGTCAGCTTGAAATTGCACCGTAAGCGCAACATGATTAATGCCCTGTTGAAGGGAGGAATGACCTGCCCTGGAAGATTGGGTTTACATTCCTAAAAAATTGTTCAAGCCAAGATAAGTTAACTGTTTCAGTACGGCGATGCTTTTAAGCGCATTGAAACTGCTGTTTAGACTATAATTCAGGTATTCAAATAAACTACCGCCATTATACCTTATACGTAGGCTATACTACCCAGTAAAGCCAAAAGGCAGTATTCGCTCAATTGTAAAGTAAGTAGATACTGCCCTTTGGCTTTGCACGGCAGTATATTTGAAGCAATTTTCCCCCCTTTTGAAACTAGTATGATGGTGGTCCTGGGTATGCCTCGATTATAAATATTTAATCATATAATAGGCCTAATGTAATACTAAAAGAGCTCCGCGAAAATTAGTGCTTGTTTGTACGTGTACCCGAAAAATGTGTACACTCAACGTCAATACCAAATAGCAACACTTGTAATTTATTTACCCCTTTTACCATGTTTACCGCCGGTCATGATTATATTCGCTTTTTCATTTTTTTTATTTTAACTTTATGTCAAGATTTTAGACATAATAAAGGTAAAACGGGACCTCAACCAGCAAGATTTAGAAATGGTCAACCTCCATTCTGTTCAATCCGAAAATTTTTCACTCACTTGAAGTTGTGGATCGCGTCAGCGAGACACAACTTCAAGCGAGTGAAAATTTCAATTAAATAACTTGGCGGTTAGAGGGTTGAATATGGATGTTAAATACCGACAATAATTAATGTATACTGGCCCAGTGTTCTCTGAGAAATACACGTGTGCCAAGACTGTGACTCACTCTGCAATGTTAGTTTATCGAGATAATGTGTCAGTACCGACTAACCCTCCCATCACCATAGCACCCGGATAAGTTAGCCAGTTTTTCATCGCCTGGTGATGCGAAATGCTGCGAAATTTCTCACTTCGCGGTTAAAGGGTTAAATAAAAACGAGACGGTGAGAAGGAAAATGACAGAAATTGTATTGAATGCGTAAAAATAATACTGTAGATCTGGTATTATTCTGGTAATGTTTTAATTTTCGCGAATAATTATTATAATAGCGATACTAAAGAAAAAAGACAATTCAGTATATCAACTGAATAGGCAGAGCATCCTTGTAGTGGGGGGTTATTTTGTAATTTAAAAAAAATATTAAAATTATGTTACGTGACGATGGAACTTAAAGGGTTAAATTAGAATCGTGTTGTCAGTGCCAAGTAAACGTGAAACATTGAACCTTACAGATTTACCGCTGGGTCAATGTTTTGCGTTTGCTGGGTAGCAAATTCACGCCTGGGTGAGATAGTAGGTGGCGTACGTGGCCCGTTATATTTTCGTACACGTTACGATATATCGCAGGTTTCGGATTGGTCGAGATGGCCATCTCGAGCAATCCGAAGCTTATGATATATCGTAATTAGCGCGAAAATAAGGGGCGGTCTGTGGCGTGTCGCTGTGTCAGGTAAAGTTACATAAAAGACCCCCTTCCCTCGTCACTTCTCTATTGTCATCTACGAGTCACTTGGAGACAATTGGTAAGTAATTCATCTACGGCCAGATCAGAAGTGACCGCGTCTTGATATCAAGGTAAAGTTCATATCTGCAATGGTAGATTCAGTCTTGTTGCAAAATGCGGTACCTGTTTAGACCCAGGGCGAAGATATATGGCATGCAGCCGTGCAAAGCCAAAAGGCAGTATTTGCTTACTTTACAAGTAAGCAGATAGTGCCTTTTGGCTTTGCACGGATGTAGGGCCTACACTTTACAATATAGGTTATTTAGCAGGAACCCTCCAGTACTCCTACCATGCTACCCTTGAAGAACCCCTGCAGGTTTCTCCTGGGGTGGCATGGCAATATACTGAATCTGAATCTGAGGGCTCCTTTTAAGGAACCTATATTGTTTAGAGTGTATAGTATGGTACCCCTGTAGCGCCAGAGAACAGCCTGATATGAAGGTACGGTACCTTGAGACCACACCAAACAGCATGTAGACTATAGCCATGGACCAGGCGACTCACCCCGCTTACCGAACATGCCTCATGAGTCAAGGCTCATTCACCACCACGCTGGGACTACCTTCCCAATAATATTTTTTTGTTGACACTCCCATTTTCCACTCATTTGGCAAATGTATTCTCTAGTCATTTCCAGGTAGGAGAGCAAACCTCTATTTAGATGGTCGTGTTAATAATACTAGCGCACTTATACTTATAACATCGGTAGGCCCTATTTAGCTTTACGTTTCTCATCGTCTCAACTCTTTTACGCGCACCGTGTCGCACCTCACCGCGTCATGCCGCACATAGTATGAGTGCGATGGTCCCTCTAGTGGTGCAGTTGGGAAGTTGAAGATCGCGGGTTCGTGCCCGCTCTGACGTTCAGGTTTCAAAGAAACAATTTTTTCTTCCCAGCTCACCGCGTCATGTCGCGCATAGTATGAACGTGATGGTCCCATTAGTGGTGCAGTGGTTAAAGCTGCCTGCTTGGGAAGTTGAAGATCGCGGGCTCGTGCCCGCTCTGACGTTCAGGTTTCAAAGAAACAAAAGTTTCTTCCTAGCTCACACGTCAAGATTCAGTATTGTGGGAAACATCTGTGACCGAGAGGTAGCGTGCTCGGCTCAACTCAACCAGGGCTTGAGTTTCAAGTCCTGTGTCTGGAAGGCAGTGTCAACGGTGGCATAAAATCCAATTCATTCTTTCCCAGATAGCATGGTTACTTGTCTTTGATGCAGCATGATAATCGTTCTTATGTTTATCTTATCCATTCACGACGTTTCTCGAACCAGTCACCGCGTAGATATTCGTGATGTGACATTTCCTTACAAATCTGTTTAACATATATTAAACATATAGGCCTATCATATATCGTATATAGTTGCATGTGTTAGCTTGTTATTGCTTGATTATTTTACAGGCATGATGAGGCTGCTTTTGATTAGCATCGTCTGCGGACTGAGCTGTGTGCTAGTTGCTGGACAGGATGGGAGTAAGTTATATTACTAGAATTCAACCCTGCACCCCTTAACCACCAAATTTTTCAATCTGAATTTTCACCGACTTGAAGTTGTGTCTCGCTGACGCGGTCCACAACTTCAAGTGAGTGAAAATTATTCACATTTGACAAAATGGAGGCCAACTGTTTTCAAATCTTGCTGATTGATGTCACATTTTATTTTTAACATGTTTAAAAGGTGGTACTTAATGTGCTGATAAAAAATGAAATCCCGAAAATATACGGCACCGGCGGTTAAAGGGTGTAAGGGCTGAATTATTTTATATAAACCAAAAAAACAAAGGGCAATTTTTGATTTGAGCTTCAAATAAATGAAAAAAACGTTCCAATAAATTCGACAACATAAGTGTTAACCCTTAAAGCGCTGAAATATTTTATATAATCCAAGAGACCACATGGTTTTTTTCCATTTGAAATCATCATAAATGTCTTAGTTACCTCTTTTTGCTTCATTTGATTACCTATGTTATGGGTCTAAAACCATTATACATTTGTAATTTATTCAGTTCGAGGAACGACTTTAGACGTAGTCGATCCCCGCACTGAAAAAATTACAAATGTTTAATGGCTGTAGACCCATAACATAGGTATTCAAATAAAGCAGAAAGAGGTAACTAAGACATTTATGGGGTTAATCAGCGGCCAAAATTATACTATGTTTATGTGATAACCATGTGCAACAGCAATTATAATTAATTATTTCATGGCGGGGATCAACACTGCACGTCGTAATCTGACGTCTATAGACGTCAGATTCTGACATCGGAAATCGAAGGAAGAAAACATTTATAATGGCTGTAGACCCATAACTTAAGTATTCAAATGAAGCGGAAAGAATTAATTGAGACATTGATGATGGTTTATACTAAACTATTTCAACTGTAAAGGTTAAAATCTCTCTATATATAAGTACATCACTGTTTAACCCTTTGAGCCCTCACGATGCATTAAAGCATCATTTTACATCCCTGAAAACATACTAAATTTTGCTAAAACTAAGGGGTTTTAGGAGGAAAATATCCTTGAAACTTGTACCAATACATGGCAATTTTCTAATTTTTTTCACTCACTTCAAGTCATCTTCATTCACTACAAGTCGAGAATTGCGACAGCAATTCGCGGCTTGTAGTGGATGAAGATGACAATGGTAAAGTCAGGCTTGAAAGAGTTAACATAAACTTGACAAAATAACGGAATCCACGATGAAAAAGGCAAAGCGTATACATATTTATAATTTTATTTGAAAAAAAAATCGACACAGTTACAATGTGTACGCAAAAAAATATAAATAACAAATTTGCCCTGTAAAACGAAAAGGCAGTATCTGCCTACTTATAAAGTAAGCAAATACTGCCTTTTGGCTTTGAAGAGCAGAAAAAATCTCGGGTGGGTGTGGATATTTAATTTGGGAGCGGCTGAACAATAATGATTTATTTTATAGATGTCCAGTTTGCGTACTATTAACCCTCACTCTATATTACAAAGAAGTGGTTATATCTTATTTATTTTTCTTTTTCTTGGGGGGGGGGGGGAGTGTTATCTTGTGTTGTCTCGTGGAAATAATAAATTACATGCTTTTGCCAAATGGGCCCAGCTAAGCCATAACTTAAGGTTTATTTTAAAACCATCGACATTTCATCAGGAATGTGCTCTAGCATGGCATGGCATGGCATGGCATGGCATGGCATGGCATGGCATGGCATGGCATGGCATGGCATGGCATGGCATGGCATGGCATGGCATTTATTTGTCATATAAACACATTATATAATAATATGGAACATATAGAATTTAACAGGAGACCATTAATTAGGACTTCTAAAGTCGCTCACATGATGCCCACCTTAAACATTGCAAAGCACGTAAATGCATAATTCGAACACAGTAAAAATAAAACGAACAAAAAAAACAAAGAACACAATGTAATGTAACATGATATTATTATAACATTCAACTGTAGTTTTCGTTGTCTTCTTCAGATTGCTACTGTAAGATCTATGGAGACCCCCACTTCGATACGTTTGACAACCAGAGAATTGACTTCCAAGGCATAGGTACCTTTTCAGCAGCGGCTAACACCGACTCGTCAAAGGAAAAGTTTAGGATCTCCGTGAAACAAGAGGAGAGGGGCGGCTGGTCGGGTGTCACCTGGTTGCGACGCCTCTATTTCAAATACAACGGCGTTAAAATCAGGCTGGGGTTTGGTAACATACTTGTGGTAAGTCAAATTATAAACGTCCCAGCAGACACAAGACGTTGAATCAATGTTGGTTTGACGTTGGTCCAACGTAGACGGTGGACCAATGTTAAGCCAACAATTGATTCAACGTCTCGTGTCTGCTGGGGTGGACAACAGCCGCGCTGTGCAGCCTCATATGTGTAGGGGGCTATTTGATTACATTTTATTATACAATCAATTAAAACAAATTACTGTTCAGTCCTTATTAATTCCCTTTATAACCACCGGTCTCCACATTATGCTAGTTTTTTTCCTGTTTTATTAGCACATTAAATACGACCTTTTGAACAGGTACAACGTACATGACATCAATCTACAAGATTTCAAAACAGTTGACCACCATTTTGTCAAAGCTGAATATTTTTTATTCACTTAAAGTTGTGAATCGTGTCAGCGAGACACAACTCCAAGTGGGTGAAAACTCCACTCAAAGAACTTGGCGGTTAAAGGTGTTAAGCCCTGCTAATTTACCCAGCTATTTATTCCTACAGACGGATTCACATCAACCGTGGTGACTGATTCTCGCTGATTTCTCAGTCAATTCTCAACCAATTGAAATTTTACAAGCACTATTTTCTATTGAAGGGGCGACTGCCCTGAAAAAGGTTGTCTAGTTTAACATGTAGTAAACAAATTAAAATGTTGCCCTTTAGAAACCCAGTAGTTTCTGCTCAGAATTTCATTGCATGTCAAATGGTCTAACTTCTGAAATACTAAAATACAAAACTCTCTGAATACAAAACTCCCCGAAATTTTCAGGGTAGTCGCGACATAAATTGCAAATAGTGTGTGTAAAATGTCATAAAAATTGATTGAGAATTGACTGAGGAATCAGCAAAATTCTTCACCCTAGTTGATGATTTATTGTTAATTTATCTATAGAGGGTGCTCCTTCATATATACGCAATATTGGTTCAATACTGGGCCACTGTCCTGGAATTGAAACATAATTGGATGAATGTATTTTTATTATAAAATGTAGAGACTAAAGGGTGGAGTCTGTCTTCACAGAGGGGAACCCTGTTCACCCTCCTGTTTTTATTCAAGCAATGAATGGAGCATCACCCGACATGTAGATCATTGAACAAACATTGGTCCATTTTATAAGCCTTGTCGTGCAAAGCCAAAAGGCAGTATCTGCTCACTTTAAAAGTAAGCAGATACTGCATTTTGCCTTTGCATAGCAGTATAGTGATCCAAAAAATCCTGGATAAATCCGGAAGAATATGATGGATGATTTAGAAGGTCATAGCAGACTATATACCTGACTACTCTGGGAGGATCGTGGCAAAATTTCAGGGTTATTGGATAAAAATTCAGGGAGAAATAGCGTCTCCAAAAACACTTAGCCCAAACATAAATAATGAAGAACAAACATTGGCATGTATACCAAATATTTTCGTAAATCAAATATCTGTATATTCCTAATGCTACAAACGTGAATTAGTAACAATATGACGAAGCTGCTGAAAAGTCAACAAAGCCTGATTGACGTACATTACAGTTTAATATGCTGTAGTGGCTGGGTGGGTGGTACATCAACAGGTTTGTCTTACCTAAACGGTAATGAACAACGGACGGTTAGAGTCTGTAATCTGGCAATACTTTAGCGTTAAACGGACATCGGCGCAATGTGCATATACTATCTTTAGGCCTTTGAATCTAAATGTGTAGTTCAATGAATGACAGTCACAGGGAAATCACTGTAGAGAGAGTAGACTCTATGATGGAGATGTAGTCAGGTGTATTCTGTATCATGGTGTCGGTTGTTGACCTTCCTACATCAGTGTACATGGTGAGATGAGTGATACAGGATCAAAGTAGGTCTTGGTGCGGTCCTTATCTAGTTCACCACAACCATCAATCATGTTCTCCCGTCATTGGGTCATTTGCGTTACAGTCCCGAGAATGAGCTCGCCATCACTTTACTTTACTTTACTTTACTTTCTACTTTATATAAAAGCATATTTAGGTCTTTAGCCTAAACGGTGTCTGCCCACGACAACATCTGGAATATCTGTGACCGGAGGATCTCGCCAGCAGTCTCTTAAATGTGGACCAACAGGCTGTACAGGTTGTACAAACGTATTGGTTGTACACGCTACAGCCCTCATTTGCAGTTCACCAGTCCTCGCTCGCCGATCTGGGTGAGGCTCCAGAAGGTAAACGTACAGGTACGCGCAATATACGACACACACACAGCACACACCGTCAGTCATTATGTAGATGTAGAGAGGTCCCGATGATGAATCGTAACCCAAAGCACACACACGCCGAGTCATAACACCTAATATGACTGCTAAATATTGTCACTTTATCTACCCCAGTGACAGAGTATCCTAGTATCATATAATAATGGTGAGTTCTTATATAGCGCACATACAATGCTCTGTGCGCTTCACACATATTACCCCTGGTCACTGGACCTGTTCATTCATGTACCATTTCAACTCCCTTTTTGGAGCATACAGCACTTGCAGCCATTTCAGCGCTAGGAACTAGTTGCACACATTGCCTCTGTCCTACCAGGTACTCATTTACACCTGAGTCAAGTGAAGCATGTGAGGGTAAAGTGTCTTGCCCAAGGACACAACATCGAAAGAATGTCCCAATATTGAGAGGGGAGAAACATGATATTTCTCTGAAAATCCTGCACCAAGCGGGATTCGAAACCGCACGGCAGGCAGTGACATTGGCAAAGCACCGCGCTCTAGCCATTGCGCCACGTCCCTCTATTTTGCATGGAAGTTTGCCAAAAAAATAATGATGTGACTCAGAGGGTTAATGTATGTATACTTTTATACTGCATATACATGTACTAATAGAGTAACTATAACGGAGCCATATTTATTTTATTTTTCACATAGTACATTAAATTGCATATTTTTTTGAGCTTATACATTCAATATGCGATATGTGACAGTAATTGTAACATGTGAAGAAACGCCGCGAGATCTGTCCCTAAATTTCGCGCGTTCCTTAAATTTTGCTTGGGCCACAGCAAATTAATTTTATGGATGACGGATTCTCAGCAGAAATAATTGAGCGAGCGAGCGAATTGCTTTTTTTTTCTAAAAAAATTTGGATTTCCATGAAAAATGGCGGGAGCGAAGAAGCGCCATTTTTTGAAAAAAATTGATTCCCAAAAAAATGGGGCGAGGGTAGATGCAAATATTTTTTTCAAAGAAACAAACGTAACACTGACGTGATTTTCGAGCTGGGAAAAAAATGGTGTCCCCAAGCAAAAATGGAGCGGCGAAATAATAATAAAAAAATTGTTGCTTAAAAAAAAAACGGGGCGGCGAAATGATTTTTTTTTAATAAAAAAATTAAATCACTGCAAAATCGGAGCGGCGAATCCGTCATCCATAAAATTAATTTGCTGTGGCCTTGGCACCGGGTTTGCATGCTTCGCTCTTGGTGACAGATAACATCTCAGGACGACACGCCACTAAAAAGTATCAACTGAACACTAAACGCTAAAACAATGCTGACTTATTGTTGGGCCAGCGTTGTGGCTGGTGGACCAGCAATACACCAACATTGGTTAAGCGCCTTGTGTGTTTATGAGAAGAGTGGGAGTGACGCGCGCTGGGAGTGCGCAGAAGAGCGCGATCTGTTTGACACGTCAACTTTAGAGAAACGGGTGGGGTGAAAACAGGCTTCGACTTACTTTGGATTCACGTTTCACACATGTGTTGCCATTACATATTATAACTACATCTCTATATATATCTTGTAGATTATTTGTTAGTGTAAAATTCAATTAAATATATCAAAAACAATTTTAATAAAGTTATTGCCATAACGTATAGCACATACCGTATCCTTAATTATATGATAGTAAGCCGAGTTAACTCTTTGTTTTCCTTAAGACTTAAGCGAATCAGTAAATTATAATTTTTGGGTGTCATAAAATGACTTTACACAATCATAGTCATAGCTATAACAGCTCTTAAAAAATTAACGACTAGATAATAATTTTCATTCATTTCAGATTAATTTTCTTTCATTTTAGATTATCTCATTCAAATTGAATAATGTACTGTACATTTATTTCTTATAAATAATATTCTGCAATAAATTAATATGATTTATCGTAGTAGGGCAATAACTCTAATGCTAAGTAACTCGAGCCCAGACCCATACACGATTAAGGTCATCTTAACTTCAAACACACTAAAATGTTAGGTAAAGTTTTCAGACACCCGTACCACATTACCACATTAGGCCTGCTCCTGACTTACATTCCAGGAATTTCACAACAGCAATGCAAGATCCAGATGGTACTTACGCCTTTTGCCATCACAATATTACCTATGTGAGTTTCAACTCTACCAAATTGGAAGGGAAATATAGGCCTAGCTACAATAATGAATTGAATGCTACAAATGAATAAAATATATTTTGCGGAGGATAGACTTGTATGATAACTAAATGCCAGAATTGCGTAATAATTGTTTTATGTACGATGAGCTATTACTGGACTTTGCAATGACCTTAGGTTGTCCTTGGTATGATATTTGTTTGTTACTGCAAAGGCCAACCCTGCATCCCAAACCAATATAAATCTTTATTTTCGTTAGCATAGGCCTACCTCTTTCCATTAATGTGTAAAACATTACTTTTTGCGTGCAAGTGCTTGAGGACGAGTGTGAAAAAAACAGTAGGCCTATGGTATGACCTTGTTGTTGACATTATCGATCCGATATTGCACAAGTAAACGCTAGCACTCGAGAGATGAATGTAAAGAAATAGAGGACGATATATCAAAAATAGATGAGCTGATTTCAAAGAAACGTGAAAATGTCAGAGACATAATTTCTTTAAAAATCAGTCGTGATTTACTAAAATCTAAATATGATCTCCATATTTGAGAACATGCCAGCGGAGCTCAGATACGCTCCAGAGGAAAATGGCTAGAGCAGGGTGAGAAAAGCACATCATATTTTTTAAGACTAGAACAAGTTAGACAATCAAACAATTCAATAACAAGCTTACGCTCCAAGTCAGGAGAAATTGTAGTCTCTAATGCCGCAATTATGAAAGAAGCGACGTGTTTTAATAGAGAATTATACACAAGTAAAAATCTAAAGCGAAATGATATGGATACATTTTTAGGCAAAATCGGAGAAACAAAGAAACTGAATGTAGAGTATAAGAATAGCTGTGAAGGTAGAATTACTTTTGAAGAGTACGAACATGCTGTCATTACCCTACGTGACAATAAATCTGGTAATGACAACTTAACAGCCGAGTTTTATAAAACGTTCTCAACCACTTTTGGTCAATTCCTTATACAGGTATATAATGATTCTTTTCATTATGGCGAGTTGTGCAAATCACAAAAAGAATCTGTATTATCTTTAATATTCAAGAAAGGGGATGGACAACTAATGAAAAATTATAGCCCTATTAGCATTACAAACATTGATTATAAAAATATTGCAAAAATGTCAGCTAACAGACTGCATACAGTTCTTCCCGAATTAATTAGTCATGATTAAACAGCATATATAAAAGGAAGAACCATCTCTCAAAATATCAGACTTGTACAAGATATAATTTTATATGCAGACAAACACAAATTAGACAAAATACTTCTATTTCGTGATTTCGAAAAAGCATTCGACTCTGTCGAGCACGAATATATTTACAAAACTTTGGAAAAATTCAATTTCGGTGAAAACTTAATTAAGTGGGTTAAAACATTATATTCCGGTTGCTCGGTAAAAGTAAAAAACAACGGGTATCTGTCTTAATCTTTTAATATATCGCACGGTATAAAACAAGGCTGCCCTGTGTCAGCATTTCTATTTAATTTAGCAGTCGAAACAATGGCTCTGAATATTAAAAAGAACGATAAAATACAAGGAATTAAAATAACAGTATCTAACACTACATATCATTTGAAAGTTACACAATATGCTGATGATTGTACACTTTTTTTGTCAAACTCATATTCCAGAAGCTCTTGCACAAATAAGCAAATTTACGGAAGTATCTGGCTTGAAATTAAATATTGGAAAAACTGAAGGAATGAATGTAGGGACACAGAAACCTATAAACCATAACATATTTAATATTATATTTGTAAGTCAACCAGTGAAATTTCTAGGTATTTATGTAGGGCAAAATAACACGGTTTGCAATGAAAAAAACTGGAAGAAAAAAATTATAAAAAATTGAAAAAAATTTCACTTCATGGAAACACCGCGACCTGACCATTTTTGGCCAAATTAAAAAAAAAACACCAGCACTTTCCATTATAACACACGTTGCCATCACATTGACAGTCGCGAAATTATTAAAAAATTGAATAAACTTTTTTATGGCTTTATTTGGGGTAAACGTGATCGAATGAGAAGAAATATACCACAATTGCCATTAGATTTAGGTGGCGCTAACATGGTTAATATTGAATCTTTTTTTTCATCTTTAAAAGCTGCATGGTTACCAAAAATTCTAAACAGTAAAAGTAGCTGGAGTTGTCTGGGGAGTAAATATTTATCAGAACTTTCACTAAAACACAAAACACAAATATCCAATTTTCGTTGTGACAAAATATACAATATCAAAGAACTAGCTAATCTGCCTGATTTTTATAAAGATAGTATATATGCAAAATCAAACATAACAAACAAACCAGATACCTTAGCTGACGTATTAGAACAACCTCTATGGGGAAACAAACACATTACTATATACGACAAAGATACGAGGAGAGATTTCAAGGAATGTGCAAATAGTAACCTTTTACACGTGTTACGGGGTGTTTATGATGGAATTACACTAGGGGGGATTAATTACTGAAATAGATAGCGCAAAATTTGGGACGTAACATACCGATCCAAAAGACTAATATGAGACAGACGAGGTTGAACTGACGGTAATGATAAGAACAAAACAATTCACATTCATTGACATTTTAATTTCATGAATCATACAAACAGTACAATGTCGTATAATAATAAGCTCTATCTTCAACGGTCCAGAATATGAAAAGAAAAGCAAACTTTAATACATAGAAAATATGCGTCAAACATCAATAAAGGTTCGAGTTCGACAATTACTCAAAATGCTTGGTTACCGCAGATAATATTCTTTAAAATATTATCTGCGCTATCTCAAACCATTTCAAAGATAAATTTAAATAATCCTATGCTGAACAATATAAAAGAGAATTAGTTACTTATCTTGCAAAGATGTACCAACATTACTAAACTATATGAAACATCAATATCAATATTAACAATATCACACTCTCGTTAACAATAATATAGTTATGTCAATCACACATCAGTCATTCATCAGCACACACAACAAAATCATAAAAACAATAATAGCCAAACCCCAGCGACCTGGAAAATAGACAACAGATCAGTGATCATCGTGGTGAGGTTTACATAGTAAAATCTAGAGAACACTCACCACGATATCTCAGTCTCCTTCGTCTATCCCCCAGGTCGCACAGAACGCCGTAACACGGTATGGTCCCAATTTCGAAAGGTCTTGTTCGCGAGAACCTAAAACAGAAAAGTGTTGCTTAATAACGCCAATACAAGCATATTTAACAGAAAACCTCAGCTGTACACAATCATACATTCTCTACAATTATCATACATCCCGAGTCACTCATGCTTCACTGCTTCTGCAGGTAGGCCTTCTGCACGTAGGCCTCTTGCACGTAGGCCGACATTACCATTGGCGTTGGGACAACATTGGCCCAACATAAACTTCACATGTCATACAGTAAACCAGATACATTATTATTGGCATTGAGACAACATTGGCCCAACATATATTTATATCTCTCAAACCAAGTACCGTGAACACATTACATTAACCCCTTGGGTACAAAATCCCGCAACACACGCTAAAGATTTAAAATTCAGCAACGGAAAAATTGATGTCAACTATTTATATAATAAAGTAAATAATAAAAGGGATATATATCAACAAATTTTGCTACTATCATCTTTTGCACGGATACACACCACAAGAACATGACAGTGATAATAATAATACAACATTCGAAGGCCTATGCGTAACTACCTCAAAATTTAATTATACAAAGCTCTTTAGCCAACTAAATTCACACTATAATCTAAGCATGATGTGCATGTTGTACATATGGTACTACAGGTAAATATGCACTGTATAATAATGTCTGCATAACCTGTGTATGTGAACGTGTGTGCGAATTGTATATGCGTGGAAAACGTCATGGGTCATTGATCATGATTTGGATTTTGTTCTTGCTGGAATGATGTGATTGGTTGTGGTGAAACCGCTCGAAATCATGTGTCCCAGTCGACAATTTTGAGTCACTTTCTGATTTGATCTGGCAGCGTGAAGCTGTGGTTATTAGCTTATGACTGTTCATCATTAATTACAGGTTGGTGGTTAGTTCCTTTATGGGTTTTAGTGATGAACATTGCTTCATTTCAACTGTAATATTGTAATTTAAAATGTTAAGGCATAAAGCCTGATATCAACTGTGCTACACAGTTGAATATTCATTTGTGAAGATAAGAATAATTGTAATTGTATTGGAAAGTAATTATTCAACGTAACACACGGATTGATTTAGCTTATATTATATAATATTCTAAAGGACTTTCTGATTTGATCTGGCAGCGTGAAGCTGTGGTTTTTAGCTTATGACTGTTCGTCATTAATTACAGAATGTGAATAAAGACTAAATAGGCCTAACTGTGTAGAGAGACCTGAGTTTGTGTTTGTTGATGCCATGGTAACGTCACCAGCCATCTCGTCCACCCCCTGCCTATGCCGTTAAGCTTAGCTCCAGATCCTGAACCCACGTAAAACGAAGTCGCGGAAAGTGTGACCATGGAGGGGTTCACAGCTAACCGGGAGAGAATCCCACCCGTGACATTTGGTGTAAATGTGGGGCGAGTTGAGCTAAATGTGGGGCGAGTTTCCATAATATGGGGCGAGTGCGTATAAATGTGGGGTGAGTTGGTTGGGGCGAGTTAGTAAAAACGTGGGGCAAGTTTGTTTCGGGGGGAATGTCACCCCAAGAGAACTGTAAGTACTTAATCAGGGTGAATTGGAGCCATGTGGTGTTAGCGAACAACAACAACAACATACATACATAAACATAATTATAATTACATGTGATATTTTAAATATTGTAGGTTAACGGAGTTGCAAAACCCATACCATGGATACATTCCGACGGCTCTATCGAGGTTACCAGAAGTGGCTCCAAAATCACCGTTACCACGAACTTCGGCTTGATCATCACATATGACTTTTATTACTCTTGCGTCGACATATGTGTACCTGCCAAATTTAGGTAATAGCATACTGCTCTGTAGAATCAATGGACAGCTTTTGCTTACTTGTAAAGTAAGCAAATAGTAGTAGTATTGTTTATTATACTGATATGTGCATAATACATTTATAGTGTTTTTTCAAATAATATTTGTAGAACACCAAGCCCATCTTTGGCTTAGGGGAAGGGCGGGCAAAGGGGGCCACTTAACGTTTTTATTGTATTTCAGGAGAATATTCGAACTTTTTAAAAACCAAAGACTGTTCTATGTAGGCTACATGGTTTGTAGATACATATTGCAAACACACTCAGTGTTTCAAGTATACCTTATTTTATTTATAAGCCAAATAGATTTGCTCCCTTTGCCCAATAGCTTTGGCAAAGGGGGCCACCTCCTCTTAGGGTACTTTTATTTTAATACACAAGTGTGTACACTGAAACGAGCTTAATAAAACAGATATAAAAAAACTTTCATTTGATGTATACGGTGACATGCTTTGTTGGACACAATACTAAGTAATATACTAGATACTTTCGTTCACTGGGATTAGTTTGTGAAAGTTAGTAGTCCAGCAGAATGGTGAAAGGTGTGTGCATTTTATCATACAAGCATGGAAATTTGCACAAAGATGCATTTGGATGTGCTCTTTCATATTTGAGTAAGAGGCAAGCTCAATTATTTTAATATGACCGTCAAATCCACGCCATCAAATCCAAGCCGCCATTTACCCTTTTGAAGGTCTATACACTCTAGTAATGCGTGTATACATCAATGACTGATCATTAAAAGATGCATATTATGCCACAAAAGTAAAGATTAGGAGAGATTAGGTATAGAAATAAAATGCCAGCAATTGTATTCAGTCCTTTCTATAGTTTGCAATCCAATATGGCTGCAAAAATTAGCCTAACGTGTGTTGTATATATGTTTTACTGTTTAAGTGATACTGAAGGCAAACTCAGGATTAATCTTTTATATACACCTTCCTACTCTCGTATGAAAGCCATATATATGATGGATATAGGGTATTATGGGATAGCTTTTATATCAAATATGGTTGTCAATGACGCTTAAGCAGTATCCTACAAAACTGCAAACAGTCAATTTTAAGCCATAGTAGGGCCTATTATTCACAACGTTGGGGGCTAGTAGGGCCTATTATTCACAACATTGGGGGCTAGCTTGGTTGTCAAGAACATTAAATTTACAAAGCTTTACACCTACAATTTGGCCACACATGAATAATAATTTAATATATTCCTTTCACAAATTCCTTCCGATAGTCTAGCTGACTGATTCAAAATAATAATTGATCGAAATTTCGAATTAAATTTCTTATATAAACTCCAAAACAGAAGCATTCACCATGAAATTTTAAATAATATGTTGTTAGTATATTCCAGGTCAGCACCATTTACAAGAAATGAATCTGTCCTATGTATAAGCCTGTAAACAAGTCACTCGAAAATGGAGATAAAAAGTGAATTTCTCATCCATTATCGTCAAATCAGTCTGCTAGAAAAAACGCCATCTTTAACAATTAGCTCACAAAAAAAAAATTGATACTATTGCATTAAATAGAGGCATAAATACATTTTGAACCTTCTTATGGAAAACCCACCTATTCCTCATGATTATAATACATATATTGGGTAGCATTATAAAATTATGGATAAAAATGGCACCTGAATGTCTGCCATTTCAGAGACACAGCTGATCCGTTGCAAAACTGCCGTTGTGAGGGCTCAATATAATATCACAGCAAAAGGCTACAGAGCTTATTATGTCACTCTACACTGATTAATGCCTTATTTGGCTTAGGATTCTCAGTGTTGTGTGAGTCTTAGAGGCTCCCAAAGATTAAGGTAATGACGCATGTCTCCTTTTTGAAGTAATAAGTGGTGTGTCTTTGCCTGACTCCTATTCCATATAATTATGTTCCCCACCGGGACAATTTAGATAGAAAAGGTTGATAGAAAAGGTAAATCACAAATTTGCCTTTGATATGAATCGCTCAGTAGGACATCTATAAAACACACGTTGAGTCGATTTTTGGCGGCCATATTGAATTCCTGATTATAGACATGGTTAAATAAATAACATTGTTTCTACTTTTATCGATGCCTTCTGATTCCAAACAATAACTTTTGTTCGGTATTTAATAATCAGTTATTGGTGCATGCATGAATTAATGGAGTTTTTATCTTTAAAACGGTCGATGGCGGCCATCTAGAATTTAGCGGCCATATTGGAAAAAGGTAATTTGCCTCTCACTCAAATATGAAAGAGTACATCCAAATGCACCTCTGTGCAAAATTTCATGCTTGTATGATAAAGTGCACACACTATCCTGGATTTTCCACGATTCTGCTGGACTATAGCGAGCAAAGGGGGCTATGTTGTATGGTCTTTGTATTGAAAAAGCTTGGCCTCCTTTGCCCTGGCCACCTTTTCCCAAGGTGGGAGACTAAATCTATTATCTTTCCCCAAATTAATCTTTTGACCAAAGTAATGACTAGAAAACAAAGGCAATATAATGTACCACACAAAACAATACATTTTCAGAAGAAATCACACAAATTCATCAAGAGATTCATACAAATATTATAAGCTTATATATTCTTAAGATTGTTGCCATAAACCCCCGTCGTCTATAATTTTTATCTACGATATGTATGAGATGTCTATTTATGTTTTTTGTATACACATATTCACAATTCATAACTATGACGTCATTAATATTTCATACAACACGTCATAATTAAAATAGCATTGATGGCCCCTTTTGCCCACTGGCCCCCTTTGCCCGCCTCTCCCCTATGTATCAGTTTGAATACAATTTTAATCCATGACGTCACTCGAGCTTTTAAAAAATGCACAATTTCTGATTTCTGCCTGATTTAGAGTTGAGAAATGTATATCTCATTTGTTTGCATCAAAATTATCTTAATTTGACCTTCAAATAAAAATGGTAACCACCAGCACACACATAGAAGCCTTTTTATTCATCTGAATTATCAGACGATGGAAAATAAAATGCTGAATTGAATATTTCGGCTCCCAAGTCATGCAAGAACCATAAATAGAGCATTCTCGTGCGACAAATCAACAAAATAATTATAGTGAAAGTCAATATATAAAAACGGCGGACTTATTGGATTTGAAGATCAAATAAATGTCGTCTCTTTCCCAAGACACTATAGAAATAAATTTATCTAATACAAATCTTGCACAAACCACTAATAAATTATTCTTTCGTGTGCGACAAATCATATAAAATACGAGGTTTTCTTTACATTCTGGCGGCCATTCATTGTTAATTTGAAGGTGAAGATCACTAAGTTATCCGACATATTCGAGCTCAGCACACTCAAATTATGTTAAACCAAGTGGATAACAAATTATATGCGAAGATGAAGAGCAAAGTTCAATGTTTCAGATTTTAGCCCAGGTAAAATACACCCATATTTATAAAAGGCTGCTATATTATTTTATCCATCAAAATATATTACATAATTTAGAAATATAAGAAACACTCATTTTTAAGCATACACATATCTGGTCATGCATGGGCATACATGCATCTATGTCAATTGATTTCAAAGTTATCGCGAGTAGATCAATTTCTGGCAATGGCTCCCTAATTAGCTTAATAATTAATTATTTTTTAACATTTTATGCTTTCATTTATATTGTACTTTGATCATGAAATTATGGGAATATACACCATATAAATGTGTCTGTGACAATTAGTTTTAATGTTATTGAATAAATCTAGTTTTTGGGCAATGAATGCCTAATTTGCAAAATAATAAATGAAAAGGCAACTTCCGGCAATGGAAACCGCACTTCTCTGAGTCCATGGGTATTGATAGCTCATAAAAAAAATGGTTTCCGTGTTGTAACAACAAGTCTGTGAAATTGTCTCCTTTGACCACCAGGCTATAGGTATCGGATGAAAATTTCACAGCAATGATTTTATTTGAAGGGACTGCTTGGAAGGATTGTGTGGCAACTGTAATGGTGACCCATCGGACGACCTCGGGGAAGATAACTCTGACATAAACGTGCGGTGGCTGGAAGTCGGTAATGCTTTCGCTAACAAGAAAACAGTTGTTGCAGGAAAGTAAGTGTAGCTTCAACGAATATAACATTGTCACCTCGGTAAGAACCCTTTCAGCGCGGGGACCGTCTTTATACGGCAGAATCTGGCGTCTGTAGATGTGAAAAGGTGGCGTCTGTAGACGTCAGATTCTGACGTAAAAAGACGGTCCACTGAAAGAATTAAAATATCTATAATTGTCGTTGACCCATAACATAGGTATTCAAATGAAGCGGAAAAACCTAACTAAAAAATGATGATTATTTCAAAATGCAAAAAGCCCTTTGGTCTCCATGGTTCATGTCAACATATTTCAGCGTTGTAAGGGCTGCATCAGTTTAGCCACTTCACGTGTCATCGGATCCATAGTGCTCGATATACTTAAAGAGTTTGTTTTCAAGATTTAATCACACAAAAGATGGCGATGTATAAGTATGCAATTCGAATTATTCAAAGAATAAGTATTCAAAATGAGTATTCAAAATTCAAATGTCAGTAAGTATAACCTGAGATGATAACACCATGATAAAGTGGCGATCCACTGTGTACCAATATAAACCTAATGGCCCCATTATATGCCTATGCCCCCTTATCCAGGAAAGAGCGCAAGGGCGACGGCAAACTATCACAGAGAGAAAGAGAGGGAGATGTTTAATATTATATACAGTAGTTACTCTCCACGAAAATAAGGTACCTGACAATATATATATGAATATTGCTTTACGTCGCTCTCTGTACAATCATGGCAATATCGCGACAGAAGGAAGCCCAAAGCCGGGACTATGCCCTATTCTTATTTCGAATGACTTCAAGGGTTCTTTATAGTGCACATTACCATAGGCAGCACTGTACACTCCATGCCTTTGAACAGTTTGGAGCACTGTATATGCACAACCACGATGACGACCGGGATTCGAACCTGGTACCCCAAGGTTACAAGCCCCAGTCGATACGAATGAGCCATCGGGGCCGGCCAAAGATCCCGTAGGCTGAGGATTTGTCGATATTGGCAGATGACGCTCATCCTGAGTAAGGTTGATCAGGGGTCCATCTCACAAATAATCTTAAAATTAGGATCATCTTAACTTTCTCTTATTTGCATTAGAAAAACTAAGATGATCTTAACTTTTCTAATGCAAATAATAGAGAACGTTAAAATGACCTTAGTTTAAAGATTCTTTGTGAGATGGGCCCCAGGGTTTTAATCGTTTAGGCGCTAATCGTCACGACTATTGTCGTTTTAGTCTGTTTTCTTAGGCGATTGCATCAAAGTTATTGGGAACGAAATGTGTGTTTAAACATAAAGATTTGCAAATGTTTGGTCTCAAATTAAACAAATATGAGTAAATTTTACCCACTTGTTGTGGAGGGTGGCGTTTGCTAACTAACCTTCAGTTGTGGATCATCCAGCGAGACACAAATTTAGCGGGCAAAAATACAATAATTAAATAATGCAACTTGGTGGTTTAGGGGTTAATATGCCTATTCATCGGACAGCTCTGCGATATTAGTACGGTCTAACCTATGCGATTAACACTTACAACGCGGGGATCGAATTTTGACGTCAGAATCTGGCGTCTGTAGCGTCAGATTCGGTCCCCGCATTGAGTAAAAAAATGTTATAATTGCCGTAGAACCATATGTATTTAAATAAAGCAGAAAAAACTAACTAAGCCATTATGATGAATTCAAATTGAAAAAAACACTTGGTATCCATGGTTTATTCAAAAATATTTCAGCGCTTTAAGAGTTAAAGAACCAGACGAAGTCGTCATATTTCAAACAGCGTGGTCTCTCATATTATACCTGTAGTGCAGTGCATCATCCAAAGTGGCATGCATGACGCGACGTGCCACACAGACGATATCTGCTTGCTTTTGTTTTGGTAAAGACACGATCCAACGTAATTGTGTATCGGGATTGTATCCATTATATTATTATGCTTTCCTTGATCTGATAACTAATCTAAAACAATTTCTGATGTGGAAAACAGGAAGTAATTTTGCAAATAATAAAAATGTTATTTTAATAAAACACTGCAAACGCACAAGCCCACTGCAACACATTGTAAAAACAATTGTAGCCATGGTAACCACCAGAAGCTATTTAACTTAAAGGTACCCACATTGCTAACATCGATTTTTAACATGCAAGCTAGAATTAAGTGTCACTCATTACCAATAGTTAGCAGCTCTTAAACGGGATTTAGGGGCTTAATAAAGATTATAGGACACTTTATTTCTACATGGTGTAAGCAAACTTTTAGCATAAAACATCACAGGTCCAGCCTACACGTTTAACCAATAGAATGACCATGCATCATACTAATCAGAGCTGCATGATCAGTTCGCTAAGTTTCATATAAATAAATAATATTAGCTTATACTGCTCCATTATACTTTCAAATGTGTTAATAATAAATAAGATGACTTAATTGATCTAAATGGGAAGGCTAATTTTATTGGCCGCATTATTTAACAATTCGATACCCTATCAAAGTTGTGAACAGACCTGTGGGCGCGCCAGAACATTTCATTTCTGCTGTAGTTTACTGTAAATACTGTGATTTTGAACGCATTTCATCATACTATATTTTTTGCTTATCTGAGCTTTTGACAATATCCTGCCACTAAAATATCACCAGAATGACAAACACAGAAGTATCAGATACTTATAGTAGTTAGATTATTTTGTGAAATGTATTGAAGTGTAAAGTGAATTGAAATGAACAATGTTTTATTTTGCAATAAGTCTCAGGATTGAATATAATGGGTTGAGAACAATATCATGAGTATACAATTTACCTATGTTTGTGCGATTGGTGAATACGGCGTCGTTAGTGTTCACACATGCTGGCGCCCTGATCACAGTGACGTTTTAAACACTCCAGTTTCTAAATAGTTGAAATTGTAACATATAGCTATGCCTATTTTAACATATAAAGAATATAGGCCTAATCATTTTTATACTGTCCCATATATGAGAACCTAAAATCAACCTTACATAATATTTTCATTTGGTTTTCATTGTGAAACATGTTTTCAGTGTATTAAATTAATATTGAAAATGGTGTGAACTGGTTCTTGTGAACTGGTACTTTTAATGTTAGCATAAATAAACATTTGTGTAAATACAATGTGACGAAATTTATGATTTTCATCACAGAAACGCCCTATTTACACAATTGTTATCCACATTTAGCGAAAAGTAGAAATATGTCATATAATAAAAATGAGTTTGAACATGTTTAAAACTAAGAAAATAATGTTTTAATATGTAGAGTAACACAAATAGGACATATTTTTTTCAATGTGGGTACATTTAAGTATACTGTTATTGTGTCCCACTATACAGCTCTGCAAAGGGAAGAGGCAATGTATTATTTTTACTTGGAAAGTGAGCAGATACTTGCCACACTTATACCATGTATACTGCTTTGCAAAGCCAAAAAGGCAATACGTACGTCCAATTGGCTTTGCGCTGCAGTAGGTATACATATCCATGACCTGATAACGAATCTAAAATAATATGATATAATAGGCATGTAACCCATTATACACTATTTATGCACAATCTTTAGATGATACATTCTATTATTGTTCAACTTTTTGGAGCATAAGCACGATGTTTTTTCACACAGGCTTTCAACAGTGCCTTTTGTACCACCTGCTCTACCACCCAACGTTGATGCTGTAAACTTATGTGGTTTACTGACAACAGGTGTGAGAGAAAACTCTTTCCAAAATTGTCTTGATGTTCTTGGTGAGGATCATGTGACCCACTATCACGACGCTTGTGCGGTGGATGTGGCTGTAGGTGCAGATTCCTGCCCCGTCCTCAACGCCATGGTTGGTGTGTGCAGAGACAACAATGTGGCTGTGAATCCGGATTGGCGAGTGATATCAGGCTGCAGTGAGTTCATACTTTATATTATGCAATACTACTCTGCAAAGCCAACCTTCCATTTTTGCTTTTGGGTTATAATTATTATGCAGTATTTCACTAGTTAGACCATTTTATATGTAGTAAATTGAAAATATTATGACGTCCCTTTATAGACCCATTACACTATTATTCTGTAATTTTATAACATGTCAAATGGTCTAGCTTTTGAAATATTACATATAATCTTATGATTTTTCTGCTTACTTGTAAAGTAAGTAGATACTGCTTTTTGGCTTTGGCACAATCAGAATGTCTGATCTGATATCTGCTCAGTTCTACTTGGGCGACGTCGAAGCCAGATGTTGTTTTAATGTTAATTAAAACAAAAATAGAGAACATCTGGAACTTTTCGGTAGTTTTAATGTGTCTGTTTTGCAGCTCTTTATACTGATGGTCCAGCGACGTTGATATGTCCCGATGTGGACGCTTCTCTTCATAATATTATATCAGGCTTATAGTCAGGACATAATTATCTGTAGCGCATGTTTTTCCTCGATTTCTCCGTGAATTATTAACCAGTTTTTATAAAAAAATTAATTTGGTACAGGCAATTTCCAAGTCTTGTTCCAACATCGGGAAAAATTTAGTAACGTTATATTATGCAGTATTTCACTAGTTAGACCATTTTATATGTAGTAAATTGAAAATAATATGATGTCCCTCTATAGACACATTACACTATATTTCTGGAATTTAAAACATGTCAAATGCATGGTCTAGCTTTTGAAATATTAAATATAATGTCATGATTTTTTTTACCGATTAACTGATTATCTTTCACAACCCAATTTGTGGATTTCAATGACATTTTTATTTGGGCTGAATTTTAATTACAACTGTATACATACGGTTCCAGCAGCGCAAGGGGTAATAATAATATACCATAATGTGTATGTGCTGCAGACTTTGATTGTGCCGCGGAAGGTCTAGTGTACACGACTAATATGACTCTGTGTGGACGCTCCTGTAAGGATCCTATAGGCACAGACTGTGGCATAGCAGCGTCTCCCATTCCCCTGGATGGTTGTGACTGTCCACAAGATGAAGTCGACAACAACGGAGTGTGTGTTCCGCTAGCTCAATGCCCATAGTGAGCTCTACATATGGTATTATATTATTTATCAGTTTATTGTGTTGTCAAATTAATCAGCACCCGGCACAAATTTATACAATTCGTCACCTTGGATATGAAAGGGTGTATCTGCCACTTTGTAAAGTGGCAGATACACCTTTTCATATCCAAGGTGACGATTTGATGATTGCAGACACATGATTGCCGACCATTAAGTCGTGATTGACTCTCAATTGTACCTGGCTCTGTACTAGTTTCCAATTCAAATTATGTTGTAGTATTTGTCATAGAATCGATGTCATTGTGTAGTCCAGTATTATTAAACAAATTAATGGCTAATTAATTGACAAGATGGCAGTGCAATTCATTCATCCATTCACTCATTGACTCACTCGCTCATTCGTTTATAAGGGAAGTTTCTTAGGTGGAGATAAGCTGATCTATACACTAACTTTATAGATGCTATACAGGGATTCTATGCAGGGATTGATCATGTTGATTGATTGAATCAATAACTTCTTAAATGAACTAGGCAATTCATTGGCTTTATCACCAACTTCGTAAATAACGTATATGGGATTGACTGAATAGCTGACTTCATAAAAAAATAAATTACAATGAGAATGATTGACTGAATCACTGACTTAATAGGTAAAGTATGACATTGACTGACAGAATCACTGACCTAACCCTTACAGTATGGGGGTCGACTATAGACGTCATAATCTGACGTCTGTAGGCGTCAGATTCTGACGTCTAAAGTCGATCCCTCCACCTTTGTGCACATATAGGCTAAACTGGGCCAGGAGAACCTCCTGAGGATGGTGAGATGAATGAGATGACACTGTCCTCCAGACACAGGATTCGAAATTCGTACACTGGCGGTCTGAGGCCGAGCACGCTACCTCTCGGTAACGGAGGCCCCCTAAAATACTGAGTTTCACACGTGGATGGGGAAGAAACTAACTTTTTTTCTTTCAAACCGCCGAGACCGGGAACCGAACCCCGAACTCTAGCGTGAAAGGCAGCGGTGTTAACCACTACCCTAGGGCCCCCGCTCATATAGGTATTCAAATGATACAGAACAGGCTAACTAAGAAATTAATGATGATTACACATTTTAAAAACTCTGGACTTTGATATAAAAAATAATCCAGCGCTTGAAGGGTCAAGGAAAAATATCATGAATATGAGACTGCTAGACTGACTCACTAACTTCACAGATGAGGTGGCACTTAATCACTAATTTCATGAACCAAGTTGGTGGATAACTGACTGAAGCACTGATTTCATGAATGCATTTGGTAATTTACACAGTGAATCACCGATTTTTTTGTATGAAGTTGTGGAATAACTGACTGAATCACTGATTTAATGAATGAAGTCGGGAATAGAATGACTGAAACACTGATTGCGTGAATAAAGTTGGGAATCGAATGACTGAAGCACTGACTATGTATCCATAGCTATATATTTGGGAAGATAACTCACTTTCGGATGAAGCAACCTCTTTTATTTTTGGGCTAAGTATTATACATAATTAAAAACAAGCCAATATTTATTTTCAGAACCAATCGGCAAAGAAGCTGCAGGAATCCAGCAGAAAAACACAGTTCTTCTATAGCGCTGTCTGATTATTATAATTTTAGATAAGACAAACGCGTTCATATAACAGTACAAACTTTGCTTCTATTAACACAATCATCAGCAAAAACGTTTTAGTTCCAGCAAATTCTACTACTATATTGTAGTGTTTTTATAAAATACGCAAGCATTGATTGTTTTATTTTGTGTTGAATTAAATATCAATAAATTATTTTGTTTTGTTGTTATGATGATATTGTAATTCCCCCTATTGAAGAATTGAACAGACCAATAAGTGATCTGCTATTGTCCACTATTCATCAGCTTATCTAAGCCCAGAAAACACAAAGCATTTGCATAACATTTTTACTACGTCGGTCCTCTGGTTTATTTTTTTATGTCCATCTTGGCACGAATTGCTTTAATGGTCAGCTCGAAATGAATGTTGCTGAACTAGTGACTTTTTTCATAATAGGCCTATCCTTTGCGATCGTTTGCCTTGTTCGTCCACATATTGTTTAGGCTTCGCTCAGTAATCGTCAGTAGATTGCCCAAGAATGGTCAGGCACATTCTCCACACATAGATGTCGCTCAGGTAAACCCCCGCTGCATGCGTCTCGTGAGTGACGGACGCCAAGGGGTCGTCTGATTCATAAATACGACAAAAAAATAATAAATAAAAATAAAATGTTTTGAATCTGATGAAAAAGATTAAATATGTAATATTTAGAAAAATACCCTTAGACACTGTTTTTAACGTAAGATCAACATAATAATACAATTTAATCAGCTATAAGGTAATAATTATAATACAATATAATATACTATAAGTTATTGTTTATTTAAACAATATCACAGAAATCCAAGCGCCCCAGCCCTGGCTTAGAATTTGATTTAAGCAGTTTTGTATATAGAACATAAATTTAACATATTTCACTCCAAATCATAAAGTTTTGCTAATTTGAAGGTGAAGGTCACCAAAAATGGAATGGTATCCGACAGACTCGATTTCAGCACATACAAATCACGTAAAAACAATTAAGTGGATAAAAAATTATACACTAAAATGCCGAGCAAAGTTCCATGTTTCAGATTTCAGCACAGGGTGAATAGACATATTTTCATGAAAGGCTGCAATATTCTTTCATTAGAAAAAATAGATGACATTAATAAATAATTTCTTAATAAATAATTTTTAAGCATACACATATCTGGGTTCCGAAAACATAGGTCAGATATGAATATGTCGAATAATTACGTTTTATTATGTCGGTTTCTTTCGCCATGTTGACTACTTTGTTTTGTTGTTCAGTTTTAATACTTTATAATAAAAATCCTCTTTGAGCGTAAGTGGAAAGATGACTTTATACTCTACTGCAATGTGTACTATATTATTATAATGGGAATTAAATGATCTTCAATTTGGAGGCAAATAAACTCATTCATTCATTCATAATTATGGTATATCGCAAGTGTAGATTGGTTAATCATAACATCAACGACAGACGTTTACGTAGCCCCACCCCATGATTTTACTTTTGGGGGTATCCCCATAAAAGCTGTCAATATATAAAGTTTGTCCCTTTTTGCTGTTATAACATCTCATTTCATGTTTGGGGCATACCAACGTTTAACAAAAAAATGGTGTGGGTGAGTTGTGGGGGATGGGTGCACGTAGGATTGTATTAGCTGTGTGACGCTAGTGCAATCGTATTTATTAATTAGGCATATTAATATAAAACAAATCCATCATTAACTCATCACCTTAATGACAATGATACAGTCTGATTCACCAGATGTCGCTATAAGTAGGCTACTTCCCCATCGCATCCTGCAAATCCTTTTCACCAACATGCTTATTTTCTCTCACTATTTTCAACAATACTGCAATCATCCATTCATCTGTACATGACTAAAATGTGATTTAAATTCTACAATATTGCATAGCACGAAATCTTCAGAATGGTTGTAATGTTCAATTAATTTTCAGCACAGAGGCAGATTTAGAATGCTGTCAAATATTCACCAGTTGGTACCACTGGTGTTGTCGATTAACAATATGCATACAAAGCCGAAATCAACTAACATGATTAAACATTCTTGTACTCTATGTTTTTTATTTAAATAAAACCCTATTGAAGATCGGTGGCAGAATTACAGCAAATACAGTTTGGCCACATAAAGCCCACAGCTTGTAAAAAACGCACTCAGCCCCAATTCTTCTTGCCTTCACTTTTATATTAGCCCCATTAGGTCAATAGCGATGACACATTGTCTGGTAGCTATTGCGAAAAAAATATTCCAATCCGGATTGGAGAGAAATGAGTAAACAAGAAGACGACCGGCTAGATTGTTTTTTCTTCCTCAGAGATCGGTCTGTCACCCACCCACAGATTAAACGGAGACACCAACAGCAAGCTGGGCCAACAATAAGCCACCATCGTTGAACAACGTCAAATCCCTCATCGAGAAGGGATTTTTATCTATCAACATTAACAATAGTATACACTAAAATATAATTAAATTTAACTTTCAAACAAATTTAGTTTTGAGCTATATGCAAAAATACAAACACAACTATAACAATATTATATGTAGATAATTGAACTATTAAAGGTATACCAGTATTTACATGACATATTTACGTAAGATTGATACCTCTATTATCTATAACAAATGTAATATGACGTATTTATGTATACATAATTATATACAAGATCATAATATATTCGCGGTTATTACATTAAAATGACCTATCTCCTGTGACAATCAGTAGGAACGTTCAGTATTGTGATCCTTATTTCATTCGAGATCGCTAACTGAGCATGCCAGGACACAGCGGAATTAGAAAAGCTTTGTCAAAATAAAATAAAACCCCGAATGATTGCACTGTTTTAGAAGTTTTAATTTTAAAGGTGATCTATCAACCCTTATATGGTATGAATAATTATGTCCTTATATGGGGGTGATTGGCTATCATGTAACCCTCTCAGACGGTCACATGATAGCCGATCACCCCATATAAGGAAAGTACACTTGTGCCCCATCTTGTTTAGATTAGATTAGATTAGATTAGATTTTGCCGCCGAGCAAGACAGTTGGCAAAAGCCAGAGCGGCTATTGCTGACTACAGAACAAAGAGCTGGTAAAAAGGTTCAAGGTTCTACCAGTGACTACGATTCAATCCTGAGATCTATCGATCTCAAGATAGACTTAATAGCCGCTGATTCATTAAATTCACAACATTTAGACCAACTGCTACCTGTCTACAGTCCACTGTACACACCATCACAGGTGAGCGTTCACACTTCAAAGCAAGCAACGTGCCACACACTAATCCTGTGTGACAAACCGCAGCAAACTGCCTAACAACACAATACAGTCCACTGTACTGTGTTAACAGGACACCAAATTACTAAATTCTAAATTCTATTTCGCTCTATCATTAGCATGGCTAAAGATAAAGCAGGTTTAGTCGACCTCCGCTCTTTTAAGAGCGTGGCTGTCTCGATCAAGGATCGAGGAGTCAAGGAGGTCTGGAGTCAGATTGGAAAGCTCAGTCCCTTGGGGAGGGACGAGCTCTCCAGGCTCCTCATCGCCAATTCTTTAGTGATCGATGAGGAGAAAGGTAAGCTAGACAAGGCAGAAGGGGGGGCGCCCCAGAGAAAGACTACAAAAGACCGGAGCTACGCCGAAGCAATGGCAGGGCCCGCTGTGGGACAACCACCCACAGGGGCCCCAGGTAAAAAAGTAAGTATTAACCAGCGGGTTAAAAGTAAGGTTCCAGTACAGGAACCAGTTCAGGGTCCAGTACAGGCCCCTGTCCTTGATCTACCTACTCCTAAAACGTCCAAGGTTAATGAAAAGGTTAATGGTAAACTAGTCATTAGAAATAAGGCTAGAAAACGTAACTTGGACTTCCGCAAGGAATCAGGTAACCACTTGGCAGTATCGGAGCCGGTCAACTCCCCTGCCAAGAGGATTAAGGTACAGGTAAAACCTAATACTGTAGATCTCTCATCTACAGTGGAAACCCGCGAGGACGCCCCGTGGGTGGATGAAGAGGACATGGAAGAGGCCACCGTGTACGTCCCGGCGGCCGGGGAGGGTGGACTGCCTTCACCCTCTCTTGATCAACCAGAGGACGGCGAATGTACAGACGACGGCAGCGACTTCACTCTAGTTGAGAGCAAACAGCAGGAAAAAGCCAGGCGTAAGCAACAGAGTGAAGAAGACCACAGCAGGCTAGACGAGATGGGCCGACGACTCCAAGCTCTAGGAGAAAAAAAGTATAATGAGCATTTGTTACTGCCAGCCAGGAAGCCCGTGGTGGGGGTTGACCTCCCTGCCCGGTATTTTGCAAACCCATCTCTCTTCATAGAAGACATGGCAGCCAAAGGTATAAAGGTAAGGGAGACCCGTCCCACTAGGGGAGGGCACCTCCTTATTTTCGCAGAGACCGTAGGAGACCAAGGTAAATTATTAGACACTAAACGAAATGACAGTGGCTACTATCGGCGCCCAATTTCAGCAGCAGATAGAGACAAGGACAGCAAGAAGAGCATAGTAGTCACTGGAGTCATGCCAACAGTTTCCGAAGAGGATGTCCGTCGCTCTATTCAGGAAAATCAAGGTTTGAATGTTACAGCAACAAGGTTGATCAACAAAGCGTCAGGAAACAGCATTCACAAGGTAAAGGTGACATTCGACACAGAAGAAGACAAGTCCAAGGTTGACATCAGGAAGAGAGTAATGATCGGCAACACCTCATGTAAGATCGAGGACTACAAGAAGAAGACTCGAACCCTGCAATGTTTCAAGTGCCAACGCTATGGACACAGTCAACTACAGTGTTACGCCTCTGAGCGATGCGGGAGATGTGCTGGCCCCCACAGCCGGAGAGACTGCAACTCACGTAATATCAAATGTGCTAACTGCTCAGGAGACCACATGTCAACAGACGACCGCTGTCCCAGGGCTACCAACTTTAGAGACAGGATCAACAACAAGAGAGTAGGACAAGTAAACAGAGGAATAGACGAAGTTAAACGACGGGGGCCAGAGAAAGAAAGACACATCTCGCGTCCAGCTCCTCAGAGACCCCAGAAAGAAGTAAGTATTGATTCAAATTTTTCTAAGAAAAACCTAACCCGTCTATCCATTAGTTTGTCCACACAGATGCTGAGAATCCTGATGAGTCAAGAGAGTGGAAAGCTGAGATTAGAACACATCCCAAGCATCATCAACGACGCAGTCAACTGGGCGTTTGCAGCTGAAGTAGACATCGAGACCGTGTGGACCAACCTAAATACACTTAAGTGGTAAGACAACCTTTCACTTTTTCACCTAACTAACCTAGAGACCCGTTAGGGACCGCTCTAAAAGTACAGTACAGTACTTAGCGACTCACACAGCATGGACAACAACAATATTTTCAAAACAGACAACATTAAATTATTCCACATTAATATAAACGGCCTACATGGTAGAAAAGCTGAATTAATTAACTATTTAAACGACTGTAAACCTCATTTTGTAACGTTAAATGAGACTAAGCTACGAGAACAAACTATAATTAGGATACCAAACTACCACCTAGTGAGAAAAGATAGAACTATACCAAAAAATAATGATAAAAAGAACGATAAAAATAAAAATAAAGAAAACCGAAATCTCGGAGGAGGAGTAGGAATACTAATTAGAAAAGACATAAAATATAATGAAATAGACACGTCAGATTTCGAAGAAGAATTTCTAGCAATTAATTTCAAATCTCAGGGCAAAACTATAGCCCTGGCCACAATATACAACCCGCCAGGCAACACGCCTAATAAAAATAACTTCAAACACATATTAAAATCACACCCACTCGCCATATTTATGGGAGACTATAATTGTAAACATGTATTTTTTGGATGTAAAAAAGCAAATAAAGAAGGTGACATTCTATTCGATATATTAGAAGAATTAGAACTGTTAATAACAAATGACGACACCCCAACCCATAGACCAGGCACCAACATAGGGGATTTATTAGATCTAGCAATAGTCAGCCGCCAGATGGCGCCTAGAATAGAATCATTTGAAATAGGACAAGATATAGGCAGTGACCACCTCCCAGTTCACTTAACCCTAACATCCCCAGAAATCCAAAAGCAAAAGCAAAAAGAAATACTACAATATGAAAAAACAGACTGGAAAAGATTAAATAAACACATAGAACATAATTTAGAAAAAAGCAAAGCGGAAACCCCTCTTGAAATAGATAGAGACAGTGACGTCCTAATAAACGCAATCAACGAAGGGTTAAATAAATCATGCCCTAAAGCAAAAATAAAAGACAGGGCCTTCTACATATCTGAAGAAACTATTAAATTAATTAAATTAAAAAGACAGATCAGACGTCAAGCCCAAAAAACACAAGACCCCGAGCTTAAAAATCTATACAACCAGCTAGACACGCTAGTCAAAAAAGCAATACAAGATGATAAAAGAAAAGAATGGGAAAAAACCACCAAGCTCCTAGACGAAACCAAAGATTGTAGATTATATTGGAGAACTATCAATAATATAAACGGAAATAAATCAAAGGGTGTCTCAAAACCTATTATACAGGAAGATGGCTCCTTAACTAAAAACGACCTTGAAAAGGCCAACACATTTGCAAAAAGCTTAGGAAAAATACATAACACACACGAAGGGGATATTTTTGATAAAGACTTCAAAATTGAAGTTGAAAATAAAATCGACCAAAACTCCAACCTATTTTCGCCCCTTAGTGATAATAAAAATGAGCCAGGGGACGACAATCCAATCATGAGAGAAATCACAGTATCTGAAATAAAACTTCAATTAAATAAAACTAAAGGTAAATCAGCGCCAGGCGCCGATGGAATAAAATATCCAATTCTGAAAAAATGTCCAAATATAGTATTTGAAAATCTAGCACATATCTATAACCAATGCTTAAATATCGGTTACTTCCCGAAAAAATGGAAAGAAGCCACAGGTACAATGATACCCAAACCTAAAAAAGACCCAAAAATAGTCACAAACTACAGGCCCATAAGCCTACTTAGTTGTGTAGGAAAACTTTTTGAAAAAATATTAGCCAACAGAATACGAAGTAAACTAGAGGAAGAAAATTTCTTTAACTTATGGCAGATAGGATACAGAAATAAAAGATGCGCAATGGAACATGTACTAAGACTAGTAGACGATGCCCAAATAGCCCAGACAAAAAACCAAGTAGGAGCTGCTGTCTTCATAGACGTAGAAAAAGCATTTGATTCAGTATGGCACGACGGCCTAAAATACAAGTTAATGAACAGTAACCTGCCTCGAAAAATAGTCAGACTAATGGCATCATTTATCACAAACAGGAAAATAGCAGTAAACATAAACGGAACAATATCTGACCAAATCCCACTAAATGCGGGTACACATCAGGGCTCGGTCCTCAGCCCTCTTCTCTTTTTAATATATGTGAATGATATACCAATAGATCCACTAAACAACAATGTCAGTGTATCCCAATTCGCTGATGACTTAGGATTCTGGACCTTTGCCAAAAACGGCAGAATAATTCAATATAGATTGGCAAAAACACTATCAGATTTAGAAATTTGGTGTTCCAAATGGAGGATAAAACTGAACGCGAAAAAAACACAATTACTACTAATCAGACAAACAAAACAAAGAAATCTAAACATAAATCTAGAATTATTTGGTGAAAAATTAATAAATACAGACAATACAAAACTCCTCGGAGTCACACTAGAAGAAAATTTAAGCTTTAAAGCCCACATAGATGATATAGCAAAAAGAGGACGAATGCGCCTAAATCTTTTAAAAATTTTAAGTGGGACTACATGGGGCTGTAAACCACAGACTCTCATGAGACTGTATAAGGCATATATAAGGCCAGTATTAGAGTACGGAGCTATAGTTATGCTTTCAGCTAAAGACCAAGCAATTAAAAAACTCCAGATTATTCAAAATAAAGCTATTAAAATAGCATTCAGATTACATCCACGATCCAGGACCAATGAAATTCACAAATTGGCTGAGATTCCACTGATAAAAACCAGGCTTGAAGAATTATCCACCAATTTCATCTGTTCACTAAATGAAAATTCAGAATTATTTAAACAACAAAATATAATTCGTGCAGCACGAATAAAAAGAGGTCACAAAACGCTACTAGATAAACTCCAGAATATTTATAAAGAACATCATAATTGAATTAATATTACTGACACTGCATGCTGGTCTGTGTTTTAGACGGAGGGGTGGACTGGCGACTGCTGCCTGAGCTGTCAGTTAAGGTCAGGTCTGTTTTGACGGCAGCGGCAAGGCGAGACGTGCCACACGACAACAGACAAACTAGTCACTAAATCGGTGTCGGGCCAATGTCGGCCCAACGCTTACGGCGTTGGGCCGGCATCGGATCGATACCCCTCAGCTGGCCTGTGGCGTATCCACACACACCAGGCGGGCATTGTCTACGGCAACTCAGCAGTCCCAGCAGAAGAATGCAAGACATTGGGGTGACTGCGGGCCAATGTCGATCCAACGCTTCCAGCGTTGGGCCGGCATTGAACCGCCGTTTCTACGCGGACACAGTGGCAACATACCAACCATCATACTCTGCCATCAGCTTGCACACCTGCACAATCACACTATACAGCATGTAAACAATACACGCCAAGACGGCAACACAACAGGCACCTTGAATTAACACTCTGACACCCAAATCAAAAGAAACACAAATAACAACATGACATACACTATACCGGTGCTCAACTTATGATAACCCTCAGGTTGTCAGAGCGCTGGTTAGGGTATTTTAATACCCTGGTGGCTTTGAAAAGAATTCTAAAACAGCGCAAGTAACTTGATTCCACAATCAAGCTAATCCGCTGCTATTTCCAATCTTTATTATTCCAACTCTACCGTACAGTTTTCGGAACTCTGGCAATCAAATCAATTCAAATATCTTCATGGCTCTCTTGGCTTCTACCTGGCGGGCTAGTGTATGTGACTGGCAACGGATTGGTAAGTGCATCAACACCAGGGTTCAATTCAGATCAAATTAGATCGTATTAGATCAACCATTGAGCAATGAAGCATGGAATGAGTACCGTCCTCTAGCAATTACTGCAACAGTCGACATTTCTAATGTCGCGCTGTATAAGCCAGTAGCAGGGTAGATTTAACCAACCATGCACACAGCTCAATGCAAAAAATTTGAAATTGATAATTTTTTCAACAGACGGGCCACTAGCCCTTTAATTTCAAGCGATTCTTAGACATTCATAATCATATGGAAGTCTAATTAAGCTGCAAAATTCATTTCAACTGCTTTTCATATTCAGAGAATAAAATTATAGTTCGAGATGGAGATCAGAGATACGAGGATAGCAAATGGCTTATTTCAACACCTCTTTCTTTAAACGACCCTTGGAATCCCAAGGTCATCAAATTCAATTTCAGCTTTCCAGGTTCCAGTCCTCCTTTCCACCCAGACATTTTGTATACAGAAGGAATTGGTAGGCTAAAAAGGGCTCACTAACAAGAGATCCTAATGCCATTATCTCACTCTCAGCACCCTTCGGGTGCTAGGGTTCTACACACGCCCCATCTTGTGGCAACTTTGATTTATTTGTGACAAAATTATTCATACTATATAAGTAGTCCGAGCCTGACGTGAACAGCATGGTTCAACGTCAGAGATTGACAGCATAGCAAAAGTTGTGGTTTTCTATGCTGGTGGTCAGTGTACGCTGAGACCAAAAATTTCATGAAAAATGTGAGGGTAGCCCTATTTAGATGAATAATTCACCTATAAAGACAGGGCTTTAAGTCCCCACGTTAAGGCATTATTCTAATGAGATGTACATCTGTCATTACAGATTAAATTAAAAACAATTTATCAAACAATGACGCAGTAATATATTGCGCAATCGATCGGATGCGCACCGTATTTTTGGGGCACAACTTTACGAATGGCAATGATTACAGACTCTGTATAGCACACAGAGTCTGTTATCACGGACTATAGCCAAGGGCAGAATAGTTCGACAAAATAGACCATAAATAGATAAAGGTCAAATCAACATAAAAAACATTGATGCCTAGATACCATGCATGAGGATTTTGTAAATATTCCCTCTAATTTTAGCAATTTCTCTAAAACTTCTCTAAATTAATATGTTGATATAACTAATTTCAGCATTATGTGCTTACGATAACCCCGTGAAATGTATTTTATTAAATTTTACTGACGCAATTATTTCCAAATGTATTTACATGTAGGCTAGTATTCATATTTCATAGTCTAATGGCCTGAAAATTGTTTATATGCCATCCAACACGTTCACGTGGTTAAGTAGAATTTTGTTTATTAATGAGAGATTTAAAGAAATATAGTAGCATGGTTGTTTTCATGCTGATTTGATATTATGCTGAGGCTGTTGTTATCTAAACAGTATAATGTGTTACTTTGTAAGTAACATTATGACCATTTTTCCAACAAGGCGAATTCACAAAATTTAGAAATATTTACTATTCATTTTTAAATTTACATAATTTACGAAACTTGATACGACACATTTCATAACTTGCTTCGGCAGATTATGTAACTCGCCTAAGTAGATTACGTAACTCGATCGCCTCGGCAGATTACGTAACTCGCCTCGGAAGATTACGTAACTCGCTTCGGCAGATTACGTAACTCACCTCGGAAGATTACGTAACTCATTCGGCTGATTACGTAACTCGCTCGACAGATTACGTAACTCACCTCGGCAGATTATGTAATTCGCCGTGACAGATTACAACTAGCCTCGGCAGATTAATCATTCCTCTCAACAGATTGCGTGACTAACTTCGGCGGATTTCGTAGCTATCTCTGCAGACAATAACTTGCCTGGTAAGATTAGTAACTCGCCTCGGTCATTGGACGGTGATGATTTGCTGGCCATTTTCTTTGATTTGTTACGCTGCCACATCTGCACAAACAGTTCTTTTTTGTTGTGCAAAGGCAAAAGGCAATAACTGCCTACTTAATAAGTAAGCAGTTACTGCATGTTGCTTTTTGTAGAGCAGTATTAATAAATCGCGACTCCTTCTCAATTATCAGCAGATGATAAAGATGCCGTCAAGTTATCCGGGTGTAGTTTTTTTTTCTCAGAGAATTCCGATCTCGGTGACGTGTCATCTAATGTCAGGCAGATTTATCTGCTGAAGATGAGCACAAATTGAGCTCCCGCCGGACAACAACCATCTGAATTATCCTTAATGTGTATCCTGGGAAGCACATGGCTGGTAAATTGTGGCGAAACACACGGGTGGGCTAGGCCTGTCACATATAATATCATTGTGGGACAACTCTTCCGTGGGAATTTTGTCGATGTTACTATTCTGCCGTCCAAAGCAAAAGGGCATTATCTGACGAACAAGTTTTTTTTCTATTAGTATTATATTTTCTCATTGGTGTTCTTGTACAGCTCCACATAAATAACCTAAAAATAGTTTTGTTGTTATTCCAACAATTAAACAATTATAATCTAAAAATCGTTTGCAATTTTGAAATTATATGGAAAATATGATTAATACAGACGTTTCTTAATAGTCCGTATCACAGAGCATTATTTTCCTCGAGCCCTGCCAAAAAGATAAAATTTGCATGTCATGTCATGTCATTTTTCAAGGTCAAGGTCAAATGAGTGAAAATACGATATTTCAACAAAAAAGCTAGTTACTTAGTCTAGTGTAATACCTCTTGTCTGTGTAATTTTGACCGGATGATTTTTTCCTAATAGGCCTACTATTTTGATGATTCCAGGTCATTGTCAATGTCAATAGGTCAATTTGAAGATCAAATATATGATCTTTGCAAGCAAATACATACAGGAAGAAGTATATTACCTATTTGTGATGTGATTTGGACTGGAGAAAACCTTTTTTTATTTCGATCATTTTCAATATCAAAAGTTCTAGAATCCGCTGTGTATTAACATTAACCCTTCTTGGCATTTTCAATATGGCCGTCATTTTTCAAAAGGTATAATGTATAATGTATGTATAATGTATTTCGATGATCTCAGTGGAATTGATACTGATATCTTTCTAAAGAAGGGTTTTCAGAAAAATGTGTTGGCCAAGCCAAATTTAAAAATGGCAGTGAAATCCAAGATCGCCGATATTTGTGCAAGGTCAAACATAAATTGATATCATTTTCGACAGAATAGAAGAACATTCATGATTTGAGTGTCTACAATAGGGAAACAAGTACCTGAGATATTGCATTGGAAGTAAAATTAAATATGGATTTTCAACAAGATGGAAGCAAATTCATAAAAAAAATCCAAAGTTTCCTTGGCCCAGTTTAGCCTGTATGTGCATAAAAGTGGTTTAGAAACAAATTCGTTCATTTATGAAGAACTAAAAAGTAGGAGCTTTAAAAATCAATGATCAAAACATCACTGGACAAATTTGTTCATTTGTTTGCTGAGAGGTCAGTTATCAGTGAGATTGTTACTTTTATTGCTGTTTAAGAACTTTATCAACAATACCAGCGTAAAGTCTGCAGTTGTTTAGCGATATCATGTAGAGCCTATTAGTCCACCATATACAAACCATGTGCATAAGTTATCTGTACTGCCGTGCAAAACTAAAAAAGGTAGTATATCCTTACTTTACAAGTAAGGGGATACTGCTGAGCAGTGTAGGTGATTTCAACTTTTAAAATGGTGAAATATCACCTGGTCTCTTCTACCAAATAGGATACAGTACCCCAGGTACATGCTGTGAAGTGGTAACATTTTAAGTCGTTATTATCAAATACTATTCTATATCATAGCTTTTTGATTTGCACGCTGATCATTGCTGTGCCACAGCTTTATGTTGACACTGCAGCATTTGACAGGGAGCAAGATGTCACTGACAGCTGCTAACAGCTGCTTTCACAACTTGTTGAGATCATGTTGTATTTGCACTTAAGATAGTGTAACAGTAGATGGCGTGATGACGGTGACATTAGAGGTAAGACAATCTCTTATCACTGAGTGAAGTGGCATTGTACTAAAATAGATTTGCCACACCCTTGACATGTCCACGCTGCAAGGCCTGAAGGTCGCAGTAATTTTTCTGCGGTTCGCAAGATATCGTTTTATGAATTTATATGATAATTCTGACCTTGTATTATGGTACTGATGGCTCAATTATTACTTATTGGGGAAAATGCATAGATGGTCTGGTCTTTTAAAATCTGGTTTATTGAAAAACAGCATAATTTTTTAGCGGTAATCATATGATGATGAAACAAGTACTTAGTTGTACAAAGTAATCAGATAATGATAAATGATTTTTTTTGGCTTTGGACATTGGCATAATTAGTATAGTCCCCTAATTAATTCGACGTCTAAATGTAATATGTAAGGTTTTTTTCCAAACGTCATAATTTTTTAGTAAACTCTTAGAAGAAGCGTGGTGAGATTTGCTGGGCAAAAGAACGTTTGCATCCGGAAAATGATTTGTTTCGGATAAAAGGGTGGGTGCTTGAGCAGGTCACGGCTTTAAATGGGATCAATGGACCTGGGTGCTTATCTTCGGCAAGAATGGAACGCCGGCACAAAGTTTGTATTGTGCTTTGCCAATGTAGACGTCAACTTAAAATCTAGGCGATAGTGGCCGCACATCTTCTGTTGGTCCTTACACCTTACAAAACATTTGCGGAGTTTAGGAACACAGACACGTTTTCTCGTTTAAATGACGATGATCAAGCAATAATTCTGCGTCTCCGCACTTTTTTACTTCAACACAAATGATCCCTGAAATGAACAGCCAGCAAACTGCTGACCCCTTGAACACCGTGTTTTCTGAAAATAACTTATTTTGCAAATTCCACTTGACTTGTTTCAACATTTTCATGGAATTAATTGTATTATCTATGAGCTCTGGAACAGCCATTTCAGTTAAGTGTTTCTGTCGAAATCCATATTGGCTTTCATAGAATAATGTGTTCGTCTGGAAGAAAGATTCAGTTGTTCAAAATGTATACTCTTAAAAAAAATGATGGAAGTTGTGAGATAGGTCTATAATTAGCAAATGAGCGGCAAGTGATGTCTGTCATAAATTAGTACATAGAGTAAACAAGGATTGAATTGATCAACTCCAGATAGATCCACCATATTTATATTGCCAGTCTAAGATAAATTATGCCAGAGATACCAGAAGCCCTAGCGTTAAATAAGTTTAACGGTGTGCTGCTGAATTGTTACTCAACATTGTCAGCCGGTTCCAAGTGCCAGACAGGTGCCCCGTCTACTGAATTGTTTGTGAGTATTTTTCATTCATTTGAAGCTAGAATTGCTGACGCAATTATCAGCTTCAAATGAATAAAAAATAATATTATTTATGACAAATAGACATGTCCCAAACTTAATCATTTGATTAAATAAGTATCTACCACAAGATATGTTACAAATTTTAGTGGTATTTTATTTGGTCTGAAATGTGCTTGAAAATGTATATATATACTGTCTTAACATCACGAGTGATGAAAAGGTTTCATGATGTATAGGCCTAATCATGGGAATGGATTATTATAATGGTGGACGATGTGTAACATAATGAAACTCCATCAACAGGGTCACCCGTGGAGAAATTGGAGTAGATCTTTGCAAAATACAGAGGATATCAAAGCACGGCTTGTGGATTGTGCTGATTTGACCTTTGTAATCTCTGTTGCTGCATCTTCTTGCCCCCCGGCTACAGCAAACCAGACAACACGAGACGCTCACCCAATGTCTGTCTGATGCTGGCCGGCGGGTCAACATTAGACAACCATCGGCTCAAAGGCGGGGTATTTGAGCCGGTAGATCATACATCCCGTTATGACTGGGGATTACGCTACGTACACCACCTCCTATAGTGGCAATGCGCTGGATCCCAGACAGACATAGATAACTTGTTGGAAAGTATAAACACTTAAAGCGCTATTCACGTCTAAAGCCGTGCCTAGCCTTTTTTGCTCGTTCTAAAAAAATGAATGGAAATTGAACATTAAACTCTCTATTATTTTGATTAAGAATGTGTACATATGTTTACAAATTTTCATCATATTTTTACTAATTTTTACCCACATGAAATTGTGTCTCGCTACCGCGATCCACAATTTCAATCGGGTGAAAATTTCGTGTAATGTAGTCCTTTAAGGGTCAATCTATGCTGGTTGAATGATGGGCCATCGTCGCATGCGAGGGCCAACATTGAACCAACACAGGACCAGCATTATCTGTTTATGCTCCAGTCCTTATAAAGCTGAATAATAAATTATCTAAAGAAGAAGACGCTGTCTAAATATCAGAGAAAAAATCATAAGATTTCTAGAAAGACATGTACGTGACGTATACACATTCCCACAAATATCTTATTTAAAAAGTGTTGAAGCCAGGAGATCTGGCTGAACCCTAGGCTGCTAAATTGTTTGTATTTTTCATTCATTTAAAGATTGAATTGCTAACGCAATTTCCAGCTTCAAATGACGAAAAATAATAATGTTTATTTGAAAATATAACCTTTTAAATAAATAAAAATTATAACAAAGCATTTCCCACAAATTATTTTATCAATTTCAGTTGTATTTTATTCGGATTGAAACCAGTAAATTGTTGCATTTTTTTGCATTTTTTGCATAAAACATGTTGTAAGCAAAAAATGCAAAAAAATGCAACAATTTACTGGTTAGCGTGGATTGGCTGCGTATAACACGCTCTGTTTTAATCAATATTGTTTTGTAAGCTGAAGTGTGTGTATTAATAAAAAGAATCTTTCAAAGTATTATTCACGACACGACAAGTTTTTAACAACATTTTAGTCATATAATTATGTAAGTTAGTGTAAGTCAACACAATCTAAATAAAAACGAATGTCCAGAAGATTTAGAGCGGGAAATTATACTTGCACATCATGTTAATTCTGTTTACCCTTATACTTATCTTTAGCAATTATGTACCATATGTATATTTTAAAAAATGTACCTTTACATACGGCAATGCCGCTTAACCTCATTTTAAATAATATGGTCAAAGTGACACAATCAGGCTTAAATCATAAAAAAATCGGTAATTATAATTTGGCTTCTTAATATGACCATATGATGTAAACATGTTCATAGACTCGAACTGCAAAAGTTTAAAATGTTTGTGTTGCGCATTTACCAGTTGAGCGAGTTATAGAGACGAAATTCACGATTTCTTATTTCGGATATGCATGTCAAAAATAAGAAATACGGGAATTTCGTCTCTAGTCTACATCTCGATTCACTGGTAAGTGCGCAGAACAAAAAATTAAAAACCTTTGCAGTTCTAGCCTATGGACATGTTTACATCATAATATGGTCATAAATATTAGGAAGCCAAAATAAAATTACTGATTTTTTTATGATTTTAGCTTGATTGTGTCGCTTTAACATACGTATTTTAACAATAACCTGCGATTTTACAAAACTAAGCATCTCTATGCACATAATTATCTTGTTTATCACAAAAAAGTCAGAAACTCCCATATCAATCAACTATTTTTCTGCATGGCTGTCATTATAGTAAACAACATGCAGTCAACAATATGCAGTTTTCATAGACACGTGGTATGCAGCAAATCGAATCGCTCCACATCACGTTTACGCGGCATTCGAATGCAAAAGTGATCGGGAAATTTTTGAAATTATGTCAATATCAACGGCACGTGGGAGTTTTTGGTGTTAATATTGGTGCTTAACACAAAGCTGAAGAGTGAGATTATCAATCAAAATGTGGAAAAGTTGATGATGGTGGGTCAACAACGCCCTAGAACAATGAATGTTGCAAATAATCCACAGTCCTGATCCATACTTTCTGTTTTACTCTCTACATTATCTGCCATCTTTTTAGGTTCTCTTGATTAAAAATTAGTTTTAAA
Organism: Flabesymbios commensalis; assembly: GCA_964017125.1. Taxonomy (NCBI): domain Eukaryota; kingdom Metazoa; phylum Annelida; class Polychaeta; order Terebellida; family Flabelligeridae; genus Flabesymbios; species Flabesymbios commensalis. The sequence continues at coordinate 23,559,413 of OZ024913.1, read as the reverse complement.
TCAAATTTATAAAGCAATTTTGTCTTTATATATCTCACCTTAGACATAATATGGTATGTCTGGTCTTTGTTTTCGCCAAATATACTCTGTTGATAAAGAATGTTTTGCCAAATCCTTCTCCTCAAGAATTGCGCGCAAATCGCCCTTTGTTCGCCTTGAACTATCCCAGCAAATACATTAAAACAACACAGATTCAACGAGCTATGTATGCTGTAATAATGTATGATGAGCTGATATCCATCCAAGTGTATCTCCTAACCCTTTTAACGCGAAGACCGACTGTAAACGTCAAAAGTCGATCCCGGCAGTGAAAGAATTACAAAAATTAGAATAGTCGTTGAAGCCTAACATAGGTATTTGTAAGAGCGTTGTAAGATTATTTAATTATCCTCCTTCTGTTCTGCAGAATACCGTTTACCCACCAGCGTTGCTTTAGCTTTGGAGTTTCTCTGATGAAACTCTATATGACATAACAATAACAATCAGACTATGTTGCTCCTGAATAGGCTGACCAACGAGACAGAATGCTGGCAGGAATTTTCTGCAGAAAAAGACGAGAAGCGCACTGCATTCTGTATCTATGGTATCACACGGATTGCATATATCGCATACCTTACCACACAACCCGTGTCGCATACCGCATACAAGGAATCCTACCATATTCATGAACAGTACAATTCAACCATTATGGAGTTGATACTTTATGATGCCACGGTTATTTTACGTCATTCAATCGCAATATCTCACACACATTTTCAGGAATCGTTGAGACGCATATTTTTATATTGTTGTGATCAATGAAGAAAATCTATTTGTTTTGTTTTGTCATTCTACACATCATCGTTGGCATTCCGTGGGGCGCCCATGCAAAAATAGACGAAAAATTACCCTGGCATGTTGATTTTGTTCACGTAATCTAATATGTACATTGTACGTTGCGTATATAACTATGATTTACCAATAATTATCACTGACACAGCACATGTAATCATAGCAACATCAATAGCATTCATTGGAATTTGCAAGAAAAATTAAAACATGCATAATATTGTGTGTCTTCCCATTTCTGAATCATGAATGGAATAAAACGTTTTGGTTCTGACTTTCAAATAACATTAATATTGGTAACTGTTTACTTGATAAACAATCCGTTATTGCTGTTTGCTTCCCATTGCAGCTAGGACTATATCTTATCTAAACTAGACCTTGAAAACAATTCTGTGAAACGCGATGACGTCACTCGGTGAAAACAAGGTTATATAAGACCACCTGCCCCATACTTCATTCTGTGAAACGCAGTGACGTCACTCGGTGAAAACCAGGTTATATAATACCCCTCCCCCATACTTCATTGTATTATCCAGCTCGGTGAAAACAAAGGAGGTCACGGTCATTGAGTTTTGCAGAATATAATAATCTTCATAATAAAACGTGCGTTTATCAGCACCAAATATATGTTATAGGTTGATAATCTCATGAAAAATTTATAAATGCCAATCAATATTTTGTAAATATTGACCGTGGTGTAATATTTCCCAGTCACAGTTAAACGAACATAGCAGAACACATGTGTTTTTTTCATCAATGAGATCTGGTGTTTACAGTCTATTGCTCTGACACCTGGTGTTATTTGTCTGGCCATAATATTTACATCACTTCTCTCTGTCTGGCTTCATCGCCAGCAGACATGAGATGCTCATCTAATGTTGGCTTCGTCTTGGTTCAACGTCATCGACGCTGGTCCATCACGAGACCGACATTGGATCAGCGTCTCTTGTCAGCTGGGATATGGAGGAAATATTGTTAGGAAAGTCAGATGGATAGCATTTTTAACTGTGTATATTATTAAAAATGTGGGGACCATCGCATAGCATGCATTACCATATGCCTATTTTATTAGCGGTAGAGCATCATAAAAACAATAACGTATAGTAGGCCTATGTACAATAAACGAATATTTATGGAAAAATTCTACGTAAATACATAGTCTTTATGTGGAACTCCAATATCTATTTGATGATAAAAAATATGACATCCAAAAACTTGCTACAGTGATATATAAACTGCAGTTGTCGCAGCGTGTATGCCTATCAATGCCCACCGGACTCATATTTTGTAGGCTGCACATAATAATTTAAAAAAAGCAAAGAGCTTCTCCTAGAAAATCATAATCATAATCAGTATAGATTATGATGTCTTAAGAAGATAAAACAGTGAACGATCCAAAGAGGTTTGAATAAATTGAAGCATAGTAATTTTCTGCTGTTTATTCACGTAATTGTTGTGTTTCTGTGACTTCGTTTCAAGACTGGTTTCGAATGTAGCCTAGTAGCATAGGCCTAACACTGTGGCCGCTATGTTTTTTTCACTGTTTTAGATGAGTGCGCACATTAGATTAAGGCCGCGCATTACCAAAGAAACATGTGGTTTTTTTGCCCAATGAGCGCAATGTATGGTTGTCAATATCAGAAGAAAACAGTCAATTTCAGGAGGGAAAACATTAATCCAGCTTTTTTTGTTTGGTTTTTCATCGCCCTCAATAACTTCCCCTCATTTTTCAAACATTGATTGAAAGCTGTTCTTATTTCCTCGCACTTTTCCGGAAATTTGTATTTGTCAAAAAAAATGTTGGTCCCCTCATTATTTTTTTCAGAAATAGGTCCAATTTTTTTTATTTTTTTATTTTTCCTCATTAGATTTTGGATTTTTTCTGATCTCAAACGGACAAATTAATCATAGTACCTTACTGGTAGCAGAATGTGCAAATGGATGCGCACAAACTATACTCCACATGTAACGGCAAAGGGAAGTAGCCACTTGCAGTTACTGGCCTTTGCCTTTACATGACGACTCTATCCCCTGCACCGCCCACGGATCACAGCGCCCTCTGTGCTCCCACTGATCCTGTTTCCAATCCAGCAATCTAATAAAGCTACATCTCTCGTTATCCGGATCAGCGCTATTACCGCTAACTGCCACCGCTTTCACCGGGATCACCACCGTGTCCAGAGACTGATCCGTGACGTAATAGCACCTCACAGTGGTCGATATGGAGTGTTACGGAGTGGAGACAAACACCCCATGGATATTGAGGATTTGATTCACATCTCGTCATTAAATGTGTGAGAGGAGCCATGGGATTAACCTACGGCAATTCAAGGTGAAGAGCAGGAGTTGTCGTACTACTCTAGGAATTTAAAGAGTTACATCGTCGCTTGCTACTAATCATAATATTGCCATGCGCATTGTCTCCCCGTAGAGGGGACTTTGTAGAGGTGGCCTAAGAAAAGATACGCGTATTTAAAGCAGCCCCTTGGGATGACATCAATTTTCGTCTTAATTCCGTACTGAAGTAGTGTATCCCACGGATCATGTGGCATCGGCCCAGCGTTGGGTAGACAATCAGTGCTGCAGGTGTGTCCTCCCGTGTCCTGACTATAAGACACCAATTAGCGGCGAATGCTCTGATCTTACCGTCTGATACGTGGGAATATGTGATGTAAAGTGCTGAATATTGCTGACTTGTTTCGTTTACATGGCAATATACGACCTGGAAATACAACTATTTCACTCTTTGTCGGTGCTTTAAAATTGGTTTTTGACTTTTTCATATTTTCAGTTAAGATCAGTAGGCTATATAGCTTTATATAAATCAAATTGTAAAAATTGACAACATTGAAAATGTCTCATCCCGAGGGGTCCCTTTAACATACATGTTTCAATAATGCGGTACCAGTATTATAAAAGTTATTTATGATTAAGTTTACGAAATTGTAATACAATTTAAATTCCTAGACTTTGAGAGATTGATATAACTCGACAATAGAAACACAAAAATGAAATTTTACGTTTTTCCGTATCATGCATACTCATGGTTTTGTTTCTGTAGTTATCTTGTGTATAGCAAGTAGAAAATAATCGTTTGCATAATATTAATATTGGTATGATAAAAAAATACGAAACAAGACATTAAGCAACATTATGCAGTGTATGAAAGGTGACTACTATAAATAATTTAACTACATCATTAAACATTATGCTACCCTTCTTGTTTGTGAGTGCCAACATAAATATATTCAATAGTAAAACATACCAATGTCATTAAAATGTCTCCGAGAAGATGCTGACACGGCATACAAGTTCTTGTTAACTGATTATTGTGAATAAGGTGAGTGAACCGAGTAATAAGGACGGTTATGTGATCGGCCTCGGGACCAGCAGTCTAGCTGACTGACTGATTGCTTGATCAGCCGTATAATCTGGCTGGAGGGAGATGGAAAACAAGATGGATGCGGCATGACATTGCCGGGGGATGCAATGTCAGGTTGGGTGAATGTGCCATCTAAGGATTTTTATGGTTGCTACCTTTAAATTTATATTTGTTTATCGATACAAGTGAGCTAGATTATAATTAAAAAATAGCGACTTCCAGTTTCAAATTAATTGTTAGACTCTATAATTGGAAAGGAAATGTGTATCAAAACAGCTAAATTTGCAAATGTTCGACTTCAAAATAAATAAAACAGGCCGACGATGCTACCTGTCTGTCACAGAGGCCCCCGCAATAGTGAATCTTTACAGATGGGCGAGGAAAAAAAATGTTTCTTCGAAACCTGAATGTCAGAGCAAAGACAAACCCGCGACCTCCGATTTTCAAGACAAGAAGCTTTAACAGCTACACCAGGGAGATACAACTTGGGTCAAAATGAATATGCTATAACTTATCGTTTTAAAGGTTAGCGTGACGTTAACCAACAGTCTGCATTGTATCGCTGAAAATATGTTCGTGGAACGTGGTTGCTTGGCTGATCATAGGCCTAGTTCCTCAATGGTCGGTCAACGTCAAAGTGGGCAAACATTGCGCCAATAATGGTTCAATGTCTTGTGTTTGTCGAGAAAAATCTCTTCGTGAGAAGCGATAGCAATGGTTTTTTGTTCTTTAATTTACAGCATAAGTTGAAAGAAATGTCTGACATTATATTGTCATAATCAAACATCTTATATTCAAATGAATCCAGAGCTACTGAATTAAAGGCTTTTATAACAGATACACTGCTGTAGTACAGATCGGCCTAGCAATAATGATGTATTGGACAATACACTGATATTTATGTAGCGAACAAAACCATTTTTCTCAAACTTGTTGGCATGATTTTATAAAACCAGTTATTAGAGCTGTTATTGAAAATGCTGCCAATAGCTTCAAGTGGGTGAATACTACTCTTATTTGGTTGATTTGAGACCAAACATTTGCAAATCTTCATGTTTAAACGCCCATTTCATTCCCAATCACAGTCATTTAACATGCCAATAGAACATATTCCAAACGACTATTGTCGTGCTTAGCGCTTAAAGGGTTAAAAATCAATATCTATCCAGCAACAACAAAACATGTGTATAACGTTTATAGAATTATTTAAGCGTTATACAAATGTTTTCTGTTTACTGGGATAAACACTGATAAGTATGATAATTATGTCTCTCCTCCATAGAGGTGGAGACATGCTGGTTTACCTGTGACCGCTCAACCTGTCTGTGTGTCTCTGTCTGTGAGTGTCCCATTTATTCAAACACGCGACATTGACATTGACACAATGCTGGGCTAATGTTGGCCCACCAACTACTACGCTGACCCAACATTTGCTCAATATTTAGTTAACTGGGGGTCGTGTATGGTGTCACACTAAATGTAGGCCACAGTCACAGATGGGGGGCCAACAGTAACCCAGCTTTTGCTAAAAGCATCGTGCTGGTATAGTCTATGCTACACAAGCCCACCATTGACCCGCAAATATGTCCAGCACCGGCGACGCTGGCCCAACATTTACCAGACATTAGATCGGTGTCAGCTTGTACTCTGTGGACACACCACCGCCAACAGAAAGCACTGTCCAGTGTTGAATGGTTAATGGTGGAACAGTAATAAAGCGGCATTGGGTTGAGTGTAGTGTTTGCTAGGCATTGTGTTGTAGGCGAGTTGGCCGCTGATACGGGTCCAATTAGCTATCCAGCAAACACGGGGTATTCACTCAATGCTGTTTCAATGTTGGCCCACCGTCTTCGACGCTGGCCCAACATTGAAACAACATCGGTTGAATGACCCATGTTTGCTGGGTATTAGCTATCATCATCATCAGACATCTTCATTTTTTGTTTACAAAAACGGTGAATCTTCTAGTGTTTAAATAGCTACCGATATGCTATCAAATACCATTTTCATATTAAAACTGGGCAACACAACTCATCAATTCCAATGTATCTGTTAAAAAGGGTAGAGTGCTCCCTAAGTGTTGAAGAGGTCCAGCTGTTCATTTCAGGGATCATTTGTTGGAGTAAAAAAGTGCGGAGACGCAGAATGATTGCTTGATTGCCACCATTTAAACGAGAGGATGTGTCTGTGTTCCTCAACTCAACAAATGTCTGGTAAGGTGTTAGGATCGACAGAAAACGTCCGCCCAATGTTGGGAAAATGTAGAGTCAGCATCTTAGACGTTGGTTCAATTTGATGCCAATGTGACCCCCAGCGTTCCATTTCTGTTGGCTGGAGGCGCCGCTGGTCCATTGATCCCATTCAATGTAGTGACCTGCACATTCGGTCACTCTCTCGAGTACAAAAAATAATAGCACAAACTGCAGATGTTCGTCCTTTCTGCTGTAGCCGGAAGACTAAATATTACTTTTGATATGATTGTGCATTCGCTTATGACGACTTGGGTATCCCCATTGTTTTCCTGGTAGATATTGAATGTCTATCAAGGCTGGAGATGGACATATATTATAGTAGCTTTCATCCTGGCAATGGTTTCCAACTTAAATATCTCTTGAAATCATTTGAAAATAATAAGACAGCATGTCCCGGCTTTGAGATTCTTCTTGTCGCACCCACTCAATCACTCACTCACCATTCACTCACCCAATAAATAAATAAATAAATAAATAAATAAATAAATAAATAAATAAATAAATAAATAAATAAATAAATGAATAAATAAATAAATAAATAAATAAATAAATAAATAAATAAATAAATAAATAAATAAATAAATAAATATCAACTAATCAACTAATCAATCAATCAATCAATCAATCAATCAATCAATCAATCAATCAATCAATCAATCAATCAATCAATCAATCAATCAATCAATCAATCAATCAATCAATCAATCAATCAATCAATCAATCAATCAATCAATCAATCAATCAATCAAGCAATCAAGCAATCAATCAATCAATCAATCAATCAATCAACCAACCAACCAACCAACCAAACAACAACCAACCATGCAATCAATCAATCAATCAATCAATCAATCAATCAATCAATCAATCAATCAATCAATCAATCAATCAATCAATCAATCAATCAATCAATCAATCAATCAATCAATCAATCAATCAATCAATCAATCAATCAATCAATCAATCAATCAATCAATCAATCAATCAATCAATCAATCAATCAATCAATCAATCAATCAATCAATCAATCAATCAATTGCCTTCTCATTAAATTATGGAAGTCATCACCATTCCATATTGACATCCGTGGTATCAGTGCAATGATTCATTGACATAATAACCCTTAAAGCGCTACATTAAAAAAAATTCACCCACTTGAAGTTGTGCCTCGCTGCCGCGATCCACAATTTCAAGCGGGTGAAAATTACACTTGTTATTTGTTTCATTTGAGACCAAACATTTTGAAATTTTGATGTTTAAACACACATTTCTTTCCCAATAACTGCGATTTACATTGCTAATTAGACGGATTAAAATGACTATTGCCTTGCTTAGTGGTGTAAGGGTTAAAGTGACTGGGCCAGGCTGAAATCATAAAAAAATCGGTGATTTTATTTCGGCTTCTTAATATGACCATATGATGTAAACATGTCCATAGACTAGAACTGCAAAAGTTTTTTAATTTTTGTGCTGCGCATTTACCAGTTAGGCTAGATATAGACACGAAATTCCTGAGCTCTAATTATTGACAACCATGTCAAAAATTAGAAATACGGGAATTTCGTCTCTATATCTAGCCTAACTGGTCAATGCGCAGTGCTGGTAATCAGACAGTCCCTACCAGTGGCTACAGTCTGAGACCATGTTATATTGGAGTCAGCCCCTGAGCTATGTGTGGCGAGGGTCCAGGTCGGGAATGTGGATTGCTTACCTAGTCCCATAATTAACTGTCCCGTCCGGCATCACGGATGGTGGTCCTGGTCACTGGATCCACATGGATACTGCCGTTACTGGATCCACATGGATTCTGACGCTACTGGATCCACATGGTTACTGCCGCTACTGGATCCACATGGATACTCCTGCTACTGGATCCACATTCAAATGGCTCAATTAAATACCAGTAGACGAGAGACGAGGATCTAATGTTGGATCGCTGTTGGATCGATGTTGGATCGATGTTGGCCCAGCGCTGCAGACGGTGGGCCAATAATAAAACACCGTTAGCTCAATGCTTGTGTTTGCTGGCCTCCCGGTGAACAGGAGACATTGACTCTATGGTGGCTGAATGCTCGGTGCCGAAGGCTGTGGCCCAGACTCAGACTCGTTTTTTATTTGTCATATATTTTTGTACATATTAGAATATATAAAATAATAATAAGAAAAATCAATTTAAAAAATGTATGACAGGAGACGATCACTAAGATCCAAGGATCGCTAGCGTGAAGGCCCAACATTGAGCCAGCTTTGTATCAATGCCTCATGTTAACTAGAGACTAATATTCTTCTCTTGCATTCTGAAAAATATTGGAAAACAAGATGTTGAATCTATGTTGACTTAATATTGGCTCAGCATCATATACGAGAGACGAACATTAAGCCAACATCCCTGCTCCAGCTTTAACGCCGCAGATTAACAGAGTGGACACTGAGAACTATTTATTATCCTGTCCGGTTATAATTAGCAGCTTCTTGTTGGGACCAGAGATAATTCTAGATTCCAGTTTCCTTTCTTTGACTTATCTATATTTCAATGACATATTTATTAACCTTTTTTTTCCGAACTAAAAAAAGGAATCGCGCTGCATGGAATTAACATATAATTCTAACGTTACGGATAATATTTGATACGACAGAAAGATAAATCTGTTGTAGAGAAGTTTTACACATGAAAAGAGACTTGCATTGATAACTGAATTTTCCAAATATTGCCATTTTATGCCATATATATGTGTTCATTTAATGGTGAGTAGAACAACAATCAAAATGTTGGATTAGAAAAACAAGGTTGATCTTTGACATCTCATCAACACAATAACAATCCAAAATACTGAATTAACATAAAAATATGTCCATGATTTTCCAACTATCACAATCTTCCCTACAGCAACTGCCTTGCTGTAGAGCAGATGGTTAAAGGACTTGTCTACCTTGACCATGACCTATATTGCAATTTGTATTTTATCCAACTGTCCATTAAATTAGATTCAGTCATTGATTCGTGACGTGTACCTAGACATATCAAGCTTCTACTCACGAGAATACATTTCTATTAACTCTACTTGTCCTCTCAGGATTTTAACCCTTTAACCGCCGGTGCCACATAATTATATTCGAGTTTTCATTTTTTATTAGCACATCAAGTACCACATTTTAAATAGGTTAAAGAAAAAATGTGCCAGCAACCAGCAAGATTTGAAAACAGTTGACCTCCATTTTGTAAAATCCGAGTAATTTTCACTCACTTGAAGTTGTGGATCGCGTCAGCGAGACACAATTTCAAGTGGGTGAAAATTCGGATTGAATAATTTGGCGGTTAAAGGGCTAAATGCTATAAATTTCCCAAAACAGTTAAAATAATCTGATCTATATCACACAAAAGGCTAAGTAGAAGATAAGGAGTAGGGTCAGTATCCGGTATAAAATACAGCACTTTTTCAATAAATAAGGTGTACGGCTTTCTGGTATTCTTTATTAGTCTGATTAGCTCTGTTAGAGAGCTCAGACAGGTGTTCTGTGGGTGCTGAAGGCAAAGTACAGACAGTGGCCAAACTGTCAAACATTGTGATGAATATTGTCTTGCAAAGCCAAATAGTCCGGCAGCTTATAACCACATTTGAAAAGGATGGGGACATGTCGGATAAAAGCGCCAAATTTTTTCCAGGCACTCAGCTATAATTCTGAGACCGGCGCCAAACGATTTAAGAAGCCAGAAGCTCCTATATGAGCCATTTTTGTAATAACGGGAAATTGACGCTCGCAAAAATCTTGGAAAAAAGCCGACTCACTTGTATCTTCATAATCAGCTATCTGCATGCGTCAAAGTCACTACATCTTGTTATATTCTGGGTGTGATTAAGGGCTCAGGTTACTGGCTATGACTCTGACACCGGCAACAAACGATTTAAAAAGTCAGAAGCTCATATGAGCTATTTTTGAAATCGCGGAAAATTGTTACTCGCAAAAATCAAAAAAATCAAAAAAAGCTGATTAGCTTGTATCATCATAATAAACTATCTGTATGCATCAAAATCATATCATTTTGTTATATTCCAGGTGCAATCAGGGGCTCAGAATAGCTAAGGACCACATTTGTGACATTTTAAAGCTTCATATTCGCGTAATATGTTTGGATTCAATATTACACCTGAAGCTAGAGTATCATAACGTTGGGGGCTAGTTGGGTGGTAAAGAACATTAAACTTACAAAGTATTATCCCTAAAAATAAGCCAATTTAGAATCCTAATTTGAATTTCCGTTATATCTACTTGTCTAGCTGATTGATTCAAGGTCATGATCAATCAGAATTTTGACTTCAATTTCTGGGGGGTTTTATATATACTCCAAAACATCATCATCCACCATGAAATCGTTAATGTTATTTTTTTTAGTATATTCTAGATCAGCACAATTTACAATAAATGAATCTGTCCTGTGTATAGGCCTGTAAATCCATTCAATTCAATAGCTAATAGACGATAATAGATGACATAAATTTTCATTACCGTCAATTCAGTCAGCTAGAAATATCGCCTTCTTTAAATGAGAGCGGTGAAATATATATGGAGGATGATTAGCACACTCTTATTATTCATAATGTATAAATTACATATTGTATAAATTACAAGTGTTTTTTTTCTAAAAAATACCTAAAATTACAACTAAAATTTATTTACAACATGGTATATATCAGGGGGGTAATATCAAACTACCTACAATTTCAGACTATTACACGAAGATATGGTATATAGATATTTTAACCTAATTTAACATTACAACTCGTCATTCCAATGAACATGTACGGAATATTTATCTACAGTCATCACACATGTAGTTAAGAATACAACGATGTCTACTATAATGGTATGTTTTGAGTTGTGTGTTGCATGCGTCCTTCTTAGAGAATGTGTCCCATTTCAGAGAACTAAACTCTGCCAGTGGCTGTAGAATTTGGTGCTGACACAACCGTGGATGAACTAATCTTGATCCTTGCACAGTGGCACAAGTCATGTCACTCAGAGTTCAATGCAAACAGATCGGCTAGGGCGAGTAATAGGATAACACCCATGAAAAAACTCCACAGAAAAACCAACGAAACTAGATGGATTCAAGAAGGGAGTGATTCCAAGGCCCGAGCAGGCCGACAATCTGTCCAGGTTATTATTGAGATGGGAAACCCATTTACTAATACCATCCCCGAGCTCCTTGCGCTTGACACACAGGATGTCATTGATAATTCTGTTGTCAACACAGTCCGCACAGTGGAAGACATTGACAAGGAACATAATATAGCTGCTCCATCAAATCGGTGGTAACACATCCTACACAATCCATCCACAATCTCATCAAGAAAAACTCCTTGCTTCTCCTCAGCATGTTCAGATTTCCAGCACCAAGGACAAAGGCAAGAAGACGGGACAGGTCTCCCTGTTGAAGGATGACGTTTATCTGTTTCCCCACCTCTACATAGTCATGCAGTATCGTCATGGAGGCATGGACACATACTTCAAGCATGATAACCACACATATCCACCTTCTCTGTTAGAAAGAGGGAAACTGCGACAAGGGAAGAAGTTCGATCTGATAGACATTGTGGCCCCAAGTATCCAGGTGGAATTCTCTAGCACATTTGATGTCAAGTTGATTGATGGTGTTGCTGTGGTACACCTCCTCTCAGTTACAAGTATTTCTACATTCGACGATTAATCAAGCACAGTTTTTCTCCCACACATTATGAAACAATAACAGGCATGACAAAAGTAGACGCTGTCTGGGACAGATACCTGGATAACAGCTTGAAACCAGTGAGAAAAGAGGTAGGAATATACAGAGAAAGGTAGCAGGCAATACCAAGGTCACAGGCAATTGGCCTAACTTCCTCCGTGACCCGTCAAAGAAGCAGGAACTCTTCCCGTTCCTGTCAGAAAAGATTGCCTCCACTGCTTTCCCCGATGGGAAACATGTCTTTGCCGCATCTGGAGCCACCGTAGTCCGCACTGGCAGTGTCCACTGCATGCCTCTCTGTGATCATGAAGAGGTAGATAAATTATTGTGGTCCACCTGCAAGATGTTCCAGATAGTGAATGTACCACATGCCTGGCGCGCACTGTGAATGCTGATTTTGTCGCCATCCTCATTGGCAAGTACACATCCTTGGTGACTAAGTAAAAAGCAGCAGATATCGGGTTTCGTCTATCTACACATCAATACCATCTGCCACACTCTGTCATTTATGACAAGACCAGTCACCTGGAGTCTGTGAAAAAGCCAGCAAGGAGTTATCCGTCAAAAGAACAGAACAACATTCCTCCAATGCAGGAAGCATTGCTGCAGCATACAAAGCGTATTGTGTACAAGGCTGGCATCTGGGCAACGTGTTATCAGGCCCAGCAACACACCACAAACCCTGAATGTTGTGGCTGAACACTCGATGGAGAGACTATAACATGTATAAGTCCTGTGTTCCTGTCTGGAGCAAATTACCCGTGACAGCCAAAGCCTGCATTGAACTTGTGAATTGTTGCTTCAAAAGTTTTGGGGTTGCGGTTGTAGGTGTTCATGCAAGAAAGCCAAATGGAGATGCGCCGAACTTTTTACTTGTCAATCCAAGAAATAGTAGTAGTGATGTGATACAGTACTGAAGTGTCTTATGCCTCCTGGTACATTTTGATACATAACAGACATAGCATCACCATGATGATATTGTATGCAAACTATATGTGTACCTACATTTAATTTTGCTATCAACTTTTGTGCTTTAAACTACATGTAGCCTATACAAGGCTTTGCTCATATTAATTTGAAAAAATGTGTTCTCCGTCAGATATTAGGGTGCTATGAAAGTTGTGCACAGTGATGGAACAGGTGTTTTGCAGCTGGCGTTGGAGCTATGTCAAAATAGTGTATCGATTAAATTATAAAATGCGGTTATTGAAGATTCACTCTTGTTTCCATTGTTGCTATACTTATCTTGTTCATTCCTCGTTTTCGATTGAACAATTTCATAGAATGATTGGATTATACCGTGAGCCCCAAAATAGTACTTTTATGAACACATTCACAATAATATTATTTGTACACACATTTCGTTTTCCCACATGCCAAAATTACAAAATGGCAACAAATTGCCATTAAAATTTTTTAAGTATGACCTTAAACTATTTTGAGACCTTAATTGCACATGGAATATAACAAAATGTGTTGATTTTATTGCTTTCATAAAATTAGTTATGATAATAATGCAGATACAAGCAAATCAGTTTTTTTCCAAGATTATTTTGTGAGTGACAATTACCCATTACCAGAAAAATGGCTCGTAGGCGCTTTTGACTTCTTACATCGTTTGTTGCTGGTCTCAGAATCATAGCTAAGAACTTTTCGCGAGCGTCAATTTCCCGTTATTACAAAAATGGCTCATAGGAGCTTTTGATTTCTTAAATCGTTTGGCGCCGGTCTCAGAATTATAGCTGAGGACCTGATGAGTGCCTAGAAAAAATCTTTTCTCTAAGCTGTCGGACTAAAAATGCAATGTCTGCTTACTTGTCAAGTAAGCAGGAAAGCCAAAAGGAAGTATTTGCTCCCTTGTAAAGTAATCAGATACTGTTTTTTGGCTTTGCAGAGCATAATATGTCATTGTTGTAGGCCTACTAGTGATACTAATGTCTTATTTTGTTGTGACGGGTTCATAACGCGCGTCCTCCTAGAGAACCATCCATTCTCTTAAAAATCAAAGCTGCTGCTTATAAAATTTGAAGTGGAATTGATAACGCAATTTCAAGTTTTAAGTATGGAATGCATAAAAGGCTTTATTACGATTTTTAAATTAATTTATGCGCTGACTAAACTATTGCAAAATATATTTATCCCTCCATATTCTATTGAGCAAACACTTTTAAGAATGTTTGTGTTCGGACTTTGTACTGAAAGAAAAGCGATGAATGGGATTATTAATAAATGTTTTAAATTAAAGTTTAGTAATTAATTATGAGTTCAAGTTGAAACAAATCTGCGGGTGGGAATGTTTTAACACTGGTTTGATAGAAAACAAACGTAATTTAATTTAACAACATTTCCTAAAGTTCTCAAATGAGCACGGGTAATAAAATTATTTTTGTGAATAGAACATATTGATTTGATATTGTTGATCATCAAAACCATGCAAATAGTTTGTAGGCTGGCCCGACGTTAATTGATCACCAATAAAGTAATTAAAATGTAAATAGGAAATAATAGCCACAGCACTGCAATTTATTATATTTTCTCTGAATAGATAAATGTATTTAAAGAAATTGTTGAATCATGCAAAAGCCTACATTTCCTTTTATTTAATTTAGTTTACATTTTTGTGTTGGACACGGTAATCGAAATGACAATACGATAAACGAAAACACCCCCCCCCCCCTGCTATGCATTCAGGTTTCAAAGAAACGTAAGTTTCTTCCCTCTCAGTCGTAAAAATGCAATATTGTGGAGTACATCCGTGACCGACAGGTAACATGCTCGATCTCAGACCGCCAGTAATCGAATGTCGAATCCTGTGTTTTTAGGGCAGTGTCATCTCATTCATCTCACCATCCTCAGGATATTCTCTTATACCACTTTAGCCTATATTTGTGCATGCTATCTTACTATTTGTTTGGTACAATGGGACATAACCTTCCAGGGACAAAATAATGACAATCCACCTGTAACATTTCTAACAGGAATAGAAAACCATGTTAGCACGTGTAGACATTTTGAAATATTTTTTCTATTAGCCAAATTGAGAGGTAATTCCAAATAATCGTTAAATAAAAGTAGACATTTCAATAATAGTTTTAATAGTAATAACCCACTGGTAGAAGCATCTATCTTGTTTTGGCTGTCCCCTCCAGTCAGATTACTCGGCTGATCGACCAATCAGTCAGCCAGGCAGAGTGCTGGTCCCGAGGCTGGTCACATAACGTACCACAATTTTCTCGGTTCATGTAACGTTTTCACTGAAATCAGCTGACATGACCTTGTGACGATATTCTGCTCTGCAAAACTAAAACACAGTATCTGTTTGTTTGACAAAGTAGCAGTTACTGTCTTTTCTGTTTTGTGAGGTATTAATGTCATGGGAATTTGTTTAATGAGATTGCTTGAATGTGACATTTTAAAACAATTTGTCATCCATTTGGGAGGAATATAAGAGATTTCTGTAGAGACGATTCAACTTGAATACAGAGAGTTCGGATCAAGTATTATACCCCCTCCCCCCCCCCCCCGCCGACCAATAAAAAGTGACTCAGCTATTATCACCTCCATTGTTCGGTTTTTATTTAAATTAGGCGTAGACTAACAAAATAGAGCCATTTTCCGATAGCGACATGGTTAAAATTGCGATAATATAAAGAAAAGCATTTAAAAAGAATGAAAATAAGTAACTGGATAATACCGATATGTATGACTTAACAGGTTAGAAACACTTAAGCCATACTGTTTATTAACGTTTCAAAGCGACGAATAAAATAATCATTTTACTCAAGTGGTGGGATTATTGTTTTGCTATGTGCCAAATACACAATATTTTAACTTCACATTAGCCCTATTTTTTACATCTCACTCGTTAACTTACTTTCATACAGTAGATGTGATATACTTTCTGTGACTCCTCAGGAGTTGAAATCCGACTAAGTATTTCATAATCTAATTCGACATACATATATACATACATGATATATAACACCTACTCGGATCCAGATATTAAAGAGCATTTAATTCCTGCATTTCTTATTTTGGACATATTTTGAAAACTGAAGAACGCATCAAAGAGCGATTTTGTCCTAATTGTGTCACTTCAAGCCTGAATAATTTAATTGTGTTTAAAGTAAAAAGTGATTATCACAAAACTTGAACATGTTGATAGGGATAAACGCAAATTCATTGGTTCACGTTTTATAGTACCGTACTCAGATGACATGATCATTCTGTCAATAAATATATAATAACAGTTCAATTAGCTGCCACTTTTATTAGCTATTAGAGATGAAATAGCATGGAAGAAGCAGTCTCGTGATTTGCGTGTATTTAATTTCATATGACGTTTTCATAATATATTTTGGCTGTGTGTATTTTTTTATTTTTCTATATATTTTGATGACAACTTAAACAATAAAATCGCTTGACCTTTAGTATCGTTTATCGTTGATCTAACCGCTTATTACTAGATATGCCTGCACCGGAAATGTCGTAATAATTCCACAATATGGCGCTCTTTCTTTTCAGATTACGTCGACTTCCGTCACTGTCACGTGGATTGTGGGTCATAATATCTATAAAACGAGGGGTTATCAGCGACAGCCAGCCAGGGGAATACAATTAGTGTGTTTGACCAAGGAATCTACAGATTCCTCGGTTTGACAGAGTGCGCAATAGGGTAACCTTTCCGTGTCCAGCAAACTCACTGTCCCCGAAGAACGGTTGTTTAGTGGGCGTTGTGGTCTTCCATTACTGAACCTCTGCCCCTCAGAAACACTAGATCTCTATAATATCCACATCTAATGCTAACGATCGTCCAATATAAGAAGCATTGATACAGTGCTGAAACAACGTTTAGAATAAAATAATGTGCAAGAAAAATATAAGTAATTGCTTATTACGTTTTAAGTAAGTAGTTCGTAGCTGCTGTTTGTCTTCTCGACAAATCATCACGATACAATTATATTACCAAAGACCTTGTACAATAATATGGTCGACTCTCGCCAAAACGTGAAATCGCTCTCAGTGCTGTCTCCCGGTATTGGGGGTTGGAACTAATGCTTTTGCCATCTATCAAGTATGATTTTACCATTTTACGACGAGTAATTATAACATTGATCCTATTAAAAACAATATATACTTTACATCAGAAAAATCAGAAAAATAAGTTTTGACGGGGACTTACTTCTATTTTTTATCAAATAATTTGGTGGTTGGTTATCAATACTTTTTAATTTTCTTTTTCTCTTTGGTACTTCAGGGGTTGGTGCGCCCCTATGAACAAGTATGCATATTCATTGTTTACAAACAACAGGTGACGCCCAACTAACACGAGACGTTGACCCAATTATAGAGTGACGCTGGTCCAACGTTTGTAATGCTGGGCCAGCATTACCCCATCATTGGTTCATCGTCGCGTATTTGCTGGCAGATGACGATGTGTGCAAGGGTAGATACGGGCAAAGAAAATCAAGATAAGGGCAAAGGAAAACATATTATTACTATAGTTATGAAGTCTGATGACACGGGTCATTTGTCATATTTATCATTTGGAATTTACCTGAACAGAAATATTTGGCTGATATAAAGCATGTTACTGTTACTGCTGATTCACCTGATTCTGTCACAGAATTAGCTTATTCAATGCTGAAATCATTCACGCCACACATGAGTATTACCATTGAAGAGGAGAATGTACTTGTATATCAGTGGATATATTTGTCTCAAAGTGTCACGTTCTCCATGTGATCAATGTAAAGTAATTTTGATGCCAATAATAAATTCATACATTATGTTTAAGAAGCAATATTTGAATATTCAGGGTGTGAGGCTTTTATTCCATGTAAAAAACTGGTTCAAATGAACGAATTTTCGGAAATCTAGCTGAACAGATTCTATATAGGAGTCATAAAAGTAATCAAATTATTACGTTCACGAAAGACACTAAGTCACATGCAAGTTGTGAATGTTTCACGTTAATATTATATTTAATGTCCCTATTCGGCTACACCATGCACTACAGAAAAACAATGAACACATCATAACCAGTAATGGGAGGAGAAATTGAAAATTATTAAAATTCAACTATAAATAAATTGTGTCATAAAAATAAACGTGTCTTGTTTGCAAGATATCAGTATACTGCTATCGCTCCAGTCCTCAATGACATTGATGGCAGTGGTCCGAGAGAAAAGGGTAACATATTATAATTTTATAATATTGCTCATGTGTTCTAAATAGGTTTTTTTAAATAATAAAAGTTTGAATCAAAAGACACATCTGTCAAGACGGTCTAAAACAATAGTGGGTCAAGTCGACTTGACAGCGAAATTGTGTTTATCTTTTTGCTTAGAACTACAGTCTGCTAAATCCACTTATCAGCATGTAGACTTGGACTTATAATGATGAAACACACAGTGATTGGAATTTGACAGTAGATCAATTGAAGTTACCTGCAAAAGTGATTTACAGAAGCAAAATTGGGATCAACAAGACACCAAGTTGACTTAGCGCTTTCTTACACCAGGAACACAGAATATACAGAGATTGTTCCTAGATCAACAATAAACTAAGTCCAGGCATTTCCCCTGTGTTGTCTCCACATGTCTCAGAATAAGAATGCGCTAAGTGCACTTGCACCGTTGTTCTCCCAGAAACAGAGCCCATAAGCATATAACACGAGAATAACAATGTGTCAAGTCGAATTGGTCCTGTGTTGAACAGATATTATGCTGATATGTGCTCCTTTTCCCGAGAATAACAATGTGCTAAGTCGACTTGATCTGTTGTTTTAACCTGAATTTGGAATAAATTCAAACTTTATACATATTATAGATGACTTAGCTGGTTATTATTCTAAAGGCCAAAAATGTCACTTAGCACACTATTGTTTTAACCCATCGATTAGTTATGATTGTTACCAATTTTACCCCGATCTCCTTTGTGATCGCTATGCTTGACAACATATCGTCACTCCCCTCCCTTTCTGTGCCCACATATTTGTGTACTTTCTGTACTCAGCTCTTCTGTTATTTTAATGAAGACATTTTAATCTCTAAAATTTTATCATAATATAAGATGACTTATCTGCTATATTAGCAGTTATTTCCGTTCCAAAAATAAATATTGCATATATTGTCATAACTGTCAAACCTAGAAAAAACATTGTTTTTTATTTGGAGGCTAAAGTGTGAAATTATCACTTGTTTTATATGATGGTACACTTGCCAAAGCTTAGTTCCAACTCCCGTTAAAAAGGGACATCACTGCATAATGTATTACACGCATTTGTATGGTGAAATCCGCAAGTCGACCATCTTATTGTACATGGTCTTTGATATTACTTTCATTAGATTTATGGTGCGCAAACGCAAAATTGACCCAGCACAGGGGCGTATCCAGGGGGTTGCTCAGGGTGCTCGAGCACCCCCCTTAATTCCCATAGTGGTAATTTTCCAACCAATAATTTTATATACAATAAATCCACCAGCGTCCGACATGTTGGTTCCAGCCCCCTACACACCTAAATATATACCCCTAATCATTTAAAGGGCTGGTGTCTGGGATGCATTATTGGCGCCATCAACAGATTAAAGTCTCAGATCAGACAATGACCTGGGCAAGTGCTAGCCACATCGCCCCTATGTGGCGACAGAAGCAAAATCTCTAGAATGCAAATCTTTAAAATTTGACCATTCAGATCACCTAAAAGTAGGAATTTGTTGCGACTGGTCTTCTTACTCCTGTCCACCCTTATTTAGTATGAGATAGACACATTTTTCAAACAGTCATTATTTTTTTTGAAAAGAAACAGAATAAAATATATCAACTTTGTGTTAGTCTTGGCCAATAAATGAAACGTTGAGCGAGACTTGAAACAACGTTATGGAAAATAAATATGCTAAGATTGATGATAATTATCATAAACTACCTTGAAACAACGTTGTTCCAAAGTAGATATGCCAAGATTGATAGTAATTATCATAGACTACCCTACTCTATGATAATTATAACACACCTCAAGCACAATACACAGTAGGCTATGAGGATCGCTTGAAACGGACAACGACTAAGAGGTGGGCGTGCTGCTCTCCCAAGAACTTCACGCTATGTAAAATAAAATAATAAGGACCACGGGATAAAGATTATTCCTCAATTAACATGATTCTTTCACCTGGGTGATGGCGAATTTATTTCTCCAGAGATATCATCTCTGAGACTCGGTCTTGAGAACAAGTGGATAAAAAACAGGGTCGCTTTTTCAATTTCCAAAATTTAATTGTCTTGAGGCCTATTTGAAATCGTCGTATTTTCTCAGTGCAATATATAGACCTCCAGTATAGCCACTGACAGGAAATAATTCAGATACAGCTGGGACTTAGCAGTTTCTTTTTTACCAGAGACGAAATCAAGGATAATAATTGAAAATTGGCAGTAAAGTTGTTTTAAAAATGTGGAACTACAACCAATACTGACAAAAATATCTGATATAGGCCTAGCTGGTAATGAGCTGGAATATAACATTTGCATTAAAAAATATTCTGCCATATTAATAAGGGTGAAATAAAAATAAGTATTTGAGGAATTTTAAGTGATCATTAGTAAAGTTTGTAAGCATTTTAATGGTCCACAACTTTTTTCAATGGCATGTTATCACTTTTAATAGAAGATTGATGCATAATTAGGCCGTACATAATTGCATACTCGGCATTCAACAAACAAGGTAGCATAATTATTATCACAATGAGAGTGACCCAACGTTTCATTAATACTATCGTTGCTCCACCGTCTGCTACGCTGGCCAAACATTAACGCAACATTGGATCGACAGCTGTTTATTTTTTTCATTTAATATACCTTGTAGTTCGCACTCGCTATTAAATGAGCTAATGATCATGTTTATGGGGTTTTTTTCCATTGTGTGGTTGTGTTAGCTTAAATAGTTAGACTAGTGTAGGGTAGGTTAATCTGTCATTAAGTTAAAACTGACATTTCAGCCAGTATCTCATATCTTCGTTTTACAGCAAAGATACCACGAAATCGCACTATTTCATGTTTATTTTTTTCAAAATTTTACGGAGGCATGCCCCCTATAGGTCCCTGCTGTTGAATGGTGACTTGGAAAAGCACCCCCCTTAATTTATTTCTGGATACGCCACTGCAACTTATTTACATGTTGTCTTTACAAGCCCAGGCCCGTAGCCCGCATGAGGCAGGTGAGGCAGTCGAGGCTGTCTTTTCACATTTTATTTTCATCAGTGAAAATTCTTAGAAATTCAGGGTTTTTTTTAAATGGCCTCGCCTCGTCTGATGTCCGCTCCTGCCCACGGGTCTGAAGTCACAAACTCGGCAGAGGAGAATTATATCCACAGACAGAATGGTCCAGCAGTACTGTTCTGCAAAGCCAAAAGACAATATCCGCTTAGGCTACTTGTAAAGTAAGGAGATACTGCCTTCTGGCTCCACACGGTAGTGTTGGCCTAATGCACTTACTCTTGACTAGATCGAAATTGTATCCGACCTGAGGAGTTCCATGTGACCTAGTTCACTTTTCAATGTTTAAATTATTACACTTTAAATTGTGGGTCGTTACGTTACATATGTATTATGATTAATGAAAACACATTCGTGAATAAATAGGCCTACATGTTTATTATGTTGTGGACATTATCAAGATTTGAATGTATTAACAGGTCCATCTGCCTCCATGTAATGTAACCAATAGAAAAAATTAAAGGTGACAAATATTAGAGGGAAAAGAATCCTAGAAGTCTTGTCTATTTTAGAGACACTGTTCACGCCTTCGGGTGTGGACTGTTTCAGCTGATTGCGATACTTAGCGTTACCCAGCAGGCATTGTAATAATCTCACACAGTGGTGGTCGTTTTTTCGCGGGGGGACCCACTCCGAGTTGGCGGCTGATGTTACTGTTTGTCTTTGAGAATAAGAGAATAAAGAGTTTCTATCTGAAGTGCCGTTCATCTTCTTGTTGTTGGCAGCGTGTCGATTTGTGTATGTGACTTCACTCTGCAAAACATGACGCACTAAAATATATAACTGTAGATAGAATTATATGCATTGTTTAAAATTAACATTGTTATGCCAATATAAATTTGTCTAAATATAAATTTGTCAAAAATTAATATTTGTTATGAAAATAATTCTATCGACCGCCAAAAACAAAATAAAAATTTAGCTAAAATTGTCATACAGAACATTTTATTTAGCAATTATGAACCTAATCTTTTTCTTATTTATTGAAATACAGTCTGGAACCGCAGGCAAAAAACGGCATTCAGGTATTTTTCTACACTGTAAATGTGTAAAAGTTATCATCAGAACATATCTATATGGTGGCCATATAATACATGTATTCCACATTGATCAGTTGATAAGTCTTCTGTAACACTCCAGATGCTGAGGCATGCTTAAGAGGGTGTGACTTTATTAGGCTATTTGAAGCATTCAGTCGAAAGCGAGACATAATTATTGGAGCTGTGGTCAGCATTCTGGTTGACCTTGGAACCAAACACATTAACGCAGTCATGCAGGTTTGACCCTGTCAAGCCTGCATTACCATTGTCATCTTCGTCCACTACAAGCCGCGAATTGCTGTCGCAATTCTTGACTTGTAGTGGATGAAGGTGACTTGGGATGAATGAAAAATTAAAGTCACAATTAAAGTCACAATTGTCACATATTGGAAAAACAGTTTCATGGAAATTTTCATTCTGAAACCCTTGGCTGTAGGAAAATTAGGTCTGTTTTCAGGGATATAAAATGATGCTTAGATGCACCGTGATGGCTTAAAGGGTTAATATTGGCCCATTATATGCGAAGACAGCCCAACATTAAGCCAACATTGTGAAAACGTTTCGTGTTTGCTAGAATTGTTACACCATAAATCCCCTCGATGTTTCAAAAATGAAACATAGTGAGATCGGTTGCGGCTGGCATTCAGATTCATTGAAGACTGAGCTAATGGTAACCTACCGTGTCTCCGTGAATGATTTCCTCGTCCACAGTACAGTCGTCAGGTTCAGATTCAGCGTATGGTATATCCATGAACCATTCACCGCTGCCATGTTTGGTGAAGAAGTGAACCCCAGCAAACTCCAGTATGGTGGCCAGAATAAAGGCGAAGCAGATGGCGACAAAGTAATCCAGAGCTGTGGAGTAGGACACCTTGGGTAGATCTCTCCTGTTGTCTATCCCCAGGAACGCCATCGTCAACACTGTCATCACTCCTGGAAACAAGAACCATGTCGTTCAGAAAATGGAAGAACAGAACAAAGACAAACAGCAGTGATTTCTTACATGTGAAGATAATACTTTGTGTGTGGCGCTGGAAAGTTTACTTCTGTTTGTCTTTGCTCTGTTATTCCATTTTCTGAACGACAGTAGTGACTGCTTACTTCAAAATATAATACTTTGTGTGTCGCTCGGAAAGGTTACTGCTGTTTGGCTTTGCGTAGAAAAATAGGCAAAGTATATTAAGCCTATGTGAGTTGTTGTTTTTTCAGGTTTATATCTCCCACAAATACCTTATAGTGTTTCTTTTTTAATAAAGGTTTAGATCTACGTCACGGTTTGTCAGATATTACGCATAATAAAGTAAATATTTTTTATTGGCACAAGTCATCGATTTCGATTTCATCGATTTGAACATTTTCAGAGTGCATTCTTCCCCGAAACCTACATTTTGTTTTATAGTAATGGTCCACACACCGTCCAGCTATCTGGCGAGATAGTACGAAGTCGATAATGGACGTCATTCATTGTGAATCCCCCCCCCCCCCCTGAAATCTCACATTCTGTTGTATGGTAATGGTCTACATGTAGCTATCTAGCACGGCTTTAAGATGTCACGCATATTAAAGTAAATAATCACAGTAAGTGCCGCAAGTCATCCTTTTTTTTAATTTTATCGAGTTCAAAATTGTCAGGTCACATTCCTTCCCTGAAACCTTACATTTTCCTTTATAGTAATAATTGTCTTGCTATCTACCACGATTTGCCAGATATCAGGTATATTATAGTAAATAATTGCCAATAGTCGGCCATTTTGAAATTCATCAGGTTAGAAATTTCTAGGGTAAACCATACATCCTTCCACGAACCCCAAATTTTGTTTATATTAGTAATGACAATGTTTTAGCTGGGATGTTTGATGGCATGGCGCAATCTGATTAGAGGCACTTTCATGTACGAAATATGTATATGACCAGAGCATCGTCGATAGAGGCACTTTCATGTACGAAATATGTATATGACAATTACGACCGATCAGAAGCTTACGATATATCGTAACTTGTACGAGAATACGGGACCTGTAGGCCTAATCCACCCAGCAATTCTAAAGCTCTGCTCCGGAAACGATGTGTATGTCACAAACTGCATATTAGGCCATGGTACTGAATCAAAAGTAGGTCGAAGTACAGTTACCCCGGAAGACACTTCTATTCCCCCCCCCCCTTGTATGTGTTGTGTACACAATTTGAAGACACTTGGGTAACCATTTAAGGAGATTATGTTCCAAAATTGTATGTCAAAACATGTAATTGAGCCATACAACAGAACCAAAAGTAGGTCTAAGTATATTTGCTCCACAAGTCACATCCAGAGGTGGTGTTTCCAAAATGTAAATACAATCGGAAAAGTAGTAGAGATATGCTCAGGAGACAAAACGTGTGCATACCGATGCCAACATCGATGCCAACACCAGCAGAATTGAAGCAACATGTCTCCCCCGTACTGTGAGAGACATTATAAGATCCACTATCAATGGGTATCAGAAACCCATTTAAGCCAGCCCAAATAAGAGACAGAGATGTGTATTAAGATGATAAAGCCATCAACGGGATCAATTTTCATAAAATGAGGCTGTTTAAATTATGAAAATAGCTTGTTTATGTAGCATTGATAAATGGCTCTATGTGGTAGATTACGTACGTTTATGAAGCGAGTCCATGATGATTCTTAATGGATACACCACGTATGAAACACTTTGCATAGCTCTGCCAGAGTGAGCATAACATTGAGGATCGGGATCAGGTGGATTCTTCATCAAGGACATCCAGCTTAAGGATTACTTTCACACTTTGTCCACAACAAGCCTGAATGTGAATGGGACACCTGGAATACTCACTTAAACGATTCCGTGGATAATCATTGATACAATGAACGCAAGCATGCAGTGAGTGACCCACATAACAAACAATTTGATTCATCCACAACGCGGAACCCGTAAGCCTCAGCCACCGCCAGCCCGACGTAGGCCCGCCATCAGCCTGCCGCTGGCTCGGATCCGAACTCACCCAGGGCGATCCTGTCAGCAGTGGCCTCCCTGTTGATCCAGAACGCCACCCAGGACAACACCACCAGCAGACTGCACGGCACGTACACGTTGATCAAAAAGTACCCCATATTCCTCTTCAGGTGGAAATTCACCACAAGTACCGAATGCAGATCACCTGGAAATAAAGAATATTTGTAATTGAATGCTTAGCGAATATATGTCTATTTAACAAAGTAACATGTCTATTTAGAAATGTACTTTTTTATCTATATAGCAAGGTAGCGATTTTAAAATATTTAATTTGTTGTGAGCAGTTATTTCTGTTACTTTGAATATTTTTTCAAAAAACATAATAAGTTTTGTTTAAATATTATGCATACATATAGCTGTTTTCCTATAGGGGGTTTTCTAAAACCCCTATGTAATTTTTTTTTTTTTTGAATATTTACAATATTTCAAAATCGTTGACCCCCACTTTGCGAAATCTGTAAGGTTTTCACTCACTTGAAGTTGTGGATCGCGTCAGCGAGACACAACTTCAAGTGAGTGAAAATGTAAATTACTTAATTTGGTGGGTAATCAGGATTAATGGTGTAATTTGATTGGTTGTGCATTAATATTACAATGAGGTGTTAACATATACCTCCTGGTTTATACATAGTCCGATTCGCCTGTGGAAATCCTTCCAAGTCAAACTGTGACAGCCGAACATCTGGAGCCATTTTGATCGATTTTCCTTCTCCATAAGTCCAGAAATACATCATGTCCGAGGTTCCGTAACCGTCTGTAATATTAGAATAATTATTGCTATGATCACAAATATCGACCAAGAAATATCTTATAGATAGTAGATAGACCGAAACACTAACATATCATATAAGAACAAATTATCAAGCTAACAACAGCCGATTAAAAAGTGATTGTCATAATCTGTGGGATTAAATCAAAATTAGAATCGTGTATTTTACACGACAAATTAAATCAAAATGGTTATGTATTTTTCTTTCTTTATATTATTTTTATATTTTAAAATGACACAGTGGGTCGTATTTGAGGCTCACACAGGTATTCTGTAGCCGATAAAATATTAACTGCAGGAGGAAGGTTGGTATGATAGGCCTTGCATGGGCATTGGGCGACTCGTGTTTGCAGGGTATGCAAGTCACTGTTCGCAAGTCACTGTGTCAACGCTGGCCGACATCTTAGCACAGCGTTGTGGCAACATTTTCTGTCGTCCTTCTCACCTCAACAGACACTATCCAAGCAAACACGAAACCTTCAACCAACGCTGTTTTCATCTTGGGCCAGCATCATAAAGATAGCCCAACATTAAAGCAGCATTTGGTCAACGACTAGTGCTTGCTATAGGTTAATATACGCGTTCTCCATTTTAAACATTTAGAGGGAGGTGATGAAACAATCTATCTAAGTCATGACGCCTTTTCCATAAGACATGACCGCTTAAACAGGTAAATGTGGAGACAATTACTGGAAGATTAATGCGCCATTAAAGCATCGAGACAATTTCAGTAGATAACTCTATAAGTGGGTTAGGCCGCCGCTGAAGCATGGCAGATAGTACTGCATTTGATATCAGACCTACTATTGTTTGTGCGTTTTCAATTTCATTTTGAGGGGTTGAAGGGATTGCCAAGATATGAAATATTATAATATTTTTATTATTATTAGTCTTGCTAACCTTTAACCCTTTAACCGCCGGTGTCGAATATATTCGGGTTTTCATTTTTATTGGCACATTAAGTAGGCATACAATATTTTAAACATGTTAAAGATAAAATGTGACATCAATCAGCAAGATTTAAAAAGAGTTGACCTCCATTTTGTCAAATCTGAATAATTTTCACTCACTTGAAGTTGTGGATCTCGTCAGTGGGACACAACTTCAACTGGGTGAAAATGCAAATTGAATAATTTGGCGGTCAAAGGGTTAACAATACTCTAACAATAAGTACAAAACGTTTCAGACACAAGACTTATTTATATCAGCGGTCATTTTAAATTTAGTCATTTCCCATATGGTATTATAATGTATTGCATAACTAAACACTCCTTTTAAAAATAACACCCTATTTTTCTTAAACTCTTTATTGTAACATTGCAGTGAATCAAAATTCATTGAGAGATTTATTTTGTCAAACAATATACACAAAATCACCAGGAATAAGAGCTTAGACTATAATACTTCACTACTAGTATGTTGATTTGATTCCAAAAGAGAATCATTTGTTTGCCTTCGTGGTATTTGTCCAAAATCTCAGATTGTACATTGCAACGTATTTTTTATCTGCTCAGTCCCATTATTCATACAAAGAAAACAGGAGATTTTTATAGGCATTTAACATTGTTTCAGTGATGGGCTATGCAAAGCCAAAAGGCAATACCTGCTTACTTTTCAAGTAAGCACTTACTGCATTTTAGCTTTGTAAAACATTATTGCACTAACGTCAAAGATTGGCACAATACTAGAGCAACGTTGGTTTGTGTCGTTTGTGTGCCCAGCGCTCTATAAATACAGTCGTGCAAAAGGCAGTAGCTGCTCACTTCACAAGTAAGCCAGTTACTATCTTCACGCTTTGCAGAGCACTACTCGCGATACACTGTCCTATCAGTGAGTGTCAAAGTACGTCACCAGTTAGTGGAGACACTGGTGAAACGAGTGAATACTCACGACTGCCAACTTGAAGGGGGCATGTCTGTGTGTCCATTGGGAAATTCTCGAGATGCATCGGACAGCTCGCTTTGATTGTGATTCTAAAACTCAAAACAAGAAAACTATAGATACAAATCTGAAGTGATATTTTTCTCATAAAAACATAGTTTGGTTCAATATTATCAGTTACGATAGTTTTTTTCATTTTTTACCGCTTGGTAAAACATTGCGTGTATAGAATCTATGGACACGTTGATTGCAGACATGATGGCAAATACACATTTGACGAAATGCACGCAATTGAATGATTAATAATCGAACAATAATAATATAACTAATATTGATATTTAACCTCTCATCATGCAATTATATAATTACTGTATATGAGTCAGTTGTTCTAAAAAAAAACACGGTTTTTTTTTATAAAACAACACGACATCGGATCACATAGCAATTGTATAAACCTCGCCCGCAACGACCCTTAATAACTGACAGCTATGAGAGCAAACAATTTTAGGCTTATATCATGAACGTTTTTGTCATGTGAGTCCAAAGTTGTTTTGGTTCACGCCACAATGACAGAATGATTTGTTCCTGGGAGTGTTATAGAGTCTGCAGTGATATGTTTCTCATAAAGCTAACCTCTAGCCGCCAATCACTTGTTCACAATTACCCGCCATTGAAATTATCATTCAGTTGCCATCTAGATTCAAATTCAGCCGCTAGCCATATTCAATACAGCGCGCAATCCAAGTGATTATTCAGTTCAAACCAGATTCAAATTCAGCGCGCAATCCAAGTGATCATTCAGTCGCCATCCAGATTCAAATTCAGCCGCTATCCAGATTCATATTCAGCGCGCAATCCAAGTGATCATTCAGTTGCTAACCATTTTCAAATTCAGCGCGCAATCCAAGTGATCATTCAGTCGCCATCCAGATTCAAATTCAGCCGCCATCCAGATTCAAATTCAGCGCGCAATCCAAGTGATCATTCAGTCGCCATCCAGATTCAAATTCAGCCGCCATCCAGATTCAAATTCAGAGCGCAATCCAAGTGATCATTCAGTCGCTATACAGATTCTAATTCAGTCGCCATCCAGATTAAAATTCAGCCGCCATCCAGATTAAAATTCAGCGCGCAATCCAAGTGATCATTCAGTTGCCATCCAGATTTCAATTCAGTTGCCATTCAAATTCAGCCGCCATTCAAGTGATCATTTAGTTGCCATCGAGCCTCAAATTCAGCCGTCATCCACATTTATATTCAGCCGTCATCCAAGTGACTTTTTGTTGCCGTTCAAGTGACCTTTCATTCATCTCATCATCCTCGGGAGGTTGTCCTAGCCCAGTTTAGCCTACATGTACACCATAGTGGCCTAAAACCAGGCCTCGTTCATTCATTCACTCATTCAGTCAATTGACCTTTCTCCGGCCGAGCAAGGGATCATAAAGCCGCCACCCAATGGAGCATGCACCAAGTATAACAGGCATCCAAGGGGAATCTTACGATATACCCGCCGAATTATTTGACTGGAATTTCCACCCACTTGAAGTTGCGTCTTGCTGACACGATTCACAACCTCAAGTGAGTACAAATTATTCAGATTTAGTAAAATGAAGGTCAATGATTTTGAAATTGTCATACGTTTTATCTTTAGCATGTTTAGAAGCTGGTATTTAGCGCGATTCACAACTTAAAGTGAGTTTTGACAAAAGAGAGGTCAACTATTTTCAAATTTTGCTGATTGATGTCACGTTTTACCTTTAACATTTTCAAACTCTGCATTTAAAGTACTAATAAAAAATTGAAAAAAACGAATACGTTGCAATGTGCATCCCTGGTTGGAGGAATGAATAGCTTGGTTATTTAGGTCAGTTCCCGCTTTTCTCGTCCCGTATACAGTCACTGGGGTAGGCCTGACAATAGTTGGGAAAGTTAATCCCAATGTCATTTCCAAGGCTATAGACATGGCGTTAAAGTCGCCGTCTATTACCGGATGCCCCAAGTCATTGCAATCAGAAATACGGATTGATGAATTGTAATTAGCGCAGCTACCGAGCAGCGGAATATATGGACTCCCGCCTTGGGTAAGTGAAAAAGTGTCAAAATGTGAGAACATGCTCTACACAATCTATCTCTTATAGGCCTACCATTGGCCAGTTGGATTGTGATGATACATTAGGCCTATACTGAGGTTTTGGTACTCGTTTTTAATGATGTCATCCATCCAGTCAGTCGCAGAAGATCATAAGAGGCAACCATTCAATCTCGGGGGGAGGGGGGCGGCTGGAGTATTTGTCGCGGACAAATTATTTTTTTCAACCCTGCTCGGTGGCGAGCTGAACATTTTATCAATATTATTAATTTTATCACATGTTTACTTATAACAGTTCTTGAAATAAATGATTTATTTCATGCTGATTGAGCCCGGGAATATTTATTTTGCACCCCACCCCATGGACATTGAATGGTGGCCTCCGAATAGTAACCGGTTCATTACTAATAGTAGTCCTCACTTTAAGCGGCATGTGTGCGCGATTCACAAAAATGCGATGTAGGCCTTAGATAACCTTATGTAATCACCGCATATGATGTGACGTTAAAATTACATACAAGTAAATTTAACGTCTTTTCAACACTTAAAACGAGCAATCACAAGATATTAACCGTCAAAATGCTAAATTAAACAATTTAAATTTTCACCCAGTTAAAGGTGTGTCTCGCTACCGCGACCCACAACTTCACGTCGCTGATAATGTCTCGTATTTTATTAATTTTAATTTGTGATCAATCATTCAATTTTCAAATCTTGAACACACATTTCGTTCCCAATAATTGCGAATTAAACAGCTGATAAAATAGATTAAAACAACCATACTCATGCCTAGCGATGCAAGGGTTAATACAATGTAGAATCGATGCTGGGCCAGCGTCGTAGACGGTGGCTCAGCATCGATCCTACATCGGCTGGATGTCTGGTGTTGGCTGGGCTGGCTCACCTCATGGAGTAGAGGATCCTGCCGTCTCTATGTATCCGGAGTAGTTTATTAGGCGTGGTCACCGTGTGGAGGTAGGACTTCTTGCCGTTGAAGAAGTGAGTGTCCGGCATCCAGAGTCTGTCCAGGATGTTGACGGCCACCACCAGCTTGTCACTGGGTCCTGAGAACTCTAGCCGTCTGTCCACCCAGCTCTGACGGAAATAACAGTCCATCTGGTAAGCCTAAAACATGATGACAGCCTAAAACATGATATCATAGCTCTGACAGAAGTAACAGTCCATCTCGTAAGCCTAAAACAGCCTAAAATATGATGACACAGCTCTGACGGCAATAACAGTCCACCTGGTACAGTGGCGTATCCAGAAATAAATTAAGGGGGGTGCTCAGATTTCAAAGAAACCATTCAACAGCAGGGACCAATAGGGGGGCATGCCTCCGAAATTTTTTGGAAAAATAAACATCAAATAGTGCAATTTCGTGGTATCTTTGCTGTCAAACGAAGATATGAGATATTGGCTGAATTGTCAGTTTTAACTTAATGACAGATTAACCCAGCCTACTCTAGTCCAACTATTTAAGCTAACACAACCACACAATGGGAAAAAAAAACCGTAAACATGATCATTAGCTCCTTTAATAGCGAGTGGGAACTACTAGGCATATTAAATGAGCTGGATAAAAATAAACAGCTGTCGATCCAATGTTGCGTTAATGTTTGGCCAGCGTAGCAGACGGTGGAGCAACAATAACATTAATCAAACGTTGGGTCACCCTCATTGTGATAATAATTATGCAACCTTGTTTGTGGAATGACGAGTATGCAATTATGTACGGTCTAATTATGCAAGAATCATCTATTACTGGTGGATTAATTGTATATAAAATTATTGGTTGGAAAAGTACCATTATGGAAATTAAGGGGGGTGCTCGAACACCCTGAGCACCCCCTGGATACGCCTCTGCTGGTAAGCCTAAACATGATAACAGCATAAAACATGATAACATACCTCTGACGGAAGTAACAGTTTATTTTGTAAACTTAAAACATGATAACAGCCTAAAACATGGTAACACGGCTCTGACAGAAATAACAGTCCATCTGGTAAGCATAAAACACGACAACAGCCTAAAACATGATAACATAGCTCTGATGAATGTAACAGTCCATCTGGTAAGCCTAACACATGATAACAGCCTAAAAAATGGTAACATAGCTCTGACAGAAGTCACGGTCCATCTGTTAAGCCTAAAACATGAAAATGTAGCTCTTTTGGAAGTAACAGTCTATTTGGTAAGCCTAAAACATGATGACAGCCTAAAACATAATAACATATCTCTGACGGAAATAGTAGCCTACTCCATCTGTTATAAGCTTAAAACTTAACAACAGCCTAAACATGCTAACATACTCTACATAGCTCTGACGGAAGTAACAGTGCATCTGGTAAGCCTAAAACATGATACCAGCCTAAAACATGATAACGTAGCTCTGACGGAAATAGCAGTCTATCTGGTAAGCCTAAAACATAATATCAGCCTAAGACATGATAACATACCTCTGACGGAAGTAACAGATTTAAAAGTTGAATAGCAACCTTCGCTTCCTGTAGCGTCTTGAATCACACATAAGTAGGGCCTTAATAGTGTGATCGATCCAGCAAGTTCCATGATTAATAGCGAATACTGACGCACACCCGAAAAGAAAATGATGTTCTTGTGAAAATGATATGCATATACGAACAAAATAACGAGCGAAAAATCGGACGAACGAGCAAACGAGCAAAGAGCAAAACACAAAAGAAACGCATGAACGAGCAAGCGAACGTACGACCAATAAACAAACTAACGTTCGAGCGAGAGTGTGAATGAAGGAATGCAAAATTTGCTTATTTGGCAATATAATTAAGCGATAAATAAACCCAATAAATTAGAATAATATAAAGCTTCCACCGCATATGTAGGATTAGGCTATTGCATGGCGTGACTCTATCAGCAGGATCGCGATCCTGTTTTAAAATCGTCTATCGAGAACATTTTAGATAGTTCTGAAACACAATAGTCAATGATATTATCGGAGATTATAATTATAACCACAGCTGAAAAGGAAGTGTTTTTCAACTCACCATTTCTGTTTCAGAGATGGGACCCATACTACGTATGTTGAGATTCACGTCGACCACAGTAGGTTCCACTGTAAACAGAAAACAATCCTAATATCAGCATCTATGTAGGCTACTAGTGTTTGATATAGTAACACACTTGTCATATCTGGGACATAGATGAGAACGTCAATGTCTTGGGGGGGGGGGGGAGTTTATTATATATATATAACCAAGCGCGTTATATGCTAACTATCATGGGTGGGAACAAAAATCCCGTTTATGCAATTATGATAAAATATCATTATGTTTATGTATATAGTTTTAGAAAATAATCCATGCACACATGAATTTGTGAGTATTAATTTTGAAGATGTAAACATATCATGATTTTTATGCCTCTTCAGGCCATGCCCTCTACATACCAGAAAGCACAGTCAAGAGATATATCTTATTTACATAATTTACAGATTATTAACCTCATAATTACAGCTAGAAATAAATGTAAAAGAAACATTGGAAAATTCAAATTTTAATAAAACCAGTTAAACCATAGCTTAACCATGTTAAGCGCCAAGTTTTCACTCACTTTACCTTGACACAAATTCAGTTAGTTAACATTGTTGATCAAAGACATTTTCTCCCTTCCAAAGGTGCTACTTCATTAGCCCATAAATAATTCAGCATTATTCTGAATTCGCAAATTTTGGAAATTTGGGGGGTTGTGCGCATGTTGTGCGTAGCATAGTTATGGTGATAGCTAGTTGAAGGTAACAATAATCAAGTTGACAAGTACAGATTGATGATGTTGACTGTAGAGCTCTGTTGAGTGAATACAGAGAAGCGGTGAGCCTTGCAGTGGGAAGATGCTACGATGCATGCCGTTCAGGTATGCATTAATATGAATGATGAATGTCCCGATGACACGAACAAAATGGCGACTGTGTATAGGATAAAGCCCGAGGAGCTCTACATTCTTAGCTGTGAAAGAGGTCGAGGCCGAAGGCCGAGGCCTTTTTTACAGCTAAGAATGTAGAACTTCGAGGGTTTTAACTGACTTAAACACATCCGACCAAAATCAGGATCCCTCACAATCAACAGCTTGGTCACACTTGACTAATTTTAATACCATAGGCCTATCATGATAACTGGTCTGTACTAAATCGACAATAACTCTCCATTCCCGGCTTAGAATGTAGTGGTCGCACAAAGAAAATAATGTAGTGGTGTGTTTTAATGAAGAAGATTGTTCGCTTTTCACTTGCAACGCTGACCGACTTCTGACCCAATGTGAGAGCCGCTGGGCAGCAGGGTCAAACGCATCTTTATGTGAAATTATCTCTAAAGTGATTAATACGCGGGACAAGGAGGTCTCAGAAAGCACCACAACACAGACATTGGTATTCTAAGTACCGATTAAAGTAGGTATCACCATAAACATTTTTTGTTATTTCATCTCATAAAACATCAACATTTTTTATTCTGAACATTCAGCTTTAGATTCTGCTTCTATGTTAACATGGTTAAGGGGCCTGCTTCGTAATGAAACTATCAAAATCTTATTTTTAACCCTCTAACTGCCTGCTATTTGATTTGACTTTTAACTTGTGTCTCGCCACCGTGACGAACAACTTCTAGACCAGACCAAGGAAACATATAAAATTGATGATGGGTAAAATACAAAAGTATCATTATTTCTGATTAAACACATATTTAAACTTCAAGAATCGTTGTCAGATAAATGATTAGCAACGATTATAGTGTTGACAATGCCATGTATGCATGTTTACTATTTTAGCATGTAAGCTAAAACAGTCAATATACTGCGCATGCAATTCTTTTCATCATGGAGGGTCATATATGCGTAGGACGAAAAGAAAATGTATATAATTTTATTATGTGTGACGCATCTAGACGTAATCAATTGTAAGTGCAGAAATGCCAAAATTAGGCCCAAATGCAAGATAGAAAAAACATTTTTTTGTTAAATAAATCGAAAAAAAAAGAAAGGTCACCTATATGTAATAATGCTTATTTTTTATATAATATTTGAAAATTTAATGCAATATTTTAATAGTTAAATATAAAAAAAATATATAAAGTCATTTTAAAGGCTTTCACTACTTTTATATACACACTCTTTTTAAATGTTTAAAATCAAAATACCTTTGCTTCGAAAAAAGATATAAAAATCTTCCTAGTGGATTCGACCACTTAGGTAGTCAATTGTTTTTTTCTTTCAGAGTATTGCATTATTTTTTATGAAAAAAAACGCGACGAAATTGATTTTGCTCTAATTGTATTAATTATGTTCACAAAAACTAATAATAATTATAATCTATTTAAATCATATACTTTCAAAATATATATGACTACAATTCCGATGTCAGCCGTTATCACTGGACCTTATAGATCATGAGCAGACGTAAATTACAGGTATAGATAGGATAGCTACGGAAGCAGGCCCAGCACATAACTCCGCAGTAAATAGATCACAGAGCTGCTCACTTCATTCTCAGACTGGTCAATTATCTCAAAACCTCGCAACAGGCAATGGTTCGATGCTGGGCCACAGTTATGGATGTTATACCATTTATTTACAGCATTCACCTACCGTCTCTTCCTAGAAAACACGAGACGTTAAGCCAAAATTGGGATAATGTTAGGCCATTGTTGTCACGAATTTGCTGGTTTCTTACCTGGTATATAAATGTTTGCGGAGATACATTATACTTAAGTGCTATGTCTTTCTGGTGTTTGACAAGCCTGATATCTCACAAATTGCAAAGCCCGTGTTGTGATTTCTCGGGTTGATATATGTTTTGTCAAAACAGGCCAGTAGCCACGAGATGTTTACGTAATATTTTATCAGTGGTGGGCCAAAACAACGCTGGGTTGATGTCTGGTATTTGCTGGAAGAGATCTT
The DNA here is from genome assembly GCA_964017125.1 of Flabesymbios commensalis. Lineage (NCBI taxonomy): Eukaryota > Metazoa > Annelida > Polychaeta > Terebellida > Flabelligeridae > Flabesymbios > Flabesymbios commensalis. The sequence continues at coordinate 23,523,234 of OZ024913.1, read as the reverse complement.
TGGGATTATAGTAAAGTTTTCCTGGCACTTAAAATTATAACTGCAAGACGCAATTCAATTTTAAATTTAAATATTTTTTAACTTTGTTGTTCTGAAGAATAATTGCGTGTGAGAATTTATCACATAGCTTCTCACAACAACGTTTGTGGTCAGACAAGGTTATAGAAAATAGAAGATATCACGTTTCCGTTTTCTGTGTTACAAAAGGTTTTTTAATGTGAGACTACTTTTCTAAAATTTGATGATTCAGTAAAAAGTACTGTTTAGTGACAATTAATGGCCGAGATGTACGTTTAAAATCACGGTATTTTTCTAGTAAGTTTGCAGGTTATCGAATGAATAAATATTGTGTCAAGGACCACCTGGAAAAAACATGGCATTGAACATGCTGTTTTAATGTTGGGCCAGCGTCGCAGACGGTGGTCCAACTTCAAAGCAGCGTCGGTTCTTGTGTTTGATTGGTAAGACCTATGCCAATTTCAAGAATATTGCAAAAAAATAACTAGTTAAACTAATGGGGAACGAGGAAACAGCGGACGTGCTTTCATCCGTTACCTTAAGAATTTGATTTATTACTTTTCTGTCGTGGGTTTTCCAGTACATCGAGTACATTATATTTGCTCTACTCACATCCAAATCCAGGACGGAGTCTCCTGTCGTAGCCTTCCAGAAGTTGATCCAGAAGTAAAGTTGTGTTTTTAGCAATCTCTTTCTTGGTGGCTGCTGCCTCCGCGGCTGATAGACCAGTGAATGGAGTGGTTGGCATGGCGATACTGTCAACAAAATCAGCAGAGAAAACGTATGATGTAACCAGAAGTACTACAACTAATTGACAATGGTTGATGTTGAAGATGTGATGATTCATATGCATTGTGAATATGTGACATCTGTGGGAATATATATGATCCGTAGTGTATGCTTATATGCAACGTGACACCAGAAAAATCAAACGACAACAGTTAATGAATGTATTTCATGCACGTTCAATTTGTTTGTTTGTCTCATCCTTCTTCAAGTTTTAGAACTAATACTTGTAAAGGCATGTCTTAAGATCTAAGCAGCTTAACTTCCATTGCGTCTCTCATTTGTGAAATGGTGCAGAGCGGGCATACAGATGTGATGTCATCACAGACACCACCAGTATAGATCCATGAAGATTATGTCACGGGATCAGTCTCTAGACACGGTGGTAATCCCGGTGAAAGCTGTGGCAGTTAGCGGTAATAGCGCTGATCGGGATAACGAGAGATGTAGCTATATTAGATTGCTGGATTGGAAACAGGATCAGTGGGAGCACAGAGGGCGCTGTGATCCGCGGACGCCGGAGATGTCCACTAGTTTAGTTTTTTAGGCGTCCAGTTTCCACACTTGGCCACCAGAATCTAACACGCGGAGAGAAATGCTGACTTGACGATTATCGGGACGAGTAACAGAAGTGTGAAAGCAACAGCAACAGCAGCAGGGGTTACGTTACTGCAGCAGCAGCAGCAGCAGCAGCAGCAGCAGCAGCAGCAGCAGCAGCAGCAGCAGCAGCAGCAGCAGCAGCTGCAGCAACAGCAGTAACAGAAGCAACAGCAACAACAGCAGCAACAGAACAAACAGCAGTAGCAGCACCAACAACAGCAGACCTCTGATTGCGGCTCGATATGGTCGGTATCTGGAATGCTGGTGATTTAGAATCGATTGGTTAAACCAAGGAGGTTATATGCAATTTGAAATGTTAATGCATGATTGTAGCTTAAAATCAAGTATCATTATTACATGTAAACTTTAAAAAAACATGTTTGCTTTAGGATCAGGATCATTTTCAGTATCACAATCTTATTTATTTGTCTTGAATTTACCAACAAATTACAAACAGAAAACAAGTACCAAATTACCAAATTTACTAATTTAGTATTCTTATGATTGTTTTTATTTTTTAGGAATACTAGATAATCGGGATGGTGCTCGCTGTAAACAGGTTAATAATATATTTCACAGCTTTGCCATGCATGCTCAGTAATTTAGTTCAATAATTTATTTTTGAAAAAAATAAAATATCGTGAATACATGGTTTAATTGGTAGGTTGTGTTGATATTGCCTTCATTCAAACATGATATCTGCATGTGTTTTACGTCAAACATGTGTTGCTTGATAAATACGCTGATTTATATCTAAACTTCGGTCTGACTTCTGTAAAGAAATCCTGCACATGATCACGAGGCCAGGAAGATGTAAATGTTATGGCCAAAGAAATAAGACCAGGTGTCAGAGAAATGAAATGTAAACACTAGCATCATCACAAATAAAAAAATGTGTGCTTTGTGGAGTAGAATTACACGCGATATAGACAGATTGTTCACCAATTCGCTTTTAATTGGCGATTATTTTTATCTTTTATCATAATGAGTAAAACGATTTAATAAATTAAATACTCACAAATATTTGCGCGTAATAACATATATCCATCCGGCTCATGTCTCTAGATATCACTAATTCTCAACATAATTATAATGATTTACTAAGAAATTTTATACAGATAAAGTTGTAAAACGATTGTGATCATGAGATCTTTTGATTCAATTGACTCATGATAACTCATTTGAGTTGGAATATATTTAACCCTTTAACCGCCGGTGCCGCATATATTCGGGTTTTCATTTTTGTATCAGCACATTATGTACCACCTTTTAAACATGTTAAAGATATCAATCAGAATTATTTGAAAACAGTTGACCTCCAATTTATCAAATCTGAATAATTTTCACTCACTTGAAGTTGTGAATCGCGTCAGCGAGACACAACTTCAAGTGGGTGAAAATTCAGATTGAATAATTTGGCGGTTAAAGGGTTAAACTACACGTCGCTCTGATTTAATTTTCAGGCTTACGCCGTGGTGCTTACAGAAACAGAAGTGGTAACCCTTGAAGCGTTGAAATATTTTTACATAAACCAAGAGACAAAACGTGTTTTTTTTAATTTGAAATCATCAAAGATGTCTCAGCTAGCTCTTTTGAATACCTATGTTATGGGTCTACGACCATTATTTTTCTACTCTTTGAGTGCGGGGATCGACTTTAAAAGTCAGAATCTGACGTCTACAGGTCTGACGTCTGAAGTCGGTTCCCGCGCTGAAAGTGTTAAATGGTCGGCTTTCCTTACTGTGATAAACCAGGGATTTGCTGATCCCAAGCACGAACATGAATTGTCCTGAACAGTGGACGCCTAGCACCCCCGGGACACTGATAGACTACGTCCTATTGACCCACTTTATGAACTTGTTCAGCTCAATAGCTGTAGATTCCCAAAGGGCTAAATATTTATTTATTTATTTATTAACAGTTCTTTTAAAAGCGCCTACTCCCACTCAGTGGATCAAGGCGCTGTACAACTAAATATATATATATGTAAAAGGAATAATATTATTCTAATTAATTAAAATAAATGTTAAATAAATGTGTCTTTAACTGACGCTTAAAAACATTCAGTGACTGAGCTGCCCGCAGCTCCTCTGGTAATGTATTCCAGAGTTTGGGTGCCACAACTTCAGAAGACTGTTCTCCAACACACTTCCGAGCTATAGGCTGGCGTAAAATAAGTCTACCAGACTGGCGCAATCTGCTATCAGGAGAATGGATATGCAGGATTTCTTTGAGGTATAAAGGAGCCATATCATGAATGCATTTAAAAACTGTTACTAATGTTTTATATTTTATGCGGCATTCAACTGGTAGCCAGTGCAGGTCACGTAGCACTGGTGTTATGTGGTCACGTAGAAACGTCCGTGTCACCAAACGAGCAGCTTTGTTTTGCACACGCTGGAGCTGAGCAATCTGCGTGGGAGGGAGGGTCGCCAGTAGTGAGTTACAGTAGTCCAGGCGTGATGTTATTAAAGCCTGGACTGCGTTCCTGATAGCGTTAGTAGTCAGGTACCGGCGAATGGTCACAGCACATACTGCTGTCACCTGCTGTGCCATGGACATATGCTGATCCATCTTCACACCTAAGTTACGCACATCTTCTACGGCTGGGATGACACTGTCACCGATAGTAATGGGACATACACCGTACTGTCTCAACTGATGTTTTGACATGAAGATGAGCATTTCGGTTTTGTCATCATTCAACTTCATCCACCACTGAGCCATCCACTCCCTGATATCCTTGACACATGCCTCCATGCGGGCGATAGCTCTCTCTCTGTCTCCAGGGATGGCTGGGTCGAAGATGGCATACAATAATTATCGTCAGCATATTTATGGTAGTATACGTCATGCTTTTTTAATATTTTCTGAAGTGGTGTGGTCACCAACACAAACATCACTGGTCCCAGCACCGACCCCTGTGGTACTCCGCACTGAAGATGAACACGGTTTGATTTTTCAGAGTTAATTTTCACTTGCTGTGTTCGACCTTTGAGGTAGGTTTTAAACCATGTCAGCGCCTTCTCTGTGATGCCAAAGTCGGCCTCCATGACATCTAGCAGTTGGTTCTGGTCAATGGTATCGAAGGCAGCTGACAGGTCTAACATTACAAACAACACTGCTTTTTTGTCATCAAGTGCATGCGAGATGTCGTTATGCACCCTAAGCAGTGCTGTCTTAGTGCTGTGTAGTGCCTTGTACGCAGATTGATGCTCTTCATGTAGGTTGTTTTGGTCGAGATGTTCTATCAGTCTGCTAACAGCTACCTTCTCCATGACCTTACTAACGAATGGAATATTGGACACTGGTCGGTAGCTTTTCAATAGTAGTCGGTTGTCTTTCTTGAGTAGTGGTTTCACTATAGCTGTTTTTAGTGACTTTAGGAACTGTCCTTCACTGAAACTAGTGTTCACTAGTGACACCAGATATGGCAGGTGCGTGTTAAGTGTCTCCTGGGGAAGATCAGTCGGAATCGGGTCAATACAGCATGTCTTACTAGGACACCGCCGAATGATCTTGCCCAATTCCTCCTCAGTGGTAGCTCGTAGTTGAGAGAGCGTATTTGAAACTGGAGACGCCGAAATCACAGTTGTATCAGCTTGGTGTGTAGCAGACTGACCACCTATCTTCTTTCTGATTAGCTGTTTTTTCTCAGTGAAAAATGATGAAAACTGATTACAAAGCGACTCTGTGCTGGTTGTACTAGGCAGCTTTGTCGCAGATGATTTTAGCAGCTGATCTAATACGCTAAAGCAGGCTTTCTGATTACGTGACCTCAGTTTTTTCTCAAAATATCGTTGTTTAGCTCTGGTGATCAGTCTGTTCACTTCTGCACTATGCTGCTCATATATCTGCCTGTGCACTTCTAGACGAGAGCCTCTCCAACGTTTCTCATTCACGCGTCGCAGCTTCCTGGCATGGTGGATATCATCAGTGAACCATGGCTCTCTTCCTTTACTCGTTCTTACTCGTGATTTTACTGGAGCATATTTATTGATGGTGTTCGAGACTGCTTTGGTGTAGGCCAGCAGCAGATAATTTGTGTCTGGCTTTAAGTTGATTTCACGACGTGCCATCGATAGGTCAGCTTCAAAACATTCCTGATCCATTCTGCGAAAGTCCTGTACTTGCTCCCGTTGCTTTACGTGGGATGGTTTAGCTGTTTCCAAGTTAAAGATCACACTAGAATGGTCGGAGATGGAACTGTTAAAGACGTCTGTGGCAGAAACTAAGGAACTGTCAGAGCGTGTGATGATTAGATCTAAGGTGTGACCTGCCCGGTGTGTATGCTTAGTGACGTGTTGTACAAGGTGGTTCTCAGCGAGCAGATGTGTGAATTCCTTAACACCAGTCGCATTCGGCAATCCAAGGTGAAGATTAAAGTCACCCACGTGGATAATGTCCTCTCGTGCTACTGTAATGTCACTCAAGTATGTTGAAATTTCTGAAAAATTCAGCAAGAAAGGGGTGAAGAATTGATGCACGTGGATGATAAATAATGATTATATGTTATAAATATGTTATATCTACTGTGTCATAATGCTCATGAGTGGCGTGTGAGATATATTATGCCATGGCATAAATAATCAGTCTACATAGCATGCTCATATCATGCCTTATTTTTATTTTAATAATTTGCTTAAGCGCTGCAGCCTGTCACGCCAGTGCATGCGGATACGTGCTCCGCTCTGGTATTCAAGGTACAAATATTCTCCGTTCACTCGTAAAGATTCAATATCGTGGGTAGCCTCAGTCGTCACCGACAAATAATATACTTGGCCATAGACATCAAAAGCTCAATGGCAGTTCTCTGATTCGTCTCGACATCTTCACGAGGTTATCATGATGCATTTTACCATGTCTGTCCACAAACATGGCCTGTAAAGCCTATTGAGTCTTTCCGTCAAGCCAGAATCACAGGAACCGACACAAAACATTTACCCATTCTTGGACCAATGTTAATCCGCCGTTTACGATGCCGCCCCATTATTAGACCATCAATGGGGAATGTCAAACGTTTGCAGCAGGTACACGCTCAAGTGGTTGGCTCCAGATGGATCTATATGGATCAGGTGGTGTGTCATGGAAGAAAGAAAGATAATAAATAACTAGGAGGTCACAATTGGAAACAGCTTCTTTAATAATGGCTGGACTGAGCGGGCGGCCGCAGTTTGGAATAATAAAATGATATTTGCATCGCATTTATGTTGTTATGTTTGTTCGCACAACTGATGCATGTAATAATATAACAATATTACAGTATGAAATAGATATACATGTAGATAACATCGTTTTCCGAAATCCTGCCATATTCGAAGTTCCGTCATATTTCTTGAGAAAAGATGATGACGGAACATCGAGGCCTCTCTGTATATAAAGCTACCCATATCCATGCAAGGAGCTTTAAATTTGATTACCACGTGAAAAGTGGTTCATTTGTTATATATAAAGTAATTGTGATCATTACAATTATAATGATGTTTGTTTGTTAGTTGGTTTACAAACGAGTAAATAGCCCCCCCCCCCCTCTCTGGACGATAAATGGATTGACATAATAAGGTAAAAACAAAAGTGATAAATTGCTTCTAAAGATCTTACTCCCAGATCAATTACGTGCATCACCAGATAGGATCGATTCAAAAAAAGACACGAAGCATGGGTGAGACATCTAACACTTAGTTATCTTTAGGGCTATTTGCGTGTGTGTATGAAACGTAGAAAAGTGCGATAGCAATATAAACATGATGAAACATTATATTAAAATAGGCTTACTCAATCTGTTTTTTTATCTATGCAACATATAGCGAGGAAAATATTATATACGTATATGTAGGGGGGGGGGTGATATATTTAATAATAAGACAGATTATAGAACGTCAACGTTATCTACATGTATATGTACCGGAAATAAATGACAAATAATAAACAATTTAAATGTCCACTCCATAAACAAAATGTTCTTACCTCGACTTAAAGAGAGTTTTTGATATATTTTAAAACGTGGCTCTGTATAATATAAGATAATACACCTTAAAAATTTATAATCTCGATATTAAATGCTGCCTTTCCCATTTCCCAGGGACGTGTACAGCTTCCCGATATATATGTATGTATATGTACATGTGTATATATACGTGACGTAAAATTTAATACAAATTTAAGGCTCCGAAAACTCCTGGATATTTTTTCTAATCTGCAGCTTAAAGGATAGGGATTCGGACACCGTTAACCCCATACCCTGTGTACGCCCTTGTATTCAATAAATATAAAAACTCACCTGAAAGCCGCCAACAAAAAGAACGTTTCTGACATCACCATGATGCTTGTGTGATTTTATGCTGTGATCCGTGCGTATTTATATTGACACGGGGAGCGGGCGATGACGTGCATCCACAGAATGTCTTTTATCAGGTAAACTCTGATACTTGAAACATTATGAAAACCGGTAGATAGGCAACGCCCCTTGGCGATTCAGCGGGAAACACGAAGCGTCTCACAACGCCGCGTCAAACAACACCTCACAGAGTCATACACTGGAATTTCGAATCCTGTGTCTGGAGGACAGTGTCATCTCAATCATCTCACCATCCTCAGGAGGTTCTCCTGGCCCAGTTTAGCCTATATGTGCACAAAGGTGGCCTAAAGCCCGATTCATTTCATTTTCATACACTGGAAGCAACACCTGCGGCGCCGCACTATAGTTAAACAATACCTGCGGCGCCACACTGGAGTTAAAGCTATAGACGACTCTGCTTTTAGTTGTACACCAGTTGCCAGTCTATCTCTGTAATCAGAGTGGTGCTTTCTGGGTACAGATGTGTCCCGCTGTTCGTGCACAGTTGACTACTCCTTTAAGCGACACCTCCAGCACATACACAATTGACTTTATCTTAAATCACACCTTAATCAGTCTCAAACATTTAAACCAATCAAAGAACAATGTCTGATAAGAGACGTCAATCTCAGTAAATAAAGGGCGTTGACCCAATGCTGGTCTGAACTTGTCCAGCGTTGTAGACGATAGACCAGCTTTACCCCAGCTCTGGGTGAAATCCACTTGCTGAGATCTTGTCTGGGGATGTTTGGCTGCTCGTCACATTATGGTGTGTGGATCTCGATGTTTCTGATAACTGGAGGGCTTCCCCGGGGAGTCTGTGGTTTTGATATTGTGTTAGTGGGGGGAGGGGGGGGGGGCATCGCTACTCCTGAACAACCCCTCCCCGTGATCCAAGCGCTTCCCAGCAAGCAAGAAAAAAATGAATCGGGCTTTAGGCCACCTTTGTGCACATGTAGGCTAAACTGGGCCAGGAGAGCCTCCTGAGGATGGTGAGATGATTGAGATGACACTGTTTTCCAGACACAGGATTCGAAATTCGAGCCATGGCGGTCTGCGGCCGAGCACGCTACCTCTCGGTCACGGAGGCTCCCCACAATACTGACTTTCACACGTGGATGGGGAAGAAACATTTTTGTTTCTTTGAAACCGCCGAGACCGGGAACCGAACCCCGAACTCTGGCGCTAAAGGCAGCGATGCTAACCACTACTCTAGGGTCCCCGCCCCAACAAGCAAGAGACAATAGTAATTTTCTGGATGCAATAATGCAACATTAGGCTCTGACCCACTAAACATGACACATTGAACCAATGATGGCTAAATATTGGGCCAGCGTCGTCGACGGTGCCCCAACATTAACCCAGCATTGGTTCAATATGTTTACTGGGCATATAATTGTTTCTTCCTCAGTGGGCCTGTCATGCCCTGTCACACTGTGAGGCTAGACTTGTCGTAACTATCTGCGATCTATTGTACGATTAGTCGTCAGTCTAAGCAGTTACTTAGCACAGCAGCACAGCTCTACCGATCATGAAAGCGGTGCTGTGGTGATGCTCCATGGACACGTGCGTGGAATCGCAATAACCACGTAATAGTCCAAGAAAGCGTGCAGTGGTCTCCCGTTTTTTTCAGCAGACACGATATGTTAACCCAATGATCAGATGATGTCGCACTGTTTAAACCTTTAACCCTGACCACCTCAATAGGGTTAGTGGGTATCTTAACCCTTGTGCTGCTAGGCCCGTATATATCCGTTTTAAGCATGTGTTAGATCAATGGAAATAACACTATTTTTTATGCTTAATTAATATATTTTTATTAATAATATTTGTTATCTTTCATTGAAGCTGGAAATTGCGTCAGCAATTCCAGTTTGAAAAGAATGAAACACACATTCACAATTAAAACAATCCAGCATTACAAGGGTTAAGAATAGGTTGGATTGCGACGTTTTGTTTTATCATTTTATAAAAATTTCACAACGATGAGAGTTACAATTAGAGAGAAGCATTATAGATACCTAAAAAGAGTGGAAAACCATCCCGTTTTCAATCAATCTATAATTAACTTAGAGTGAATTGTTCTTGTATTGCTTCAATTGATTAGCAAAATATTTCTAAACTAAACTAATATTCTTATATCTTATTGTTTAATTGCTGCACCATTGCAATATTTTTCATTGAAAAAGTGAGTAAATATAAAGATTTGTCAAATCAAATGTCAAGTATTTTAAATATTGCTAATTTAGACCAAAATTGCTATTTTATTAAGGCAGATTAAATATTTCCATAAATTGGCAACTGGAAATTGTAGCATGAATGCTGTAAATAGTATAGAACAACTTAGCAGTCAATAAGTAAAATCTTTAGGTCTAATTATTGCTTTTTGCTTGTTGACTCTTTTTGGGTTGTATCCGTGAGTTAACTGTTGTTTTTTCAGGCACATATTCCTATATATATGTGATTAAGTCAAATTAGACGCCACTGCGATTACTAAAATGTACTGTAGACGATGCTCAGGTATACTCAATGTGAGAGTGTCTAGTTTTCGTAAAAGATACATTTTTCGTCGTTTGAAGCTGGAAATTGCGTTAGCAATTCCAGATTCAAACGACGAAAAATCGCAGCAAATAAATCGGAGGAACGAGGATTAGAATCCGTGTAAACGTGTCGGCCACACCTGAGTAATCAGCCTAATGGAGCAGAGTCGATCAACCGTAAAGGTCATCCTATGAGAGCTTCCGCTCAGCGCGACTGAAGCGTGATAACACAAAACATCAGTTTTAGTCCCGTGAAAGAGATACAAAAAACAGGAGTCGCTGGGGTTTTTTTCGCACGGCGGCAGAAATATCGGCTATATTAAGCTGCACGTATGTGAAATCGTTATGATAAAGCTACCTCCGAGCAAAAATGACGGCGAGCAATTTCCAGAATCATTGAATTGAATTGTTCCCAACGAACTTAGGGCTGCGTTAGATGTTTGATTTCACACATTATGCCAGTCGTGATAAATAAAATAGTCTTGATGTTTTCCAATTCTCCGTAATTATCAAGTCATCAATTATGAAGAACTTGACCCTGTCAGCGCGGGACCGTCTTTAGACGTCAAAATCTGACGTCTGTCGACGCCACATTCTGACGTCTAAAGTGGATCCCCACGAGTAAATCTATTACTAACGGCCGTAGACCCAGAACATAGGTATTCATATGAATCAGAAAGAGCTAACTAAGACATTTATGGTGATTTTAAATGGATAAAATAACCTTTGGTCTCCATGGTTCTTTCGAAAGTATTTCAGAGCTCTGAGGATTAAAGGGTTTCTTATTGTAAACACCTACTCCCAACACAATTGTTCATGTGAAATTGATCCTGGTAAAAACATTTACATTAGGCATTATCACCTCATAATTATGTGAATTGCGCTGATTCTAAAACGTGTTATGTATTTCTTTGTGAACAAATTAATTACAGCTGGAACATGTTTATTCGTCAGCACTTGGTCAAGCAAGATAACATGATGGGTTGGGATAATTGCGTTCTTATAAGGAATGACGTTTTTAGTATTAAAGATTATTTATTGTATTGATAATATATTGTCAACTCACTAAGTGTCAATATAGCCAATTATATTTCACTCACTGACAAAACACAACTCCAATGGGTTGAAAATGACATTAAATTCTTATTTTTAATGAAATCCAAACAGTCGACGAGTCAAAGCACGAAATCTACCCCCGCCAAACACTTCCATCACATGGCTATAATCTGATAATGTATTGGCCCAGCAAACTCAAAACATTTGTATAACATTTATACAATGTTGGGTCAACGTCTTCGACGTCGACCCAACATTGTATAAATATTATACAAATGTTTTGAGTTTGCTGGTGGGGCCTACATTGTTAAAAGGTCAGGGTTAGACACTGTTTTGATACAGGACTAGCTTCACCGAAACTACATGGGTTGAAGAATTGTTAACTGTATTATTATTAGAAATACAGATTTTATTATTAGAAATGCAGATTTCAGAGCTTGTCTTCTGAATAAAAATTTTTTCAGTAATGATACATAATTATATTAAGTTAAATATGAGCATAAATAGGCAATAAAACGCCAGTTGGTAGCATAGTTTGCTGTGACGCTAGGGTACCGGGTTTACCGACTTTATTGATTTGGTGTACGGTGTTCTAATGCTGAAGAATATGGTGTTCATAGCATAATAAATGTGATATTTGATACGGCACGTAAAAAGTATAAACGGTCATATAAAATATGCAACAGCACTCAGGTATATGGTATAAATTGAAACTGATCATTCTGTATTTATATCTCATTTAATTCACTTCAATTATGCATAATTAGCTGATGCCGTGAAGAAAGGTATATTTTCAAGAATAAAAAAACGCAAACATTTTTTGATTAAACTGGAATGAAACACACGAACAATTATTGTTTCAAAAAATGAGATAATTAATTTGTTCTTATCGTTAAACTTTATTACAACAACAGATGAACCCAATGTTGGTTTAGTGTTGGCCTAGCATCGAAGACGTTGTGCCAAAACTAAACCATCAATGGCTGAATGTTTTTTTGCGTTCGACCATGTTTCGCATCACACAAAAACATGCTCCTGTGTGTGAGGCAGTCACTCAAATTACGTCGGGGAAAAGAGATGCTGTGCAGCACTACAATCTCTACATCGTCGCCTCGGAGCAAAAGGATCCTATCTGCCACTCTGACGAGTGTCAGATAGGATCCTTTAGCTCCGAGGCGACGACATGTTCTAGTGCTTCTTTCTTATCATGTTGTGGCGAAGTAATAGCGTCTCTTTTTCTGCTTAAGGTTTTTTGTAGCGCCAGCCAGCCACATATTCAACTGGATGACAAATGGGTTCCCTGTATTGTAACTGTCACTAAATATCAAACTATAATATTGACGAATTATTATAAAATAGACGTTAATATTCATAATTACGATAATTCGACCGTAGATATTGCCTATTTAAAAAAGGTACAGTCTAATCATATATCTTATGATTGTACAAATTACAAAATGCTAAAAAACATATTGTGTCCAAAAAAATCGTACCGATCTAGTAAAATATACAATCTACTTGCAAATGACAATACGTGACCATGGCTATATGACAGCATAATGGTAGCAGATTATTAAATAACTTAATGCAGTCGAGGTATAAATAGAAGAATAGCAATGTTAGGATTGGTTGATTCGTGACTAAAAACGTGTCTCGTGAGGACTTCTCGCTAATCCTAATAGTATTTTCATGTTCCCACCGTTAAGCTTACATGCAGGTGTAAAGATGGATTATTGACAAACACCACACCATTACAATAGACGTCTGGCTTCTCAAGTCGATCTCCTCACTGAAAGAGTAAAATATTTACAATGGCCGTAGACCCATAACATAAGTATTCAAATGAATTTATGATGACTTCAGATTTTAAAAAATTATACAAAAATATTTCAGCGTTCTAAGGGCTGGGAGCACATTCTAGAAATAAACTGAAATTGAATATCTCATGCAGCTGTATCAAGTAAGCAGTTACCGCATTTAGACTTTGCATTGCAATATAACCTGACACTTGAACTAAAACAAAATATAATCAAATTTTAAATATTTAAAAAATTAGGATATGGTCTATAAAATAATAAATTATCTTCTTACCTATATTTATTAATCGATAACCATATGTTAAACGTGTTTAATCTTTTTGAAAGTTATTTCTTTTTTTTTAATATTATGGGTTTCATTAACTTGCGATATAAAATCAATACAATCGCGATATGTTATGGCTAATTCCACAATATCATATATAATAGTGTATCTTACTCACTTTTGAATAGAAATTTGGTTGTTAACTGAAAATAGATTTCCCAACACCGATTTGTGTGAGCCTGATATCATTTTGAGCATCAAGTAAAATACCCTAGTGTAGGCATAACTTAAAAATGAAGTTACAGCCGCCCCTGATTTAAATGGTTAGTAGCATCAATTTTGAGATTTAATTATTTTTTACAAGAAACTGGTCATGCGACGCATTATTATATTATAATAAGCGTCACTAGCAGGAAGAGGGTTTATGAGTAGATTTGAGTGTACCTAATGATATATATTCATTGTGCACCAGATAACCTGGTGAGCACGTGACCCTGAAGTCAGACGGCACGTGTCATTGCAGCTGTCCTGCCCAGAGTCCGAAACAGCAGTTCTTGGATCACTGACTGTTGATATATATAGGAAGTGTGGAATTATAATGCATATTACGGTAAATTGTGCCTTAACTGAGAGCGCATAGTCAATAGTCAATATACAATAACAATAGTCAATGAACGCATGCCACAACTTTTACCTGAACAATAATATAATAAATTATAAATGTTACTCTTTTAGAATATTGCCTAATTTTCTTTTTTTTTAAGAAATGTTCCAATATAACTATTTATTTAATAGCCACGTCTTTGACCTTGAATACAACATTAAGAAAAAATGTAATTTATTAATTATTAGGCTACTTATATCTGGTAATGTGAAGGCCTAAATTAAATATTTTCAATATATATAGTATATAGTACATAAATAACATAGCTGGAAAAACATAGCTGTAAATGAAATGTTTTGGCTATAGGCATATAGTCATATCTATTGATGGAAGATATCGTGTGGTATTATCACACAAATCGTGTAAATCAGCATAGCGACTAATTTTAAAGAGCCGAAATTAATTTGGATGGACATAATGCATTGTAAGAGACATAATACATAGTAAAAGGTGTTTTATTCATTTGAACCTGTCCACTTTTATAGAAGCAAGACGTGTTTTCTTCCTATGAACGTTTCACATCTTTTTTGCCCTCTTTTAAAATTATTTTACACTTTTTGGTACCCAGGGTACAGCATTGAAAAATAAATTAAATAATTAAACAAAACGGCGGATTTCTATTTGGTACCCCAGGGTACCTGTCCACTTTTATAAAAGCAAGACGTGTTTTCTTTCTATGAACGTTTCACATCTTTTTTGCCCTCTTTTAACATTATTTTACACTTTTTGGTACCCAGGGTACAGCATTGAAAAATAAATTAAATAATTAAACAAAATGGCGGATTTCTATTTGGTACCCCAGGGTACCTGTCCACTTTTATAGAAGCAAGACGTGTTTTCTTCCTATGAACGTTTCACATCTTTTTTGCCCTCTTTTAAAATTATTTTACACTTTTTGGTACCCAGGGTACAGCATTGAAAAATAAATTAAATAATTAAACAAAATGGCGGATTTCTATTTGGTACCCCAGGGTACCTGTCCACTTTTAGAGAAGCAAGACGTGTTTTCTTCCTATGAACGTTTCACATCTTTTTTGCCCTCTTTTAAAATTATTTTACACTTTTTGGTACCCAGGGTACAGCATTGAAAAATAAATTGAATAATTAAACAAAATGGCGGATTTTTATTTGGTACCCCAGGGTACCGCGTGGTGCATCTTTTGAAGAAATAAGTATTATGTTGGCCTATATTAGACATTACAGTATCACTTAACCCAGCGCTGAAATATAGTTATATAAGCCAAGAGACCTGAAATCGTCATAAATGTCTTCGTTAGCTTTTTCCGCTTCACTTAAATACGTCGGTTATGGGTCTGTGGCAATTATAACTGTTTAACTCTTTCAGTGCGGGGATCGACTTTAGACGTTAGAATATAACGTTTTATAGACGTTAGATTATGAACTTATTCAAACTGTGAGGCATGAAATTCGATACAATATTGTTTTTACTTCTTACGGAAAAGTGCTTGTTTTCTAATGCTGAAGATTATAGTTTTATTTTTATTATTATAAAGCTTTTGTGTATACATGATTTTCTACAGGTAACAAGTGACATGATCATGTTATTATGACTATCATAAAAGCTGTAATAATGTTATGAAAAATTAAAAACAGGCGACCAGCACCCTTTTAATGTAAGCTATCCATAAAAAATATAGCATGTTGAAAGATCAATAGACGTACATATACACATGCATACGTATGTATACATTATACATACAAGCTATCATAATAAGTATCAATATCGACTTAAGTTAGTACATGCACATATTTGGCATATTTGCGTATACTCGTCCAAATACATAAGCTGCTGCAGAAGAAATCGCTAGTAAATAAATAATTATAAAACTGTTTTAGCTGTGTTTTAAAAGTGTAAAATGAGTCCGTTGAGCTAATGTCAGAAGGTAGTGTTCCACAAGTAAACTATTCTATTGGTAGAATAACGTTTGTAGGTTTCAGTCTTAAAATGATGTGCCTGCATGCGTATACCGTTATCGTTGGAACGCATCCTAACATGAGGCACAGCAGGTTTAACAATATTCTGTGAGACGCAGTGACGTCACTCGGTGAAAACAAGGTTAAATAAGAACCCTCATTGTATTAGCCAGCTCGGTGAAAACAAAAGAGGTCGAGGTCATTGAGTTTCACAGAATTAGCTATACCATCACAAAATACGTTTTTTGTTGTTTTGGCCGGGACCCTAAGCGCAAAGATTCACATATTTAGTTAAAACCCCTGAATCTTTTAAAAAAAATACTGAAATCGTATGTCTGGTACTTCATAGGACCGTTAACATTAACACCTGTGACATTATCTTGCCGCCCATGGTTTCTGATCGCCTTGGGATAAATGACCTTCAGACCTCCATTTCATTGGCAGAACTAGATGTGCGTCCGGTATCCTCTTCCTTCCCATATAATTACTATTCGCTATTGTCGTGATTTTGAATTACCACAAGTATCTATATCTTATAATGTTTTGCATCTCATGTAATAACAGGTACGGTATTTTAGTCAAGCAATATTCACATTTTTAAAGCTAATTAATTTGCAACTATTCAGGTAAATCAGTCCACGCGGGGTTACCTTCCACATCTCAGGTCCGATAATCTCAGTTACTGTAATTACAACTCTTTTATTGTATTTTTGTTACCCATTAACCCTTGAAGCGCTGAATTAATTTTATAAAAATCCTGCAGTACAGAGGGTTTTTATCAATTTGAAATCATCATAAATGTCTTATTCAGTTCTTTCCGATTAATTTGAATACCTATGTTATGGGTCTGCAATCATTATAAATAGTGTTACTCTTACAGCGCGGGATCGATTTTAGTCGTCAGAATCTGACGTCCACAGACGTCAGATTTTGACGACTAAAGTCGATCCCCGCACTGTAAGGGTTAAAGCGCTGAAATATTTGTACATAAACCATGCAGTCCAAAAGTTTTTTCAATTAGAAATCATCATAAGGGTCTAATTAGCTCTTTCGGCTTCATATAAATACCTATGTATGAAATATGTATGATTGTGAATGTATCCATACACAGTATAGCCTAACGGACATATATATGTAAATGAGTGGCAAAAAGAAGCGAGGGAGTTAGCTCCTTACTGCTACATTTTAATTAGTATTTATATTTGCAAGTATAAATTCGTATGAAGCTGACGTAGATGACTCTCAATCAATAAAAAAAACATCGAGAATGATCTGAAACACGTAGTAGAAACGTCACCCGTCCTCAAGCCCTTGAATTGGATCCACTATAACGTACAAAGAAAAACAGCAGTAATTGCCTGATTGACAAGTAAGTAGTTACTTCTGTCTGGATTTGCAGGGCGGCACTGCGGAGCAGACCTCGCCTGGCATGATGACGATCCGGATCTGACAGGAGGAGGACTGGACACGGCGGGCACAAGTGATCCGTGTGACCTTCACAGACAATCCTATTTAATGCCAGTCAGATTAGATGTGAACCCATTATTACGTCTTAGGTAATGGACAGGAAATGAGTAACGTCATGCCAAGTGAGTATGTCTTCACCGCGATCACTTAACCCTAACAGCTTGCGCCCCTGAGCTCGGTCCGCTGAGAATATAGGCGCTATGGGAGTTAACTTGATTGATTTATTGACAATGCTGAGCTATTTTTGTAAAAACAATAGAGACCAAAGGGTTTATTTTCAATTTGAAATCATCAGAAATGTCTTAGCTAAGTCTTCCCGCCTCATTTGAATATCTATGTTAAGAGTCTACGACCAATATGCATTCGGAGTTCATTCAGTGCGAGGATCGACTTTAGACGTCAGAATCTGACGTTCATGGACTTCAGATTTTGACGTTTAAAGTCGGTCAACGCGCTCAAAGGGTTAAATATGAGCAATATTTTAGTTCATGTCACCAAATTTGACCTTGTTCAACACTGCTCTGCAAATCCAAAAATGGCAGTACCGGTATATACTAACTTGCAAAGTCAGGGTAAGTATACATTCTGCCTTTTGGCTTTGCACGGCAGCACAGGTGGACTGTGTATACTTTACTCAGCAAACACAACACATTCACCCAATATTGGCCGAATTCGGGTCCATCGCCTACGATGCTGGCCAAGCATTGAGCAAAAATTGGCTCAATTATCGTACTTCAATACAGAGTAGTGATGACTGGGGAGGACGTGGTCTCACAACAAAGTCTAAATAACAATAGCTTGTGTTGAGAGGGCAATGTGCTATTTTAGTGCCCAGCTTGTAAGATTTGAACCTTATCAGGGATTACCATGTATTATCATATGACCAGGGTTATATTATCATACGACTCTGACAGAACTCAAATCGCACAAAGGGTATCAGAAGTTGCCCCACCAATGCCTTCTATAACCATTATTACCACGATATAGTCATGATAGTTGTCAAGCAATTTCAATTCAAAGGATGACATGGTAATTCACTACGTATTATAGGGCTTGGAAGAATGAGCCTCAAATGACATTTACAAACTGCATGACCTAAAATTGACCCTACAGTGCAACGGTTTCCTACTACACATGTGTCTGATACATATGATTTATAAGGTATCGCATGGGCACAGTGGTACAAAACAAATCACTATTTGGAGCAAGAAACGTGGTTTCCAGCTGTGATTATAATTATGCTGTTATTTAATTTTCGACTGATTATTTTGTGACGGGGGCCCTAGGGTAGTGGTTAGTACCGCAGCCAGAGTTCGGGGTTCGGTTACCGGTCTCGGCGGTTTGAAAGAAACAAAAATGTTTCTTCCCCATCCACGTGTGAAAGTCAGTATTGTGGGGAGCCTCAGTGTCGAATTTTGAATCCTGCGTCTGGAGGATAGTGTCATCTTAATCATCTCACCATCCTCAGGAGGTTCTCCTGGCCCAGTTTAGCCTATATGTGCACATAGGTGGCCTAAAGCCCGATTTATTTTTTATTTTGTGACGAAACTTGTCATTACACGTATATCTGGCCAACATTAGCTATTGCAGTATTCATGCCCCGTTCAATCCGACCCCATACCGGCCATAATAAGATTAAGTATGGTGTGATTGAGTCGAGAATCACAAAAAGGAGTGACCTCGGTGAGATGGTAAATGATGCTCCTCATACAGAGGAAATGCGCCAGGAAATGATACTATTCCAGTAGTCCAGTGATCAGCTCAAAACAGTTCTTTTTTATTAGTATAGGTTGGCAGCCAGAAGGAAATAACTGTATACCTTGCAAGTAAACATTTACTGCCTTTTTGACTTTGCAGAGCAGAGTATAGTCATTGCAGCGACCATAAGCTCGACGAGGAAATTAGAGACGTTCTTTACAAAATCCGTAGAGTATGAAAACAGATCGCCTGCTTATGTTGACTTGACCTTTATAGTCCCTGTCGCTGAATCATGTTGCCATCGGCTATCCGGCTGTACCTAAACAGAGAGGAGGCATTTCCTGATGCGGATCCTGGGCTGGTATTCTCAAAGCATTTAATTTAGATATTAACCATGTGATTGGTTGGGTGTCCATCTCAAACAGGTGCTTAGGATCTGTGGTAGTCACAAAGCACTATGCAATGTAACCACCACAAAACATAATTAGATAGACCAATGCATTGTACACAAACGCACAATGCAATGTACCACAACGCACAATGCAATGTACCACAAAGCACAATACAATGTAGGCTTACAACAAAACATAATGCACTGTACCACAACGCACACTGCAATGTACCGCAGCGCACAATGCAATGCACCACAACGCACAATGCAATGTACCACAACGCACAATGCAATGTACCACAAAGCACAAAACAATGTACCACAAAGCACAATACAATGTACCACAAAGCACAATGCAATGTACCACAACGCACAATACAATGTAGGCTTACAGCAAAACATAATGCACTGTGCCACAACGCACACTGCAATGTACCGCAACGCACAATGCAATGTACCACAACGCACAATGCAATGTACCACAACGCACAATGCAATGTACCACAAAGCACAATACAATGTACCACAAAGCACAATACAATGTAAGCATACAACAAAACATAATGCACTGTACCACAACGCACACTGCAATGCACCGCAACGCACAATGCAATGTACGACAAAGCACATTAAATGTACGACAAAGCACAATACAATGTACCACAGAGCACAGTACAATGTACCACAAAGCACAATGCAATGTACCACAAAGCACAATGCATCGTACAACAACGCACAATACAATACACCACAACGCACAATTGCAATGTACGACAAAGCACAATGCAATGTACCAAAACGCACAATGCAATGAGCAACACCGCTCAATTCAATGTACCACGAAGCACAATGCAATGTACAACAAAGCACAATGCATTGTATCACCTTTGCAATGTACGACAGAGCACAATGCAATGTACCACAAAGCACAATGTAATGCCCCACAAAACGCAGTGCAATGCACTACAACGCACAATACAATGTACCATAACGTACAGTGTAATGCACCACATTGCACAATGCAATGCGCCACAATGTAATGTACACAATGCACAATGCAATGCGCCACAACGCACAATGCAATGCCCCACAGCGCACAATTCAATGCACCACAACGCACTATGCAATGCATCACAACGCACAATGCAATGCACCACAATGTACAATGCAATGTACACAATGCACAATGCAATGCACCACAACGCACAATGCTATGCACAACAATGCACAATGCAATGTACACAATGCACAATGCAATGCACTTTTGACACTGATCGGATTCATAGCTGTGCTGTGACATTATACTATTTCAGTTTATACCATAAAACTGGAGGGATCACCGCATTCTCTGCTATGAATTTATACAAGCAGTCACGTTTGGTTAATGTCTCACATCAAACAAAACATGCTCCTGTAAGGCCGTCACTGAAATTACGTCGGGGAATGCCATATAGCCGTTCAAAGGAGGTGCTGAGCAGAACTACAAGCTCCCTTGATTGACACTTAGCTAGCTGAGGTAAGTTCACCGTTATTTATCTTATTTTAGACTATTTGGTATGCCAATCTGACTAATAGTATGTCTAGCAATAACGTCTAACAGATTGTTTATTGTTGGTCATATGTTATACTTCTCATTCTAATACATTTTAAAATCCAGCGGTAGTCCACTTACAATAAGATGCTACAGATTCTACGTAAAGAATCTGTTATTTCACTGTTACGTTATTTACAATATATAGGCCTAAAAGTAGCCTTGCACTATAACTGTCCATAAGACATTTTTCTTCATTTTTATTTGATACATTTTAGTAGTGGGAATTTTTTCCATCAGCCAATCTATAAATAGACATCAGTCTCGTGATGTTCTTTTTGAAGTCATTCACTGATCTTAACAGGATTCCCATGTCTTCCCATCTGGCTCACACGCAGCAATAAATATGGATTACGGCCAAACACGTCTGTTACAACATCCAGTTAAAGCAATGGAAACGGAATCCGCCAACTTCTTGCTGCATCAGCGAAGATACACGTAGGCCTACCTGTTTAGCCATTGTTGCTGGCGACATTACTACAAATAAAGTCGATGAAGTCAATTTCAACCCTTATCTCGCTAAGTAAATTAATTTAAATTTTCACCCACTTGAAGTTGTGTCTCGCCACCGCGACACACAATTTCATCTGGGTTAAAATGCTTATCTTTTAGTTTAATTTGAGACCAAACAATGGCAAATCTTGATGTTTAAACACACATTTCGTTTCTCATAAACGGATAAAGATGGATATAAACGGCTGGGCCTAGTTTTATTATATTTTATTATATTTTATTAATAAACTGCATATAAAACAGAACAGACAGTTTTGAAATCCCATTTCTTACAATGGTGTCAATTTCGCCGTCACCTTTAAAATTGTTCCATCAATAAATCAGATGCCTCATGGACTTATACCAGGTACTAACATTTTAGGCCTACACAATATTTATATTTTGAAATGTGGCAATGTTTGACAACGTTATGCCATATTTATGACACCGTTTAGCGCTAGATTGCAGCTTGTATAAAAACGTTTGGCCAATGTTGATACAAATTCGGGCCATGCAGCGTCGAAGAATACGATTGGCAAACAAAAAATATCAGTTCTCGATTTATTTTCTATATTATGATGGACATCACTTACGGCCTCGCCGAAGGCTTTATGCTTTGGATTGTTTTCTCTACCCCAAAATGCAGCGTTTGCTATGTATGTTTGGTCTTGGATTGGGTTTTTGCTAGAATATCAGTCACAATAAAATGTTAGTGTAGCTGTTATCAACGTCAGTAGCCCTTATAGTCTGGGAGCCAGTGTCATAAAAAAGTGAGCGTGTTACAACCCCCGCTAAACAGAGTACTCCCTGGTTGTTATGAAGAGTGGCATCAGTATCTATACGTATAAGAGATGAGATAATATTAAAGCGTAAGTTTTTCAATTTTTGTGTTGCGCATTTATCAGTTAAGCGAGATACAAAGAAGAAATTCTCGATTTCTTATTTCGAACATGCATGTCCCAAATAAGATGAATAAAATTATATCCCGCTTAACTGGTAAATTCGCAAAACATTTTTTTTTATTGCATTTTTTAGTCTATGGGCATGTTGACATCATATGGTCATATTAAGAAGCCAGAATAAAAATACTGATTTTTTTTATGAGCTTAACCTGGTTGTATCGCTTTGTCAAATGTCACAGGAAAAAAAATATTACACCAATAAAAAAACTTCCATTGAAAGATAATTAATTAATTATATTGCAAAAGATAAATTATGTTTAAATGCCCCCACACCCCTATGTATTTATAACACCCTCTCACCACCTCATAATTTTCTTATATGTGTACATAGAAACACACATCTGGCATGGGCTCAAGTTGCTCGTTAAATTCTTAATTTTTCAATGATACCCCGCCCTGTTTTAAACACTATTTTTGACACTGGCTCCCAGCCTACTATATCACAGCTTCTAACCGCTATCCATTGATGACCATGAACAACTGCACTAAATCATTTTTCAGACCTATAGCTACCTATACGTACTGATGCATCCTAAAATCTGACTATGATTAAAAGATTTACCCCGAGTTGTAATGTCATTAGCATTATTCAGATATTAGATATTCGGAACAATATAGCCACAGTTGAATATTGAAATAACAACATTTTTTATGATTTTACTACAAAATTTCTGTGCCATGGGTCATGGACATAGGCTACACGTATTCTACTCATCCCTGGTCTTGTCTATGTGTCTACGGTAATGCTCACTGGACCATACTTTATTGTGGCTGCTGTATGACCTACCAATTATAAACTATATCTTGGAATGTGGATCTCTGCCATTATTTGCAGTGAATTCCCATAACCCCCACTTGGTAGGATTTATATGACACAGTTGCCTCTGTGTGAAAAAGGTTTCCATAGCTGATTTCTGTTTTTTATGAAGTGTAGGTCTAATGCTTTATTTTGGGATAATATATAAAGGTGCGGTCACACAAAGTGGTCACATATTTATATATTCTAAAGTGAAGCTGGTGGTTAGAAATGTACAGCTAAATGAACGAATATGTCCTTATGCTACAATTTATTCAATATGCTCTTAGGATATACATTACTCTGTGAATGCAAAGACCGAGACACATGCGGATGTTTGAAATAACATACTTAGCTTGTGAATAATTTATCATAATTATGTATAGGCCTACATGTGCATGTATACATGTGCACGTACATGTATAATATACATGAGATGTATACATTTGAAGTATACATGTGACAATAGTTAAGTGAAAACCTGGCAAAGACAAACATGTATATAACATTTGTACAACGTCGGCCCAACAGTGTACAAATGTTATACAAATGTTCTGTGCCTGCTGACAATAAATATGATAACTACACTTTAAAGTCAAGTTACGCGGCTTGTTATGATATGTAATTATCTGATTTGGGTCCAAAAGGGACAGAATAACCACATATTAGTATACATGCTAACAAACTAAAGAAGTATAAAACGTAGAAAAAAAAACGTAGAAACCCAGGTAAGACCCTCTATACACTTGTAGGCCTGTTAATTGTTATGATGATGATTTTACATAGTCATTTATGTATTACATAGACATATTTGTTTAAAAGAACATTTAAAATAATACTTGTGCATAATTAGTGCTAACGATGATCTTCCTTCAATAGAAAACAATGAGAAACTGTTTAGGATTCTACGTGAAAATTCGTGAGTGCAGACTATAGCCACACCTCCTGAAGGAGCCAAGGGTTCAATCACAACTCTATCAAGTAAAGGAAAAAAACAGTAATTGTTGTATTTTTAAAAAGTAAACAGTTACTGCTGTTTGTTTTTGCATACAAAATAGCCGTAACCCAGTAAACACCAAACGTTTTTATACCATTTGTAGAATGTTGACGTTGGTCCAACATTGTACAAATGTTATTAAAATGTTGTTTGTGTGTTTACTGAGAAAACTGCACTCAAGTTGTGTTTGACTCACCAGGTGTCGCTTCGATGATAACCTGGTGAGTGTAAAACGTTAACTCTTAAAGCGGTGAATTTTTTTTATTTAAAGGGTTTTTATCAATTTGTAATCCTCATGACTGTCTTAGTTAGCTCTTCCCGATTTATTTGAATACCTATGTTATGAGTCTACGGCCATCAGAAATATGTTTACGCTTACAATGCGGAGATCGACTTTTATTCAGGCGTCGCCTTCATCCACTAGGTTAAGGCTAGTCCGTAATAACAGACTCTGTGTTTACAGGTTAAACGATCAGTGAAAGTGTCATTCCGGACTACGTGTGTTGTGCTATTCATTCACTCTAATTTCTCTAAGTCTGTCCAGGGGAAGTAGTCTAATGGAAAAACATGGGGTTTTTTCGTGGCTATAAAAAGACAAATTTTCTATTAAACGAGCCTGACCAAAACGAGCGAACGTGTATGCAAAACCGTCCGCCGTTTTTGCAAACAACTGGTTCGTCTATTAGGGACAAGAGAAAAGGGGGGAATTAGGGGGGGGGGGGCGTTTAAAAGGGATGATACCGTTACGGTAATTAAATAATTAAGACTATTAACATGATTAAAGATCAGAGACAAGTAGGCATGTTTCCAGTCCCAATATAGCACTAGCAGTAAAACTGTATTTTGTCAAGTAGGCCCTCCAATATATAGCAATAGCAGAACTTGTGAGTTGAGTAGGCCTATATATAGCCGTAGGCTGTGGGGCCAGTGGCCTATAGCTATGCATGATCGGACGTATAGCCCCAGGTTTAGGTCCCCAAACAATAACATGCACTTGCCAGAGTCTTGTTTTCTGTCATGTCTCATTGTCTGTGGGAGCTAGATTGGACAAAAAACCACTGGCATTGGGTCAATATATGCCTCGATTTATTTCTATTAAATTTGCAGACATCCTATTTCAGTCTACTTTCAGATCTTATTTCTAACGCTGCATACCCTGCCTTGATAATGATACTTGACAAATAAAAAGAATTGTTCTGCTCATAAGTTGGTTGAATCTTCATGCTCTCGAGCATGGTTATCAAGAACCTAAAATCATAAATGCTACTTTAACTTGCACCTAAGTGTGCCAGAAAATGGCCTAGATTGCATCTCATATCATGTAATACCATCTGGCTTCTGAGGGCCTAAGGCGGCCCCCAGACCCCCCGCCGGTTCGCAGGCCCCGCTTCGCGGCTCTACAAGCCTTGGTGGTTTCTGCATGGTCGCCTCCTGCTATTTTAGTTCCCCCCAACTTCATTTCACATGGAAAACCCTAGGTATTACACTTTCTAGCTTTGTTTGTTAGAAATCATACTTTTGCTTACTTGACCTCAAACTTGACCTATTGACCTTGAAGATGACCCTAAGTTATCAAAATAGTTTCAGAAATGCATTATTCAGTCACAATGAATTCAAAACAACGTATTACACTTCTTCTGTTATTTGTGTAAAACTTGTTAAAAGTCATATTTTTACATTTTTGACCTTGAATTGCCTTTTATGCGACCTCGAGTAAAAATTGACCTTGCACAAGACCTTGAATCACCAAAATAATACCTTAAATGGATTTTCCAATCAAAATCCCATGAAAACGAGGTATTAGAGCCTACACTTTTTCCTAGCTTTATTTGTTAAAACTTATATTTTCTTTTACTTGACCTTAAAATTGACATTTTGACCTTGAAAGATGACCCTAATAATAAAAATAAAAATAGTCAATAATTAAATAGTCAAAATGACATGGAAATTAGGTATTACACCTGCTCCTACTTGTTGTAGCCTCATTTCTTGAAAAAATAAAATTTGACCTTGAGATTGACCTTTAACCTTGAATCTAGAAAATGCTCAAACTTTTCAATTTGGTACTCATCAGATTTAAATTCAGCACAAAAAATAATTATAAGAAACATCAAAAAAACATTGTATATATGAAAAAACAGGGCTAGGTCATCTCTACAGTCTTTTTCACCAGATCCTGGGAGTAAACTTTTTTCAAATTGCTCAATCGCTGTTTGACATTTTTTAACAATTTTTTCTCGAATCATTTTCTAAACTTCCCCCGACATCCCTGAAAATTTGGTAGATTTTTTTCGTGTATTAGCGAAGTTAGATCGACCTTTTGGCATGTAATAAATTTTAAAAATTACACCTCTCTTTATTAACACCATTACCGTGAAACAAGAGTTCAATTACATGACAAATGATCTAACTTACAAAATACGCAAACTTGCACCAACTTTTCAGGGATGTGAGGGGAAGATGAAAAAATGATTCGAAAAAAATCTTGTTCAAATTTTGTTAAATTTGTTTAAAGATCGGCCTAGCAAATTGAGAAAAGGCTACTCCCAGGATCTGGTGAAACAGACTGTATAGCTTGAACTAGATGGGCGTGTTTTTTAATATGCCGTGTGAAAGTCGAAAGGCCCGGTCAGCGTGTTTTCAGCGCTAGCTATCCCAAACAAAGAAACCAAGAAACACCAAACTATCGTATTGAGGTATAGATGTTGAGTTTGAAAAAAAAAATCTACTTTCTTGCTCTTCCTTGATTCGTTTACATGTTTAGCCTCTGCGTCTGTTACCTGATGGGGCTGATCCTAGTGATGATGTTTTGTACATAATTATGTTCTCTCTCCAAAGTTAATTATGATATGTTTGTAGAGGTACAGTAGAACCTCGCTAAACGGATCACCCAAGGGACTTAGCAAAAGTGGTCCCATTAGCGAGGTGGTCCCCTAAGTGAAATTGTACATTGTACCTTATAATATATGAAAATATTCATGCTCTAAGTGAAGTATGTGTACAATATTACCTACGTGTATAAAAGGTAAAACAAACACAAAACAAATACATACAATAATAAATATCTTTATTCAAATAGCAATAAAATAATAAAAAAAATAAAAACATTTATTCTACATTCATTAAAGTTTGCCACGGTTTGTATGCTGCCTCTTACAGCAGCAACACGCAAACTATCTTGAGCAGTCATCAACTTTTCAACGGTATCAGATAGTCTTTTTTCACAACAGAACTCTGGAATAGAATCTATCCATTTTGAAACATCTAAAAATGGTAAGGGAGTAGAAGATCTCGTTGGTCATCAAATTCTTCATCTAATATCCTAATTATCGCTGACTGTGAGCGTGACTTGCATCTATGAGATTTATTTTTTTCTTTGAGCGTGAGCTTATTACGTCTAGCTTTTGCCATATTGATGCACACCACTGACTTACTAATCTGTTATTCTGTTAGACATCGAACAGGAAAAAACATTAACAATTCTATTCCAGAGGCGATCATTAAATGAAGGCCGACAGTTCTGCTGGTGAAAAAGTTGTGTTTAACGTTGATTCTTGACGCTTCTGTGATGTCGCTTAACAAGCTCGAATAATGTGACTGGGAGCAATTCAATACTGTACAATGATGTTGTCCCAATGTTGGTTTATTGTTTGCAAACCGTCTGATATGGCGGCCCAACATTAAACCAGCACTGGTTCAATGTCGCTTATTTGCTGGGTTATCCCTTTAATTGATCAGTGCAGGCCCTGCGAACGCTATGGCCTTGGTAATGTGGCCTATTACATGATAAATCACACGCGCAATCAACTGGTAATTGTTAATTCATTTCAACCCCGAGACTTAATAACTAGTACAGATACAGAATTATAATTAGGGGCCTACATGTGGGTCTATCGAGTGCACAAAAAATATAACGTTGCTAATATGTTGAGCTCTGCGGGTCAAATTCCCGGCGGAAGAGACAATAGTGTTGCTACTTCCGATTAATCACGATAAGCATATTATAATTTTACTTATTAGCTAATTGTGATTCAATTTTCTAAAATAGTTACAGTAAGAACGGTGTACAATACATTATCTTACAAAGATACTAAAGACAGTATCGTTATCAGTCTCACTTTATTAAAAACTACCAATAGATTAAAATTAACATGAAATAAGATTCCTTCTGAGCAATCAGATGGTTGTCGCCTGTGTTCAAGCAAGCGTGAAGGCGCGACGTCCACCATATAGAGCCCCCTTACTTTATTAAAAGCTACCGGCTGAAATTAACATGAAATAAGATTCGTTCTGAGCAATCAGACGGTTGTCGCTTGTGTTCAAGGGCCCCTGACAATTTTAATGCCTCACCAAGACTGCCAGATAAATATCACGGTGCAGGGAGTTCAGCTCACAAGGACCATGGTGGTTACAAGGTCTTCATTGCGTAGTTTTTATAAAGCATTACGTAAAAAAGAACGACTTTATTGTAGAAAAAACGCTGAAAAAATTGAAAGCCTAAAAAATGTTAATCACAAAGAATTTCGTAGTGAAATTAATAAATTAGGGCCTCAGAAAACCGGTCAAATTCCCAATAAGGTTTATGGGGAAAATAGAGTTGTGTCTGATACAGATGTTGTGCTTAATGGAAAAATGATTGACAGTAACTTTACAATCCACCAAATATTATTCAGACAAGTATGATAATGGATTCTATAATTTTATTTAAGGACAGGTAAATGAATTGCGACTAAACTCTGATGGAGTTGATGAGAATGTTTATTTAAATGATGTGATAAGTTTTGATGAAATAGAAAAGACTATTGTAAAACTAAAATCAGGGAAGGCGTGCGGATTAGACGGAATTCCTAATGAAATTTTAAAAAATAGAAAGGTTGTTATATGCTTGTGGTATTTATCTAAGAAATGTTTTGAGATTGGTATTGTTCCATAAATGTGGGCAGGTGCTCTTATTAAGCCGATTCCTAAATCAAGAGACAAAGATCCCTGTGTACCTCTTAACTATAGGGGCATTAGCTTACTGTGTACGATATCTAAAGTTTACTCATCAGTTTTAAATGATCGAATAAATAAATACTTTAACATGTTAAATTTATTATGTGATTACCAGAATGGTTTTAGGAAGGGTAGATCGTGTGAAGATCATGCGTTTACTTTATCCACTGTACTTAGAAACATAATTCAAGCTAAGCAATCTACCTTCATAGCATATATTGATTTTGAAAAGGCTTTTGATTGGATGGACAGAAATATGTTATTTTTTAAACTTTTTAATTACAATGTAGATGGGAAATTGTGTAAAGCAATTGAAGCAATGTATAACTGTACCAGGTGTGCTATTAAAGTGAACAACACATTTACCGGTTGGTTTAAAACATCTAGTGGAGTAAGGCAAGGGGATACATTGTCTCCTACACTATTTATTATATTTATAAATGATTTAATTGAAGATTTGCACAATATGCACTGTAGCATAGAGACAGATGATTTTTCTTTGTCAGTTATATGTTATGCCGATGATATTGTTGTTATATCAGAGTCAGAGGTGAATTTACAGAAAATGCTAGATTACATACATAGCTGGTGTAGAAAATGGAGGTTACGAGTAAATACCAATAAATCTAAAATTATGCATGTTCGCCCAAAAAGACGACAGAGGACACAGTTTTTATTTAAAATGGGAAATATAAATTTAGATATGGTGACAATATATAAATATTCAGGATTATATTTTGACGAGTTTATGGATATTAAGTATGGTCTTAATGTTCTTTCTCAGGCTGCCGGTAGGAGTTTAAGTGTTATGATTGCAAAGATGCACTTACTCAGAAAAACGGTTAAAACAGAGATCTGAGCCATGGATTACATCTGAATTACTTGATGATATCAGGGCAAGAGATCAAGCCCTTGAAACTTTTCGGAAAAATAAAACTGATGAAAATTATAAATATTTTTGTAACTTGAGAAACAGGGTCCAGTACAACATGAAGAAGGTTAAAAGAGACTATTTTTACAACAAAATTTCAGAATGCAAGAATTCATCCACAGACATATGGAAAGCTGTGAAATCTCTAGATTTTACTAAATTAAAGAGCAGTGCAAAATGTATAGGTTTATTATCTGAAGACAAACTCACTTTTGATAAAAAGACTGTTGCAAATATTTTTAACACTTTTTTTACTACTGTGGCAGTCTCGTTGGCAAACTACCAAACATAACTGGTGGTTATGCTGGAAATTTTGTCTAAAAATATTACCAGGATAAAGGTGCTAAACAAAACTCTTTTAAATTTTCTCCTGTCGGAGAGGAAGACATTCTAAAATCTTTGCTTAGCTTAAATGTTAGTAAAGCTACTGGTCTGGATGGGCTGTCGGCTAGGTTTCTCAAGGATGGGGCAAATCAAATATCTAGTGCAATAGCACATATTATAAATTTATCTTTATATTCAGGCCGTATACCCGATGATATGAAAACAGCAAGGGTTGTTCCTCTTTATAAGAAAAATTCAAAGTCAGAGCCTGTGAATTACAGCCCTGTTTCTATTTTAACTGTCATGTCAAAAATTCTAGAAAAAACTGTACATAAACAGTTAGAAAATTATTTAAGATCCGAAAAACTTCTGTATGATTATCAATCAGGTTTTAGGAATTCTTATTCCACCGATTCTGGCTTAACACAACTGACAGATCAAATCAGATTTGCTATGGATAAAGGAAACTATACTGGCATGGTCATGATCGACCTTCAAAAAGCTTTTGATACTGTCGATCATGAAATATTGTTAAATAAACTGAAAGCTATTGGTTTGGATGATCTGTCAACATCTTGGTTCTCATCATATTTTAAAAATAGATTTCAGAAGACTGAAGTTGATGGTATTTTTTCTGATCCCATGGTGGTTCCCTGCGGAGTACCGCAGGGATCCATCTTGGGACCATTACTATTCCTTATTTACGTACACGATATGGAGGCAGCTGTATCATGCAGATTAATTCTTTATGCTGATGATTCAGCATTATTGGTCTCAGGTTCATCGGTTTCTGTCATGGAGGAAACACTTGGACATAAACTGACTTTCCTAAGTGAATGGCTAGTGGATAATAAGCTATCCATTCACTTGGGAAAGACCGAAAGTATTCTTTTTGGTTCAAAAAAGAAAATACGCAAACAGTCCACCATGAAAATTATATGTGGAGACAATGAAGTTACTGCCAAAGATAATGTGAAATACCTGGGAGTTAGCCTAGACCAGTCACTGGGAGGGAAATATATAGCTTAAAGTATTTTAAAAAAGGGAAATTCTAGACTCAAATTTCTATGGAGACAGGCTAAATATTTGAATAGAAATTCTAGGAAACTTTTGGCTACATCTTTAATTTTATGTCATTTTGATTATGCCTGCTCCGCATGGTTTGAGGGTCTCCAGGTCAACTTACAAAAGAAACCACAAATTTTGCAAAACAAAACTATGCGGTTTGTTCTAGGGCTACCCCCCCCCCCCCTAGGTCTCACATTGGCATAGAAGAGTTTACTTTGTTGCACTGGATCCCAGTTTGTCAAAGGGTTAAACAAATCAAGCTAAACAATATGTACCGAATTATCCATGGAAATGTCCCTCAATATTTAAAGCGGGACATTTCCATGGTCAATGATCAACATTCTTTTTTCACCAGAAATAGTTTTCTATCAGTTGTTTTACCCCACGTAAAATCATCGGGGAAAAAGACTTTTAGATTCTCAGCCGGTAAGATATGGAATGCGCTCCCAGTTTCTCTGAGATCAGCTGAAGACTTACTTTCGTTTAAGAAAGGAGTCAATAAGCATCTCAGAGAAGAGCTAATTACTGAAGCTCGGAGTGATTTTCATTTCTACTAATCACATTTACAATCATACAGCCTTATAAATATAGGCAGGTATGTTTGCCGATTCATGTGCTCTAAGAGATTATAAGGCCATTTTATTCAGCTCGTTTTTTACAATGTTTTTAATTAATTTATAACAAGCAGAGTCTGGAAATTGCTCCAGAAACCCTTGTAAATAATAAGGGTTCCATTTGTGTATATTATCATCGATAAAATTATTTCATCATATGCACTATTTATAAACTTTCATAATCATTTCATATTTCATCTAGTCGAGGCAGTTTCTGCCTGTATTTCTTTTGTGAAAATGCTATGACTTTCCTAGTCACCAGTTTATCTGTGATATAACCATTGACGTGTAGCAAACTACAGAATCAATGATATAACTAATGTATTTATTGAAAGTATAAAATAACTTGCTCTTGTCGCCGCCACTCTGGATCAGCATATAGGGACCACTGCGGAAATAAGTGACCTGCACCAGGATACGTTTCAGTGTTTTTATCCCTGATGTTCAAAAATGGTGGTCACATTGTATTTTGAATACTTAATGTATTTATCATACTGATTGTTAACCCTATTTTTATGTGAATGCTGAATAAATCTATCTATATCTATCTATCAGATGACGCCCTTACAGGCTTACAGGCAAATAGACTGGGGTTTGCCGTCTTTATAGACGTCGAAAAAGCGTTTGATTCAGTATGGCATAATGGCCTAAGATATAAGCTGATGAACAGTGAGCTGCCGAATAAAATTATACGATTAATGTCTCCGTTTATTTCAGACAGAACAATTACCGTTAAAATTAATGCTGAAATATCAGATAATGTAAAACTTAATGCTGGCACACCCCAAGCCCACTCTTATTTTTGATGTATGTGAATATTATTCCAGTAGATCCCATGAACAACCAAGTAAAGATATCACAATTTGCGGATGATCTAGGTATGTGGACATTCGGCCCCAATGCCACATACGTCCAATATCGGATCCATAAAACATTATTGGCTCTAGAAAAGTGGTGCTCCAAATGGAGAATTAAATTAAATGCTAAAAAGACGCAGCTAATTGTACTTAAAAAAACGAAACAACACAAATCAAGCTTCAATTATTCGGAGAAGAAATAGATCGTATGGAAGAAGCAACACTGCTGGGAGTGACTATCACCAAAACATTTAACTTTCAATCACATATAAAAATGGCAATATCCAAAGCAAATAGACGATTAAACTTACTAAGACTTCTAAGTGGTACTAACTGGGGATGTAAGCCTAAAATAATCATGCAATTATACAAACAATACGTCAGACCAGTCCTAGAATATGGAGCGATAGCTCTTCTATCGGCACCTAAAACAACACTAGAAAAGATACAACTATATATAGTACAAAATAAGGCTATCAAGATAGCTTACCGCCTACCGTGGTGTACCAGCACACGCAAAATACATCAGCTAGCGGAAATCGAGCCCATTAAAAATAGATTCCAATCATTAGCGAATAAATTTATACACTCATTAGAAGAACAATCAGAATTATTCAAACTTCAAAAAGATCTACATAATGCGATAAAGAAGAGGGACAAAACAAATTTTCTAGACGAATTCCTAGAAAACTACAAGAAACAATATGGAAATGAAAATGGTATGTAGCAAAAAACAACAAATTTTCTGCGAGAAGAACAAAAGTTTTTAATTTAATCTCACTCTCACTGAGAAACTCAAGAAAACTTTTCATGATCAGACGCTGGGCATCGATATATATTAAGTGGCATTTCACCTGGGATTAATCTTTTAAGTTTAGGGCTAGATTTATTTTTTTAAGTTTAGGGGACCCTTCCCGTCGCCTGTGTTATTGGACCGGGTGGGACCCTAAGGAAATTGTCAGAGCTGCTTTGTCAACTGACTCTTTCTTTGAGGTCTGGGAGGTTATCGCTCCCAGTGTAAAGCTGAATATGTGGCAATGTCCATGTCGTGATTGATAAGTGTTAAAACCCACCCACTCACTGACACAGCCAACCGGACAACTGGTGCCGTATGTGGGTAAATAAACGCAACTCATCGTATGTGTCTGTCCGCAACGATCTTGCCCTCATTGTATGATATAATACCATTATCAGTCATGCACTGAAGGCATCAGGGAGTTTTATCCGAAGAATTTCAGCAGACAGGATGCTAAAATTCCACGGTTTTACCCTGTCGTGTTGGCTCGGGGGCTAACGATTCTATTAAAGCTATTACCGTACCGGTAACTCCAAATGATGCTGAAGTGAATACATTGACAGACGACGACGTAATAACCGAGATTGAAAGGTAAAACCAAGGAATCTCACTATGAGACATTATGACAAACTCGACAACTTTTAGCATTTATCAGAGGTATAGGTTGTAAAAAAAGAAATATCCATTAAATGCTAACAGTTGAAAAATGATGAATTATCTACATTTCACAAGCTGGACCACGACAACAACGGACAACGGACGACACTATATGTGACAACAATATCTGAGTAAAAGTAGAGTTATGAAATCAAACACAAACATGTAAAGGTTGGCTATATGGGGACTACTATTTATAGTAAGCCCCGATTGTCTTAAAACTACTATCAGCGCCTTCGGCGCTAGGGTTCCATCAATGAAAACTTTGGGACTGGACAAAAGTGGTCCGAGACGCGAGGTGGTCCGCTTATTTAGGTGGTCCGGAACCGAGGCTATACTGTATGTGTGAAGGTATAATTATGTGTTCATGCTTCACATGATTATATATATGGTGTCTTTGTAGGTAAGCTTTGAAGTTGTGTAGGTATGAGTGAAGTCACAATTATGAGGTCATGATCCACTTGACTTTATCGTTTGTATGTAGGCAGATTCATATAATACATAGTTTCCGAGTTCAAGTTCAGGTTGTATGCAGCAGATGTATATTTCGTACTACAGTGGTAAATGGTTTAGAGAATTGGACATTATGGAATTGTTGCATACAAAGAAGTTAGATTGTGAGCCGTGTGAATACATATGGATGCATGATGGGACAGGAGGAAGATGTGGACAGTGTGAATTCATATGGATGAATAAGCTGTTGTCAGATGTCTTAGATTTATTGTGAGGTAGGGATGAATGTTAGTGGGTTTCTCCTGCACATATATAAGAGTGTGTGCATGAGTTTGTGGGTTGGGCTGTTAGGCTGCATGGGATGTCCGGATGATGGGACAGGAGGAAGATGTGGGCAGTGTGAATTCATATGGATGAATACGTTGCTGTCAAAAGTCTAAGATTACTTGTGAGGTAGGGATGAATGCTAGTGGGTCTTCATGCACATATATAAGAGGACATGTGTGCATGAGACTGGGGGTCGGGACATTAGGTTGCATGGGATGTCCAGATGATGGGACAGGAGGACGATTTGGGCAGTGTGAATTCATATCGATGTAGGCCTATACGTTGCCGTCAGAAGTTTAGAATTTCTTGTGAGGTAGGGATGAATGCTAGTGGGTCCTCATGCACATATATAGGCTATAAGAGGACATGTGTGCATGGGATTGGGGGTTGGGACGTTAGGTTGAATGTGATGTCCGGATGATGGGACAGGAGGAAACTGTGGGCAGTGTGAATTCATATGAATGAATATGCTGCTGTCAGAGGTTAGATTGTGGGCAGTGTGAATTTGTGTGAATGGATACGCTGCTGTCAGACACGTGTCTTAGATTATGTGGGCGGGGGCCCTAGGGTAGTGGTTAGCACCGCTGCCTTTCACGCCAGAGTCCGGGGTTCGGTACCCGGTCTCGGCGGTTTGAAAGAAACAAAAATGTTTCTTCCCCAACCACGTGTGAAAGTCAGTATTGTGGGGAGCCTCCGTGACCGAGAGGTAGCGTTCTCGGCCTCAGACCGCCAGGGCTCGAATTTCGAATCCTGTGTCTGGAGGACAGTGTCATCTCAATCATCTCACCATCCTCAGGAGGTTCTCCTGGCCCAGTTTAGCCTATATGTGCACAAAAGTGGCCTAAAGTCCGATTCATTTCATTTTTGTCTTAGATTATGTGTGAGGGTAGGGATTAATCTACTAAATAACATTACAAATTTCGTTGATAATGTCATTAAAGGTGTAGTCAACTGTCAAAATTCGCAGGACAAGGGTCCCCCAGAAGGCAATAGTGCCCGTGGGTAATCCAAGGCCCTATTCCATAATAATACTAAATATGCGTTTCATACCCAAAGCCTCATTAAGAGCAAGTTCTCAAATCACAGCAAGTTCATATATACTTGAGCGACATCTATGAGTAAATAATTCAAAGCCCTTGTCTTTTGCCCCTACTTGGTCGCCTACTTGCAAACAAACTGACTGTATTACTGCGGGGATTTGGAAACTGCTTGACCCCCAATTTTGTATTGTCACCCAGTAAACACAAAACATTGCATAAATGTCATACAAATGTCTTGCGTTTGCTGGGCAGGAGGACTTTCTCTCAAACATTGTACATTTATCTAATGCTGGCTCAATGTTGGGCCAGCGTCGCAGACGTTGGCCCAACATTAAAACAGCATTGAATCAATGTCTCGTTTGAGTAGTATCTTGTAATCAGTTCAGTGGCTATATTATTGCCGTCAATCTGTACTCAATAGGCTACTGTTGGCCTACACTTGTCCGTCCCAGGCATGCGCGTTTTGAAGCTGAATGATTCTTTAAAGGGTTAGGCAAGCAGTCTTATTCTCTCATGTGTAGGCTTGCACATGAGGTTGGAGGCTCGGGGGGGGGGGGGATGGTTTTATGGGGATTATAAACTATATATGTTGATCTTCAAGTTCAAGTTCAATGAAGCAACTCCCAGGGGAGTGCCCGGTCCCGTCTTTAAAAAGACGCCCGAAATGCCGGGGTTCACCAAAATGACCCCTCCTCGTCATGAGCCTCTGCACCCTAAAATAAGTAATTGAACTAGACCGCTCCTGATAGACAGCTACTGTCTAGCTGACTGATTCATTCATTCATTCATATCGCTCCGGAATCGTTTTGTTGGGGGTAAAGTAGATATAAAAAATTAGAAGGTGGGAGGGGGTACGGGAGTGGGGAAATAGGTGGATGCTCGCTTCTCCAGGCCCATGGAGGCTTGGAGTCGCTGTAGCCCTGCGGAGCAGGTCACCACAGACAGCTGCGGAATTAGCTCGCAGCGGGTCGATAAGATTCTATTCTATTCTATTCTTGAACGAACAAACAAACAAACAAACGACCACTAACGTTATATTTCAATTTATCACTGGACTATTAAGACGTAATATATTCATATACAATTTTCAATATGTCAACCCAAAATACACCTCGACATCTAAGGAAAAAGTAAGCTGTTGCAGTGTATCATTACGTTAAATATGAATAAAATCAAGCATGTTTTGGTGGGCGATAATTCATGTAATTCGTAAGACATAGTATACTGATAATGATATCATATACTGATATAGGGCCTACGTTACGTACGTATACGCTGGTGTCACTCCATTATCTGATTATTGTTCCACATGCATTTTCGTTCCACACGGGCCGTTGTGCACATGCGCAGCTTGCGAGCGGAACGATAATGTAGTAGCCCTTACAATAACAGCATTACTCAAATTTCCCTTTTTCAAAATGTTTTCAACCTATAAACTCTGCATGGTCTCATATTAAACATATAAACCTGCATATATAGATTTAGTGAGTTTCAGTAGCGGATCAAAGATCTGTATAAAGCAAGGGGGGGGGGGGGGGCGCCCGGGGTTTTGGGGCTTGCCTCAATATTATTTGGTAAATTTTAGACAATGTAAAGGATTTTTTAAAGTATTTTGGCGCCCCCCCCCCCCCTCCTGGATCAGCCACTGTCACTGGGCTAAGACTAAGTCCCAATACTCTAGACTAAGAGTAAGAGCTTACAAGTGGAAGTGTTTCATTTGTTTGGTCTGGATCTATGATGTTACAGCCAATAAAATTAACGTCTGACAGTCTGGCCATACCTAGAATAAAGCTGCCCCTTGATCTTGACTAAAATATAAGGCACTGAAAAAGACGAAACAATCTATATTTCCAAGACATATACTGATATGTAAACAAGTTTCTTTACAGCATACCACAATATAGACAGCAAATGCTGACCATATCAGACGGCATGTTCAAAGTAACCACATAGTTACATCAATATCTGCCGCCCTTAATTGCTGTGGGAACGGATCAGGGGGGTTCCCCCGCAGCACTGGATGTCTGCTCAACGCTGGGCCGACGCCATCAACATGTGGCCCAATGCTGTAGGAACATTCAAACGTACTTTAGCAGGTGTTTAGGTATACAACAAATTTGTTTGGGTTACAGTCGGATTCATAAAAGTGTGAATAAAAAATATTTTAAAAAATCTAAAAATCCCATAAAAAATAAAATCATGAACTGTGGGATACACTACTTCATTACAAAATAAAAAACGAAAATTGATGTCATCTTTAAATACAAATTGTCCGAAACAAATTGACAGTCACTTGCCCAACCTGTTGGATAACATTGATAGATTTTATTCATTGGAAAAATGTCAACATAGGCAAGGAAAGTGCAATCCTAATTACTGAAACATTCTTGTCCGGGAAAAAATTCTGATGTCTGGTAAACTTATATCTTTACCGGACCTGTCAGTCTGGTAAAAAATCCCTAATTGTATTGGCTGATGTTATATGTAGGCCTAGAGCCTATAGGCCTAACATCCCCACCATATAAGTTTTAAAAGATGGCAAAATTGCAGAATAACAAACTCTGTGTGTCTATATACCAGCTATAGATGTGACTGAAACAGTAAAAACAAACATGTGACATACTGTAGCTGAAATAGCCCATGCTATAGTGCTTAGCTAGTAACTCTGTTGCTGATATACAAACTTTAAATGCTTCTACTATAGACCTATAATATACTAGAACCACTTTTTTAATTACATATAATTATTGTGTCGTATTTAGGTAAAATGTGGCATAGCAACAACAATTATTTGGTGTTGGTGAGGTGGGCATCACTGATGTATAAAAAATTAAAACGATTTTGATATTCAAGCATATGGGGCATTACTCAAACAATTAAAAAAGCTATTTTCCTTTTCAGGGAACCTTGTGCTGAAAATGTTCGATGCCAGAAATGTCTTGAGATGGGCCACTGGACTTATGCATGCACAGGAAAAAGGAAATATGTAGAAAGAGAGTCCAGGACAAAGGAAATGAAGAAGAGGATAAAAGCAACAGAAGAAAAGCAGAAACTGGCATTGATGTAGGCAAATTTTGTTCTAAAATGGATATTGATAATGAGTATTCAAGCACAGAGCTCTAATATTGGTGCTCACTAAAGATTTGTGTTAAAAAACATTCTATTTCTTTTAAAAGATGAATTTTATTATTAACTTTGATTTTTTGGTAAACCTAAATATATATTTTTTCTTGAAAAATATATTGTATTTATACATTGTATAAATTACCAGCCTGGGTCGCTTAGAATGTTGGTACATATCTGTACAACTTTTAACTTCTCCAGGATGCATACAGTCAGAGACTTAGCCAGAGACCCGTCCAGCCGTCTTCTGGACGGCCTATTTTCAGCCCTGCCGTAGAAAAATATCACCATATTTCACCAAATTGCATTGTGGGAGGACCCCAGGCCCCGTCTTGGCCCAGCAATAAGTAATTTTAGACTCCCTTTTATCATTTCCTGGCTAAGTCCTTGCATACAATATGTCTTGTGTTTGTGCCACGTAATAACAAGGTTTTGGTCACCTTCCAGTGATTTTCAGGAAAACAAGATTTTTTGTATGTAGGGTTTGTATTTGTTTTCGCTATATTAGCGAAGACACATTTCATGTTTTTATATTTGCATTGCAGCCCACACACATGTACATGTACACATTACATGATTAATAACTTATGATACACTTGAATGTAAAATGTATGAAATTGGAAGATACCCGTATTGACATTGATGAATCATCACCTCATTGACCTTTTTCCTGCTGTGCACAGTGTCTGTATTGTATTTTCCTTCATTAACAGCTGGAATTGTTTACACAATTTCCATTTTCAAATCTTGAAAAACTGTACATTTAAAAAAAATTATTATTGACATCTTGCAAATTGAATTATTTGACTAACTGAGCATCTACCACAAACTATATTTTCATTTCAGTGACAAATATTATTTGGTTTAAAATTTGCTTGAAAGTGTACAGAGCTCCAGATAATTGTTTGCTTTGAGGAGTATTTTTCTCATTGAAATGGGTGATGAGGAGTGAAATATGATGAAAATATAAACGAGGAGTATTTTTCATACAACAACATAAAATCTTTATTATCATTTTTTATGTTTCTTTTTCTTTTGCTGGGTATTTTAATAGTTTTTATGAGTAATATTACTCCTAACATTTTCTATCAATGAGTATTTGCTGTTTTTACATGCGTATTTTACACATATAGGCATGTTATCTGGAGCACTGAGTGTATATATAATGGTCCAGCAAGACAAGGGTAACACCACTTAAAATTGAATATATTTACTGTTACCGTTATTGTAAGCTCGCACACCCAGTACTTACTGGACTGAGATGACGTGTTACTTGAACATATATTTGAGGAAATACACATGGAGTAGGTGATATTGATTCTAAGCATCGTAATGAGATGCACTATATGTCTATGAGTGCATTTATTTTACAAATGTAGATAACTGGACAACCAGAGGCCATGGCTATGACAGATAATTTAGGCTTAGTTTCTAACCTACTAGCTAATGAATTTCTTTATATTACACAGCTCCCATCAATGACAACCCATTGACCGGATGTTAATTTAATGCTGGACCAACAATAAACCAGCATTGGCTCAATGGTTACGCAGCTGCAATGGTTACTGTTTGCTGGGCTAGCCTATAGGTTTATATTCAGCATATATGAAACACAATTTTAGGTTACACTGGTAAATATCATATTGTCTGCAGAGTATGTGATAAACTTAACTGGAGCTTCAGATGGCACAAATGACAAGGAAATGGGAGTTACGTATAATGGTAGAATTTGCCCATCAGATGGAACAGATAAATATCCTCCCCTGATCGCTAAATGTATTCTGCCAAACTTGGGCAATTTGAAGCGTATCATGAACTGTCAAGTTGTGTGTGGACTACTAGTAGGCCTATGCGTGAAGCGCGACATCCAAGTGGTACTAACCCAGCAAACTCGATACGTTAAACCAATGCCAATGTTGGCCCGCTGTCTCTGACGTCGGCCCAACATAAAATCGGTGCTGATTTAACGATCGTGTTTGCTTGGCAGTGGACGTCCTGTTCACTGTGACTGAGGATGAGCACCACCTGGTGAATTATTTGAATACTTATCAACGTGATAAAAACGCGATCTCTCTTACGAAGTGGAGACATAACCACAACAACAGCGGCCCAACGTCTCGTATATCATGTACGGTATGCTGGGCTGTGACCCGAGTGATGGTTTCCATAACCTGGTGTTGGATGACCACTTTAGTGTTAAATGTATGTAAAAGAAAGTGGAGATCTTGAAAGTTTTAATTTTTTTTATTTATAGCCACAGCCACACTCTTCGGGCGGAGCATGGGATTTGTCCATATATATACAACGTTCGCTTATTTTTAATTGAGTATTTATTGTCTGAAGCGGACGGCCTACAGCAGCCTGACGCTTCTGGTGAAGCTTGGACTTCTGGCACTTAACCTAGATTATAAGGATAAACATGATAAAACCAGATGACGATTTGTTGGAATGTAAACATGGTAAAGGTCCTGTCTCACTACACTACAACGTTCTTGTCCAACGTCCCACCTGCCTTCGTGAAAAATTATTTTTCTAAGCAGAACGTTGGAGAACGTTTCGAAAAATTTCGAAACATGCGTCCATGCACAGTCTTTCCGCCTTTCACGGCGTCCTTCTACCTTTCATATATCGCCCAGTAAACGTTTTTATTGCGTCCTGTAACGTTCTCCTGCCATTCTGCCACCGTCCTCGACGACCTTCAGCCACCCGTCCTCCGTCCATGTACAGTCCCCCGCGTTCCTCTACCGTCCGTCTATAGCGGTCGTAGCGTCACAGTTTATCTAAAGTGGCTCCACCTATGTGAGGAAAATTCCACTTTCTAAAAAATTCATCGGCAATGGTTCGCCAACCATCTGGTGATGTTGTCAGCACTTCATCTACACACTCGGCAAAGATGGCCTCGCAATTTGCTCGCACAATGACGGAGATGGTGTTGTAGTGCACCCTCCAACCAAACGTCATGGCAGCATACTTTGACCCCGATGCCAGATGCCACAGCGTGATTGCCAGCTTCATACAGGGGGGGGGGGGGGGGGTGATAATGCCCAGAATGAGGTGTGCTGTTTCGTGATGCGCGGGGAGATTCGATGTAAGAGCTCATCGAACATTGCACTCAGGGTCCACTTCTATACAGGCTCTTCAGTTTGTTCCATGTCGGTTGAGCTCATGTGAGCAAGTGAGAAGTAGCTCAGAGGAATTTCCTTTTTGTACTCCCTCACGGGACTACAAGTTTTGTACTCGGTCCGTACTGGAATGCTTAGGTCGGCCGAAGGGCGGCAAAGATTAAAAGCCAATGAACTCGGCAAGGCGCAGCAAGTACTGTGCATGGACTGTATGAGGACGCTTGGGGAGCGTTGGGAGGGCGCTGAAGCGGCATGTGCTGTTAGTCGGTAATCTAAGTAATTTTCTGAGGTCAAGCGTGTATTCAATGATGCGTCTTTCATAATTTTCATGTGGTTACCGTTATAAACTCAGCAGGCAATATCTTGCCAGGCGGTCAGATGGCACAGGAAATTCCACTAAAATCTGTACATTTACGATTTTTTATAAATCCATTAATTTTATTAAGCAAAATGGGGTCTACCAAAAATTGTTGTATTTGCAGTGTTATGATCATGTGGGATGATAAAATTCCTAATGTAATTAACGTACAGCACATGCAGTCATCAGCGAACGAATCTGCTGATAGATCAAATTCGTTCGCCGACGACGACTATATTGCTACTTTATTAAGTGGAGGCCGTCCCTTCTTTGCCAAACGGACATGGTTACGTCCTGCGTCATTAAGCCTTCAAGCGCTCAATTAAATAATTTAATTTCTCACCCACTTGACGTGTGTGAAAAGTAGTCATATTTGTTTAATTTGAAACCAAACCGATACAGTCCAATACAGTCTAACCGTTGTCATCAGATCACTTAGATACTGCTTGTAGTAAGGGGAATTATATACCGCTTATAAAGCTCCACATGATGTTTTCCAGCAAACACGAGGTATTGAGACAAAACTGGTTTAATGTTGGTTCAGCGTCGCAGACGTTAGACCAGCATTAAACCAACTTTGGCTCAAAGCCTCGTGTTTGCTGGGTTGCCACGTCCACAATTAGTGGTATTTGCGGGACAAGTGTTATTAAGTTCAATCCGGAATTGTGCTATAGTTATTTCGCAAGGTTTTGTCTGAATGTTGGTTGAAGCATTGTTTCAAAACACGGAAAAGGGAAGCATGA
The DNA here is from genome assembly GCA_964017125.1 of Flabesymbios commensalis. Taxonomy (NCBI): domain Eukaryota; kingdom Metazoa; phylum Annelida; class Polychaeta; order Terebellida; family Flabelligeridae; genus Flabesymbios; species Flabesymbios commensalis. The sequence continues at coordinate 23,479,414 of OZ024913.1, read as the reverse complement.
ATTATAAGAAATATTCTGCCCTTTACAATATGTTTGTTTTGTCTGTTTGATCTTTTTTATATTTTAACAAATTCTTTCATAACGAATTTTCTGTTCGCTCTTTTACCACTGTTTACTTTGATCCAATCAATCAACAATCAACGTCGTCTCGTGTATCTTGGGATTGAAGCAGAATCGACCCAGCCGTTTATGCTCGCTTATTGATTGTACGCTAACGAAATTCGCCTTCTATAGGTTCGCGTAGACAGTAAGCTAAAATGAATGGAGTTTCAGACCACTTTTGTGCACATGTAGGCTAAGCTGGGACAGGTGGTGAAGGCTGAGTCAATGCAAAACGTTGGCCAGGAGCGATCGCGGTGACGGCCAGCCTTAGTCATGTTAACACTTGGCCTGCTAATCACGACAATAGTCGTTTTAAATCCGTTTTATTAGCCGATTGAATCACTGTTATTTTAATGAAATGACTGTTCAAACATCAATATTTGTTAATGTTTGGTCTTGAATTAGGCAAATATGAGTAATTCTCAACTTAGTACTAGAGGTTGTGGATCGCGGTTTAGGGGGTAATAGTGTAAATATATTCCGAACATTTTCGACGGACATTTGTGTTTACTTTGGTCAGTATTTCATAATTATTTTGGACACCAACAGCTGGATGTACAAAATGTATTAGGGTACAGGGGTTGTTGTTGTTTGTCGTAGTACTTTTTGACCAACCCTTGGCAGACCATTTAGCCATTGGGGGTTGCTACATCTCTTTCATGCTGTATAACATAGTACGTAATCAACTAGTCTAGACAACAACCATTCAAGAGAAGCTGAAGCCTCCACGAGTCTGGCTATAATCGGATGAGTGAAGGAAACACTCTCATTAACCCACCATGCCCAACGTCATTCATTCTGCGGATCGCACTGCTTCTAACGTATTACAAAGTCACTCAAATGACGTCCCGGTCCCCAGAATTTACGTTAAGCCGCAATTCTACATATGTATGGTCTGTTCGACGGTGGAGTCTGGTCCGAAATGAAAGTAAGCTTTTCGGGTATTGCTCAGTCAATCCTCAAGCGATTTTTATGAAATTTTGAAAGCATTCTTATCTAATCATTTGGCAACATCCCGCGAAATTCCAATGTGTTTATAGACATGATAGAGGGGTGTCATAATTAAAAATGTATTACATATCAACTAGTCTAACTTTTGAAATATTCATTTTTTTACTTTTATTTTCAGGATAGATGCCGAATGACTAGAAAAGAGTGTTTGCAAAAATTCAAAAAAATCGCTTTAGAATTGACCGAATAATCAACGGAGAGCTAACCTTCATTCATTGACAATCATCCACCGTTGGACAGACTATAATCACATGCATTATAACCAAACCGACATCAACACATCTCATGACGTAAAAAAAATCCCTGCGCACTACATTTGGATTTTTGAAAATTTATTCCGTTTGGTTAAAACGGCCGGCCAATTATTAAGATCTTTAAAAATGAACAAATGATGATGCTGTGCATTCCTTGATGAGACCTTTAAATTGTTGTATTGGTGGGAAGGCAGTAACCGCATGAGCAACAGGTTACAAGGAGGCGATATATCCAGCAACCAGTCAGCAAACGTGATCGTGATCCAATGCTGGTTTAATGTTGGGTAGTCGTCTACGACGCTGGCCCAACAATTACCCAACTTCGTGTCGATGTATTGTGTTTTTATCACCACTTATCTATTCGGCGGCATTCACCGTTAAGATGCCGCTCAGAGAGAAATATATAGCAGCAGGTCAGGATTGTGGCCCCACCATGTCTCGTCGACAGATATTTTTATTATACCATGAACCAATGTTGGGTTAATGTTGGCCCAGCGTCTTCGACGCTGGTCCAACTTTAACCCGACATCCGTTCAATGTGATGTGTTTGTTGAGTAAGGAGGGCACGCGGCGATGACCATAAGCACCACGAAGAGCGGTACAGCATCCGTCTTCTGTTGCTGCAGGATCCTGCAGTCTGGCAATGCACAGCACTGTGCTGTATTGAGCAGTCTGTGTCTCGCCCCCCCCCTCCCCCCCCCTCTTCCCGTCTGCTCTGTCATGCAGAGCCAAAAGGCAGTACTTGCCCACTTTACAAGTAAGCAGTTACTGCCTTTTCGACTTTGTAGAGCAGTATAACCGCTGATATACAGGCGCCAGTCACCAAATGATACACAGTGCATTGCCTTCCTGATGTGCACATCACACGGGAGACCAGACGGGCGGGGGTATAGCACCATCTGCACACATATATAAGCATCTAGATCGACTAACCTGGCTTATTGGTAAGCTCAAATAAACCGATTATCAGTAGATTGCCACCAAGTGATCGTTTTTTATGTTGTCTTTTTGGAGTGTGTTTAACTGAAATTTTGTTTGAAAATGTATATTTTAACTGCAGTGTTAATCATGGCATGTCTTTTTCTATACATGAACTCACGTGTCATATGTGTACAATATGTGCCTACAATATATGTTCTGTATATTGAGATAACGGTTATAAATAACAATTTTATTATTTCGTCGCACGGTGAAGTGTCAGAACTCCCTTTCTATGACCATATTATAATAATCATAATAATATGTAGGTCTATAGTTTTCTCGACAATATATACATGTATCTGAAAAAATGTTCAGTTTATTTTACTATAGGCCTACAAGTCTTAAATGTATCGTTGTTGATTTTAACCTGAGTCACTAAATGTTCTGGCCGCTGGCTGTTTTAACGCTTATATAAGTGCTTACCCCCTCTACCTCTGTTTTAAAACATTTATATTGGTACTTTATGGCAGTAAAATGTGTATTTAATCAGCTAGATGAACAATTTGCTCATCTAATAGTATGAATGAAAAACGGTGGAAATTTCACAATTATTTAATTCGGCGATTCAGGTGTAACTTTCAAGTCCGAATTTAATATCTATATTATTAATACAGTTCCATGAATATTGATTGTCGTTGTGAAATCCATAGGTGTGGGAAATCAAGTCATTCTTCAGAGATGCAAAATAATGCGTCGACGCATCGTGAGGGTTTAAAAGGGTCAAACTGAGTCTGATAAACATGATTATAAAGGGATGAGGGTGAATTCAACTGGTCAAGGGGTGTTTTTGCATGTAAGCCTACGATTATACGGACCTGAACCGACAGCAACTTCTATTTTGGATGATCTCAGAAAACACGAGACGTTGACCCAATATGCTTTGGTGTTCATCCACCGTCTGCGACGCTGGCCTAATATTAAAACAACATTGGCTCAACGGACATGCTCCACCGTGACGTTACCTAGCAGACATAAGACGTTGTTTTAACGTTGGTCCAACGTCTACGACGCTGGACCAACGTTTACCCAACATTGATTCAAAATCTTGTCTGTTGGGTAGCCATGCATATGTTATGAAACATGCACACGCACAATGAGCTGGTAAATATAGGCTTATTAACTTCACGCAGCTGTCTCTGTCTGCATGATTTATTTTTTAGCTTCGAGTCCGGAGTCTATCATTCATTCTTAATATAGATATGTTAATAATTAGGCTTTTTATCCTCAGCCAACTTGACTGAATGCTATTGTCGTCCCGATGACGTCCGTCTGTCTGTCCGCTTTCCCCTGTAAGCGCACATCCCCATCCTACAAACTCTGCAAGATAGCCGCCACTCGGACATTTTCCGTTTTTCCTTGCAAGTGTGATGGATTCGCAGGTTTCATTCCCAATTAAAAAAATGTCAGTTATTTGATGTGATGACTTATTTTGTGTATAGTATTACGTACGTGTGAATTATTTGTAGGTATAATCTGATAATGTACCTATATATTTGTATCGAAGCAACACACTTTCTTCTACTGTGCTGAAGTACAATTTGTCATTAATCATGCTGGTTTAAATGGTGTGATATTTGAGCCTTGTATATGAATCGAGCTCTACTACATTATAATATAATATTCTCATGTTATATGATATTAGAGCTGTGATGAACTGCTTCATAAACATATATTTATTTCCAATTGAAACAACGTTTCAGTTTTTTTAAAGTGGCGACTTCTGAGTGGCAGCTTCGATAATTATTGAGAAATATTTCGTCCTGTAATAGATATACCGGTATATACCTGTGCAAAGTATTGTTTTGCGTTGATATTTTGACTGGGTTGATTAAATAATCTACTAATGGATTTATGGAAAACAGAGTATCAATATTATTGCATACATTTATTATCCTGCTTATGATAGACCCACATATTTGGATGATATTAAACTGTTAAATTGTCGCTCATCACAATATATAATGCAGCGTCACTCCAGCTGCACTTTTAACACTATAAGCCTGGCTAATACCATGAGGGAACATTGACCCCCTTACCAGCCAACATAATACTTGTATCCTATATTTTTTAGTATAATAGTCACGTTGGTCCACCATAACACCGACCGATGCTAAACTCCTCAAGAATGTCCCTGTGTTGTCAGGTGTAACGGTAGGAGCAGTTCGCCACACAATTCGGGTTCAAATGCAACACAATAATTATATGTTGATGTACCGGTACGGTATGTTGGTGTAGCAACATTTTTTCATGGAAACATGGTTTCCTGGAGGCCGGAAAACTAAAAACCCTGGAAGAAATAGTACCTTGGCACATGCACGACTGCTAAACTGTTACACAATTTTTCTGGAACATATTATTTCCTGACACTATAACCATGATAACGTGTTTCCGCCGCCGCCGCACGCACTCTTTTGGCTACTACACCAACATGGTGCAACAGATTAAATTCATAATTCATACAAACATTCAACCCCTCCCGGCACTTTTTTTACCCAAGGTCATAGGTCATAGGTCAAAGGTCAAGGTCAAAGATTAAAAAAAAATTATTGTGGACGCGATAACTTGAAAAATAATTATTGGATCTCTCCAATTTTGTATGTGTTGTTGCCCATGAGTATGGAGATGACCTGATTAGATTTTTTCAGTTTTCAACCGGTAATCAAAATGGCCGCCACCTGGCGACTAATTTTTTATGGCGGCCATCTTGATTTTTTAATTTAATAATTCCTTGTTAACGCGATAACGTGCAAAATAATTATTGGATCTCTCCAATTTTTTATGTGGAGTTACCCATGAGTATGGAGATGACCTGAACTAAAATTCCAGCTTTCCACCGATAATCAAAATGGCCGCCACCTGGCGACTAATTTTTTTCAACTTTTTTTCAGAATTCCCTCGAAACCTGGTAGATATATAGGTTTTCGGTGTCTGCGTGTCTGTTAGTATTGTCCGTTTTCATGTGAGACTGAATACGAGGCTGCGGCGGCCATTTTGGTTTTATCAATTTTAATAAATCGTTCTTATTTTCAATTGATTGCCTTGAAACCCGCCATATATAGAGTCACCGCATCAGCCGAGGGGTATTTGATTGCTTGCACGGTATTTTTTTTTTATATCACCGAGAGTTTATATCACCAAAATGTTGAATGGTAGGCCCCTAGCGATTGACGGTTGCGTAAGAATACACTGATTATGGCCTCCATGATAGCGACCCACGGTTTTAGAGGTGGTCTCCTGATCATTGCTATAATATTAACATGATTAATCAAAATATGGAATTGTTATTCTTTGCTCAAATAAATGCATCTGAGTCTACAAGCATATATTGGTCTTGTATGCAGGCTTAATGAAATATGTATAAATGCCACTATTTTATATTGTAGACCTAATGTCCCAGCAACCACGTACTGTTGGACCTTCGTCCGCGACTCTCATCCAACAAAACAACGGCATTGTGTTTGATGGTGTAGGCTTGTATATATGATATTGTATACAGGTCTGTTTATATCTATATAGTGACTGCGGGGGTGTGGTTTCACTGAAGGATTGCTATTGGTGGCATATATATATATGTTTAAACACATATATCCCAGCCAGCATAATGTTCTATGTAAAATTAACCCATGAAACGTATAATAAATAATTTATTTTTTCACCCAGTGGTGGTGTCTAGCTGTCGCGACCCCTAACTTCAGTGGGCGAAAATAGTGTTCGTATTTATTTAATTTGATATCTGAACACCTGCTGATGAAACAGATTGAAAAAGCCAATAGTCGTGCTTAACGCTTCAAGGGTTAATCCTATGCAGTGACTGCATATTCTTGGTGATATTTTATGTAGAATGGGTGCAATTAGCACTTAAAGAGCTATGTTAAATAATTTAAATTTGTACCCACTTGAAGTTGTGGGTCGCGGTATGACAGCTTCAAGTAGGTGAAAATTACTCATAATTATTTGTTTAATTCGATATTTGCAAATCTTGCTGTTTGAACATTCAATGATCACGTTTATTCCAAGTAACTGTGATGTAAACTGCTAATAATACAGATTAAAAACGACTATAGTCGAGCTTAGCATTGTAAGGGTTGACCTTTTCAAGCCTGTATCTACCATAGTCATCTTCATCCACATCTAGATGTGGGTGAAAAATCAAAGAAAATTTCCATTTATTGGTAAACCAGTTCCATGCAAATTTTCTTTCTAAAACCCTTGGTTGTAGGGAAATTAAGTCAGTTTTCAGGGATGGAAAATGATGCTTTAATGCATCGTGGGGGCTTAAGGGGTTAAACTGGATGACTCCTCATGCTTTGTATTATTTTTAGCCCAAATAATACTGTTGCACTCTATTGGCAATGCGTGTGTCTGCGATACATCATGTTTGTGGCATAGGATCTGACTCACTCTGGAGAATTGATTTTTGGTGGTACAGATTTGTAACGTGGTCTGATAAAGCTCTTTCTAACAAGTGGACAAGCTACTCGCTTTTCTGTTTGTAACACCATGAGGCATCAAAGTAAAACCTATAAACCTATAAAAACCTTTAAAAACCTATATTTGAAAAAGTAGCCTATATTTTTCCGAAAATAGCCTATATAACCTATAAAAACCTATATTTTGATTTTGCTTGAACAAAAACATTATGTTGAACTATATTTTAATTGTGGGAATGTGTTTGTGTCAAATAACTTCCTCTGTTTCAGAAAGAAATGCTTTAAATATAATTTAATTATTCAAATTAGTCTGAAATAAATAATTATTTAAGCTTATCAGCTACATAATTCCTCAAACAATTCCAGCCTCGCTTTGCTCGGCATAAAGTTTGCTACACCTTGTCTCATATTGGTTCAACCTATGTGGACAATTTTTTTTTCTATAAATAATATATATTCACCTCCATAGCTAAACTTGTGTGAAAAATTTAATAAGTGCAATAAAGAATTTGTCCAATTCAAACATTTCAGCCCTCCTCTGATTGAACATGGCTCCATTAAGGCGAGCAGTTCGTCTTGTTGCCTATCGAAGTTTGAAAGACCATACTACATGTATTAATCCATAAGCTGATCACCCGATAAATTACGATGGACAGACCAGTATAAAAAAGTATGCATTTTTGGCACTATGTATTATACTGTATATTCAGAGGTGTGAGTGTACTATACGGTATACTTCCTGAAATACGGTAGATATGACTTTGGAAAAAAAGTATGAATTTTCACTTGGTGGGTACATTAGTGTCACTGGAAAACCTATAAAAACCTATAATTTTATGTCAAATAAACCTATAAAAACCTATATTTTTATGAAATAAACCTATAAAAAAACCTATATTTTGACCTTAATGGACTTTTAAGCCTGCACCATGAATATTAGTATTTCTATGCATGTATTCATTATCCGAATGCTAAAATGTATGCGATTATATGCATCTACATTGGGGACTGGTCATACGAGTTGATCGTTAAAAAAATATTATGTACACCAGGCTACAATAATAGCTGTCGTCGGATCTATGTGCAAAGTTTGTGGAGATCACCAGATGTATACTTCGCTTGTTAGACAACCTAACTATGATAGGGTATCATTATTGAAGTATGTGGGTCGTCATGATTCGCTGAGTACACATTGTGGGCCAGCTTGCATGCGCAGCATGGTCAACGTCCAGAAGAGAGGGTCCGTCTTAATGTAAATATTATGGTTCAGTGAAGCAAAACCACCCAGCTGCTTTAATTTATAATCAAAAGAGAGTCTGGGGGAGATAATTTATTGTCTAATATCAGGTGTGCACACATATATCAGCCGACACGTGTCTCCTGTTCTTTCGTGTGCCTTTTCAACTCCACGGGCAGCATCTAGCCGTGCGTCCAACACCGTTACACGGCGCTAGGAACTTATCATACCCATTGCCATCTCTGCACAGGTACTCATTTTTAGACCTGAATGAAGTGAAGCTTGTGATGGTGAAGTACATTGCTTATTCGGACACAGCATCAAAACAGCGATGTCCCAACATTGAGAGGGAGAAAGATGATATTTCAATGAAAACTTATCTACACCAAGCGGGAATCTAATTCTCACCTCTGGTAACAGTTATAGCAACGCTCCACCAATGTGTTACGCCCCTCTCTAGTGTGTAGGCCTGATATGTTATAAATGTGTTACATTTGAGACCAAACGTTCACGGTTTACGTTGGTACAGTTACTATGGTCACTTGAGGAGGACAGTGTATGCAGGCGTTATTTTAGTAATCAAAATACATGCAGAATAATTTAACCATTACAAGTTAAGGAATTTGAAATTAAGCATGTTGTTTATAGCATAGAGCATAAGTAATAATCCTTGTGACGGAGAATCATCTGAGCACGACATGGACTTATCCACGGTATGTGGAGAAGCGTCACCATACAGTGGGGGGGGGGGGGGGTAGAGTAACTATGCGGAGAAACGTGTATACCGTCATATCATGATTATTACCAACGATCTTTTTTTCTTTGCAGGGCCGCATCTGTTCCTGAGAAGAAAAGACGAAAAATGAAAAGGTAATCATAATTGTTATTTACTTGTGGTGAGAACTTGGGAACATGTCTGCACACTGCCATCCCTTCCCGACCAGGATCTTATACCTGAATTTATACCTGAATGAAGTGAACTCAGAATGAACCGAAACATATGAGGATGAAGTGCCTTGCCTGTATTGCCGGCTTCTGTTATGTCCATATTGGACACAACGAAACAGAAGCTGTGCGCACACTCGTAGAGAAACGAACACTTCTGTACCGTTTGTATAGTAGTAAATTATATAAATAATATCCACCAATGTGTTCCACCCCTCTCTAGTGTGTAGGCCTAATATGTTATAAATGTGTTACATTTGATACCGAACGTTCACGGTTTACGTTGGTACAGTTACTATGGTCACTTCAGGAGGACAGTGTGTGCAGGCGTTATTTTAGTATACCATACATAATATGTCACGATATTCAGTGACATATTATGTATGGTGTATGATCTATTGAATCTGTTTGTTCTTTCCAATTGATATATCATTAATCACGTTCCTCAAAATTAATATTTACTTCGGCGACCTACGCTATTCCATAGCGGCGGTCGGGTGGGCGGTACAGATGCATGTAAGTGCGATAACTTCGCGTTCATTTTTTTTACCTCATGTGCATTACTCTAATCTGTAGGTCAAGTTTGACATTCAGTAACCTTGACGTTAATTTCATAACGCCACATGTGCATTTGTACAATATTGATGGACAGAACTGAGAGATCCTGCCATCAATTGATGTCTATTTATTTTTAGATGTATTAACCTTTTCAATGTGGCGTTGCTTTTGCATGTTAATAACGCTTTATTATTTTGGACGTTGACCTATTCTTAAAATTAAATAGATTCTGATATATTTCAACTGTGATGTTGCAGATCTCAACTTAGCCCTAATTGTAAATTTCAACAAATTTAGTTTTTACTCCATTCAAGGCTGGTGGTATAAGAGCCTAGTGATCCCCAGTGGCGGGCCGGTGGGAGGTGCACACTCTCGTAAGCGCAATGACTTCAATAAACGACTTGACCCATTTTTAACCACATGAGCACTTGAACTCTAAAAATATTAGGGTAAATTCAGTGACCTTGACCTAATTTCAAGGTCACCATGTCACAGAAATCAAATTGGCTTGTACAGACGATTTAACTTCATTTCAATTCAGTTTATTTATTTATGCTTGAAACGCATACCTTTTTGAGGAAAAACATGTTTTACTCGTGCAACTGAGTAGTCTCTTTTTTGTCTGATGTTATGATGGTAGATTACTGGTTGTAAAAGTGAAGACATGTTAATGAAATATGCTGGTAAATTTTTATTTATCAGGTCAAAACAAAACGTTAACAGTTGAAACTTAAACATACCATTAATTTTAAGCACATTTACCTTCTTAAAGAGGGGCTCGCTGTGAGAGAGGTAACCACTCGAAGATATAATTCGCATGGCTTTCTTTAAAATTCTTTCCTGGTAGAAACCCCAGCACTTAAGACCATAAAGTATATGTGGTTTAATCAGCCCATTATTATCATGTATATGGTTAAAAGAATTTCAGGAGGAACCATGTGTTTAAGCCGGTACATAATTCCTATAATATTTAAAATTTTAGAAGCTATTTTGTTTATGTGTGAATCCCATTTCAAATGCTTGTGTATTGTTAACCCTAAAAAATTAAATTCATCAGTAAATTCTATTTTGATATTTTCAATCTCGATATTTGGTATATTGACTTGTTTTTGAGGCATATGAAATACCATGAATTTTGCTTTTTTTATGTTGATTGATAATTTGTTCAACTTTAACCCGTCTGCAACTTTTGTTAATTCTATATTTAAATTTTTGGAAATATAATTACCAAAAACATCCAATGTGGAGTATAAAGTAGTATCATCAGCATAAATAATCATCTTAAACAATTTACTGGCATTGCATAAATCATTAATATCTATGATAAATAGAAGAGGGCCCAATATAGACCCTTGAGGTACACCAGTGGATATACGATACATATCAGAATTAGTTTTATCATAAGAAAAATATTGGGTTCTATTTTGTAAATAGTCTTTAAAAAGATTTAACTCTATTTCATGTCTGTATGTGTATAGACAGTTCCTACAGAAGTTTTCCATCGTGAGAGCTATACAATTCGTGATACGATAACTAAATATCTTTCATTCGGTAGTGCACGTGATTGTATTTAATTTATAAATGACCGCTTGAAAAAAATGGAGTATCGCATCCTAAATTTTATGGTTATCACGCTGAGAATCGTTCGGTAGAAACTGTTTTTTCAATGCTCTCCGTGGAGTTGAGATGGCACACGAATGATCAGTTCTAGTGACCAGGGGGTAAGCATGTAACGGTCGGATCAAATACTTGATATCAGACTATAAACCTGCATTTTTTCCTTTTTTACATGTAAGCCATATACAATTGTATATGATATCTCGGAAAACTACTCAGATTACCGACTGTCAACAGTAGCCCCTAAACCAGTCGACCACAGGTTTAACGTCAAGTTAGATGTTTAGTGACCTTGACCTGATTTCAAGGTCACCAGCCCACGGACACGATAGCTTTATAATTTGAATTATTCGAGGGCCTTCATCAAGAAACAAGTTCGACACTCGGTTGCTGATTTTCGTGAAATTTTGCAGAAACTATTTAAACATTCTGACAGCTAATCTAATCTAATCCTGACAGCTGTAACAAATTCACGAAATCATATTAAAGGGAGACTTGAATCAGCAGAGAATAGGTGATTTTATTTTGGCTTCTTAATATGACCATATGATGTAAACATGTCCATAGACTTGAACTGAATTTTTTTTTTAATTTTTGTGCTACGAATTTACCAGTTACGCTAGATTTAGAGACGAAATTCCCGTATTTCTTATTTTTGACATGGTTGTCCAAAATAAGAAATCAGGAATTTCGTCTGCATAGATACTGCATATAATTTCACGAAATTTTCAGGGTTTTTGGAATCGTTTTGAAAAATGGTGTTTGACAAATTTAATATAAATATTTTGATAATTGACTGAGAAATCAACGAAAACTATGCGCTACTGGATAATTCTGGCCTAGAGTATACTCCCGTGTTATTCACTTTGATGTGGGAAGATCTTTTTTATAAATATATTACATTAAATTTATTATTTATTCATTGTGGTGGGTGATACCATTTGTCTTCATGTATTTTATTTAAAACATGTCATGTCTTATCTTCAGGGGGATAAATAATACTTAATATGTGTGCAACTTGAATCAAAACACATGACAATATATACAACATTCAGTGCTCATTTCTCATTCAAATGTTCTTGATTGAAAGACACACATATGCTAAGAATGGCTTTGGACGATTGGTGTAAAGTCGGCCCACCGTCGGCGACGCTGGCCCAACATTTCACCAGCATTGTGTCAACGTCTTGTGTTTAATGGGGAACGGCTATGATTGGCAGTTTAACAGGGTTCCCACGGTCATGAAAAATCATGGAAAACCAAGGAAAATAAAAACATATAATCCAGCCTGGAAAAGGCATGGAAAATGAAAATTTAGCTAAAAGTCATGGAGAAGTCATGGAATTTTGATTTTTCACGAATAACGCTCACATATATTTTTGAGAAAAATGTGTTGATTACGCACAATTTTGACACACAATGACAGTTCACCTAGCTGTAAAATATTTTACATGTAAAAAGTAAGAAACTCCCCGGCACCCACTGGTACAGTTCTACTTTATGTAGAACTACATTTTTATATTCGGTTATGAAATCATGAGGAAGCCTGTTTATTGGTTAATTTGATTAATTTTGAATAATATGATAATGCGTGACCACCAGAGGTTTTGTTATTTCACAGATCAGACGACGAGAACAGCTCAGACAGTTCCACCAACTCATCAGATGACTCAGATTCCTCCAGCAGTGACTCTGACAGTGACTCGTCTGATGACTCATCAGATTCCTCAGACCAAACCAGCTACTCATCACCATCTTCTGGTTCATCAGCGTCCTCGACGTCAGACTCCTCCAGTGACAGCGAGGTGGAGAAGATGGAACGCAAGAAATCCAAGAAGAAACACAAGCACTGACAAATAGCTCCTGTACGCGGTGTCTTTCATTTGAGCCTCTCGTTGTAATATGTATCATTATAGTGTATAAATGTGCACGAACGTTAATTTTATACCTTTATCGCTGGACCTATTCTGCTTTGCACAGCTGAAAGCAGTAACTGCTCATTTGAAAACTGAACTGTTACCCAGTAAACGCAAAACATTTGTATAACTTTTGTACAATGTTGGACCAACGTCGAAGACGTTGGGCCGGCGTTGTACAAATGTTATACAGCTGTTTTGTGTTGGCTGGGTATCGGTTTTTGTTTAGCAGTTATTTGTGTATGATAAGAGATCGTGATCTTTTTCAAAATAATTACCTTTGTTGAACGTCGAATAGACCTACATTGAGAACATCAGCTTTGTATTAATATCGTTCTTTGTCATCTTAATTTACGCACGCCACGTCACGCAAATATATATTGATTATTGTTTATTTTATAAAGTTACTAATGTGAAAGTGACAGATTCTAGTCTCGCATAATATGCAGCCATGCTGTGCTCCTTTTGCATTTGAACATTATAATATATTGTGCCACCTGACGATACCGATGAATAGGACACTCTAACACTGATTATAATTAATAAATCAAATCAGTTTAACATTGTATTATTCAAACTAGTATGCATATGAAAAAATATGGTTTAAAGGAATATTTAAAACCCATAAAATGTAGTTATGCATGATTTGATATTACTACTTCCTGACAATATATATATCAATGTCATAATATCGAGGAATAGATGGGTTTCCTTAAAAAGGTCTAAAAAAAATTCTATACATATATTGCATGAATAAGTTATTTTTGTGTAAGGTCTCTGATAAAGAGGCGATTTTTCTAGCTGACTGAATTGACAATGATGTATGATTTTAGCTTTAATATTTCGAGTGATTTCTTAAGGATTTACAGTTATGCTATTAAAATAACGTTTAAAATTGCAAAGTGGATGATGCTGTTATGGAGTAAGAAGCCAGATTGCCGATCAATTAGTTTTTCGGAATCAGTCAGCTAGAATATAGCAGATTCTGTGAAACGCAGCACTTGGCGTCACTGGAAACCGTTTTGAATGGCAACTCATGAAAACAATGTTATATTATATAAGACCCTCTCCCCCATATTCCATTGTATTAGCCATCTCGATGAAAACAATGGAGGTCAAGGCTATAGAGTTTCACAGAATAGAAATAATTCATGAAAGATATGTATTCAAATTATTATTCATGTTTGGCTAATTTTTAGGTGTAAAACTTTGTAAATTTGATGTTTTTGACGACCAATCCAGCGCCCAATGTTATATAGCTTCAGATGTAATATGGAATCGAAAGATATTACGTGAATATATGGCTCTAAGTAATATAATTGAATTTTATTAGCTATGTTCCTTTTCATTATTATGTTTCTCATAACGATACCATGCTAGAGCGTTTTGCCCCACATGACTGCCCGTTTTGAAAATGATATAGCAACAAAACTTTTAAAAAATAGTATTGTGCATCTAATGTTCAAAATTTTGTGTATGGTGATACGAATTGCTAAGCAGTATGAAAATGATTTTCAATCAGTGTGTTTATATTGTTTATACAATGTTTTGGAAATAAATATTTATTATTCTACGAAAAAATGGTTCCTTTTTGCTGATACCCATCTATACTGCAAAACCAGTAGCGGTTTACTTGTGGAGTAAGGAGTTATATCATACTGCATTTTGTCTTTGCAGAACAGTATATCTACTGTCAACAACGTCACGGGATGTTGCTTTGTTTCTCATCCCACTGTTATCTCAACCTTGTGGTGGCTCAGATGAACATCAGTTTAGTTTAGACAGTATTTCCTAAATTGCAAACATCCGTTAAAGGGCTTTTTTCGTGATTTGTACCGATTCCAAACTGTTTGTCTGTTATTTATTAACTAGACACATACACAGAGCGTATTAAGAAAACACTTGTCGTTAAAATTAAGTTGTGCATGATGAACGAATTTAGCCCGTGAACAACACAAATGCAAAAAAAATTCAAACAATGTAAGTTTCAGTGGCTTTATAGCTCGTGTAAAATTGAATATATACATTTTTATTTATAATTGTTTATTACTCGACATAACTGGCAATTATTTTCTACATGGATTAAATAATTATTTAGATCGAAGCGATTTCCGCGTTGTAGCGGACCAGTGCTTCCCCCGGCAGGGGCGTGTGCGGAAATTTGTTCAGGGGGGGGGGGGAGGGGTTGTGTATGTTGATTGGTGAAAATGAGCAACACCAAAGGTGCGAGCGCCGTAGGTGCGACGCAGTAAGCTATTACCCCCCTTTAGATATGTTCTGGAATGTTTTAAGCTGACGATTCAAAATGTTTTATACCTTTTTTTAATGCAAATCATTGAAGACTCAGAGAGAGCAATTCAAAATTCAACAAACACTTATGTATAAAACATTTCTTCTAGACCAACAGGAACATGATGAACACTACACAAAATATCGCCAACATTCAGTTATTTCCAGACATATAACATGATGTATGTAGCTCGAATACGTGGGGCATCTTTAATGTATAGCAAGACCAACAAAACTGCTTAATAAATAAACAATGAATTATTTTGTCTTTATATTTGAAAAATATGTTGAACAAATGCGACACAAATACATGTGGACATAGCAATCGTGGACTTGAATACTACTAGTAGTCATGTGAGCAGTGCAAATACAGAACAATACCATCTTGCATAGTACTCGACAAAATGGCAGGTACGTGGTCATTCACAATCACTGTAAGTCCCATTTTAATAGTTAATACAGTACCTTTTTGCGATACACCAGTAGCACATCACTTCTCATACATTGGGGAGAACAGGCGGCGTGAGTGTTTTCTAATGAACCTCCTCACCACTTCCTCGACATCGATGTCAAAACTGTAGTTGGTGTTCATTAGCACATGTGCTGTCAGCCGTTGATCACTCATTGTGGAGCGCAGGGTGGTCTTGTGTCTTCGAACTGCTGTCAACTTCACAACTGGTAATAGGAATAAGGCAACCAGTTTGTAGAAGGACATGTAGGTTAGGGAACAAGTCTCTTGAACAGCTGTTGAAGGATGCAATGAGTGAATCTGAGGTATCCCCGCCACACCTGCATCTCTGTAGTACCGTAAGGCTATCAAACCGAACGAGATCACCTTCATAGATAGCTGGATTATCCACAATTTTCGGAATATCGTCCATGGTACTTTTGATCAGCACAGCAGGAATTAGACACATCAATGCTGACAACTGTTACTGATGAATGTGGGAATCGTTCATGTAGGCCTAGCTGGCTATTTACATCTTTATTTACATCATCGATGAAGGGAATGACAAAGGCTTGTCTAAAATACTCTTTTGGGGTTTCAGCAGGATGAGTAGAGCGATGCATGTTGGCACCCCTGGCACGACGGACATTTACTTC
Source organism: Flabesymbios commensalis (assembly GCA_964017125.1). Classification (NCBI taxonomy): domain Eukaryota; kingdom Metazoa; phylum Annelida; class Polychaeta; order Terebellida; family Flabelligeridae; genus Flabesymbios; species Flabesymbios commensalis. The sequence goes on along the minus strand of OZ024913.1, from coordinate 23,462,970 downwards.
TGTTCCCAATTTCGAAGCCACACTCTCGATTTCTGTGTGATACCAAAGACCATGCATGGTCTTTGGTGATACCAGATATCAAAACGGGCATTGATATCCTCAGGTACTTCCATGTCCTGGATGGCAAGACTTATTGCTTTATATGCTGTGTGAATATGTAAGTCGCGCTTCTGCAGTTTAATTAATGGTTATTTCTCGAAGTGGATGTAGCACATTCTTCAACACAACAAGGCTTACAATAATCGAATTCTCTGAAACTAGCGAGAATGACCTGTGCCTCAGTTTTAGTAGATCTGCATCCCATTTCCACTCCTGTTGTATCAGAGCTGACATTTTCTCGTCATCAACAAATAGATGAGGATACAGCATAGCTTCGCATGCTGTCATTACTGCAGCTGATAGGTCGACGAAATTGGCAATTGCCTCGAACCGCTCCACCCATCTGGTCTTGCATAAACCTTTCAGTTTATATTGTCTTCTTCTGTTAATCTCAGATGAGTCTTTCTCGAGAATGATGTCGATCACATTCTCCAGGTAGTCTTGTCGCTTATGGGAGACACTGAAGAATAGAAATGTTGCATTTACGGCTGTGATGCAGTTTCTGATCTGTGACAGTTTTGATGCTGATACGATCATCACCAGATTCAGTTCATGACTATTACATGGACTGTATATTGCACAAGAAACATCTTTATATTTTATATAACTACTACGTTTATAGGTTAAACTTAGTAAAGCTATTATATTCGCTCACTCCACATGTATAGCCCATATGTATACTACTCATAACTTCAGAATGTTATATATGTTTATCTAGATGATATCATGGGTGGCCTCCATGCTAGCGACCTTGTGGTCTTAATGGAGGTCTCCCAAACCACCCTGTAAATTTTTTTCACTCATTTTTCATTTACTTATTTTCATGGTTGAATAAACACTTATTCTTCTTCTTCTTGCGGAGCAGTCCTTGAACACCACCACGATCAGATGACAAGATTGCAAGATAAATAATGCACTCCATAATGTTCATTAGTGCAGCCCGAGTCATATCATATACACTCTGCAACTGAGACAGGGATCAGCGCATGCATAGACCTAGGCCTATGCATGCGCTGATCCCTATAGGCCTATCTCAAATCCATTCAGGACTTCGAGTCCCAGTGGGCTGACTCACAATTCCCTCTTCAATCACTGTCGGGATGAAATTAATTCGTGCATAGCCATAGGGACTGCTAGTACATAAACATGATAAATGTGCTTATCACACTTCGTCGTTTAAGCCTAAGGACACGTAGGCCCTATAGGTCGCATATCGCAATTTAAAATGTAAAACAGTAAAAAAATCGCCTTGAGCTGAGATGGGGGGGGATCTGGACCCCGTAACCCCCCCCCCCTCTGCACACGCCCCTGCTCTGCCAGGTTGTTTCCCCGCAGCGTGTTATTTGTGTCATGGCGAGGTAAACTCTGCCGTCTGGTTGTTCTCCTTTGGTTCTGTTTTCAAATAATAAGTTAGAGAGAAGTACGTTTATTTCCCCGAAATTACATGGCTGGGAGACCCTCGCTAAGATTAAAAATAACTGCTATCGCGAGGGCCACCGAAATGTTCAAAAACAATATATATAGTCACATTATCATAATAAATAAACATGCATATACATACATATATGTACACATATAAAAATACATACGCACATATATGCATATATATAAATATATGCGCACATATATATACACCAAAATAAATAAATACATGTACACATAATTAGTATAAACATCCATATATATATATATATATATATATACAAATACACAGTCCTGCTATTAACTATTGTATTCCGTATAATACACCAACAATACACTATAAAACAATTTGTAGCAATAATAATAATGTAATACACATAAGTTAATTAACACCGCAGATGTATATTTGAGGATTAAACATTAATACATACATAACAATTAGCATTTCTACATATGTCTGAGTATTTGTTCAAAAGATACAATTTGATATACAATGCAAAATCATACAAACTATGAGTTGTTATTTTATTAATGATATTTGATGGAGATTTATTTATTAAATGGGGTATATCAAAAACAAAGACATTTTTGAGCAAATTCATGACGGGTGCGACATGGTAGGTATTGATTTATTTGACGTGTGTTGTGTCTGTGAATATCTGTGTGACGTTTGGGTAAAAAGGTATTGAAATACAAAGGTAGAGTGTGGTTTTGTAATTTATACGTAAATTGAAGCTGCTGTGATTAGTGAATATCAAGTTTTAGAAATGCCAACTGTTTTAATATAGGATCAGTGTGAGCATTATATCTACTACATGTTATTGTTCTGATAGATTTTTTTCTGAAGTTTTAAAAGTCTGGATGTTAAATAGCCCCACAGCAGAATTCCATAAAATAAGTGCGGAACAATTATATTACAGTAAAGCATTTTCAAAATATCAAAAGGAAGAATGTTTTTTATTTACTTGAAATTCCAATGATTCTGGAAATTTTAATTGAAATAGCATTTGAGTGATTTCCCCATTTTAGGTTACTTTGAATTATATTGCCTAGAAAATTAAAATATGTGACAGTTTCTATTTTAGTTTCTTCTATGTATAGATCTGGTATATTAACAATTCGCTGAGGCAATTTAAAAACCATAAATTTCGAGACAATGTATTTACCTTAAGCCAATAATTTACTAATTGTATTTGTCTATTAATAATAATTGAGAGATCTTATTTAAGATTATTTTAGATCAAATTTAAGTTGTATCGTCTGCATAAATAATAAATTTGAAAAAATCGCTCGCAACCGTTAAATCATTTATGTAAATAATGAAGAGAGTTACAGATCAATATAATATTGAAGTAGATCAAAACAAGGCAAATTAAAATATGCTATGGGCAGCGTGAATGCTCAGAAATGTTGCCACAGTGACGGTAGGCCTACTGTAGGTATATCTACCAAATAATTAATGTGGGTTTATAATTTTTTTATATTAGGCCTATATATTCTACACTAAAATGTTTTAATCAGCACGGCAGAGGTCTATACTAAAAGCAGGGGGAATGCTCAGCACTCCTGTCAGATAGGATTATAGGTCTTAATTTATTGACATTTCAAATGAAGGTCTGGGAGCTCATTAAATAATTAATGTAGGCCTACGTTCTTTAAAATTATATGCACTTGGGTATTGACTCCGATGGGTGTCTCGGTGCTATGACCCATTGAGAATGACCCCGCCCTGCAGATAACTCTGGGATAGTTTCAGTAATCAGTCAGTCAGATTACATTTTGGGGGTTTAGATATCTTATAATTTTCTATACTTGTTTCTGTGTCACATGTAAAACTGGAAGTAATTTCTCTGTAATGTTTTTAATACGGTCGGGCCAGATATTGTCACCGTGGTTGTGCATATATAGTGCTCCAAACTGTTCAAAGACCTGGAGTGTACATTGCTGCCTATGGTACTATAAAGAACTCTGACAGTCATCCGAAATAAGAGAAGGTTACAGTCCCTGCTTCGGGCTTCTTCTGTCGCGATATTGCCATGATTGTGCAGAAAGCGACGTAAAGCAATATTCACTCACATTTTTAATACCAGGATGATCAGTGTCCTTTAGCGTATTCTGTCTCAGCGATATGTGCAGCCACATCGATATAATAGGTGTTCATGACGTCACATACTTGTTTAGTCATGAACAATATTTCCGTTTTCACTCAGAATTAGATAATTTCCTGTCTTATGCCCCTTAAATGTTAGTAATGAAGGGATTGGCCGTTTCCCAGAAAGTAGCCCCAGATGACTTATCCTCTGTAAAGTTATTTTTGATATATGACCTTATGGATCTACAACTAATATCAACACAAAGGTTTCATTGTTTTCTAGAAGCAAACTAATTTTCATTTAATCTGATGGGTATTAAATCATTTTTATAGTCTTTTCCTACTCCATATGGACTGTCTCAAATGCTTATCTAAAAATGGAGGTTGGTCTGACGGGAGTTAGCTTTTCACTAACAGGGAGGTTTAAAATTTGACAAAAGTATATTTCAATGTAAGGGGTTAGGGGGGGGGGGGCGCCACTAGGGATTGTTTTCATTTTCAGACTTTACCTGCAATCTAAAGCATATTGGGCACTGTTTGTCTCTCTGTAAATCACCAGTTCACTAGGAAACCCTTGGATCCCCCTTCTTGTGTGTAGACAGCAGACCCGGAATAGGGGTACAGGGACCTACGTCGATTCGATATTGATTTGATTTTGGTACAATCTCTACAACGGTCACTAAGCATGAAAACAACTCCAGGGATATTACACCATCACAGACAACTATTGTTTAAACTTCGGCATTATTGGTTGACCTACTTATATTCTTTCAACATGTGTCCTATCTATCTACTGAGGGTGTTTATTAACCCCTTGAACGATCACGATCCATCGATCACGATTCATTGCATTTCTGAATACAGACATATTTTCCTACACAGAACTGTTTTAATATTATTAGCAATATATTTCTTTTCATTTGCCAGCCACTCCACTTTCATCCATTACAGATTCGCTGATTGTAGTGGATGAAGATTACTTGCAAGTCAACTCTGAAAAGGCTTTTGAGAATGGCTACGATCCTAGTAACGTATTTGAAGAACAACGGTGCAGCAAATATCAATATATTTATTTTCAGTGCCGTGATGAATACATAATTCTAATCATATCAAACTGCAACAGTAATACAAGAACCTGTGTAAAATTCAGTCAAAATACAATAAGTTTGCAGTCTTAATCAGGGCTTGCATGCAGTTAGTACAGACTGCATAAACAAATTTGGAATGTACATTTAGTCATTATAATTATTTGCATGATTCACCACACATTTTAAACAATAGAGTAACAATTACTGGTATGATGGTTTATATGACTGATACAAAATAGTCAAGCAAAGCCTGAAATATATAACTAAATGTTTTAGAACAAGGTACTTTTGCTTATCGGCTTGCACAGCAAGTTTAAAACCAAAAATAATGTCACCGAGATTGACAGAATATTTTGTGGTAGATGCTCAGTCAACCACATCATCCAATCTGGGTTACTACTCATTAATAGAAATCCTGGTTCAGTATTTGAAGGCGGAAATTGTCTTAGAACATGTTAAATGTGCTAAAAGAAGTCATGTTTATTATCACAAAATGTATAAAATATGTTGTAATAAGATGGGTATATTGTATTTTGAAATAATATAATGCTACCAAAAGAAATACAACATGGCTTGTATACAATTGAATAGTGAGGTTAACGAAAAATTAAAAATAGATTAAGTGTAGATGTATCACTAAAATATTAGCTGTTGGTAGATAGACATATTCTAATATTTCAGATCTGAAAACTTGAACGAATGTTCATCATAAATAGATTAACAAAATTATCACAGTTCAGTAGTAGCTGGTGATGTATTGTTACTCGGGTTCTGATCAATAGCACCAAAATCAACCACAATTTGTTGTTGTCGCGGTTTGAACTGTCTGGAAAAAAAAAGTGTATCAGAGAGATGTAAATCTAATAGGAGAAGAATTATTTATATGATTGAGAAAATCTACAATAATTCTAGATACTTGACAAAAAATTAAATTTACTAATACAAACTGTACGTACAAGAAATAAATCAGGGATATTCATGTATAAATAACTAGAATAGATGTGACTGTTTTCAGCACAAAAACATTAAACATGTTAAAAGCATCCCTGTTAAATATTGTAAAGTCAGTCAATCCAAAAATAACATGGCTGTAGTCAGTCAATGGATTCCTCCCAAAAGTTGATCAGAATATTAAAATACAGGTAATTTAAAAAAAATTAAAATTTAGAAAGTTTAAAATTATTCAATTTTTTGACAAGATAGCAGCCATCAGCCATTTTGTTTTTAATGTATTCATCCTAAAAGGTAACCGAATTATCACAGATACCTAGAGAACCATCCTATCAAAAAATTCAAAAGTAAAAAAAAATCTTAGTAAAATGACCCCATCATGTCAAAAAAAATATTGAGGATATCTGTTAGCCATTTTGTTTCACATGGATTAGTCTAAAAAAATAGTCATATCATCAGAAATAGCTAGAGACCAATCCTACCATATTTGAACGTGATCCAACCAACAGTTCTTAAGATATCAGGCCCACAAGCTTTTTGGTCGGCCATCTTGGTAAATGGCTGTTTATGGCATGGTGCCAAAAATAATGGGAAGAATTGCCGAAAGCAGTACCCATAGTTCTGCTATCCTCAGGTGCCATAGTATCATAGTTCAAAGCTTTACATTTTGAAAATACGTGGGCATCAAACCACAGTGGTGAAGGGCTGGGGTGCAAAGTGGACACATGTCATTTTGCTCTGCCTGTTTAATTCTTCTATATCACAGCTAATATCAGTCGTTGGCCCAAGTTGAAGAGGGGAGTGAGTAGTTAATATTTATAGCAGGAATATTACAAGGGCCCTCTTTGTATTGAAAACAGAGTTGAACTTAGAACTCCTTAGAGCTCTTTATTAGTTCCTTGGTCCAAGTAACTTGCTGAATGTGTTTTCTTGTGGTTCAGTCACTTGCTATAAAATATGAATGAATCAGAATATATACCTGTACTGTATACCAGCATAATCCAACATCTTTCTTGCTGCCACATATTCCATACTTTTTCTGTCTGACATGTAAACAATGTGTTTTATACCGGACTGGATAATCAGCTTAGTACATTCATTACACGGGAATAATGCCACATATATTGTGCAATTCTTCACGTCAGATGAGTTTTTATTCAGTATAGCGTTCATTTCAGCATGACACACTGCAAACAAAATAAATAAACGTTGGACAAAAATTTAGAAGCTAAATTTACCCTTTCAGCGTGGGGACCGACTTTTAGATGTCAGAATCTGACGTCTAAATACGGTCCCCACACTAAAAGCGTTAAAATATTTTAAATATCCGTAGACCCATAACATAGGTATTTAAATGAAGCAGAAAGAGCAAAATAAGACATTTATGATGATATAAAATTGCAAAAAATTGTTTGGTCCCCATGGTTTTTTGGGAAGCATATTTCAGTCTTGTGAGGGTTAAGTTTTTAATTGCTAAGTATCACATGATATAGTTTGTACATCGCTTTGTTATATATTTGAAACATTCTGAATAGATCTGCAAAATTTTACTCTTTATGTTTTGATACACCTGGGGGTATCTAATTATACCCTGATAAAACAAAAAAAATCCTTTTAAGTCAGGAAAACTGTCCCAAAAAAATATACATAGTAGTGCAGATCCATTTCTACATATAAGGTATTTTATTAACCTGATAAGAACCTTGACAATTATGAGGGATGACTGAGCCCAGTTTCTACAACCATGACCACATAAGTCAGTCTTAACCCTTACAGCGCGGGGATCAACTTTAGTCTGTAGACGTCAGATTATGACGACTAAAGTCGACCCCCTCACTGTAAGACTTAAAAACCAGTTGGTCCCAATGGTTTATGAGAAAGTATTTCAGCGTTTTAAGGGTTGAGATCACTGATTGGTTGAGACTTGATCACGTGTTTATATTCAACCCTTGAAGCGCTGAGATATTTTTATATAAACCAAGAGAACAAAAGGTTTTTCCGATTTGAAATTATAATAAAAGTCTTAATTACTCTTTAAGCTTCATTTGAATACTGTATCTATGTTATGGTTCCATAGCCATTATTATTTATAAATATTTTTGTTCTTTCAGTGTGGGGATCTACTTTAGACATCAGAATCTGATGGCGATAGACTGAAAGGGTAATACAAAAATTCGATTTTAGTCGATTGGTGAAACCGGGCCATGATGTTTCATAGTCAACAATACCCGAGAAGCAGTCTTACTTCTGAATATCAATATACATTTTGTAGGAAAAGGCTAACCGTAATGAGAAAGATATTAAGCGAATTCTTGTACAGGATCCAGAATAGAATCTGAAAGATTACCCTAATCTGTAATAAATTTGTTTTTATATTTGCCTTCAAAACACACTGTTCTCCTATTGCCTGAAGAGAGGCTTGCGTTTCTAGTGTGCAACTAAGAATCCCAAGACATTTTGCATTGAGTTATTTGTAATTCTTGAACACAACAACCATTCAAAATTTTCTAAGCAGACTTTAATAAAAAATAAATAATAATGAAATATATTGACTACTGTTCCACATTTTCTGAACAATATTACATGAGATTTTATTTATATCATTGAATAGTAAACTTACATATGCAGTCATAAATCATGCACAAATCAATTTGCCGGACAGTAACTCACCATACGGGTATTTAGTATCTAGCTCATCCTCTGCCTCTCTTCTCCATGGCAACACATCATCACTACATCCATTGGGCATTCCATTATAGCCTATTCCCACTATCTTGTTCTCTTCATTTACTATACAAGCTCCAACCTGCCATAATATTAGCATAATTATCAAATTATTAGTTATTGTCAGCCACAAAAAAGAAAGGTATCTAATAAAAAATAAAATAATTGTGTGCCTAGTGCAATCATCCATGTATATTAATTTATCATGTACAGATAACCGAATCAAGCAAGTCCTGTCATACAAGGCATATTGGAAGCTAACTATATACATGTACAGCAGAACCTTCTATGAGCAGCCACTCTTATGAGCAGCCAACCTCCTATGGAAAGCTACTTGGCCTTTCTTCAAAATGACATTTTGTATTCAAATGTACTTCCTATAAGCAGCCAGCTGCGTTTCAAGGCCACTTTTCCTGTGTCACAGGGGTGGCTGATCATAGCAGGTTATACTCTATCTAGAGTGTTTGTTATATTCTATCTAGAATGTTTATGTCTAATTGTTGAAAAATAATAATAACAGCAATGGATGCTCACTACAACAATAAGTCTCCACCACATAGTGGTTGGAGACTTAAAATTAGATATACAGGAACTGCACATTGAAGTACCAAGGTGCGTCATTATTTAACTACCTGGGTTTTGGGGTCTTTGCTTCTTTGCGCTGAAAGAAATGCAATGGCCATAAAGTATTCAGGCCACTGTAGATAATCCTTTCTTTTTGAGTTTAGATCCGGTTGTGGTTTAACCTGTTCATCAAGTTCATCCCTACAATTAGAAAATTATACATATAGAAACATTGAAAAACATAAATAAATAGAAACAGCTATAGATATAATTTACCAGTCTCTGCTCCAACTAATAATATTCTATCTGTAGAGGTAGCCCACAGTGGTAGATAATTCTCTATCGGCGGCTGACAGATTATAATCTACCAGTGTTATATTCAGCTGGGCATTGTCTACTAAACAGTGACCAAATGGTGAATGTTTCTATTGTTTCCCCACATTAGTAATTATATTAGAATTATATCCATAAAAGATGTTTCTAATACATGTTCCACAATCTGCCCAAATTATACAATTTCTTTAAAATTAGTATCATGATTGAAACAGACTTCACAAAAAATCATATTAAGGTCACAAATGACCATGATAACAGAATACTGTACAATATTATATTTTTTTGACTACACACGTCCCACTCCCAACAAGAGGCTTGACGGCCATCATCATCCCCTGCCCCGCCCTCGTGAAATAATTTTTTTAGGGTGAATCTTTCCCTAAGAGAGGGACATGGTGCAATGGTTAGAGCGTGGCGCTCTGCCGATGTCGCTGTCTGCCGTGCGGTTTCGAATCCCGTTTGGTGCAGAATTTTCAGAGAAATATCATGTTTCTCCCCACTCAATATTGGGACATTGTTAAATGTTGTGTCCTTCGGCAAGGCACTTCACCCTCAAATGCTTCACTTGACTCAGGTGAAAATGTGTACCTGGTAGGACAGAGATGGCAATGTGTACGATAAGTTCAATGTGCCGAAACGGCTGCAGGACTGTATGCTCTCCGTGGAGTTGAAATGGTACACGAATGAACAGGTCCAGTGACCAGGGGGTAAGATGTAAAGTTGGATGATAGGTCTTCAGACTTGATATCAGACTATAAACCTGCACCTTTACCTTTTAAACTCTCCCATTTTGCTTTACAATAATGGTCTTTATATCTAGCACTATGCATATTACAAACACTTTTTAAATTCTTTTATGTATTAATCAATAATGCACATCGACCATTTTGAATATGATCAAGTTGACATATTTCAGGGCATATCCCTCCATGCATGTAACCACACATTTTGCTTTATAATAATGGTCTAGCTATCTGGAACAGTTTCCCTTATACATGTATTATGCATAATGAATTAAATAATGGCTGCCAGTCAGCAATTTTGAATTTGATCGAGTTGAAATTGTTCAGGGCATATTGCTCCCTTCAATTGCATATTTTGTTTCAAAGTGCTAATGGTCTAACATCTGGCAGGGTTTGCAAAATATCAGACATGATAATGGCCGCAAGTTGACCATTTTGAATTTGATAGAGTTGATTTTTTCAACTAAGTATCCTTCCATAAAATCTCACATTTTGTTCTATATACATGTACGTATAATAATTGTCCAGATAGCTGGCACGGTTTTCCAGATATTACACAGTGTACTAAAGTCAATAATGGCGGCAAATCTGCAATTTTAAATCTGATGAGTTGAAAATTTTCAAAAATCATTTAAAAAAAGGCAGTATCTTGTTTTTAAAAGTACATATACTGTATATTCCATTATATTCGTGTCCAATTTAATTCCACGACTTTCAATAACAGTCCTGCTTTGGCCTACTGTGAAGCCTACTGTAAAGAGTTTTTTAATTTCCTGGTTTACGTAACCGCTGACCCCAATTTTCACACTTTTAGAACAAAATTAAAATTCTAAAATGATCTTTTTTCATTCCAACAAAAACAAATAAATTTGGGGTGGAGGAGAAACACATGCACTTTAAAACTGACTTTTTATGGCCTTTTTTTCCCTGCATGCTGTATGTATGATGCCGTCTGATTGGCTAAGCCTGACCCTTTATGAGTGGGGACTTTTACTCTCATTGTAGCAATGTATATTTTTTTGATATTTTCTATTTTTTGTCCTTAGACCCAATTTTTTTTATGAAAAAACTCCTAATTTTATTTTTATTTTGTCCTCCGACAGTCAAAACTGGACAAAAAAATCTGTAAGCAAGGTAATTTAAAAACTGTGGCCTGACTTGTGCTCGCTAAATTTAATGTATGCTAAAATCGCCTGGGTCTAATTTTGTGAAATATTAGGACACCAACTTAACCCTTTCAGCGCTGGGACCGTCTTTATATGTCAATTCTGACAAATAAAAACAGTCTTCGCATGGGAAGAATTAAAGTATTTATAGTGGCCGTAGACCCATAAAATTGGTATTCAAATGAAGCAGAAACAGCTAAAGTTAGAACTAAGTCACTTTTGATTTCAAATTGAAATAAACCCTTTGGTCTCCATGATTTTTGCAAAAATATTCAGTGTTTGAGGGTTAATGGAGTGTACAGTAAGCAAATACTGCCATTTGGCTTTGCACGGCAGAACTCATGCATGTATATGTAAAGCCCGACCCCACTTTGTAACATGGTACACAGGTTTTATTAAAGAAACAAGAGGCCCAGGGGCCTTGACGTTTGTCAACAGCATTGCAAAAAATCAGCTATAAATGTGTCAGGGAATGTATATCTATACTCTAAGATGCATTATCATGAAAAGATGTATATCCTTTATATCGATCATTGGCATTTATATTATTATGTTCGGTTCCCATAATACATTTTGCTGATTTTACACACGTTCTGAAGTACTGCACCTAATGAAATATGCTTGACAAAGAATCATTTCACAGGACTACAATGTTAATATTACAAAAGTGCAATTATTACTTCTTCTGGGACTTTTATAATGCCCCAGTTAGCCAGAAATTTTCACGAAATCTTTAATTTTCAATTTTAATTCTTCTGTCTAAAATAGGCCTAACAAAGTTGTAAATTATCAGCTTTTAATGTTTCTTACTCAGCCATGAAATATACAGTAGCCCTAATTCATCATTATCACATGTGGACGTAATGCACTTTCACTGCACCCTCTTACGTGATGCCAATTATGGAAATCACAATACATGTGGACAGTAGACCTAAGGATAAAGACCCATGAAGGCTTTCTCAACTCACACGATCTTTGCTGAAATGTTGCTGTAATGTTGTCAGGCCAACGTTGAGTCAGGTGTTAGTTGGCTGTATCAAATGCTATGAAATGAAATAAATGGGGTTCTACACCACATTTGTACACATATAGGCTAAACTGGATAAGGAGAACCTGAGGATGGTGAGATGAATGAGGTGTCACTGCCCTCCAGACACAGGATTCGAAATTGAGCCCTGTTTGTCTACGGCCGAGCACACTAACTCTCGGTCACGGAGGCTGCCCACAATATTCAATATTTACAATTGAACAGGGAGGAAACATTGTGTTTCTTTGAAACTTGAATGCCAGAGCAGGAGACGAATCCGCGATCTCTGACTTTCCTAGCAGGCACCAGGACGCCCCCCCCCCCCGGCCCTTCGGTATTGTTATTACATATATACAAACACATTACCTGTGGATTTAATATTGGTTCACCGTCAGGGGTGCTGCCCAACATTTTTCATATTTTATTCTGCACAACATATTAAATGTGCATAATATATATTGGTCATGTCATTGCTATCCCTTACCTGTTATAATTGACAGGTATGTTTTTACTCTGGTTCTGCCATAATAGTGTTCCCTGTTCCACTTTGATTTTCATTTATTGAAAAAATGAAAAATATATATTTTAAAGTTTTATAATCCACATGCACGGCTGGTCCTCGTCTTCATCATTGGCAGTTGGCCAGTAATTGGTAGAAAAAAATCAACGAATGGGAAAGCGTGAATTCAACTATGATGCTGTGTCATTAAAAAAACACTATTGGCCCAGCTGCTTTATAGACACTTTATAGCCCTACATATTATTACTTCGATGCATGTTTTTAATATACATATATCCACTTCTAAAGTATGCATACTTTTAGGTGCATCCCAGCAAATACGATACGGCGAACAGTGGATCAACACTCAAAGGTTTCGAATTTCAGAAGTTTAGCCAGACCAAATATAGAGTTAACTCTATGGCAAGACACGTGTGATTGTACTCCAGCGGTATTGCCTCATTGTAGTAGTCAACGCGATGCGTACAAAGCATAATCTCATAATATATTACACTGGCTATATATACGCTATACTTTCCACAGAAGCTACATCGACTTAATGTTAGTTTAATGTTGGGCCAGCAGTGCAGACGGTGGACTAGCATTAAACCAGGGATAACTGGATATTTAGTTTATTGTTGTGCCGCCCTCTACATCGTTTACCCAGCATTAAAGGAACATCATTTATTAATAATATTACTATTTGTAAATTCAATTCAAAATAAAGTTATGGCTTTGGTACCACACATTTTAGTAACTTCTAATTAGATCCCTATTAGCGTGATATTTAGGCCTTTATTGCAATGTGATGTTGAATATCAGCTTCCATCGATAGGGTCCATAATACAAGAACATAAATTAGGCCTACTATTTGTGTATTTAGCATAGACTTAGGTTAAAATTTACGTTCAGTTTAACTTGAATATAGCCCAAACATAGGGACGCAGCCGGTTAATATACGGCAATATAAATAGTTAAAATTATATGTATAAGATTGGTACTATTACATATTCAGTGCCCGATTTATAAATTGGAAAAAGGGGGCCAAGGGGCCCATGATATTTTTCCGAGGGGGGGGGGCATTGGCCTTAGACGATGGGGCATGTGACCCATTATTATTTCAAAAGGGGGGCATTTTCCCAACAACAAATAAAACACTTAAGGGTCATTCATATCACCTCATATTCCATATTAAACGTTAATCATGTGTTCATGCTGATAGAAATATCAAAGATTCATATTGGCGGTTATGCTATTATTAAAACCGGGAGAAGAAAAAATGGTTTAACATTCAGCGTTTGCAAGTAGGCCCAATCGACTTCACGTCACCACACACTCACATGAGTTAATATCACTTGTGTCAATCAATTACGTCAACAATATAGAGTGTTATTGGAGTCGATCACATAGCTTGAGTGCTACTCAGTGTCTTCCGCGGGTGCTGTCGCATCTCTTTTTGGGGCAGTGTCATCAACTTCATCTGTTATTGCCCCTAGGCCTACACCTATTCACCTTAAGCCGCTGAGCGCGACTGTAGTCGCTTTAATCCGTTTTATTAGCCATTTAAACATCAAGATTTGTAAATTGCTTAGTCTTAAATTACAAATTAATCAAATAGGAGTTGTTTTCTCTCACTTAAAGTTGTGGGTCAAGGTAGTGAGACACAACTCCAAGTGCGTGAAAATTTAAATTATTTAATTCAGCGGTTTAAGGGTTAATATATTATTATTATTAGTCGCAATGAACAAATTTTCTACAATATTTGCTGTACAAAATAAATTTGTAGGCCTATTATTATTCGTCATACATGTATATTGGTCCATTTTTTAAAAAAATTTTGCTTTTGATTTTAATGGCACATATAGTCTAAGTCTATATAGACATCTACACCGCGTTCAAGGTAGAGATTTCCCTTTGAAAATACATTGATAAATGCGTATACAACAGGTGTGGTGAAGTTGTGGCGAGGTTACTTAGCCCCATGTGGCGAGGTTACCAAAGCTGTGGCGAGGTTACTCAGCCTTCTGTGGCGAGGTTACCAAATCTGTGGCGAGATTACCTGTGGCGAGGTTACCTTGTGGCGAGGTTACAGTCAGGTTACAGGTGACAGTCCAATATTTCGCTGGAATCAGCAACATTTCAACTACATTTTGGTTTCAGTAGCTCGTTTTCTGCCATATTTCATTTAAATTGTATTGGTAAGCATATAGGCCTATGTTTTGGATCATGGGATGCAGAACCTTGACTCTGTTCTAACAACGCTGAATACTAATACTGAAATTAATACAGCGATACACAGCTCACAATTTGACAGTGTGCGCCGTAATGGGCATTTATTGGCGGCACTACCATGTAAAAAATAAGAAATACGGGAATTTCGTCTCTATATCTAGCCTAACTGGTAAATGCACAGCACAAATTTTTTTTTTAAATTTGCAGTTCTATTCTATGGACATGTTTACATTATATGGTCATATTAATAAGCCAAAATAGAATCACTGATTTTTTTATGATTTTAGACTGAGCCAGTCCCTTTAATTCAGCAGGCAGGGCCTTATCTTCAAAAATCCTATGGCCCACTAAAATTAACTTGTTGCGTCAAAAACAAAGATATTGCTCAAAGTGTGGCGCAGCGATAGAATGATGTTGGGCCAGTTTTATTTTTTGTAGGAATCCCACAATAAGGCCTACTCTTTATAAGTTAGGCACTGGGTATTCTTTACATCAGGCGCCAGAAACACCAGATAACACGATACATTGGCCCAATGCTGATGTAATGCTGGGCCACTGTCTGTGACGCTTGGCCAATATTATTCCAATCAAAACCCTTTACGGTCTAATCACTATATTTAATCATGAACATACATTTTATCTGAACACTTCTTAAAGACGAAAGTAGGCCTACCTAACCTAGTGACCCAAACGTTATATTGGACATATTCACAAGGACTGGTGTACATACATAAATGTCAACCGTTTCTCACACACAGCACCCCTATTTCCCCTAAATAGGACACAAACTCAGGAGAAATAAACTTAATAAATAACAAGACTACATAAGTCCAGGAGCTCCCGCTCCGAATTAGAATTTGATTTAAGCAATTTTGTGTAGGGTTATTAATGTAGTCCTAGTCTAGGTCAAAAATCAAGACGCAAGACAACTAGGTCTAAGAAGCGCAGTCTAAGAGTAAGATAAGAACTAGACAGTCTGTCAGAGATTGCAAACCTCCATTGAAATTAATGATCCTAATCAGTATCTCAGTAATGGTCTACCTATTTAGCACGATTTACCCGATATCAGGCCAATCGAGTTAACTAATAGCTGATTTACGGTCATTTTGAATTCGATATAAATTAGTTAAAAACTTAGGGTGCATCCTCCCCCGAAACCTCAAATTTTGTTTTATAGTACACAGTTTGCAAAATATTGGGCATGTGAAAGTAAATAATGGCCGATAGGATGCCATTTTGAATTTGATCGAGTCAGAATTTTTCAAGATGCATCCTCAGCTGAAATCTCACATTTCATTCTATAGTAATGGTCTAGCTATCTAGCACGGTTTACCAAATATCGGCCATGTGAAAGTGAATAATGGCCGATAGGAGGCCATTTTGAATTTGATCAAGTCAAAATTTTTCAAGATGCATCCTCATCTGAAATCTCACATTCCGTTTTACAGTAATGGTCTAGCCATCTAGCACGGTTGACCAAATAACGGCCATGTGAAAGTTAATAATGGCCAATAAGCGGCCATTTTGAATTTTATTGAGTCGAATTTTTTCAAGATGCATCCTCTCCTGAAATCACACATTTTGTTTTATAGTAATGGTCTAGCCATCTAGCACGGTTTACCAAAAAACGGCCATGTGAAAGTGAATAATGGCCGATTGGCGGCCATTTTGAACTTGGACAAGTTGAATTTTTTCAAAATGCATCCTCTCCTGAAGCCTTACAATTTGTTTTATAGTAATGGTGTAGATATCTTGAGCGGTTTTCATGATATTCCACAATATCAGGCCTGTCGAGGTGAATAATGGCCGATAGGCGGCCATTTTGAATTTTATCAACTTGAAATTTTTCAAGATGCATCCTCTCCTGAAACCTCACAATTTATTTGATATTAATGGTGTAGCTATCTTGAGCGGTTTTCATGATATTCCGCAATATCAGGCCTGTCGAGGTGAATAATGGCCCATAGGCGGCCATTTTTAATTTTATCGACTTGAAATTTTTCAAGATGCATCCTCTCCTGAAACAATTTGTCTTAGAGTAATGGTGTAGCTATCTTGAGCGGTTTTCATGATATTCCGCAAAATCTTTCAGTCGGATTTACCGATGTTATAAATTAGGTCAAAGTGCTGGGTCAACTTCAAGGTCAAGGTCCAAAAACCTGAAAAGGCACAACTAGGGACCTTAGAGAACATGTATGTGCAATATGACTGTCATCGGCCCAGTACTTTTCGAGATCTGCTCCGGAAACGAAGTGCGCGTCAAAACGTCTAAATAGGTCATAGTTCTGAACCAGAAGTAGGTCAAAGTTCAAATACCCCAAAAGGCACAACTAGACCCCCTAGGGGTAATGTGTGTAAAATTTGAAGACAATCGGACAAGTACTTTCAGAGATATGCTCCGGAAACAAATTTTTTACTCACGGCCCAACAGCCCAACGCCGTAACATCATCATTTTCTCCTCTGCGACCTTGCGTATTGAATTCAGATTAAAAATATTTTAACCTGTTCATTATCCACCTGGAAGTAACCCACATACCAAAAATTGTTATCCTAGCTTATTTTCTTACAAAGTTATAGGCAAAAGAAGAGGCAAAAAAAAACGGAGGTAAAATCCATAGCTCCCTCCGTCTCACCTACGGTGACGGCGGGAGCTAAAAATGTATAGTTCACCATACTTTGTCCCATTTTCATGTCAGATGGTCGTAATGAAAGGGTTAACTTACCACATGATCGGGCATTGCAATAAATTAAATTATTCGGTCATTTTTCACACCAGAAGTGTATAAATTATATCAATGTGCAATGCCTTTTACCGCCGAGTCCAAAAATCGAATTTTAATAATACAAAATTTGCAATTTTTAGAGATAAATATCTTAGCCAAGCCCTAATTGTTATATTGCGTAACATAACACGGTTGTGTCAAGTGAGGCAGAGAGGGGTGGGGGAAGGTGGCTAGCCCTCCCGCGACAGACTGCTGGCATTCATGAACACCTACCCAGCTATTACGAGGCATTTACCCAATGTTGTTTTAATGTTGTGCCGACGTCAAAGACGGCAGGCCAGCATTAGAACAACATTGGGTCAATGCCTCGTGTCTGCTGGGTTGCGGTCACAGCTGATCAGCAAACTCGAGTCATTGACACAATGTTAGCCTGATAGTGGCCCACCGTTTACAACACTGGGCCGGCATTAGCCCAGCATTGGCATACCAGTATATAGGCCTTAACAAGATAAAACGTTCACCCAATGCAAGCTTACTGCTGGCCATCATCTACGACCATGGCTCAGCTGTAAAACAGCATTGGCTAAAGGTCTCATTTTAGCAGGGAACACCGGCAACTCAATACCCTGACACAATGTTGGTTCAATGTTGGAAGAGTGTCATAGATGATGGCACAACATTTAACCAGCATTGGGTCAGTGCAAGGCAAAAGGAGGCAGAGACATCAGCAGAAAGGAAGTATATACTTGATTTACAAGTGAACAAATACGACCTTTTGGCAGCGCTATGGCAGGAAGAGACGGGATGCCAGTTAAAAAGCAGTAAATGCCTAGTATACCAGGAGGCAGATATTGCCTTCTGACATTGCACAGACAGAACAGATAGTAACGGAAGTTAACGACAGACGTTTGTGTGGAAAACCAGCTTAAAAGTTTGTCGAGTCGACAAACTAGAAAATTAAAATATAATAGCATAGGCATGTGAAAACGTAGCTTCTAGCCCCTTTGAAGAAGTTTTACAACAAGTCAAGTGATGTGATGTTGCGCTGAAAAATCAACATTGTCCAGTTCAGGCTGTTGTCTTGGAAAAAAATGTGTTTTTATCGCCCAAAATTTTTTTTAATCATTTCACAGCTCCTGCAAATAATGAGTGTATATTAGATGTATTGACATGAGGTTAGGAAGTTTTTGTTCAAACTGATTATTATAGGATAGATTGAAAATTGGTCAGACACAAACTTTAACCAGCACTATAAAGCATGTGTATTTTACAGAAGTAGGCCTACACTGACCTCTAATCCTAGTCCTAGGTTAATGAATGAGTTTAATTACATATTACTGATTAGACATTCCTCATTACGATGTCATGACATAAGTAATTAAAATATTGCGTATTATATTTTGTTATATTTTATTTATTTTCAAATAATTATTTTGAAGTTTGTGAATCTCAGCCATTGACATCAGGATTTTTTAAACTAGACAACAGAGCAGGTAAACTGTGATTTTTGTCTGCCCTGGTGACTTTTACCTGGATCTGGAAGTGGTATGTAGGGCTTAAACTATGAAAACTTCACTCTACCACCCGGTGTGGCCGATGTGGACAGTTCATCCGACCTGGGCTTTTTTAACCTGCCTCAGGCGGTCGGTTGGACGTTAATGTCAATGTTTGGAATCTGGATCTTTACTGACCGCAATAGCGCCCTACTTTGAACTTTGAATTGGTTACTCCAGCAGCACCTCCAATGTGGAGTATCAGGGTGGAGGGAGGGGAAAAGAGGCTGGCAGACTTAGTCAACCAGCTGACTCTTGAACACTGCCACAGTTTTCGAATCTATGGCAGCGGCCGGGAGATTAAACAGTCATTGATAGGAATTTCGACTAGCTCTTTTACAATTTTGCACATACATCTATGATTTAAAAGTCTAGAATTTTTAGTCTTGTTTGCTTCAATTCAAGGCAGTCTTCACAGACGTCACAGTGACATCAAATTCAATGAAGCAGCAACTAGAGGAGTGCCTAGTACCATCTTTAAAAAGCTGCCCGAAATGCCAGGGTTCAAATGATCCTCCTCGACTAGTTAGCAAACGCCACCCTCCACAACGTGTTATGGGTTAAAAAACATTCGATATGTGAACTGTAAGATGGAGTTCCGTCGGCGGCACGCGATCGATTAAACTCCTATTAACGCCCTCAAATACATTTTAATCGGGTTTACTTAGACGGGGCACCTGGATGTTGTTAATAGACTCTAGAAATTAAAACAAAATGACCACTGTTTATATTGTTCATACCAGCTCGATTCGAATTTTCAATTGTTTATATTTTCCTAATGCGACCTTTAAAACTTATTAAAAGTGGCGGACAGACACCACTAAACAGTCAGATGAGCAAACATCATACTGGTGCCTCACGTGTTTTTTCGACAATAGGCAGCTGGTCAGCCAGGCTGGGACCAACGACCAGTGTTTCATCTAGCCATTTCTAACATGGCGCAGCCCCATGTTGCCTTTTGTGAGCGCCATGTTGCCCTTCATGTGCGCCATGTTGCCCTTCAGGTGCGCTATGTTGCCCTTCTAATATTCAGACAGTGAAGTGCCTCATTGAACTATTGTTACGTCATATTTAATCCACCCAGGCCATTGTCACAGTGGTAAACACCCCAATCACTGATGTCTTGCGCTCCCACCTATGACACAATATCTGATAACGGCTTGTGTACATAGTGGTAATAACTGGCGATGTCTACATACTTAACTGATTCTGTTTGTACATTTAATTGGGGAGGGTGGGTGTAGGAAATGCCCAACCGGGTGAACTGGGTGCCCGGCGGGCATGATAAGGTGGTGCCCCCAATGATCGGTGGCGCCATGCCCCTTCTGAATCCTAGATGAAACACTGAACAACCTCGTCAGCTAGGGTTTACCTAACTTAGTGATCATTTATGCATCCACTCACTGACTCAGCTGATTTTGAAACATTTCATCAGTTATTTATCATGTGAGAGCATTTTTAAAACACCTCCATAGACCCCCCTACCTCCCGAAAAATATTTCAGCCATTTCAACCATTCGTGATGTGAGTATCTTAGTCGTTTCAGATACATGCTGTGTTCTAACCCGGAACATAGTGGATGGCGAGATCCTACTAGCTATCATCGACATCCTGCAGGCGTGAAGAGCCTCTGCACATCTAGGTAGATTCAATAAATTTTAAAATTGTCCAATAAAATTATGCTGAGCCTTTTTTCGTAACTGCCGACATGCTAAAAGAAATATTTGGCCACATTCCACAGTTTTCACTGAGCAAGAAAAATGCTGTGCTAGATCAAAATCTGAGCTAAATTATAAAAACAACAGGGATCGACACTAACACTGGCCCGTCGGCCCGAGGCCAGTAAAAATCACTAAGGGCCAGCAAATCACCTGAGATACTGGCCCTGGGGGCAACGAAAAAATTACACTCCCCTTGATACTGTGTACACAAAGGACTAGAACGATAAGGCTAAGGGCCAGTAATTATCTGAAGTTTAAATACTGGCCCTTTGGGCTACTACCTAAGATTAGTTAGTGTCGATCCTTGAAAACAACGTCCAAAAGATGGCACCTCAATGTGGCCAACGGTTATGGGGGTAACAGAATCCAAAACATCACCCAGACACTTGAACTTTTTTAGGCAGCTGAAGAAAACTACTAAGGTGTTGCCGCTGCTGAGAGTTTTGTTTTCAGATACACCAGGGCACCCAACGAGTGCTCCGCAATACAGAAACAGTAGCAAATACACCATATACGCACATAACAATCAGAAATTTGGGCATAGCCTCCGGCCTCCGTTTTTGTTTTTTTTTCAACGAAGGGTCGAGGAAGAACATAACTTTTGATGGATTCTCATCTTTATAGCCATGAAACTTCCATTTTTACCCTTGGTGCGCCCCATGATGAAGTGTAGAGTAGGCAAACAAAACTTCACCGAGGTTTTACCCTGGGTAACTTCCTCATAGGGCAGCGGACATAGTCTATTTTCATTATTTGCATTTTTTTACAAAAATTAAAAAAAATGGCACCTGCGTAAAAAAAAAATCAGAAGGGGCCACAGCATGCCTGTTCCATTTACCTATTCAAGCATTTGTTGCAGCTATCATGAAATTAAAGGCGAGAGCTGACATTACTTTTCGTAATTGCGAGAAATCTAATGATGGGAACCCCCTGAACAGGTGATAAAAGTGCCATTCAAAACAAATAAGTCTTTTTAAGTTTTAATTCTGCGGAGACTACGATGATGCCTTTAGCTGTTTAACTTTAGGCTTAATTTCTACTAGGTGAGCAAAAAGAACAAACAAACAAAGAAAAATATGTTTTTTTCTGCAGTGTATCACAAATTCACATAAATCCTGAAAAAACACGAAAAAACCACCAAAATGACGTCTTCGGACGTACCTTAGTCCTAGGCTAGCACAGAGACTGAGTCCGAGCTGATTCGGAATCAGTCGCATGGCCGCGGGCGATAATACAATGAATTCACACATTTACTCATACTAAGCCCAGTCATGGCTGGTAATCAATAGTAAAACGTCTAGCGTTAAATTATATTGAAAATGTTACATTTTTTTACCCATTACTCTCATTTTTTGATTTTTTAACTATAGGTTCTTCCATTATTGACATGGAATAACTTGCAAGGTATTTTCTTCAAATCTCCCCCACTTTCCAGTTTAATCAATAAAAAAATCAGCTAGAATACGACATGTCAAACCACAGAAAATATACTTTTATGTATGTTCTGTGTGAGAAACCCCTCGAAACCCGGCTAGCATCACCCGCCACACATGTAGGCCTACAGATGTCGCTCAGGTAAAACCCCGCTCAGCATCTGGTAACAGGGCCCAGTTGCATAGAGCAGGATCACGCCATGGATCAGATCAAAGTTGAGCTGATCCTTGATTTGATCCATTTTCCGTTGCATAAAGCAGGATCAAAGTTGAGCTGATCCCAAAATTTGTATTTCGGATCAACTTTGATCTGATCTACAATTTCGGGTGTGACCATACCCCGAAAAAGACCGAAAAAGACTAGAAACCCCGAAAAAGACCTGAAAAAGACCGAAAAAGACTTTATTTTCAACCGAATTCTGTTTATATGTTAATATAATCTTATTTTATATATTAGTATGTGTCCCAAACATGTATTTGCAAGTTTATTTTATGTAAATGATCGTAATACAGCCTACAGTAGCCTAGTTTGTAGTGTTCCGGTTTTACTGTCATTTGGCACTAATGCGCCACCTGGTGAACTTTATATCTCTACTAGGCCTCTCAGCAATCACGATACATGAATACACCCATTGTTGGTTTAAGGTTGGGCCAACATTGAACCAACATTGAACGAGCATTGGGTGTATGTCTCGTGTTTGCTGGGCTACTTGTAGGTTAATTGAATTCACGATTATTGTAGGCCCTATTTATTTCGTGATTGGTCATAAATTGTATGTGTAGATCTATTATAAATCAAGTACTAAAGCAAACACAAATATCAGATATTATACCTTTATTCTTACACTCAGTTATTGGTAGCAACATTGTAGCATGCATAAACAATTGGATGAACAATACTTTTTAAAAGGTAGGCTTATTCAAGTTTGAATCTTGGTGACAGTGCATATGGGCCTCTAATATATGATACATATTATGATTTTATACAGATTAGGCCTAATTATTGTTTATGTAATATATAAGATACATTTCTAACGTTATTAGCAGTTATATGCATCTACTATAAAAAATAAATTAAATCAATGTTTCACATAGCGTCAATGTCTGGCATTTATGGGCACTGTACTGTCCCCGGGGTACTGTCAGTAAGTGTTTCGTAAATTATCCTATTTACTTTAGCTATCTTATTCCGAATAATTACTAATATAAAATATTTCGTGGTAATAATTAAACACATATGCGCTCATATAAATGTGTTCTTTTTAGAAGGCCTACCAGCAAAAACGGGACAGTGAACCAATGTCTTTTAAATGTTAGGCCTGCGCGGAAGACGCCGGAACAACATCGGCCACCATTGGTTCAATGTCGCAGACTGGGCGGTCTAGGTTCGCACATGAACAACTCAACACCTGTCACACATGGACCTAGCTCTTTGTTTAAGTGATTTTATAATTTAGATGTATTACGGCGCTTGTAGACGTTTGCAGTTTTAATAAACCTGTCGTTTATATATATTTCAGTGTATTTATATTATAATCTCTCACGGCAACACTTAATATAATTACATATAACATTTGATCCGGCCCACGTACAGTCACGGTATTTATTACGCCAGCCAGATCTATAAACAATGCAACTATTAGTAGTAGGCCAGCTAGGTTACGGTTTATTTCATGTATTCTGCCATCAAAATACGCCGGATACATACTTAGGCATAAACAGTAATATCAAATGGGATATAGTATCATATAATATAAAATTCGGTTGAAAATAAAGTCTTTTTCGGTCTTTTTCTGGACTTTTTCGGGGTTTCTTGTCTTTTTCGATCTTTTTCGGGGTATGGACGCACCGTACAATTTCGATCCAGTTGGCAGTTGCTGTTGCATAAAAGAGGATCACGGATCAACTGATCCCAAAAACGGTATCAAAGTTGATCCACCTATGGAGGTGGTTTAACTTTTGATCCCACTTTCTAATTGTTTGTTATTTTGCATATTTTACTCACATAAGTGTTCAGGATTGTGTTAATGTTATCTCTATCTGGGAAGACGCCAACATTATATATATTAACGCAGGAATGAGCCATTATTAGTTTAGGGAACATATGAAAGTCAGTCAAACTCCTGAATCGACAAACTGACAAAGAGTATATGATAGCCTAGCCTACAACTTAGTAGACTCTAACCCACATTACAACCAACCTTGACCTTTATGACATACATGATTCGAGGACATAGATAGTCCCAGAACACGTAGAATGATAGACCTAGGCCTATAATTCATTGGTCCTAAAAATTATTTTCAGAACTAAAAATTAGGCTAGACTACATAAATCATAGGCCTAACTATGTGTAGGCCTAGGCTAGGTCTAGAAACTAGGCCTGACGTTATAGTCAGTATAGTTTTAAATCTATAGCCTAGCTAGGGGCTGATCAAAATCTGACATAAAAAATACAGAAAGAAAATGATCGAAATCCCACTGCGGCATAGTTTCCTATAATAGATATATAGGCTATATACATTTGATAAAGACTATTGTTACTGTATGTGTAGCTTATCCCTAGGATATATGTGTGTATGGGGGGGGGGGTGTCTAGAATATAGGCATATATTATATTGTCTGTAAATAACTAGGCCATAGTAGGCCTATCCCTGCAAACAATGTACGTAATATAACGTTCGTTAAGGTCCTATTTTCGTCATTCATGGATGAAGGTAACGAGGACGTGCTAAGGACGTAGTCATATTAACCCTAACGTCCCCAGAACGCCCTAATAACGTTACATTTATGCTTTACGTCCTAAGGACGTAAATGGGAGTTCACAGAGTTACGTCCTAAGTACGAATGCTGTACGTTGTGGGGACGTTATTACAACGTGAAATTGTTTGCAGGGATAGGAGTATAGTCCTTTTAAAGTAGTAGACTAGGCCTAATTTATCTTATAGATATAGGCCTGAAAAATAGTCAGTCTATAGCCTATTAGGCCTAACATTAGTCTATAATCCAGATTGGATGTAGTCTATTTTTATATATTTTATAAGTGAGGCTCCATAGGATGTTGAAAAAAACGGATCAAAATGTGGATCATTTGATCCTCGGCTCAAACCCCTTTATGCAACACCTAAAATTTACAGGATGATCTTATCTCATATTTGATCCAGAATGGCTTAAATAACAGGATCTCTTGAGCCTGTTTTATGCAACTGGGCCCAGGATTAAACATTATTACATTTGAGTAGATACACATAATTATTTAGAATAGGGCCAACATATTTAGAATAGGGCCTATCATGCATCGTTATTGGTGATGCTAAATGACAATGAAAAAGCATATAGGCTATAGGCCTATAGGCCTACATATACATGGTAAATGCAACACAAAATGAAAAAAACGTTCTTACTTATAGACATGTTGAGATTACAGACATGATAAAGTAGCCAATATAAAAATGATGATTTTGGCCTGATTGTGTCTCTTTATTAAAGCGACTCAGTTTGATGACATCAATTTTCTTTTTTAATTTTGTAATGAAGTAGTGTATCCCACAGATAATTATTTCATTTTTTTTTTAGATTTTTTCAGATTTTTAAAAATGAATAACCCAAACATTGAGGGTATTAATATACCTTGTTTTCAGTTGTTTAAACTTGTTTTTTTTCGGCATCAGTAGGATATAGCTTCATATAAAGTATTTTTTTTAAATTGAAGATTTTCATCCCAAGGGCCCAGTTGCATAAAACAGGCTCAAGTGATCCTGTTATAAGGCCATTCTGGATCAAATATGATTTCTAATTATTGACAACCATGTCAAAAATAACAAATACGGGAAGTTCGTCTCTATATCTAGCCTAACTGGTGAATGCGCAACAGAATTTTTTCTAAACTTTTGCAGTTCTAGTCTATGAACATGCTTAGGCCTACTTCATATGGTCATATTAAGAAGCCAAAATAAAATCACCGATTTTTTGATGATTTTAGACTGGGCCAGTCCCTTTAAGCTTTAGCGTGGACCCTGTCATCCAAGCCGACACACCCTTGATGTTTATTTTTCAAATAAGAAGAAAACCAAATTTGAGCCAAAACCAAGGGCGGATCCAGGGGGCAGCCGCCACCCCTACCCCTTCGTAGGCCCCATACAAAGCCGTATGAGATCACCCCCACAAAGACCTGCTTTCCGTCACTGCAAACAAAATAATCTCCGGAAAACTCGCCATATATGTACGCCACCTTAAATCGACACCACCCACTACACTATCCACTAGCGTTTCTAATACGCATTTACCGCCAATATGGATAAAACCAAAAATTGGGGTAATTTTACATAAAATTAGTGTCCCCAGGACTTAAAAGGTCCGCATTTTGAATTAAATATAAACATATTAAAAATAAATGTTTCAACTTCACGTTTAGGCATGCTTACTTAATAATGTTTAGATTATTTGTCAAAAAAAATACATATATATGGTTTTATAAGAGCTCTATGTCATGGAAACGTGGAAAATGGCATGTCCCCAGAGAAAATTCGACTATTTGAAACTTCACTGTATGATACAAATACACAATATAATTCGAATAATTACATTTCCTGGCTAGACATTGTTCACTTAAACTAATCAATGAACAAAATTCGACTTAAAATTGATATTGATACATATAATTTTAATGTCCCCACATTTGCACTCTACTCCGTTACCATCATTGTTGCATGCCCCATCAAGTGAATAATCATGAACTAAAATTATATCAAGTGTAGTTTGACACACTGAAGGGCCAAATACGAGTTTTTCACCTTGAAAGAATTAATATAGTTGAGTGACAAGTTATTCGAAACAGGTATTACCAAAACGTTAGAAAATATGCTTTTGTTTTTACTACTCCGTTCCTACTATTGTTGGTCTAAAAACGAGTTGGTTTTATGCTTGCATGCCTGGAACAGTTGCTATGGGGACTATCTTCACCCGTATGATATATCTTTGAATTATTGCCTATTATATTTTCATTAATCCTAAGAATACTTTTAATTTTACTACTCTGTTCCACTCTACTCCGTTACCAAGAAAAGGGAACGGAGTAGTGAATTGACAAATTTTATGGGTTTTACAGTCATAATGATTGATGATATAGTCTTTTAAAACATGGCTTGTTGTCCCCATATTAATAGAGCATCCATTTATGATCGATGTTACAATAAGAGAATATACAGTTTATATTTATGTCGGACCAAACATTTGGTAACGGAGTTGAGTATTTTTTAGATTAGCAACGGAGTTGAAATAAGAAAAAATGTTCATCCTGTCGAATTTTGCTAAATTTTTAGCAGTTTTGTAATACGATTCTTTAGTATTATGCTTCAATAAGGATATCACTTTTAAAAATGTGATGTCAAGCTAAACAAAGTAACATAGATTTTGAACTGGTTTGGATTTGGTAACGGAGTAGTGAGTGGAATGTTGTAACTTTTTAAAAATGACGTTTTTGAAGCGAAAAAAAAAATTTTAGCGCAGCCAGTGACTTTTTTATGCTCTATTGGGATAAGGGCACCAGACCTATCAAGTGGTTTTCTTCCTCTTTGATGGTCACCTCACAGCCATTTTTGATGCTACAAAATTACCCCAATTTTTGGTTTTACCCATATATTATATGCATACAAATGGCCAGGTGCTCACAGGCTTCACAATGTCGCCGCACTGTACGTAAAGCCGCTTATGAAGGAAACATCACTGAGCTCAATATTATATGCAATATTTTTGGGACGATGTAGGCCTACGCTATACGTATTGTCCTAATTTATACATCAGCGGTTATACATATAAGCAAAGAGCCTATATGATAAGAGCGGACACTTCAACGTTTTCGCTGTAACACACGGCTCAGTAGCGCCACCTCTGTGTCAGCGAGCATAGCATGTAGAGCAGAGTATACCACAACACTGTGTTGCCTATAGAACACGTCATTGAGGCATTGATCAAGTGTCAATTTAACGTTGGTTTACCATCTACAATGCTGGCCCAACTTTAAACCAACATTGGCCTAATGTCGACTCTTTGCTGGGATTTACACATTCCACACTAACTATCTCAATGTTGTCACATACCTCTAATGTGATTTATGATCATGATAACAGCCCCTTTGATATTGCACTGTGACCTGACCACTCTCCTTGGTGTTGAAGGAAGAAAACCAGTTTAAGGGAACAAGTTCACAGCAAACACAATACAAAAACTAAACATCGGTTTAATGTTGGCCTATTGCCTACGACGCTGACCCAACATTCGGTCAACGTCCTATGTTAGTTTTTGTAGGGATATTTGATTTTCTGGTGAATCTAAACCTACAGGCAAATCCAGTTGGGGGGGGGGCTGGGGGTCGCCACTGTGCGCATCTCTTTTAACCCCCCCCCCCCCCTCCCGGAAAAAAAACAAGTTTGTCATCAAGCATTTTCTTAACCTTTTCCATGCCTTTCCCGGACCGGGTTCGGGAATTTTAATACTGACTACAATGCCAATCCCGGACCATGTCCGGGCTAGTCTACAGTTGATTGGTAAGGTACCCCTGCATGCTGAACAGTCGCCAAGTGAGGTTCGAGGCATCCAGCGTGCATCAAAACAGTATGGGCGTATACCACAGTGCCATCTGGTGACTGTTTGGCGGGTACCAACCGCTAAGTACCCTCTGGTTATGCCGTGTATGGGTGTTCCGGTGGTGTGATTCACAAAAAAGTGGCGGTGTTGATGTTTTGGCGTGATTTAAAACAGTTGGCCTGTATCTGTATGCTCATTAATAGGAGTATCCCACCGATGACAATCACCAGATCACAATGCCATTAAAAACTAGTCGAGCAACAGCTCAACAGTTCAACAGTGTACAATGCACTCTTATTTATATCTATGTCGATTCATCCACTCTCTGCAGCAAACACAAGACGTTCAGTAGCGTATCCAGAAATAAATTAAAGGGGGTGCTCAGATTTCAAAGAAATCATTCAACAGCAGGGACCTATAGGGGTATGCCTCCGCAAAATTTTGAAAAAAATTAACATCAAATAGTGCGATTTTGTGATATCTTTGCTGTAAAACGAAGATATGAGATACTGGCTGAAATGTCAGTTTTAACTTAATGACAGATTAACCCATTCTGACCTCAGAGATTATATCTCTGATACCACATGCTTATTTCGCCGTATGCGCGCATGGCGATTGACCAGATTTATCAGCCGTTAGTGAGCGTTACCACGTGGTTTTATAACCATTCCTATAACCACAGAACTATTTTGGTGTTCACTTCGACTCATTACTTATCCTTTTTTCTATATTTAATTTGATCTTAGAGTTTGCTACAGGTAAGGGCTATTTATTCTGTTTAGTAGTGGATAAATTGAACCAGCACAATTCGGATGTCATTCAGTAATTTATATTTGCCAGTGTTTTGAAGCCGATTGTAAATTCTGTCAGAAAAACGTAAACATGGACCTTCTCACAGCAGCGCGTAGGCAGAAAAAGTAATCCATCGGATGTTTTCTATTTCTATGTGAATAGAAACTCATATGTGGCGGAGTAGTGGTGTTTTATATTTGCCATATATATTCAAGACACTCAAGCGTGTTTATAAGCCTACAGTTGTCATATCAAAAAACTGCTCAAAATGAGCAGTTTCTGTCGAAACATGGCGTGTGGTTACAGAGAGAGAGCGGGGTTGACCTGAGCGACATCTATGTGTGGAGAATGAGATTAACCTAGCCCACTCTAGTCCAACTATTTAAGCTAACACAACCACACGATGGAAAAAAACACGTAAACATGATCATTAGCTCATTTAATAGCGAGTGCGAACTACTAGGCATAATAAATGAACTGGATAAAAATAAACAGCTGTCGATCCAATGTTGCTTTAATGTTTGGCCAGCGTAGCAGACGTTGGAGCAACAATAATATTAATCAAACGTTGGGTCACCCTCATTGTGATAGTAATTATGCAACCTTGTTTGTGGAATGCCGAGTTTGCAATTATGTACGGCCTAATTAGGCAAGAATCATCTATTAAAAGTGATAACATGTCATTGAAAAAAGTTGTGGACCATTCAAATGCTTACAACGTTTACTAATGATCACTTAAAATTCCTGAAATATTTATTTTTATTTCACCCTTATTAATTTGCCACCCTCCCCTGTGGCAGAATATTTTTTAATGCAAATGTTATATTCCAGTTCATCATCAGTTAGGCCTGTATCAGATATTTGTGTTAGTATTGGTTGTAGTTCCACATTTTTAAAACAACTTTACTGCCAATTTTCCATTCTTATACTTGATTTCGTCTCTGGTGAAAAAAAACTGTTGAGCTGTGTCTGAATTATTTCGTGTCAGTGGCTATACTGGAGGTCTATATATTGCACTGCGAAAATACGAAAAATTCAAATAGGCCCTAAAATATTTCTTGAGAAATAAATTCGCCATCACCCAGGTGAAGGAATAATCTTTATCCCGTGATCCTTATTATTTTATTTTATGCAATGCCAAGTGCTTGAATGAGAGGGCAGCACGTCCAACTCTAATCTAAGCCGTTGTCCGTTTCAAGCGATCCCATAGCCTACTGTGGATTGTGCTTGTGGTGTGTTATAATTATCATAGGGTAGGATAGTCTTTGGTAATCACTATCAATATTAGCATATCTACTTTAGAACAACGTTGTTTCAAGGTATTCTATGATAGTTATTATCATGAATCTTAGCATATTTATTCTCCATAACGTTGTTTCAAGTTTCGCTCAACGTTTCAATTATTGGCCAAGACTAACTGCTATATTTTACTCTGTTTCTTTTCAAAAAAAAAAATAATAATGTTTGAAAAATATGTCTATCTCACACTAATTGAGGGTGGACAGGAGAAAGAAAACCATTCGCAACAAATTCCTACTTTTAAGTGCTCTGAATGGTCACATTTTAAAGATTTGCATTGTAAAGATTTGCTTCTGTTGCCACATAGGGGCTATATGGCTATCATTTATTTGACTTCCTTTTAAAAACATGCAAAAATGGTACATTATCATTATTATTAATTGGGTATTTTTTTGGACATGGTATTACCTTTGGTTGACGGGAACAGGTCGATACGACCTCTACAAAGCCTGTCAACCTTATTAGTGAATTAAAATTATATAATAAAATAATATGACAGTGTAATATAAAACCGACTGTTCACTGGCTATAGGTGTTGCCATACTTATCATGTAAGGCAGCATCATAAAATGGTTTTGTGTACATGCTATTTAAAAATGTACATACATAGTATAGATTATGAATTTTGCGATATATACACATAAAATAAAATAACCGACAATTGTCTGTCATCTGTTTCCCGCACCAAAACCAGAGATAAAATAGCTACACTGTGTAGAGCACAGTGTAGCTATTTTATCTCTGGTTTTGGACATTCTGGGAAGCGTAGAAACCTAAGTAAAACCTCTAAATCCTTTAGTTGTTTATCATACAAAAGGACAGACAACTAGGGTATGTGTAAAGGAAAAATAGTAAAAACTAATGACACTCTCAATTTTAACATGGGCCTACATACATCCCTAAATAAAAGTAATAACATAGTTGATTAGAGATCTTTGAAATTCAGCGTAAGGACCCACCTCGTCTGGAAACAAAGGCGACTGAAAAATCACTAAACCTAAAAATAAAACAGAAAAAAAACAAATAATAATTTTGAGGGGAACAGCCATCCATGCCATGTGGTAATACTCTAAGTCAGATCATGACAAGCGTGATTTCGTAAAGTGATGTCGGTCTGCTCCGAACAGTATCAGAGACTGTCTCCGGCCTGAATTCGAGCCAGGCAGACAACACAATGCAACATTCGCAGATTATCGTTCATAGGTCGATCACTTAAGGTGCCATTTGTGCTAGATGTATATATATATATTCAATACACTAGTATAAGTTAGGCAGGGCGGTTCGTCAGCTGCCAACACATGAGTATCGACAACGGAGCTCTCCGTCCCTAGTCATGCGTGGCTGGAGCTCAAATAGCCGTCTCACAGCCGATTCAAATTGCACAGGTAGTTTGAGACACAAAATATTCCGCTATATTCGACAATTTACACAAGCACAAGCCAAGCTCCAGGTACATCGATTATTCACATCAAATAAGTTTACCATGGTGAGATATAATTCATTCAGGTTCTTCTTAAAAATCTGCAAGCTACCAGCACCTCGGATAACAAAAGGTAAAGTGTTCCATAAGCGAGCAGTGCGATAAAAATAAGTACATTGGAACTGAAGAGTCTTGCACAGAGGTAATTTGAATAGAACACTCTGTTTTGCCCAGTTCATTGTCTAATCTGAGTCTTTAATCTGTTAATGGCGCCAATGATGCATCCCAGACACCAGCCCTTTAAATCGGAAGGGGTTTATATTTAGGTGTGGGGGGGGGGGGGACTGGAACCAACATGTCGGACACTGGTGGATTAATTGTATATAAAATTAATGGTTACCACTATGGAAAATTAAGGGGTGTGCTCGAGCACCCTGAGCACCCCCCTGGATACGCCCCTGACGTTCAACAGATGCTGGGTTAATGTTGGCTCAACCTTTGCGATGTTGGACCAACATTAATCGAACATTGGTGCAAATTATCCCGACGGCTGTGTCTGTTGCACGTCTCGTCGTTATATGATGTCTGATAGGCTATATCTGGTCACGTTGCACTATTTCTGGCTGCCGTGTAATTTTCACCTCAATGTGAGAAACAAACTTTATCAGTTTGCAGGCTCATTATTCAGCATTATTCAGCTTCTGACTCATATCACTGGCATGCCTTCTTGCTCTGAATATGTGTTATGAGAGCTTCCGAGTAGCGCAACGACTATGCCGGAATCTCGTCCCGCACGAATAATGAGAGATTGTGGAAATGCACGAATGAGTGGTAGTATGAAGAATTCCATTTATTAAATGTATCAATTATAAAGAAGATTCATTATTACTACTGCTGCACACTGTTGAAATGCATGCGGTATGCGGTAGACAATAGACAATAGTTTTATTTCATAAGATCTGCATAAATGTAGCCCCCCCCCCCCCCTAGCCTATATCAATCTAAACATGTATGAGTAGTAGGCCTATACTGTCCTACAAATCTAAAAGGCAGTATATGGTCACTTGTAAAGTAATCGGATACTGCCTTTTGGCTTTGCACGGCAGTATACGGACATGTGGAGTAAATACAACTATCTTTAATTAATTGTCCTTAGAACCTTTTGATGGTGATTTCGTGATTTCGTATTGCACAGCAGAACTGGAGAAGGAAACCCGAAGGGGATATCACTCCTAACTGCCCCCCAAACCACTTGAGACACCTGCTGAAATGGTCATTGACCCTGAATGATTCAAATACAGTCATTATTACACCTATCTCACACATAAAGCACGTTGGAAGGCACAAAATTGATATTTTTTGTAATTTTTTTATCGAGTTTGACCTTCATATGACCTTGATATGACTTTTGCACGCCACCTCAGTATAGTGGAACTCCAACCCATGCTACCCTTTCCATACAGTCATATGTAAATTTGTTGCAATTCATGGCATAGCTGAAGCTCCACACTACTATATTTGATCACTTTTGGCATTCAAACTCAGTCCTGGAGAAGGGGAATTTATCCGAAGGTGAAAATAAGGGGAATCCGAAGGGGCTAGGAGCCTATCACTCCTCGGGTACTGTTATTACCCTAAAACTATTTAAGACACCTGCTGAAATAGTGCTTAACCCTGTATGATTTAACTACAGTCATAACCCTCCGCTCACGCATAAAAGTTGGAAGACATAAAATGGTATTTTTTATCAAGATCGACCTTCATATGACCTTGACATGACCTCGGCATCACATTTGCCTTCAACCCCAGTAAAGTGCAACCCCGTCCCACCATACATTACAGTTACAAATATGAGAGTTCACTTTTAATGATGTTCAGTAGGCCTACTGATGAATCTTAATGGGTGTTTTTTTAAGCCAAAATTACCATTATGCTAGAGTAATTAGGCATTGTATAAATTGGCAGGGGCTAAATTATTAGACATGGAAAGGGTTAATTGTAAATGCCTTTACAAATCCTAAAATTTAATTCCTTTTTTAAAGTGATGCGTATCAAAATAAAAAAAAATATAACTTATTTTTTTCTTATTTCTGAATCTGCCCCTGCCTACCCCAATGCAACACTTCCAACCGAGCAAACGTCACAAATTGTCCCCATGCTGGTCTAATGTTGGTCCACAGTCTGCGACGCAGCCCCAACATTAAACCAGCACTAGGTCGATGTAATGTGTTTTCTGGGAAGTGCTTTTGGCCAATGCTTCATCTTCCAATATTAAACCCCCATACCAGGGGCGGATCTAGCTTTCAATGACGGGGGGGGTATTTAAAACTTGACAGAGGAATATTTCACTGCAGCACTGGGTCTGAGAATCTCGCCCCGGGAATTTTTTGATTTCAAAGGCTTTCTCCTGCAATCTAAGGCATATTGAGCACTGTTTCTCCCTCAGTCTGTAAACCCGTAAATAAGATTTTAATTTTTTTTTAGGGGGGGGGGTGAACCACCCTCCCATCCCCCCAAATCACCCCCCTTGGATCCGTCCCTGCATACTATACTTATTTCAAGATAATAGTCGGCTCACAAAATTTCATCGATAAAAAAAAGAAATGTGTAGAGTCTAAAAAATCATGTCTATAAATAATGGCTCATTCTGGCATGCATATTATTCTATGTAGGCCTATTATATGAACATCTAGCAGCTGCTGTATAGGTCTATAGGCTACTTATTTAACCTATTATTTTTGTTTGTTTATTTGTAGTGCTTATGACGCATATATATGGGGGTTTTTTAGTTCTTATTTATTATTTTATATTCTCTTCACCATAAACTATTTCTTGTGGTGTATGTGTTATAGGGCCTATAGGCCTAATATATAAACAATCCGTAGTTCGTGACAAAAACACAATGCTGGATTATTGTTTGCTAATTGTCTACCATGCTGACCCAACTTCAATCCAACATCGGGTCAATGTCACTATGCTTGCAGGGATATATATTTGAGATTTCCTGGGGTTTATAACAGTAGTTCTTTAGTGACATCTAAGCGACATGATTAACGTTAGTCTGTTTAATATAGGCCTAGGCCTACTGTCAGTTGTCAGTCTCTCCTTGTGTTTGTCTATATAGTCTAATTATAGTATAGGCCTAATACATCATGATAAAAAATTCTTTGAATACTTAATAAAATAATCCTATACCAGAATAAAGAATGTTAAATACTACAAGATCCCATATTTTGACAGTATATATAGCACAAGTTATGTTGACGGGTGTATTTACACACTGTCATCATGCAGCGCGTATCAGAATGTGCCTGCTAGCCGCCAGGCGCGCTGCTGCATACGCGTGTTACAATTTCCCCATAGAGAAGTGGCTATGTGTCCGCTCTTAGCATATCTCTTTGATATAAGTTAGGGCCTACACAGATAGAATTTGCTAGTCGTTAAACATATCTTCCTAACATGACATCGTTTATGTCGTGTAGGGCCTACACGTGACGTGATCCAACAGGGGGTGAACAAGATATCTTCAAATTAATCTGCGCAACACATGGGGAGCTAGTTGAAATTACTAATAAACAGATAAATAGACAGGTCTACAGCTGCATGACTCCCCAGCATGACTCACACATTTTTCTACAGTATTGGGCATCATGATTTGCATAGACATGTATATATGATGTCGACGTTTTCATTGCTTGCGCCGATCGGTCTTTGTGTCGATCACAGATGAGAAGGTGGATTTGAGCTTCGATAGTCATTCTCTAACTGCAAAACACACCAATCAATTCTCAATTCATACATGGATGATCCAACTAACGTCCAATGTGAGCTGGAATGCTGATATAATGAGACCAATACGTTTATATCCTATCACATACGAAACGGTGACCCAATGTTGGGCTAAAGCTGAGCCATTATCAGCAACGTTGACCCGACACTGAGCGTCTTGTGGCTTTTGGGGTATTTATATTAGTGTGTGCTATTCAAGCATAGTGTCTATTTTATCGGTTATAAGAGGCATATTCAACTTATGAATTACGGTAAAGCAAATTATATCCATTCAATGCATGATGCTCGAATAAAAACAACATATCAAAGATAAGAGGCCTACATCAAAATAATAAGTGAAATATTCCAACAAAACGTCAACCTAATATTGGTCTGCAACACTGGCCCAACATTAAACAAACATTAGGTCTACATATTGTGCTTCTCGAGTTGTATCGAGTGACAAGATAATGTATAGCCTAAATACATTTGTTCTGTATAATGCGGCCGTAGCACGCAGATGGTTACGTATATGTAAGAGGACAGTGGTCGAGCATGAACTGCATAAATTAACCCTCGTCTTCCTGAAGGATAACATAGGCCTATACAATGATTATAACAAGAACATGTTTGCACTACGAAACCAGAAACAGGCAGATAATTTAGAGGCGTGGCGAAAAGTCAATATAGGCTAAGAATACGACAATTTGGTGTGGATATATAAGAAAAAATCGTTAGATCTACACTGCATGTACGCTAATTCCCATTGAGTTAATTTACTGAAAATATACGGCATAATCCGGGAACTGCTATATCCGCTTCCCTTTGGTTAATTTCATGCTTTTGCGGACTGCATAAGTTGATGTTCGAGTGCACGCATCTATCAACTCGAGGGCAAGTTTGATACGATACAGCAATGCGAAGACCTCTTTTTGCAGTATTTACTTCAGATAAAATAATCTGATAAAATAATCTGATAACAGTAGACTGTAGTCGTTGTATGGGATTGCGTGATATTATCCATGTGTTGTATAGAAATAAATAGCTATATTTAAATGATAATATAATGTCTTTTGAGGATTTGCAGCACATTTTACCGGAGCACGTGCGGGCGTCTTTGTCTGGTAGGAAAATAATTGTTGCCTTAGTGACGGTGATATGTTTTCTTGGTGTGATCGTCATTGCCCTCTCCGCATCTCTAGCTCACCATCATGTTTCTACACCCAGTAATGTGGCCAACCTTCCTGCTACATCCCTGACAGATGCTGGATCTGACCCCGGACCATTTGCACCACAGCAAAAGGCATCCACGGAAGACACGGAATGGCCATCAAAAGCTACCTATTACAACACTCAATCACTTCAATCTATGAATCCAGAAGTGGATTACTGTGATAACTTCTATAAGTTCGCCTGTGGAGGCTGGATGAAGAAGGCTGATATACACCCAGACACCGGCTTTGTGTCCACGTGGACCCAAGTTGCCGATGACAGCGAGCAGAGAATTAGAAGATTACTAGAAGAGCCTATAAAAGACAATACAGTCAACTCTATGGACAGAAAAATTAAACAGCTCTACAGGATGTGCTTACACGAGTTTGGTCGAGCGAAAACCGGGGCCAAGCCGCTGGCCAGAATTCTCACAGAAGATCTTGGAGGCTGGTACGCTGCTGATCCGGTCAACTGGAAAAACACGTGGGATTTTAAATCCGCCTTCAGTAAATTACAAGGAGATTATATGGTTGATGTGTTTTTGAAGGTGTCAGTAGGGTTGGATGCGGAAGACATGAAAAGCAGGGTCCTTTTGGTAAGTAAATTCTCTATAACATCTGTCGCATGTTATATGGCATTTTATAACTTAGAATTATAGTCTGTGCGCACACCCGAAAGGTATATCTGCTTAATTACTTGCAAAGTAAGCAGATACTATATGCTTTTGGCTTTGCCCGACAGTTAGTAGCCTATATATATTCACAATTAAATTTATTTTTAAAACATTATTGTATCAATCCTTAGGAACACGAGATAAATTGTTATTCTTCATGGCTAAAATTCATGCTACATTTTTCAGGCTGAAAATGGTGGATTGGGAATGGAATATAATTATTACTTTGAAATCAAAGGAGTCAAATTATTCAACATAGCCGTAAGTTATATAACCACCCACCTTAATAATATGAAGTCTTATATCTTAACTGCTCTGATATATATTTTTTGCAATTATTTCTCTCTTCACTCAAAGCTGAGCATTGCTGCCGCAATTCCCTCGAATCATCATCACCATGTGGACCTACATGATGTAAAGAATATCTATCTGTAGATTAACTACAAATAAAGTCCACTCACGATATAACTGATAACGCTGCGCTACATCGATCATAGCGCATCGTCTTAGCGAGATGAT
Organism: Flabesymbios commensalis; assembly: GCA_964017125.1. Taxonomy (NCBI): domain Eukaryota; kingdom Metazoa; phylum Annelida; class Polychaeta; order Terebellida; family Flabelligeridae; genus Flabesymbios; species Flabesymbios commensalis. The sequence continues at coordinate 23,424,330 of OZ024913.1, read as the reverse complement.
GATTCAACTAGGCTATGCCTGTAATCATGCAATCACCGTGGATCTCAACCTGTCATTCAATGGTTATAGCGTTTACAACAGGTAGACATATAGAAACATGGGCAGAGTTTGGTAAATTGATTAGGCCTACCTGTAGGCTCCATGTTCAAAGTCCTCAATTTGCTTGTTTGTTTTTAACTGTATTCGAAACAAAAACAGTTTTTAGATCACTCTGACCAGTGCTACGAATTATTAAAATATGGTTGTCTTGATTAGGCTGAATTTGCCAATAGTGGCAATAGTCATACGCAGCATCCAGCGAACAAGAACGGGGCGTTAGTGTGAATCCATGCTATCAGAACTTGCTGTGCATAAACAAATATATGGGAACGTCTTGTATTGACAGGGATAGGGGACAGTTAGTTAGAAGATATTAATTTCTTGTCACAACAAATTAATGAGGACTGGTTCTGCGTGAATAGCTGTAATTTCCAACGCGGGAGACCTGCAAATTACGTGGGTTAATCCTCTCGTGCTAAAGTATTTCACAAGATCAGTAACGGGAGTCCTGAGAAGCTGTAGTATTTTTAAATGAAAAATACATTATTGTAAGTGATCAGAAAGATGTGATTCAAATCATATCTTAACCCTTTACGCGCTATAAACACGACTATATTTGTATTTTAGTCCGTGTTATTAGCTGATTATATCTCTGTGCTTGGGAATGAAATATTTAGGATTTGTATGTTTGGTCTCAAAATTAATATGATTAATTTCCCCCCACTTGAAGTTGTGAGTTGTGGTAGCAAGACACCTACTTTAAGTGGGTGAAAATGTATTTGACCCAGTATTATAGACCGAGGGTGTAATATATGGTATATATATATTCAACGCTGTAAAGCTATAACCCCTATCTGATATGACATGTTTGTACAGATAAAGGAGGGCATGGTATGTAGTTTTAACCTACAAGTAAAGTGAACTAGGGAACGTCTTTTGATCGATTATTCTCCTCCACTCATATGAGTGGCACATACACACTTTGGCTGTTAGGAAACGATATATATAAATTATTCAATAATTGTAAGCTACTCTCATAATACCTAATGCTAAAATCAACTTTATATATATTGTCAGGACGCCATGCACTCCAAACACTATTTACCATTATATAGGCCTACCCAGAAGTTATGCACAATTTGTATTTCCTTCTAATATTTTTTCTAATATTTTTCTTATTTTGCACTACACACCCGAACACCAACAAAGTATAGCTTAATTTCAGGTTCAAGAATTATACAAGAATTACATGCGACAAACTATACGACTGCTGCTACGAGACGCCAATCTGAACTTGACAATATCTGAGCGAGATAGGAGAGTGGAGCAGTTTGTTTTAGATGCATACGGCCACGAAAGTAAAATGGCAAACGTGAGTTTCTGTGTATTATTTGTAGACTCGTACGTTCTAATGCTAGTCATATCGTCCCCTTGGCGTCAGAAAGTGCTAAACTGCCACTTTGTAAAGTTACCACCTTCTAACTGCAAGGGGACAATATACAAGACACACTGAACAGTCTTTTCCGCTTTAAATTATCTGCTTATGTCTATTAATTAGGTTTAATTAACGTTGGAGATTTTCTTATTTCAATTTTATGTAGTTCAACAAAGAACATATTATTGTTAGGCCTACTATATTCACATATATGTTTTATATGCAAATCTACTCTATTGGTCTTAATTACTTTCTCATTAAAGCTTCCTATCAATACTTTGACTTTTAATGAATCTCAGAAGTAATTAATTTTGTTGTCATGATTAAAGAAAAATGTGTTTATAGGGTATATTTAGACTACGTCGTTCTCCAGATTATTCGCAAAGTCTTCGTATATCAGTCGGAGATCTATCACAGAATTACACGCAGGTAATTTTTATGTTCTTCATATGTTTCGTCATCTAGGTATTTAGCCCATGTAACATTGACATATCTATAATATTTTTCATGCGTTGACTCACAAATTAAGAATATTACATCATACACAATTAAAATAAATATTTAGAATACATCCATCCGTATTAGTGACGCTGAGTAACACAATGAACCATCAGATATATAACATATAATGAATAAATGAACGAATGAATGAATGAATGAATGAATAAATGAATGAATGAATGAATGAATGAATGAATGAATGAATGAATGAATGAATGAATGAATGAATGAATGAATGAATGAATGAAAGAATAATTGAATGAAGGAATGAAGGAATGAAAGAATGATTCAATCAATCAATCAATCAATCAATCAATCAATCAATCAATCAATCAATCAATCAATCAATCAATCAATCAATCAATCAATCAATAAATAAATCAATTAATCAATCAATTAATCAATCAATCAATCAATCAATCAATCAATCAATCAATCAATCAGTCAATCATTAATTCAATAAATAATTCAATCAATCAATCAATCAATCAATCAATCAATCAATCAATCAATCAATCAATCAATCAATCAATCAATCAATCAATCAATGATTTAAAAAGGACTTCGAAAACGAAATTAATTTAAATGATACAGCAAAGCGTTGATACTTTCAGGTGAATTGGCAATCACTATTCCAGGGAATGTTCGAAACAACTTCAGTCAAACAATATTCAACTTCTCCCATCATCAGCTCAGAAACAATGGTGACGGTAAAACCCAAGGGATACTTCGATTTTCTGGAATCCGTATTTAAAAATGAGACAGCAAACAGAGACAGGTGGGTTCACGCAGATAGTAGATCGCCGAATGGCACTAATATAGTCAAGGGACCTATATAGTAAACGCAGAACGAAGGAACAAATAAATAAGTTATTTTTTCTATACATGCAGCTCGTTTTGATATATTTATAATTATACATAGAATACTGCACAACTACATGATTTGGCGGTTCTTGGATACCTACACCAGAGAGTTGTCCTGGGAGTACACCTACGCTCGGCTGCGTTTTGAGGAAGCCCTTTCTGGCAGGGTGGAGTTTACACCTCGGTGGAGAACCTGCGTCGACGTGATCAGGAGGAGACTGCCAGCCGCCTTGGCGGGCCTGGCGTTACAGAGGCACCTCGACACCCCGCTGAAAACTCAGGTCAGTGCTGAATTCGACTGTTCTATTTTCATTTTGTTCAAGGCTGGAATTGCTGACGCAATGTCCAGCCTTAAACATGAGAAAAAGATCGGGTATTCTAAAATCCTAAATTGGCCACACCTTTAATTGAGTGATGAGGTTGGATGCCATATTGGCGGATCCAATTGGAACAATGCATGACGCTCGAATTCCTATTTATTTCAAATTGCTTTCAAATTGCAACCAATTGAAAGAAATTATCGGTGCATGCTCCCAAACTACCGCCCCTTCCCCTTTCTCTGGATCAACTCCTCACTGTTTGCGTGCTGGTGTAACAAATATTCCTCTTCAACATTTTTTTTTAATTAATGAAGCTTATATTGATGAACAGTTTGTAAGATGTTTGATCTGCATTCGATCCCTATTGGTTTGTAAACAGGCTTGAATATAATCGTATCTTGTGTAATAAACATATATATATCACTTAATTATTCTGATAAATATTTTGAAACTATCTATAAGCGGTATCATATTATTATACCGTAGGCATATGGTATGTTGTATGTTGAATGCTAGATTGAGCGAGAGCTATAAAAATGCGTGATTATATTGTAAATGAATATCTTAAATTGAATCCAAGTCCGCATTTTTATTTATCCGCGCTATGGGAGGCCTTAACCCCCAGATCATATTCCAGTAAACACAAAACATTTGTATATCATTTGTACAATATTGGACCAACGTTGTTGGACCTACGTTAAAGACGTTGAACCGGCGTTGTACAAGTGTTATACAAATTGCTAGGATGTATGTGGTTTAATAGCGCTTCTGTTTCTAGAAGTGAATAATGTCTTAAATCTGTGAAAATTATATACAAATATCTACATCAGTTGATTTTCAGTTATTATAAAATACCCACTACCCCCTACCTACAATATTATATCAATACGTACAATATGTAATATATATATGCACAATAATGTTATTACAGCAACAAATGTTATATGTTCATTGTCTAATATGCATACCAAGTTTACAACCTTGCCATTTTGTTCATTTTCTAACAGATATCAACACTAGTGGAAAATATCAACCAAGCTTTTCTAGAAAGAATTGATGAGCTGTCATGGATGGACAGCGCGACAAAAGAACGAGCAAAAGACAAAGTATGCGATTAAATTGGCCAAATTTTAGTGAATAATTACTTCATCGATCGTTTTTATTAACTGATAAGAATACAGTTATTAATCATGATTATTTGTTTTCGTTGTAGATGACATCTCTTCAACAATACCTCCTTCTTCCTGATCACTGGTTCAACCAAACATTTATCGACAGTTTATACGAGCAGGTATTGAATTTGATCCTTCAACCATCAACAGATCAAGTTATCATTGTAATTAATTGTGTTGCCTACTTGAATATTGTTTCGCTGCCGACACACATATTGAAGTGGTAAAATTTCTCATAATTATCTGTTCAAATTGAGACCAAGCCGTTCATTTCATAAGATATTTTCATTTATAATAATACTTGTAATTTATCGATTTCCACAATGTTTGAATTTTCATATGTATATCATACCTGTACGTACAGAAGGTGATTTTTGTTTATTTTAGCTGGTTGTTGATGAAGACAACGGGTACTTTACCAGTCTGTTAAACACTAACCATTACATGCGTGTATTCCGCACTAAAGAGCTCACTTTGGGATACAGACATGCCCTCTGGTTGTATGCTCTGGACAAAGAGGGCATGGGTGTACATCCCCTCTATACCTCGCATTATAATGCATTGCTGGTACCCATTGGAACGGCACACAGACCACTATTCAGCATTGATGCTAATAAATATGCTAATTATGGTGCACTTGGAACTGCTATAGCTTACGAAATGATCCACTCTATCAATGAGCTAGGTAGCCTATTATTAAGTCTCTACTTTTCCTACAGATATATATATATTTCTATCATATCGTTTATTTTTTACACCATACACTAGACATGATGTTATCCTTCAAAAAATAATGCATCAAATAAAGAAAACGTTCACGATTTTCGTTCATTGTAATTATAACCTAAAAATAGTTGTTTATAGGCCTAATGGTGTTTTTTGAACAAGTGTTTACTTGTGCTTCACGCATACACGAGTGAAAAAAATAAATATGTATCCGTAAAAGGTAATTAATTTATGTATCTCAATATCCTGACTTGAACGATAGTTGCATTACAATATTGTGGATCATTGCAAACAAAGGCTTTTTTCAGGTCACTACGAGTGGAAGAATGGGAGCTTCACCGATTGGTGGAGCAAAGATACCGCAACACAGTATAGAAAAAGTGAAAAGTGTTTTGAAAAATACTTCACCAACATGACTATTGGTCCGTTTCAAATCAATGGGGAAAATAAAACGGTAGTAGGCCTATACTACACAGAATTGGAATTAGTTTGACTGCTGTGATTATTGGAATATAAAAATAATTATTTAAAAATTGAAATGTCAAACTTTTGTTACAGCTATTATACCCGAGAAACACGACACATCTAGCCACGTTTGGCCAAAGTTGGCCAACCGTCTACGACGTTGGCCCAATATTGGTCAAACATCGGCTAGATAAGTCGTGTTTTTTGGGATATTTTCTTATTAATCTCAGTTTTTTAGGTGACATTAAATGCCAGAGGACGCGCATGGCGAGCAGTGGATGAGCAAGCAGCCATAAGAGCCGCTTATGTGGTAATTAAGTTCAATAACATGTCAATATAAAAATAGTCAATTATGCTGACTTACTGTTTTGATGATATACCCGGCTGCAATTAGTGTTCTTATGTTTATCATAAATACCCATTACACGCTGGTGTGCGTTTAAAGTTTTGAACCTGCTCAAAACTCTCAGCGTTCATCAGCGTTCATCTGCGCTCAACAACGATCGCTAAACGCACACGACGATAGCATAACGATGGTCAAGCGATGATCAGCGTTCGCCAACGTTCGGCTGATTTTTTCGTGCGTTACGCGATCGTTGACGCTGATCGCCAAGGTGTGACAGGCCCGTAAGGTGCGCACTTACGCCTACGGTAGGGGCCTACTCAATTGGACAGGGCGTTTGTTGGCTGAACGTCCATACTGGCGTATATACGTAGGCCTATATTGTACGTTTTTTCTGCCACCAAGCTATGACCAATTAATTCATTGTACAAAAAAACATCAATCCTTGGAAAGGCGCCTTTTTGCACTACGTCAGCTGTCCGTTTAATATTTACTCTAACCAATTACAAAGCACCCACGCCAGTGATACGAATAACGCGGTAAATTCAGTATCATGATAAAGGTGTGACTGGATGTCTATATAACGCTATTTTTTATGAATTATGTAAATAGGGGAAAGGTGGGTATACTGGACAGGGCGGTTAAATTGGCCACTCCTTCTCACCGTTAATGTAAATGAAAGAGCCACTAATAACTGCTATGTATAAATCCCCAATCCGAATGTAATCATTTTTCAGTAAAAAAGTGGAGTGAAACCGATTTTTTTAAACTCTATCCTCAATTTTGCGTTTTTATGTTATTTGATCTAATAATGAGTTTTCAATATCTATGTATCGTAAAATCGATAAAGTTCTAATAAAATCAGTGAAAAGTGCTAGAAATTGTAAGACAAACACTTTTACTCTATAATATTCATAACCTACTTGAAAAATAGCAAGCATATATTTTTCAGACAAGTCATAATAACTGTCTACATTTTGGGTAAATTGGACACGCTAAATATGATAAATTGGACATATGGCCAATATACCCAACTTCAAAGAGGGTAGTTCGGACAGTATGTCCAATATACCCATTTTACGGTGTCCAATTTAGCCATGCATTTTGTATTGATTTTGTTATAGATGATTGTCAAGGGAACGATGGTCTTTAGTACCGTTATTATTGATAAATATACAAAAAAAAAAAAAAATTAGAAATAGACTCTTAGTTAAATCATATTTTGTGTAAGAAATAATTTTATAAGGTAATTATACATTTTAATGGAAGATAATACAATTTGGACAAACAGAGGGTATATTGGACACCATATCCACATGAAGGGTAATATGGACAAAATCGTATTTTTAGGATTAATGATATACAACTAAAAATATAGCCTGAAATTGGTAGAATTTAGTGTTTTTTTATTATACATAGTAACCTTAACTAGAAAAGACAACATATTGTTTATTATTGATTGATCAACTAAATATATACCACCTTGTCGTTAAGGTGTCCAATATATATCCAAATATCTGCTTTATTTTCATTGAAAATGATAGAAAGCGGGTATGTTGGACACCATGTCCAATATACCCTCTGTTATTGGCCATATTAGCCTTCATGGAGGGTAATATGGACAAAATTCTATATTTAGAATTATTGATATAGCCTACAATTAGAAATATAACCAGAAATTTGTACAATTTGGAATTTTTCCAATACACTTTGTAACCTCGACTAGAGGAGACAACAAATTGCTCATTATTGATTGATCATTTAACTTTATACCACTTCAAAGTTAAGGTGTTCAATATACCCACCTTTCCCCTACATCTTATCTGCTTATTAACATCTAGTGAATTACTTTCAAGACAACCCTTATATTGTTCTCCAATACGTTGAAATTAAAGCATATTTCAACACCACTGAATACAATACGTTCTGTAGTTGAATGCTCTGTTGAAATCTGAACCATATTATGTTGTCAGGGCTACATGAAGTGGGTTCAGGAAAATCAGAATGAAGTTGGACTTAGCAGACTAACAGCTGAACAATCATTTTTCTTAATCTCAGCTCAGGTGGGTATTAGATCATTGTAAAAAATATTAAATATATTATTGGAAATAACATTAAAAAAACTATTATTTGTGTGTGTGTGTGGGGGGGGGGGCATGTAGATCTGTACAATGACGTCCGATATTTTCCGTCACGCAGGGTTACATCTCCAATCTACAAATAGGCCTATATTTAGATCATTGCAAAAAATATCATATATATTATTGAAAATAACATTAAAAAAACTATTATTAGTGTGTGTGTGGTGGGGGGGGGGGCATTTAGATCTGTCCAATGACGGCCGATATTTTCCGTCACGAAGGGTTACATCTCCAATCTACAAATATATTTTAAGCTGTCGTGACGAGAACATCGGCTTACTTGGTGTAGTTATCACTCACAGTATGTTATTACAATATTGAGCTATTTCTCAGGTTGAAACCGTTAGAAATTATCGTTATAACTTGAAACCGAAGTTATGTAGTTTTAACAGGAGAAGTAAAATGCCTCAAATGGTAATTTTATTGCCCCCCCCCCTTTATGTTTTCATTATTACAAAAAGATGGACTAAACCACACAAAAAAATGGTTTTATAAAAAAATACGCTTTCTATATGTAGGCCTACATAACGATATTTTTCAATTATTTAATATAAAATAATTATATGTTTTGATTATTTTTATTATCTTTTTTTTTTGGCATTTCTGCACATCATAAAAATACGCGATACGACTGACTACGCCCAGATGGGTCACAAGTACATAATACTTCAGTAAAGCTGCAAAAAAAAACTATAACTGCTTACTTGAAAAGTAAGCAGGTTCTGTCTTCTGGCTTTGCACAGCAGGGTAGGCATATTAATCCTTAGAACACAGAGCTATTCAATTTAAATTTTCAGTCACTTGTGACTGAAAATTTATGTTATTTTTGAAATTTAAGTCCCAATATAAATCTGTGTTTTAAGATTGAAGGCATATTTTAATTTGAACAGTTCGTTATCAGGAGTTACACAGGTGCTAATATAAACCCAGAATGTCTACTGCAGTCGACATCAGTGCTGTATGGGTTGAGTACGGTATTTCTGATGTTATGCACACCACAATATATACATTGCTCGGTATACCGGTATTATATATTTATTGCAGAGTCATTGCATTAAGATGCGTGATACACTGGCATACAGATGGGCTGTTCGTGATCGCATCCCTGAAGAATATTTGTGAGTTATACATAAGTCTATACTATCCACGTTTCTTTATTTTAAAACCCTTTATGTAATCACGATTTATGTTAAATAATTTTGACCTCAGAAATTACATCGGGTATGCCCCTAAACGACATACGTGTTTGGAAAACGATGTTAAATATGTAGGTTTTTCAAAATTCATTTTAGCAGCATGATAAACAACAGTTCCGAGGAGCGATATCCGTGTTTAATCAGCATGAATTATTAAAACTTGTATAGAGTTACGAACATAATATTTTTTTTTATGTGGTGAATTTGAATAATTTAAGTTTGCGCCGCGCAAAGTGCTACTTATTTAGTATACTTATAGACATGTTCTAATTCTCTGGTATACCCAGCAAACACGGGACGTTGACCCTAGGCTATGAATTGTTTTCATTTTGGCCAGTGTCGCAGACGGTGGACCAACAATGAAACAACATCGGGTGCACGTCCCTTGCTTGGAAAGTTGCCTGTGCGGCTAGAGCCATTTTAATTCATATTGACTATTTAACGGTAATTAAAGTGCACTGATGTGTTAATGTAACTATGTCTCTAATAATATATTATTTTTTGTTGCAGAGTGAATGGAGTTCTTCGCAATATGCCAGAATTTTCAAATGCCTTTAATTGTTCAGGTGGATCAATTATGTCAGCACCTGTATTAGCGAATACTTGTACGGTGTTCTAAGTATGTTTTGACATTCATAATCAATCGGAAATAGGGCATAGGGTGATCGATTTTATAAAAATATAATAATCATTATTATAATAATCATTATTAGTGATGATCTTACTTAATTGAGCTACGCATATAACGGCATGATCATGATTACGGTCACATAAAGCTGGTAGTTGTTTGTCAACTGATGTGGATCTTGAAGTGATTCATCAACCCTTTAACCGCCGGTGCCGCATACATTCGGGTTTTCATTTTTATTAGCACATTAAGTACCACCTATCTAAACATGTTAAAGATAACATGTGATATCAATCAGCAATATTTGAAAACAGTTGACCTATATTTTGTTAAATCTGAATAATTTTCACTCACTTGAAGTTGTGGATCGCGTCAGCGAGACACAACTTCAAGTGGGTGAAAATTCAGATTGAATAATTTGGCGGTTAAAGGGTTAAAACAATGTTGATTTAATGTTGGGCAGCGTCGTAGAAGGTAGCCCAACATTAAATCGACATTGGCTCAAACCTTTTAGAGCAGGGACGGTCTGTATACGTCAAATTCTGACGGTCTCGCACTGAAATAATTAAAATATTTCTATTGGCCGTAGACCTGTAACATAGGTATTCACTTGAAGCGGGAAGAGATAACCAGGACATTTATAATGTCAAAAAATTGCAAAAAAACCCTTTGGTCTCCATGGTTTATACATTAATATTTCAGTCTTGTGTGTGCAGGGGAATGGAATAAGATAGATATATAGCGGATGTTCTTCCATACCAGTGAACAGTCTCTTCCGGAGCAGCAGGAGTCATCTTGATGTACCCGACTATAGATCTAGTATTGAATAGTGAATGCAAAGTAATCTGCCAAGTTCTAGACAAGACAATATTTTTCTGCCAATTCAGATATTTAAATTATTAGACTGGCACTTTAATAATTGAAAAACAAACCACACAAAAAAAGGAATTTAGAGCAAGGGCTTGTCTGAAAAAACAAGATATTTATAAATATATATCACAGTCAGTACCAGCATTATGTACATTGCAATGAAGTATTAGTTGATAGGCAAACATGCAAATATATACTTGTAACTGCGGTGCAGATCAGCGATTACAAACACTTGCATTTCTTATGAGATAAAGTAAGATTTCATAAAGACGACACCAAAGTGGTTATTGTTAACGTTGAATAAATGCTTGATCGTCTTTCAGTTTTGTAGTTTTCAACAACTGATGACGCAACAATTAAAAAAATATGTGATCTTTTTTTAATCCAATATGTTGATTGACAGCAAGGCAAAAATTATTGTCATATCCCAATAAAGTTCATATTTGGACTTGATATTTTTCACGCATGTGTTGTGATGTTGCAAATTTTCCCTGCGAATCTATAGTGGACAAAACGGCACATGTGCCACCAGCAGTTAATGTTGACCATGGTAATCATGGTTCCAAGATTCAATATAGAAAGTCATTCTACAGAGAGTAAAATTTCGGCATGAAATAATTATGTATAGGTAGTGTAATATCAAACAGTAGTGTAATATGAAAGGGTGTATCTAACACTTTACAAAGTGGAAGATACACCCTTTCATATCCGAGGAGACAAAATCATAGTGGGTGTGGTGAGGGTTCCTGTAACATCTAATATCAAGATTTACCACTGTCAACAAATGACCACAGATTATGTTTTTATTTTATCGCCATACTAAAGAAAAAAGGACCCAAGAGATTTTTTAATATTTTGAGTGAAATGTAATACATTATACATTAACCATATAAGTCTCACAGCATCTTCATTTTTCGTTTCTGGGTGTCACAACCACCACTGGAATATGTAGGATAATATTGTTGTCTCAACGGTCTGGCTAACTCATGTTTTGTCAAAAAAAACTTTTTTGCTTTAGTATGATGCTATGCAAAAAAACATATATACTTTTTATCCACAGCCTTAACAACATTGCATATGTATCTATCATAACACAAAGTGCAATCACAGCCTTCTTTAACTATACATGTAATCAATATACAAATGCTTCCATCCCCAAATCAATTTACTTTCTATAGATAGCCTTTATCTCGCTAACACAGAAATCATAAGCATTAAAATCGCTTCATCAGTGCAGTCTCAGGAGAACGCACAATGAGAGAACTCTTCAAAGGGGTTTATACTCAGAGAATTCGTGGAAGAATACCATATTTTATATTAAACCACAAAGCTTGTGAGGGTTTACAAAGGGAGACAAAGTTTGTGTTTAATTTTTTTCAACACTAAATTTTGGTGAAACTCCAACATTTAACAGTTAGGCGATGCAACATGCCACTGTTCCTGTGGAAATCGATATACTTAATAATTCCAATTGGAATAAATGGCATCAAACTATAAATTGGAAATTATAATGATATAGAATGATTTTTTTTTGGTCCATTTGAAAATAATATTACCGGGTAAACTTTTGTAAATTTAATCTATCTGGGATCATCAATGAAAAAAAAAATTGGCCACATGAATACAATTCCTAGTAGATTAATGGCGTCTAAAATCTTCAGCTACATTACATAATTTAATAACTGTTTCTGTGGCCATCTCATCAATCATTCTCAGCAGGCTCTTCGTCGTTTGTTGTGTGCGTTTCTTCTGTGTCTTTATTTTCATTTTCCTCAGTTGTTTCTTCAGATGTTGTCTCCTCTGGTTTAGGGCTGTCCCGCTCAGCTTTTGTGTCAACATTTTGTACTGTAAGGAAAAAGAGTAGTTTTACAGCAATCATCAAAAGTAACATGTAATTTGGAGTGCAAATCCCACACAATGTATGTAAGTCAACCTCAAAAGCTACATTACACTTTGACACTTTTCATTCATTTAACCCTTACAACACAGAAATATTTTTTGAAAAACATTGAAAAACATTGGGACCAAAGAGTTTTTTCAATTTGAAATCATGATTAATGTCTTAATTTTGACATAATGTTGGCCCAACGTCGCCTTAGTTAGCTCTTTCTGCTTCATTTGAATACCTATGTTATGGGTCTACGGCCATTATACAAATTTTAATTCTTTCGGTGCGAGGACCATCTTTGGACAGCAGAATCTGACGTCTACAGATTTTGACTTATTAGGACAGTCCCCATGCTGAAAAGGCCAAACCCTTCAAGCCTGAATTTACCAATGTCTGCTTCATCAACTACAAGCTTGCAGTCAAAATTCTTGACTTGTAGTGGATAAAGATGACTTGAAGCAGGTAGCAAATGAAATAACTAAAAAAAATTGTTCTAAAACAGCTAGGTTTTAAGAAATGAAGTCATTCTCCAGAGATGCAAATTGATGCTTTGATGCATCGTGAGGGTTTAAAGGGTGAAAGGCTTGCATTGCTAACACAATTTCCACTGCATTTAATTTGGCTTTAATCATCTCAGTGCAAAGGCCGACATCAAAATCTACAACAGATTATGACGTCTAAAGTCGATCCTTGCACTGAAAAAGTAAAATATTTATATATATATATATATATATATATATATATATATATATATATATATATATAGGTATTCAAATGAAGCGGAAAGAGATATCCACTACATTTATGATGATTTCAAATTGATAATAACCCTTTGTTCTATCGTTTATATAAAAATATCTCAACACTTTAACAGTTAACTCTTATACTTTATGTCTTATATGTACAGGCCTAGCAAGACTCACCCAGCAAACACTATACATTGAACCAATGCTGGGTAAATGTTGGTACGCCGTCTGCGACTTCCACCCAACATTAACCCAGCATGTGTGCAATGCCTCGTGTTAGCTGGGTAGGTGAATAGAGCATCCCAAATACGTACCAGGATCTGGTATCGGTTTGTCAAATTCGTCACCACGGTTATCTTTCCATTCGATTAGCCTTTCCATACAGGGTCGCGTGCCTAGTTCTACATGGCCCGCAAAGTGAAACAACATCTTGTGAGCTGCGGCAACACCAAACAGTACCCTCGACGAGCTGATAGTTTCTGTGTCATTCATGGATCGAGCGATGTTATACGATTTGTTGAAGTAGTCAACCGCTTGTTCGTAACGACCCTGAAAAGAGCAGAAACAAATTTAAAATATATCTAAATCCATTAAATTACCACTGTGTTTCGGAGTGACGACAAAACCTGCTCCTTTCTCTAATACACGATAATGAGAATATTATATAAACATACTCAACATATCACACAAAAGAAGCAACTAAAAATGTCAGAATATGTTGATTAGGTTTAAATCATTAAAACAAGAAGCATAATTTTAATGCACCTTAAATAATACATGTATACACATATGTTTTATGTCAATAAAGAATGTGATTAAATGAAAAGTCATTCCAAAAGTTTCTTACATCATTGTTTTTAAGTGATAATATACCGGTAAATATAATAATCACAGAATAATAATATCAGAAAGTTATATTGTTACCAGTGAATTAAACATGGCACCCAAGTCACTGCAGGCTTGGCTGATGGCTTTGTTATCTTGACTTTTCTCTGCCACTTCCACAAACATCTCCAAATATTTAATACTCTCTTCCACCTTACCCTGACTGGTTCACGAAAATAAACAAATTATTTATGCAACAGCTAGTGCATCACTCAGTAGCAGAATAGCACTATTGGCTACAACTTTGCTGTTTGTAATAAAGACGGCTACAACTTTGCTTTTTGTGATGTCTTTATATATAATTATACGCAGGGTAATAGTGATAATAGTCTGTCTCGCTAGGCCTAGTATCAATATACACGCAAACTGAAAATTTAACTAGAAATTTGAAAATACTGAACTGAACAATTTCTCAATTTTATTATTCCACAATAGTACTTTTTATTTTATTTTTAGATAATTTACAGGGGTAAATAACTATTGAGATACACAAGCTTACCTGTCATATGATTTGGCTATAGCCTCACATGCTTTACCCTGACCAGAATTGTCACCCATCGACCGGCAGGTATCAAGGTATGCATTCAGATGCTAAAATGGGGGAAAAAAATCTATGATTGTAAATAAACCACTTGTGCCTATGTGTTATGGCAGTTGACTTGGCAAAAAAATAATTTGACCGTTGTTCATTTGATTTTCAATATGATTAACATGATAGCCTTATGAGCAGAACAATAATAATAATATAAGTGTGGTTATGTTTTATTCTAATAAATGAGCCACTAAAGATATACATATATATTTAACAATTAAATTTTTCATAGTTTTTTTAGGACTTTTTCTCAAATTCAAGGCTTTTCAAGGCCTTGGAAAGTAGTGATTAGTTCAAGGCTATCCAAAGACTGCTCGAGAGAAAACTTATCTCATAAATCACATAACCAAAATACAAAATTTGTGCATTTACCACCAAGCATGAGACAATATTTGGTCAAATACTGTCTGCAACAAGTATTGGGCCGATGTGTTATTAGTCTACTCACCACAAGTGCTGTGGCCGATTCTCCATTCTTTTCATAGGCCACACCAAGACGATAACTCGCTTCACCTTCCAACTTCCGGTCACCACCTGTCCGAAATTATCAATATTAAATCAACCGTCAAATATATAGTTCTCAGAAGAAATGGAAACAACCCGATGTGATTTACATACATGTACGGTACATCTTATGTCCAGGGGAAAATGAAATAAAAACACATTTTTTTCAAAAAATTATTATCATTGAAAATTTGTCATGGTTGACAACTAAATCAAAATTGCCACAAAATATAGATGTATGATTATCCTAAAGGGAGCATAATATTCATTTAAAATCAGTGGTGTTAAGTTTATGCAGATCTTGCATTTCTACAATTGGAAGCGAGTGTTATTTTGTAATTTTAAATTTAATACTATAATATATTTAAATTGTCAATATCAGAACCAATAGGTGAAGTGTACCTGTAAAAAATAAGAAGTGAATGACTGCATGATTTTATGTTTTTCAATTTAAATTAAGTTTAATGTTTCATGTAGTCGACAAATGATATCTATCATTGGCTACAACTAGTCTTTGACTCTAATGAACCCTAAAAAAATATTTTAAATGGTTAAAATGATTAACGAAAGCTGAATTTGATTTATTATGCACATATGATGTTTTTTTTTTTTAATTTCAGTTTAATTTTACTTGGTTTCAAATTTGCTCTACTGTGTCGGATGTTAGTTTTCAATTGATAAAATCATGCCATTTTTATTTACCTTGAGGTGTAATTGCAGCAACAACTTACATCCAAAGATGAATGAAACTGAGAAGAAAAACTCTCGTGTTATCACAAAGCGTTTGAATAAATCAATTGGCAAAGGTGTTTGTGAAATCCACCTACTTTGATATAGTAGAGCTGAGACCAAAATTTCTACTAGCCTGGAGGGCCAGTTGTACTTAAAAATTACTGACCCTCCACAGAAATCACTGGCCCTAATTTTTTTGATCAAAATGCTTGATTTTTATGATCAAATACAGTATAGCGCAGTAATTTTTCGTTTCAAAGTCTGATTTATAATAATAACATTAAAAAGCAGGGATAACAAAATCCAATGTGCCGAATTTTGTTGATTGGTATCAACAATGCTTCATTAAAAAATTAGTCTGTCACAGAAATCGTATAACGTGCACTACTACGACTCCCTCACACTGTGTTGGTTCAATTCTGGTCCAACACAAATAACAGGATCATAGTATTGTGTCTGCTGGATAAGCATGATATCGGCCTACCTGCAAGGTGGATGTCGTTTTTTCTCAGACAATTAAAAAACACCTGAATGTGTTAGGCAAAGGTATAGGGCAAATCTTGAATTTTATTTTAGTAGCCTTCTTGTGGCTAAAATGAAAAAAAAATAATGTGGCTCAGTTTAAGTGGCAACATTACTATTATCAGTTATTCGATTTAGATTCCAAAGCCTTTTTCAATAATTCCACATATGTTTAGGCCTGATTTTTAATTGAATGGACAAGATTTTTGCCAACATGACTCTAATGTAGTGATATGCATACAGCTGAGTTCAATGGTTACAGAAAGTGTGACCTTACGCATGTTGATGTGTGATTCATGTCACCACTTTTAGGTTGCAATTTTTAATTGCTGTTCCTAATCGCTGTTTCATCAACAATAAGCGCGGAGATACAGCATGGCACCAACGTAACAAACCACAAGACGTCAGCAGCACATTTTGTCTAAGATCCAGTATGAAAATATCAGCTGGCCAGACGGGTCAGTCATAAGTTAAACTGGATGGCCCTCCTATAATTTCACGGGCCAGCACTTAAATCAACCCCTGAGTTTGAATAGATCTGATCCTAAAAGACCTCATTTTGAAGTAATAAAAAAAATCATTTCTTTTCAAACAAACAACTAGCTTACTCTATACAACTCTTGACTGCCTTGCTGGTAGTAAAAAATATCATGCAGAAGAAAAATCCTTGATGATCCATATTGCATCGCATGTTAAAATATTTGAGATAAAAATTGCATGCAAAAGTGGAAATTTAAAATTATTAAGATTAACACATAATTTTCCTATGCGGTCATCTCATCTAGGGCTAATGATAGATAACTTGTAAGTGGCATTAGCTGACAAAAACATAACCATGCATTTCACTTATTCTTTATGTTTCATATTGTATCGCATGTCGAATATTGTGTGCAGATCAAAATTGTATCCAAATATGAAATTATTAAGAATTACACATAGAACTTTTCTATGATGTCATCTGATCTAGGCTAACTTGTTAGTGACATTATTTGACAAAAACGTGACCATGCGCTTCAATATCTCATGCAGTGATATTTTGCAAAAAACCTTGATGACATTTTTTTTGTAATATGCAATGGTAATCAAAATGAACCAGCTCCTGAATTGATGTAAAAGGTGATCAGTGGAACCTGCCACGGATAAGCCGTCCTTCTGATCAGCGAACCCAGTATGGAAGGCCAAGTGTTCATTCCTCAAAGTAAATTACACAAATATACCTCCCATAGGCATCCACCTGCCTTGGAAGGCCACAGTTCATATGTCACAACCTTGGTGGCTGCCCATGGCAGATTCCACTGTATATCATCCCCTTGGGTATGAAAGCGTGTATCTACCATTTTGTAAAGTGGCAGATACACCCTCTCATATCCAAGGGGACAATATATACCTTTTAAATAACCACTGGTACAGTCATTACTTGAGACATTGCAATTTTATCATTTTTAATCTAAATATTTTATTGAAGAATAAAACATTTATACATAAAAATATATTTTTCATCACTTTCATGACTAAGTCGAGTAAATTAAATGATATTTAATATTAATGAGAAATGTAAATTCACCATATGACATGAATGTTAGATAGGACATGTTGAGGCTGATAAGACATAATGTCCCCTTGGATATGAAAGTGGTAGATACACCCTTTCATATCCAAGGGGACGTTATTGAACTCGCCATTTGTCAACATTGTAACACTTCACAAATTGAGAGTTAAATTTGCAAAAAACGGTTTATATTATTTTATTAAATTGAATTCTTTGCAAATTTAAATTCAAATTGTCTAATTCACATACAGATTACACACAATAATATGCCAGTGCTTGGCATTTTCTTTCCCATTTTATCTTACCGTAGAGTCTTTTATGCCAAAGAACTAAAATAGTTTATAATATTGTAAATATCTGAAATTATATTATTTATATAACATCTATTTTGAGCTGATAAAAAAATGTGCATTTGATATTTCAAAGAATACATTGTACAGAGATATAATGTTAGAGTCAGGAACTTTGCAAGATTTATTACAGAATATGAAATTAATCCATGTGAATATTATTCATTGGAATGGAAGGTGGTTTCTATGTTATTTCAGCTAATCACAGGGCTTTTTGAATTATTATTTTACATGCTACTGAATAGAATAGATATTATTTCTAATGTTCAAATAATTTAAAACAATTGCAACAAGGCCCCAAAAATGAAAGTATGATTTGAAAGAATATAAATGGAATTATCAAAAGAGAGATTGTATCATCATCACCTTCTTTTGCCATATCGTAAGCTTTCTTTAAGAACATGAGATAAGTCTGCAAGTCTTTCCCTTGTTTCATCTCCTCAGCTATTGTTGTATATATTCGCATCAGATGTGTACATGACTGGAAGAAATATGTTTTGCCATCATCCTCAGAGACCCATTCTGTCTTGTCCTTGGATAAATTGTAGAACAGCTCAAAGTTTTCTGCCGCTCTGTGGTAATCAGCTGTAGACATAAAAGTATTTGCTTGTTAGAATATATGTGTAATTGTCATTAACTCTTTCATTGCGGGGACCGTCTTTACACGTCAGAATCAAAAATGTTTACCCTCAAAGCGCTGCATCATTTTTATACAAACCATGGAGACCAAAGGGCTTTTTTCAATAAAAATCATCATAAATGTGTTTGTTAGGTCTTTCTGATTCATTTGAATACCTTATGGGTCTATGACCATTATAAATATTTTCATTCTTACAGTGTGGGGATCAACTTCAGTCATCAGAATCTGACGTCTACAGACGTCAGATTCTGACAACTGAAGTAGATCATTAACACATTATTTGTGTTGTTTCATGAAAAAGTTAAAATGATTTGATGATAGGCCTACAAACCTCAGCATTAAATTTAAATAATTATGAATCAAAAGAAAAGATGAAATTACTACAATTAACTAATTACTAACATTAACTAGCTACACTTAAGTAATTTTTCATCCTAATAAATGTCTTAATCAGCTCTGTTCACTTCTTTTAAATACTTATATCATGGGTCAGTGAGGGATCAATTCAGACGTCAGGATCTGATGTCTACAAGGATGTCAAATTCTGACGTCTAAATTCGGTCCCCGGATTGAAAGGGATAAACAATACAAAATGCTGAAATGATGAATTATTTGAAAAAAGTTATTTAAGAATTAAAAATAGCAGTTCACCTAAGATATGGATTTACCATAGATGTAAAACCCAATATTTGAAAATAAATAATATGTCAGACATGGACTAGACAAAATTGTGTACCTCTCTATTATGCCACCAGGCAAAGGTTATTTTGTTATCTGCACTGAGACACATGTGATATAGACAGTATCACAGGTTAATTTTCTATTTAAATGTCAATCATTTCAAAATTCTACATGATACGTTTTATTGCCTATCAGCTAAGGTAGTCAAAATTAACATCTTAAATAACATATTATGCATACTCCTCTCCCCTGGACAATTTCAAATTGTAATTGTTAAAAAAAATTCATTTTCAGGCCCAACTCTAGAACTTCACAGGATATACAAATAAAAATAACAATTCAGAATACAAACCACTTTCTTCAAGTGACATTCCCACATTACAGTGGCTTTGAGCAGCCATTTTTCCTTCGTCTCCATGTACATTGGAGCTGGTTTTGAGGCATGATGCGAAAAAGTGATCAGCTAGCCACTTGTCACCCTTCTCTTGGAAATAGAGGGCAAGTTTAAACTGGCACTGGTAAACAGCTGTGAAATTATCTGCAAAAAAAAATTTCTCTATGCCAGACCCAGCAAACATGAAATGTTAGCCCAATGTTGGTTTACTGTTAGGCCAACGTCTTAGATGGTGGGGGAACAGTAAACCATGAGATGTTGGCACAACATTGATTTACTGTTGGGCCAACATTGTAGAAAGTGGGCCAAAAGTGAACCAATGTTGGGCTAATGCCTCATGTTTGCAGGGTCGACACAGGTAGGAAATATCATTATCTTCATTATTTATGAGCAAATTTGGCTTATTTCATAGTAAACAAGTGAAAGACTGATCTAAAAATATTATTGCAGAATTTAGTAATACCAGGCATTCTTCAGACGAAGCACTAGCGAATGTAATTGACATGGCATAGTTTAAAGTAAAATGCTGATCAAAAACAATAGAACAGATATTACAATATACAAAACAAAGGATGGAATGAAAGTGATTCTGTGTAACAATTTTACAATAAATGTGTTAGCCCAGTATGTGATTTTTCCTTGAAACTCTCACAATGCCTCAAAGTATCATTTGCATCTCAGAAGAATGAGTTAATTTCCTACCCCTATAGGGGTCTTAGAACGAAAATTTTCATGGAACCGTTAACAATATACTTTTCCATTTGCCACCCACTTCCAAGTCTTCATCCACTACTAGGAATTATGAGAGACATCAATTTCCGGCTTGTAGTGGATGAAGATGACAATGGTAAATTCAGGCTTGAAAGAGTTTAATGGTGCAAAAGCCTAATCCTTGCAATCATACATTCAATAGTTTGATAACTCTTTTATTATTTAGAATCCCAAGCGATATATAAGGCCACACCTTTTTAATCATGAGGTTTACATTTCCCTAATTTGTCCAATATCAAAAAAAAAGAGAAAATCAGATTTTTTATTCCTCCTGTTTCAATTGTGTGGAAAACACCCCCCCCCCCCCAAAAAAAAAATAACAATGATAAAAAATACTTTTTTGTGGACGGAAATACAAAAAAATACACTTTCTATTTTGCATGTTTTTATTTCCCTGACGCCTGAATAGAAATTTGCTAAAAAGTATAAAAAAAATTAGAAAGTAGCGTTTTTCTTTAATTTTTTCCCTGTAACCTCTTCCCCAAAAAATCTATTAACCACATTATGTAATTATATGTGTGGCCTTAGCCCTGAATCCCTTCAATCACATTTATTACCTTGTCTGAGAGCAGATTCAGCTTCTGTGAGATGTAGTTTGAGTGTGTCTAGTTTCTCTTGCTCATTTTCAAGCAGTCTCTGTAACAAAAGTCTATATAAAACCAGGATTTAATTTGTTTTAAAAAAAATTGTGTACTGATTTACAAGAATGCTCCACATTTTCACTAATAAATTGTAAGTTTGATTAGCAATTGGCCAAAACTGTGTAGTTTTTTGCTATGCGATACTAAGAAATTGAACCCTGAGAACATCTGCGAATTAGAAAAAATAATTACATCATGATTACTGTAGATTCGGTAATCATGGTAATATTCACAAGGTTTTAATTTTTGCTAATTTCTCGGGAGGACAAATTTGCAAATTCAAGAATTTCGCGGGAATTATCATCATCATCACTAAAAAAAATGAAAATTAACAAATTCTAAACTTCGTGAAAAGTCCCAAAATCGGAAATTCGCCAAAATTTAAACACGCGAAAATTACCAGATGTACAGTATTTGACATCTTACCAAGGCGTTTTTGCCAAACAGTTTTTTCTTAAACCCTTTTTGAAAGTGTGGCCCTCAAAAGATATAACGGGCCTAGTTTACTGTTGGTCTCTAATGTTGTAGATGGTGGGCCAACATATAACTAGCATTGGTTCAACGTCTTGTGTTTGTTGGGATCAAGCACTTTCATTTGTGTGAATTACAAGTAACTCTGACAATCAGTTGCAAATCACACTCCAGGACAAACTACAAATTAGGGATAGCTGTTTATTAGCTTTTAAATTTTAAAGCTATACTTAGCTTATATATATTTAGCTTATATTTGTAAGTTTTTTCTACACTTAGTAGCTAAGGGACAAGTTTAAAGCCAAGTCAAAGTAATGTATTTCTAAATTAAAAGTGTTAAAATAGTTTAAAAATAAGATTGAAATTAGATATAATTTACTTGATTCCAAAGTGTAGACTCTGGGCCTGCTTTCTCTCGTTCTTCATTCTGCTGTTTAATCAGCCAGAATAACTCAGCAAATGACTTGTGAAAACCCTCCTGCAGTATATCAAGGCAAAGTGTGTGCTTGTATGTATTTCGATATCTGTAACAAACAATAAATAACCGAATGAAAAATATATTACATTATATTTCCTCATATCCAATTAATTTGCCAAAACAGCGCACATATGAAGCGAATAACAGACTCATACACATTTACTTGTTTTCTGTTTGATAATAATAATTAGGCCATGCGTTTTATATTTATCGGTTTTCAGACTGGGCCAAACATAGAAAAAAACTGCCGATATCGAAATAAATAAGACAATTTTTTATTTATTTTTATTTTTATAAGGTCCGCTGATCCGTAACTGTTCTTCTTCTGAAAATTATATCGAGCTGGCCATCGGCAGCAAACGACTGCGCAGCTAGTTTGCGCAACCTACCTATTTCTGTACATACATTGTCAAGGAAGCTGTTTGGAATTGAGGCCCAACTCGCATTTTTAATAAACAACCAGATCTTTTTAACTTTTTGAAATTTAGTAATACAATTTATTTATTTTTTTGGTCAAATCCGACATCAAATTTTGTGATTTGAGAGATAAAAAATAATTTGTTTTTAGCCATTTATTTTTATTTTGACCTCCGACAACAAAATTTGACGAAAAAATCTGTAAATCAACTTCAATAAAAAAAATGGACTTACACAACAGATAATTTCTACACAAAGTAAAAATAGGACTGCCCATCTGTAGACGTCAGATTCTAAGACATTTAGGATGATTTCAAATTGAAAATAGTCTCCATAGTTTATACAAAAATAATTCAGTGTTGTAAGGGTTAAACTGAGGCAACAATATAGACGATAACCTTCTCTTCAGCCTTAATGACCATAAAGGTATATGTGTGTGCATATAATCAATCACATACAATTCAAACTAGCGGTCTTCGAGATAATGTGACATTCCCAACAACTCGAAAAATAAAAAAGGCCACCACTTTTGGAAAATCAATGAACTGCGACCAGTACTACCAGGGATTTGAATTAGAGGTTCTTGAGATATCACGCTCACAATTCATGTGAGAAGCGGAGGAAAATATTTATTGAACACATACATGCAGCCACACGAATGTCTGATTATGTGTCACCTTCAAACGAATGTTTGTTCAACCCTTTCAGTGCAGGGACAGTCTTTAATTATATGTCAGAATCTGAAATCTGTAGACGTCAGCATAAAGACGGTCCCCGCACTGAAAGAATTAAAATATTTCTAATGGCCGTAGGCCTAAAACATAGGTATTCAAATTAAGAGCCAATTAAGACATTTATGATGATGTTCCAATGAAAAAAAACCTCTGGTTCCATAGTTTATACAAAAATATCCCAGCGTTGAAAGGGTGAATAATATCACAAAAGCTTACTGAGCTGTCATTAGTTGGTTGAGGTATGGTTGTTGTGCCCTCAGCTCTTTTTGTTTTTGTTCCAGCTCTCTCTCCTTGCGTCCCTGTGACCTCTTTTTAGTGAGTGTTATAGTTGTGACTTGACCTCCATGAGGGGATAAGCTGTTGCCTGAAGGAACACCTGATGAAAGATGACCTTGCTTCATTAGCATCCCATCAGAGCTGATGGCAGGCAGTGTGGCCGCCATGATGGTACTTTCAGCTGTAATCATAATAAAAAGTACATTAAACTTTAGTTGTTGGTAAAACACACAGGTAGTTTATTTGTAGAGACAGCTTATAATCAAATGACGAAACAAATTAAACTTTGCAAACACTATTTTTCAAAACAATCCTAAAAATTGGCTTGGACATTTCCAGGGTTAAACGATCATATATTATTTAGATTCAAGAGCTCTTCAGCTTCTTTATTTTATTAAGAATTAAAAAATATGAGATTATTCCCGAGGCCAAGTAGATATATGTCTAGATAAATATCATTTTTGTACACTTAAAAAAAAAAGGGTTGTTGTGGTAGTTATGCGCACCTAACTGAATATGGCCCACAGCGAGCACAGAATACATGCGTATGAATATTGTGGGTAATATGATGATTGGTGTGTCTGAGCCACTTCTGGTTTGAAAAAAATATATTTCCGGGGCAATTGTAATAGGGAGCATCTATGAGTATTTCACTCTCCTATGTTCTCAGGGGAGTTTTTGCGCAGGTGAGTGTATTTTCGCGTACTGCATTGTGTAACAGCGTGGTGACCCATTTTGCATATATTTTTCATTTAGTTTTTTTACTAAAGCGATTCATAATAAATTTTTCATTCCGGCATGTGTTTTTATTTCAACCTGATACAGTAGAACCTGCTATGAGCAGCCACTCTTATGAGCAGCCAACCTCCTATGGAAGGCCACTTGGCCATTCCCAAAAATAGCATTTCCTATATAGATGAGCCTCCTCTGAGCAGCCACCTGCCTTGAAAGGCCAATTTTCCTATGTCACAGGGGTGGCTGCTCATAGCAGGTTCTACTGTATAACCATCTGCAAAAAAATATTTTTTAAAAATTTGCATTTCTCAAATAAAAAGGAAATATTTTCATGGCAGATGAAAAGTTTAACACAAATTTAATATATACACAGCATTAAAACACAGGTCTGTCAACAACCGAAAATTATAACAAGATGAAAATTGAGAAAACACTTCAAGAACTAGAGCAAAAAAAATGAGGTGCGCGAAAAATACCATCTGCGCGAAAAAAACCCCCTTCACCCTACCCCATTTTGACGCACCTTTTGAGAATAGCCCTGGCCTAAGACTCAGTAGGAGGTTAGGGACTAGCCCTAGGCATATATAATTTTACAAAATTTTGGGGGTTGTTGCCCAGTGTTGGGATTCTTAGTTTTCTCTTTAGAAAACTAGATCTAGTGTTTGCAAAATTTCATGAAAATCTCATAAAAATTGATTTGAGAAATCGGCAAAAATCATACGATCCTGGCTGATCAATTAATTTTGATATGTTACTGCAGCCTATAGTTGCAGTCAACTTCCACCAGCATTGGGTGTTTTTCGCTGATTTCTCAGTCAATTCTGAATCAATTTTCATGAAATTTTGCAAGCACTCTTTTAAACTATTCCGGCGCCTACTCTAAAAATTTCGTGAAATTTGAATGAGTATTTCAAAAGTAAGACCATTTGACAAGTAATGGAATTTCGTGAGTGAAGCTGATAGCGTGCAATGGGTTTATAGAGGAGCGTCCAAATTCTCAAAAACTACATGTCAAATGGTCTAACTTTTAAACTATATAATATTTTTTCCCGAAATTTTCAGGGCAGGTGCCGTAAGACTAGAAACTAAAGCTTGTCAAATTTCATGAAAATCGGATGAAAATTGCTTGAGCAATAAGCGAAAAACATGCAACGCGAAAGTGAGAGATTTAAGGTGACTTTTACTATAGGCTTAATCATAAACTAGAGTGTGAATGTGATAGAAATCATGATCACAGACAGGACGGTGTAGTCACAATGACAATGTGAATATACCCAAAAAATCCTGTTTGACTTGAGAAATTTAGTTTTTCAAAATACAATTTTGGTGGTAACGTTTTTTATTCCTGTAGACCTAGGCCCTAAACCAGATCTTGAAAAAAGGGGCCTATTTTAATTTTTTTAATTTTAAAATCATAAGATCTCATAACCTTGTAAAATAAGATTAGACCTATATTATGTTTTTCGCCGATTTCTCAGTCAATTCTCAACCGATTTTCATGAAATTTTGCAAGGACTATTTTCGATGACCCTTGCGTCAGAATGACAGACACTCTGCTTTTGGTAGACTAAATAAAACTCGTCGTATATTTCTAGTAGTAGTAGACTACTCGAAATTTAATTTGTCTCGGGAATTATTATAATTTAGGTACCCCTGTAGTCTGCTTGACACAGGTCAAAGGACATGCGAGTATTGACTGGCAGTGCTTGTAAAATTTCATGAAAATTGGTTGAGAATTCATGGAATTGTCAACAGGTCAAAACTCATTCAGTCATTGCTCAGACTCAGTCAAATTGCATGAATTGACTGCAAAATTTCGATACATTTCTGATTCATGAAGTTACGGCGACTGTCATGATATTGATAAACGACTATATCACACTTAAGAGTTAAGTCCAGTGACAAACTTGCCAGATATTTGACTTTAAGGAGGTAAAGTCTAGTAAATAGACAACAAATGTCTATTTAAAAACATAACAACAATAATTTGCAAACGGATTTGTCAGCCATATTGATTATGGTGCCCGAGGTGTGTCGTCATGGCAACTATGTAGGTTGCATCTGCTACTACATGTACTACCACTTTACCACCATAGTTATACAAGTAACTCGAGATGAATCTGTCAACATTTTTATGTGTCATTTAAGCATTTGTATCAATTACTATTTTTCCTAGCGCACTAAGCATAGACCCTCTATATGGTATTTTAGGTTCTTAAATAGTAGCTAGACGTTTTGTTGTCAACAATAAAACCTCATAACCCACTAGAACAATTCCGCTCAATCCAAAAATAGCTAAGCTAGTTATTCATGTTCTTCCGAATGCAGCATTCTTGCAAGCTTATTATACTTACAATCTTGAGATCATAAAGAAATCGTACTTGATCTACATTTCTTCTAATTCAACTTGTTCATATATAGTAGATTAATTATATATTAAATACAGCTTCTAAAATATAGAATTTCTTATGCAAGTAAAATGATATTTTTTCTGAGCACTTTACTATTTTTAAATGATAATAAAATGTCTACCAAATTCCACCTATTATTTGCGCATTCCATTTATTTCACAGTCTGACACATTTTTTAACTTTTTAGTGGCAAAAACTCATTTATGAAAAGGATCTGGGTGTACTCGGACCCTAACCATACAATCATTCATGACCTATACATCTAGCCTGCTCTACAAAGCCAAAAAGCAGGGATGGGGTCACATATATATATTTGTATTTCCATATTTTATCTGAATTTTGCATGGATAGGCTTACCTGTATTTTTAAAGGACGTTATGAAAAAGGCTGTATTTGTAATTTATATAATCCTTGTATTTGGTGTATTTGATCAAAGAAAATAAAATAGCATTTTTCTCACGGGATTAACGATGCTAACTCGGGTTAACCGGGTCGGCTCGGACCCTAACCAACTCGGACCGTTCTACAAACGATGTCCGAGGCGGTTCACTGCAGTGCATGACTTGGTACGTAGTGATAGAATAGTGTCCGAGTTTGCATAGGGTTCGGCCCGTCTAAAACCAACTCGAACCCTATTTATTATTTTATTAACAATATTAAGCCTACTGAATATATCAGGCCACTATTTTTTAATTTATTTTTATTTGTTATCATTATCATTCGGGCCACGCAATACCAAACAAAAAAAATCGATTAGACTAAGAGACGGGACGGTTCACCACAAAGTGGGAATAGTAGATTAGGGCCTATACAACTCAAACTTAGTAATTTCTCAAAATAATAGTTTGATATCACATTATATCACAATATTGTAGCCTATATTTTTAATCAATAAGAAAATTAGGTTTGGTCAAATGCTGGTTGTATTGTCTTGTTCTTTTTGATTTTGATAAATAGTAGGCCCTACACAATAATATTACCTTGCACTAGAAGCAGCCGTCTGAATTAGGAACAGGAATCTTAATTACAATGTCAACTTCCTGCGGTGTGAGGATATATGCATATAACTCTCAGTTGACATTACACTCAGTAATTGCATTCAGGCGATTGCGTCGAAGGATCCAGGTATAGTGTTCGAGTTGGTTATGTAATCATAGGGTCCGACTGTGTTCAACTAAAGGACCTATCAGCAGGGTTTGAGTAGGGTCTGAGTTGGTTACATAATCATGGGGTACGAGTTGGTATAGGGTCCGAGTTGGTTTATCACAGTGTCTGAGTTGAAAGTGTTCGAGTTGGCTTAGGGTCCGAGTTGGTATAGGTTCCGTGTTTGCATAAGGTCCGAGTCGTCTGGTTACCGTTAATAAAGCATATTTAAAGTTCAAGCTGGGAGGGGTGCTAAAACTTGCGGTTTTCTGGCTTGACATGTTGATATTTATGAACATAAAGCTATGTAAAATTGTCAAAAAAAAAAAAATTATTCTCCCTATTTAGCAAAAAATAAAAAGTGTGAAAGTGTGGCCATGGGCCCTAGTTATCCTGAGAGTGTGACGTCACTACAGGCGCAGAGTTTTATGAATAAAAGAAGGTGTGCTGAACATCTAGTCCAGTCATTAAAGGTGTCGGGTTCAACAAAATTACTTCAAAAGATTTTTTGGCAAATTTGACATCATTAGCAAATGTATTTTACAATGAAAAAAGTTTACTAAAAAATTCCTAGGGGAAAGTGTCTAAAATTTGCATTTTTCAAAATGGCTGCGAGATCACTTGGTGAATCTTATTTTCGGCATTATCTTCAATTTTAATCACGTTAGAAATAAATTTTTGGTGCGCAGACTTGTATTTTTGTGAACAGAAAACAAGACATGTTTTGTTTAACACAAACATATTACATATTACATTTTTTGGGCTAAAATCCAATATGGCCGCCATTTATAAGATTTTTGACAGGAGATATGCACATAAACCTGTGGTGAAGTCAACCTGCCTCAATATGTTTTTCCCACCAGTACAAATATGTCTCAATGTAAAATCAGAGCACAATTATGGGTATTGTGACTTAGTGAATACTAGATAATCTGTCGCTCACCATATATCCACTGTGGAGCCATTTTGGCTTGTCGTCTTCGCGTTAGACCTACTTATCACGTAGGCTTGTATGGTGTTTTCACAATGAAGAAGATTTATTGACCCCACCTAGGGGGATCAATAGGACTAATTAGGACAGATAAATTGAGTTAATAGTTAGTTAATTTAAATGCCCATTAGCTCCATTTTAGGTGTGGATGTGATTGGCCATATTAGTTATGTATTTGTGAAGTGACATGCCGACAATATTGACCATGGAAATACAACATGTCACGTCTATGGAACAGTACATGATATGATGAAAAAATGTCCAATTCCTAGTGTAAGCATCACCATTGAGGGTATGGCAAAATACATCTACATGTTTTTGCATTAAAATACCCTAACTTGAAGACATATATTTACACTAGATAGATACATTCAGTTGCTATATTCAGAAAGTAATGTTTGATATTATGTGTTATGTTACATCTTTTGGTGTATTCTCAACCCCCTTATTCAGGTAGAAGCTCCTTTTCCTATACCCATCATTCATATAACTCTATCTGGCCCGACATGTACATGCTCATAGGACACTGGAATATGCAAAGTATGTAGACCACGCTAGATGATATAATATCAAACCGATTCTTTCGCCAGTTAACATTAATATGCTGGATATCCTGGTCACAGCCACAAAAGAGTGTGGTATCTAAAAAAATAGTTGTGTTTGGTGCTTACCTTTTTCTTACAAGAATTAGTTTTTGGGGGAGAAATAGGTAGACTGATGGCCAGCTCTGATTTGCACAAGCTATATCTCAAATATATACAGAGGGCAGTGTTGATCAAATGTTTGTCTCTTGCACACTAAGTTCAGATCTACTGGTTGATTTCACTGATTCATCTGTGCCCGCATGCGGGGGGGGGGGGAGGCTTAGGCACTGGTATATTTTCTTGGCCTTGCAATTAATAGCCATCAGGCAGATATGGTGGCAAATGGCCAACCACGGACAAGGAGATGGCTAAAACTTTGAGATGGTGGGACCGCTGACTGGAAACTCTACTTGATGCGCCCAGCTGCAGGCAGTGGCGATTAGTGGTGGAAAGCTAACAATCTGAGCAGTGTCTGTGAATGAGCAAATGGCACTGCGCTAGGAGTGAACTAGTTGATGGACTACTATTATAATTGTACCTATGCAAATGTGCAACGTTCCCACCCTTAGTGTTGCACAGGTCGGGGTCCAGGGTAGATCATCTTGCAATAGCAACATATGCAGATGATAATAATCACACTGTTATTGAACATGTACCTGGTGTTCTAATATAGTGGGCAAAAGTGTCTGAGCTGATTATTATTGATGATGCTCTAATATTATGATTTTATTGCTTTTTGTGCATTCATCACGTTTTCGGGTTCTGAGAACTATATATTGTATGCGGTGTTTATTATCTGACATTGTGTTAGAACCATCTGATAACATTATTTATTCCAGAAATGAATGGACATGTATAAATGTTCGGTAGTTTTCCAACCTTTAAAAAGCATCTTCAATGTACGCTGGGCTTGATGGAAAAAACATGGAAATGTAAGCTCAGCTATACCACCCTAAATAATTATTGGACAACTTACCTTTATTGTGAGAATGGACCAGGAATAATTTTAACAATGTTCTGATAGGGTTTGTTATGCAAGCAGTCGATCAACTAGTGACGCGACACATACTCGACACAAAGTAGGTAAATAATTTATATGTAGAATTTAAGCAAGCAAAGATAAACACAAAATCATTTCACAGAAATTTATTAGTTTTACTAAGAGCTTAGCTGAGAAGAGAAACTGGTATACACTGGTGACCATTATTACATGTATGATAATGTCTGCTTGCAACATTGCATAATCGAGACCGCAGTTATTTTTATTGTAGTGAAACCAGATCTACTTGTCCATTTGCTCCATCATTATTTTCAGGGCGTAGATCACATATGTCAACTTTGAGCAAACGGGCTAGTATAATAATTCTTAGAGAAGTAATTGCACTTCACATTGCATATGCCCTCGTAATAATTTATGGGCTATTTAATTGATACCACATTTAGAACGTATGGAATTGGAAAAAGTATCCGCTTTAGAAAATATAACATAATTGATAACGGTTTTCTGTTGACGTGAGTACAACCAAGTGCATGTTTGACTGAGGAAAACGCATTTGACGTTCGGAAACACAGGACAGATTTTTGTTGAAACTATACATACAGTGAGCTACATCAAGCACCTGACTTGACTTTCGTCTTTTCTTAATTATTATCAAATGCAACTGCTTTGAAAATAACAAAAATGATCAAAAATATAAATGATATGAATGAAGTTTTTAGGCCACCTTTGTGCGCATAATAGGCTGAGCTGTGCCAGGAGACGCTCCTATAAAAATGCTGAGATAAATGAGATGACACTGCCCTCCAGACACAGGATACGAAATTCGAGCCCTGGCGGTCTGAGGCCAAGCACACTATCTCTCGGTCACGGTGACCCCCCACAATATTGAATCTTTACAATTGAGCCGGGGAAGAAACATTTTGTTTAGAAACGATCAGAAGCTTTATGTTATATTTACTATGGCGACCACCTAGGATATGCCATTAATTAGCCGAATTTAGAAATCAACCATAGTAATAATTATGAGTGGTTAGAAAAAAATCTATTGGCGACTCTAGAGCATATATCATCTTCGAATTGTTGAATAATGATAATAGCTAGACAGTCAGTCAGAGACTGCAAACCTCCGCTGATCCTGAGTATCGCCAAAATTTAACTGATTGGTCTTTCGCCCGGGAAACACATCTAGTAAAAGGTTAATTATTTTTGAAGTAATCTGAGGGACAAACAGACAGACAAACAAACAAATACATACAAAAAACATAACATATCTGGAGAGAAAATAACAATTGGCATCATTAAGACAATAAGTCTCTTCCATATTTCAAGTAAAGACTTATTAACAGATACACATTGCTCACAATTGAATTGTACTTTAGTGTGGATAACACAAAATACTTAACTCAGATATTGAAGGAGACGCAGGTGTTACTGAGGCTGCGAGGTAATTCCATGCCTTTGTTAATAATAATCATAATTGATGTCCAATATATATTCTATACAATTTTACTAATGAAATTATTACAGTTTGGTTGCCTTCTGATTTTATTTAGATTTTTATTATCACAGGATGCTTGTTTAGCTAAATATAGAGACGCGAATTTGCGTATTTGGCAGCCATTTTGAATTTTTACTCAATGAAATATTGAAAAATACATTATGTGCATGTCCAATTTTTTTCTTTTATACAAAACACATAAGTGTGAATACCAATATCTTGATTAGGGCCTGCTGGAAAGACAGTATGCACTGATAATTAAATTTCACATTCGGTCATGGCGGCCATTTTAAAAATTGGCTGTTCCGGTGCTTTTCTCAGCGAAAGTATTGGTAAAATTATTTTGAGAGGCAAGTACACATACTAACGAATCCAAAAAGGTTAAAAAAACTTTTGAAATAATTTTGTTATAACTTCGTATGATTTTGGCCTTCAATGACTGGACTAATCCTCCATATTTTAAGATCACGATATTTCTAGTTGACTGATTTGACTGATTTGATTTATAGTTGTAATTTTATTCGCCTATTTTTGACAACCAGCTGGTAATTTTTTATGGATATTTACTGGCCTTTGCACAGGACATATTTATTTATTGTAAATATTGCTGATCAAAAATATATTTTTTAAAAACTTGTAAAATTTAATAGTGAATGATGCTGTTTTGGAGTATATATACTAAAAAGAACAGAAATTAAAGTAAAAAATAAAAAAAAGTCAACTAGATTATCAGATAAAACTAATCCGTGAAAGGAATATAAAAAACAATTATTTTTCATGTTTTGCTATTTTAAAGGTGAACAACTTTGTAAATTTAATGTTCTTCACAACCCATTCAGCTCCCAACAATAAGATAGGCACCACCATAGCATCGGGTGTAAAACACATTTCTCGCACATTTGTTCTTCTTACGCAATCCTCTGCATCGACACTTATAGACCATTTGACCCTTGTAGTAATAAATAATTATCACTGTAGAAAAATAACTAAATTACTTTATCAAACCTCTGATATTGTGTCTCGATATTAAACATATTGCATAATTGTCAAACTTGCACAACTTTTGGGCAATTTGAAGATGAACATAATTATTAAAAACACATTGCGATGAGGCTGGCACCTTTAACCTTTTCACCGCGGGTGGCGCCGAAAGGCGACCACCTGGCAGACCGCAGATGTCGCCTTTTGGCGACATCAGTAATTACTGTTTTTAATTAAAAAAATAATAAATTCAGCGCTCAGGCATGTTATGACGTTATAATTCAGCGGTGAAAGGGTTAAGGCTTAAGCCACTGACCATTCTACAGCCGTTAAATACCAAATGATGCAAAGCTGGATACCCAGGTCTTCAAAAAAGATTTAGATTCGTGGACACAAAAACGTAATAGACATGAGACCCACAAAGGTGTTTCAGAACTGAGGGATGCCGTCCCTTGTAAATGATACATTATGTTATTCTGCACCCTTACAGATCCTTTTTCCTTTGTTTTTGCTTACAGGACTATAAACTTGTTGCTTAGCCACAGTTGTTTATTAATAAATAGACCCTAATCACAGAGACACTTTTTTATAGACTAGGTCTACAAGCCAGGCCTGTATATACATTTTTCATCCAAATTATCGCTGCGCACCACACAAACCCTGGTCATTTAGTCTTCTCGCTAGAAGTTGTGACCAGTATTAGAAGCAGAAGATGACATCCGTGCATGACCTACCAAGTTCCCTTACATCTAAAGTGCGACTTCGTGCTGATGACGTTATCATTTATTCAGATAAATAAATTGCATTTCAGACTCTCAAATCCTCCAAAAAGATCTAGAATAATTGACCATCAGAGAGAAACCTAGTTAATGGAGTTTATAGTCTAATCAAGTGTGAAGTCCTCTCAGTGACCAAGACACGAAAACCAGTAGCTTAGCTATTCACTACACAATGAAACATTGAAAAGAGTAAGCATAACCAAATCCATTGGAGCTACCATCAGCTCAGAGCTAAATTGGAACAGACATATCTTGCTGGGGTTTGCAAAGCAAAACATAAATACAGATATATATTGTACCCAGATCACACCCGAATCCGCTCACTACCAAAGGCATTCGACTCTGGAATCAGTTACCAACATCCATTCGAACTCTCCCAAACCTCAAGAAATTCAAAAAAGTCACAGCTTTTTTCAGTGCACATAATTTCAACATCTACTAACCAACACTATATATCACATATACGAAAACATTTACACAACAAATCCGCATGGTTACATATAGGCCTACCATCCCATCATCTGACTTATAAAAACTTTATGACGACAGATCAATTCCCATGCCAGTAGGCCTACAGAGACAATTCCTCAACACCAAGCCTGCCGAACTGTTTTTATTTATTATTTGTTACTCTGTTAATATTTACTTTTTTTATGGGCACAACCCAATCATTCTGATTATTCTTATTCCTACTTCTTGGCGACAATGCTGCTATCGGTGAGCCGGTAACAGTTACCTCGCCACAAGGTAACCTCGCCACAGGTAATCTCGCCACAGTTTTGGTAACCTCGCCACAGGGGCTGAGTTACCTCGCCACAGCATTGGTGACCTCGAACAGGGGTCTGAGTAACCTCGCCACACCTGTTATATCCGCATTGTTCAATGTATTTTCAAAGTTTAAGCTAGTTTAATCTCTAGTTTAAACCTTTTGACTTTTAACATTATTATTTATTAATGGAATAATTATTACTGTGGTTTTAGTGGTGTAGAGATCTATAGGCATATGATATGTGAAGCCTAGACTTATGAGAATGAACAAAGCTAGATGTTAACCATTTCAGCGCTGAAAGGTGTGTTTTAAAGTCTGACGTTTTAATAATAGCATAATCGTTCAGAATGTTATATCCTGAGAAGAATACTCTTTCGATTATAAATGTCATTATTATAATATTTCTTTAACCGCGATCCACAGCTTCAAGTGAGTGAAAATTATTCAGATTTGACAAAATGGAGGTCAACGATTTCAAAATCTTTCTGATTGATCTCACGTTTTATCTCAATCTCAACATGTTCAAAATATGTTCAAATATAGATCGTCAATTGTGTAACAGTAAATGAAAGAAAATGTCACATAGGAGCTGGTCTAATAATTATTTAGATTATATAATTTCACGTTAGGCCTAAGCAAATTAAAGTTGTAGTATGCTTCAATATAACAGCATAATTAACCTATTCAACGTGTTATTAAAAATGACTCACAGCGTTAAAAGGGCTTACAACGCTCACTGGTAGGTCGCTAATTGATCACTGCTCATTTTATGTCATCACTCATGAG
The DNA here is from genome assembly GCA_964017125.1 of Flabesymbios commensalis. Lineage (NCBI taxonomy): Eukaryota > Metazoa > Annelida > Polychaeta > Terebellida > Flabelligeridae > Flabesymbios > Flabesymbios commensalis. The sequence continues at coordinate 23,388,682 of OZ024913.1, read as the reverse complement.
TTATTCTCACGTGCTGTGTTCAACACCCTGTATGCGTTCTCAATATAGATGAGTGTTAATTGGATCGTTTGGGTCTTCTCTCCCTTGTCATAGCGCCACTTGTGGAACTATCCTTTTCTTACTTTTAATCAAAACTATTCTGATCCTCTAGCTATATTATGTCAAGACTAGACCTAGTAGTAGGCTACAAATTAACTGCTTAAAATATTTCTTCAGGGTGTTCATAACAGTTACAGACCTATGGCGCTAAACACAATATCTAGTTATCAATCAAAATCTGATTATCTCTTTAGACTTGTATTTCAAGTCAACAGATTGAAGGTAGGACTGGAACCCATATAGACTGGCCTAGATAATAAACTGGTTTAAACTATCGGATAACGCTGATAAATGTGGGTATAACAGATGTGGCGAGGTTACTCAGCCACCTGTGGCGAGGTTACTAATTTAGCTGTGGCGAGATTACTCTGGCAGTTTGTTGCGAGGTTACCAAATCTGTGACGAGATTACCCGCAGCGAGGTTACCTTGTGGCGAGGTTACTCGCACCCGGTGAGCCAGTGGCCCCGTTTTATCAAGCTGAAAAGATATGAGCTCGTATTAATAGCTCATTTGCATATGAGGATCTTTAAGATTCAATGAGTGGGTCAGAGTGCTCGTATCCTCCCTATACATGTTGAAGAGGAAGACATACGAGGAAAGTAAACGAGCTTTTTATAATCTCGTAAGTGGCAGGCAAAGGTCACGAGAATTAATAAGATCTCTTATCTTTTCAGCTTGATAAAACGGGGCCCTGCCTAGGCCCCGTTTTATCAAGCTTACGAGATTATAAAAAGCTCGTTGACTTACCTCGTATGTCTCTCTCTTTAACATGTATAGGGAGGATACGAGCACTCTGACCCACTCGTTGAATCTTAAAGATCCTCATATGCCAATGAGCTATTAATACGAGCTCGTATCTTTTTAGCTTGTAAAACAACCTAAAAATATGCGAGCTCGTATTAATAGCTCATTTGCATATGAGGATCGTCAAGATTCAACGAGTGGGTCAGATTGCTTGTATCCTCCCTATTCATGTCAAATAGGGAGACATACTAGGGAAATCAACGAGCTTTTATATTCTCATAAGTGGCAGGCCAAGGTCACGAGAATTAATAAGAGCTTGTATATTTTATGTAGATTAAATGGGGCCCACGGGCCCGTTTCAGGTACGCATTCTCAAATGTCTCGCTCAGATATAGCTCATTTGCATTTGAGGATCTTTGAGATTGAACGAGTGGGTCAGAGTGCTCATATCCTCCCTATACTTGTTAAAGAGGGAGTCAAACGAGGAAAGTCAACGAGTTTTTTTTATTTTTGTAAGCGGCAGGAATTAGGTCACGAGAAATCTGGGAAATAACGTACTAAAAACGCGCCCCAGGGGCTAGCAGTAGTACAAGATCTAGACACTGCTTGTGTTTTTTTATTATTCGTAACGTGTAAACAAACGAAAATAAGTTACAATAAAAATAATTTTAAAAGATCTACTTGCGATAATTAATTTCTTAATCTATAAAAAGACCCATTTAGGACCATCCACGATTAGGCCTACCATATTACCGCACTGCAGAATTTTAAATGTGACTATGGCATCTATGCCTACTTATTCCAAAAGTTTAAAAATATTTGAGCGATAATATGTGGATGTGTCAGTCACTCACTCTTTGATCACTTTTGACTGTCTTTGTCTTAACTAAACTTTGTCTATCAAAGCTTGCTTGTTTCCGTTAGCAACGGAAACGGGTAACTGTGTTGTCTATAGGACGTACGCCCAATATCGCGCACCACGTTTTACTGGCTGAAATTACTTTTTTTTACGAATTTGACTTAATATCGCCCACCATTGGTGAATGACTTGCACCTGTCATCATACATGACAAAGCAAGGATCAGACGATGTAAAGTATTTTTTGCTGAAAAAATGGCAGAAATAGGCGCCGTATAACTTGGCAAGTTGAATGGAGTTGAAAAAAATAAAGTTTAGTCACCAAATATTTTTTAAATTGCAAAAAACGTGGTTCGCGATATTGGTCGTATGACCTTTAGTTGCAGTAGTGAACGCCAGTAGTGGATATCATTTGCCCTTTGTACAATGTACAACTCGTAACCGACCGACTCGTACCATTCAAAATTCCAAACCTACCAACTCGTACCTTTTTTTCTACCAGCTTGTACCTTTATCGATTCTAAACCTACCAACTTGTACCATATATCTAGTTACACTTATACTCACTGAATAAACTGCGGGACATGCTATAGTTATAATAATAATAAAAAAATTATTCAGGGTAGAATTATTACCTAGAACGTTATTTTACATAATTTTTCATAATTTGTCGATCAAATCACTCATATCAGGAACAAAATGTGTGTTTAAACATCAGGATTTGCAAAGGATAGATCTAAAATAAAACAAGTATGAGTAATTTTCACCCACTTGAAGTTGTGAGTCGCGTGGCGATATACAACTTTAAGTGGTGTGTGAATATTCAACTGGAGAGTGAAATAAAAAAAAAAAAATCATAATTGTGATAATTACATCTCATTGGCATTTATATAGCGCTCGAATTTCTAATTTGCTTAAATCATTATGAATACGAAATATCATCATGATCATTGTGCGTAGTGTGTAATTACTGGTACATATACATTTAAAGTCTTTAATGATCTAATTGTCTTTAAACCGCCAGTCAACTTCAAAATGAGCATGCGCAGGTCACGTGTATAGGCCTCCGGTTTATACAGTATGTCTAAGAATTCACCCCTCTTCCCGCGAGGTCTGTACAGTCACTGCTGGGGCTATATACAGTAGGCCTACATGTTGGTTGCATTCAGCTGAGTAGCTATAACCTGATTATATATATATATATCTATACTACTCTGACGAGACACTCACCAAACGCTGTTTTACTGTTAGTCCAACGTCTGCGACTCTGGCTTAACATTGAGCCAACATTGGAAAAATGTACAATGTTTAAGAGAAAGTCCTCTTGCCTAGTTAACATGGTAAACACAACACATTTGTATGACATTTATACAACGTCGGCCCAACGTCTTCGACGTTGGTTCAACATTGTTTAAAGTCATACAAATGTTTCGTGTTTAATGGGTGTCAATACAAGCTTGGGGTCAGAAAGTTTCGACATCCCCTCAGTAATACAGTCAGTTTGTTTGCAAGCCAGCAACCAAGTAGGGGCCAAGGCTAAGGGCTTTGAATTATTAACTCATAGATGTCACTCAAGTATATATGAACTTGCTGTGATTTGAGAACTTGCTCTTAATGAGGCTTTGGGTATGAAACACATATTTAGTATTATTATGGAATAGGGCCTTGGTCTACCCAGGGGCACTATTGCATTCTGAGGGACCCTTGTCCCGCGAATTTTAACAGTTGACCATACCTTTAACATTTTATTGCACATAATATATTAAGTGTGTGTAATATATGCACTGCTTTTCCATGAGTTCATGATTGACAGCTCTGTGCTTACGCTGATTGGTTCAAACCCCCCTCTCTTTCCGACTACTCCCATGTCAAGGGCAGATGATTGACAGCTCAATACACTCTCGTTGAATCTTGTCAGGTAGTACTTCCCGAGAGAATGTGAGATGTGAAGGCGTCTGCAGATTGCAATTATGTTACTAATATAACGCCACAGTGAAATAACTATTCCGCCGATTTGTATTGAACAAGAAGAAATAACATGATTAAGTCCACAAACTAATGTTAATTTAAAATATATATATGCCATCTGTTCGAAATATTATATATGCTACGATTTTTATTCAATCCTCGTGCTACAAACATATTATACGATCGCCTTCAAATTAAATATATTAATAATACATTGACCCTGAAGCTTATATTCCCGGCCAGTTGATTATAATGATATGCAATAGGCCTATGGTCTATAGCCTATATAATTATGTGGAAATAAAGATGGGTAATTTTTATTTTATTGTTCTTGTAAGTTCTGATGCGTTAGTAGCCTATATGACAAAATCACATTTACTTTTAAATGTTATAATCGGCACGGACCGATAGTTCATGACAAACGATAGTATGCAAAATGTGCTAAGACATTAACTTTAATTGTGTTGAAGTGTTGCCACAAATTGTCTCACCGTTACGCCTATGTAAACACACCTTTGTCACGCCAACAACACGAAAGACATACCTCTGAACGGCATCGGTAGCAAATTATCTTCGACTGCAAATGTACTTTTTGTTTTTCGGTTTTATAAATCTATCTGATTATTACTGATTTTATACACAAAGATATAATGTTAGTGGCGGCATGGTGTTTATTTGCAATCATACAAAGTTAAGCTATGCTAAATCACCACCTCTGAACAAAGAGGCACAATGTTAATTTGTACCGAAACAAAGTTTAGGTTTTTTTATTGAACGCCTATTGAAAATATTTTTTTTGGATTATGAAAGAAATACTTATATATAGACATAGATATATAGTTTATTTATTTAAGTCATATATAATTTATTTTTTGAGTTGATAGCCTAGTTAAAGCTGCTCCTTTGGATGAGACGTCTTCTATTTTGTCAATTTTGAAAAAAAAAAATTATATGAAGCTATATAGCCTACTGATCTTAACTAAAAATACAAATGTCGGCTCCGTACAAGTTGAGAAAATGGCCTGATAATATAAATATAACATATTTAGATAGACTAAATACTTAAGATATCTTTACTAAATGTTTCATATTATATTATGTACCGCATAAGTTTTATTTTAATAATAAATTAGGTCTATATATGGTATTGAGCATAGTGGTACGAGTTGGTAGGTAGATTGGTATGAGTTGGAAGATAGGTTGGTACGAGTTGGTAGGTATTTGGTAAGAGTTGGTCGGTTACGAGTTGTACATGGTACGAAGTGTCCTGTTACCATCTGCCCTTTGCTACTTTTGTCATTGATTTGAAGTAACAGAAGCCTTAAGAAAGGCAGGTTCATACATTTTGTGCAGCCTGCAGGTGTGCGACTGCAGGTGATTTTTTAAGGTTTTGCTGAAAATGAAATTCAAACTGGCCGTCACGAATCAACTACTTTTTTTTTGTGGACGCAAAAATTCAAAAACTTTGAAGTCGTAAATTATTCAAATTTTACGATCATATCCCCCACGATATGGAGATGTGCAGGTGATTTTTTCAAGATTTTACGGAAATTAAAAATGGCCACCATGGATGAACTTCATAATTTTCTGTGGGCGCAAAAACTTAAAATTGCACTCATAAATAATTCACATTTTACAATCACATAAAAACAAAATGTTCCCCACCATCTGGAAATGTGCAGGTGATTTTACTGAAAATTAAAATGGCCACCACAAGTCGACTTTTCAAATAATTCTTTTTATATATTTGTGACTGCAAAAACTCAACATTATTTACGGCGGGGGTGATATGGGACTTCAGGCCTCTTGTTTATATCATGCTATGGTTTAGCACATTTAATTTAAAAAAAAATTAATTTACAAATTATTTTGCTATTAAAGGTATAGTCAACTGTCAAAATACACTCGACAAGGTTGTCCCCAGAATGCAACAGTGGCCCCTGGACATTCCACAATGACATATCACCCCACATCCACAGATATCAGCCAAGATAATAATACTATTATGCATTTCATACACATCGCCGCATTAAGAACAAGTTCCCAAATCATATAAACTCTATATACTTGAACGACATAGACTATGAGGAAATAATTCACCAATTCTCAATATGTGGGCTTTGTGTTGAGACAGTATTGACAGTGAGAGCTTTCCTAGCAAACACAGCACACTCACCAAATGTTGGTTTAATGACGGCCAATGTCGCAGACGTTGGTCTAACATTAAAACAACATTGGGCCAATTTCTCGTTAGAGTAGTATCTTGTAATCAGCTCAGTCACTGATATTTATGCCGGCAAAGTGTACTCCATAGGCTAATGTAGGCCTACACCTGATCGTCCCACGCATGCCCATTTTGCAGTTTTGTGAATCTTTAATATTGGGGATCTTGTGATTTACATTGGCTTTTAATTTTCTTTTTTAGTATTATCTGTGAGTCTATTAATTTTGTATTCCCATGATATATAAGATGAGGCTAACCTTATTATCAATGTTTACTTAGAAAAGCTAGTCTGGCCACAGGCCACACTAGAGTGAAAAATCAGCGTGTCCCACACCTTTAAAACCACAGCAGGCCACGTGGACTCACCTCAAAATTGTGCACCGAAACGCGATGTGACAATACATGTAGTTCAAAGGGACATGGCGCTGTCTAGTTATTTGAAGTACAACATGTCTCTCAAGAAGGGTAGTATGGTGCCGCACCATATTAGAAATGGCTAGATGAAACACCGATAGGTGAAAACTGCTATAGATGTAATTAGCACTTTAACCCTTTCAGTGCGGGATCTTTTTTCTGACATCTACAGACGTCAGATAAAGATGATCCCCGTACTGAAAGAATTTATCAAAATCAGAACGGCTGTAGACTCATACCCATAGGTATTCAAATTAAGCGGAAAGAGCTAATTAAGACATCTACCGGTAGGATGATTTCAAATCTAAAAAAAAATTATTGTTCCACAGTTTATACAAAAAATATTCTACAGTGGTTAACAATTAACATCATGTTCACAGGATCGGACAATTACCCCTTATCCTGCTGATCACGACTATTGTCATTTTAAATCTGTGTTATCATGTTTATTAGTCTCCCAAATCACTGTTATTGAGAATAAAATGTGTGTCTTATAATCAAAATTTGTAAATATTTCTGCTTAAATTAATCAATATAAGTAATTTACAGCCCCTCGAAGTTGTGTGTCGGGATAGCGAGACACAATTTCAAGTGAATGAAAATGAAAAATAATAACTTAGCAGGATAAGGGTTAACCCTTTAACCGCCACATTAATAAATTGGATTTTTCACCTACTTGTTGTGTCTCGCTGAAGCGATCCACAACTTCAAGTGAGTGAAAATTATTCAGATTTGACAAAATGGAGGTCAACTATTTTTAAATTCTTGCTGATTGATATCACTATTTAAAAGCTGATATGCAATATGCTAATAAAAAATGTAAAAACGAATATAATTGGTATCGGCGGTTTAAGGGTTAAGGATTCACCATGACAACAGCACACTGGGGAGAGATGCCTGTGGTGACAGACACAAATTCTGGGATAGCTGCTGTGGAAAGAGAGCAGATGACCAAGAGAAGAGCCATTGAAGTGGAGGGTCCTACATTACATCAACCATCCAGGCAGCATCACCCACCAAACTCACAGTGAGTACATACAATTTCTTCCTGAAAAGTGTTTTCCTTAACCCCAAGCGTGGCTGTAGTTGTTTTTAATCTGTTTGATTAGACGATCAAATCACTGTTATTGGCAAGGAAATGAGTGTTTGAACATCAGGATTTGCAAATGTTTGGTCCCAAATTTAACAAATATGAATAATTGCCCACTTGAAGTTGTGGGTTGCGGTAGAAAGACACAAGTTCACTTTGAGTGGATAAAAAATTGAATTATTGAATTTAGCGGTTGAAGGGTTAAAATAAATTATATTGATGGAAATAATATGTATTATTGCACTTGCTGAAATTACACACCTCCAGATTAAAAAATTGGTGGCGAGTAAAAAAAAGCTCACCTAAAAGTGGTGAGGTAGTGTTCACTCAACACAATTAACAGCCAAAAAAGGATAATGCATGGAGAAACCTCTATGGATGGATTCTGTATTTGTGCCAATATTAGAGCTAGTGGCAAGCAAGGAAATAACCCCTTTAAAAATGCTTGTGATTGATAAATTGTGTACCGGTATGGCCTCTATATTATATATGGAAATATTTTCCATTGGTATTTAAAGGGAGAATAATTTCTGCTATTTAACAAAGTGGCCAATGCATACATTCAATCTGCATAGAACAATATTCACCCATGGTGATTGAAGGGATGCATCTTCCACTTTAAGAAATGGCATAAAATATTGGTCCTACTAAGTTACGACAAGTTCTTAATCATGTTAATCAAATATATACCCTATATAATTATATAGTTATTTTCACAAAAAATTGTTGTTTTATACAGCATGTACAATGCTAGTAGAAGTGTGTTTCTGCCATGAATCTAATCATGCGATTTAAATTAAAATGTTCACAAAGGTATTGAATCGTTGTATTTACAGGGTGTACCCTGCAGAGGACTTTGCCATGGACAGTCTCACACTGCACACTATAAAATTAATCCAGCATGCACGGCGACTGAAATCAATGATCCAAGATGTGCAGCAACAGCTTGACAGCTTAGTAAGTACAATTACATAAAATGATAAAATACTATCTATTTTAAGCGGAAAAATTATTTTCTGGTACAGTATTTTAACCGAAATTTTAAATAATCATCTACACAGAAATTATGACAGATTGGCACATAAGAATATATCATTATTTATGTTATTTTGGGCTTCTGAGACATTGGCTAAATAGTTTTGAATTGGACATTGGTCCAGTGTTGAAACACCACCCATGGCGCCTAACTTACGTTTGTTGGATATCAAAGACCATCGCAAGTTAAGATTTTCGGTTAATAATTACATACATAACCTGTTTACTGTTTCTAAAATTATTTCGAAGAAACACAAAAATATCCTGCGGAGATGAAAATAATTATTGAACAGGCAGGGTTGATGAACATATACATACTACTCGCTGTTAACTTCTGAACATTAAAGTAAACATTATAAATCGTTGAACATTATTTCCCTGGATTCAAAAAGTAAATTATCAAATTATTTTCGCAATTTCTTTGTTTTGCATTTCTTTATTCCCTAGAAATCAAGTGACACAGAAGTTCCCAACTTTCCCCTTCCTCCTCCCATTCCAGAGTTTCAAGGAAATACACCAACTCACCAACCTCAGAAGCCAGTGCCATTCCTTCCCAGAGATCCAGAAAGGTGATTTTGTGTACAAAAATTGATAAGGCCCACTAATTTTCAATGATATGTAGCGCTTTAATAATATTAATTTTCACTAGATTGTTAAATTCGCAAATTTTTCCTCCTTGCAAAAATTAAAACTTTGCGAATATTACCAGATCTACGGTGATTTCAACTATGTTTATGTTGTAGTACTTTTGCTCGAGGTTTTGGCCATGCTCCCGCAGAGATTGACACAAAAATATGCCGAAAGTTCCTGCGGCGATCTGTAGCTGCCATTTGTGCGCATGCAGGATATGATAGTATGTATATCAGTAGCACAGTATTTACATATTAGTTATAAATTTATATAATAAATATATTTTCACCCTAGCAGTAAAGAAGTACTCTGTATGTATCAAAATAAAATATATGAATTAATTGATAGGTGCTGCAGTTTTCAATTTGGTCAGTATTGCGTACCAAAAAGCTACACAATTTTAGTCAATTTATTAGCAAAATATTTTCAAATTAATGGTGGAAAAACCCCATGGAATCTGGTACTTCTTTAGACATTGCTACAGTAAATTTTCAAAAAAATTTAACACTGAATGCCCCTTTGGAAATTTTAGGATAAAATACAATTATTGTTCACTTTGCGAAAGAAATATGTATGCTGCATGCTGGGAGGGTGTGATTTGAAGTAGAGCCTCCCTTAGGGAATGGGTTGCCATTAATAGCGACTGCCCATAGCAGCCACAACAATCCATTGTAGAGTGCAATTAAACATTAAACTTGCAATAGTATTAATTGCGACCAACTTAACTCTTCTTTGTCCATATTTTCCACAAAAACTTAGTCCTCGAGCCCAAGTTGTTGTTTTTTAAATCAAGAATTAAAGTTTCAAATAGACGCTCATAGGCAACCATCAGACACATCATAGTAAAACTTGGCACATAGCCCCAGGGCTATAATGTGGAATACTAAAATATTAAAGTCGTTATACATTTAGTCAGCTGGAAACATTATTATAAAAAGTCATCTCTTGTCAGTGTAGGGTTGCCAGACATCTGCAGACGTGACACAGTCTGGGAACAGCTAATTTCAAAAAGTCGTATCTTTAGAAGGATATTGCTATCTGGTACGGTGATTTGAAGCTACCAGTACACATCTTCACAGTTTATTGACCAAGATTGTGTCAATGCTGGCCCACTTCATACGACGCTGTACCAGCCTTAAGCCAACGATGGCTTAGCATACGTATCTACTGGGCTGTAATCGACGGTATGTACACACAAGCAATAGCTTCAGACCAGGCTGACAGTGCCACTGAGCAGCTAATTTCAAAAAGTCGTATCTTTAGAGGGAGGTCGCTAGGTAGTGCCATGATTTGAAGGTCGCATGTCGTGGGAGAGGGGAAGTCGCATATAAGGGGTGCTTAACAGTGTAAAGCACGTTGGTGCTCAGAAAAAAAGTCGCATAGTAGGAGAAGTCGGATTTGAAGGGGGTCGCATCTGGAGGGACTACTGTAGTTGTAAGATGACATCAATGTCATTTTAAGGTCATTTCAATGTCAAATAAGCAGATTTTTTAAATGTATTTAAATCGCATTGCTGCAAACTTGGGCGGCTACCCTTGATTCACATTATTGCGAACTTGGGAAAAGAAGGGTTAAGTCAAAATCTTGTCAACACATGATCCAATCTCAACCAATCAATGACTGATATAACCCAGCAAATACAAGACTTGACCCAATGTTTCTGTATTGTTGGGTCATCGTCTGCGACGTTAGCCCAACAATAAAGAAACATTGGGTCAACGTCTCATGCTTACGGGGACTTTGCTGAGCAGGTCGGTGGAACTGGGCCCATGTCACACCTTATCATGTAATTATTGTGCGGGTCTTGAATTCAACTAATAAGCAATCACCATATTTGTATAGACTGTGCAGAGTCAGTGCTGGAGACGTTGACAGACACATGTGACGAGTACATGCTGCAGATGACAAAACTGATGAGGCATGCTGTGGACAGGGAGGCACAGCACGGAACCACAGGGTTCCAGGTAACGCCATATTTGAAAAGATGTTATGAAAAAATGTTTGAAGTCATAAATGAATTTAGTTGCATAAATACCATTTCTGCTGTTAGCTGCTTTCAAATTATGAACTGGTTTGCCGCCATCATGCTAATGTCCCTCTCTGTTGATACAGTCATATTATTTTATAACCGCCTGTAGAACACAGCACTAATTGTTGTTGGTTGAGCCAGCAACTGTTTAACCCTTGATTATTTTTATAATAAACCATGGAGATCAAAAATGTCTCCACTAAATGTCTTAGTTAGCTCTTTCTGATTAATTTGAATACCCTTAACCCTATGTTATGGGTCTACGCTATGGCCATTATAATTGTTGTTACCCTTACAGCGCGGAGATCGGCTTTAGACGTCAGAATCCGAATCTACATACATCAGATTCTGACGACTAAATCAATCCCAGCGTTGTAAGGGATAATACCAAGTTATCTTATACAGTAAATTGTCAATTTTGAATCCGATCTTCGAATCTATGGTATATAACATTGTACCTGTCTTAACATCAATACTGAAATGTGATGGTGACAGTGGTCTGGAACCTCAAGTGGTTGCAATTGCAGTCATCTAATTCAATAACTTTATTTTCCAGGATGTTATGGAGCAAGTGTTTCACGAGATGGGGATTGGTAGTCCGCGAGTTCTGCATGATTTCTACCAACAGAAAGTGGTGCTGTACCACCAAAAGATCCTGACGTCATGCCAGCAGCTCGCACTGGAGTACGAGCGAATCAGAACCCCCGCTGGACGTGCTACGGAGCTAAACAAGGCTTTAGCAAGGTCTCTGCCACATCTTAACTCATTCAGCGCGGGGACCGTCTTTAGAATTTGATGTCAATAGACGTCAGATTCTGACGTCTAAAGAGGGTCCCTGTACTGAAAGAAGTCAAAAATTTCTAATGGTCGTTGACCATAACATAGATATTCGAAAGAAGACATTTACAACAATTTCAAATTGAAAATACCCTCTGGTCTCTATGGTTTATATAAAAATATTTCAGTGTTGTAAGGGTTAGTGGACAAAAGTGGTTTGTTTCCACATTGCTGATGCTACAATGTTGAATCTGTATTTGAAATAGATATTTTATATGTCCATTGGTTTGGAATTTTAAACTTTACCGTTTGTTAGCTGGTAAATCATGCTTTTCTCATCTTCTAAAACTTTGTATTACATGTATATCACTGTGATATTCTTATGTCTTATCATACTTATAGTATAGATCTATCTATTCATACGTTTAGACTGGCGTTTATTGTGATCTCAATGAATTTAACAATCATTTTAATATGTTGATTTATCTATTGAAAAGTTTTTAGGTCTTTAATTCTTTAGATTAGGCCCACAACAATGTTCTAATGAATATTTTTTTAACATTTTCAATGTTGGCTCAACGCTGGCCAATATTGATCCAACAACGGGTGGATGTTTTTTGAATGCTGTGTTGTCACTGATTCAGAGAGAAGGAAGGAGAGATTCCAGAGATTAACTTTCCCATGGTGGACGAGGCTGAGGAGAACGGAGAATCAGAAATAGGACTACAGCTGGAGGGTAGGCACTTCTATTCTAAATACACTCAAAGCAGGATATTAAATTTTCCAGCAAATTTCAAACTACGTAAAATGGCAGTGCCTTTGTCCTGCTGAATTGTTTTTATTGTATTTTTTGTTCATTTAAAGCTGCAATTGCTAACGCAATTTCCAGCTTCAAATGACGAAAAGTATTTCTATTTTTTTTTTAATATACAGCTTCTAAATTTGAATTATTTGACTAACTGAGCATCTACCACAAACTAGATTATCCATTTCAGTGATTATTATTTGGTTTAAAATCTGCTTGAAACCGTGTATATATATACATGCGTAGCAGGAGAAGGGCGAGATTGACAATAAATTTTGTGGCAGATACTCAGCTAATCAACTTATTCAATTTGATTGATTGGAAAATATTTCTCATTATTAAAGTATTGTGTAAATACTGTGATCCATTACTTGCAAATTGACTACTAAGTGTGCTGTTCTTGTATGCACATTTGTATTGTTTTGTAATTATTGCTTTGATGTGCAAACAAGTTACTTAGGTTGAAGTGATGAGTTGGGGAGTTTAAATGTATGTTGCTATCTGCATTTCCTATAAATTATTTTCGATGATAAAATGCAAACTTGATATTTTTGGTTACTTGACAGGGCTTGGTGTTGACATGTCTTTTGGACAAGATACACCAGACGAGGAAACAAAGCCTTCTTGGCAACCTAAACAAGAGGTGGCAGACAAGTATGTTCTTGTTCCCATATAAATATATTACATTGATATTTTACTGCACAAATGCATATCTACTGCTGAATGTTCAAAGATGACATTCACATAAATAAGTCCAGTTTAAATACCCTTTAAATTGCTACATTATCTACCGGTAGACCCCTGATACAAATGCTCACCCTTTTACTCAAGTAGCTAATATGCATAAGTAGGTGATTATAGTCACACGTGTAATTTACCTTTTCAAACCTGAATTTACCATGGTCATTTTCATCCACTACAAGCCGCGAATTGCTCTCGCAATTCTCGACTTGTAGTGGATGAAAATGACTTGCAGTGGGTGACAAATTAAAAATATACCGTCATTTTTAAACAGTGCCATGAAAATTTTGGTTCTAAAACCACTAGGTTTCAGGAAATTACGTCTTTCATGGATGTAAAATGATGCTTTAATGCATCGTGAGGGCTTAAAGGGTTAATTAATTACCACAGATTTCAACAAATTTAATGATGATGTGCTGATCTTGTATCTTGATCAACTTGTATAATGTTCTCAATCAAGTAAATTATTAGGTCGAATATGAATCAATTTTGTGTTTGAATTAATAATTTCTCAATTTCTGAATTATTAATTTCTCATGGGTTCTGATGCAGCATTTTATTTGTTTCAAAGAACTGGCAGTCAGGAAGCGTATGACCTGGAGTATGTAGGCGGTAGTGTACCGCCCAGCGTGGTGTGTAGTGAGGGAGGAGACAGCCTGACCGACCCAGGATCAGTACCAGCCCAGGACATCATGTCACCGTCATCTGCCAGCTCACGTACCGGAAAACCTCCAGCTAAAAAAACGTATGCACATCCCAGCAAACACAAGACGTCGACCCAATGTTACTTTAATGTTGGGCCGAAGTCGGAGACGACGGCCCAACATTAAAGTAACATTGGTTTAAATTCTCGTAATATAATGGTAATATAAAAATGCATACCCAGCAGACCTGATATATTAACCCTTTCAGCGCGGGGACCGATTTCAAATGTCAGAATATGATGTTAGACGTCAAATTCTGACGTCTAAAGTCGATCCCCGCAATAAAAAAACTAAAATATTTATAATGGCTGTAGACCCATAACATAGGTTTTCAAATAAGCAGAAAGAGCTAAGTAAGATATTTAGAAATTTAAAATTAATCCTTTGGTCTCTATGATTTATATAACAGCATTTCAACATTGTAAAGGTTCAATGTTGCTGTAATGCTGGTCTATCGTATACGACTCTGAAACATAGTTATAGTAACATTGTGTTTGCCGAGATGAGGACTTGGCAATATCTATATAACTTTACAATTCATTCCTGGGTGTTATAATGTTTATCAGCGGTGTCAAGTGAAGTTGAATTATCTTTTAACCAATTTTTTTACTTTTTTTTTCACACCAAAATTTCGCCTTTATATTGATAATTAGGTGCGGATATATCAAATTGGGCAAACATTTTTTATTGTTATGTATTTTTTTAATGTATGGATTTATTTGGAGCTGCTTTAACAAATGTGAATGAGAAATGTATACAATTCACTAAAATAAAAATAAAGCTTCTGCATGTGGATACTAAAGTTTGTTTTAAAACACTTGAAGCTTGACAGACAGCTCTGAAAGTAAATTGCACAAGTTGAGCAAGATTGTAAAAAGTTGCCTGTCTACATTTGATTCAGTTTAACCTGAACTTATCAGCAGCAATTCTTTTGCAGAAAGAAGAAATAAGTGTTGCCTCTACCAACCTGCCTGGCCAGAGAAATTCCTCAGTGTTGTTAACAGTAATACCGGACCAGTGTCGCAGACGGTGGGACAACATGGAACCAATTTTGAGTCAACGTCTCTTGATTGTAGTGTATATAATCTGCTTGGATATGAAGTGGCAGATACAACTTTCATATCTAAGGGGACGATATAATCTATATACTTCACCAAATTGTGTTCTTGATGTCAATAAATGAGAAAGCTTTCTTATTTTATTTGTACCTGTGCAACAGTTTAATATTATGTATCCCCCCCCCCCCCCGGATGCATGTGTTCGTTGTTGGTAACAATTGTTACCAGGATATCTTGAGATCCGCTGATCCTGAATGATCATGTTTTTTATGTAGGCACCCAGCAAACACGAGACATTGACCCAGAGTTTGATGAATGTTGGCCCACCGTCTACGACGCTGGCCCAACATCGATCCAACGTTGGGTCCAACATTCCAAATTTTCCACAGATTATTGTTTTTAGTGAAAACGACATCTCTTGAACCATTAAATCAAATCACTTACCTGTGTTTGGCCATAAAAATCCCAAATAAAAAGGTTGTATTGAGAAAAATCTGAATCTAAATCACCGATGGATTTCTTATGTTTGCACCCGCAATGGACATCACAAGCAATAAACAAAGGGGGCACCATACTTTACATCAGATAATTAACTATTAGTGATCGCACCCTGTAACTGTGTTATAAAATATGAAATAGTTGATGGACTGTATGTTGGTGTTAAAGGGGTACATGTCATTAGAATAAACTGTAAACAGTTTTATGTCCGTAATGTAGAACAAATAATTACCAATCAATGCTGAAGTGCAACAGCACAACACAGTGAAACAGATCAGTATATTTTATTTTATACATGCATTTTTTGCTGGGTTATAACTGAACAGTATGATATTTGCATATGATAACAAAATGCGTATTTCCTAACATAAAACCATAATTTCAGAGTCTGCAATCACATCAAACGAATAAACAATAGCCCAATGTGAGCTCAATATTCCGTCACTTTAGATATGAAAGGGTGTATCTGCCACTTGGCAGATATTACACCCTTTCATATCAAAGGGTACGAAATATTGAGCTACGAGTGTCTCAGAGGCTAATGTTAGTTGTAAAGATCTTGCAGATTCAATAAAACAAAATGATCTTTTTTGATACAATAGCCAAACAGCTCACCAACTAGTCTTTGGGTACAACATGATCATTCGCCCACCTTCACTTAATATTTCCATAATATACTCATACCTACCCAGCAAACACGAGGCATTCACCCAATGCTGTTTCAATGTTGGGCCAGCGTCGGAGACGGTGGGCCAACATTGAAACAGCATTGGGTGAATGCCTCGTGTTTGCTGGGTAATACCAGGCTAAACCCATGTGTCTTTCAGTCTTGTCCATGTTCCCAGGATATCACCATCTATCTAAGCATCTAAAAGGTACTATTTTCATTGTGTCCTACAATACATTTTCACTTTCTGATTATAGCCAATAAAGCCTTTTCTAGGATATCCGATGGTACAATAATGAATTTAAACAATATCAGAAAGACAAAAATAATGCATTTATAGAGCAATGAAAAAAATGCATGAATGTTATTTAAAATTTAACAGATATGAAAATATGCCAACATTTATTTTGAATGTAGAGCATATAATATGTTAAAACTTGATCTTTAATTGTCTCTATTTAAATGTAAAAATATATTATTTCATCACATAGTTGAGTTATTTTTCAGCAGTAGAAGCAAGGCTGGCAGTCACACTGAGTTAAGCCTGGAAAGCGTTCATCTTTTTCCACGCTTATTTCCAGCTGGCGGTTTTTGTAGCGTGAAAGAACTGTCACCAAATCCGGATGCTGCTCCGGCAGCAGCATTTGGTGTGCCAAAAGCGGAGGGTGTAGATCCAAATGCACCAGCAATCTGGGGAGTAGTTGTGGCCGAACCAAAAGAAGATGCTCCAAACGAACTACCACTTGCAGCTGTGTTGCCAGTGGCAAATGAAGAACCTGTAATATAGAAAGATTAACTATAATCATCTATTATTATTTAATTCTTGTGCTGTAGAGACCAGGATGAAATGTTGAAGGTGTCAGGTCAGATAAAATACACTCTATACATAATAATTATTATTTTTATTCTTCAATTGATGGAAATCCTACTTTTAACTCGCTGATATTTTTTATGTAAATGCAGATAAATCATTGCATTTGAAGGAACTTGAGATTTCTTTAAACTCTGACTGCTCAACGGAAGCTGGAAAATCCACGCATACACTACATGATGAATGCATGAGATCTGAATTCAATTTCTGAGATAAGAGTTAAAACATTAATTTAAAAACATCTTAATTTTGCACTAAGTCAATGAAAATATCAAATCACTACACTTTTGATCTTCATTATAACATAACTGCAATATGATAAATTTATGTACAAACTATTAATAATGCCACTAACTGCATAAACTTAACCAGTCTACTGGAGGATGATATGGCAGAGATAGATGTTAAAGATTTTTAAATTTTACACTTAAATACTAACGTCACCATGGTTACACTTAACAAAACTTAACAAGACTGAATAAACGGAATATAAGTCCAATTTTTAAATACTGAAATACTTAATGTGGTACAAGACAAGAGAAACATAACAATTATACTAAACAAAGCACAACTTGAAATATTACCATAACAAAATGCAAAACACAAAACCCAAGCAAAATAAATTCTGCACAATATCCTGAACATGCCTCCCTTCTATGAGTTTTGCTCAGTGAAAGTTAGTGTGCTTACCGTACTAACCTAAGGGTTTAACTGCCGCTGTTTGTGTAGGAGCTGGTGTGCCAAAGTTAAACCCTGATTGTCCAGTTGCTGTTGCTGTGCTACCAAAAGAATTGCCAAATCCAGAACCTAAAAATGCAATGCAGAGAAAAACGCCATTCATTATGATGATCATAATTCTACACAGCAAAGGAAAACAGCAGCTACTTGAGTTCATGGCAAATTTTTTATTTTTTAGTGCAGCAAGAATTCTCAGTTTGAAGCCAATATCAACATGAACAGAAATTAATGCAATATGCAGGAATAGAAGCACCAATTATAAATTATAAGAGGTTCATTCTTTATACAAATGGCTAGTTTTCTTGTATATAGTAATTGAAGTTGGCAAATGCATCAACAATTCCAGCTTTGCAACTCTTAATATATAAGTGATATGGACATAATTTAACCACACATACATTACTCAAAACAGAAATAGATAAGTAGATATAAGAATATATTTTCTACCAAATCCAGAAGCTGTTGTTGTCGTAGCACCAAAAAGGCTGGGTTTTGCGAGACTCGTTGTCTGTGACCCTCCTAATAAACCACCGCCAAGTGCTGTCTGACCCAATGCTGTCTGTCCTAGTGCTGTCTGACCCAACGCCAGCGTTGGAGCTGTAAAATATGGTAAACTGCTAAATTAAGTAATTAAAATTTTCACTCACTAGAAGTTCTGTCAAGTGGCCAACTATTACTCATATTTGTTTAATTTGCATGTTTAAACACACATTTCGTCCCCAATACCAGCGATTTAAACTGCAAATTAAATGGATTAAAAAGAGACTATAGTCGTGATTAGCAGGTTAGGCCACTATGGTTTCTCCCTGTTTCAGATGAGCATGTGCATCAGATTCAGGCAGCGCATTACCAAAAAAAATGTTTTTTTCTGCCCAGCGCTTGCATGGGATTTTTGCCGATTTCCTAAAAAAAACAGTTAATTTCGAGAGATTAAAAAAACATTTAGAAAAAAACAAGTTTATTTCAGGAGATGAAAAAAATAATTTCCAGCTATGTTGTCTTTTGCTTATTTTTTTCGTCGCTCTATTAACTTATTTTCAAATAGATCAAAAAAAATTTGATTTTGTCGCCAAGTGCCCCAAACTAAGAAATTTTCCAAGTTTAAATTTGTGTTATTTAGGTTGTTATCATCGTAAATCTATATTATCTTTCTTCACCCTCCATTTGAAAGAGATATGTACCGGATAAGTGTGTATTTCGGGAATATTCTTAGAATTTGGAACAACCATGACACTAATTTGATTCGATTGACTATAAAACCTGTCTGTTGAGGGTCTAGATGAAGGTCCAATGTTGATTTGTTTTTTTCTTTGAAAATGTCAACACTGAGGAAAATCCCTTACTTTTTGTCACTACAACAGCCACGTACATCCGGTGAATATTGCCTGGGTATTTTGTCGATGTTCACGATGTCTAGCAAAGATTTAAAACGTGTCAATCAGCTGAGTTTAGCTGTGTAGAGGCTTTCAGTTTTGAAATATGTAGCCCATTAGGAAATCGGTCTTTTTGCGATGACATTGCAATTGAACTCGCAATGTGAGACCTTACATACTTCTCCTAGTACGAGTTAAGAACATTTTGTCATAGATTTGGGCTAGTAAATTATAAAAAAAACTATTTTCAGAAAGAAATATAAAAATTTGTGAGTCATGTCCTTTCCTCTCAAATACTTGAAATATGATTATAAAAGGGGTCGATCTAAAAGGCAAAAACGTAATGACCGACATTTTGTCAGATTCGGTTTTTTTCGAAACCTGATTATGTTGCCAATAGATGTTTTTTAAAAGTTGTAATCTAGCAGAATGTTGCCTTCACTCATTCAAACACCCAAAAAGATATAGCAGAGCTAAAACAAAAACATGCCATTTGCCTAGGAATAGGCCTTTAACTTTTCCAAAAATAATTTCGAGGTTTTTTTTTCTTAATGTTTTTTTTGCCGGCCTCCCTCATTAGATTTTTTATTTTTTTCTGATCTAAAACAGAGAAATTAAACATAGTGCCCTCAAGTGTCAAGGTTGTTGAGATATATATCTGTATTATTTGCTACAAGGCTTATCTTTTTTAGACAGCATCTTTTACAGATTCCTGATAGCAGTGTTTAACATACATAATTTTTTGTCCATGTGATGAAAATTTCAATTATTTAGGTATACATTATTTAACCCGTTCATTATAAGTTGAAATGAATGTGCTACAATAATTGTGGTCCATAACAGTTTAAAATATATTTCTGGGTTTCACATTCAAATTATCCATCACTAGTTATAATTCACATACCTGCAGGCTGTTGTGTTCTGTTGAGAGCAGTTGCCATCGCAACAGCTGCAGCATTTGACATGCCTGTGAATGGAGTAGGTCCAACTGTTGTAGTGACAACACTGCTTCCTGTCTTCTCTTCAACCTTCCGCCGCTTTTCAAAAATGTTGGATGTGTCGCCGTGAAATACTTTTCTGTAATTGAGGTAATGCTCCTTTTGCACCTTTTACGTTCAAAGAAAAAGATGGAGAAAGAAGTTTTATTACATGTATAACGGTACAATAATCGTGTTTGTCATAATCACTACAAGGCCTAAACTATTTGATGCCAGCAATGAATGTGATAAATTTAGTAATAAGTTTTATTTTTTGAATACCTGCACGATTGAATACATACTTCACATACTTCACAATACGTTCTATATCATTCAGTAAGACACATAACTCGTGAAAAATTAAATTATAATATGAAAAGATACAAAGAGCTTCCATAATTCAGATATGCCAACCTCCAAATAATAAAACCTGAATTCTTGAGCCAAACTATCCTAATTTGACAACATATTAAGACATGTCAGAATTACCATTAATCGTCCCCTTAGATATGAAAGGGTGCATCTGCCACTTTACAAAGTGGCAGATACACCCTTTCATATCCAAGGGGACCATTTGTTGTCAAGTGCATTTTTTTTTTTTATATATGTTTAGATGCACATCGTACTAGGCTGATTGAATTGCTGGAAACTTTGTTAATACCCAGTAAACACAAGATATTGGAACAATGATGCTTTAATGCCAGCGTCGAAGATGGTGGTCCAGCATTAACTCTTTCGCTGCAAAATGACCACAACCAAGTGAATCACGCTGCTAATTATGTGGTGTCGCAGTAATGCAACATCCGCAGTGTAGCACAATGTCGCCGCAGTGAAAGGGTTAGAGCATCATTACATTGAAACGGGAAGAGCTAACTAAGACATTCATGATGATTTCAAATTGAAAATAACCCTTTGGTCTCCTGGTTCATGTAGAAATATTTCAGCGCATCAAGGGTTAAAGCAATCCAGACTAAAAATGACCCATGAAATATTTAACAATAAACTCACTTTGACTGCCTCATGCACGTTTTGCAACTGTGCTGCTAATGATATGAAACTCTCATGTAGTTTGCTGAGCAAGAGTGATAATTCTAAAAATGAACAAAAATCATTATAGGCCATATAATGTCAACTCCATTTTAAATATTATCTAACATATGAAAGCATTCAGTGTTGAAAAACATTCAATTTATGATAAAAAACATTTAATGACTTAAAAACCAACTATGTTTTAAAGGAGGAATGAAAAAACATGATAACCGAAAACCAAATCATTAATCAAGATACTCAGGGGGCTAAAGAGACACATTCTTGTAGGGAGGAGAGACTTCACCAGCTGGAATCTGGTGTGGAGAATACACAACTACGAAGCCACAAATTGGGGCAAAAATTATATGACACAATGGAATGTACAGTATGTACAGTAGAACCTGCTCTGAGCAGCCACTCTTACGAGCAGCCAACCTCCTATGGGAGGCAACTTGACCATTCCCCAAAATGACATTTCCTATACAAATGAACCTCCTATGAGCAGCCAGCTGACCTGCCTTAAAAGGCCACTTTTCCTGTGTCACAACATTCATAGATATTCTGTTAAAGAATACTTGTGACATTGCCGCTGCTCGTTGTTTTGGTAAGCCACACAGAGATAAACCGACTTCTATAATTGTCAGATTCTTTCGTTGAGATGATCACGACCGGGTTATTGGCAAAAGGTAAATACTGTGACAAACAGTTCATCATCATATAATCACCGAGCACCTGACATGTCTTAACTCTCATCCTGCTGATCACTACTTCCGGGGTATTATCGCTTTTAATCTGTTTTATCAGTCAAATCCGACATGTCTCAATCAACAACTACAGAACAGAGCGATGCATGACTATTTCTTCCCCACCAGTCCTGACAATTTCATTGAAAAAAATGTCAGTGATTTGGCAGGGTAGCGGGAATAGTGGTTGTGGGGTTTAGTGAGGAGCAGTTGACTGTGGGTTCAGCTGGGGGGGGGGGGGGTACCTACGGAGTTGTGTGATGGCGACTACAGTACATTATTAGAATCTGATATATCCAAGCAAACACAAAACATTTACACAACGTCGGCCCAAAGTCCTCTACGTTGGACAAACATTGTATAAATGTTTTGTGTTTTCTAGGTATGCTTTTCTTTTCTCACTGTTTTATGTGATTCTTGTGAGTGACTGACCTTGCGGTGTGAACATAGAAGCTTGGTCCAGGGAGGCTAGGTGACTCTCCATCTCCTCTATTTGTTGACGATATATAACCATTCTCACTTCAAAATCTTCAGCTAGTCTCTGAAAGTACCTAAAGCAAAATCATTAACCCTTTTAACTGAAAAAAAGGAAGATTTATTGAAATTGATAAAATCAAGATGCCCGCCATAGTCTCGTTTTCGGTCGTACACATGAAAACGGGCAATGCTGATAGACTCACAGGCCACCGAAAACTTATGAATACCAGGTTTCAAGACACTATTTTGAAAATTTAAAAAAAAAAACGTAAAAAAAATTAAATCACTGGCTGGCAGTCATTTTGATTATCGATGTAAAGCATTTCAGGATTATCGATGAATCTAATCAGGTCAGCACCATACCCATGGGTATATTCACAAAAAAAATGGGGAGAGATCCATTTACTATTTTTCAAGTTGATCGTGTTACCAAGAATTTTTTTGAAACATTGACCTATGACTTTGACGGAGATGAATGGTTGTCTAATTTATGATTTCATGCTGTTGGCCCATGTTGCAGTAGTAGTCCAAACTAGAGGCAGCGGCAGCGGTGCACAAAGGGGACAACAATAATCTTTCGGGCCAACAAAACGAGGGATGAAAAACACAAAATATCATGAGTTGGTGATTGATGAGTTGTTACTTTTATCACTTGATGATTTAATCACTTTCACTTGCCAACTCAGCTTTTAGATAATCCTTAAATGACCTTGGATTTGTATTTGTCATGATATCACACAATACCAAACCCTTTACTGTTAGGTAGTACATACAAAAACGAAGACGATAAATAGGTGAAACTTGACTCACTCTGCTGGTGCTGTATTCTCGTATTGAAGACCAGGTGGTGTATCTTTGGTTCTCTGGGCGATCTCCGCATGCTTAAGTTCCTGTATGCAGCATATCTTAATATTAATCATTATGACGAGTGATGGTTTAAGTAAGATAATTCAAGTTTAACTCTTTCAATGTAGGGATCGACTTCAAGACGTCAGATTTTGACATGATACCCACACTAAAAGAGTAAAATATTTATAATTGCCGTCGACCCATCAAACATAGGTGTTCAAAAGCTAAGAGCTAACTAAGATATTTATGATGATTTAAAATGAAAAAAAAACCACCAGAAGACTCAAGTTAATAATTTTTTAATAACATATTTTTAGTAGCGTGTATTTAAATATTGAACAAATACATCTAGTAATCAAATTAATGTTTGCTGACCAAATAATCTGTCTAACCTGTGCTGTTTCTGTCTTTAATTTATCAATCACATGTGAGTTGCGCTGTAACCCATTTGACACTAATGATAAAAGCTGTTGCAGTGAGGCAACTTCTTCTTGTACCTTCAGCATAGGCTTAGAAGACATACGTGCTATATTCTCTCTGGTCATCTTCTGTTGCTTTACATATTTTCTATAAAGCAACAAGTTTTTATTTTCAGAAAATAGTTTACAAGTTTTAACAGCTACTGCAACAAAAATCCATTTTCATCAAGTATGAATAAAAGAACTCATTGAAAAATCTTATTGAATAAGTAAAATCCTGAATATACTTGGGTCAAAGGTAGGTAGCCAGTAATTTACCTTATTTATCATAAAATTGCACTGTTTCATCACTTTTAATTTGGTGAAGAGTGAAGTAAGCCTACAATACAGTTTTTTCTGTGATTGCGATACCTATTTCACTCCCCTTTATCAGGTATAATGATCATGGTCTAAGAATAAACTCTACCCTGCAACCATGCATAGACCTTGTTATAGGCTTACTTCATTCCTCAATTTACCATTCGGTCTGCATCACAATTAAATATTTAATTAGTGATCAACACCATCAACAGTGAACCAGGTACCACTTTACTATATAATTTTCAGTAAAAAAAATGTCAAGGCACACTTCATCCAAGCTAGAACTCCGCTAGTTATTAGAGATATTTAGTACAAACCTGTGTACTGAAGCTAGAAAATATTCAAAATATTTTGCAGGCCGACTCAGGCAGCGAAGGTAGTGACACATTAATTACTCACTTGAATTCTTCCACGGTTTGGCACACTTCATTAGGTACACTAGTTTCTTTGACTGCTTTATTATCACTGGAAAAACAGGAAATTTTTTTAGCTTTGAAAACTGAAAATCTACATTTAAACTAATATAAGATGTCTTCATACATCTTTGTGACAAATCCACATAAATTTCAGAAAAAATTAAGAGCTATATTTACTGAACAGTAAAGCAGCCCTTGCTGACTATTGTCATTTTTAACATCTTTTATTAGTCGATCAAATCACTAATATTGGGAACAAACTGTATGTTTAAACATCTGGATTCAAATTTTAAACAAGAGCACACTCGATAATAGCCCGCCACGGAATTATGATAAAGAAAGTAAAGACGAATGTCATCACGTAAATAACAACCCAAGATATAAATGGTATGTTAAACCAGCCGCTTTTCAAGTTATCGCGCCCACAAGGTCAAATTATGGACGTAAAATAAATGTGAAAAATCGCAATAAGTCGACCATTTTGATTTTTTTACCGGCCATTATTGAGCTTGTCCAAGAACTGCTTATTAGTAACATGCATAACAAACTTGAAGAGGATACTTGTGAAAATGTTGAAGTTATCGCGCCTACAAGGTCAAATTATTGAGGTAAAATGAGAAAAATCGCAATAAATCGGCCATTTTGAATTTTTTTTCAGCCATTATTGAACTCGTCCAAGAACTACTTATTAGTAACATGCATAACAAATTTGAAGAGGAATTGTGAAAAACTTTTCAAGTTATCGCGCCCACAAGGTCAAATTATTGACGTAAAATGAGAAAAATCACAATAAATCGGCCATTTTTTTTTTTTTTCCAGCCATTATTGAACTTGTCCAAGAACTACTTATAAGTAACATACATACCAAATTTGAAGAGAATATGTGAAAAACTTTTCAAGTTATCGCACCCACAGGGTCAAATTATTGACGTAAAATGAGAAAAATCGCAATAAATCGGCCATTTTTTTTTTTCGGCCATTATTGAACTTCTCCAAGAACTACTTATTAGTAATATGCATAACCAATTTGAAGAGGATATGTGAAAAACTTTTCAAGTTTTCGCGCCCACAAGGTCAAATTATTGACGTAAAATGTGAAAAATCGCAATAAATCGGCCATTTTTTTTTTTTTTTTCCGGCCATTATTGAACTTGTCCAAGAACTACTTATTAGTAACATGCATAAACAATTTAAAGAGGATATGTGAAAAACTTTTCAACTTATCGCGCCCACAAGGTCAAATTATTGACGTAAAATGTGAAAAATCGCAATAAATCGGCCATTTTTTTTTTTTTTCCGGCCATTATTGAACTTGTCCGAGAACTGGTCATAAGTAACATGCATAACAAATTTGAAAAGGATATGTGAAAAACTTTTCAAGTTATCGCGCCCACAAGGTCAAATTATTGACGTAAAATGTGAAAAATCGCAATAAATCGGCAATTTTTTTTTTTTTCGGCCATTATTGAACTTGTCCGAGAACTGGTCATTAGTAACATGCATAACAAATTTGAAAAGGATACGTGAAAAACTTTTCAAGTTATCGCGCCCACAAGGTCAAATTATTGACGTAAAAGGTGAAAAATCGCAATAAGTCGGCCATTTTGAATTTTTTTTCAGCCATTATTGAACTTGTCCGAGAAGTGGTCATTAGTAACATGCAAAACAAATTTGGGAAGGAAACATGAAAAACTTTTCAAGTTATCGCGCCCACAAGTAAATGTTAACGCCGACGCCGACGCCGACGACGCCGAACTTCAATTGCAATAGCCCACCTTTTTTAATTAAAATTAAAAGGCGGGCTAAAAAAGTAGTTTTTACCCATTTAAAGTTCGCATTAGGGAGACACAACTTCGTTCAAGTGGGTGAAAAATTACATAAATTCACATATCAGGATATGAGTTAAGCACTAAATTATATAATTTAATTTTTCCCCACTTGACGTGGACATAAATCTGAAAATCAATTAAAATTTGTTTAAATCATGCAGCTTTTACCTAGGTTTTCCATTAACTGAGCTAGCACCAGTGCCAGTCTGACTAGTCTTGGGGTCTACTCCGCCTAGGCCTCGGTTTGTAGCAGTTACAGCAGTAGTGGACGTAAAACCACCAAACTGACCACCTGCCGTACTAGAAGTTGTGGCTGTTTGACCACCAAGACCTCCTGTAAAAAAAAGCAAAAAATAAATATTTTTTAATTAACCTTATCAACTGATCAATTTTTTCTTGAATGCCGCTAATCAGATAGCTAAATACAGTAGTCCCTCCAGATGCGACCCCCTTCAGATCCGACTTCTCCTACTATGCGATTTTTTTCTGAGCACCAACGTGCTTTACACTGTTAAGCACCCTTTAAATGCGACTTCCCCCCTCCCACGACATGCGACCTTCAAATCATGGCACTACCTAGCGACCTCCCTCTAAAGATACGACTTTTTGAAATTAGCTGCTCAGTGGCACTGTCAGCCTGGCATGAGCTGCCGGTCTGAAGCTATTGCTTGTGTGTACATACCGTCGATTACAGCCCAGTAGATACTATGGTAAGCCAATGTTGGCTTAAGGCTGATACAGCGTCGTATGAAGTGGGCCAGCATTGACACAATCTTGGTCAATAAACCGTGAAGATGTGTACTGGTAGCTTCAAATCACCGTACCAGATAGCAATATCCTTCTAAAGATACGACTTTTTGAAATTAGCTGTTCCCAGACTGTGTCACGTCTACAGATGTCTGGCAACCCTACACTTGCAAGAGATGACTTTTTATAATAATGTTTCCAGCTGACTAAATGTATAACGACTTTAATATTCTAGTCACATCGTTGGGAACGCATTTCAGATTATAGTGGCTGAAAAATGCTTTCCGGTGATATAACTATTTTCACTGTATCTTAAATACTTTTTCTGTTATTAATTTAACCCTTTCACCACTGAAGCCCGTTTTTATGTGCTGAATGCCATAGCATTCAGCACACAAAAACGGGCTTCAGTGGTGAAAGGGTTAAAACCATGTTTAAATGGTATTTCATTGTAGATATGTATTTACATACGGTGCAGTTGACATCCAGTGCACCCTTGGCTATACAAGGTGTATTACAACACTAATTAGCAGGGGATAAAAATCACCAGAAAGCTTATTCAACGCTGAAAATAATGATATAAATTAGATAATGATAGCTCCTAAACTCGCGAAGTTATTGATTTGGAAAATGAGGCAGGTCTAACAGTCATCATCATGGGGAATAGACGTGTGCTATATCTGTGCTAGTATTGCGGTTGTCGGTATTGTCTGTTTAACTTCACATCTAAGTCAACATAGAAGACGTCTGTTTCGCCTGTTGCCATTGAATATTTCAATGAGAATTACAGTCTACATCCTGGCATCATCCATAACATTTGTTTTCAAATTTGTATTTGGTAATGTAATATTGATCACATATCGGTGCACATATATATAATAAACAAGACCCAACTGTGTCTCCCTACCTGGCACGTTTATTAGGGATAATAGGGTACATTGTTTTAATGCTGGGCCAGAATGGAACACTATGACTCAGTATTCAACCTGTAGTCTTAACTTTTGACGTTGACATCAATTGAAAGTAGCCGTCACAGTCAGTGTCACATGTTTTGTACTGTAAGGCATAGGCCTATATTGAAATGTGGAAAAAAAACTGCCTCAATGCTTATGAAAACACAAGCCACTTCCAGTACTTCTGAATTACGTGCTTCCGTTAGAACAGGCAATTAACACAGACTGTCAACTGCGCTGATCGTGTCACAGCGAAAATGGAGGTGTTTAAAGGGGCTGTCTTAAACATCAAATTCGGCCCATTTTACGTTTTTTCTAGAGTTTTTTCACCCCTTCCAGATACGACTACCCCTTGGATGCGACTTTGGTTCTCTGGCAGTATGAAAGTCGTATCAGAGGGGGACTACTGTATTACATTAATGATTAAATGATAGCCAAATTATCGACACAAATGAAAAATACTATATATATATTATATATATATAATACTATATAAATAAGTTAGAGACATTTATCGAAAACAAAGGGTTCACCACAGTGCCGGAAATGCCGGCTGCCCGACCGGATGAATTAAAAAAAAAAAGGATTTTTTTTCAGTTTATTTTTGTGGTGTCCTACCATTTGCGTTTTAAAGATGGCTGACTGACAGTAACTGATTTTGTAATTTATAGGCTTTTAGTATCAGTTGTTCATCAGATAAACATTTTTTAAAGAAAAAACGTGCCAGATATTACTTAGTGGGCAACCACACATGCTGCAAATTTTATGCAGCAGTGTAAGGGTTAAGCTGCTCGCGCGCGCTAAGTTAATATTTTTGAAAGAACAACCAGATGATTTTTTTTTCTGTGGGGAACTCTGAAACATATATAATTATCTACAAGAGAAAATTGGTCTGATATATTGGTATAGCATAAGTTAGACATTTATTGGAAATTAAAGCATACCAATCATAAAACCAGAAGAGGTTGCCGCAGTGCTGACTGCTCCTAACGTCAGACCAGGTTTAGTAGTTGCAGTACCACCCAGGTTGAATCCAACAGATGCTGGATGAGAAAAACAAAGAAATGTTAGCCAATCAGTGATGGTCAGAATGTATGAAATAATTCAAATATTCAAGTCGAATATAGTCTTATGTAATCAAAGATTGGGAAAGAATGATCAGAAAAAAATACACACAATTTTTAATGCCAGGATTGTGAATGCAATAATATGTGATGAGTCATAACAAAATAAGGTGGATTGCAACATGCATTATAATAAGTTGAAGTGATAGATATGCAGAAAGGTTTGAGGAAAAAAAAAATTAAATAAAAAAACAACAACTGAAACTGCATAACTTCATTAGTAAATAAAAAAATCATCAATTTTAAAATAATTTTGTGAAATTATTGACATTTTCATAACATTTCCTATAACAATCAGACTAATTTTCATAAAATAAAATTCACCAATTTATAAATTTTAATTTTTTTTCATTTTGAAAATTTAATTTTGCTCTAATTTTGAATGGATATAGATATTGACTTGCGGTTTTCACTATTTTCAAGTTATATGGGTCTTTTCTTGAATCTGCAATCAACTAAAGATCTATATCCTGCGCAATCCGCTTGTTTTAGTATAACATATTCTTAGGTTGGGTGTAGCATTTCTGGAAACAAGTTATTATGTGGTTTACCTAGGCCTGATCTGTATTCTCCTCTGGTTTACTATCACATGACTGCACTTAGACCATTCTAAATTTGAACAACAAATTTTGTTATCTAGAAATATAACCTGTGACAACCACACAACTTTGAACTTGATCGCCTCAGGTGAATCCAAACACATATTAAAGCAACCAATAATCTCATTAAATCAGTATGTGCATGTCCTGCCTGTGACCTGAATGTGCTGCTGAATTGTTTGCATCGACCTATTTTTCATTCATTCAAAGCTGGAATTGTTAAGTTAACCCTTATCCTGCTGATCATGACTACTGTCGTTTTTTATCTGTTTTATTCTTCAATCAAATCACTGTTATTGGGAATGAAATGTGTGTCCAAACACCAGGATTTGCATATTTTAGTGCTAAAATTAGACAAATATGAGTAATTTTCAGCCAGCCGAAGTTGTGGGTCGCGGTAGCGAGACATAACTTCAAGTGGCTGAAAATTTAAATAATTGAACTTAACAGGATAACACAATTTCCAGCCTCAAATGACGAAAAATAATACTTTGTATAGGAAATAGACACTTTTCAAATTCAAACAAATGAATAAAAGAGCATCTCCCACAAACTATTTGATCAATTTCAGCAGTATTTTACTCCGATTGAAACCGTATATATACATCCCAGCAGCATAAGGGTTAACAGTTATCACACAGTTGGACATAAATTCCATGTAGCTTTTGTTTCTGTAGTAAAACAAAAGGGAACAATAGATAGATAAGTGAAATAGTTAGAGACTTATAGAATTCATCATACCACCAAGGGTTGGGGCGGTAGCGCTGGCAGCTGGAGTGCTGCCGAGGGTCAATCCTGTTGGCTTGACAGCTGCTGTATTGCCAAATCCTCCCAGGGCTGCCGCTGGCGCAGCTGGTGTTGCCAGAGTAAGCCCAGCAGTAGTCGTCTTTACTCCTCCCAGTTGAAAACCTGCTGTTGCTGCTGGTACGGTGCTGGCGGCAGCTCCAAGACTACCAAATCCTATAAAAAATAGTGTGGATACAACTTAAAAAAGTATATGTGACAGTTACACTAAGAACGGGGTTATTTTTTTTAAATAAGTTTTCATAAATGAGTGGCATACACCTTGAATATATGCAGCCAAATTGTTGATTTTATTTGTATCATTCCTGAACAATTTTGACAACAGATATGCATCTTCTTTACTCAACTAGTCCTACAAATCTGCATTTCAAATAAAGGGACTAAAATCATCAAAAAATCGGTGATTTTATTTTGGCTTATTAATATGACCATATGATGTAAAAATGTCCATAGACTAGAAAGTTTGTTTTTTTAATTTCTGCGCATAAAATTTACCAGTTAGGCTAGATATAGAGACGAAATTCCCGTATTTCTCATTTTTGAAATGGTTGTTTTGGAAAATCAGGAAATTTGCCAGTCTTACCGGCAAAGTTGTAAATTTGGTACCGGTAACGCACTATACATAGGTGCAAGCATTTTCCAGGCTATCAAGACGTCAAAATGTGACTCGCATTATACATAGCGTCGCATCATAGACGGGGATGTACGGTAGACAGAAATATTTCAGTGTTGTAAGGGATAACGAGGGAGCTTAAAGGGCTAAAGTGAAAATTACAAAATATTCAGTAACAATTCAGCATAGACTTACCTGTTGTGGTGGAAGTGGCTGGACCAGTAAAATTGAAGCCTGTGCCAGCTGCTGCCGGTGCTGCCTGCCCAAATGCTGCTGTAGCAGCAGGCTTGGCAGCTGCTGCTGCTGTGAAACCAGTGGATGCACCCAGACCTGTACCAAGAGAAAACCCAGTTGACCCACCAAGTCCTCCTGTTCCAGATTGTGTGGTGGTGGTTGTTGCTCCTGCACCAAAGCTAAGACCACCAGGCGTAGCACTGAAACAACAATTAGCAGCTCTAGAAATGTGTTTTTGTACAACGAAGCATCCCCTCCAGCATTATAGCAGCACCATTTATAATCTGTAAAGACTACAAAGGTAGAGCTTTAACAAGAGGACAGCCAGCCACCATAATCCCCCGCGTTACCCGCATTTGTGAATTTTTTCACTGTCCCGTTTTGTTTTACAGTGATTTGTCTACCTATCTAGCACAGTCTGCCAATGATGGTCGCAAGTCTGTGATTTTAAATTTGATGAAGTTGACATTTTTGAGGGCATATCCCTCCATGAAACCAAAGATTTAATTCTATAGTATTGATTTGGTTTAGCTATATGGCACAGTTTTTCTTATATTATGCATATTAGAGTCAATAATGTCTGCAAGTTAGCCATTTTAATTTGATCGAGTTGAAATTTTTCAAGGCATTTTTCTCCCTGAAATCACACATTTGGTTTTATAGTAGGCCTAATGGTCCAACTATGAGACAGTTTTCCAGCATATTACAGATAATAAAGTCAATAATAGCCACGAGTTGGCCATTTTAAATTTAATTAAGTTGAAATATTCCAGGGCATATTCTTCTCTGAAACTAGTCATTTTGTTGTGTAGTACATATTCCACTCAATGGTCTAGCGATCTGGCACGTTTCCGGATATTACACATATTGAAGTCATAGTTTCCAGTTTGCTACATGTCTATAGCCTATGTCGGCCATTTTGAAAAGCAGGGATACAAATTCACATACGCCTGAGAATTATGTAAGGGCGATAGTAAATCAGCATGTCACTAGCCCTGCTGGCGTGTGATCCCCAGTGTGTTCTGCAGATCATGTGTGGCTATTTACGCATAGCCAGCGTGGCACAGCTTTATAGAAGAGACACACGTGGTCATAGCGTGCTGCGGAGCGTTGTTTTGACACTCATTGGTCGTGTGCATCAGATAGCTCAGAATTTGAGGAGTACAGAAGCGCACCTAATTCAAGATTTAGTACAATAAAAAGTGAGCAGCTGAATCAATTTTATTGCCAACACACGTAGAGATAAAAAGATGAACAGCAAGTTCACCAGGTGGTTAAACAAACTGACCAGTACAGCCTGGTCAATCAGCGGAGCATAGCAGCGTGTACTGCATGTGGCCCGATCAGCGGTAGCCATGATGGCCCACACAGTCAAATATTGCGTCGTGGTTCCCAACATTTGTTTCAACCTATATTTCATAGTTCAAAATGGCGCCAATCGAGAAATATCACGTGTCTAGTTTGCTGACATGCATGTGTATGCTGACAGCTTTTCATTGCCAAACGAGCTGTGGATGAATAAATGTAGGTCTTGAATTGTTGCTGATTCTGAAAGATCTATTTTTGGCCTGATAAATCGAGCACGGATCTTACATATTGATATTAATGTCTGAAAAAATGTCTTGCAATTGTGCGTGAATAAAAGCCATGACTAATACTCCAGTTTCAGTCACACATAGGGCTACTAGACTAGGCAGAATCTGAAGAAATGTGCTTATAAAAAGTCATGGAGGCATTTTGTGTTTACGGCTGGCAAACATGTTTTCTAGATGTAATTATATGTCCTAAATCCAAATATGGTGTTTGCCAGGCTGGATTTTCAACGATTAATCCTGTAATGGTAAATTCCAAAATGGCCGCCACTAAAACAACTAAAATCTATTAATTGTCATATCTTTGGAACCAACCATGATAAAAACACAAATAAAACATGTATTAATACAGTGTTGGACACAAGGAATCCATTGATACCATTACTTAGTAAATAAAATGTAATCAAATTAGCATAGGAACCATATGTGCACTAGATTGGCTCGTTTTTAATAAATACGGTAATATAAAAAAAGAATATTTCAAACTATTAAATGTATATTTGATAAAAGACACACCAATAACATCCATGAGTTTGAAACACTTTATTTTATAACAAAATCAATAGCCTGATTCAATAACTCAAATATAAATAAACAAAATTACTGATCCTACTGTATGTTACTGCTAGGGTTATTGTAGTTTGTGGAAGTACTGCAAATAGAACTTATCAGGACAATGTCTGAGACACGGAACCCTATGATGCCATTACTCATTTGATAAAATGTAAACAAATCAACATAGGGGTCATGTTTGAACTAAATTGGTTCATAATTTTCATAAAGAATACAAACTTGAGGTCATTTAACCAGTAGAAAAACGTGTGCGTATTCATAAATCTCAAAATAGCTATAAAAATTATCCACGATCCCGCAAGAGAAAACATCCCATAATTGGGACAGCTTATGGTATATATATACAAGTGTATAGTAATACGCAGTGTATCTTATTTGTGCATGTTTAACTTAATCGCTGTCCTGTGTGATATATCACCATTCATCCTTCTAGATACATGGCAAGCGCATTTTTCTGCAACTGCAGAGCTTGATATAGCTAAACCCGCAATTATATTGAGGGAACATGTTGCCTAAATTTAAATACTTTAATCGAAATCGGACGATTGTTGAACGAAATTGTCATGGACGGTTTCCATCAAAGTGTTTAATTTAAGCAAAAGGTTCCCTCAATATAATTGAGTTCAATTGACTTTTCGGTTTTACAGCTCAAGCACCCCTTGGTAAACTACGTGACATGATTTCTGAGCATGCTCTTGTGATGGGTAGAGAAAGCAAGTGTGGCACTAAATGACTATCCGTGCGTTTCCACGCCATAGCGGTTACCACTGAAAGAATTGGAGATGAGCAATTTGCTTGGTTCCACACTCTGGATTGGTAATGGGCCCACCTGATGTGTAACTGTGCTGCATATGATGTTCGCAGTAGTTTCTCCTGTGCTTGTCCCATACAGAACAGCTTCACTCTGGCTTCATCACACATATTTCCGTCAGGAACTCCATATATGGTACAGATTTAGCTGTACCTTCTGAATATTGGCCCTTTATAAAATCAGTCAAATAGTTGTGATGTTAGTGGAACACATGTTGTTTTCTTAGTGTGACCAGGAAATTTGTATTTTTCTCCAAATTTCATGCACTGGGATATATCTAGGATGTTTAGATGTTCCTGCTTTAATTAATAGAGATAAGCATCCTATTTGCAGTAGGACAAGGACATTCTGTATCACGTACTGACACCGCCATTGATTCCATGAGAGCATGAATACAATGCAATATTAGGTGTGACTGTCCGCTTCCTCGGGGTCAGCTTCAGGTCTTGACAGAGTTGGGTCAGACCACTTGACAGTAGTCGCTTCAAAGAATCCACCGGCAACCACAATTACTTTGTCTGCTGGGCTGTGCTCAATGAGATATAGTTGGTAGCAGAAAGCGATGTCTTTCTTATTGTCTTCAAGTGCCATGAAATTAGATCAATCAGACGGAAGAGGGACCTTTCTTACGTTTGGTTCTTCTTCCTTTTTTGATGGACTCGCTTCTATGACAATCAAATGTTACATCAATCCCAATGATGGTGGCCCCCATCTTGTACGCAGTATTGGCAAATGTTCTTACATAGTCTTCAAAAGTTTTGGTATTTGGGTGTTTGGCAAGAGCCCTCAGCAGCGCTTGAGCATCAATCAATAGACAGCTTGGTCCATCAAGGGAAACAGTTGTTGGTGTTGCTACATCCTGTGTCAATACGCCGGCTAACAAAAACTTGTTTGCTGAATGCAGGAGGCCACTGGTTTTAGCAAGTGATAGTGAAACCGACATCAGCTCATGCTGCAGGATCTTAATTGTTAAGGTTGACTGCATGCCATACCCTATAAGCAGTCATAAGTCTTATGTAAAATAAGCAATATGTTTCTGTCCACCTTAATAGTGTGTTGCTGGCCTTGGACGTCTTGCACAATCAGAATTGTGTAAAGCGAAGCAAATGTTGCGGCCTTATTCATATGAATGAGGGTTTTAATACTGTGTTCACTCTCTGCACTAAGCGGCGATTTCTGGATGGTAGCAATGACAACATCTTTGTTCATCATAATCTGCGGGGTTTGTGATTTGTTATGAAACACTCCGTGCTGCTTAAGTGATGTTACTAGTCTGCCTTCATCTGTCACCCTTTGTCCTCTGACCTGTGGTGGCCTCATTGTGTGTGTAGTCATCATCATCATTATCATCTTCCTCCTCATCGATTGCATGGACATTATTCTCTGTGCAATGTCGTCAGTGTCAAAGGGAGTTCCAATGGAAGCTAGCTCTGTTCCTAGCTCCTCATGTATACTATCCAAGTGATCATTCAATCGTGGAAGCAATATTGGTCAAAGAGCTTGCAGTGTTAGTTCATGCGTTCTCATTGAATGTGTATAGCCTTTAACTCTCATTACTTTCTCATCAGTATTAACACAATATCACATTCTATCCACAGCTCACACAAGCCACATTCATCCATGTGGTAGCCAAAAAAATCCAAGAAAGTTCATTTCCATAATTATGCAGCCCACCGAGGCTGGGCATCAATACATCCTTGTATCGATCCACTGATCATCAGCTTTAGATATGCCTCATCGACTATTAGAACATGTTCCTGCTGCAGTTATTCTGCTACACGCGCATGACAACAGTGTTCAGTTTATCCAGCTCATGTGCTGGAGCTGGCAATTTTGCGTAGGTACCCCACTGATGCTTGCTCTGCATTTATGGAGCTGACCTGCTGATTGAGCGAAGTCCAAGAAGACATTTTATTTTGAGACGAGCGGTTCATTGTAACGACCATGTGCTTCCCATGAACGTTAATGGCTGTTGGACATTCATCATTGAATGAGTAAACCAATCTGCAGTGTTATCTTCAGTAAATGGACATTCATCAATCACCCTCTTTGTTACTGGCAGTATGTCATTCATTACATCTGGGATGCATGATTATTGTTCAGTCAACACCTTGATACCATCGAATAAATTCGCTTTGGGTGGACCTATTTACCATGATGTAACCTAGCTGTGTAGCATGTGTGGGGATCAAGAATACTGACACAGACAGAATTGTTTTGTGAGCATACAAGCTATCCCGTCATTCATGTGCACATTACTTTGCACTTGCATATACCAGAAGCTGTCCTAATTATGGGGTATGCCTCATGTTTTCTGGATCGTGTATAATTTGTACAGTGATTGTGAGGTTTATGGATAAGCAATCGTTTTTATAGTTGATAAATATTGTGTCCTCATGTTTGTATTTGTTTATAGAAATAACAAGCCAATTTAGTTCAAATATGACCCCTATGTTGATTTGTTTACATGTTATCAAATAAGTAATGGTATAACAGGATTCCTTGTCTCAGACAAGTTCTACTCGCAGTACTTCCACAAACTACACTAACCCTCGCGGTAACATACAGTAGGATTTACATCAGTAATTTTGTTTCTGGATATTCGAGTTCTTGAATCAAGCTATTGATTTTTTATAAAATTAAAGTATATTAAACTCATGTATGTTATTGGTGTGTATATTATAAAAATAATAAATAATCTTTAATTGTTTGAAATATGTTCTTGTTTGTATTACTGTATTAGTGAAAAACGAGCCAATATAGTTCAGATATGATTTATATGCTAATTTCATTACATCTTATCAACTAAGTAATGGTAGCAATGGATTCCTTGTGTCTAATAATGTATCAATACATCTTTTATTTGTGTTTTTATCATTTTTGGTACCAAAGATATGACAATTAATAGATTTTAGTTATTTCGGTGGCAGCCATTTTGGATTTTACTATTACACTATTAATCGTTCAGAATCCAGCCTGGCAAACACCATATTTGGATTTAGGACATATTAATACATCTAGAACACATGTTTTCCAGCCGTAAACACAAAATGCCTCCACCATTAACATTTTTTCAAATTCTACCTAGTCTATACAGCTGGCGCATGTAGGTCGGCGCAGAAACGATATGATTAACTGCCTGGGATGTTGAAACTAATAAGGTCCAACTATGCTAATAGGCCTAACACAAACTAATGTAGCACCCCCAGAAAAGGCCTAAAATGCCTCTGAGATCAGTTACCCCAGTTATTTTTACCTCGCTGTGTCACGATAACAGTCATAGACTTAGGCCTATCTGTTCCTTACTTCTTTGATAATACATATCATGTTCAGTTACCTTGATCAGTCCCTAAACGATATGAAACAAAAAGGGTTTTTTTCAAGTAGCCTTCTTAAAACGATGTCAAATATGCCTACTTGAAGAAGGCCTACTTTTTATGTTTTGCATATATAAACGTTGGTATGGCAAATGTTGTTACTTTCGAAGGGAAATAAAAAGATATCTCAACATATAGGGCCTACTAGTGCCCCATGTTTTTTTAAGATGGCCCCCTTTTTTATATCCAAGTGGGCCACATGGCTCCTTCTTTCTCGGGGTTGTATGAACACTGTACTGGGCCAATGTCAGAAAAAATTAATTTGTTTGTACATGCAATAATTATGAATTGCCAATTAAATAGAAAATGGGTCAGAAGGGGAAAAATGATTAATTAGTGATCCAGCCATGTCGCACACAGTCCGGCATTTTTTATAAAATCTAGTAAGGACGATTAAAAAATCATAAGGGCTAGTGGATTTTTAGTTCCACCAGTCCGGCTGGCGAGTGGATAAAAATGACGAATTTTTACCCCTGAAAAGTATGTGGGCCATCTTTGCTTTTGATTCTGATTTTAGTGGCTAAACCTACATTCTAGGGGGGGTCAAGGAATCTAGTGAGTACAATAAGCTAAATGTAACAGCAAAGCATCCATCTTGAATTTTCAAAATGGCCGCCCTAAAAATGAGTGTTTTTTTATATCTCAGCACCTAGGGGATTTAGAGCCCTGATTTTTACGGCTAACTTACAATTGTAGGGGCAACGAATACAGTGGCACCAAGTAAAATTAGCTAAGCATAATAATAAAGTCAATTATCATGTTTATTGTTTCCTGAAACTACACTGGCAGTAGACATGGACAAAAGAGAGACAGCACCGAAATGGATGAACCGGGCCCATCAAATTCTGGTTCATCTGCACCATTCACACAGTCGTCTACAGTGATTTGTCATTTAGCTGCAAAGACTTTACAAATACTGTTCTTTGGATAACGCTGATCATAATGGTATATGTTATATAAGTGATATTTTTTTGGTCAAATTTGTGTCCACACCTCCTAATTAGTATATAAACACAACTGCCGAGCTGCGCGCGGCATTGTATCAAGTCACCGTGGGTACAATGGTCTGCAGAGCAAGGCAATTATTTTTGAAACTTTGGACTTTATACACACTGATGGTGACCCAAGTCGGAGAACTGCACTGGTGGATGGTATGATGCTCGTCCAGAAGTTGACAAAGAATCCAGCCATGTTAGTGACAGTCAAGGACCTCAGTCAGGGTTCATACTCCTATGTAGAAACAGAATTCCAGGACCTTTCCAGGACTTTTCCAGGACCTAATAAGATTTTTCAAGGACTTACGTGTACACAATAACTCGT
Source organism: Flabesymbios commensalis (assembly GCA_964017125.1). NCBI lineage: Eukaryota > Metazoa > Annelida > Polychaeta > Terebellida > Flabelligeridae > Flabesymbios > Flabesymbios commensalis. Next base: position 23,349,512 of record OZ024913.1, on the reverse strand, counting down.
ACATTTATTTCCCCAAAACAACTTGAATTTACATATCTTTTAAAATTGATAATAAAATTGGGCAGGTAAATCTATTTCAACTTGTTCTAAAAAGGGTAACCTAATTATTAGACCCTAGCAAATACTATTTTTGCAATCTCTTTTCTCATTATTTAAAATTCCAGGACTTTCAAGCACTTTTAACATAATTCCAGGACTTTCAGGGCCTGGATTTTTATTTTTCAACTTTGAGGACTTTCCAGGATTTCCATGACCAGTGCGAACCCTGTCAGTGAATGTTTCAATACTAGACTGATGTCTCTGAAGAGACACTATGAAGAGGTCATTCTGGTATTTGACACTTACAAGGCTGACTCCCTGAAGCATGTGAAGAGTGCCACAAGGGAGAAACGGAGAAAAGGGAAGGATCTGATTCAGTATCAGATCAGATATGATACCAGCATCAAACACATCCCAATGAGCCATATTCTTTATATGACAAGACAAAGGCTGATCTGACTGAGTATCTGGCAGCAAGAACCCTGGAGTACAACAAAACTCGTCCAAGGTGATAATCACATCGGCCTCGGGACATGCGAGAAACAACAGTGAGCTACTCTTCGAGGACTACAACCTTGAAGAGGCTTGCACACTGCTGATCCACCATGCAATGTTGGCATCACGGCGCAACCTATATGATGCAGAATCATCTGTCTTCTCCCAAGACACAGATGTCCTGGTGCTGGTCATAGACAATTATAACTTGCTGCTACGTCCTTGTCGATGGCCTTCAGAGCAATCCAAGTACAGCCATTTTTAAGGCGGCCATTTTAAAAATTCAAAATGGCCACTTTGCTGTTACGTTTAGCTTATTGTACTTGAAACCGCTAGATTCCTTGACCCTGCAAATGTAGGTTTAACCCTTTGAGTGCGGGCGACGCTTTTTTAAGCGCATTCATGCTGTTTTTCCACAACTAAAATTTGACAGAAATTGAACAACTATGCATGTATAAATCTTGAGTAAAGCCCCCATTGTGAAATTTAGCAGGTTTAATTTTTAAGTGAGGAGGTATTTTCCTTTCATTTGAAGATGGCAATTGCGTGAGCAATGCCAACTTCATATGAAAGGAAAATGTTAAGTAGTAATGAAGCACTTAAAGAGTTACCAGCTAAAATCATATCTCTATGTGCCACATATATACATATATATCGAGATATTTAGAAAAAACATTTTTATGGCGGCCATTTTGAAAATCTAAGATGACTGACATATATAGGCTAGGGTTCAATTTTAGGCCGTTCTGGTGAACGGCACTTTCAAAAACGGCACAGTTGGTTTGACCAGCGACATTAAGTAATGAACGCCCAGTCTAGATGCAGGGCCTCACCAGCGTTTCGGGTCGTTACGTTATGTTGTGACAGATCGATATGTTTTGGTTCGTGTTTGGCTTATTTCAGAAGCTATCTTTCTAAATATTGTAATAGTGGGCAATCAGTTTTTGTGGAAAGGACTCCGCAAATTTTGAGCGAAATCGATAAATAAACTGCTGAGATATCGCGATTGACATAGAGAAGTCCGCTGCGCCGACGTCTTAATTTTTTATTTGCCAATTGGCATTTAATTTACTAAGATGTGACCTTGATATTTGTTCTTGATCCAAAAATATGACCTCTGATCTACATTCTTCTCATACAATCATGTGGAAAAGAGATATTACACTTGATAATTCTGCTAAAAGTGTAAATTTTCATTTTGACCTTGGACTAATGGCGGCCATCTGGGATTTGACCTTGCTGTGACCTTGTTATTCACCGTTATCTTAAAACAGACACTTTATAGTGTCTTTTTATCCCTGGTGACCAGTATGCTGTATGGTGGCCCCGATGCCGGCGATGGTTTTTATAATCATGCTTACATGTGATGTACTGTTTACCAGAATAAATCAAATCAAATCAAAAGTTAATGTGACTTGTACAATATAGCATGCTTTTTATGCGGTGTATCTTTATGTGTAGGTTTGTTTTCCCTCGTTCTGTTGTTCTTGTTTGATTTCGCTGTTCACACGAACCCGTTAAAAAGTTTATTATCTGATTATCGCCCAGATTTTTTTCGCCATTCAAGATTTTTATAGATCTATTTATCAAATGCCGCAGTTTAGTCTACCTTGTCCCGCCAAATGATAAACCTGAGGCCATGTTTTGCTTATATCAGCAGATGTGAATTGAAATAATTGTCAAAATACTTCATCAAATAAGAAATATATTTAAAAAATGTAGTCAAATTTGTTGAAACATTTGCCGGGAAATTCAATCAATCTAACAAGCAGCTGTTGTTAGCTTACTCTCAACTAGGGCCCAGGACCATTCATTTTTGTGCTTGGGACTAGGTCTTTACCGTTCACGCGGATTGCAACATATCAGATATCATACCATCCCCTCTCGTGACATTCTTGCCACATAGATCCCAGTAAACACAAAATATTTGTATAACATTGGGGCGGTGTTGCATAAATGTAATTATAGCAACTTCTGTTCACTGTCATTCCAATTACTTTACCGTCTTGGCGACGGTGAATAAATAACTATAATAAGAGAGAAACAAGGAGTCAAACAAAGAAGTTAACTTCTTTGTTTGACTCCTTGTTTCTCTCTTTATTGATATAACTTTGCTGTGCACTAATCAGAAAGATGGACGCGACGCCCCGGCCTCATGGCTGACTCAGCGGGGCTAGGACGGGACGTCCTCTCAGCCCACTGGGTGGATCGCAAGTGGTCGGTTCGATCGGGGAAGACAGCGTGGGTTAGCGTCCCCACATAATTACAAATGTTTTATGTTTACATGGGATGTCGCCCGAATCAGATCACATTCTTTAAATAGATGGCCCAAGGCCACACACCCGATACGTGGATGGCCCCAGGCCACACACTTGATACTTGGATGGCCCCAGGCCACACACTTTTAATAGATAGCCCCAGGCCATAATACTTTACTTAGTATATGCGGCCTGCAGCCACACACTTTTTAAGTTGATGACCCCAGGCCTCACACTTCAGGTAAATAAAAAATGAATCGGGCTTTAGGCCACCTTTGTGCACATATAGGCTAAACTGGGCCAGGAGAACCTCCTGAGGATGGTGAGATGATTGAGATGACACTGTCCTCCAGACACAGGATTCGAAATTCGAGCCCTGGCGGTCTGAGGCCGAGCACGCTACCTCTCGGTCACGGAGGCTCCCCACACTTCAGGTTAATGACACAAACAGATGTTGTTGTCTTGGATTTTAGTAAGGCCTTTGACGTTGTCCCCCACCAACGCCTCTTGCACAAACTTGACCACTATGGAATTCGGGGAACAACTCTTAATTGGATTCAAAATTTTCTGACCAAATCAATAGAACCCAAAAAGTAGTGGTTGATGGCAGCTCTTCAGAATCAGCTCGCGTGAGTTCCGGTGTGCCCCAGGGTACTGTTCTCGGACCTCTACTCTTTTTGACCTATATTAATGACCTACCTTCCACGGTCTCCTCACAGGTTTGTCTCTTTGCAGATGACTGCCTCCTGTATCGCCCGATAAAATGTCGAGCAGATCAGGAGCAGCTGCAGAGAGACCTATCTGCGTTACAGGACTGGGCAAATCCGAAATAAAAAAACCTGGAATTTGAGTAAACCCTTAAAGGCGAAACACTAATGAACGTTTCATCAACACCATATCTTGGTGTTTGCCTTAGAGAGACCCTGGAATGGAAGCCCCTCATTTACAGAATTACAAGTAAAGCAAATTCCACTCTGGGCTTCCTTCGGAGGAACCTGAAGGCATGTCCCCCTAAACTAAGGGAGACTGCCTATTTCTCCCTGGTCAGATCATCCTTAGAATACTCTTCAGCAGTTTGAGACCACTTTAGACAAAAAGATATTGATAAATTAGAAAAAATTCAAAGATCAGCAGCAAGATTTGTCACCCAAAATTATAGATAAACAGCCAGTGTGACATCTCTCATTCAGAACCTGGGCTGGACTGACTTGAAAACAAGACGTAAAAATTCTAGACTCGTAAGCATGTGCAAAATTTTAAATGAGCTAGTCGAAATTCCTATCAATGATCGTTTAATCCCAGCGGACAGAAGAACACGTGATGGGCACAATCAGGCCTATAAACATCTTAGAGCTAAAACCACACTAGGACAAAATTATTTTTGGCATCAAACTATCCCTGATTGGAATTCTCTTCCGGCAGCTGCCATAGAATAAAAAACTGTGGCAGCGTTCAAGAGTCAGCTGGTTGACTAAGTCTACCAGCCCTTTCCCTCCCTCCAGCCTGATACTCCAAAAAGGAGGTGCTGGAGTACAAAGTCGAAGTCAAAGTCAAAGCCCCAGGCCACACACTTCAGGTCGATGGCCCAGGCCACACATTTTTAGTTGGTGGCCCCAGGCCATTCACTTTTAGTTGATGGCCCTAGGCCACACACTTTATTAGATATGCTCCCAGACCACACAGTTTTGTCGTATTTCCTATTTTTGACATCGTTTTCAATAATTAGAAATCAGGAATGTTGTCCCTATATCTAGCGTAACTGGTGTATGCGCAGCACAAAAATTAAAAAACTTTTGCAGTTCTAGTCTATGGACATGTTTACAGTCCAGTCCCTTTATTATTAAAGGGACTGGCCCAGGCTAAAATCGTCAAAAAATCGGTGATTTTATTTTGGCCTTTTAATATGACCATATGATGGGTCATTCCTGTGAAATTGTGACATTTGGGTTTTGGCTTGTCACAATGGAGTACAACAGCCAGGGTTACATATAGTTAGATGAGATTAGTTTTATTCAACAGGTGTTATCATGTAGTTTCAGAAAATGTATACTTTACCCCATATATTATGTGTATATCTAGTAGAAATGTGGCCCTGAAGGTCAAAAATAGGCTAAACTGGGATGTCACAGAGCACTTTACAAAATTTAAGTGGAATAATTTTTTTCTTCCCGGGTGTATATTCACTGTGTTCTTTGATCGCTGCAAGCATTTGAGCCTGGATGTTAAGGGGGGACAATCTTAAGACTTATGGAGAATCCATTAGCAGAACGCGGCACAACCTGATTTTAGGTCTAGTTCTATTGTAACCTGCATCATGGGATTAATAGTAATCGTTGCTTAGGAACTAAAACAGTGTAACACTAACATGATGTGAGTTTTTCAAGACATAGTACTGGTCTATGTCACAGAAATAAAACAAAAGTCGCCACGTGCATGGTGCTTTCATGATGCTACACAACTGGTGCAAAGTGCTGATCCTGTACATTTTGATGATGAAGGTTACAGTTTGCATGTTGTGTCCCAGCATCCATGCTATTTGTTCTGCAGTGTTATGCACTTTGTCACTATTGTTGCTTAATATCCTCAAACATTTAGGACTGCCACGAAAAAATTCTTCCCAGCTATTTGTTAACTTGCCGACAAAATGTGCAGGTAACCTGAGTCAGCAACGTAACCTGCGTCATGAATTTCCTGGCACAGAGCGCCAGATGCCGCTGCCTGGCGAATAAAAGCGGAACTTACTGCGTTTGGACATGAGTACTGTTTTGGCAACTTTTTGTGGCGCGGTTTAATGGAGAACTGGCAGGAGGATGCTACACTGACCGGGAAATCAGGTAAAAAAAATTTTAAGAACACACATTACATTATGTGATATAATTATGTAAGAGGTAGGCCCCCCTATAGATCTGAAAGCGAGTTTATTGTGCTTTATCCGAACCTGATCCCTCACAACATCGGAAAAATAGACAAGACTGGCTGCTGAGCAATAGCAGCGGCCATCTCTGGTCATTGAAGGGAGGGATGATGCAGGTTACTTGGATGATGCAGGTTACAACAAATTAATCACAGGCATTGTTGTGGCTGGTTAAAGCGACACAATCATGCTAAAATCATCAAAAAATCTGTATTTTTATTTAGGCTTGTCAATAAAGTTAAAAAAAGGCCCATACCCAGGCAAATTTACATCATGTTTTTGTTTTAGCTATGTTATATCTTCTTGAGTGTTTGAATGAGTGAAGGCAACATTACGATAGATTACAACTTTTAGAAACATCCGCTGGCAACGTAATCAGGTTTCGAAAAGACGAATAATGACAAAATGTTGGTCATTACATTTTTGTCTGTTAGATCCACCCCTATCTTAATGGGGCTGCCATGTTTGACAGGAAACTAATCTATGACAAAAAGTTCTTAACTCGTATTAGGATAAGTATATAAGGTCGCAGATGTATCACATCGTCAAAGACGTTGCTAGTTTAATTACAATGTCATCGGAAAATCACAGCTTAACGGCGCCTTCCCAACGGGTGTCACATTTCCAAACACAAAGGCTCAACACACCTACACTCGGCCAATTGACATGTTTTACATCTTTGCAGGACATCATGAACATCGCCAAAATACACAGGTAATATTTATGGGATGTTCGTGGCTGGTGTAATGACAAAAAGGAAGGGATTTTCCTTAGTGTTGATCCTTTCAAAGGAAAAACAAATCAACATCGGACCTTTTATCTAGACCCTCAGCGGCTTGGTCAAACCCAATATAATTAAAAGGATGGTTGTTAGAAATTGTATAACCTTTCTGAAATATACACTTAGGCCCTACCGGGTACATATCTCTTTCAAATGGAGGGTGGAGAAAGATAATATAGATTTAAGATGATATAAGCACAATTTTAAACTTCGAAACTTTGGAATGGGTCTTAAAAGTGAGATATAAGACGAAATTCGCGTATTTCTTATTTTGGACATGCATGTCCAAAACAAGAAATAGGGAATTTCGTCTTTATATCTCGTTTAACGGGTTAATACGCAGCACAAAAATTTACACAGTTCTAGTCTATGGACATGTTTACATCATACTGTCATATTAAGAAGCCAAAATAAAGATATTGATTTTTAGCCCGATTGTGTCGCTTTAATATCAGTATGGATGACTGTACTCAACTACCTTAGGCCAGAACTAACCTTACCAGTAGCGCATGTTTTTAGTTTATTTCTCAGTCAATTATCAACCGATTTTCATGAAAATTTTGTAAAATTATATGCATTCAAAAGTTAGAACATTTGACATGTAGTAAATTGAAATTAGAATATCCCTCTATAAAACCAATTTGTACCGATGTTTATCTTGAAAAATGCCTAAGCAAAATGACAAGGAAATCGGTTGAGAATTAAAAAGGAAATCGACGAAAAACAGACACTACACATTTTCGGAAATAATTGTGGACCAGCGTAGGCCCTATAGTCAAATTTAAAGTGCAATCATCTTCTGCTCTGGCAGAGTGGGAGTCAGTTAGGAAGTGCTGGCTGTATGTCAGGACAGGACAGTGAAACATGAACTGATGAAGACTGAAAACAGACAAATGTACTTTTTTGTTTTTTTTAATTGCAGGCATGTCCAGGCCAAAAGTCAAAACAGTTACCCGGCTGAGGCCTCAAAAGCCTACAGAAACAGGCATAATGCACTGGATGTGGACTTTAGGCTGAAACATGCCCAGAGACAGAAAGCCAGAAATGATCATAACTTGTAACGACGTTGAAAAAAGGTTTCAAATGAAATTTGTTTCAACGTCATAATTTCAACGTGATTTCAACGCAATTGCAACGCGATTTCAACCTGATTTCAACATCGTTTCAAGCATGACGTTGATACGACGTTGTAATGATTTCAACCTCATATCCACGTTGAAACGACGTCACATGCGAGAAATTGCCTGCTGGGTTTATCACTGCAGTGATTGCGAAACAGTTGACCCCGCGAATGTGTATTGACAGGACAGCCAATGTACACTCTGCCAATGTTGGTTCAATGTTGGGCCAGCAGCGTAGACGTTGGGCTAACATTAAAACAGCAAAGTTTCGTTCTCACTGAAAATTGATCATGGAATGCACTGAATAATGACCAGTGAAACATGATCACAGGCATACTGTGCTCCATTTAGAGTAAAACATATTGCACCAAAAAGTTCAAGGTGAAGTGTTAAAGTGTTGTGTATTGAACTAAAAGAACTTTGCAGCCCTCCACTGCACAGTCCAGACATGTTCATTGTTCAAGTATTCAACATTTAACTGTTCAGCACTGTTTTATACACAATCTTTCCATGTTTATCTTTTTAATGATGCAGGTCACACTGTGTAACCTGCATCATTGTGTTTAATCAATGTCAGTAATGTGAACAGGTACATGCTATCCTGAGAGGTTGAACTGTTAACCCTTTGCCTGCTAATCACGACAATAGTTGTTTTAATCCAGTTTATTAACCACTGTTATTTAGAATGAAATTACAATTTAAACATCAAGATTTGCCAATTTCTGGTGGAAAATTAAACTAATATGAGTAATTTTCAACCACTCGAGGTTGTGGATTACAGTAGCGATACACCACTTCAAGTGGTTGAAAATTTAAATAAATTTAGCCTACTTAGCAGGATAAGGGTTAAAGTACATTTCCCTTCCATTAACAGATTAGTGTGCAGCCTCACAGACTCACTCATTTGGATTTACATGTTTCACTCAAACAAAAACTGTTTATGATGCCCATTTATAAATACTGTATATTGTCAAAAAATCAGGCTTAGTCTCTTTTGAGGTGGAGGCTGTATCATGTTAACTTCTCTAGACTCACTATCAGTATCATGCAAGACTTAACAACTGTTTGTACACCTTAATGAAGCAGGTCACACATTGTGTAACCTGCATCATGGTCTTTATGTTTGTGCTATCCAATTACATCTAGAAACCAATGTATTATCTGTCAAGACTTCTGCATATAAACATGGATCTTCCCATGTGATTCGGCATCTTATCACCATTTTATCTTGTTAACTGTGTTATTATTTGAGTTTTATCTTGGTAACTGTGTCAATATTTGTGTGAACTTCTGCTATGCATTAGTTGTATCAGGTTTATTAATGTTGAAAGCTATTGTTATGCTGATGCTTGATCCAGAATTAAAGTTACAAAGTTAGTTTTCAGAGCTTTGATTCATGTCTTTTGTGTTATGTATATCAATTCCCTTATATGATGGATTTAAAATTATATGTAACCTGCATCATCAAAAACAACCTATTATCGTGTATTTCTGGTTCTTCAACATATTTCTGCAGAGCTATGATGACCAGACCCCAGTTTTGCACATGTCTTGAGGTTAACTTTCTGGCCTTTTCAGCACCCTACTCCTTGGAAATAAAAAAATACAGTAGTTGATCTAGAAGTATATTTCACGGAACCAGTTTTTTACTGAGTGCCTTTTAATTGCCAGCTATTCAACTATCTGCCCAGTAAATATAATAACAGATAAAAGAAACTGTAGTTAGTTGGATTCATAAACAATCTGTTCTCTAATTATTTACCAAACAGTTAACCTGTCATATACAAATTTATATTTTCAGCTAATTTCTAGAAATAATTGAGCTTTCATGATGCAGGTTACATGATAGAATACATTGATTTCTTCAAGTTGAAACTGTTACGCCAATAAAAGGCTTAGAAACGTCCCTTATACATCAAAATAAAGGTGAGAAAGTCCTCTCTACATCTATTAGAGGCAAAATGTAATCAGAGCAAAAAAAATAATAATGTCGTGTCATGTTCAATTGTCACAATTTCACAGGAATGACCCTGATGTAAACATGTCCATAGACTAGAACTGCAAACGTTTTTTTCATTTTTCTGTTGCGCATTCACCAGTTAGACTAGATATAGAGACGAGATTCTCGTATTTCTAATTTTTTACATGGTTGTCAATAATTAGAAATCATGAATTTCGTCTCTATATCCAGTCTAACTGGTGAATGCGCAGCAGAAAAGTTAAAAAACTTTTGCAGTTCTAGTCTATGGACATGTTTACATCATATGGTCATATTAAGAAGCCAAAAAAAATCACCGTTTTTTTATGATTTTAGCCTGGACCAGTCCCTTTAAGCTAAAATAAGTCACAGATTTGTTGATAATTTTAGACTTGGTCATGTCCCTTTAATTAGAAAAATCGCTTCAAGTGACATATTATTTATTGTGATATATACTCAAAAAAGTCATGATTACGATTTAATATAATCATGATTACAGTGCTTTTAGAATATCAATTACAATTATGATTACGATTACAGGTCATAATTTTTTTCCCGATTACGATTATAATCATGATTACACGAATTCAAAAAATATGATTACGATTATGACAATGATTACAATGTAATCGATTAAAAATCGTAATCGACTATTATGATTATAATCGACCCCAACCCTGGCTTGGGGCTATCTATTTGAAGTATGTGAAGTATGCGGCCTAGGGCCATCAACTGATAATGTGTGGCCTGGGCCCGCGGTTGCATAAAGCAGGATCAAGCCATGGATCAGATCAAAGTTGAACTGACTCTTGGTTTGATCCATTTATCGTTGCATAAAACAGGATAAAAGTTGATCTGATCCCAAAACTTGTATTTCAGATCAACTTTGATTTGATCCACAATTTTGATCCAGTTGCTGTTGCATAAAAGAGGATCAAGGATCAGCTGATCCCAAAAAACAGGAGCAAAGTTGATCCACCTACCGAGGTAGTTTAACTTTTGATCCTACCTTCTAATTATTTGTTATTTTGTACATTTTACTCACATAAGTGTTCGGGATTGTGTTAATGTTATCCCTATCTGTGAAGACGCCAAAATTTTACCTGAATCCGCAAACTGAAAAGAGTAGGCTAGACTACAACTTAGTAGACTCAGCTGACCCGCATAACAACCTTTATGATTCTAAGACATGGATAGTCCTAGAAGATATGCAAACGGTGTTCACTTGAGGGCGATACGGGGAAATACAGCACTCGTTCAATGAATAAGGTGTGAGCCATTAGGCAAACACCTTGTTCATTGAACATGTATTTTTACATATCGCACAAAAAATGAACAACGTTTGTATTTTCTCACGCGATCAACTCACACATGACATATACTACCATACATTGTGCTCAATCTACAGCTAGAGTGCGATATGGGCTGATGCCGATATACGTCTCATAGTGAAAACCACAGCACAACACAGAAAGAAATGATCGAAATCCCAATGCTGCATACTTCCCTATAATAAGCATTTAAACTTAATAAAGACTATTGTGTCTGTATGTTCAGCCCAGCCCTAGGCTATATATGTGTGTATGGGGGGGGGGGGGTGTCTAGACTATAGGCATATATTATATTGTCTGTAAACAAACCAGGCTATAGTAGACTAGGCCTAATCTATCCTATAGTCAGTTGGATTTAGTCTATTTTTAGAAATTTTATAAGTGAGGCCCCATAGGATGTTGAAAAAAACGGATCAAAAAGTGGATCATTTTGATCCTCGGCTTAAATCCCTTTATGCAACACCTTAAATTTACAGGATCTTCCTATCTCATATTTAATCCAGAATTGCCTAAATAACACGATCACTTGAGCCTGTTTTATACAACCGTCTCACCACACATAATACCCGTCCCATAAACTTACAATCATGTATTATGACCCATACGCTCAGGCCTCCCAGCAATCATTTTTAACCATCCTTCTGTGCTCGTTCAAAATAAAAAAGGTCTGTGAATCTACTTGCTTTTCTGCTATTTTAGCCTAGAATGAGCTCTTGCCCCACTCTCCCCCGGGCGACCTAGACAAAAATTGACCTCGTTTTTTTTAGAAGAGCCTTGTTACAGCCAGCGCAAGGACTTCCTGTTAGATCTATCTTTTATAATTTCGCTGCTTTTGCTACAAAAAAAAACATCACTGAATCGATTAAAATTGGTATCAAAATGATATATCCGCAATATAAGCACCACAGGAGCTGCTGCAAAGAGCCACAATTTTAAAAAAGAGACTAACTTTCTTATTCTTAAACTTCATAATGATAGGCACGAATGAATTTGTGTGGTGAGAACTTAAGGGAAAGAAACCCGTTTATAGAAATTTTTTTTCGAGTGATCTAGAAAATACATTCCATTCTGAAATCAAAAAAGAAAACCTTGTCTAATTCCGATGAGAAGAAGTCACACAAACGCAAAATGAAATTCTCCTGTTTTTTACTAGATCTCGAGAAATGACCTGTTTTTCTATAGTACAACATAATTTTTCATTTTCATAAAGTATCTGTATGGAATTGACTATTTTTCAGAGACCCGTCTTGAAATTAGGCAACGAATGATTTTATTTCTTCAGAATAGTAATGTACGGACATTATACACACAAACAAAAAAGGTATAAATACCAATAAACAAGAAAATCAATGCCGGGAAGGGGAAGAACCAAGTTAAACTTACCACCGTTCTAGTGATATATAGACGAATGCTTGGTATATGGGCCATAATTGAACATTATCAAATTAGTTTCGTTAAATTCGCTAGAAAACATGTCTATTATATTTTTTTAATTACACATAGGCTATTATGACACGTGTTTTCATTTAAACTCTGATGCGAGAAGCATTCTCATTGATTTTGACTGGACGTTCAAAATAGCAGGATGTCGTACCAGAATAAAATAGCTTCATACCTATTTATTCTTGGGTGGTCAATTATCTAACATAAGCAAAACTTCGTATCAGAGTATTGTATAAAATACAATAGAATATATAGAACAATTTGTGAAAAACATCTTTAACTGTTTAACTTCGATACGAGTAGTCCATAGCATACTCATAGCAAAATAAAAAGTGTTTTTTAATGATTAATGCCTTTAACTTTGACTGGGCCAAATAATTATACTTGTAATAATAATAAATAATATTAGTAGTAGTATACATTGTTGTAACCGTACATGATAACCGGTACGCGTGTTAGTCACGAGATATAGGTGGAGCATCATTAGCAGGAGCAGCACGTCAGACGTGTTACTTCGTCAAGGAGAAGCCTTAGCCGCGAAAATAACAACAAAGAAGTGCTATATAGGTGATATTATAACCGTGATAACTGTAAGGCGTGTTAGTCATCGGAGTTACTAACAGAGAAGTGTCATATCACGGTATCCAAATAATAATTATAAGACACAACTACAAGTAGGTGAAAAATCCACTTAAAAAAACTTGGCCGTTTAAGGGTTAATATGCAGGGTTTTTTAATTGTCGATAAAACTGAATAAAAGTATTATCAATTGGCATTGCATAGGTTTTATAAAGTTATTTTTGCTCTTTTGTTCTAGTAATGCCTAATTAAATGTGTGATCAGTTATTATAAGAAGCTACAATGAGTGTTACGTCATCAAAGTGATGCAACCCTCCCTCAAATAATGTCACAACACTGTAATCGCTAAACAGCTCACAAAGTGGTGGCAGTATAGTGCTAGGCGTGTTATTGTCACGGGTATATGCGTGGAGCATATCTTCCATGAGTTGCCAAAAAAACTATATTTCTTTTCACAAACACAAATGACAATCTGCAAATTGTAAAATAATAAATAGTAGCCTAGCCGTAATAGAATAACAAAGACCCTTAAGGCGCTGAATAGTATAATGACGGTTTCAGCTGACGATAGTATAATAATATACACATAGATAGAGCTTCTCTGTAGTAATATGATAATGGCATAACATAGGCTATATTTAATATAAATATCTGTTATCTTGGTATTTCCATGCTGTTTTCTTGTATTTGGGAGATTTCGCATAGGCCTACCTTCAGTTATAATAAGTGGGTATTTTTTCTGAACAACTGACATGCACATTTCTTTAAGAAACATTTCTACATAAAAATCAACAATATAAAAACAAGGATCTTACAATGCCTTCGCGAAGTAAAATTGTAAAATTACATTTTTAACCACATGGTAGGCTCTAGCCCAAAAAGAACAATATTGAGAGTTGATATTATAAAGCCTAACTAAAGCCTGAAGGGTTAAACTCGTACTAGTGTAATAAGAGTCTAGTACAGGGCAAATACTAGACAACTTTAAAAATCATGCATAACCTAGCTCTTTTTATCCGTTTGGCAAGAGACTCCCAGCTCAGTTCATATAGCATTGTTGACACACTGCTGGTGTTATGCCAACGGGTAGCCAACGGGTAGCCTCCTGACATTTACTTGGTTATGGGGGTCCCACACAGTGCAGGCATAATCCAAGTGTGGTCTCATCGATTATTCATAAGCTTGTGTCTTCACAGCTTTTAAAGCTATCCTGAGTTTCTTTCTCATGAGCCCTAACACAGAATTAGCCTTAGATGTAACCTTTTGAATATGGCTATTCTATTTCAAATCAGAAGTTATGGTTAGTCCCATGTATTTTGTGGTGTCTGTAATACAGGAGTCCCACCCTTGATCCCATACCACTCAAGCTTGTATAAGAGTCTCCTGTGCGGCACCTTATCAAAAACCTTGCTAAAGTCCGTTGTTTAAATCATTAATAAATGATGTCAAAACTTTATGAATGATTTGTTAACGAGAGCTACATGTACATATAACTTTGGCAGTTTTACTACAATTTGATAACTTACTTACCAGCAACCAGGTACTGCACACCACGTTAAGTCGTGAGGTCTCTACTCCTTGGCTGTTTGGTTTATCGCCATTGGAGTTATCTTAAAATTATCCAGATTTATTCCCTGATCCATGTTCATTCCTTTGATTGGTGATCACTGATTGGTGATTACATTTGATTACTGTTTGTACTTGTCTTGTGTAATTTTACATGGTACTATAGTGTAACCCTACAGTTGCACTTATGTTGACCTGCATACATATTCACATAACCTGGAATCAATTATAATATTACAGACAATCAAGCTTGCAGTCACCACAATGTCAAGATTACTATCAGATCAACAATACTAATAATATCTGAATCATCAATGCAATCATATTCTAATTACTGTCAATTAATATTTTATATAACATCCTATATTTAAATGAATTATGACATTACTTTGCCTAATGCAACAGCCTAAATGGCTCGTGCATTTGGCGTGACAATTTGATGTATCTACAATTAACTTATTACACTGTTACTATCAATTAATCACTTTAAATAACCCTGCTTTATTATTTTAAGTCAATTTTTTCTCGATTGTGATAACTACTTCACTTTTTTCTTGCGTCCACATTCAGTAAGACTCTGGGACGTAGTCTTCACGGAAGGAGGGCATGTCGTATATATTGTGGTCATTCGGATCATCACTTTTGCGAGTACTCGGTGTCTTTGAGGATTATCTTATTGAGTTAATCCATCTAAATCCAATCTAGGTGTTTTTGAGATCTATGATAACCATTTTATTGGCGCAGGTGACTATCCTCCTATATATCTAATATTCCAATTGATATCTGTGATGTCATAGAATTATTGCTCATAAGTATAATTATTTCTGTGACGTCTGATACCATATATGGACTTGAGGTCAGCAGGCACAACACATGGAATCCACGTGTAATTGAGGTGAAAAATTGGTGGACACGTGTTTCACTAAAAATCCAGGTGTATTCCACGTGGATTTATTCATGCATATTATTGGTGTTTATTTACACGTAGATATCAAGTGAAGTTTGAGCCTTATTTTTTCAGGTGTAATCCACGTTGCATTTCTCATGTGGATTATTGGTGTACATTTTCAGGTGTATTCCACGTAAATTGTTTCACGTGGATTATTGGTGTACCCGTTCACGTGGATATCAGATGGATATCATGTGAAGAATGCCACCCTTTTTGTTTCACATGTTTTCCACGTGTATTTTTCACATTGATTATTGGTGTACCTATTCACGTGTATATTTGGTGGATATCAAGTGAAATTTGAGCCTTTTTTTTACGTGTGGATTGTTGGTGTAAATTTTCAGGTGTATTCCATGTGAATTATTTCACGTGGATTAATGGTGTACCAGTCAACGTGGATATCAGATGGATATCATGTGAAGAATGCCACCTGATTTTGTTACACTTGTTTTCCTCGTGTATTTTTCACATGAATCTTATTTGTGTACCTATCCACGGGTATATCTGATGGATATCATGTGATGGTTGAGCCTAGAGTTCCTTCTTATGTTTATTCCACGTGACGTGTGTTTTTAACGTTTTAAGAGTGCTGGGAGGCCTGAGCGTATGGGTCATAATACATGTACACGTAGGCCTACTATCCTAAGTGTAGAAGAGCATTTTCATTTACCCTTACACTGCTATGGGCAACTATGATCGCTCAAATACACCAAGCTGTGGGCGTCTCTGGTCGCCCAGTAATTTTTTTTTCCTAATTAAAAGGGGTCTGACCACAACAAACGAACCTGTATCCCCCATGCAAAAAAAGCTGTCGTTTTAACAAACAAACTGATTTGTCTATTAGGGACAAGAGAGTAGGCGTAAGTCTATGTGATGGGTATTATGAGTGGTGAGATGATAAAATGAACTGAATTAGGCATTAGGCCACCTTTGTGCACATATAGGCTAAACTGGGCCAGAAGAACCTCCTGAGGATGGTGAGATGAATGAGATGACACTGTCCTCCAGACACAGGATTCGAAATTCGAGCCCTGGCGGTCTGAGGCCGAGCAGGCTACCTCTTGGTCACGGAGGCTCCCCACAATACTGACTTTCACACGTGGATGGGGAAGAAACATTTTTGTTTCTTCCAAACCGCCGAGACCGGGAACCGAACCCCGAATGAAAGGCAGCGGTGCAGCGGTGCTAACCACTACCCTAGGGCCCCCGCCCTGGTGAGATGATAAGAAACGCCTATAACCCCCCTGTCAGATTAACTTGTTTGACATGTTTTTCGCCGATTTCTCAGCCAATTCTGAACCGATTTTTATAAAGTTTTGCAATAACTATTTGTGAGTCACGTGGCGACTACTGTGAAATATTCATTGGAAAATATGGTATAGCTAAAAATTTGGACCATTTGGCATGTATTATATGCAATTCAGGGCTAAAAACAAACTTTTAGGGACCTCATAATTACAAATTTATTACAAGTCAAATGGTCTAACGGCGGGTGTAGTATAGTGTGGTGAGACCTTGATACATGTGCGCCATCTGGTGATAGGCCCAACATCACTGTGCACAGCTAGTATTTGATTACTCTGGTTCCCAGAGCCACACTACGCGGCGTGGCCGAGCTTCATGTAGCCTCTGGTATGCCCCAGTGGCGAATGTTTGTGACTTGTTGATATTTTTAAATGAAAATAAAGTAATCCCCGAATTCGAACTTTTTTGAAAGGTCACTTCCCCCCGGATAAAGAGTTGTTCACAGCATTGTATTTCTCCTCCGACGCATTTCCTATGACTTGACCCAGAAATTATTCACTGGCCTCAATAGAACAGGCATGATGGTCACGTGATTAAGAACCTTGGCCAATACCAGGCCAGAAATGAAATTGGCCGGGCTCGCCAGGCAAGTATTTGATATGATTGCTCAATCTAAACAGACCCCCCCCCCTTCCCGTGGCCGTGTGGTCTAACGCGTGAAGCTTCTAATATCTTCTTAGATGGTTCGAGTCTCGTTCTGTCAATGATAAAATAATAATGTACTTTGACTTGTGATATTTCATGTATGTTTCAGATCAGATAAGTGTCAGAGGTGGATAGTGCAGGAATGGTAAATCAAATAAACAATTAATTATTTAATATTCCTCTTTTTTCATCAGTGTAAAACACGTGGTTAATTCACGTGTATTATCGGTGGCATAAACACTGGAAAACGCGTGGTTCATTCAAGTGTAGGCCTAATATAGGTGACATTAACAGGTGGTAAACACGTGGTTTATTCACATGTATTATAAGTGTCATTACCACATGGAAAACTGGTGGTTCATTCCCATGTATTATCGGTGGCATTAACACATTGAAAACACGGGATATAAACACGTGAAACGTGTTTGCGTATTCAACCTGTTTTCCACTTGTATTCCACGTGACACAATCACTCATATTCCACGTGTATTCCACGTGGCTGTGCCTGCTGGGGGGTAGCCTGCTTTCGGGCGTTTTGATTGGTTGGCGGATGGCTTTCGGCGGGGATTCTCTTGACGAGGACACACTCTCCTCGTCACGGCAAAGTTAACTGCGAAAATGGACGTGAGGGCCTTTGGCCCAGCACCACCCATCAATGCTTTGAGTTACAATGGAGCCGTGAGGCAATGGATTTATGCTAAGTTTATGATTTTGTTGAATTGAAACGTTTTAATAATTATAAGAGTTTCTGATTGAATCTATCAACTTTGTTTTCAGACCTGCCAACTCTCACTTCACCAACTTCATCGTTGCCGACAACTGTAGGCCTATGTCTCGAGTAATTGTGCTTTGTGCTTGAAGAATCCTCTCTGCAGTTCCAGTCTCTAGTCTGAATGTTCAGCTGAACGGTCAGACATGTTCTCACCTGTCGCCGTCCAGTTGTTTAGGACAGATTCCAGACATGCTACCTCCTTCCTGAGAGCTAAACCATTACACAAATAGAACCACGGTAACAACGTCACCAATAATAAGAAATATGACACCAGGCCTACCGGGTACGTACTATCCCTGCAAACACTGTACGTAATATAACGTTAGTTAAGGTCCCATTTTCGTCATTCATGGATGAACGTAACGAGGACGTAACCCTAATGACCCCAGAACGTCCCAATAACGTTACATTTATGTTTTACGTTCTAAGGACGTAAGTGGGAGTTCACAGGGTTACGTCGTAAGTAGGCCTACGAATGCTGTCCGTTGTGGGACGTTGCTACAACGTAAAATTGTTTGCAGGGATGTCTCCGCGTCCATCACTGAATGGATAAAACGTACCCGGTAACACACATGAGAGGAGATAGCATAAAAGCAGTAATTTCCCTGCAAACACTGTACGTAATATAACGTTCGTTGAGGTCCCATTTTCGTCATTCATGGATGAATGTAACGAGGACGTGCTAAGGACGTAGTCATAATAACCCTAACGTCGCCAGAACGTCCCAATAACGTTACATTCATGATTTACGCTCTAAGGACGTAAATGGGAGTTCACAGAATTACGTCCTAAGTACGAAATGCTGTACGTTGTGGGGACGTTATGACGTAAAACAGTATTCGTACTTAGGACGTAATTCTGTGAACTCCCATTTACGTCCTTAGAACGTGAAACATAAATGTAGCGTTATTGGGACGTTCTGGGGACGTTAGGGTTATTATGACTACGTCCCTAGCACGTCCTCGTTACGTTCATCCATGAATGACGAAAATGGGACCTTAACGAACGTTATATTACGTACAGTGTTTGCAGGGTTACTACAGATTTAACATTGCTAACATTACATTGCCATTGGCACTATACTGTGTTTGATGTCATATTACAGTATGGTAAATTTGGAAGCTCATCAGGTCTGGGTGCTTTATCGGCGCTTAATTCAATAAAGAATTGACTTAAAGAATGATTCAACTGCAAGACGAGCTTGCCTCGGACGGTCAAGTGTAGGCCAACAGTAGCCTATTGAGTACAGATTGACAGCATTAATATAGCCACTGAACTGATTACAAGATACTACTTTAACGGGACATTGATCCAATGCTGTTTTGATGCTAGGCCAACGTCTGCGATGCTGGCCCAACATTGAACCAACATTGAATAAATGTACAATGTTTGAGAGAAAGTCCGCCTGCCCAGCAAACACAAGACATTTGTATAACATTTATACAACGTCGGCCCAACGTCTTCGACGTTGGTCCAACATTGCATAAAGTCATACAAATGTTTGTGTTTATTGGGCATGTCAATACAAGGTAGGGTCAAGCAGTTTCAACATCCCCGCAGTAATACAGTCAGTTTGTTTGCAAGCAAGCGACCAAGTAGGGGTAAGGGCCAAGATCTTTGAATTATAAACTCATAGATGTCGCTCAAGTATATATGAACTTGCTGTGATTTGAGAACTTGCTCTTAATGAGGCTTTAGGTATAAAACGCATATTTAGTATTATTATGATATAGGGACTTGGCCTACCCACGGGCACTATTGCCTTCTGGGGGACCCTTGTCCCGTGAATTTTAACAGTTGACTACACCTTTAATAATTTAGTTATGTCATCTTAAATTTTATCCATGTCAGACGTCGGCCTAATGCAAAAGAGACCGATTCAGGATATTAAAATTAAATCTTGTTTTTTTTGTTTGATAGTCATTCTGTGTTTTAGAAGCAGCTGGGGCTTCACCGGAAGTTTGTCTGCCATGTCTGCAGCTGTCAAAATAATCTGACAGTTGTTATTTTATATAGCTGTTCAATTGCTAATCTACCATTTAGGATCTACATATCATTTTATTCTGACTTAAAGTTTAGGTAAACGAAACCATGGAGCACATACGCACACCCAAGGTAAGGCCGTATTATTTGAATTGGATGTTAAATTTAAGTTTACGAGACGATGAAAAGCGGAGCTGGCGTCTTTTTCATTTTTTTGTTGTCGTTTGATTATTTGGGATAGAACATAGATTACTAGCCGGCCCTGGAAGGAAGCTGTCTGGGCCTTCCGATATACAGGGAGAGGGGTAGTGCAGTCTACAGTACAAGGTTACTCCCCCCCCCCACTCAAAAGGTACCCCCCGGGCCTTGTTGGCAAAGCCAAAGTCTGCAAAGAAAGCGAAAAAAATAAATAATAACCAATCCTATAAGATAATAAGTATAAATTATAATACTTTATAGACTAGTATATAACAAAAACAAGATGGTTAGATTATTCATGAACCTTCTAACTAGTCTATAGTCTGTCCGACGGTGGAGGATGGTCCAAATTTAATGTTAGCTTTTCGGTATCCAGTCAGTCAATTCTCAACCGATTTTCATGAAATTTTCTAAACCCTATTTTCTAGTCATTTGTTCGGCATCGATCCTGAAAATTTCGTAAAAAAATATTGTTTAGTTTAAAAGTTTGACCAATTGACTCATGTAGTAAATGTCTATTTATGATGCTCCACCATAACATGTATAAACCCATTAACTTCCGCTCCGGTTTATTCTCAGAATTGCGTTACATGTCAAATGGTCTAACTTTTGAAATACTCAATGGAATTTCGCGAAATTTTCAGGGTTGTTGCCAAATGACTAAATAATAATGGTTGCAATTTCGTGACAATCCCTTGAGAATTGACTGACTGGATACCGAAAAGCTAACTTTCATTTTGGACCATCCTCCACCGTCAGACAGACTATAGTGTGAATACACCAAACTTGATCAGCTTTGCCTTAGGCTTTGATACTTTCTGTCCTGTATACAAAACCATTCATGTGCTGCCCTAGACTCCCTAGTCCCATACGTGGCCCATTGCAAGTCAGATCAATTTAGGGTCATATGTCCATCCATACGCAAAATCAACATTTCACAATCTGCTTATTTCGCAAAAAATACTCAAGATTTGTAAACGAAACGAAGGCATTTAACTTCTGACAGTTCTGTGCATCCAAGCAACTTATTTTTTTCACTCCAACAGTTATTTACTGTCACAACAGCGTCGTAATCGGCATTTGTCTACGACCAGCACGGAGATTCGCGGCTGCTCTTCATGGGGAAGTATGTGTATAATGTGAATCACGATATGCTAATGTTGATTTTCGTTATGGATGGATATTAGGCCCTCGCTTGAGGCGTGCCATGAAATAGGCTAGTGCTGCCCCACAACATCATGTGTGCTGAACCTACTTCCAATGCAATTGTAAAAATAGAAATGTCGCTATTTTATCACCTGCTATCACACGAATAGTCAATTTATCTCTCAGTATAACCACTGGAAAATTTCCTTCACAAAAATCAGCAATAATAACACCACTGCGAAGGAAGGCCTCACTCAATCCGGAATCGTTGAAAATTACCGTTTTGTGTCTAATCTAACATTTGTTTCAAAATTACTTGAGAGTAGTGTAGCAAAACAACTGCATGATCATCTTTCACAACACCAGCTGTGCAAGAAGCATCAGTCAGCATATCAGAAACACCATAACACTGAAACAGCATTAACAAGTGTTAAAAGGGACATTCTGAGAGCTATGTCATTTGGATGACATCAAGGCGACTGTCTTTGTGTTACTTGATCTCCCTGCGGTTTTTGACACTATTGACCATAATTTCTTGTTGGAGAGATTGAAGCTGTGTGGTATTTCAGGTACAGCTCAGTCAAATCCTAAATCTCTGGAAGAGTGATCTAAAAAAATTTCACCTTCAAGAAAGCAGCTCAGCTGAAGTCCTCATTATTAGGATTTGGGGCTCCACAAGGGTCTGTGCTGGGTCCAGTTTTATTCATGATCTATACCATCCCTCTGGGTGAGATATGTCGTCGTCATTGTGTCCAATATAATCTCCAGGATGATGACACCCAATTGTGGTCTTGTGAAAGTCTGTTTGCATAGTCCGCATTCATATTCAACTAAAAAAAAATGTAAAAATCTTAGTAAAGCTCAACGTCGAATCGAAATGTGCATAGCTGGGATAAAAGCATGGATGGTGATGTTCATGTGAAAGTTAAATGACGATAACAGAATTAGTTATCATAGCACCACCATATTTTTTCAGCACAATAAGGTACCACAGTCTAGTGTGCAAGTGGGAGATAGTGAAATAACGTTAAAATGTGCCCGTAACATCAATGTAATGTTTGATCATCATATGGATATTACTACACAGGTCACTAGGATGTGTCAAGCATCGTTGTTCCAGCTCAGAAACATTAGATCAGTTAGATCCAGTCTTAGAAAAGAGGTGACACTGAGGCTTGTTTGTTCTCTGGTGATGCCTCGCCTTGACTACATGGTAACATTTCCCCCTATGGCATTTCCGAAAGCCTATTGGATAAATTGCAGAAAGCACAAAACGTTGCTGCAAGAATAGTTCTATTTTTTTTTGCAGTGACCATATCATTCCTCATCTCCGTGATCTACACTAGCTACCAGTCAGATCCAGAATAAATTACAAAATCCTCGTGACAACATACCCTGCACTTCATAAAGAAGCGGCGGCCTACATCTCTGAAATGCTGACTTCTTATACTCCGCCAAGAACACTAAGATCTACCAATACGTCTCTGTTGACTGTGCCAACAACACACACGAAACACGGAGATAGAAGATTCTCCTGTCCTGCTCCTAGACTATGGAATGAACTGCCAATATCTATAAAAATCTGTCCCTCCACTTTTATTTTTAAACAATCTGTCAAGACTTATCTTTTTAATTAAGCATATTGCTGATGGCTTTTTGTTGACTGTTTGAAGCGCCTGCGAACGGATGAAGAGGCTGATGTATGGCGCTATATCAAGTGCCTTATATTATTATTATTATCAATAGAGCACTGAATTATTTTTGTATTAATCATAGAGACCAGAGGGGTTTTTTTTCAATTAGAAATTATTATAAGTGTCTTAGTTAGCTCTTTCTGATTCATTTGAATGGCTATGTTATGGGTCTACGGCAATTAGAAATAATGGTACTTAGATTCTTTCTCTGCTGGGACAGTCTTTATCATATCTATATCTCAGAATTTGAAGTCCACAGAAGTCAGATTCTGTCTTATTAAGATGGCTACCATGCCGTAAGGGTCAATAAAAGTACATGTATAGTATATTAATCAGCTCGCTATTGGAGCTTTTTTTTATTGTCTTGCTTATGCTATGTCCAATGTCACATAGCATGGCTATCAATTAAATTGTCCAGAAATGTCAAGAAAAATATTCAAATTTAATTTTTTTTTAAATGATCAAATATCTTTTCAGTTCCGTTATGTGCTGTCCTTCCATTTGCGTTTTAAAGATGGCTAACTGACAGTGACTGATTTTGTAATTTATTGGCCTTTAGTATCAGTTGTTCATCAGATGAACATTTTTTTAAGAAAAAAACGTGCCAGATATTACTTAGTGGGCAACCACACATCCTGCAAATTTTATGCAGCAGTGTCAGGGTTAAGCTGCTCGCGCGCGCTAAGTTAATATTTTTGAAAGAACAACTAGATGAATTTCTTTTCTGTGGGGAACCCTGATACATGTAGGTATACTTTCATAAAAGGGGATTTTTTTGTACTTACATAATAAAATGAATTTTTAAAAGTACTTTCATGTGCTTATTTGTTCTTTTTGCTCACTTTGCAGGGAATAATTTGCTTCAGAAAAATTGTGTAGCAGTTTGGCATACTGGCATGTGCCAAGCTATCATTCTCCATACGAAAAACTGCTACACCAAGATACTATTGTGTAGCATTTGCCCCAAAAAAACTGCACCGCTACACCAGACAAATTATTCCCTGCTTTGTTTATTATTGTAAAATTGAAATGACACTATCATCTTTTCTTGTGCTTCATGTCATCTAGATAAAATATTAACAGCGACAGGCCGGAGCTTTCGTCGCACGAGATCTGACCTCCTACAGCATTTACCTCTCTCACACTCATGCACGTGATATATGATGTAACAATTTTTTTTCAACAATTCTACATTTCAACTCCTTTGTCTACTCCTTCGTCCACTAAGTTGTAAGCAACGACATCAGGTTTGTCGGTCATTACAATACAGGTTGCTAAGCTGGGGTCATCCTCAGTGGCATTTCTGTGTGGAGTCAATTGATTGCTGTACCCGGTACAGTGTTCCTGTAGGTTTGCCCATACACTACCAGCCAGCGTGCACAGGGGTTTGTGCAGTGATTTATAGCATGTCATCAATTGGACAGCGCTAGTAGCATTGTTTCAACCCGTGGAGTTTTAAGGTAATGTTTGTAAAGTCAGCACAAGTTATACCAAGAACTTAAATATATAGAAGGACAGATAATTTCACACACCGCCATTCATCAAAGAGATCTTTATAAATCAGTGTTGGGATCCCCTCTCTCTATCCCGCGAGTAAGATTTTTATGACCCTCATTCTCTCATTATCATTAGCCCCAACCGCTGATAGCAGAGCCTATTCACAATGATGCATGCCGGGACGGATTTTACAGCCCAGTTTCGAGCAAAGAAACTGGGTTGACCTGACCTATCATCTATATCATATGTCAGCCCAGATAGAGAACTCCCTTGTTGGAGTACCGGTACACATGTACTTTGAGGCTGTTCCAATTGTCCACATTCTATGCTCCAGAATGATGTTTGAATTGTGAAAAATCGTTTTTTACCATTTTACACCACAAATACGAATTGTTCATGTGTTTTTTGAATTCAATTATAATTACAAATATCAATTTTTTTAAATACCAGATTGTGGTAAGCTGAATATAGATGGGTTCTAGTACAATCTTTTTTACTAGTGATCCGTGTTAACAATAATCGTTACCATCATCTGATTTTTCTATTCAGAGTTTAAAAGTGTGTTGTTTTAATGTAATAATTACTAGAGGTATTATGATTATGTCACTGTGCCATTTTTAATATGGCTACTTTGCCCGCATGACTGTAATCCAATCTAGGTGAATAATCTTACCATATTCATTAACATTATTCAAATGAATATATTTATATTTAATCATTTCAACCCTTTGCATGTTGCAAATGCTGAAATAAAATGTTCATCCACACCTACCGTGAATCAGTAGCCTATTCCTGAATCGATGCTACAATACATATGTTGCTGTGGATTAAAAATACTTTAATGTTCTCAAATTACATGTATTAGACTAAATACATGAAAATAACATGAATAAAGAAATTATAGATTTCACAGTATATTATAGGTCTATAAGCCTCAGCACCCTTAATGTTCACTTTACTTTTAAAAATAAAATACATTAGTAATAATTTTGACAGCCAGGCCATTCTACAAAAATAACTATTATGTTTTAACGTGTCCTGCTTAAAGATAAATGTCCAAAGTTTTTTCTTTATTTTTTTTTAAATTCATGCTGGGGTTGGAACAATAGATCTGAACTGTAATTTCAGATTTCTGACTTCAGACTTCGAACTTCAAACTAAAAAATTCAGAAGTGTCCACTGAGATTTTGCACTTGTAAATATATCTATACATATTTGTTTGTCAAATGGAATCGCATTCGGAGTAGCCAGTACACACATTGACTTGTATCGCTGTTGACTTAAGGTTGTATCACTATCCATTCGCTAGCCCAACATTAAAACAACATTGATTCAACTTTTTGTGTTTGAATAGAATTGCAACTGTTATTTTAATTGTAGCATTTGAAAAGTTTCAACTGTCCATACCAAATACACAATATTGGTTCAATACTGGGCCACTGTCTGTGACGCTGGCCCGGAATTGAAACATTGGATAAAGGTATTTTTATTATGAAAACTAGAGACAAAGGGTGGAGTCGGTCTGGACATAGGAGAACCTTGTTCAGCCTCCTGTTTTCATTCAAGCAAGGAAAGGAGAATCACCTGACATGCACATAATTAAACCAATATTGGACCTTATTATAGGCCTACTGCCGTGCAAGCCAATTTATGGCAGTATCTGCTCACTTTACAAGTACGCAGATACTGCCTATAGTTGCATTTGAAGAGCAGTATAGTGATCCAGAAAATCCCGGATAAATCCGAAAGAACATGCTAGATGACTTTGAAAAGTCATAGCATCCCTCCTGACGACTCTGGAAATGTTGTGTCAAAATTTCAAGTTGAATTGATAAATATTCAGGGATAATATAGCTTCTAACAAACCCTGCACAGAATAATAAGTTTAAAGAACCAGACAGAAATCAGTATATTTGGGCATAGCCCAAATATAATAAAACCATCCTGACGGAGGCAGGCTTAGTTGTTTCCACACTAACCCTGCCAGTGATGAGCATGTGTGGACCTATTTGGGACCCCACTCCAGGAGGACACACGTGCCTCGCGCGCGACACCCCCAGTATGATTAGACATCAAAGTTAACCTCAAAATACTGGCAATCACAGACAGTGTCTGGCATGAGAACATCAAGCCAAGCGATGCGGAAACTTGTCCAGCGCAGTTTCAACGTTGTGACAGCGTCGATGATAATGACTAAACGTTGAGGTAGCACTAGTTCCTTGCCATCTGCGAAATGTTATTTGTACAGCTCAGCATGCAATAATAGAGTGTGTACAACTGGATTAGGCCTATACACTAAAATTTTGACACCTCTGGTTAAATATTGAATAATTCTTTTCTTGTGGTTTTGACTTGATCTAATCCCCCTAATTATCTACATATGAACGAAAACGCGCAGAAAATGTGTGGTGTCATTTGGAAAAAGTATACATAATTTCGGAATTAAATGTGCTCATATCAAGTTTAGAAAATAATTCAAAACGTTATTTGTGTCTATATTTAACTTAAAAGATGTATGCTATGGTATACTTGAATTAAAAACGGTTCGTTATATATTTATTGCAATAAAAACTATATACGCTCTACATGTATCTTGTGTATTACTTTCACAATTTTGCGCAGACTTTGAACTTTTGGGGAGGAGCCACCCTGCCCAGTCAGGTCAGACCGTCAGACTACCTTGACAACAGGTGTGTGTGAGGCCTGTACGAAATGGAGGGGGTGCGAGCATCATGAATATTCATTATGACGTCACCGGTTTACTGACTGTGGTCTGGAGGTCACACTCAGGTCAGATTGTCTGGCCTGCAGGAGTTGGGCAGGGAAGAGGGGGGGTTCTGAACTCATAGCACATATACGTGATATCAAGGAGTCTGCCGGTAGCAGACAACTGGATAGATGAAGATGGGGAGGAGCCGACAATTTGGAAACGCATGGAGAGGGGTGCTCAAGTAGGCGGAAACGGTGTCATACTTCTGAAGAATGCAGGATGAATAAAACTTTCTAATGTAAGCCCGATGTAATACATCCACGCACTGTCCTTATGAACCTACGTAAAGTATGTTTCATGAAGATTCATGCTATTTTTTTAGCATATGTTTCGAGGCCTAATTAAATAGCTTTGCCTGCACACGCCTCCATCAAAACTAGCTTTTACCCGTGCGCGAGTGAAAGCTAATAAGAATTCAAGCAATTGTGAAAAAATACTGCCAGCTGCAGCTTTTAATTTTATTGTTGCATGCAACCAGTACAAGTCTTGAAGAATCAAGTGGAACAGGCACGGTGTGTCCTATGTTGGCATAAAGCAAAACACCGCCCTGAAAAAAACCTTTCTTATATAAATACATGTAAACACATTCTTGGAATGCTTTGAAGCGACCACTTTTTCAGAAGACGATTTAAGTGGGTTATAGGGAAATTAATTACTATGCTTGGGATATTTACGCGCCACAAGTCCAGCAACGATTTATTTCAGAGCAACCTTATCATTCGATGTACCGGATACGTGGACTTTCTAAAAGCACTGTATCATTTAGTCATATTTTACTGCTAATCTAGTTGTAATAAACGTCACAGCCTGTCATGATTTTGATTGCAATGCCTGCAGTCGATGACAAATGGACTATGACTTTGCCAAGGATGGACATGAATAACAACAATTTTGTGGGACGCATGGCAGCTTAATCTATCTGGTATTTGCTTTATGTGTAAAGCTATTACGTGAGGATTTATGTAAAGCTCCACATGTATCTATATTTTAATGGAGATTTCTTCAAGATTAGTGTTTGGCTGACTTTGAATAGTTTCGCTACCCCTATATTTTGTCCCGGTATTTTGTATTCGTTGTCAGTATATTGTTTTTGTTAAAAGTAGAATATATCTTTAGTCAACAAGCCGGGGCCGACTTTAGACGAAGCTAACCGATACATTTATGATGATTTCAAATTGAAAGTGTAATGAATTATATCCCGTCGAGATAAATGTTACGTCTAAGTAAGATAGATGTTAATTAAAATAATCAGTTCACTGATTTGTTATACACAGGAATGAAAATGAAACAGGAAGTCTGGAGAGGTGAGGCGTGACTCGCTATACTAATATAAACTGCTACATATGCTATGGGCCCGAATGTCTTAATTTGTACATTGGGGCTATGTATCATGTATATAACATTTATTATATAATATTATGGTATCATGTTATTTATATCGATCACTAATTGTACATCACGATCAATAAATATACACATTGATGATATACTCCCGGGATATACTCTATTCCAGAGTTATTCTTATTCAGACATGGGGTAGGCTAATCGTATTCAGTATTCGTTTTCATCTGTATTCGATTACATATTTTTGAGTATTCATCTGTATTCAGTATTTATGAAAAATATGAACTGACTGGACAACAAGCTACTCCCTTAACCTTAGCGTGCTTACATAAAAAATACGGTACTTGCTGTCACCGACAGTACCCCTTCGCTGTCATTCCGATTAGTCGCAGACAAATGAAAATCACCGATATTGCCCCTCCCCTCTCACCAACATAAGAATAATCCGTTCGCCCTCTTTAATTAGTTGCAACATTTCGATATTTGATTGGTAACTTACAAGCCACAGCAGTCATCCCCACCCATACCCTGCCCAGTCTGCCAAAGAACAAAGAAACACCTCACCTCTATCACCGGTGCGTAGAAAATAATCTACACAAGTGATATGGACACCTCAACGAAAACGCATAATCTAGACTTAACATTGACTATGCAATTAACCCTCTCAAGACTAGAATCATTTTATTAAAATTTCTACGGAACCACAGGTATTTTTTTAGCCTAAAATTTTTTTTCTCTTCAAATAACATATTTGTCAGTTATTCTCAAACTTCTCCCTTAATCTATGTGGTTAATTAATATTTAATTGCTAAAACAAATTAGTATGTAACAAAATACAAACATTTAAAGAGTTTTATATAACAGAACGTAATATTTGACATTT
The DNA here is from genome assembly GCA_964017125.1 of Flabesymbios commensalis. Lineage (NCBI taxonomy): Eukaryota > Metazoa > Annelida > Polychaeta > Terebellida > Flabelligeridae > Flabesymbios > Flabesymbios commensalis. The sequence goes on along the minus strand of OZ024913.1, from coordinate 23,319,821 downwards.
AAAATAATTACGGGAGTGGTAACATAATTTATTATAATTATTAACATTTAAAATAATTACGGGAGTGGTAACATAATTTATTATAATTAATAATTTACCAGAAATCACATAACTAAGTATAATCATATACGTTTAGTGATGTTATAAAGATACTGATGGTTTACATGTATCGGGTACATCAATATATATTTATATCCCTATAATTTCCAAGTAACTAGAAGGATTTATGTCATGTCAAATAAATTAACAAATAAAAAGATAATAATAATCATAATACTGTCCATCTTTGCAAATGTGAGTTAACCACCTGGGGTACATTAAGTTATTATCATAATTATGTACCTCGGAGTATCCCACTTTGTCATGTTATTCTTTACATTCAAACATAAAGATAATTAAAATGTATTCGTATTCATATTCGAATACATTTATAAAGTAATGTATTCGTATTCGAATACATTTTTAAAATAGAGTATTCGTATTCGTATTCATGATTTTACAAAGTATTTGTATTCGTATTGGATTACATTTCAATGTATTCAACCCCATGTCTGTTCTTATTCACGCTCACGTACTATCGGCTAAGATTACATTGTTGTTGAGTCTTCATATAGAGGCTGTAGTTAAAGCTCACTGTATTATTGGTCATTTTCGATGATAGGTAGCGCTATTATATTTATAATAACAAAATTCGTGAGATTCTTGAATTTGCGAAATTGTCCTCCACGCGAAATTCGCGAAAATTGAAACCTCGCGAATATTACCAGATCTACATGTACAGTAATTATATAAATTAATAATATTGTATAATTATATAAATGGGAGAATTAGATGAATAGCAATGCAGATATGTCACCATATTTGAGCTTTGTGTTGAAAAGTGTTTAAATCTCAAATTTTGAGCTGGATGGATCGAGAAGAAAACGTATTAATAGAACTGGGCCCATATCCGAGATAAGTTTAAGTAATGTGCTTCTAGTCTACTAGATTCACCAGATGGCTCTCACGTTGCAAGGACACTAGCTTATTTAGTTTCATCTTAATGTAGGGCGGGGCCCTAGGGTAGTGGTTAGCACCGCTGCCTTTCACGCCAGAGTTCGGGGTTCGGTTCCCGGTCTCGGCGGTTTGAAAGAAACAAAAATGTTTCTTCCCCATCCACGTGTGAAAGTCAGTATTGTGGGGAGCCTCCGTGACCGAGAGGTAGCGTGCTCGGCCTCAGACCGCCAGGGCTCGAATTTCGAATCCTGTTTCTGGAGGAATCAATCATCTCACCATCCTCAGGAAGTTCTCCTGGCCCAGTTTACCCTATATGTGCACAAAGGTGGCCTAAAGCCCGATTCATTTCATTTCATTTTCATCTTAATGTAAATTGCTATAGGTTGAAAATAAGAATACAGTGTATGTATTCATAACTTAATAGCAAACATGTATACTATTTATTACAAACAATTTGGTGGCGATTTCTACATTTAACCATTAGACTGTTGATGTACCAAGTTATTTAATTCAATTGTTCTTACACTTGGAAATTATGACGATTCACAATTTCAAGTGAAAATGAAAATTATTTAGATCTGTATCAACCCTTTACCTGTAAATCAAGACAGTGGTCGTTTTATTCCATTTCGTTAGCCGAGATTAATTCGCTGTTATTGGAAATTAAATTACTTTGAACATCAAGATTTGTGAATGTTTGGTCTCAAATTAAACAAATATGAGTAATTTTCAACCAGTTGAGGTGCTGGATCGCGGTAGCGAGACACAACCTCAAGTGGTTGAAAATTTAAATAAATTTAAAAGGGTAAAAAATATTATATTCTTAAATACAATTTATTCAATGAAAAATGTTACGATGCCTTAACCATTACTATCAGAACGTTGGGGCTTAAGTTATACGATAAATAAACTTTAAATTTAATATTCATTTTTAAACTGTTTTATTACAGTTTAAATCACAGTTATTGCGGGCAAATATTGAACATCAAACATCAATATTTCCGAATGTTTGGGCTCAAATTAAACAAGATCTAATGTGAGTAATTTCCACCCACTTTAAGTTGTGCGTGGCGGTAGCGAAACGCAACTTCAAGTGGGTAAGAAATGAATTATTTAATTTAGCGGTTTATAGTTTAAACTTGGAAATTTGATCATTTTCTTTTTGCGGCTTACAATGAAGTAAAATATGATGAAATTTTCGGGATAATGAAATTTTCAACTTGAGAACGTTAATAGGATAATAACCCAGCTACGACACTTTCCCAACACTAGTCCAACGTTGGCTGAATGGCTCGTGTTTTTTCTCTGTAGAAGTGGCTAATGTTTCCTCTTTAGAACGCCGCTAAGAAAAATATCGATATAAGCTGGAAATTGTAAATGTTGTCGTACAACTTTGGACGTAGTAGGTTTCAGCATAGTTGTAAACTATTAAACAAAATATTCCGGTTATATGTTAGTTTTGTGACATAAGGGATAACATATTGATGACAAATCAGGATATTTTTTGTACATAAATATTTCAGTTATATGTTTTGTGAAATAAGGGGTAAATGCGAAACCTATATATGAGAAATGTAGGATACTTTTGTACACACCGAATTACACCTGCTTACAAAAACGTCCCGTATGTTTTAACAATATGCAGATTTGCATTATCAAACAGTTCCATCGCGTTTATCAAGTTACATTACTGATGTCGGATTGCTTGGAGATGCATGGTGGCTTACAGGGTTTAGCTGGATTTGCCGTTTAACCCTTTAAATGCTGAATCATTTGTGGTGTTTTCCTTTCAGTTGAAGCTTCACCAGAAAGAAAAACAGGTATATCCAAATGCCGTGACAATCTCAATATCTAGCGCAGTATTCTTGTCACATATGACACTCAAAAACCCCCCAAAAAAATTCGTTTGCGCACTTGAAGGGTTGAACTGATTCTCTTCTAGCGGGATAAGGCTTTGTCCTGTTGGGCGCCTGCTGGCAGCAGCTGCAGGATTTCCCACGGGTATTGACCAGTGTCCGTGTGTGTTATAAACGTGGACCCAGCAGACACAATGCCTTGAATCAATGTTGGTTTAGCGTTGGTCCGACGTCGTAGACGGTGGACAAACGTTAAACCAACATTGATTCAACGTATTGTGTCTGCTCGAAAGGTGGAACAACGTTAAACCAACATTGATTCAACGCCTTGTGTCTGCCGGGAAAGTCCTTCAGGTGTCTGGTCCAATCCTAATATTTACCACCGTCAACGAGCTGATGTTTGCTATTCTCAGATTCTGATTGTGTGAACGACCATGGTACTGAACCACATAGACAGACATATATGTTAGTCACATATATAGACCTTTGAACAGTCGCAGAAGGTCGCGATATTACGAGTTGGCTATAATAATTACCATGATTACCGGACAAATCCAAAATGCGGTGACTGATTTCTGTACAGCTAACTCTCTCAGCGCGGGGATCAACTTTAGACGTCAGATTCCGACGTCTAAAGACGGTCCCGGCCATTGAGAGAACTAAAACATTTATAATGGCCGTAGTATCATAACATAATTAAGTATTCAAATGAAGCAGAAAGAGCTAACTAAAGTCATTTATGATGATTTCAAATTGAAAAAACCCGTTTGGTATCCACGGTTTATGCAACATTATTTCAACGTTGTATGGGTAAAGACTCGCAGAAGATCGCGATATTACGGGAGAGATAATTATATTGCCTGACAAATTCTAAATGCGGTGACTTCTGGCGTCTAACGTCGGTCTCCGAGCTGATAGGGTTAATAATGCCTGATTTGCATAAAAAAAATAGCTGTTCAGACCCAGCAAGCACGACACATCGACCCGATGTTGGTCCAATGCTGGGCCAGCGTCTACGACGCTGGCCCAACATTAGTCCAACATTGGATCGATGTCTCGTGTGTGCTGGGGACGCTGATGATACTCTTTACATTCACACGGCGCTCTGGCGAGAACCTTATTTATGCCGCTCACACTGGGCGAGGGAAGCGGACCAGACGGTATGCGATTCTTTACTTGTGATGGCCGTCAGACAGTGCGAAATACCACCCCAGGGCGCAATTTGTTATGCTCAAGTTGATGGTTTTGTGGCTCGGTCTAAATGGGAAACTGTGCCGAACGATTTTAAACAATTGTAAAAACTGGACTTTTCCAAAAAGAATTGACATAGCTTACGTGGCTTGGAAGCAATAATTCTTATAGGCGACCCTAAGGTTGGCCCACTGTCTGCGATGCTGTCCCAATATTGATTCAACATATAATTATTATATTGGGACAACGTGAGCCAGACAGTGAGCCAACTACTCAGCGCCCTACGTTACCCGGCTAGTAACGTGCTGTTATTGGACCGAGGTTGCGTATATAACGTAGTTTTGGTACAGAAAGGTTCATTATCCTTGACACTGCAGCTGATATTGGCAAGATGAAGATAAAATCTAGGCCTACATCATTCCCCTTTTGCATTTAGCCGTAAATGTCTGAAAATACGCAGGACTTACATAGCCAAATCGTATAATTACGTTATCTCAATCATGCGACCTCTATTGGCGATTCATAATGTTATAAATATGTTTGGTTAACCTGGGCTGAGAGAACCCCCCGAGGATGGATTTCTTGTTGATACGAATCGGATGATATGACGACAAATAAAACTCCGATCACGGAAGTTTATCCACAATATTAATATTTACGAGTGAGTGGACAAGAAACTATAACCCCGAATGCGGAGAGATTAAACCCGACCTTTATCGTGGCAGTCAGTATATCCCAGAGGTAGAAATAAACGTTGATGGCATGCCAATCCACAGGACTGGCAAGTCAAGGGAACTGCCATTCCTGAGTAAAAATCGTCATTCCTAGAAATGGCTTTTGTCCTAGGATGGCCTTAAATTTGGAGGAATGACCTTATTTCGAGCCCTGTATCCTCAACCACTCCACCAGGGCCGCTGTTCTATGATACTTGTAACGAAAAAGTTTAAAGGGACAGCATAATGTTGACAAGTCAATTTTGAATAAAAAAATTGTATATGGTTGTATAGCCTACTGATATTGATTAAAAATACATGAAAAATCAGTTAAAAATTGAAAAGCGCCTAGAAAGACTAAACTAGTTTTATTTCCAAGTCGTATACTGCCATGTACACAGAACTGTGTGCATTATAGTATACTAGTATACAATACTTTATTCCATAAATACCTGTGCACTGTCTCAGACCGCGGAATCAAAGTTACTTCAAAAAGTACCGACGTTAATCATTGTTAATACACCCTTTTCAATAACAACACGCCACACAGTGAGCAACGCTGAACTGTTTTAATCAGACAACTGTTACACACTTTTTAATGACAACACGCCACACAGTGAGCAACGCTGAGCTGTTTTAATCAGACAACTGTTACACACTTTTTAATGACAACACGCCACACAGTGAGCAACGCTGAACTGTTTTAATCAGACAACTGTTCACGTGCAAACTCGTGCAAGCAGTCTATTGGTGTGCGAAAGTGAGGATTATTAGGAAGGTTTCCTTGTCGCAGCGATTGTCTGACCAACGCTAGACCGACGGCATCATCATGTGGCCCAAATGCTGTGCTCACATTCTTGTTGGTTGAAACCATCCTTTAGGTGTACAAATAGTTTGTTTGGGTTTACTCTGGATTCTTAAAAATGTTGATAAAAGTGTTTTTGAAAATCTGAAAATTTAGAAAAAAATTGAAATCATGATCTGCGTGATACACTGCTTAATACAAAAAAAATTATGCCATCCTACGGAGACCTTTTAATCAGCTGAAGCAGAAAGAGTCGGATTCGTATATGTCTTTTCCAGTTTGAGTGACGCATGTCCTCAGAGCTCAACACCACTCAGTCTGGACACCCACCGCGATTTCTACACCTAAATTAGTCGACGCCCGCCACATGGAGCCCTGACCCACCCAAGAGGCAGCGCTGCTCCATCGTTGGATACATGACGGGCCAACGTCGCAGAAGAGGAAACATCCTGACCTTTGCAGCGACCAGTCATCTGCTGATTTCATCCGTGATTGAAGCTCGCCGATTACTGACGTAGAATTCACCATAACCTATAAAGGCGCCGCCCCGGTCATCCCCGACAGCTGACCCCGGGGGATTTTTTCATTCAATTATTTGGAAACTACGCGATCAGACTGTGCTGTTCCGCGTTCAGGGACAAATCAATGCCGGTCGTTGGTATTGGTTTACTTTTGTGTGCAGAAAGCTGCGTTTGACCGCCATCCCTCTTGTAAGAATTATTATGTATAGACCTATTAACATTTTGTATGCTGGAGACGAAACTGTCGTACATGACTAGATGAATTATACTCTTCATCTACTGTAGAAATCTATATTTATAAATAGATAATGTGTTGTCCTTCATTCATTTTTTTTGCTTGTGCAATTGCAAATATATATATATATATATTATATTAAAAATTAGATCACCTTCCATTTTATTCGCAAACATAAGCCAAAAATTGGCCGCCTGTATACCTAAAAAGTGGCCCAATGTCCAATCGACATTGGGTTGGCGAATCCTGCTTTATTAGGCATTGTGAACACAAAACATTTGTATAACATTTATACAACGTCGGCCCAACGTCGTCGACGTTGGTCCAACATTGTATAAATGTTATACAAATGTTGTGTGTTTGCTGGGTAATTTTGTGTCCTCAGAATAGTATTGCACTGTGTTATCTCGCCGTGCCGTTTGGCATGGATTTGCAGGAAGCATGGTCCTGCAAGCTAGACTACCGCTTGTTGATGTAGTCAATAGGCAGATCATATCTAATCCAAAGCGCAGTAACTGCTCACTTGAAAAGTAAGCAGCTACTGCGTTTCAGATTTGCACGACAGAGCAGCCCTGCTCTGGCAACAGCAGGATAGCAAGAGAGTGGCTGGTGGCAAGCGCCCAGAAGAGCCAGACTGCAGGAAGAGGCTGGCAACAGCAGAGTGATCACAGCCATAGAGAGATGATACAGAGTAGAGAGCCACTGCCGAGTCAGTGCGCCGGGACTTGACCTGTTACTGCAGCTTGTCACAAGAGAGGAGTTGCCCGTTCAGGAAGATGCAGGTTTCAGATCGTGAGGATTAGTGCAGGCTATCAGGACTAGTCACCCGCAATGCGTGACCAGTCTGTGGTGACAGGCGGTGCCACAGCTTCTGGTGGCTTCACGGAACACTGTCATGTAGACCTGCCGGGTGCTGGTGATAGGCCTATCCCCCCTGCAGCAGGAGCTAGCTCTGTCACCCTACTGGACGAGCTGCAGCAAGCCCTGGATTCGGGACAACCTGAACCCAAGAAGGAACAACGAGCCGTCAAGCGGCACAGTCTGAGAGGCACCATGGTCAGCCGGTGGCCCGCCGAGGTGGCCAACAGACTACGCCAGTCCGTGGACACCGTGATGACAAACCATGACGGCGACACTGACGCCCTGAAGCAAGGCGTCAAGCAGGGTGTTCATTCAGTGGAGACTTTCTTCAGACGAGTTGTTCGAGAAGTGGAACACTTCAACGACGCCGAGCAATTACCAGGTGGCACCTTGAAGGTGAGCTATGCGCTGATTGCGCTAAACTACATGTTTTTATGAGGCTACTTATCGCTCATATATGCTGGGTCCACTTACATGTGCTTTTTTGCCTTATGAATATATTTTATACATGTATAGCGATTATACAGAGGAAAAAGTTGTATCAATCTGCATATATACTTTTCACATTTTATACAACGCAATGATACAAATGTGTTGTGTTTACTGGGGTATTAATACAGAGAGAGCGGTATATATAGCAGACACAAAAGCAATGTCATAAAAGAAGACAAAATACAAACATATTAAAACATGGTTACTGCTGTTCGCCTATGCACGACAGTCCTGGATCAGTGGATCCATGTTGTGTTGCCCAGCACCGGGCGAACGCATTTGTGTGTCCCCGCGGTGTATTAATACTAGGCTATAATAGAGAGCCGGGGTACAGTGATTATGTGCATGCGGACAGCACATCAGTCATTCTTTATATGGCTCGATTTGACAGCGTGCGCGGATTGACGCGCGTGTTTTCCCCAGGATGCCGGGGCGGGGGAGGTTGGGTGACCTTGAGAGTATTGTTTATCACCAGACAGGATTTCTCAGGGATTCCACGTCTCCAAACAAGGCAAACATCAGTAACTGATTACTTGTAAAGTAAGCAGTTACTGCTGTTTGCCTTTGCTCTGCAGTTCTGGTTTACTACCAGAGGCTGTGGTAACCCTTACAACGCTAAAATATTTGTGTATCAACCATGGAGATCAATAGGTTTTTTTCTATTTGAAATCATCATAAATGTCTTGGTTAGCCCGATCCGCTTCTTTTGAATACCTATGTTATGGGTCTACGGCCATTGTAAATATTTTATTTTTCAGTGCGGCGATCGTTTTTAGACGTCAGATTCTGACGTCTAAAGACGATTCCCGCGCTGAAGGGGTTAAAGCCCAGAGAGGCAGAGTTGCGAGTTGACAGCAATGACCAGATGACCCGCAGACCTGTAGAACCCTGTGGTCAACAGCTTTCACCCCTGTTGGTCAGCGTAGGGCGGGGGCCCTAGGGTAGTGGTTAGCACCGCTGCCTTTCACGCCAGAGTTCGGGGTTCGGTTCCCGGTCTCGGCGGTTTCAAAGAAACAAAAAATGTTTCTTCCCCATCCACGTGTGAAAGTTAGTATTGTGGGGAGCCTCCGTGACCGAGAGGTAGCGTACTCGGCCTCAGACCGCCGGGGCTCGAATTTCGAATCCTGTGTCTGGAGGACAGTGTCATCTCAATCATCTCACCATCCTCAGGAAGTTCTCCTGGCCCAGTTTAGCCTATATGTGCACAAAGGTGGCCTAAAGCCCGATTCATTTCATTTCATTTCATTTGGTCAGCGTCTTGTGGCCAGAGCACCCGAGCCTTCATCGTGTACCACCGGTACAAAGAGTTAGGCCTTCTCTAACGTCCTTAATGACGCTGTCCAATGACTGTCATCATGTGATCTAAGAATACAACAGTTACTGGAAGGCAACTCTGTTATATATACACTTCAAAATTGGGCACCGGGCTTGAGCATCGTCATCTGGTTCAAAGATCAGCATCCAAGTGACTAAGTAACGCTCGTTTCATGCCATTCTGCGATAGTAAGTTGTACTTATAATGCCGTGAGAAAGGATATTGAAGTAGTCTTGATAATTCGGGACAAATTATACAAACATTTCTTTGAAATGATTTGAAATAGCGTGCATGACCATCTCTGTGTATGGCCTACTTGTCCATCATATGATCGATATTAATCGTACATAAACATTGAAGATAAATGTCAATTTGTCTTAGGTAGAATTCTTAGGTGCTCTTCGAAGATTCCATATTCAGCTGATGATTAAACTTAAGCAAATTTTAGAATCTTAACACCAGCCAATTTTAAACCTCCGCGCGGCGTTTCAAGAATAGCGGTCGTGTTAGACGTGTTCGCGTGTTAGACACGAAATCTTCACGATGCATTACGACGATGACAGCCCACCTTCACCATGTCATGAGGTCATCTGCGCCAATCAAAAGACATTGACCCGCAGTTGTGGTAATGTTGGGCCACTGTCGAAGACACTAATGTCTATGACGTTATTGCGAGCTACAGTGCTTGTTAGCCGGGTGCTTGATGGATAGCATGGAAGTCTCCGGGGTGGTGATGGATGTGTCCACTGTGCTGTGTCACGCCAACCAGCTCTTCGGGGGCCCCATTCTCGTACACGTTACGATATATCGTAGGCCCCGGATTGGTCGAGATTGCCATCTGGACCAATCCGTGGCCTACGATATATCGTAACTTGTACGAAAATACGGGCCCAGGGAGAGTGTGTGTGGAGTGGGTTTCTATATTTAGGGAAGTCCCACTGCGGGACATATAGATTATGGTGTTCATTTATACACAGAACTGGAATACCCCGTTCTGTGATTTATAGTAAGCGTGATTAAGCCCTTTCAGCGCCGGAGCCGAATTTAGAAGTCAGGATAAAGTCTACTCTGGTTCCCAGAGCCACACTACGCGGCGTGGTCGAGCTTCATGTAGCCTCTGGTATGCTCCAGTGTCGAATGTTTGTGACTTGTTGCTATTTTTAGATGAAAATAGGGTAATCCCCGAATTCAGACATTTTTGAAAGGTCACTTCCCCGGATGAAGAGTTGTTCACAGTATTGTATTTCCCCTCTGACGCATTTCCTATGACTTCGACCCTGAAAATTATTCACCGGCCTCAATAGCACAGGCATTATGGTCACGTGACTAAGAACCATGGCCAATACCCGGCCATAAATGAAATTGGCCGGGCTCGCCAGGTAAGATAAAGTCGATCCCCGCACTAAAAAAGTAAACTATTCATAATTGCCGTAGACCCATAACATAGATAGGTATTCAAGTGAAGCGGATAGAGCTAAGACATTTATGATAATTTATAATTGAAAAAAACCCTTTGTTTTATTTTATTGGTTTATATACAAATATTTTCGCTGTTAGTTAAAGGGGATGCGATAAACCCACGAGTCACGACGAAACAACCCCTTCTTGATATGACCTTTGCGGATTTATAATAGTCGTCAAAGTGTTCAATCTCTAAGATGGAAATTAATTTCAACTTAGTAGTGAGTGAATATTGCTTTACTCTGCACATCATGAAATTATGAAATTATATTTACAGAACGATGCCCAAAGTCGTAACTATACCCTACTCTGATTGAGTGAATGAATACGGTTTATCTGCAGGTGGCAATGACCTCTTTACAACGTCCCATTGCAGGAACGTCACGATTGCGAGCAGCAATTGACGTGGAGGACGCGCGGCGGTTCCCAATGAGGCAAACAAACCGGAGAGATAAGAAAACAGCAATGCTATCTGAGACTGTCTTCATCTGGAAGCAGACAGATCCCTGGTGCATCCTACAGAGGAAGGCGGGATCACTGACAATCCGCGATCCTGATGGATCCTGCCACATTGATCGGGACACCCGCGGATTGCTGCTGCATGAGAGTCGGTCTTGCTTCCCTCGGGCCAGAAACGTGCGAGGGAGAGGAAGTGCAGTCGGGGCACCACCAGGAGACGCCGGCAATACGTCGGTTCGATGCCGGGCCCGACGTCGGCCCGGCATCGAACCAACGTATTGCCAGCGTCTTGCCCCGGCTCGTCTTTCGTGTCTCACTGGTATTATTTTTTCTGGGTTCTGAGGAGAACCGCTGTAATGACAGACTGTGGCTGTCTGCGTCCGCCCGCAGGCCAGTGGTGAACCACACGCCAAAAACACGACCGACACATATCCACTCCATCACAATGATTGATTTTTGACAGCCACGACGAAGTACGGCGGGTTTTTTTCCATTTCTCAATAAAGTCAGGGTATTGCCCTTTTCCCATCTCTTTCTTGCGTCATCTCTTTCGCAAGAATATGTGGTATAAATGGGGAGGATTATTTCCTATGCTCTCAATTGTGAGAGGTTTTGTTCATATATACATACATTAATGTGATATGTATCCATATCTTGTACCTAATGGTAATAATAAATGAATTAGTTGAAGTTTTGTTCATATGTATACATTAAATAATTTGATATGTATCCATATCGCGTATAGCTAATAAGTTTACACCATCACTACAATGAAAATTGTGGATAGTTTCATGTTGGATCCAAGCTGCCTTTGCGGGTAGCAGCTGAATATATGGGGTCTAAAAAGGCGGCAAATCAAATCAGGTCTAATCTACTATGCAGATGACTGGTATGCATGCGGGGAGGCAGAAACCCTGCAGCACAATAATAATTGTGAAAGCTTCCTGCGAGGCTCCCACCCCGGCACCTGACAGCAAGGTGAACGTGTCAAGGATAGAGCTCCGCCGCCATACATAATGATTCAAGTGCGGCGCCGTGTCCTCAAGGAAACAGTATTCTAGATGTAGCAGAGATGGCAATGCCTCTACTTCCATCGCAGATCTATGTTTTTCCGCTTGCTTATAATAGTAGCTGAAAAATTTAGGGTCTCATTAAATGGATTAGATGTCTTTAAATTGTCATTTGAGTGTTGGTTTGTTGAAGTTTTTGTTATGTTTACTGCAGTTCGCCATCTTTCCTCTATAGGCGGAATTTCATCTATTGCGAGAGTGACATCAAGACCCAGAGGGCCTTGATGTCACTCTCGCAATATATTTGCCTAAGCCAAAAACATATTATGCCAATGAACAGACAGCTCAAAACACACGTTGCGCATTGAAAATGCTATATTCGCTATGATATAAAATCTCCTGTATCAGATCGAAATCGAATAGTATATGATCGTGATTCAATGTTGGGCCTACGTCTGAGCCGTACACTCGAGCGTGGCCTCACGTTTGACAAACTCCGCTCTGCCAAGCCATACTGGCATCTATTTCTATCTGACGTAGTTAACCAGCGATAGAGTGGCTCTGTCCCTGGGGAAGTCTCTCACATCAAATATCCTTCTGATTGTATGACTCACTAATAATCCCATTATTAATATTTTTTTGCAATGCTGATGTTCACCAAGAGTTTCTTCTAATTTATCTACTTTACCCTGTTTGAATTAAACATTGCAAATGTATTTTCTACGTTTTTGGCACACAAGTTATTGTAATTCTGACCAAGTTGAGTTCAAGGGTACTACGCGCGTACATGTATAGGCTAAAGCAACAACGAACTCATCACATGTCAGGAACATTTGTCCTTTATCAATAATTTATTGTTTATCTGTTGAGGGCGATCGAGTGATCAGTTCGTCTGTAGACACCACTATGCATCTATATTGAGTAAACCACATAAAAATTGGTCGGTCTGTATTTGATTTTAAATTGACCACGACCGTGCTTTTATCTGTTATATGGATGGTATTAAAAAGCTGAACGCCACCTGTATGTTTTACACATGTGTATTGTTCGGATGATACTATCCCAGATGAGTTAGTACGTGGTGATCATATCAAAAACCCATTGTTCCGCACTTTTCCGTAATAGTAGCACGATACCATGCTGAATTATTGATGACCAATGCGTATATCGCGCTTCTCTGAGCTTCACAAATCTACGGTGTGATTTAGGATTCAACACAGATACTGACAGATCTCCCGTAAGGATGGCATAATGTAGAGGATTTACCTTGTTTGTCTGTCCTGGAATAGCGGGTATTCAACAAATAGAGAGCAAATAGAACGCATATAGAATATGATGCTATGAGCGACAACGATTATGCGGCCACCTTTTATGAGCGACCACCTCCCACGCACGACTGTTTACTTTTCAACTAATACGTTACTGTTGTTTGCCTTCGCACGACAGTGCTGCCGTGCAGAGCAAAATTCAGTATCTGCTTACTTTACAAGTAAACAGATACTGCCTTTTGGTTTTGCACGACAGTACTGACACTATGTGTAAATAACTGCAAATAAACATGAACCAGAGTTTATCTTTGATATTACAAACTGCGTTGCATGTTGCTGCCCCATCAGGATACTCGTCAGATCTGTATTTGATGAAGCTTATGATTGGCCTCCGCATCAAAGATACAATCTTGTCTCCTGATAGTTAGAAATGGTGAGATTAAGAGGCTTGTCGGACTTGACCTCAGATGTCACTCGATTCTCTGGGATGGATCATATCGGCTCATGTTCACCCTTTCAGTGCGGGGAGCGACTTTAGACGTCAGAATCTGACGTCTGTAGACGCCAGATTCTGACGTCTATCTATCCCCGCACCGAACGAGTGAAATATTTATAATGGTCTCAGACCCGTAACTAGATATTCAAATGAAGGGGAAAGAGCTAACAAAGACATTTATGATGATTTTTAATTGAAAAAAAAACGTTTGGTCTCTTGGTTAATATGAAAATATTTCAGCGCTTCAAGGGTTAGGCCAGCTGTGTCACGTACGAGGAACGGATGACTTTGAAACTGATGCTTACCGTATTATGGACTACAATAGGGACTATCTTCACCGAGGAGAATTAGAGTCCTGGTTAACCTAATATAAGGCTGATCTGGCATTGGATCCGTTCTCAGAATTCTGATCAATAGGCAAATTTCCGCTACATCTTTCCTTCGCTTTTTTATGTTTCCAAATTTTATACTTGTAGGTGTATATTATTTTCTATCCAATTACATTATCGCTGTGATATAATTGTATATTTTTTCAAAATCGCATGTGATATCTCAAATAAAACTGAAAGCGTCATTATTTCAATTGAGTTACGGCCTAAGCTACTTTTTTATTCCTTGAATTTTATCTTAATGGGTTTATTTAGAAAGATTAAATGTGTACTTGGCATTGTTCGGCTCTCGTTTTGCAGTTTATTTCACCAGAGGAGTCACAATTAGCATAGGGTGTTCATGTGGTTATTTCTACTCTTCACGGGCCCATCACTTTTATAATGATCTGTACTGCTCTGTGAAGGCTGTAGACTGTAACTGCTTACTGATAAGTAAGCGGTTACTGCCTTTTGGTTTTGCACGTCTGCATTGATCCATTGTTCTCTCACTAAACACGATTTTTCTCTGCCTGAATCCCGAAAATGTTCTCTTCTTATCTGACTTTCCACGTATTGATTTTTTCTTGATTGTGCGATTTTAATCAAAATGACGACTTTCCCAAATGTATTCTTGACTCACTGTCCTTCAGACTCACAACAATGGCGTAGGCTACACCTAGCTAGCTTTGAACGGCCACCAAAGTACATTACACCAACCCAGCCTGAAGACACAGAAGGGGTATAACTTTTGATGCTCTCCTATGGGGGGGGGGCTGGTTTGAAGGTTAACGCTACCGCCTGTCACGCCTACCAATTTGTAAAGGGGCATGCAGGACCCTTTGATAAATTTTATCGGACAAGAAAATGTTTGTTTTACCATCTACTATTGAAGCATATGGTATGATAGAGGTGACGAATCGTTGAATCAATGTAGATTTAATGTTTGTCACCCGTCTGCGACGCTGGCCCAGCAATAAATCAACATTGAGTCAATATCTCCTTTTGCTATGCAATGTATGCCTTCTATTAGGCTTCTCTGATGTTGAATAGACGTTCTCATTATAAAATAATCATCGTCCTTTTCATCTGTTTACAATGTATTTATAGAACATGAAGGTCACCTGAATGCAGGATAATAACGTTATAAACGGCATATTATATAGCTTGATAGCGGTTGACGTCTGCACAGCATTCAGCCAACTCTGTGCTAATTTATTTTGTCCGCGGGGATATTGACCCAATGTGAAATAGACAGCATTCAGCCAGCTCTGTGCCAATTTATTTTGTCCGCGGGGATATTGACCCAATGTGAAATAGTAACAGCCAGCCGATTTACAGCTTCGGGTCTCATTATTTTGTACATGCCATTATGGAGAAGAACATCCTTCCCTGCTCTTTATTGACGTAGTTGACGTGGCAGCTCGCTGCGGGATCACACCTAATTGCAGAGTTTTATGCCAGATTATCGCGGTCATCAGGTATATCTCTCATATTTGTATGCAAGTTTATGATGAAACATTTACAGGGTTCCCACTCCACCTGGAAATCAAGGAAAACCTCCTGGAATATGAGTTTCGCTTTTTACAGTCCGGGGAAATTCAGGGCATTTGAGAAAAATACCTTAAATCAAGATAAGTTCGGGAATTTGATGACCCCATGAGCTAAGGCTGTTAGTCTGTTGTTTCACGCGTTTTAACATAATCTTTGTGTATATCCAGACCTGTGTCACTGCCAGGGTAAAGGGTTTAGGAACAATTAGAAATTAGCCTACATTGGGATATTTTTTAACGCATGCGTATTTTCCAGTATTTTGAAATTTATTGATAACGTCAAGGAATTATAATCTATATGTAACCTATAGGCTACTGGTACTATATTCGTCCTATTATATACTATGAGTCTCTTGTTGTCCCCAATATTTAGATGTTAGCCTCATACTGATACGCCGCTGCATGGCCGAGAGAAAAAAATGCATACGAAAAATGAGCATGGTTGGGTTTATAGGATGATGGGACCATCCGTCATCTTATGTCTGCAGTTTTCACCTGGGATAATTGGCCCAACCGCCGTTCTTGACACGGGTGCATAAACACAACAGCGTGAAGAAAAAACTGCTACTTTTATTTTTTACATTCTCCTTGCATCAGAGAGGGTCTGACGTAAGGAGTATGATTCTCCCCCGCGGGCCTCAAATCTGAAGTTTAATAATGTGTCAATAGGATGTATAGTGTAGTGTCAGACTTATTACTGTGTCACGTAATTTTACTTCAGCCTGTATAGTTTATGCACCAAATTGTTGTCCAGCCGCAATAATTCATAGCGTGGTTACAATGTTCGGATCGCTGGCTTGGTTTTACTTCACCCCTAGCGCATTGCCGCTCACTCGCTAAACCTGCTCGTTGTACAAATGTTATACAAATGTTTTGTGTTTACTGGCTATATGTTGGAATTCAGAGATGATTCGAGGGTCCGGTGCAAAATGTACAATTTGACGTGTTTCTGGTGACAGTAAGTTTTTCAATGTCCATTTTTCACGGGACGAGACATGCCCGCTGGATATGTGGACTCCCCCCCCCCCCCCACTCATCCACAGCCCTGTTTACAGAGACAGGATCTAGCACCGGGTGACCCCATTGAGCAGCTTACTGATCCGATTGATGTCGATCACACAACACCTTCTTCCCCTGGGAGCACTTTCGCATTATGATGAGACGTTATGTGATGCCAGTGGCGTGCGGAATGTTAACCCTATGCCCGCTGATCATGATAATCGCGATTATATTCATCTTTATTCCGTTTTATTAGCCGATTAAATCACAGTTATTGGGCTTAAAATTACTGTTCAGATATCAAGATTTGTAAATATTTTGTCTCAAAGTAAACAAATATGAGTAATTTTCAACCACTTTAAGTTGTGGATCGCGGTAGCGAGACACAACTTAAAGGGGTTGAAAATTTAAATAAATTAACTTAGCAGGATAAGGGGTAATCCTTCAAGCACCCGTAAATCTAAAAAAAATCTCAAAAAAACGTCTTCGTTTTGATGACCCAAGCTTATCAGGGATGGCTAATTCCTGCAGCTCTGCTAAATCTTCATGAAAAGTACTCAGTACGTTTTTAGCTCGCTGTCATAATGTTATTTTATATTAATATAAGCGGGATAATGCTTTGCGTCGTAATCAAAATAATTATAGAAAAATGCAGATCAGAGCCATGCACCTGCGGATCGAACAGCGCGCGAAAAAGTGTCGCAATGTTAGGTGCTTCCACTCGAACCTGTTTGACTGGAAGATACAGTGCACCACGGATTGATCAACACGTTAGTTATAGCTTAAATGTAGCAAATGTGTCAGGTGTACCTGTATGACATTGCATAGCATCGCGTCAAAGCTCTTAGACATTTCAAGCCTGATTTTACTATTGTCATCTTCATCCGCTACAAGCCGCGAATTGCTGTCGCAATTCTCGACCTGTAATGGATGAAGATGACCTGAAGTGGGTGGAAAATGAAAAAAAAAGATATCGTTATTATTAAAACAGTTCCATGAAAAGACCCCTATAGTGTCGGGAATCCAGTAATTATTCAGAGATGCAAAATTATGCTTTGGTGCATCGTGAGGGTTTTGAGGGTCAACGCGCGGGGATTTAGTCGTCAGAATCTGACGTCTGTTACTTTAGACGTCAGATTCTGACGTCTAAAGTAGATGCCCACACTGTAAGAGTAAATATATTTACATTGGCCGTAGACCCACAACATAGATATTCAAAGGAATCAGAAAGAGCTAACTAAGACATTTATGATGATTTAAATTGAAAAAACTCTTTGGCCTCCAAGGTTTTCATCAAAAAAATCAGCGCTTTAAGGGTTAAATGATTAACACCTCCTGTATTTATTCTCATGTTATTCACGACTGTGATCGTTTTTAGCCGATCAAATTACTGTTATTGGGGATGAAAGGGTGTTTAGGTTTCAATATTTGTAAATGTTTGGTCTCAAATAAATGCCAACAAAAATGAGTAAGTTTCACTAACCTTAAGTTGTATCTCGCTACCGCGACCCATAACTTCAAGTGGGTGACAAATTAGATCTCAGCGAGATAATGTGTAAAACAAAATAATGTCCCAATTTCCGGAAATAACCATAAATATAAGAAATGAAAGCTGAGAATGCCTTGAAAGCTGTGATTAATGTTTTTTATGCATTTTGCATTTTATTTGAAATATGCCATACGAGTAATATCCCAGCAAACGGAAAACATTTGTAAAATGTTGGTCCAACGTCGACGAAGACGTTGGGCCGACGTTGTGCAAATGTTTGGCGTTTGCTGGGATGGTGCATAGATTCGACGAACGAGCCTAATTAAAGGGTGAATGCATAAACGTTATGGTTGCATGTTACTTGGCTTTCCAGCCCCTCGCCCACGTGTGCAATTAGCTGGAGAGTGATCCATTACTCGGATTGCATGCTATCTCTGAATCCATTGCCGGCGATGCGGCCATTTTTAGCCCGGCAGTCATTAATATTGCCTTTCTCATGTGTATTTAATTACTGAGCATCCACCTGATCAATATGGACAAAACTGAGGATGAAAACAATGAATAAGATACCCGTGAGCGTAGGGATGAGTCAGCTCTATTCAAAACTGATGATTAGTAGCAAATTCTTTCACAGATAATTAGCCCCTATTCTGCTGATCACGACTATTGTCGTTTTTAGTTTGTTTAATTAGTCGACCAAATCACTGTTATTGTGATTGAAATGTGTCTCTAAACATCTAAATTAAATTGAACAAATATAGGTAATTTTCAGCCACTCGAAGTTGTGTGTCGCGGGAGCGAGACACAACTTCAAGTGGCTGGAAATTTAAAGAATTTTACTTAACGTGCACAGCAACGGGCATGATATATCGTACGCTTCGGATTGGTCGATATTGTCATCTCGACCAATCCGAAGCCTACGATATATCGTAGCTTGTACGAGATTACGGCCCCAAGAAACGAGGACTGTGACTGGAGGTAGTGAGGTTGATCAGTTCCTTGCCCCTGATCATAATAATATTTTCAACACTAATTGTGGCCAACTGTACGAAGTCAAAAAAACATGCGAGATCAACGTTTTTAAAAGTGATTTATTTGTGCGTTTTGTTAGTCCTGTCATTCCTGTTTAATAAGCAGAACGTCTATTGACGTCAGATTCTGACGTCTAAAGTGACCCCTGCATGAACATGATGAAAGAGTAAAACATCTGTAATAGTTGTAGACCCATAACATATGTATTCAAATCATGGAGATAGTAGATCTACTATCTCCATGTTCACATGAAGGGGAGAGAGCTACATAAGACATTGATAACGACTTCATATTGGAAAACCTGTTTGCTCTGAACCGATTTATTGATTTTTTCATCTTAAACATTCCTTCATTTAAAGGGACTGGCCCAGGCTAAAATCATCAAAAAATCGGTGATTTTATTTCGAGTTCTTAATATGACCATATGATGTAAGCATGTACATAGACTAGAACTGCAAATTTTTATAATTTTTGTGCTGCGCATTCACCAGTTAGGCTAGATATAGAGACGAAATTCCTGATTTGTAATTATTGACAACCATGTCAAAAATAAGAAATGCGGGAATTTCGTCTCTATATCTAGTCTAACTGGTAAGTGCGCAGCACAAAAATTATAAAAATTTGCAGTTCTAGTCTATGTACATGTTTACATCATATGGTCATATTACGAACCCGAAATAAAATCGCCGATTTTTTGATGATTTTAGCCTGGGCCAGTCCCTTTAATTTGCGATAACTATGATATGTCTGTTACCGTGGACACATTCTAACATTATACCACGGCGATTTATAATCTCTACGACTTATTCTACGTGGATTTACTTTGTATTCCGTTGTCTTGAGATGGTTATACGGGACAGATTGCCAGTCTATTCCCCGACGTAAACAATTATTCTTCCAAATGCGACCTCATTTATTTCCCATTTATCTAATTGCGTCCTTTGAGACCCCGCCTGAACTGTCCGCGGCGTGGTGGAAAGCTAGAAATTCGCTTTTGCACTTGTATTTACCCCGTAAATCAAAGTGAGGAATGTCCCTAAAAATACGGCTATCACGACGAGTCTGCCAACCGATTTATGGTGAATGTAACGTCGATTTGTCTTTCGGATCGTGCAGGAATTATTTTATTTTGTTGATAAATTATCCTGAACAAAGATATAACAAGACAACATTAGTTTGACGACGTAGTTTCTTTTGCTGAGTTATTGTAGGCCTATATTTCACCGAAAAACTTCGCTGTGTAAGATAGCGGTGTTCTGTTGAGCACGATTCACAGAAACAATTTACCATTGCTCTAGTTAACGATGTCAATCCTGGAGTAGTGAGCCATGAGGGATGGTTTGCTTCAGACAGATGGATCAGGCTTCTGGGAATAATTCAAGGTAGAATCTAATTCTGCAAAGTTGAATGAATAATGTACCTAGGGGTCTGGAATATGGTCTGCCCTTAAAATGCTTCTGCCTCGCTGATTTTAATGTTGGTCAATTTTATAGGTTTTGCATCACGCCGCGGTTGTAGATAATGCATATCACGACCGCCAATTCCCTGTGTGCTACTCCATTGCCTACTTAGCTACATGTACACACGTGTATTTATTCCAGTCCATCCAACAGATGTTTTTTTTCACCTTGATATTAAAGGGTCGTATCTGCCACTATGTACAGTGGCAGACAAGACCCTTTAATACTAAGGTCGTGATTTATAGTGCAGTAAATTTGGACGGAAGAATCGTAAATTTGAGCCATCGGGGTTCTGTAGTCCAATAGATATGAGATGCAGTCTTTTCCTAAAACCAAGAAGTTCTTGCTGATGAACGTTGATTTTTACCATATAATTTAGAAAAACCTTTTGATTCACCTGAGGTGATTCAATAAAAAGTGAATAGTTTAACTTATTGTAGTCACTCAAATTTACATTGCCAACGCCGGATCTTACTACTTTAATACCAGAGCTAAAATGTTTTTTTTTTGATCCATAGATAATTGACTTTGAGAAAAAAAATTCTGAATATGACATGCACGGAATACTGATAATATTACTATGCGTTTAAATGTTTTCTACCTCTATTGACATGCATTTTATGTTATTAGTTTGCCCAGGGTGTGTAGATTGAATCTTAAAATGGACACGGAAGAAACCCTTACATCTATAATTATAAATATTTTAAACCAATATATTATTATGTTGATGTATTCCACTTTAGAATCACCTTCACGAATGTTATATAATTTTGGTTTGCTGTCTTTTCTTTTTCTGAGAGTTTTTACGCACCGATCATCACGTAGTGTGGGGCCATCATCTGGTGAAGTAAATCTCAACAACACGGTGATCGTAAAACACCAGTCCTTTATAGCCAAAAAATAACATAGTCTTCAATTAGCTTCGTTTCCCTACTTTTTTGTACTTTACCTGTTTACGACGCGGGCTCGTGACTTTTGCTAATTGGGTATCCGTTTCTGTTCTTACGGAGAACGGATTATTTTGTTATGAGGCTTATAAGCTGCATTGTGTTCCCGTGAGCTGCGATCAGACCTTTCAATGAAACTTCCCAGAAAACACGAGACGTTGAGCCGATGTTGGTTTAATGTTGGGCCTTCGTCTGCGACGCTGGCCCAACATGAACCCAACATTGGCTCAACGTCTCGTGTTTCCTGTGTGAGTGTTGCCCTGAGTAGCGGGATGAATATCTTGGAGGTTTCTGAGAAAACTTAATGTGTGACAGCCCAGCAAACCCAAGACATTCACCCAATGTTGGTACAATGTTGACCCTTCGTCTACGACGCTGGCTCAACATTGTACCAACATTTGGTGAACGTCTCGTGTTTGCTGGGAGGCCCTCAAGACTGCCATTATCAAGACGTTATTAAGGGGTTGAATGGAGACCATCCTGAGGAGAAAGAGCCCTTATTCCGGCTGGCGCGTGCTGTGTGCGCGTGGGTGTGGAAAATGAGGCCAATATGACCTGGGTCGCTTCCATCAGCTTGCACCAGTCGGGTAGTCGGAATCTAGGTCTAAGAGTCGCACTCGGACCAGATAAATATGGTCCTAGATCAGCGCCTTGTGTGACTCGTCAAGTTTGAATAATGGAATGAGATGGTTGAACTGGTCCAATCACCCTTGTTGTTGTAATCACATTATCGAGAATTAGGTCAGCGCCCGGGTGCGCTCAGTAATCTACCCAGTCTGAATTATGTGCCCGAAAAGCAGATTATCGGATGATTATTGGATTCGGTAACCATTTGATTTGCATGTTCGCCACAGCTTTTGTCCCTTCTTAAATTACATCGATGAGTAATCTCGCTGGTAATATTTTATTTTAAGGGCCTTAATTAATTAAAAGAGACCTCACGGAGTAATATGAGATGCATGAATTGGCATTTGACCACCTTGGTATTAAAGGGTTTAATTGGCAGATTCACAGATACGACCCTTTAAAATCAAGGCGACTATTTCGTTTACGACACGTATCTGGTCAATTGTGTCCATTTCATCGATTAAACATCTGGTGATTTATTTGGAATCGCAATTGCTTTACCCTGATGCTCAACATCATGAGCATGAACAATACTCACATGTCAATACAGCCAATTATTTCCTCGAGTCTGAACAGTATATATCCGAATTATTTTATAAAAATACTAATATTTTCACGAGATTGAACCAACCCAGCAAACGCAAAATACATTTGTATAACATTGGTACAAAGTCGGACCAACATTGTATAAATATTATACAAATGTTTTGCGTTTACTGGGAACCATGCTATGTGGCAACTCACTGGATCGAAACCATCAGCACGAAAACTATTCTGGATCATGGTCTGCAATGTTGGTCCAATAGTGAGCCAACGTTGATGTGGCTTCTCTATTTACACGAGACTGCCTCGAGGACTTAGTTCGTCTCCTTGACCTCTCCTGCCGGTCAAATAGCCGGTGGTCTGTACTTTGTCAGAAATGTGACCCCCAATGTAATTCCCGGTTATTTAGTGATCCGCGGATGAATTATATTCCTGGCATTTCCTGCGTCTCGCGCGGGAACCCTATATCATCTCATCTTACCACGGAAGGTGGCTATAAGCAGACATCTAACCGGGCACACGACACTGTTGAAACGTTAAATCAGCGTCGTTGACGTTGATTCAACGTCGCAACAGCGTCGTGGGTCCAGTCGGATCCAGTGTTGTATTTGTTTGAGCAGGTTTGAATTATATTTATAACAAAAGGTTTATTAATAACTGCAGATTTGAAATTTTAATTTTGTTTCCGAAAAGGATCAAATTTGAACATTGTTGATTTGTGAAATCGTGTTACATTTTTATATGAGATTGGCTTGTTTTTAAACCAGAATGCCATGGTATCACCACAGAAAGTTAGTATCTCTGTAGTATCACATTGATATTGGAAGTTTTGCGTCTTCAAGACCATAAAATTAGAGATGTGATTTTCTATGCCAGAACATGGACAACTGGTCAAGATTTCTGGCAAATCTCGGCCGCACCCGGGAGCACTAATGAGAGAAACCTCTGACCGGGGGAGTAGTACACGGCTGGCAGCAGTGGCCAATTAGCATTCTGCTGGCTGGCTGGCTGGCTGGCTGGCTGGCTGGCTGGCTGCTTGTCTGTAGAGTGCCGCCATTGCCTCAGCCTGCAGTCTGCGCGATACGAGGTGCGGCTGTGCCCAGCTCATTTCCTGCCTCGCGTCAAAAAGCCACAAGAGCTTAACCCTTAGAGCACTACCGTCGACTGTCGTCGACTTTCGTATCGTTTTGTTATGTTTTAATGGTCTTATATAAGCCAGCTGAAAAAAATATGTCTCAAATTTGCGATAATCATATACATTTCAACTTGAATCTAGCACATTCAACTTATTTTTAGTCACTTGAAGTTGTGCATCGCGGTAGTGAGACACAACTTGAAGTCGCTAAATATTTAAATTTATTACCTCTGACCTCTAAGCGTTAATTCTCACAGCTCTGAACGCACCCCTCTATATATGGGCGTCCTCGATTCAGTTTAAGTTGTTTAAACTGCTGCTAATTTATCAGACCCAATTAGCTCTGATACTACGTGGCTATAACTAATTTAAATCCCGTGTTTTCACGCGCATACGCTTGCGACGCGGCATCCGCGATTCGCAAACGTATAAATGCGGTGAAAATGGCAATTTAGACGGTCAGCGGCGGAAAGTTTTCAATGCGAGAATAGCGACAATGGACAGAAGGGCCAGAATGGAAAGCCGACGACTTACGGACATGGCCGGTCCTTGTTCGGCTTCCTCCGTCGTAAACGCCGGTATTTCTCAGGGGCGTCGTGCGGCTTTCATACGTGCTGTGCGGACGAGACCACGGGGAGCGAGTGTCCATCAGCGACGCTATGTCAAATTCGGCAAAACATTCCCACAGGGCTCACGACGTTGTTGCGACGTTCAATCAACGTCAATGACGTTGATTGAACTTCGCAACAACGTTGTGTGCTCAGTGGGTTACGTCATTGTTCCGCACCGCGCACCTTATGGGCGCACACTTCAATTATTCACATGTACGTTATTTGCAAAACAGCGGATTTCATTGATCCATTTTGTGGCCGTGTATGTCAGGAGAGTCATGGCCCACTATATATAGTAGCTGTATACATTGTTTGACGTAATTTTGTTAACACGATTCTGGTTAAACGAACTCTGCTTCCAAGATGTAACTTCCAAGATATATTTTTAAATGTCTCTTAAACCTTCCCCTGATCCCCCAGATGAATCACAAACAGTACATGTACCTCTTGTGTTTCACACGATGGGCAAGTTTTGATTTTTGAATCGAGAGAAATGTACGACTTCATGGTATAATATTTGTATTGTAAGCGTGCATGCGCTGCATGTGATAAGATCTTCCAATAATATTTGTTGTTCCCAATTAGAATGATTTGATCGGCCAGTAACATTGAATGGATTAAAGAACTATTGTGAAATGCGGGGATTTGTGATGTATGATATTATGTTCGTTCAATTGAATGCGAGCCCAATTTCCAGCTTCTCATTGGGAAAAAACTTCTTTACTTGCGGAAAAAGCAGAATAGAATGGTTGTTTGATTTTATGCACCAGTCTTAGAGTCCTTGTATTGTGTGCCCAGTGAACACACGATGTCGGCGGACCGCCTGCGACGTCGTCCCAACATTCCTAACATTAAGCCAGCGTTGTGTCAGCGTCTCGTATTGGCTGTGTGGTATTTTCTGTTTTATGTCTAAGATACACCTTTTCATATCCAAGGGGACGGATCATGTGGAATCCTCTTCTGTTTCACATAAAAAAACAATAGTAAGCTCAGATACTCTTTTTCTCAGGAGTATAGATATCCAGATCCAGGGTACTTTATTTGGCTTCACACCTTACATGTATTTGGCTTCACAGCCGGCTTAGAAATGTCTCCGCTTCACAAGAATTACACGGGACTCAAGCCGGTTTCTATGTTTTTTCTCAGGACAATCTCGTGTAATAAATGACGGTATTAACCCTTTCAGTGCGTGGACTGTCTTTAGGCAGCAGAATCTGACGTCTATAGACGAACTGAAAGAATTAAACAAATTATAATGGTCGTAGCCCATAACATATACATGTATTCAAATGAAGCGGGAAGAGCTAACTAAGACATTTACGATGATTTCAAATTGACAGAAACCTTTGGGCCTCTACGGTTTATACAAACATATTTCAGTGGTATAAGGGTTCAGCCGGTTTCTGTGTCATCCTCTAGAAAATCTCCTGTTATAAATGACGGTATTAAGCTGTAATATCATGGAACATGAGCTTGGTCGTGTCGCTGTTATCTGGCATTTTGTGGTGCTTTTGTGCGTTTTGCTAACTGTAGTATGGTTCCTTTATCCATTTTAAATACTAATAATAAATACGGTTGTCCATCTCTCATTTATATAATATATTCCACTGATATAGAGTACTAAAACTACTCGTAATTAAATTGGTAAAAATTGTTTTGAAGTCTCATTTTAACATTATTAGTATACACTTCTATTTACACAAGCAGCGGGGGCAGCAGCACACCCTTTTGCTTCATTTTCTACGCAGATTGCAGATCGTGTCGAGGAATGAATCCGAACACTGCATTCATAATCATATATTCTCAAATTAAAGTGATGTTATGCAGGCATTTACCAGCTGCTTCTGAAGACAATAATTTTATAGGTCGACCGACCTTTTGATACTTTGGTCGATTTAAAACAAATCCTATAGATTCTTGGCATGGTGCATCTCTGTGATTTAAAGTCAATTACGGTCGGTCCATTATAGATTGTCGATTGAACTGGAGCGATAGTTTATTAATACCATTATTGTGCTGATCCTTGCATAACTTATCTTTAACCCTTTCAGCGCGGGGACCGACTTTACACGTCAGAATCTGACGTCTATAGGCGATCCCCACACTAAAAGATTAAAACATATATATAATGGCCGTAGAGTCATAACATAGGTATTCATATGAAGCAAATTGAACTAGCTATATACATTTATGATGACTTTAAATTGAAAAAAACCCTTTGGTATCCATGGTTTATACAAAAATATTTCAGCGTTGTAAGGATTAAGGATCCAGGTTTTGTGTCATCTCCCAGCCATCACAGACTGTTGGCGGAACGTTGTGCCAACGTCGTTCGACGTTGGCACAACGTTCCGCCAATAGTATGTATTACCTGGATAATGTGTACGAAATGAGCCCTTACACCCGCTTGAACCTAACAAAAGGCAGGTCCTTTGAGAGGTGATTGGACGTACTGCTTCATAGACGCGTCCTTATGTGGATTTGATGTTTTCGGAAGTCAATTTGGGCAAGTAAATGCCAGCCGCTGTACCGTGGACAGTCTGGAGTGAGTCTCGTTTCAACTGCAATTGTGAGAAAAAACACAATGAAGCCTTAGCTGTAAAGTAAACTGCAATAATTAACATCTTTATAATCTGTAAAATACGTTGCAGTACGCACCATTGTGCTATCGCGTCACGGGGTGATATTTATAAGCTTACGTGATGTGTATCTCCGACTGTTTATATTTGACCTGATCGCTAGATTCCTATAAAAGACACACCTTACATGCTATATTGATTACTGTTTTGCATTAGTTATCCAATAATTTTGTGACATTATATTCAGAGCCTATACGCATTGCTTTATCTGCCTAGTTAAACCATTATAATGATGCAATGCCTCATTTTTCATCTTTGGAAAATTACTTAATTTCCTAGATTGAAAGCTTTAGAATGGACATTTTCACGAAACAGTTTTAGCACTTTGTCACCCACTTAGTGATTATTGAACCACTACAAGTTGAGAATTGTGATAGCAATTCGCAGCTTGTAGTTGATGAAGATGCCAATGGTAAATTCAGGCTAGAAAGGGTTAAACCCTTTATAATTAGGTTCATCTTGAACTTAAGTGTTAACGTTGTTTGGTGTTTATGGCGCAGATGTCATCGCGTGATTCAGTAAATTTTGAGAATTATCACGTGCCTGCTTTTCATGCATGCATGACGCGATTCACCATGCTTGAAATCTGATGTGTGTCAATGCATCATCCATGGCGCGACCCATAATAATGGGAGGGGGGCAGTTTGACCATACAAGGTGTTATCCAGAATCTCTTCTAGACAGATTGCAAGGTGTCACCCAGAATCCCTCCAAGAAGGATTGCAAGCCTTGCAAGGTGTTACCCAGAATCTCCAAGAAGGATTGCAAGGTGTCATCTAGAATGTCTTAAAGAAGGATTGCAAGGTTTGCAATGTATCCCTCTACTTTGGAGGCCTGGTGATCCTTCCATCCTCGTATACTACTGCCTGCGTGGACATCAAGGCCTTCAATGGCATTGGAGGCTTGATACCCATGAAGGCAGTAGTCCACAAATATTTGGATTTCGCAGTGTATCTATGCAGGATGGTTGTGTCCATGCTCGACATGGCAGGCTACAAATGTATACATTCCAGTGTATTCATGCAGGACCTAATCCAGAAAGTTTTCACCCAGGACCCGTATTCTCGTACAAGTTATGATATATATCGTAGGCTTCGAATTGATCATCTCGACCAATCTGAAGCCTGCGATATATCGTAACTTGCACGGGAATACGGGCCCTGGGTACATTGTTGCTGGCATTATGCAGAATATTATCGAGGACGTTAGCCAGATACCACCAATGCCGGTTTGATGTTGTTTCAGCTTCGCAGACGTTGGCACACCATCAAACCAGCATCGGGTCAACGACTCGTGTTTGCTGTCTGGACTTCTTGCATGTGATTGAAAAGGATTGGATCCAAGTACATTGTATCAATAGGAGTTACGCCATGGAAATAATTAAGGAGTAGTCCACTGTGCACAAACAGCGGGGCAAATCTTTAACCAGAAAGCACCACGCTGAATACATGGATAGAGCCAACTGGGGTACAACTAAGACCAGAAAGATATAGAGTGGTATATATAGCTTTAAAACATGCGTGATCCAGATCGTTTGAAAGATTGCAGCGCATGGAAGTCGGTGGCCCTGGTGCGGTGGTTAAGACTGCATGCTTGGAAAGTCGGAGATCTCTGGCATTCAAGTTTCAAAGAAACAAAATGTTTTTTCCCTGCTCACTCGTAATGATTCAATATTGTGGGTAGCCTCCATGACCGAGAAGTAGCGAGCTCGGCCTCAGACCACCAGAGTTCGGATTTCGAATCCTGAGTCTACAGAACAGTGTCGTATTATTCATCTCACCATCTTAGAAGTTTCTCCTGGCCCAGTTTAGTCTAAAACCCTTTTCATCTATTTTCATTTGCAGCGCATGGAGCCATGAAGTAATTGCGCCACCAGGATCGGGCGCTCCCCGCAGCGCAGCCTATCCATGCGGGGAGTTCACACACAGAAGCCGGTGACCAGCAATCATTGCAATCGTCACTGCTTGCTGGCCTCTTTTCAGCGCCAGTCACTCGTCCATTGACTCAGTTGTCTCTGAATCGCGCGGCGTTCCGACACATCCCGAGTTGCTAACCCAGCGTTGGATCAATAAGAGGCAACGCCTTCGGCGTTGGCTCGTTATTGATCCAACACTGGTCCGTGATCAGCCGCACTCTTTGGCGGAACACGTCAGTGTCACATGAATGGAGTCTCACAAATCAGACCAGACCTTCCCATTAAAACGTGCCAGCTTCAATCGCGCAAAATCCGATCGGGTGCCACTTTGGGTGCTGCGAAATAACTACGATGCCATTCCGGCGGCCATATAGCGCCGGGAGCGCATTCTTAACAACCTGCCACGCTGTGTTCCGTTTTATATTTCGTGACATTTATCTCTGATGACTGCTTCTATTTCTGAGTATGACGGAATGCAATCGGCGCGGCCGGACTACTATAATGACATTCTGATTCAGTGGCGATGATATCCAGTGTCCCGCGGGACTGAATCCAATATCTGCAATTTATGTAGACTCGATAATTAATCTACTGTCTCATAATATGATCACTTTTGTGGTAAGGTCACACTTAAATATACATCTGTTGACGCGGTTTACGGATAAAGCTTGCGTGATATTAAAAATAAGGAAAATTGACATTTTGTCTAAGACACAAAATGAAACATCATTGAATGTGGTTGGCTAAAATGTCATGACCATACAGAAAAAATACATCTTTATTTCCATCCGACGCCTCGTCTGGAATCTGTTTTTAAAATCCAAGTTGTCTTTTAAATAAAGACACGTTCGGAAACTATACTGCACGGCTGTTGCAGATTCAGTGTCGTGTGTAGTTTTTTCTCAGTGGAAACCTGGAAGGCAGTAGTTTTGTCTTGGCTTTGATTATGAATCAATCACTCGGCTAATAGCATGTCGCCTGCATGCATAATTCACTGCGCTGCTCGTTAGTGGGACTCCAAGCACGAGATTCTTTACAAATGTTGGGGATTAACCTCTGCGTTGCGGAGGTCGAATGACGGTGATTTTAATCACCAAATACGCCACTTAAATGGAACTTGAACCAATTAATTAGCACAGATAATCTGTGGTTTTCGGACATGTCAACCAGTATTTCTTCATTCAATTGAAGCTAGAATCGCTGACGCAATTCCAGCTTCAAATGAATGAAGAAAATAAACAATCACTAATCACAGGGTTGAGTACGCCCGGCGTGCAATAGCTGTGCTCGTTTTCTGCGGCCCGTCCTTTGACAAGAATGCATTTGCCGTAGCAGCGGCTCTTATATCCATGACAGCCGTGTAATTTCGCATTACTAGCTAGTTACGGCTGACCGAGAGGCTTATTTATGGAAGTAATAATCCAACATTAACCCCCTAAAGACCAAGACAGTCTTAACTCTTTTAGGTACAACTGCAGCTAATGTATTTTTTTCGTGCGCGATCCACAATTAGTATTATTTGAATAAACAAATAATCTTCTGGCCTAGTTTAGCCTGTATATTTACAAAAGTGACTTGAAGCCCCATTCATTGATTCATTGATACATTTATTCACCCCTTTGATTCATTCATTGATTCATTCGTTCATTCATTCATTTATTCATTCATTCATTCATTCATTCATTTATTCATTCATTCACTCGTTCATTCATTCATTCATTCATTCATTCATTCATTCATTCATTCATTCATTCATTCATTCATTCATTCATTCATCCATTTATTTAACTCGATAGTGTTGTCGGTTGGGACAATAATGATCTCAGCGTGGTTGTTATTATAATTTTGGGGCCTATGCATATCTCTATAAATCTCTAGCTTGTCTGCGCTTTACACATGTGGAGAAATCGTGCAAAACAAACTCAATAAATCCCAGGAGAATTCAATAATAGTGCCGCTGAGTCCCCCTCAATACTTTGTACACACAAATATCCTGTAGCGGCGGTTACCAGCAAACACACGACACTTCAACCCAATATTAGGCTAATGTTGGCCCTGTGTCGTAGACGGTTGGCCAACATTAGCCTGATATTGGGCGTGACAACACCAGCTTGTGCCACCAGGACTTTATTGGCTCAACCGCCTCATTGATTTTTGTAGATGATCTTCAAAAAATCAATAGTCACATAGCTCAGCTAAATATTTTTGTCTGATAGTTTTTTGCTGAGCGAACTTATACAAAAAATCCTTCATTGTTTTCCACATGCAAGTGTTCCAGTTAAATGTCAGAATAAACATTGTTGTTTTTGACATTTCTTGTGCCCCCTCCAACATGGATCTGAAATGTCCTTCATTTTCTAATTCTTCTGAGCGGATTTTTTTTTTCTGTGCTTTGTTTATCTTAATCAACAAACCTGATAACTATGCATAATGCCAAATTAACATAGAGATCCGTATTTATATCATACGGTAAGATTATGTTTACTTATTCAGGGTTCGAATAGGCCTTGAAAACCGTTGAATAGCCTTGAAATAAATAAATAGTTTCCAATGCCTTGAACGTGGGTTTGTGGTCTGAGTGGTTCATGTTAATATATGACCTTGAAAATGGGAATATTTGACCTTGAATTTCACCAGCTTGTGTTTGTATGAACCATGTTATTGCTCTTCTTCAAATATGTAATCTGTAATACACATGGATGTAATTGTGGAGCATGATTCTCCGAGCGCTATAGATTAGGCCTATATATTTTCGAGCCGTAAATTCGCCTTGGAATTAAAGGGTCGTAAATGCACGCCTTTCTCGACCCTTTAATGTCGAGGTGACGATTTTTTATTGAATCACAATTTTGTACATAACCAGTTATTATATCTCAAGTATAAAGTGACAGTAATCAATACTAGTGCACCGATTTTTTTACTACACGTGACACCTACATGTATACTGCCATGCAAAGTAAAAATGCAAAACTGCTTAGTTTTCACTTTGCAAGTATGCAGTTACTGCCTTTTGGCTTTGCAGAGCAGTGTACTGTCATGCAAATTCAAAATGCAGTAGATGTTTACTTTTCAAATAAGCAGTTACTGTCTTCTTTTAGCTTTGCGCTGCAACATAACCACCGTGATCCCCTCATAGATATAGAAGTAATTGTTGATTGTCATGCCCCAGACATCAAGTCAAAGAAGAGAAGGTGAGGCAGTGCAGGTTGACTTAGTTTGTATTGGATCAATCCATCTGAGCATTGTATCTTTAGGTCAGGCGATGTAGCCCGTGGTGCATATACAGATCACATGGAGCACGCAACATCGATATATTTATACCACAGAAATGCCTCTGATTCCAACATCCAGAGATGGACGTGGCGTAATGTCACTGCCTGTCGTGGAGATATCATGTTTCTCCCCTCTCAATATTGCGACATTATTGCGATGGTGTGTCCTTGGGTAAGGTTCTTTCTCCTCACATGCTTCACTTGTCTCAGGTGTAAATGAGTAACTGGCAGGACAGAGATGGCAATGTGTGCGATTATTTTCTAGCCCCGAAATGGCATCTGCACCAGTCCAGTCTCAATTCACGCAGAGCGTAGCTAATGATTGCGTGCCGCAAATCACATGACAAAGTGAAGATGCACAGGTCCAGTGATCAGGGGTGATGTGTGTGAAACCCTTTTCCTGCATGGAAACTAATCATATCACCATTTCAGCGCGGGGACCGGCTGTAGACGTCAAAATCTGTCAGTCCCCGCGCTGAAAGGTGTATATTATTTAGTACGGCCGTAGATCCAGGCCATAGGTATTCAAATGAAGCAGAAACAGTTGACTAAGACATTCATGGCGATTTCAAATTAAAGAAAAACCTTTTTTCCCATGTTTTTTATAGAAGTATTTCAGCGCTTTAGCGGTTAATGGTTATTGTTCTTGGGTAGTGTCATAACAAATAGTTGACCCGTTGGACCATTCAAATCAAGTCCCACCACAGGTTGTTGAGATTCAGTATGAGCAATAACCAGCCATCGTTAAATAAATGTGGGGCCGCTATCTGTATCATTTGACCAGTACTGTACCGTGGACTGCTGGTCAGATAAATGTGTGGCCACTATCTGGATCGTTTGACCAGTGCTGTACCGTGGACTGCTGGTCAGCACTGGTCAGTGGCGGTCACAGGTGTTTATCTTCCTCTCAGGGGTATTGATCCCTCAGATTGTAGTGACCTCTGTGGACGCCTACATGTAGCCCAGCATACATGATATAGTGTTCCTGGGCCCGTAATCTTGTACAAGTTACGATATTTCGTAGGCTTCTGATTGGTCGAGATGGCCATCTCGACCAATCAGAAGCCTACGATATATCGTAACTTGTACGAGAATACGGGCCCTGGGCTATAGGTTGGTTTGATTTTGAGCCAGTGTTTACCAACGACAAACAGACATTGGCTCAATGTATAACCTGTTTGCTCGGACGCCTATACTTGGACGTGGTCGGGATATCATTATTCTGTAATACTTACAATCCCTGTTTTTACTCTTGGCGCCTTTTTTAAAGTATATTTATCAATAGAGCTCAGTCGTTCCGAGGCGCTTAATCACAGCAAAAACAATACTCTTCATTTGGCAATTAGCCGACGTTCATAGGGATTTGACCATATACTTCTATTTAAAATATATTTTGAAATAGTGTTTCTCCTACACCGAGCATCGTGTATGTTGTCCCCAAACTAGGACGGACGTCACACTGCACTGTATATGTAGTGCATACACCCCACACCAAACCAGGGACCGCAGCATTGTCAATGATATTTACGGACATGTCTTTGACCTCACGGTGTGACATAACCTGAGACAAAATATGTTGTTGTTGTGATGAAGGGCTTTGAACGACTCGCCTATTTCAATGTATGACCATCTAGTCACCAACTGACGCTCGGCGCGTTAGTCACGGACTGCGTCATCATCGTGGACATGAAATGAATCATGTCGTGTGCTTTAAAAGTAGGGGTGATGTGCATAACAAATCTACGGAGCCGCACCAAATTTGTCATCAGTGGTCACCCCGACGGCGGACCACCGTCTGCGACGCTGGTCCGGCAGCGGGCCGTCGTCGGGGTTGCCACTGGATACTGTGCGCCGCGTCGGGTTTAATTTTCTCCCGTGTAAATAATCTGGGATTGGTATCTTAATTAATTGTGTGGCAGACACGAATGACAATATCGCTTCCCACAAAACTGCAGTGAGGAAAAACATATTTAATCAGAACTGTTGATATTGGTGAACTTTTTAAAGCTGCGCTTTTTTTTTTAAATATGTTCCATATTTTATTTTTAAATCTGCTTTGTTAGTCATATTGTCTATTATCTATTAATATAACTCTAATTTCATTGTAAAGGCAGCATTTGTGCATACGCAACCATCTCGTTCAACACTGTGGGGCATGCCCATGCCCTGTGTAATTTATTTCAAACATGCCCACAGCTCTTGTTTATTGCTTCGTTAAGGTCTATATAGGCTATAGGCAGCGTCGCTGATCAATATCTTGTTTTTCCTTTAAATTCCCCCATATCACGGGCGGTGAATTTTAGTTTTAAACCCGTGGTCCACTGCTGAAGCGGCGTGCGCTGTCAGTCTGCAATCTGAGTATTTTTTCGAAGTATCATCATATACATTTGTGTGTGTAAAAACAGTTTCTATGAAACGATTTGAAAATCGCATGAAAGCTATAAAATGTATGATGCGATACCCGATTTATTCAGTGTGTCATCGAGGTCTCGCATTGATCATACATTTTATTTCTCCCACAATGTAAATCGTTCTGTAGAACCCGTTTTTAAACGTACAAATGATGATACCTCGGAAATTCAATCAGATTTCCAACTATAGCTTGTGACGTCTATGGCGCGGTGATTTGTGGGGCGCCCTTGTCCGCGTATCATGAGCAGTGGAATATCCCTTAAAGCTTCATATAAAAAGTGTGACAATGACAAATAAATAAACCAGAAGCAGATTACCGGCAGCATTTGTCATCTTTGGAAGGAGACGTGAGATACCCGGACAATTAGTTTGAGAAATGAGGATGAACAGCGCTAATGTGGATTGATTGGCGCCTTCGTTTTCTGAGATTCAGACATCTCGTTCATCACCTTTTGAAAGTGGGTGCTTTTCTCCACTAGAAAAGATAAAACATGCCTCTCAATGCACGGGACGACTCGGTTTTAACTCTTGTCCTGTCCCGTACATATACGATTTTAAGCTTATTTTAAGCCAAATATTATGTCATTCAGAAAATCACAAAAAACCGTGTACTATACTTAGATACTTGAGCATCAAATTTTTTTACATGGTCAGTGGTATTCTGCAGTAGTACCACCGCTAGCAATCCGGATCTGTCCTCCGAGGTCTCTCCAATCAATAACCCCCTTCCACAGAATCCCGAAAAAGAATTCCACGCGCCCCCAAGTCACTCAGGAGTGGTAGCATTCCGCCAGACTGGGGGCCGGGGATGCTCCACAGCGGTGTGCATATCTCCCAATGGTCATTAGAAGCCACGGCATTGTCCACGTTCTGTGATCCGTCTGGCTCGCGGATCCCGCCCCAGAGCCGTGGCATGACTTGAATTTTTGACAAATTCAGGATCTCTAGATGTGTGTTGTGTTGAAAGTGCTCGACTCCGACTCAATCTTGGCCCAACGTCGAAGACGTTGGGCCAAGATTGAGTCGGAGTCGGGACTTTTTATATCGGGTGTTCCCTCACAGACAGTTCCCTGTGATGATGTTTCCAGGAAGCTGGGGTCCTGTGATTAGATAAAATGGGCGACACCGACCAATCACGCCTGCGCCGTGTTCTGAGATTAGAGTGGGCATCGTGTTACGGACGGGTATTTTTCAGAAATCTGAACAAATGGCATACAGTTTCTCGCAGAAAAAAGCGGAAATATATCTCACAGACATATAATGCGGGTTTTTTTCATATCATTTTATGATATATCAATCGACTTTCGTACAGTCTACTAGTAAATATAGTGTGGCTAGTGTGCTTATAGATCTTCGGTGGTGCACTTTTCTCACCGGCATTGTCGGCAAATGGGAATTTGCTCAGGTCATTTGCCGTCGACAGCGATGTTAACCTTGTCGCTGTGCTGAAGTACGTCCTTCTTTTTGTGTTTGTCAGCTTTACAAATACTTATCAATACATAAATAGAGATATTATGACTGAGAGTGGAGTGTAGCGCTAGCGTGTTTTAGAGAATACAATTTCCAGTCTATAAATGTCCGTAAATGTACTATAAAATCCAGATAGACGAAGACGCACACCCCAATGAACTCCACGCTAGGCCAACGTCTTCCAGTGTTGGCCAAGCGTTAAGCTAACGTCTAATGTTTCCAGGGACCATCGGGTTGACCCAGACATGGGAGGTAACTGAGTTACTGTATGCATCTCTTGCACTCTACGTCTAGACAGGCTACATCGATCTGACAATATTGAATTTGTTTTCTAGACGAGGGCGCGTGAACTCATTATCAGAGTGCTTACCTGATTGTAGCAAGTTCACATGATTAGACATATAATCTATATACGTTCCAGTTAGGTAGTTTTGCCTAGACAAGTATACACAGTAGATTATTGAATAGAAATAGAAGGTTCACGCTTTCTATTGCTACTCTGGAGACTGTCCTCTGAAGGTCTGGGCATGTGTGAGGGTACATCGTATAGACATGCCCAGAACCTCTTATCGGGCGAGTGAATGAAAACACTATCAACATGATCAACAACCCACCATACGCTATCACCCCACACTCACGTCATCATTTGTACATCATTCATGTCATCAAAGGACTGCACTGTTTTTCTCGTATTAAAATGTCACTTAAATGACCAAAAGTGACGTAAAGCAATAATTACTACTACTACTACTACTACTACTACTACTACTACTACTACTACTACTACTACTACTACTACTACTACTACCATTAGTTTTGACAGCTATGTTTGTGATTATTTTTTATCGCAGCGACATCGTAAAACAGTCATATGTATATGACCGCGTTGTGTATATCGTTAGGGTTTCACCAAGTTCATCACCATGGGCCATAATAACCTGAGTGTGGTCCTTCTAAAAGTCTGATCTGAGTAAGACGGCCCACGAACCAGAATCTTCCGCGGGTCAATTTTGACAGCATGCAAACCATCAATCACATCGTCAGCCACCAGGGAAAAAATTGTCCTCAGATTAGCATATGCTCTGAGAAACAGGAATCATGTCATGTTTACCTTACGGAGTCGATCATCTGTTCTTAACACATGGCAAGACAGGGGACCGACGCTGACTCATCGGTGGGCCAACGTCGCAGACGTTGGCCCAACAATGAATCGGCGTTGGTGGAAATATTTACGGGTTAATTACAGCTGGGCATGCGAGTCTGCCAACTGGACGATTGCTGGCAGAAGTTATGAAGAGGGACTCGAACCGGGCGGGGTGAAGGGTATGCCCCAGGGGTGACAGCGCGGGCTCTGTATGTCAGCAGAGGTCTGTTCTGGCAAAAGCTCTCCCCATTAAGCATTCATGATGAAGACTGCAGGATTGGCACCGCCCAGCAGACATGAGACACTGAACCAATGCTGGGTCAATGTTGGGCCGACGTCGTAGACGGCGGGCCAACATTAACCCAGCATTGGCTCAATGTCTGGTGTTTCATTGGCACAGCGCCGGAGAAGATGGAGTGTGGCGGTTCAAGTACTTGCTCATTGCGGGCCATTGTCTCTGATGTTGGGCAGGCACTCAGCCAACGTCGGTCAATAATTTTCTGGGAGGCTGTTTTTTTTCATGGGATACGTCAATGTCCATGAATGAAAAAACTCCCTTCTTTATCACTGTCAGTGGGTAATAAATGTCCTCTAAAGTCAAGATATTTTCCTGGGTATTGGAGCAGTGATCCATGCTTTTATTATCTGTTCAAAAAGCAGTGCGTGTAGGAAACTAGTATGTTCTTAATCTAAATTCCCAAGTGAACAAGTGAAAAAGTGATTTATTACTGTTGTCTTTTTTTAAAGACATGCAGTGCCAGGCAAAGCTGGAATATACATGATTAATACAAATAATGAACATGCAACTCTTCTCGATTTTAGCTATACACACAATAAATAGTTAAAATGATTATGATATGGAGAAACGCCAAGTGAACGCATATTATGTAATCATTAAATTACAGTGGAATTAAAAACTATTCATAATTTTAGATATGAAGGTGCACAAATTTCTGAGTATATTTCCGGACGTAATATTCAGCCACGTGTGTAGCTTCAATGTAGATGGACTTGTATGGTATTGTTTTAAGAGGAGTTCTATTCTCTCTGTCTTAAAAAAATCACATACGAACAAGTAATGAAATTCATCGCCAATTTCACTTGGTGCAATGTCACATTTGGTACATACACGGGTGTCCCAGAGAACCCGTTCTCTACAGCCAGTTTCTATCGGCAACCTGTGATTTCTGCAGCGGAATTTAGTAAATATAATTTTCAGCTTACGTGGTAAAGAAATCAAGTAATTTTCATAAGTAAAAGTGGCAGTGTTTGAAATCTGAGACAATTTGCGAGGCTATCAGCAATGTTCTTCCCAAAATGGGTGAAGTTGTTTAGAGTACGTAACATGCAGTTTTTTTCTAGTTTATATATCACAATATGATGTACACACACATCTATCTCTCTACATATTATATAAGTTATGCTGTTATAGTTACTTCCCCTTCCTTTTTTCTTGAGCTCAGCAGCTCGACATATATGACGAATAAAGACCTCGGGCTTTGCCCTCTGTTCTTATATTTCTTATAATGTCGACTGCTTCACTCATTATTAATTATGTAATAATCTCAGAAACTATTGAGTTGACTGCAACCATTCCACAGACAATGCGATATCTGATAGCCGAGCTGATATTTTATGGAAAGTTAACTTTCTGACATTCCTAATGATCAGCAATTTCGCGTTTCAGGCTGGTGAGCGGCTTAACTTGGCTCAATTCTGATTAATGTTACAAGTGAAGATAATAGTTATCAAAATTCATCTTTTAATGATTTGCTACGACAGAAGATTCATCCTTTTAAAAGGCTCCCCACACTCCAATACCGTGTATTCAAATATAAAAAATGAAGCTCAGCCAGACCAATGTATCACTTATATCATCCGCATTACTCCGTCACCACAGACATGCAATGCTTCACTTAATGCTAATGGACCGGTAAATATAGATGGATGCGCCTTGCTCTGCAAAGCCTAAAAAGCAGTAACTGCTTACTTTTCAAGTAAGCAGTTACTGCCTTTTGGGCTTTGCAAGTAAGCAGTTACTGCCGTTTCGCTTTGCACTTGCAAAGCCCAAAAGGCAGTAACTGCTCACTTGAAAAGTAAGTAGTTACTGCTGTTTTGTCTTTTCACTTCAGCGCTTGCCGAGTCTGATCCTTTGATCCTTATTTTCTCTGTTTCCAGGTTGATAACGTGCGGCTTCAGGATCGGTTTAACAGACGTCCCACCAGCGGCACCCTGTACCTCACCACCACGCACCTCATCTTTGTGGATCCTGCAGGAAAGAAAGAAACTTGGGTGAGTGACAACTCAAGCTGTTTACGTGAACCTTTTCCGTATCTATCTCAATCCACAATGTACCCAACAAACTCAGGCATCTTAAACAGATTGAGAACAAACCCTGTTAAGTTTGAAGGTCACCTTAACCCTTACACCGCTGAATAATTTTTGACTTAAACAATGGAGACCAAAGGGTTTTTCAATTTGAAATTATCATAGTTGTTTTAGTTAGCTCTGTCCGCGTCATTTAAATACCTATATGTTATGGGTATACATTAGAAATATTTTAATTCTTTTGGCGCGGGAACCGTCTTTATGCGTCATAATCTGACGTCTACAGACGTCAGATTCTGGCGTATAAAGGTGGTCCCCGCGCTGAAAGGGTTAATGATTAAGTATACTTTGACCATGTAATTTTCCACAGATCCAAGTAACATGGTTAAAAAAAGCTTAATCATTAAGCTGACTTTCAAATTAGGCAGTAATGCTTTGCAAAATGCAATAGAAGTAGTCCAAACATATTCAGTGACTTTCACTGTTTAATTACTGTGCTATTTCCCAGTAGATCTGTGAAGATCGAGGCTCAATCACGCTGACTTTTTAATTTTAAACAGCGACTTTGGCTGAATCACGCTGTCGAGGCCCCATCATCAATAGTACGTTGGGTGAACGCCTCCTGTTTTTGGGTACCAAACGAACAAGGGTGCTGGCTGGGTAGATCACAGTAGAACTGATCTACACCCCAATTTTGTGGAGCTAAAATGTTAGCACTATATTCACTCTGATAATCAATGTACTGTATATTGTAGTGTGTGAGGTACTTCATATGTAATCTTTTTTTATCTCCAATAAGTGGAATCGCTGACTTGAGATTCCTACGGCACATGAATTTCACAGTAAGCCTGTTCACAAACTTGTTTGTGATCCACAAGCCACTCTGGAACCTGAGTCTAGTCAATTACATATGAATATCCGAAATTTAAACGAACAGGGATAAGATTACAAACCTCACACCATTGCTGGTATATTAAGCATCGCAGAATGGTAACCCTATAGGACGGAAGCAATTTGGAAATCATTAATATTTTACGAAGTCACGTGTTTGCGTAGGCAGCGCTTGTAACGGTATTATATTACATCTGCCCTATAACATGCCTCTAGGGGGGTGAAGGCAAGGCCACACCGGAATGTAGGTCGCCTAAAGCACGAGCCACACCGCACACTGGCCGGCAACACCGGACGCCCGATGTGGCCGTGGCTCAACCCTCAACGCGCTATATTTGAAATAACTTAATTCTTCACCTTTTTGAAGTCGTGTCTCGCTACCGCGACCCACAACTTGAAGTGAGTGAAAATTACTCCTTATTTGTTAAATTTGAGACCCAAAATGTGCAAATATTGATGCTTTTAAAGCACTCATTTCGTGCCCAATATCAGTGATTTGATCGGCAAATAAAACTTAAATTAAAATTAACTAAAATTAAAACGACTATTGTTAAAGGAAGTTGTGGCAGCCGTTCGATGCGCCTAATTTAAACTTTTGATGGGCCAGTGGTGAGTATTCCTCTCACAGAAAACCCTCTACCCGGGGGTCTATGTTAATCACTGGGATATCTGTAAGGGTACTTCCGCTCCTGCATAAGTGATTTCTATTTACGCTCTATCGCTTCTTCCATGGCCAATTGTGGTAAACCTGTTGCAAAGCGTCCGCAGATTCCGTGTCAGCCCCGTGATGAGCAGCGCCTGTTGATTAGCGGCCAAGGTCAGTCAGCGCCCCAGTCCATTCTTCGGGAGCAGGACCCAACCATGGACCTTTGCATATTCGATCCTGCCCCCTATTTCCCTGAGCGAATCATCTCTGAAAGCACACAATTGACCTCCGCATGTTTTGTTGACGGGATCAGGGAAAATGTATGGCCCTGTCAAGCCTTGCGACAGCGCGACGACATAGAGGATAAATTGGGAAACAGATCAACTGCGATTTAATGGTGTTCTCACGTATGAACAGAAACGAATGATATACTGTAAATTTCCGCTTACGAGTTCCAGGATCATGACGTTTTTTTCTGCTTTGTGCGATTTAAAAAATCATATCGATTTCCCATCCCACTGCATCAGAATGATATACACGATGTTTCCCCTGAAGTCAAATTCTTGGAGCTATCAATTTCTCTGTGATCGTCTTGGGAAAAAATAAGGAATAATGTAGAAAACCTAGCCCAGTCCAATAAACATACAGTGTATGATATAGTGTTTACATACATGTAGCTTGCAAGCTGTCTTTCTTGGTCAAGGGAAAGCATTACAGTTTTACCATGTTTAACAGTACACAATTAACTGTTTATATGTCATGTTTATGTGAAGCTTTCACATTCCAGCGATTCCCCTTATTGGATATAAAAAAGATTGCATATGAAGTACCTCACTCACTACTGTATACAGTACATGATTATCCGATTGAAAACAGTGTTGACATTTTAACTCCACACAATTGGGGTGTAGGTCACAGTACTGTGATCTATATGCAGTATACGCCCCATTACAATTTATACAATATATATTTTTTTGAACAACTACAGGGTATAGAAACAGTCAAGTATGGTAACTATATGCAAGACCTCCTTCAAAATTATTTCTGTTGCGATATTGCTGCGTTTGATGCGTGACGCCGCTCTTTCGTGCGAAATTGATCTTTAAAAGACGAAACCAATCTTAACCCTTACAGCGCGGGGATCGACTTTATTCGTCAGAATCTGACGTCTGTAGACGTCAGATTCTGACGTCTAAAGTCAATCCCAGCACTGTAAGAATGAAAACATTTATTATGGT
This sequence comes from Flabesymbios commensalis, assembly GCA_964017125.1. Classification (NCBI taxonomy): domain Eukaryota; kingdom Metazoa; phylum Annelida; class Polychaeta; order Terebellida; family Flabelligeridae; genus Flabesymbios; species Flabesymbios commensalis. The sequence goes on along the minus strand of OZ024913.1, from coordinate 23,277,426 downwards.
CACAGACCCATAACATCTGGTATTCAAATGAATCGGAACGAGCTAACTAAGACATTCATGATGATTTCAAATTGAAATAAACCCTTTGGTCTCCAAGTTGTTTTTTTCAATTCAGCGCTTTAAGGGTTAAGCATTCGTTGGTGTTCGGCAATGTTTTATGTTCTGTTGGTGTCCGACAAATACCTTCCATGTCCGGTGATGTTCGTTAGGTCTGCCAGAAATTCGTTTTGTCCTGTATATTATGTGCTGAATGTGTTCATTATTCCTCCGTATTTTATCCCATTGATCTTTAGTGGCGTTGTCCTCTGATGTTCGTTACTCGCTCCGGCAATGTGTGACAAGGTCTTTGCGTTGAGGTATCCTTTTAATATATTGTAACCCGAAATGACGATGGGGTATCGTATCCAAAATTGTATAGCCATCACGTTGAAAATCGTTCTTCAGAAACTCAGCCACGTACACATGTATACGATGATATCTCGGAAAATTACTCATACCATCCCATCCCTTTCCACAGTAGACCACGGGTTTAAGAGCCTAAACATATTATCAATCCTGATTGAATTCCACTCCACTGACACCGGTCGAAAATTTGAAATGGACGTAGATATTATTCAAATAATAATTGTTAATATTAAATTAAAAATGAGGGGTGCTTACACTCAGTTAGTCGTTCGAGATATTGAAGAAGGATATTAATGGATAATATGGGTGTATTTCTGGTCGCAGCATTGGAATCGCATAAGTGTGCCCTAGCACCCACAGTGTCACATGTGCCACTCATTTCAGTGGCATATATGATACTCTGAGTGCTAGGGGCGTACGCCGTTTGTCATATATTTGCAAGTCGAGAATTGACCTTTTGCATATCATAGCGACACATCCCAGCAGACACATACGTTGAATCAATGTTGGTTTAGCGCTGGTCCAACGTCGTAGACGGTGGACCAACGTTAATCCAACATTGCTCCAACGTCTTGTGTCTGCTGGGAGCAGTGTCGACTATTGTGAAGACAAGGAGTGCAGTTCAGCCAATATATCGATTGTTGCTGTCTGTTATTCTGTTTGGTGAGACATTATGTAATCAAAGGGAAATCGGCGAAGTTCAGGAAGCATTTCTATGGAGCTTGTTATGTGTTTATTTATGCCGCCAGTGCAAACGCTACAATAATGGCCTCATATAATGATATGTATACCATTAGTAACTTATTCACGTCTATTGTACTGCAGTGCTGAGGCAAAAGGCAGTACCTGCTTACTTTACAAGTGAGCACATACTGAACAATTACTGGCTTTGCAGAGCAGTATGATACTGCAGGCCAACAGCAGTAACCGTTTACTTTACAAGTAGCAGTTACTGTTGTTTTACTTTATATAATAATTTAGAAGAGCGGCATGGCGATTCTAAATGTATTTTTGATGGGGAAACACAGGAAAAAATCCACATCCTAATAGTTTTTCGTTAATAGTTAAACATTGCACTAGTTCATTTGTTTATGGTGCAAAACCATCTCTAAAACACGAAACGGAAGAAACGCGGTTTTCACCAAGAAATTATTTTGTAAATGGCCACAAACGTGTAAATAATACTGGGGTTCTTTTTATATGAAAACAGGAAAAACTGGATTTTTAATGTTTACGGTGCAAAACCAGCGCCAAGGTTTGACATCCCCAATACACGAAAACAGAAGAATCAAGTTCTTATAACACTGAGTTATCAAAACAGCCATTCACATGTAACTAATACTTTTTCTCTTTTCATGCGAGAACAGGAAAAACTTACAATATTTCTTATAGTTTAGGTCTTATAGTTTATCTTACGAAATTGTGAGAAATGTTTGTTCTGGTCCCATATTCTTGAACAAGTTACGATATATCGTAGGCTTCGGATGACCATCTCGACCAGTCCGAAGCCTGCCATATATCGTAACTTGTACGAAAATACTGGCCCTGGGTAGCAGTGGGAGTTAGAATCTGCCAAATAAATTGGAAAAGTAGAAAGAAAGAGTCCATGGATCATAGCGTAATTATTTTATGTTTTCTCCACTGTTTCATAATTAATGGCTGTTTGCCGGCGACCACCAGCCCAGCAAAGACAAGACTTTGAGCCAATGTTGTTTTGATGCTGGCCCATCGTCTCCGACGATGGGCCAACATTAAAACAATATTGGCTCAACGTCTCGTGTTTGCTGGGAGGAGTGGGGATGCTCCTTGTCGGGATATTACCACGCGGGAAGTCGTTCATTTGCCAGCAATGACAAATTATGGCCGGAATTCTCCGTCCATTAGATAGCTCGTTGCTTTGGTGCAATGTTGGCTTGACGTTGTGCCAATGTCGTAGACGCTGGCCCAGCATCAAACCAACATAGTCTTGTGTTTGCTTTTAGGAGCTCTGGGGAGGGAACATCCGGATTTCAATAGAGTACTATTAGCTCGTGGGAGGGTCTGTCCTATTATTGGGGAGGATATTTCTCTACCCAAACAAGACGATGCACACATTTATTTAAATTTATTTAAAGGTGCAGGTTTTTTATAGTCTGATATCAAGTCTGAAGTCCTATCATCGGACTTTACATGTTACCCCCTGGTCACTGGACCTGTTCATTCATGTGCCTTTCCAACTCCCCGGGGAGAATACAGTCCTGCAACCGTTTCGGCGCATTGAACTTATCATACACATTACCATCTCTGTCCTACCAGGTACTCATTTTCACTTGAGTCAAGTGAAGCAATTGAGGGTGAAGTGTCTTGCCCAAGGACACACCATCTTAACAATGTCCCAGGATTGAGAGGGGAGGAACATGATATTTCTCTGAAAATCCTGCACCAAGCGGGATTCGAAACCGCACAGCAGGTAGTGACATCGGCAGAGCGCCACGCTCTTACCATTGCGCCATGTCCCTCTCTTTAAATTTGAATATAACGATGCTCGCTACTAGAGCTTGGCTTGCTACCAAATTATTAGTTCTGTAGTTCTGTTATTAATCTGTGCGAATTTTGATTCAATTTAATATGTTTAGGTTATACTTTTGTTGCTGTTCTGTACTCGTGTATGATGCCATGGAGAGCTCGACACAAAGGCAAAGTCTTATTAACCCTTTAACCGCCGGTGTCGCATATATTCGGGTTTTTATTTTTTATTAGCACATTAAGTACCACCTTTTAAACATGTTAAAGATAAAATGTGACATCAATCAGCACTATTCGAAAACAGTTGACCTCCATTTTGTCAAATTTGAATAATTTTCACTCACTTGAAGTTGTGGATCTCGTCAGCGAGACACAACTTCAAGTGGGTGGGAATTTAGATTGAATAATTTGGCGGTTAAAGGGTTAAGTAAACCCTAAACCGCTAAGCACGACTATAGTCGTTTTTAACCCTTTGAAGCCTGAATTTACAGTTTTCATCTTCATCCACTACAAGCCGCGAATTGCTGTCGCAATCTGGACTTGTAGTAGATTTAGATGATTTGAAATGGGTGGCAAATTGAAAAAAATGTTGTTATTATTAAACATTTTTAGAAAATTAATTCATTCTTCAGAGATGCAAAATGATGCTTTGATGCATCGTGGGGGTTTGAAGGGTTAATCCGTCTTATTAGCAGTTTAAATCGTTGTTATTTGGAGCAAAATCCGTGTTAAAACATCATGGTCTGAAAATGTTTGGTCACAAATTTAAATTTGAGTATTTCACACCCACTTGAAGTGTAGGTCGCGTTAGCGAGACACAACTGCAAGTGGGTAAAAATTTAAATTATCTATTTTATAGGTTTAAGGGTTGAGCTAGAAATGACAATTTTCATGTTTGTAAAAATGTTTATATTTGATCATTAATGCGTAGCAAGTTTTAGGATAATGCGCAATGATACCACATGACAATAGCTATGAACTTTTAAGAGGGAAACAGTACACCACCGCTTTTATTAGTTATCTCGAAATAGCGTAGTCTTAATGGCGTGAAGCTTGTCGTTTTTAGAAACAGCGAGCATGCCTGTATGATATATGTTCTATATCTTATGTAATCACAGATTTCACAGGGTATATCAACTTTTCCGCTTCAATACAGTATGCAAATGAAAGCTCCTGTGTAGTAGTATTAGTAGTAGTGATACTACTACTACTACACAGGAGCTTTTATTTGCATACTGAGCTCCCGTGTCTCCCAGTAATAACTCCAGAATTAGCAGTGTGATTCGCAGGGGTAATGTAGTTACCGTATTAACCCTTTAACCGCCGGTGCCGATTATATTCAGTTTTTCATTTTTTATTAGCAAACTTTAAAGATGTTAAAGATGAAACATGACATCCATCAGCAAGATGGGTAACCTCCGTTTTGTCAAATTTAAATAATTTTCACCCACTTGAAGTTGTGTATCGCGTCAGCGAGACACAACTTCAAGTGGGTGAAAATTACAATTAAATAATTTGGCAGTTATAGGGTTAACCCTTTCACCGCTAAGCACGGCTATAGTCGTTTTTATTCTGTTTTATTAGCCGTTTAAATCGCACTTATTGGGAACTAAATGTATGCTTAAAACTCGGTAGCGAAACACAAATTCACGTGGGTGAAAATTTAAATTATTTAATTAAGCGGACCCCGGCTTAAGCGGTACACAAGTCATGTATATTAACGATTAGAATGTTTTTATTAGCCTATCTACTATCGCTCTAAACAGTACCTTTTAACCCCTGGTACACCGGTGCTGACTATAGTAGCCTCTCTTGTGTGTTTAGTAGCAGTATTTTGTGACTATTTGTTAAAAAAAAGTCTTCAAACTTGAAGCACTGATATTTTTGGATTTTCAATGACTTGAAAGCTGTGCACAGTGGATCGCTGTAGCGAGACACAGCTTCAAGGTATTGAACATTTATTTTTTTATAATTCAGAGCTCCAGGGGTTGAAGGTGAATAATGTCCACAATCAGCGAAATTTAACCCTTAAAACGCGAAAATAAATTATTTAAACTTTCGTGTCTCGCTACCGCGACCCACAATTTCAAGTAGCGAAAATTACTCATATTTGTTTGATTTGAGACAAAACACGCAGGACATGACGCTTACACAAAAAAATTGCAGCCTATTTTAATTAGAGATTATTTCATGCCATTTTCAAACACGCCATTTTCAATCACGCCTAGTTAATACAAAATGTCGTTTCTGAAAGCCACGTCAGGTTGTTGATCCATTGTGTTTTTTCTAAGATAAAAATAAATTGCAAAATACTAAATTACTATATGCATGTAGCGTTAGATTTCTTGTTTATATATATAGCATAATACAACACGAACTATGTGCATGAAACGTTATACAAACATGCAACGCATAATAGAACACGTACTTCTGAAAGGCAACGTTTTAAACTTTCAAAGGTTAAGACAGTTTGAGCACTACTCTGATTAAAATCATGCTGATAGATCAGAATAATATTAGAATAATCTACTTTTTTTGGATACATGGATTGTGAATAACACTCTGTAAAGTGTCACTTTACTTAGTGTCATTCACAATGTTTTTTGACTTAATCCTACCTTGACGACGTCCACCTCACCGACGTCCACTTTTCGTGCACATTCTGTTGACTCCACAAATTTGTATGTGGGCGAGTACAAACTCATGGGCCCATATCCTCGTACAAGTTACGATATATGGTAGGCTTCGGATTGGTCGACTCGACCAATCCGAAGCCTACTATATATCGTAACTTTCGAAGATATCTTAACGAGAATACGGGTTCACTGGATAGGTTGAGGAAATTGTGATCGGCCTTTTACAGCGTGGTGCTGTATTAATGACACGCCTGGCCCCAGAGATAGTTACTCCCTGGAGGTTAACACGCATGATCCCTCACCCCCAGGTATATAAAGTCGATTTAACACTTTAGTTCCTAGACGTTATGTTGTTTGGTCTAGATTTATCCTTATATAGATGGATGACGATTGGACTGTATATAAAGTGTTTTATCATGTTTATAGCCGGTGTCGAACCTAGTTATACGTCCTTACAATATTAATATTGATCGTTTTTTTCAAATTTTCCACTCAAATTAACTTCTTCTTTTTTATATGGGAATATACTCGGAAATTCCAGGAAAATATAACATAGCAATTCAATAGTTCCAAGTCTTAAATTCGTATTTTTTCGTGGTATTAGCTACGATTTTCTCTTCCTGAAATCATTCAGAAACTAAGACTCTTGGACGAAATCTGCCCGAAATGTTGACTTCAATTTCGCGCACAGTCAAGCGGCTCAGATGATGAAACGTCGAGATGAACCACGCGCGGCCAGCACCTCTACTCCGCCTATATCAGGAACAAACGCATTCACATCGTGAGAAAGTATACATGTAGCTCCCCGGCACAGTAGAAGTCAACCATATCAAGCCTAAATTTGACATCTGCATGACTTGAAGACGGGTTGGATGAAAAAAAGATATTGTTATTAATATAATGAAACAGCTGCATGGAAATTTTCGTCCTAAATCTCCTAGGTTTTAGTAAATTAAGTCCTTCTTCTGAGATGTAAAAAGATGCTTTGATGCATTGTGAGGGTTTAACCCTTTCAGCGCGGGAATCGACTTAACACAGCAGAGTCTGACGTCTATAGACGTTAGATTCTGACGTATTCTGACGGATATTAGAGTGTCCCCGCGCTGAAAGAGTACAATATATTTAATGGCCGTAGACCCATGACATATGTATTCAAATGAACCGGGAAGAACAAAGAGATTAATGATGATTTCAAATTGAAAAAAAACCCACTTTGGTCTCTTGGTTTATATAAAAACATGTCAACGCTTTAAGGATTATTTAGAGTTGAAGGATCTGAAATGGGCGTGTAAATGTGGAGAGTTTCGCGGATGGCCAGACGGCCATTTCCTTCTTCTGCTCTGATCCATTTGCGGCGTGCTATAAGTGCCCAGCCCGTCTTCCTGTCGGCGGATCCATTGCCAGGAGGTCCGACAATCGTTGGCCCGACGCGGGACCAACGTCAAAGACGTTGGACCCGCGTCGAGCCAGCGATCGGGCAATGTTTCTTCTGGGAGGAGGCCGAAGGCGCTGATGTGAAACAATACTCCAGTTTATGCTGAGGGCAATGGCGACTTTACTCTTGCAGGCCATGCCAGATTTACTCGGGTATAGTTTAACACTTATCCTGCTGATCACGACTATGGTTGTTTTTGATCTGTTTTATAAGTCGACCAAATCACCGTTATCGGGAATGAAATGTGTGTCTAAACATCAAGATTTGCAAATATTTGTGCTCAAATTAAACAAATAAGAGTAATTTTCAGCCACTTGAAGCTGTGGGTCGCGGTAGCGAGACACAACTTCAAGTGGCTGAAAATTTAAATAAATCAACTTAGCAAGATAAGGGTTGAATATAAAAAACTCTTTCCGGGTTTTATTGCTTGAACCGCAACTTGCATTGACCTTGATAGATGCACATGCAGGTCAAGCGGTTTGCACAGATTCATTTTTGTCATTGACCTGGATTGGTTATCGACTCCTCGCACAAAGGCAGCGCGATGTCCACATTTGTATAAAGCGCGCTCTGGCCTTGACAGACAGGAAATAAAAGGCTCATCTGAAATCGCGTGGTCGTGTGGAGTTGAAAATGTCTGAATTTTCTCAACGGATTCCCGAAAACAAAATAAATATGTCGAATATTATACTTTACCCTCGCAATGTTCACCGCAATGATCAACTTTAGACATCAGAATCTGACGTCTGTACACGTCAGATTCTGACTTCTAAATTCGATCCCGCACTAAAAATAGTAAAAAAAAGGTATTCAAATGAAGCGGAAAGAGCTAGCTAGGACATTTATGATGATTTTAAATTGAACAAACCCTTTGGTCTCCATGGCTTATACAAAAGTATTTCAGCGTTGTAAGGGTTAAAATACTTATTTAGTGTATTATATCTAATTTAACGTACACCCTCCATATAATACTTTGTTTCTGAATTGTGAAACGTTTGATGTGACAAAGTCCACTTGGTAGTGGATCACGACGTGGGGAATTACATTGTGCTGTCGTAGAGTACCATTGGGAAAGCCTGTCCCCGCCCCGCGGGATCCCGAGTCCAGAGGCCTACATCGGCTTTCCATTTCCGCGGCTTCCGGCCACGAGTGTTTTGCAGGCATTGGTGGACAAAGTTTTCCCTTGTGCTGACCTACCGGCCAGCTGGAGATTCGATGGCTGACCCAACGCTGTTTCAATGCTGGGCCAGCATCTTCGATGCTGTCCCAGCATTGAAACAGCGTTGGTTCGGCATCATGTGATGACGGGCTCCATGCTTATCGGGTGGCCTGGCGAGCGGACGGCAGGCGGACTTCCATAAAGTTCACAACCTGCCTGACTGCCGTTTCCGGGATCCAGTACCCTTTTGACACGAGGGGATGGATCGTCTCGGCTCCATGCTGACCACTGTCAGACCAGCATGTATCCCTAAAAACGCTGAGAGAATTCTGTATAAACCATAGCAACCAAAGGGTTTTTCTCGATTTGTAATCATGTCTTTACGCTTCATTTGAATACCTGTGTCGGTAATAATTTGTTTTTAATGTGTAGTTATAACATTATCAGTTCCTGAGTATAGCCACCGTGAGAGCAAAAAATAAATATAATTTTACAGAAGCAGCCTAAAATATAAAGAGAGCCAAGTGAACGCATGATATTTTTAAAACTATAGGGTCCCGATATAAGCTTATCTTCATAATGCAGTAACGGAGTATTATTAAGTGAATGAAACATAATAATTAAAGAGCTGATATCACTAAAGCTTTTCAATCGGCAAATTGGAAGTTGAAATTTAATTTGCGTGCAGTCACGGAGCTGTTATTAACTAAATTACAGAGTTGACGAGCTTCGGTAATGACACAACGCAACTGAAAATCTTGAAACACAGACACATCTGGTCGAACAATTATTGATTATAATTTTTCAGAGTCAGATTGCTGTTTGTGATAATGGCAGTGATTCATCGCTCCCAAAGGAATTATGAGATTCCTGAGATAAAATAAACGTTATCCATGTTCAGCTCTGATGAGATCATTTTTATGGCCAATTAAAAGTTCGAAAACTGCAAATCGCTCAAATATCTCGAATGTGCAGTGCTACCTTTATTACTGTACAAGATCTAACTTTGTAGAGCTCTTGAAGTCATTCGACAATTATATCCCACTGGGCACACGACGTTGTTGCGACGTTGAATCAACGTCAATGACATTGACTCAACGTCGCAACAGCGTCGTGTGCCCAGAGGGATGGCTTAGTCCTGACTTCTGGCTTCCTTCTGTCGCGATATCACCACGATATTACCACGATGTACTGAACGCGACTGCATCAATATTAATCACTCGCTTGCCGAAACGGCACTCAATGTTGGGATAACGTATAAACTAACATTAACCTTTACACCGATACGCACGACTATAGTCGCTTTAAATCCGATTTAATATATCCGTTTAAATCACGATTATGGTGAACGAACTGTGTGTTTAAACATTAAAACTTGCAAATGTTTGGTCTCGAATTAGACGATTATGGGTAGAACTTCAAGTAGGTGAAAATTTAAATCATTTAATTTAGCGCTTTAGCCTTTACGCTAACTAGTACAACGCTGATAATTATATTTATTTTCGTTAGATAAACAACTATTACATTCCCAGGAGGGGGGGGGGGCAGGAATATTTGTCGCGGGCAAATTATTTATTTCAACCGGGCTCGGCGGCGCGCTGAAAATTTCACATTTTGTTACATGTTTATATGGAACAGTTCTTGAAGTAAAGTATTTATTTCACGCAGAGTCCGCCCGAAATTATTTATTTCAAAAATACTCCTGCCCCCCCCCCCCCCCCTGGGAATCTAATGGTGGCCCCCTAAGAGAGTTAAAGCCTTTTCATAATGTCTTACTCCTTTAAGCACTAAGCATGATTATAGTTGTTTTAATCTTATTAGCAGGTTAAATCACATTTATTGGAAATGAAATGTGTGTTTAAATAACAATATTTGCAAATGCATTGGTCTGAAATTAAACGGCTATGGGTAATTTGTACGCAACTTTAATTGAGTGAAAGTTGAAAACTTAGGATGCAATTTTAAAATTTGAAATTTAAATCACTCGACACGAACATTTTTCTTTTCTCCCATTTTAAAATGTAACTTGTGATTATTACGGTAGCTGTACCGAGACACCAATTTGAATTGGGTGGAAAAGTCAATTGGAAGACAGATCCCATTCATAGCAGATCTGGAAGAACATTATCCCTTTATACTGGGCGACACTTCCTATTAATAGTATCAAACGCACTTGGGCCGGGGAATGCTTCAGAATTAGCCCATCTCGATGTGCCCGATGAGAGGAGATGAGAGAGGCAGCTGCGGCTTTGTTTGCTAAAAATAAAGTCTGTCGTGTAAGGATCAAGAACACCGCGACCAGACGGATTGGACAGTTGAAAGGCTATTTCTATGCAGCGCGCACCTTTGACTGCTGAGCACCACCAGATCCGATTTGGCCATTAACCCGGCCCTGACGATAGTGAGGGCAAATCGAATTCAAATAGCTCGATATAGCGCTCAGGGATGAGTGGAATTTAAATTGAAATTTGCAGCCACATCGAGCGATACGTGGCCCGATGTGGCTGAAAATGATTTCGGTGGGCCCCATCATTGCACGAATTAACCCTTTCAGCGCGGGGAATCTGCCGTTAGAAACTGACGTCTATAGACGTCAGATTCTGACGTCCAAAATCGATCCCCGCACTGAAAGAGTAAAACATTTATAACGGTCGTAAACCCATAACATATGTATACAAATGGAGCAGAAAGATCCAACTAAGCCTTTTATCATGTTTATGGTGATTTCCTATTGAAAAAACCCTTTGGTCGCCATGGTTCATGCAAAACATATTTCAGCGTTGGAAGGGTTGACCACGGTAATGGTGTCAGAGGGTGAGCATTTATCACTTCCTCCGTTAAGAATTACACAGAAAATGTGAGAGTGGATGCTCTTGCAGTACCGGGCGGGGGTTGGCGCCCTTTCTTTGTACTCAGTTTTCCGTGTCAATGGCTCGGATCACCCGGTGTGGCTTCAGCTGAAAGACTTTTTTGAGTGCCCAACAGACACAAAACATTTGTATAACATTTGTACAACGCCGGCCCAACGTCTTCGACGTTGATCCAGCATTGTACAAATGTTATACAAATGTTTTGTTTTTTGCTGGGTGGTGACGTCAGCGCCGTTGTGCTGCATTACGCCTGGCAATTTGTGACTGTCACCACTGCCGCCTCCTGTCACGTCATGGCCCTCAAAGTAAGGGCCAACATCACAGATTAACCCTTTCAGTCCTCACGATGCATTAAAGCATCAATTTTCATTTCTGAAAAATGACTTAATTCTATACACCTAGGGATTTAGAACGAAAATTTTCTTGGAATTGTTTAATTTTTAACAATACTTTTTTATTCATTTCCCACCCATTTCAAGTCATCTTCATTCACTACAAGTCGAGAATTGCGATAGCAATTCACGACTTTTAGTGGAAGAAGATGACAACGGTAAATACAGGCTTGAAGGGTTTGTCCTATGCGAATACAAAACCCTAACAGCGTCAGATACGCGGGTCTTGCTATTATTGCCCCTGTAGTGGCAGCCGTTCTGGGGAACGTGTCACAAAAGCAGCGTAGCTGCAGGAAGACCTTACATGGCATTGCATAATTCAAAGCAATGCTTTTTGTATGGGAGAACATGGCGATTACATACACCAGTGGCGTGTCGCACACGGGGGAGCAATTGGGCATTAACTACGGCATAAACACTCTTTTCCCACCTCCTTCTTGCTTTGTTTTAACCTTGGCATTCAGTCCTGTCATATTTCTTCTGGTGTTGCAGCGACCCGTATACTGTGTTCTTTTAAAGGGTGGGACATTCCCCCCACTTGAAGTCGTACATTGCTACAGTGACTCGGAAGTGTAGAAAATATATGCACACAAACTTAGAGTAACGACAAGGTTAAATGTAACGTACAGTTGTATTGGCAGTTGCAATAAGCCATCATCTCATAATTCCCGAGAGATACTTTCTGCAAAGCCAGACATACACGTGCATGCCATAGATACGAAATGACCCTTTGACACTTCTGTAATAAAATGGTAAAATATGATCCAGGAGCAGAGGGACAATCGATTGATTCTAGGCTGCTACACACACGATGACCTACGTGCTTTTAGCTATAACCACCTACCTGCAATGAAACCTCAACTGAACGCTAAAAATGTGGACGAAAGCTGCCAACCCATCTATATAAATATATCTCTATTAATATATTCTAATACTGTGATTTTTGTACCAAGAGTTACACGGTAACCCTTTTAGCGCGGGGATCGACTTTAGACGTCAGAATCTGACGGCTATAGACGTCTATAGCGGGGATCAACTTTAGACGTCAGAATCTGACGAAGTCGTTCTCCGCTTTGAAAGAGTAAACTAAACTAGTACTGAAAATGAAGCAGAAAGAGCTAAGTAAGACATTGATACTGATTTTCCTTGCTCTATATAAAAACATTCCAGGGCTTCAAGGATTAAAATCTGAAATAAAAGTCCATGCATCATGAGTTGATTATTGTGAATACATCAGAGAAGAACTCAATCATACAAAATAGTATTATAGCATATCGTTATGACGGGACAGCTTCTCATATGCTGGTCCAACAGTTAGCCATATTTTTGCAAAAACAATTATCGGTGTTTTATTGTGGATTTGTTGTGCATCATTAATTGTATTATGATTCATTTGAAGCAACAAAGCAAATAAATTATGTATTGTTTTCGATATGCCACAGGATATATTGGCATGCAAGCAAGTGAAGCAACTCTCCCTAGTGTTTAAAACTTTATCCATTTGTTTCGTCATAGGGAATAGGCAGAACAATTTATCCGGTTAGATATGTCTGTTTCTAGTCACATTCTATTGTGGATATTGTCAGAAACTGTATTATGCATTTCTGATTATGAGCAGCAGCTTTATATCTGCTGATTTTCGGCTCATAATGCACTATAAGTGTTAGCGTCTTTAAAACTGATATTGTCAGAAATTGTATTGTGCATTCCTGATTTTGAACAGCAGCATTATATCTGCTGATTTTCGGCTCGTAATGCGCTAGTTATAAGTGTTATTGTTTTTAAAACTGATATTGTCAGAAATTGTATTATGCATTTCTGAGTTTGAACAGCAGCATTATATCTGCTGATTTTCGGCTCATAATGCACTATAAGTGTTAGTGTCTTTAAAAGAATGCACACATTTCAGACCAAAAAATATTAGCCACCATCTCACTATAAAGTACCATTTTGAAACTCGAAGCAAATTACCAGTGAAACTAATGGCAAGAAGCACTGCTCAAAAGGCTGAATTTGGGCACTCTGACCCGCAAAGCTAAAAGGTAGTAGCTGCTTACTTGAAAAGTAAGCAGTTACTGCCTTTTGGCTTTGCACGACACTAACTGCCTCTCCTGCTGTGCTTTCGCCGTTGTAGAAAAACACTGGCTCAATGACATTGTTGGTCTTCCCTCACTCTAGATATGACATGATCACATCCGACAAGCTCGATATTGAATTTCCTCTGCAGCCATTGATGTACAGTGCCACATGCGAAAATCCCATTTTCATTAAGCATGTTAATGTGATCTACTTTTTGTTCTGAATATTGTATAAAGCTATGCGTAGCTGTTCCTAATCTAAGAAAGTTCTCTGGTGTTTTGATTGATTTGTGTATTTATTATGTAAAAAAATATAGAGAAATCAACTGAAACTGTATGGCCCGATGATCCGAACCATGCTGGTAAAGAATCATCGTCATGTACACTTTTTAGCTCCCGCCGTCACCGTAGGTGAGCGAAGGGAGCTATGGATTCTACCTCCGTTTTTTTTTGGCCTCTTCTTTTGCCTATAACTTTGTGAGAAAATAAGCTAGGATAACAATTTTTGGTATGTGGGTTACTTCCAGGTGGCTAATGGACGGGTTAAAATATTTTTAATCTGAATTCAATACGCAAGGTTGCAGAGGAGAAAATGATGATGTGACGGCGTTGGGCCGTTGGGCCGTTGGGCCGTTGGGCCGTCCGTAAACAATTCGTTTCCGGAGCATATCTCTGAAAGTACTTGTCCGATTGTCTTCAAATTTTACACACAACACCCCTAGGGGGTCTAGCTGTGCCTTTTGGGGTATTTGAACTTTGACCTACTTCTGGTTCAGAACTATGACCTATTTAGACGTTTTGACGCGCACTTCGTTTCCGGAGCAGATCTCGAAAAGTACTGGGCCGATGACAGTCATATTGCACATACATGTTCTCTAAGGTCCCTAGTTGTGCCTTTTCAGGTTTTTGGACCTTGACCTTGAAGTTGACCCAGCACTTTGACCTAATTTATAACATCGGTAAATCCGACTGAAAGATTTTGCGGAATATCATGAAAACCGCTCAAGATAGCTACACCATTACTATAAAACAAATTGTGAGGTTTCAGGAGAGGATGCATCTTGAAAAATTTCAAGTCGATAAAATTAAAAATGGCCGCCTATCGGCCATTATTCACCTCGACAGGCCTGATATTGCGGAATATCATGAAAACCGCTCAAGATAGCTACACCATTAATATCAAATAAATTGTAAGGTTTCAGGAGAGGATGCATCTTGAAAAATTTGAAGTTGATAAAATTCAAAATGGCCGCCTATCAGCCATTATTCACCTCGACAGGCCTGATATTGTGGAATATCATGAAAACCGCTCAAGATATCTACACCATTACTATAAAACAAATTGTAAGGCTTCAGGAGAGGATGCATTTTGAAAAAATTCAACTTGTCCAAGTTCAAAATGGCCGCCAATCGGTCATTATTCACATTCACATGGCCGTTATTTGGTAAACCGTGCTAGATGGCTAGACCATTACTATAAAACAAAATGTGTGATTTCAGGAGAGGATGCATCTTGAAAAAATTTTAATCGATAAAATTCAAAATGGCCGCTTATCGGCCATTATTCACTTTCACATGGCCGTTATTTGGTCAACCGTGCTAGATGGCTAGACCATTACTGTAAAACAAAATGTGAGATTTCAGATGAGGATGCATCTTGAAAAAATTTGACTTGATCAAATTTAAAATGGCCGCCTTTTCGGCCATTATTCATTTTCACATGGCTGATATTTGGTAAACCGTGCTAGATGGCTAGACCATTACCTGATTACTATAAAACAAAGTGTGAGTTTTCTGGGGAGGATGCACCCTGAAAATTTTTAACTTACGAATTCAAAATGGCCGACAATCAGCATTATTTACCTCGATAGGCCTGATATCAGGTAAACCGTGCTAGATAGCTAGACCATTACTATAAAACAAAATGTGACGTTTCGAGAGAGTATGCCTTTTAAAAACTTTCGACTCAATCGAATTCAAAATGGCCGCCTATCGGCCACTATTTACTTTCACATTGCTGATATTTGGTAAACCGTGTTAGATAGTTGGACCATTACTATAAAACAAAATGTGAGATTACAAGAGAGGATGCATCTTGAAAAAAATTGACTCAATCAAATTAAAAATGGCCGCCTATCGGCCATTATTCACTTTCACATAGCTGTTATTTGGTAACCGTACTAGATTGCTAGACCATTACTATAAAACAAATTGTGAGATTTCAGGAGAGGATGCATCTTGAAAAATTTTGACTTGATCAAATTCAAAATGGCCTCCTATCGGCCATTATTCACTTTCACAGGGGCGATATTTGGTAAACCGTGCTAGATGGCTAGACTATTACTATAGAATGAAATGTGAGATTTCAGCTGAGGATGCATCTTGGAAAATTTCGACTTGATCAAATTCAAAATGGCCGCCTTTAGGCCATTATTCACTTTCACATGGCCGATATTTGGTAAACCGTGCTAGATGTTAGTCCATTACTATAAAACAAAATTTGAGGTTTCGGGGGAGAATGCACCCTAAGTTTTTAACTAGTTTATATCGAATTCAAAATGACCGTAAATCAGCTATTAGTTACCTTGATTGGCCTGATATCGGGTAAACCGTGCCAGATAGGTAGACCATTACTGGGATACTGATTAGGATCATTAATTTAAATGGAGGTTTGCAATCTCTGACAGACTGTCTAGTTCTTATCTTACTCTTAGACTGAGCTTCTTAGACCTAGTTGTCTTGCGTCTTGATTTTAGACCTAGCCTAGGACTACATTACAAACCCTACACAAAATTGCTTAAATCAAATTCTAATTCGTCGCGGGAGCTCCTGGACTTATGTAGTCTTGTTTTCACTGCGGATTAGACGGTGAAATGTGTGACGTTTTAGATATACATATACATTTTATATATGTATATGTATTGACTAAAATCCCTTATCACAGCTGGCTATTACCTCATTACCACTGATAGTTATGTGTATTCCACGAAATGTAGTTGGTGATTGATTAAACTTTTTTTTAAGGTTTCAGAAATGTGCGTGATATTTTATTCTTAGGGATCGCGCATTGAATCTTGTATGAATAAATGCTGAATAGGCCTAACTATGGATTTCGTCACCCATTAGTATTAAAAATCGCACAACTCGCGATCTTCATGCGACACGCTTCATTTGAGTTGTAATCTATCGCGCGACGCTCGCATTTCTATCGCGTGACAGTCGCAAACTGTGTGTTTTGGTTTAGGATTAAAAGGTAGTACTTGTCATTTGCTAAAGTGCAAAATACGACTTTTCAATCCTAGATGACGATACATCGTAGTCCTCAAACTGGATCGCGTGCTGATCTGCAGTTATCGGCAATTTTCTTCCTGCCCTCTTCAACAAGATCATGACGTGCGATCCTGCTGACCCATCAAATACGAGACGATGACCCAGTGTGGGTTCAATGTTGGTCCGACGTCGTAGACGGCGGGCCAACATTGAACCGACACTGGGTCAACATCTCATGTTTGCTGGTTTGTGCCATTCCTTGTGGTCAGGGAATCTATTTACATTTTGCTACGGCTCTAATATGCTGGCGCTATTTGTCGTGCCATTCCATCCCAAAACTCAATCTCTGGGGCGATATGTCACGCCGTGTTTGCCCAATCTGTCGCGAGAATTGAATAAACCCCTTCATCCCTATTCTGTGACTGTCCCCGCGATTTCCAGCTTCAAGCGGAGGAATTTCTGTTATTTTCCAACACAACACAACCAGATCGAACGCACTGTATATATATTAGCACATTGTTTGTTTTTTGCTTAGACCCAATAGGACCTTTCATTTTGGCTCAACCCAGAGTGAACGCAAGTGATATTTTCGCTCACAGCCCTTCCCGACTTGTTAACTTTTCCATCATGGTGGAATGATTGACTACGTGACTAAGAATGGCTGGCGACCACACTGGGAGACCCACGACAAAAGCTTGTTATCACTCTTTCAAAACTGATAAACCAATCATCCCTGACTGTCATCGGACAGAATGAGAGACTCTGCTGTATAGAGCGGTCAGATGTCGGTGCAGTGGTGGGCCACCGTTTCCGTCGTCGGCCCAGCTACAAGGCCGCATCGGACCAAAGTGTTTGCACGACTTGGTTTATGTCTCATCTTTTCACTGGAAATCCAACATGGCAGCCACCGGCTGCTTTCAAAAGCGATGACTCGGCGGCCAAGCGCTGGCTCAATGGTGGTCTAACGTCGCAGACGTTAGCCCACCATTGAGCCAACGATGGGCCAGAGTCTTCCGCTTTCTGTGAGCTGTCTTTGCTTGCAGATCCGCTCCCTGACAAATAGAGCAGGATCCGGAAGGATATACCAGTCCAGGCGTTGTCACAGCGCTAGCTTTGCCTCAATCCTGGGCTAGGATCCCCGATGCAGTTCCAGCGTTGCGCTGATGCAACCTTTCTTCTCGTGTGGGGTTCTGTAGGAGACGGGGTTTATGTAGGGCCACCGACACGGCCTGAATATTTATGTTGCCATGCGATATTTAATAATGCTCCTCGGGGCTGTATTTGAAGGGAGGATTTGCAGTCTATGGCCCGTATTTTAGTACAAGTTACGATATATCGTAGGCTTCGGATTGGTCGAGATGGACGAATCCGAAACCTACGATATATCGCGACTTGTACGACAATGCGGGCCCATGCTTTTACAGGAGCCTCGCATCGCAGCGCGTGCGACTAGCATGTTTGGCTATAGCCTATCCTATGCTGTAGTGACCGCAACCATGGCACCGAATCATGACATTACCGTCATTTTTGTTTAAATCACATAAATTATCATGACTTAACCGAAATGATAAAAAAGGTACATCATATGACATACTTTGATTGAATGACATTATCGTATTTTACATATACTTACGTGGAACATGTTTAACTCAAAATACTTTTTTAAAAAGTGTTTTGATAACTCATGGTATGTGATGATTTTATTTATGACACATAGCTTTTTCGTAATCCTCCTCGGAAATTATGAAAATTCTTCAGTCACTAAATATGCTCGATAAATATTTGTTTCTGGTCGTTGTGGCGGCCGTCATGTATTAACCGTTTCACCGCTAAGCACGACCATCGTCGATTTCAGCCTTTTTATTTGACCTTCAAAGGAAAAAAATTGAAGCAGAAATGAGCGTTGGAAATGTAGTGAGTAGCGTATGCTTTTATTCAAATTGTAACAATTGTTTGAAGTGAGTAATTTTCACTCACTTGAAGTTGTGAGGCTGCTTTACTGTGAAATGCCTCCACGTCAGCCTGAAGCTTATGGAACACGCTTCTCGCATTATTCGGGCAGTATTTTGACACGGCGCGCATATTTTTCAGACTTGGAAAGCCGCACCTAATTCTAAATCGGATTTAGATAAGCGAAAATCGGTGAACGTGGTAAACATGGGAAGTGGATTTTCAGCATCTCTACCGGTACACTGTCGTGCAAAGGCTAGCAGCGGTAACTGCTTACTTTTCAAGTGAGCAGTTACCGCTGTTTGCCTTTGCGCGGCAGTGATTGATCTACAAACGCTTACCATTTTTGCAGGTATAGTTCGCCCCCCTTTTGGCTGAAAAAAAGGTATCTACCACGCTGCTAAGTGGTGGATATGCTTCTTTGATTACAGGGAAGGATTTGTCGATCTATAGATGACCTTGTCCCCCCTTGACAGAATGCCAGAGGCTTGGTACTTGGCGCAGATTATGATGTTGTTTTTTACTTGTTGGCCTCAACTGCACCTAACACATCACAATCATGTATAGCGTCTTGAAAGCACACTATGATAATTCACGACCTTAAAGCTTTTACCTTGAAGCTTTATTTTGAAGCAGGTTTTTATAAAAAATAGTATTCAGAGAGACCCTGAAGAGAAACATTCAACACATTCAAGCCTGAATTTACCTTTGTAATCTTCTCCCACTACAAGTACAAGCCGCGAATTGCTGTCGCAATTCTCGACTTGTACATAGCGGATGAAAATGATTTGAAGTGTGTGGTGAATGTAAAAAAGATCTTGTTATCATTAAAACAGTTCCATCAAAAAATGTTCGTTCCTTTTTCGGTCTGGGATTTAAGTCAAAATAATGATTTGATGCATCGTAACGGCCTAAAGCGTTAACAACAAAGATATCGATTTTTTCAGATATTTCGTACATATGTAGACTCAACTTTTTCAAGCAGAGAATGCAGTAATTGGGCTTAGTATCTTGCTGCTGCATTATATGAGCCGGTTGCAATCCATGAACAATCCAGAGGATCATATTGTTGTCCCCCAGGGCATGATCCGTCTGCCGCCATTTATCAGCGCTGCTAAGCAACGGTTTTGAAATTTGATACAATAATGCACCTGATGAAAAAGTAGATTTCGACTGAACTCGGTGGGCTTGAATTACTCTAAGGTCAAGGTCACATCAGTCCGTTTGTCGGTTGTATATGTTTCTAAATGTTGGTTCCTATTTAATGAGATGTAGTATTTAAATATGATACAGTGATGTACAGTGATGTAAATAATTACGTTTCGAGTACCTATTTTCAAGCTTTGAAACTGTATGTATTATTTGTCATATTTGTGTTGATACACGATATATTTTCAATGACGATATTTTGTCTTATAGTCTCAAAATTTCACTGCGCTCTTTTTTAAACTGTTTGATTTTCATTTAGTCTTTCAGATCAGCCTCAAATTTGGGTGACGTTGAGTGATATTGATCGGCTTGTATGCTTTTGCCCTCACCTATTTCAATTCAGTATCTTGCCTAGTTTTCACATCAAAAAATGTACATCAAGGTCTAAGCAAACCTTGAATACTTTGTGTTTTTTCAAATATAATCGTCCTATGTTATACCACCGAGGGGTTGGATCACTGGGGGGAAGTAGTGTGGTTTGATTGAATAATCAATTAATTACACACGTTTGCTATGGTTGACGGTGCAATGATCGGACTTCACGTCCAGATAGATTATTATGTGGACAGAACACCCTAATCATGCTAATGTTGAAAGAATAAGATCCCAACTTCACATTTCGTCAAACCAATAATTAGATAGCTTCTTTAAAAATAGTACTTTCACAAACTCGTTGTATGGAGCTGTGCTCTAATTATGATAACAGTAATACTAACTATTTATTATATAGCGCAAGTACAATGCTCTGTGCGCTTCACACACATTACTCCATACATTGGACATGTTCATCTCCAAATATGCCATTTCAACTCCCTCTAGAGCATACAACCCTGCAACCATTTCGAAAACGTTGCTATTTCTTGTCATTCAGGTACCTATTTTACACCTGAGTCTAGTGAAACACAGAAAAGTGAAGTACCTTTCCCATATATATGCTCTTCACTATCTATTTCATATCTATTTATCAGTAGTCTATATTCATTCAAAAATGTTACGATTGTTGCATTATAAAAATGAGCACATAAAATGAGTCTTATTCTGTTCCACAGGCATGGTGGACGCAAACTTCAGAGAAAAGTGTGACGTGTTTTCGCAATATTGTGACCATGTATACAACGTAAAGCGCAATCGCTACGTACGCACTCGCCCGCGCCCTAATTTACCCACTTTTCCCCCTCAGGCTTGTGCCATGTCTATAATGTCAGCGGTCGCCCTTTTATATTTATATTTTCAAGTCATTGCATTCTCATTATAACGGAGAACGATGGAGCACGCGATGTGATTGAGACAGCCGTCTCCACCGGCCCGGTGGGTGTTCATCCAATGCCACCCAAGGGAGCGGAGACATGTCCTTACCAACCTTTATATGCCCCTTTGTTAGCTCCCGCCGTCACCGTAGGTGAGCGAAGGGAGCTATGGATTCTACCTCCGTTTTTAGCTCCCGCCGTCACCGTAGGTGAGCGAAGGGAGCTATGGATTCTACCTCCGTTTTTTTTTGGCCTCTTCTTTTGCCTATAACTTTGTGAGAAAATAAGCTAGGATAACAATTTTTGGTATGTGGGTTACTTCCAGGTGGCTAATGGACGGGTTAAAATATTTTTAATCTGAATTCAATACGCAAGGTTGCAGAGGAGAAAATGATGATGTGACGGCGTTGGGCCGTTGGGCCGTTGGGCCGTTGGGCCGTCCGTAAACAATTCGTTTCCGGAGCATATCTCTGAAAGTACTTGTCCGATTGTCTTCAAATTTTACACACAACACCCCTAGGGGGTCTAGTTGTGCCTTTTGGGGTATTTGAACTTTGACCTACTTCTGGTTCAGAACTATGACCTATTTAGACGTTTTGACGCGCACTTCGTTTCCGGAGCAGATCTCGAAAAGTACTGGGCCGATGACAGTCATATTGCACATACATGTTCTCTAAGGTCCCTAGTTGTGCCTTTTCAGGTTTTTGGACCTTGACCTTAAAGTTGACCCAGCACTTTGACCTAATTTATAACATCGGTAAATCCGACTGAAAGATTTTGCGGAATATCATGAAAACCGCTCAAGATAGCTACACCATTACTATAAAACAAATTGTGAGGTTTCAGGAGAGGATGCATCTTGAAAAATTTCAAGTCGATAAAATTAAAAATGGCCGCCTATCGGCCATTATTCACCTCGACAGGCCTGATATTGCGGAATATCATGAAAACCGCTCAAGATAGCTACACCATTAATATCAAATAAATTGTAAGGTTTCAGGAGAGGATGCATCCTGAAAAATTTGAAGTTGATAAAATTCAAAATGGCCGCCTATCAGCCATTATTCACCTCGACAGGCCTGATATTGTGGAATATCATGAAAACCGCTCAAGATATCTACACCATTACTATAAAACAAATTGTGAGGCTTCAGGAGAGGATGTATTTTGAAAAAAATCATTTTGTCAAAGTTCAAAATGGCCGCCAATCAGCCATTATTCACTTTCACATGGCCGTTATTTGATAAACCGTGCTAGATGGCTAGACCATTACTATAAAACAAAATGTGTGATTTCAGGAGAGGATGCATCTTGAAAAAATTTGACTCGATAAAATTCAAAATGGCCGCTTATCGGCCATTATTCACTTTCACATGGCCGTTATTTGGTCAACCGTGCTAGATGGCTAGACCATTACTGTAAAACGAAATGTGAGATTTCAGATGAGGATGCATCTTGAAAAAAATTGACTTGATCAAATTTAAAATGGCCGCCTTTTCGGCCATTATTCATTTTCACATGGCTGATATTTGGTAAACCGTGCTAGATGGCTAGACCATTACCTGATTACTATAAAACAAAGTGTGAGTTTTAGGGGGAGGATGCACCCTGAAAATTTTCAACTTACGAATTCAAAATGGCCGACAATCAGCATTATTTACCTCGATAGGTCTGATATCAGGTAAACCGTGCTAGATAGCTAGACCATTACTATAAAACAAAATGTGACGTTTCGAGAGAGGATGCCTTTTATAAACTTTCGACTCAATCGAATTCAAAATGGCCGCCTATCGGCCACTATTTACTTTCACATTGCTGATATTTGGTAAACCGTGTTAGATAGCTGGACCATTACTATAAAACAAAATGTAAGATTACAAGAGAGGATGCATCTTGAAAAAAATTGACTCGATCAAATTCAAAATGGCCGCCTATCGGCCATTATTCACTTTCACATAGCCGGTTTTTAGTAACTGTACTAGATGGCTAGACCATTACTATAAAACAAAATGTGAGATTTCAGGAGAGGATGCATCTTGAAAAATTTTGACTTGATCAAATTCAAAATGGCCTCCTATCGGCCATTATTCACTTTCACATGGGCGATATTTGGTAAACCGTGCTAGATGGCTAGACCATTACTATAGAATGAAATGTGAGATTTCAGCTGAGGATGCATCTTGGAAAATTTTGACTTGATCAAATTCAAAATGGCCGCCTTTAGGCCATTATTCACTTTCACATGGCCGATATTTGGTAAACCATGCTAGATAGCTAGACGATTACTATAGAATGAAATGTGAGATTTCAGCTGAGGATGCATCTTGAAAAATTCTGACTCGATCAAATTCAAAATGGCCCCCTATCGGCCTTTATTTACTTTCACATGCCCAATATTTTGCAAACTGTGTTAGATGTTAGTCCATTACTATAAAACAAAATTTGAGGTTTCGGGGGAGGATGCACCCTAAGTTTTTAACTAATTTATATCGAATTCAAAATGACCGTAAATCAGCTATTAGTTAACTCGATTGGCCTGATATCGGGTAAACCATGCCAGATAGGTAGACCATTACTGGGATACTGATTAGGATCATTAATTTCAATGGAGGTTTGCAATCTCTGACAGACTGTCTAGTTCTTATCTTACTCTTAGACTGGGCTTCTTAGACCTAGTTGTCTTGCGTCTTGATTTTTGACTAGGACTACATTAATAACCCTATACAAAATTGCTTAAATCAAATTCTAATTCGTCGCGGGAGCTCCTGGACTTATGTAGTCTTGTTTTTTGGCCTCTTCTTTTGCCTATAACTTTGTGACAAAATAAGCTAGGATAACAATTTTTGGTATGTGGGTTACTTCCAGGTGGCTAATGGACGGGTTAAAATATTTTTAATCTGAATTCAATACGCAAGGTTGCAGAGGAGAAAATGATGATGTGACGGCGTTGGGCCGTTGGGCCGTTGGGCCGTTGGGCCGTCCGTAAACAATTCGTTTCCGGAGCATATCTCTGAAAGTACTTGTCCGATTGTCTTCAAATTTTACACACAACACCCCTAGGGGATCTAGTTGTGCCTTTTGGGGTATTTGAACTTTGACCTACTTCTGGTTCAGAACTATGACCTATTTAGACGTTTTGACGCGCACTTCGTTTCCGGAGCAGATCTCGAAAAGTACTGGGCCGATGACAGTCATATTGCACATACATGTTCTCTAAGGTCCCTAGTTGTGCCTTTTCAGGTTTTTGGACCTTGACCTTGAAGTTGACCCAGCACTTTGACCTAATTTATAACATCAGTAAATCCGACTGAAAGATTTTACGGAATATCATGAAAACCGCTCAAGATAGCTACACCATTACTATAAAACAAATTGTGAGGTTTCAGGAGAGGATGCATCTTGAAAAATTTCAAGTCGATAAAATTAAAAATGGCCGCCTTTCGGCCATTATTCACCTTGACAGGCCTGATATTGCGGAATATCATGAAAACCGCTCAAGATAGCTACACCATTAATATCAAATAAATTGTAAGGTTTCAGGAGAGGATGCATCCTGAAAAATTTGAAGTTGATAAAATTCAAAATGGCCGCCTATCAGCCATTATTCACCTCGACAGGCCTGATATTGTGGAATATCATGAAAACCGCTCAAGATATCTACACCATTACTATAAAACAAATTGTAAGGCTTCAGGAGAGGATGTATTTTGAAAAAAATCATTTTGTCAAAGTTCAAAATGGCCGCCAATCGGCCATTATTCACTTTCACATGGCCGTTATTTGGTAAACCGTGCTAGATGGCTAGACCATTACTATAAAACAAAATGTGTGATTTCAGGAGAAGATGCATCTTGAAAAAATTAGACTTGATAAAATTCAAAATGGCCGCTTATCGGCCATTATTCACTTTCACATGGCCGTTATTTGGTAAACCGTGCTAGATGGCTAGACCATTACTATAAAACAAAATGTGTGATTTCAGGAGAGGATGCATCTTGAAAAAATTCGACTCGATAAAATTCAAAATGGCCGCTTATCGGCCATTATCCACTTTCACATGGCCGTTATTTGGTAAACCGTGCTAGATGGCTAGACCATTACTATAAAACAAAATGTGTGATTTCAGGAGAGGATGCATCTTGAAAAAATTAGACTCGATAAAATTCAAAATGGCCGCTTATCGGCCATTATTCACTTTCACATGGCCGTTATTTGGTCAACCGTGCTAGATGGCTAGACCATTACTGTAAAACGAAATGTGAGATTTCAGATGAGGATGCATCTTGAAAAAAATTGACTTGATCAAATTTAAAATGGCCGCCTTTTCGGCCATTATTCATTTTCACATGGCTGATATTTGGTAAACCGTGCTAGATGGCTAGACCATTACCTGATTACTATAAAACAAAGTGTGAGTTTTCGGGGGAGGATGCACCCTGAAATTTTTTAATTTACGAATTGAAAATGGCCGACAATCAGCATTATTTACCTCGATAGGCCTGATATCAGGTAAACCGTGCTAGATAGCTAGACCATTACTATAAAACAAAATGTGACGTTTAGAGAGAGGATGCCTTTAAAAAACTTTTGACTCAATCGAATTCAAAATGGCCGCCTATCGGCCACTATTTACTTTCACATTGCTGATATTTGGTAAACCGTGTTAGATAGCTGGACCATTACTATAAAACAAAATGTGAGATTACAAGAGAGGATGCATCTTGAAAAAAATTGACTCGATCAAATTCAAAATGGCCGCCTATCGGCCATTATTTACTTTCACATAGCCGGTTTTTAGTAACCGTACTAGATGGCTAGACCATTACTATAAAACAAAATGTGAGATTTCAGGAGAGGATGCATCTTGAAAAATTTTGACTTGATCAAATTCAAAATGGCCTCCTATCGGCCATTATTCACTTTCACATGGGCGATATTTGGTAAACCGTGCTAGATGGCTAGACCATTACTATAGAATGAAATGTGAGATTTCAGCTGAGGATGCATCTTGGAAAATTTTGACTTGATCAAATTCAAAATGGCCCTCTATCGGCCATTATTTACTTTCACATGCCCAATATTTTGCAAACTGTGTTAGATGTTAGTCCATTACTATAAAACAAAATTTGAGGTTTCGGGGGAGGATGCACCCTAAGTTTTTAACTAATTTATATCGAATTCAAAATGACCGTAAATCAGCTATTAGTTAACTCGATTGGCCTGATATCGGGTAAACCATGCCAGATAGGTAGACCATTACTGGGATACTGATTAGGATCAATAATTTCAATGGAGGTTTGCAATCTCTGACAGACTGTCTAGTTCTTATCTTACTCTTAGACTGGGCTTCTTAGACCTAGTTGTCTTGCGTCTTGATTTTTGACCTAGACTAGGACTACATTAATAAGCCTATACAAAATTGCTTAAATCAAATTCTAATTCGAAGCGGGAGCTCCTGGACTTATGTAATCTTGTGTTAACGTGGCGTGTAAACTACACGTACACGAAAAACGGGAAGCGTTCAACCTATGTTTGTTCAACGTTGGGCCACCGTCTGTGACGGTGGCCCAACATTGAACCAACATAGGTCAGCGTGTTGTGTTTGCTTTGTAAATCTTGTGGTATTTGTCGCTTCTGCATGGGAAGTCTTGGGAGATTGCGTTTGTTACATCTTTATGTGTATGAACACAATTTACACCCATAATCCACGCACACGTTCCCGGGCAATTGAATGTTTGCGTTACCCGGGTCAATAAAGGATCTGTCTAAATATGCCGTCGTCTTAGCTTCAAGTACTGGGAAAAACACAGAAAATATGTGATGAAATCTGCGCAAGCACGCCACCATAACAACTCAGCGTTATTCCATCACAGTGATCACGTCGCAAAAACAGCTTTATATCATCAGCTCGTGCGTGGTTATGAATGCTCCCGTCGCATTTACTGACAGTGGAAGTTTCTTGTATACATTGTACATGTAGATGTTTACCACATTGAAAACATTACATAGTGGCCACGATTATGGCGATGGAGCCCAGCTCCTTTCATACCATCATCTGCTTCTGCTTTTTTATCTCTTTCTTCATACTACGTGTCTTATGCATGTTCTTTTTGATTCATCATATAGGCCTACGGCCTACTCAGTAGGCATACTGGTACTTTCTTTGTCAATCGTCACCTTTCGCACCCGAGTGTAGGCTCCGCTGCGCGTAATACTTGGCTATCGAAGATGTCTTCGGCAAGAATTTGATATTCCGAATATCGGGTCTGTTCATCTCCGTGTGCTTTTTCAACTCCCTGGGGAGCAACGCCCCTGTAGCCTTTTCGTACACATTGCCGTACCTGTCCTAACAGATACCATATCTGACTGCAGCGAGGGTGGATATCCATTTACACCTGAGTGCAGTGAAACGCGGGAGGATAAAGTGCCTTGCCAATAAGCTCTTCATATTCTAATACAAAAATATTTGTCAGCATTCACTATCTGTATCTATTTTAAAAATTACGACACAATTACAAAAATGAACACATAAAATGAGAACATCGCGTGGTCACGTCTTATTGTATTGACACATGGTAGAATCGAACCTGGGAGAAAAGTGTGACGCGTTGTCGCAATATTGTTCACTATGCAACGTAAAAGCGCCATCACTTCGCGCGCACTCGCCCGCGCCCTAATCTACCAACTTTTCCGGCTCAGATTCGTGTTTATGATTTAAGCTGTTGTCCTTTTCACCTCCGTTAACAGTGGTTAAGAGAGGTTATGTTTTTGGTCGTGTTGGTTTGTCAGTCCGTCCTTCCGTCAGTAGTATTGCTTACAAAGTAATGAGCGGATTTGCATGAAACTTTTAACAGATGTGTGTCGCCGGCTAAGGAGAAATCCATTACATTTTGGGGATGAATACTGATCACGATCCGGTTTCCGTCCATCAGCAGGATTACTTACAAAGCAATGAACGGATTTATTTTGTTTTTTTCCTTGTTTACGACTAAATTATTCACATGTTCAGGAGAACATCCCTGACCATGTCCACTAAGTAAGTACCTGTGTTGGTTCACACTGTCGTGGGAGCAACACCGCTCCCAGAAGCATCAAAAGCGTGTGATGTTCAGTTGAACATTCCGAACACGCGCCGCCGCCATTTGCAGGGCGCTTACCCATTACGAAAATCGATCCCGCCCGACAGTCGCAAAACGTCGGCTCAATGCCGGGCCAACGTCTCACGACGTTGGCCCGGCATTAAGCCGGCGTTTGGCGTCGGCAGTTCCACTTTCGCGGGCCAGTCCAGATTGGCTGATATATCTCGGGGATCGCACCAGGGCTAAGTGATATGATGAATGACATCATTGTGAAATCTGGTGTCATTCCGCCGTCTAGACCTGGGCTGAAAAACAGGTTGTTTGGAATACTGATTGGAAAAGATGATATGTGTTGTCCAAATGTTCAAGATCGAAAAGATGGCGGTTTGATGTTGGCCGAATAGATTTCGCGGCGCGGAGCAGTATAAATTCCATTTTGTGTTGTTGGAAAATAAGAATATATTGCTATTTACTAGTGCTCGGTCATATGCAAGTTGTCGTATACTTTGTAACCAGCCAAATAATGAACTTCGGTAGCGCTCAACTTCTTCGGGAACTGCATGGGCGGAGAAACGCAATTTATTTTACGACTTCTTATATTGTGTTGCATAAAATTTATCAAAGCCCAAAGATCAATCAAATATTACATTTGTGATTACATCACGTGCACTCTTTTAGTCTGATATACGCAATATGGTAGTTTAACATGTTTGCTACTTTGGTCTATGAAATCGAATTACGACACCAAAATATTCTAACCAGGATATGTATAGTCTGCTATATTTTGCACTATGAATTCACATAGCAATATAAAGGATGATCCGTAGTATCTTGCAAAGGTAAATAGCAATAACCTGATAACTGCTTACTTGAAAATATGATTTGGTTCTACCAACTTGAAAACTAAGCAGTTACTGTCGTTTGCCTCAGCACACCAGGCAGTATGAGAAGACAGTTCCCCTTGTGCTGCTGAATTGTTTTAGTGGGGGCTCTTAGGTAACTGGGTGTGCACTTCTGGATAAAATTGTGAATTTTGGCACACAAATAGTTAAGATATCGCTCTACAGGAATTTTGATGGAAGCAAGTTGGTACGTCCACATTTAGGCCGCCATCTTGTTTTTCAAAATGGCCGCCACTTGGGACATATATTCAGCAATATTTCATAAAGGAAGACAATTAGAGAGCTCGTAACAAGCTGATTCTTTTATGAAAGAACCCTAGATGTATGTGGATTAACAAAGTAAACGTTCTAGAAAATCCTCCTCAAGCACTCTGATTTATTCAAGATGGCGTCCAAGATGGCCGCCAGCGTATAGTCATATTTAATAAATAGCGTAAAATGATCGATTTTAGCTCAATTTTCTTTTGTAATACACCATTGCAAATAGTTTCGTGGTCAGTAAAGCTATATAGACCATCCCCAGCAATTTTGTAAACATATTCAACCCTTTTATCCCAAGAGGCTTTTTAGTGAATGTCCCTGTAATCTCTATTGGGACAACATTATTATTTATAACCAATTAATTAAGTATTAATGGTGATGTATATTGGTTTCAGTGATATAGCTATATTAAAAGCACGCTTATTGGTCAATTAATTTGTATTTTTAGTTATTCAAGATGGCGTCCAAGATGACTGCCAGTGAATGGGCAGATTTGCGAAATTGTGTATATTCTTCAATTTGTTATCAATTTTCTTTAGTAGGACATCATTTCAACTAGTTTTATGGTCTGTGAGTCCATGTAAACTACACCCGGACAACGTTAAGCAATATTCAGCACATTAACATGAGGGTTTTCAATTGGCGACATCAAACATCCAAATTGTAATTGGTGAGTCTCTTAGCCCATAAGTTTTTCCAGCTGTTTTTCGGGTGTGAAACTGATTTATGTTTTTTTACATGTCAGAGAATCCTTGGTGGATACGTTATCCCTGTAATTCCTCTGTTGATCACATTCTGATCAGATCGCTGGCTTAGGGAAGTTTGGAAAGATCATTTGAAGATATACTGCATGTAAATGACATGTGATTGCATGTAGGTGCCACTGCTTGCCTACAGTCATCGTTGGGGAGACAGCGAGTATAATTTGTGTCTATATGAGACTATTATTTGAATGCATTCCCATGATAATAATGTCACCATACACATACTTGATCACAAACATTATTACAAATATACATTCGCTTTAATGCATGCACTGGTATGTCAATGATAATCAATTGCTTCTGAAAAGGTGGGGTATTTAGATTTAATGACAGTGTCTATAGGGATATTGTGTGACAAAGGTCCTAGATACGGACCTATGGGTAGAAAATACTTGATAGATTAATACTCAAATTAGTGCAAATAGTCCTCAGGGGCTCTAGATGTACCTTTTTGAGCTACTGTACTTAAATATGTCTACTTTCAGTATGGTACTTTGACCCAGTGTTATGTTGCGCTCTTTTCCGGGCCATAACTTTGAAACTATTGGTTTGATGGACCAAGTGTTGTACAATGATTCGCAGGAGCTCTAGATGTGCTGTTTCTGGTTACTTTGGTCCACTTTCTATACTACTTTGACCTAGTTTAGTGTGTTTGACCTTGATGGATCGTTACCAAATTTGGTACAATCCAGTAACTTTAGGTGTACCTTCGTGGTTACTGTCCTTTAGTTTACTTTTAATACTGTACCTACGACTCAGTTAAGTGTCTTTGACTGTTCTTTTCTGAGACATATATGGTAAAATACTTGATCACTTTGATGGATTGTTACCATCCTGTTAATCATGGAGTAAATCGGGATGTAAAAATGTGATTTACTTACAAACTGATTACATGGTCACACAAGGTTGTAACTCTCCTATTCTGGCTACCATCAGTAGTATGGCTAGTTGTATGGTAATCTTCATTTCATATGGTACTGCTTCAATGGCGCACATAATTCTTATGAAATTGTGTCTCTGCATGATCAGCTGCAGACGTTTTGGGGCACTGTATACGCACACCACGATAACAAACAATCTTGTCTGGCATAGATTCAATCATCATATGCCTACCTCCAGTCTACGAATAAACAGCCAATCTAAATGAATCTTCGCGGCCAGCCAGTTTTCACAGATGGAGTATGAACGTTGTTAATAAGCACATCTTTCTCTATTTGTCAACTGCACCGCAACACGCCGTTGCAGATAATTCTGAAATGTTTTTGAGGCTGGAGATGGTTATGATAAAGACCATCAATGTGGTATAAACAATCCCAACTCCTCTGACATTAAATGAGCAAAAAAGTATTGCTCAGCATTGTCGGGGAGTACTTTAGTTGAGCTCACAGACCAGAAAACTAGTTGAAATGACGAAATTGCACAAATTATTAAATCTGCCCGTACACTGGCAGCCATCTTGGACGCCATTTTGAATAATTAAAACTACAAATTAACTATAACTACATTACTGACACAAATACATCACCATTAATACGGAATTAATTGATTGTAAATAATACAGTTGTCCCAATAAAGATTACAGAGGCGTTAGCTGAAAAGCCTCTTGGGATAAAAGGGTTAAACATATTTTCAAAATAGATGGGGTAGTCTATATATATTTACTGATCACAAAACTATTTGAAATGATCCATTAAAAAAATTGAGCTGAAATTTATCAATTTACGCAAAAAACATAAATCAGTCTCACACCCGAAAAACAGCTGGAAAGTTAAGGGACTAAGTGATTCACCAATTACATTTTGGTATAGCTCTATGTCGCTAATTGAAAACTCTCATGTTAAGGTGCTTAATATTGCTTAGCGTTGTCTGTGAGTAGTTCAGATAGACTCACAGACCATAAAAATAGTTGAAATGATGTATTACAAAAGAAAATTGATATAAAATCCAAGAATTTACACAATTTCTTAAATCTGCCCATACACTGGCAGCCATCTTGGACACCATCTTGAATAAATAAAAATACAAATTAAGTGGCCAATATAAGCGTGCCTTTAATATGCCTTTATTATAGTATTACTGACACCAATATACATCACCACTAATACTTAATTATTTGACTATAAGTAATAATGTTTTTCCAATAGAGATTACAGGGGCGTTCGCTAAAAAGCCTCTTGTGATAAAAGGGTTAGATATGTTTTCAAAATTTCCGGGGGTAGTCTATATAGCTTTACTGACCATAAAACTATTTGAAATGGTGTATTACAAAAGAAAATTGATCTAAAATCGACCATTTTACGCTATTTATCAAATATGACTATACACTGGCGGCCATCTTAAACGCCATCTTGAATATGTCAGAGTGCTTGGGAATGATTTTCTAGAACGTTTACTATGTTAATCTGGATACCTCTAGGGTTCTTTCATGAAAAAATCAGTTTGCTATGAGCTCTCTAAGTGTCTTCCTTCTCGAAATATTGCTGAATATAGGTCCCAAGTGGCGGCCATTTTGAAAACCAAGATGGCGGCCAAAAACTGGACGTACCAACTTGCTTCCATCAAAATTCCTGTACAGGAAGATCTCAACTATCTGTGTGCCAAAATTCACAATTTTATCCAGAAGTGCACACTTCATCTCATATATTGACTTAAGAGCCCCCACTATTTGTTTCTATTTTTCATTCATTCAAAGCTGGAATTGCCAACGCTATTCCGAGCTTTAAATTACGAAAAAAATATATAAAAATACACTTATCGCAAATTAAATTGCTTGTTGAACTGTGTATTCATCACAAAACAATTTGGACTAGAAGTATGGTGTTCTATCCCGGACCGATAACATAGTGACTTAGCCTGTCACATGATGAGATCAGCCAATCACCGCCGTCATTCAGTTGAGTGTAGACAATCAGTCAACCATACTTGCTTCAATTTTTTTTTCAGTGACGTTTTTTTTGGTCCATGTACTTAAAACTATGTTCATGTATACATATACGGGTCCATCAATACTGGAGTTGAGAATAACCGGTTTTAACCCTTTAAACGCCAACTTATTCAACTGGAATTTTCACCCACTTGATTCTTGAAGTTGTGTCTCGCTGATGCGATCCTCAACTTCAAGTGATGGAAAGTTATTCAGATTTGACAAAATGAAGGTTAATTATTTTCAAATCTTGCTGGTTGATGTCACATTTTATATTTAAAATGTGATAAAAAAAATTGAAAAACCGAATATATTCAGGACCAGTGGTTAAAGGGTAAATATTTTGACATTTTACTGTTTCAGATACTGCACTCACACATAGGATCCGTGGATAAACAGCAGCTGAGTACCACCGGATCCCCGCTACTTCTCCGATGTAAAAACTTCCTCCACGTCACATTTATCATTCCACGAGAAAGAGACTGTCACGATATCTACTCCTCCCTTCTCAAACTCTCTCAACCAAGTAAGTAGTTACTACCTTTTAATAGCCCTGGCACTCAGAGATAAGGTGTATGCATAATCCTCAAATGTATCGCTTTTTGT
Organism: Flabesymbios commensalis; assembly: GCA_964017125.1. NCBI lineage: Eukaryota > Metazoa > Annelida > Polychaeta > Terebellida > Flabelligeridae > Flabesymbios > Flabesymbios commensalis. The sequence continues at coordinate 23,243,735 of OZ024913.1, read as the reverse complement.
TTGTGGAAAATGTATCGCTTTTTGTTTGTGAAAAAGCTTGTGATAAAGTGATTAAGGGGGGATTAAGTTTCTAGAAATTTGATAGTGATTTGATGGTGATTATTTCTGCGAAATTCGTAAGAAAAACACTTTTCAAATATTTGTATTTTCTCCTGCTCACTTGGCGACCATCTACCACATAATAACCTTTTCAGTGTGGACCGAGTTTATGCGCACTGAAAGAGTAAAATGTGTCTGTAGACTAATAACATATAGATAGTCAAACAAAGCCTAAATACATTTATTAAAACTTGGACAATTATGAAAAGCGTCGATCTCCATGGCTTATACACAATAATTCAGCGCTTAAAGGGTGATTTTTGGCAATTTTAGTAGAATTATATTTAGTTGAAACATTCTAGAAAACGTATCTGGAATAGAAGGAGATGTGTTAACCCTTTTACCACTGAGCACGATTATATTATTATAGTTGTTATAATTCCTTTATTAGCCGGTAAAATAACTGTCATTGGGAATTATTATTATTATTATTATTATTATTATGACAGTTCTTAAAAACAACGCACGACTCCAGCACTGCTGATCAAGGCGCTAACAAAAAAGTAATACTTGTAAAATGATTAAAATATTCAGCTAACATAGTATAATTTAAAAAGATATGTCTTTAGATTATTTTTAAAACTGTTCAGCGATGTAACATTTCTCAAATTTAAAGGGAGGGCATTCCAGAGTTTTGGTCCATTCACACTGAATGCTGCTCCAGTACCAAGTCTCCTGGTACGGGGAACCATGAGTTGCAATTGGTCATCAAATTGTCTCAGTCGGACTGGTCTTTCCTTCATCTCAAGCATTTGAGTTAAATATGATGGTGAATGACCATTAATAGACTTGTAGATATATAACATAAGTTTATATGATATTCTGAAGTTCACAGGGAGCCAGTGAAGGTCTTGAAGAATTGGCGTAATGTGATCTTTAAGTTTGATTCCACTGATCATCCTGGCCGCCCAGTTTTGAATTCGCTGGAGGCGTTGCAACTGATGTGCTGTGATGCCGCTCAGCAACGCATTACAGTAATCCAGGTTGGACAAGACAAGTGCTGTTACTATGCCCTGAAGTACGTCACGTGGAAGAAAACGCCTGATGCTGCCGATGCGCCTGAGGTGAAATGTACACTTTTTACATAATGCATTGACCTGACTCTCGGTGGTATTTCCTCTGTCCATAAATACACCTAGATTTCGAACTGATGCACTCGGCTTCACGTCCGCGTCACCCACTTTAATACAGAATTCACCATACTTGGCAAGATTATGTTTTGACTGAACTAAAATATATTCTGTTTTGGATGGATTTAATTTAAGTTTGTTTATTAACATCCATGCACTGACTTCTGCGATGCACTTCTCTATTTGAGAAATTGCGCGTTCTCTATCTCCTGGTTTGGATGGATCAAAGAAAACATAGATTTGCAAATCGTCAGCAAATTTATGATATCGTACTTTATGTTTTCTCAGAATGGCCTCAATCGGAGCTGTGTATAGACTGAATAGTAAGGGACCCAGAACAGATCCTTGAGGAACACCATACTGCAACTTGATCCATTTAGATGATGTTCCCTTCACTTTAACTTGAAAATAACGGTCTATCATATAAGACCGGAACCAGTCTAGGGCACTTCCCGTCACGCCAAAGTGATCTTGGAGCGTATGTATCAAGGTATCGACTTCAACGGTATCAAACGCTGCTGACAAGTCCAGTAGTACTAGCATAGCAGACTGCCCAGTGTCAATAGCCATGGTGATGTCATTCCGAATTTTCATTAATGCTGTCTCTGTGCTATGCTTGGCCCTGTAAGCCGATTGGAATTCTTCCTGTAATTGGTTGTTATCCAGATGTTCAATCAGTCTTTTTGCTGCAATTTTTTCGACCACCTTTGAAACAAGGGGCAGGTTTGATACAGGTCTATAGTTCTGTAGACAATTCCTGTCACATCCTGCCTTCTTTAGAATAGATGAAACCACGGCTCTTTTCAGAGCACTTGGGAAAACACCTGTGGAGAAAGAGGTCTTGACAAGTTTCGTAATTGTGTCCAAATGTACAGGCAGAGTCAATTTCAGAATATCAGTTGGCAATGAATCTAGTGCTTACATGCCATGATTATTTTGCTTACCTCTTCTACAGAGGCCTCAGTCAATGAAGACAGAGCGGCTTTCTGGACAGTAGTGGGAGTGGTAATATCCAGCTGTGGTGTTACTGAATCTATAGCCTTACGAATTTTTGTAATTTTTTCATCGAAAAATACAGCAAATTGATCACTTAGCGCACCGTCTGGTGGATCATCCGGTAGATTATCGCTTGAAGTACTTAAAATATTTGACATCACCTTAAACGCCGTCCCTTGGTCCGCACCAGTAAGTTTTTCTTTGTAGTATTCAATTTTTGCCTGTGTGATTTCTTTGGTCAAATTGTTTCTATGATCTCTTAATATTTGTCGATGTATTTCTAAACCTGAATTTCGCCACGTCTTTTCATTGTGTCGTAGTAACTTGCGCATACCATGGATGTTATCAGTATACCAAGGCTTTGATTTCTCTTTGATTAGGCTTTATCCGCATCACTGTCTGTCTCCTTGTTTATGTTTACCATCAGATAATTTTTTAGTGTTGAAATGTCAATGTCACGGGAATGAGTGTTTAAACATCAAGATTTGCAAATGTCCCCTATCCCTCGGACAGAGCGGGGGTGACGGCGGTAGCTTGCCCGGGCCCGTCCTTAACCCCCGGGGGCGCGTCATCAGCCCCCATACAGATTCCTGCATCTGTCAGCCATCCGTGATGACGCCCAAAACTGATTCAGTTAACTAGGTGGCAGCGTCCCTGTGCGCGGTGACCACGGCTAGCACAACACACCAATGTTGGTCCAATGTTGGACCAACGTCGTAGACGGTGGGCCAGCATTGGTCAAACATTGGCTACATGTGTCGTGTTTGCTGACCACGGCCAACTCGCGGCTAATGAACCTAATCCCGGGCCAAAAGTGCAGACTTTATGTACCGAGCGCTGTCCGCGAACCATTCAAGATTCAGGCTATTTTCTCGTTTACGAGGGCCCGCAACGCTCCCATAGATAGTCATTGGCGTCGTAAAGTGCACAATTAAATCCAGATGAAATATAATCGGATTTTCACTATTTCAGGGTTTTATGTGGGGCTGTCTCCATTGCGCCCACAATAAAGGGAACGCAGGTAGTACAGATTGAAAATCTGAAGCTGTCGTGATACGTCGTAGCCTTCCCGTAGGAGGGCTGAACAATAGAGGTTCTTCAAAAAGAACCTTTCAGTACTATTACCATGCAACTCCAGGAGAACCCTGCATGGTAATAGTACTGAAGGGTTCCTTCTAAAGAGCCTATATTATTTAGAGTGTACGACGCATCGCGACAGCTTCAAAATGTATCGAACAGATGGGAATGCCAGAATGCTTAATGTGGCCCCACCCTTTAAAAGCCCTTCAATAATTCATTTATTTTTTTCTTTCATCGCCTTGGAACTGTGAATTGCTATCGCAAGGTGCGTAAGATTAGATTTTTGTTTGAAATATCCCAGTTTCATTTATCAAATAAAAGCTGAACACCCCTATTTTTGATGCGTTGTCTCTTCCAGGGGCGTAGGCAGGGGGGGGGGTGTTCCTGACCCCCATATTTTTAGCTCCCGCCGTCACCGTAGGTGAGACGGAGGGAGCTATGGATTCTACCTCCGTTTTTTTTGGCCTCTTCTTTTGCCTATAACTTTGTAAGAAAATAAGCTAGGATAACAATTTTTGGTATGTGGGTTACTTCCAGGTGGCTAATGGACAGGTTGAAATATTTTTAATCTGAATTCAATATGCAAGGTCGCAGAGGAGAAAATGATGATGTTACGGCGTTGGGCCGTTGGGCCGTCCGTAAACAATTCGTTTCCGGAGCATATCTCTGAAAGTACTTGTCCGATTGTCTTCAAATTTTACACACAACACCCCTAGGGGGTCTAGTTGTGCCTTTTGGGGTATTTGAACTTTGACCTACTTCTATGACCTATTTAGACGTTTTAAAGCGCACTTCGTTTCCGGAGCAGATCCCGAAAAGTACTGGGCCGATGACAGTCATATTGCACATACATGTTCTCTAAGGTCCCTAGTTGTGCCTTTTCAGGTTTTTGGACCTTGACCTTGAAGTTGACCCAGCACTTTGACCTAATTTATAACATCGGTAAATCCGACTGAAAGATTTTGCGGAATATCATGAAAACCGCTCAAGATAGCTACACCATTACTATAAAACAAATTGTGAGGTTTCAGGAGAGGATGCATCTTGAAAAATTTCAAGTCGATAAAATTAAAAATGGCCGCCTATCGGCCATTATTCACCTCGACAGGCCTGATATTGCGGAATATCATGAAAATCGCTCAAGATAGCTACACCATTAATATCAAATAAATTGTAAGGTTTCAGGAGAGGATGCATCTTGAAAAATTTGAAGTTGATAAAATTCAAAATGGCCGCCTATCAGCCATTATTCACCTCGACAGGCCTGATATTGTGGAATATCATGAAAACCGCTCAAGATATCTACACCATTACTATAAAACAAATTGTAAGGTTTCAGGAGAGGATGCATTTTGAAAAAATTCAACTCGTCCAAGTTCAAAATGGCCGCCAATCGGCCATTATTCACTTTCACATGGCCGTTATTTGGTAAACCGTGCTAGATGGCTAGACCATTACTATAAAACAAAATGTGTGATTTCAGGAGAGGATGCATCTTGAAAAAATTCGACTCGATAAAATTCAAACTGGCCGCTTATCGGCCATTATTCACTTTCACATGGCCGTTATTTGGTCAACCGTGCTAGATGGCTAGACCATTACTGTAAAACGAAATGTGAGATTTCAGATGAGGATGCATCTTGAAAAAATTTGACTTGATCAAATTTAAAATGGCCGCCTTTTCGGCCATTATTTATTTTCACATGGCTAATATTTGGTAAACCGTGCTAGATGGCTAGACCATTACCTGATTACTATAAAACAAAGTGTGAGTTTTCGGGGGAGGATGCACCCTGAAAATTTTTAACTTACGAATTCAAAATGGCCGACAATCAGCATTATTTACCTCGATAGGCCTGATATCAGGTAAACCGTGCTAGATAGCTAGACCATTACTATAAAACAAAATGTGACGTTTCGAGAGAGGATGCCTTTTAAAAACTTTCGACTCAATCGAATTCAAAATGGCCGCCTATCGGCCACTATTTACTTTCACATTGCTGATATTTGGTAAACCGTGTTAGATAGCTGGACCATTACTATAGAACAAAATGTGAGATTGCAAGAGAGGATGCATCATGAAAAAAATTGACTCGATCAAATTCAAAATGGCCGCCTATCGGCCATTATTCACTTTCACATAGCCGGTTTTTGGTAACCGTACTAGATGGCTAGACCATTACTATAAAACAAAATGTGAGATTTCAGGAGAGGATGCATCTTGAAAAATTTTGACTTGATCAAATTCAAAATGGCCTCCTATCAGCCATTATTCACTTTCACATGGGCGATATTTGGTAAACCGTGCTAGATGGCTAGACCATTACTATAGAATGAAATGTGAGATTTCAGATTAGGATGCATCTTGGAAAATTTTGACTTGATCAAATTCAAAATGGCCGCCTTTAGGCCATTATTCACTTTCACATGGCCGATATTTGGTAAACCGTGCTAGATAGCTAGACGATTACTATAGAATGAAATGTGAGATTTCAGCTGAGGATGCATCTTGAAAAATTCTGACTCGATCAAATTCAAAATGGCCCCCTATCGGCCATTATTTACTTTCACATGCCCAATATTTTGCAAACTGTGTTAGATGTTAGTCCATTACTATAAAACAAAATTTGAGGTTTCGAGGGAGGATGCACCCTAAGTTTTTAACTAATTTATATCGAATTCAAAATGACCGTAAATCAGCTACTAGTTAACTCGATTGGCCTGATATCGGGTAAACCGTGCCAGATAGGTAGACCATTACTGGGATACTGATTAGGATCATTAATTTCAATGGAGGTTTGCAATCTCTGACAGACTGTCTAGTTCTTATCTTACTCTTAGACTGGGCTTCTTAGACCTAGTTGTCTTGCGTCTTGATTTTTGACCTAGACTAGGACTACATTAATAACCCTATACAAAATTGCTTAAATCAAATTCTAATTCGGAGCGGGAGCTCCTGGACTTATGTAGTCTCGTTTTTCTAAATTGACCTCTTGACCCCCCTATATCGGAAAGCTGCGCACCCCCCCTGTCTTCATATAATTTATTTCGAAATATGCCATATGGTGTACACTCTAAACAATATAGGTTCTTTAGAATAGCCCTTCAGTACTATTACATACGCAAACCTAGGAGAACACCCTAGCATGGTTCCCCTGGGGTTGCATGGTGATAGTACTGAAGAGTTCTTTTTTCGAAGAACCTATATTGTTTAGAGTGTATTCCCAGATCTCGGGAGCCTGGAGGGTTAATCAACCTGCTGATGAGGGCGGGTGGGTCGTCTGCCCAAACCGGATAGATCTGGAGTCATCCGTGATAAATGCTCAGGAATAGCGCCCCTCGCTCACCGCGCCACGTGAAGCAGAGTATCTGGCCATTCGCGGAGGCACTAGGGGCTTTTATGACCCAATTGTGGCCCCCTCTATTTTACGAGACAATTTGTTTGGTCACCTTAAATCACACTGGTGAAGTAACTGGCGTGCTGAATTTGAGTTTATCTCTGTTTTATGATTTCAAAGGATCTGACAGACTTTTTGTCATCATTTTATGACTCTCACCCTTAACCCTTTAACCGCCGATAGCGAATATATTCCGTTTTTTATTTTTTCATTCCTTTAAATACCACATTTTAAACATGTTAATGATAAAATGTGACATTAAATCAGAAAGATTACAGAAAAGTTTACCTCCATTTTGTCAAATCTGAATAATTTTCACTTACTTGAAGTTGTGGATCGCGTCAGCGAGACACAACTTTAAGTGGGTGAAAATTCAAATTAAATAATTTGGCAGTTAAAGGGTTAAAGCGCCTATATATAGATGTAATCTCATTTTTCACATATACTTGAAGTTGTGTCTCACTATTGCGACCCCCAACTTTAATTGGGTGAAAATTAATCATATTTGTGAAATTCAAGACATATAATAAGCTTTGACATTCTTGCTAATTTAACATTTTCCCGTTAACATGGTTAAGTTATCTTATTTGAATTTGCACCCACTTAAAGTTGTGTCTCGCTATATAAATGTATACCGCCGCCCACAACTTCAATGGGATGAAAATTACCCATATTTGTTGAAACAAACATCTGCAAATCTTGATTTAAGCACTCATCTTATTCTCAATAACAGGGATTTGATCGGTTTATAAAACAAATTAACCCTTTAACCACCGGTGCCGAATATATTGGGTTTTTCACTCAATTATTACCACATTCAGTACTACCTTTTAAGCATGTTAAAGCCATAATGTGACATCAATCAGCACGATTTGAAGAGTTGATCTCCATTTTGTCAATAATTTTCACTCACTTGAAGTTGTGGATCGCGACAGCGAGACACAACTTCAAGTGGAAGAAAATTCCAGTTGGATAATTTGGCGGTTAAAGGGTTAAAAAACGACTATCGTCGTGCGCTTCGATATTATTTGCCACAAGACGCAATATTGGGCGGGGGCCCTAGGGTAGTGGTTAGCACCGCTGCCTTTCACACCAAAGCTCGGGGTTCGGTTCCCGGTCTCGGCGGTTTAAAAGAAACAAAAAATGTTTATTCCCCATCCACGTGTGAAAGTCAGTATTGTGGGGAGCCTCCGTGACCGAGAGTTAGAGTACTCGGCCTCAGACCGCCAGGGCTCGAATTTGGAATCCTGTGTCTGGAGGACAGTGTCATCTCAATCATCTCACCATCCTCAGGAGGTTCTCCTGGCCCAGTTCAGCCTATATGTGCACAAAGCTGGCCTAAAGCACGATTCATTTCATTTCAAGACGCAATATTCGAACGCCAATTTGTTTATTGTGTTTTACAAAACAGATGAAGAATACCTTATCATGGTACGGTTGTGGATACTAGGAATCCCTAGGAATCCATCAAAGCAAGAATATGTTAATATATTCTTGATTAAAGGGATGAGAGTTTGAAAGGGGGGGTTTAGATGCTAAGATTGCCCCGTAGGCCGTGTAATAAAAAACGTCTGCTGATGATAGGATCACATCCCTGACCTGCCTCTAGATCCGCCATTGTGGTATCAAGTATAGCAATCCCATTGCAAATATAGGGTTATCAGTATACATCGCTGAAGTGACATTCAAACCCACGACCATCTGCTCGGATCTTCACACGATTCAGCGATTGAGCTATACTGCCTGGACCGACCATGTTGATGCGAGCACTCCCTTCTGTGAACGGTGGCCACTACATGTAACATGGCGTCCCATTAGATTTGACAGTATGGGTACTGGATCACAGGGCTTCCGGATCTCATCACTCCAAACAACGTTGGCTCAATGTGGTTTTGATGCCACCGTCGCAGACGGCGGCCCAACATCAAAACAACATTGAACCAATCTCTCCTGTTCACTGATATACTATCCCGGTTTCTCGCTATTGATCGCTGTTCACTCAACTGCCACGACATGCTGTCCAATGACTGGTTAGATGCCGGGCCAACGTGTCGGACAGTGAGGCAACGGTGATCCAACGCTGATGATGAGACCAGATGCTCAGTATGCCTGCAGGATAGTTTTTCATTTCCTTGATGCATCTTTCAACGATTCATTCAGTGTTCCCGCTGGCGGAAATTCGCTAAATTATCAAGCCGCCTGCCAGTTTTCTCCGAATTAGATGCTGTACATTACAGTTTTTCTTCGGCAATTAAAAAAATTCAATTAATTTACACAGTATGTGGATCCTCGGTCTTGTCCTATACTGATTTAGTGTGGTGTGAGCCACAATTTGCACCACGTGGTACGCTATTGAATCGTGGTCGGCCAGCTTGTCCGAAGTCACATTAATCCAAAGTCCTGTTGTTACGAATTTTCAGCAAGTTTGAGCATCTTTTGATTGTGTCTCATGCATTTGAAACTAACGCAGTTTCCATCCTCAAATTATTTAAATATTATACTCTCACATTTAAAGCTAGAGCTGTTTCATTTGATAATTAGTGTTTTACTTTAGATCTGCATGCAGGTACATGTATTATATGTGTTGTAATTTTTACTATTAAAGTGCGTTCAAAACATAGGGGGCCTATGTGGTGTAATAGTAATATGTAATATAGTGAAAATAATTGTTACAATCAATATAGCGTAATAGTTGATTGAGCAGTCTTCATATACATTCGCACTTTTTTTCTGTAGTTCATCCCGTATTTTTTAGAAACTGGTGGTCTGAAAATGAGAGTGCCTCGCAGGTGTCGCTAACTTAGACGCTAGTACATCAAGGGATAATCAATGATATATATGTGAAAGTTTATATATTCCTATTTCCTTAACTCGTTCTGATATCTCAGGGGATTTTATTAGCACCCGCCGTCACCGTAGGTGAGACGGAGGGAGCTATGGATTCCGCCTCCGTTCTGTTTTTTACGTCTTCTTTTGCCGATAACATTGTAAGAAAATGAGCTAGGATAACAATTTTTGGTATGTGGGTTACTTCCAGGTGGATAATGGACAAGTTGAAATATTTTCAATCTGAATTCAATACGCAAGGTCGCAGAGGAGAAAATGATGATGTTACGGCGTTGGGCCGTCCGCGAACATTTCGTTTCCGGAGCATATCTAAAGTACTTGTCCGATTGTCTTCAAATTTTACACACACACCTCTAGGGGTTCTAATTGTGCCTTTTGGGGTATATGAACTTTGACCTAAGGAATATCATGAAAACCGCTTAAGATAGCTACACCATTATTATAAAACAAATTGTAAGGTTTCAAGAGAGGATGCATCCTGAAAAATTTTATCGATACAATTCAAAATGGCTGCCTATCGGCCATTATTCACCTCGACAGGCCTGATATTGCGGAATATGAAAACCGCTCAAGATAAAAAGGAAATGAATCGGGCTTTAGGCCACCTTTGTGCACCTCCTGAGGATGGTGAGATGATTGAGATGACACTGTCCTCCAGACACAGGATTCGAAATATTTTGCGGAATATCATGAAAACCGCTCAAGATAGCTACACCATTACTATAAAACAAATTGTAAGGTTTCAGGAGAGGATGCATTCTAAAAAAAATCAACTCAATCATATTCAAAATGGCCGCCTATCGGCCATTATTCACCTCGACGGGCCTGATATTGGGTAAACTGTGCTAGATAGCTAAACCATTACTATAAAACAAAATGTGAGATTTCAGGAGAGGATTCATCTTAAAAAAATTCGACTTGATCAAACATTATTCACTTTCACATGGCCGTTATCTGGTAAACCGTGCTAGATGGCTAGACCATTACTATAAAACAAAATGTGAGATTTCATTCCAACTGGATCTTTACCATGTTCATCGGATACCACATTACGTACTTCAGGAATGGATGTCACGGATGTCACCAAGGCGTTTATGGGACCTCCAGGGACCACGTTGTTACTACATGTATATGCATCAATTCGCCACCCAGTTGCGTCATCTACCACCCTCCGGGAGTATATATGTGTGGCAGGGTATGGTCTCAACCGTCTTGCCCGGTCAGTCAGACAGGCAGACCACTGCCAGTAGCAGACAACTTGATAGGTTAAGGTGGGTCCCAACCCACCTGTAGTGTGAGAATTAACAGCAATTCACTACATCCCAGCAAACGTGAGACGTTCACCCATTGCTTTTTTAATGTTGGCCCAGCGATGGGACATCCGCCATGAATGAGACGTGAGTGGTGTGGAGCAGCTGGGGATGCAGGAGCTAATAAATCTCACCTACAGCGTGTGTAATAACAATAACTTCTGGAGCGTAAAGTCTACCAGCAGGATACCGGACTATTTATTATAACACAGTTGCAAGGTTTCACACCCAATCTGATGTGAGGCCTTGCCTAGGGAAATACGTTTTCATGGTGATGAATTCAATAATTAGGTTTTCTACAGTGGACTGTAACTATGCATGTCGTCCACTGATTATTATTTATTTTTTAAACTAGTAAAGTGGTCGTGGAACACACGTTCTTCATAGGTTGACACTGAGACAATCGGTATGCGGCACCGGTTGCACCCGTGTGAGGACTCACTTAAACCTTAAAGCGCTGGCATATTTCTGTATACAGTCTGCAGATGAAAGGGTTATTTTCAAATTGAAGTCATCATAAATGTCTTAGCTAGCCCTTTTCCGCTTCATTTGAATATCTATGTTATAGGTCTACGGCCATTATACATGTTTTACTCTTTCAGTCCGAGAATCGACATCAGATGTCAGAATAAGGTAGATTCCGCGCTGATAGGGCTAAGTGTTGGATAGAAAGGCATACGAAAAAATTGTCGTCAAATCAATTTTACTGTTGTCGATATTTATGCGACATGTTGACATGTTTTCAACATATATCCTTTATAATGTCCCTGTGGACTTTCCTTTATCATATTGTGTAAGTTATTGTAAGCGTAAGTTTCTTGCCTTGTTCAGTCGTACTGGTGAAGTAATTGGTCCCGTCTGATTATTTATTTATTTAACCCTTTAAACGCCAAATCATTCAATTTGAATCTTCATCCACTTGAAGTTCTGTCTCACTGACGCGATCCACAACTTCAAGTGAGTGAAAATTATTCAGATTTGACAAAATGGAGGTCAACTTTTTTCAAATCTTGCTGATTTAATGTCAGATTTTATCCTTCACATGTTTAAAATGTGGTAGTTAATGTGGTGATAAAAAAATGAAAAACCGAATATATTCGGAACTGTCGGTCGAAGGGTCTTTAAAGGTATAAGTTTGTCACGTCGTCGCCTTCCACAGGGATGTGTTTTTATCCATCAGTATGCAGTCTGAAATCGTAATCAAATACAAGACGCTAGCCAGGGATTAATTAAATACTAGGTCAACGTCGTAGACGCTTTGCCGGCGTGTCCGTCTTTCCTGGCAGACAGCCTCCTCACGGTTATTTGGACAAACGTCCTCCCACGGGATATGTTTTTCTTCTCTGCCTTGTGAAAGTTTTCCTGTGAGCATCAAACGAAGTCTGAAGCCCGCTATTGGTCAAAGCCATAGCCTCAACCAATCAGCTACATTGAGACAAACCCGTGATAGAGTGTGTAGTAAATATTGACGAAAGGAGCCACTGTTCTACGGTCGTTAAATCTGGCACTTTATTCCACCATCACCAACTGGAAACCTTAATTTCAGAACGTGATTAATTTAATTTTATTTTAAATTTAGTTTGCTTTATTTATTTCCAAGCTAAAACATGGATATTATCCTCTCATTACGTTGGTTTCCATTAGTGATGAAGGAAGACGCAATCGTTTTAAATTATTATAGCATTGTAATACACGGAAATCTAATTAATAAGATTATTCTTGCTGAAATTGAAGTGCATTTAATATCATTATCGTTTCGTCACATGATGACATTCTTGCGTGCATGGAAGTGCCTTGATTCAACATGTTCTCTATCACGATAGTTTGCTGTGCACGAAAATATGATGTCCACGCTCTATTTCCTAATTTTTTATGTGTTTTATTTATTTGATGAATCTAGAAAATTAACCAAATTATATTGCCAATTATTTTTCTGTTTCATTTAAAACTGTTTAAAACTGAAAGAAAATACTTTTATGTCTACCTAAAATCTTTTCTCGAAAATCATACACAAGCAAAAAGTATATTGCATCCCGACTGACGCTCGTTTTCCTGTTAAACAATAGAAAAGAAATGGAACACAACTGAAGATATTATAGTTGTTAAAAGGTCATTTTATTATGACGTAATAATCAAATAACATATTTTTATAATATGTATCAAATAATATAAATTGTATGGCCACATCCACAGGAAAAGGGGGGGTGGACAAAAACGCCACTCCCCCTATACAATTCTATTACAAGAGGAGTGAGGGGTGGGAGGAGGGAAAATTAAAAAATATCTATAATAAAACAAGTATATCAGAGCGCTCTAAATTTGCCGAGATACGCCTAGGGCAAAAACTGGGTCACTGGATGTAAATATCCCGTGACGTCACTCTCCCACCACAATAAATCCCAGCGCCCTCTGACGAATAACCGGACAGCGTAAAGCTGCTCGTACAAACAGTTCATAACATTAACATTTTCAGCTTACATTTTATATGAAATAAATTAAACAAGTAGAAAAACATGTAAACATTTTAGTGTCATAAAATATTTTCTGCTGCACAAAAATTGTCTTTATTTTCAAAGATAACATTGATTTAAGAACTTCTTCGCTTTGGATTTACAAGCAACATGTTCATCCCCAGCAAACACGAGACATCGCCCCAATGTTGGGCCACCGTCTGGGGTGTATTTTAACTCTTTACACCGCTGAGCACGACTATAGTCGTTTTACATCCATTTTATTAGCCGATCAAATCAAATGTTATTGGGAACGAAATGCGTTTTTAAACATAAAGATTTGTAAATGTTCGGTCTCAAATTAAACAAATATGTGAGAAATTCTCACCCACTTGGAGTTGTGGGTCGCGGTAGCGAGACACAACTTCAAGTGGGTGAAAATTTAAATTATTCAATTTGGCGCTTTAAGGGTTAAAGCAAGCGACCAGTGACAAGGCCTGGCAATGTAAATACCTTGCGTGAACTATCACACGTGATGCCAGATTACTGTATTTATTGTATTGATTGCGTGGCCTCGGGGTGCTATCAGAGCATCAGCGTCGTGGCATAATCTGAACGTTTACCAAATCCCTGCCAAACTTTGACAGTTTCCATTAGGCGGACCTCTGAGATTTGTGGAAAAATAAGCCCCGGTGTGCCTTTAAGCCCACTCATGCCGTTTATTATCAACCCCTATCTGGGATCGGCGCAGTGTTTTCCTTAAGGTTTCTATAGAGTGTAATAATTAACTTGGAGTTTATGTGACAAAATGCATATACAAGCCACACATTTGAGTGGCTGATTTGACACTCTAGCTCCGAAGGGACGATATCAAATTTTGATTGATCCCAGTCGATTTAGAGGGTCTAATCCAAGTGCTCTTCTACTGTCATAGTTTAGATTGAATAGCGCATCATCTTCTAGACACAGCACGTCCTTCCAAACAGACAAACGGAACAGACATTATTTTCAGCATGTAAATTTAGAACAAATATAATTTGTTAATTTCTTTAAATATGCGGGTAATTTCTAATTTGTGTTGGCCGATGCCCTAGAAAGAGGGGTCTCGTTCTTCTAAAATAAGCGTACTTACTAGCAGCACGGAAGAGTGTTCTAGGGAACATTTAGGTTGCTGATATTTGTCTCTTTGCTTTATTTAGTGAGTGGATTGTTTGTTTGTGTGGATTATACATTAACATTGAGATTTTCAAATAGCACATGAACTAATACAAAATATCTCGGATGTTTGATAGGTATTGATATGTAATAATATTCCCTTTCACGAGTATCAATTGCTCCTAAATTCTCGAAATTTACCAGCTGGCGAATATGATCACATTTACAGCAGTCAGAATCCCGCATTACGTAAGATTGATTCAGACAGGTCAGCCGGTGGTGTGACAGTTCCAGTGCCGGATAAATGCTGGTCCAACGTCTTTGCCGTTGGCCCAGCATTGCTCCGGCACTGGGCCGCTGTATTGGAGGCTGGGTGTGGCCGTCGAGCTGACCCTGGCTCCCGCCAAGTAGCGTTTTGCTCAGTGGGTCGCTTCCAAATGCTTATTTTATGATGAGACAAGCCATCATCTTGTCCAAACTCGCCATCCACGTGCAACAGCGTGATGTGTCTTCATTTTTAGAGTAGAGACCCCGCACTTTATGTGAATAGTTTTATTGGTAATTCGATCAACGGTTGGTTTGTGCAATTTGGTTGTTTGCTTGAAATAAATTTATTTTTGGTTCAATTTTATTTTATTAGACAACGGGAATGGAGCGAATTGAACAGAACAAAGCGCTATTATTCTTGACACATACTGATGTTAATTTTAGAATTAGAATTGAAATGCACGCCAAACCTGGCAAATTTGTCCTCTATATGGCTTCAATATAGGAATAAAAAGCAATAGTTGATCTAATGTACGGTATATCTGAAGTTGAACTTTTTAGTAATTTGCATATGTATAAATTTAATAGTCATCATGTTTATCAACGAGTTGATTGTTTATCAAAGCTGAAACATTTTTTCAAACTTTTCTCACTACCAACTATTGTCTAATAGGTGACCCGCTTTAAGCTCGCGACCAATCGTGGGCCCGCAATGTAGGTGACGTTTATGGACAACGAGGGCACCACAACCTTGGGCATTGATGAGATAAGAGAAAGCATGGTCTCCTTAATTCTCCCTGGTAATCCCTACTCCGTCCATGCTCCACTGCCCAGCGGACTCGAAACGATGGCCCGCCGCCAGCACAGCGTCTGGCCAACGTCTCCGACGTTGTCCAGACACTGTGCCGGCGTGCGGCCGGCTCATCCATCCCGGGATCCGGAAGGCTCTGACAAAGTCCGCCGGAAACCCACACTTCCAGGCCAGGTTCAGGACTTATTCGTCCTCTCCGCCAGGTCCCTTGTGTCCCCAGCCTGTCCGATCACAGCGCAAAGCCAAAGGGCATCATCAGCTTACTTTTCAAGTGAACTGGTACTGCATTTTAGCTTTGCTGATCCGAGTCGTTGTGGGATCGGGCAGAGGGATCCGTCCTGTCCTGTTAGACCAATCTTGTCTTATGTATCAAGAAACATATAAATCGATATTTATTTTTTTGCAATTGATAGACACCATCAAAATATTATTTCAATATAACTATAGGCTGATTTATATATTGTTATGCTGTTATAGATTCAGTATCTGCAGTGGCACGTATTTTTAAATTAGGTAGGCCTAGGGTAGATGAGAATATAACTGCGGAGTTCTGAGACGTCATGAGACGCTAGGGCAACTTTTACCTCAGTCCATGCAATGTGTAGCACTTGGCCAGTCCTGAGTGCAGGCGTACTCGAAGCCATGTCTCTCGCCGCGCTCGGCCCCTGTCGAAATTCGATGGAAATTCAATTGGAAGGCAAACTATCTTTCTATGACTTATTTACTATTGTGATATATATGCCAACTAGTTTTAATCTAAAGCATCCTACAGATTCAGTATTTTGGAGAACCTCTGACTGAGAAGTAAAGTGCTTGGCATCAAACCGTAAAGGCTCGATTTTCGAATCCTATGTGCCGAATGTGTACTCTGATCAAGCTCACTACCCTCAGAAGGTTCTCTTGGTGCAGTTTTGCCTGTGTGTGCACACCATTGTCCCTAAAAGCCTCATTCATCTATTCCTCTCAGTTAAACACACGTGTGCTTACAGGCTTAGCTATAAAATACGTTTTTCCAAAGCTTAAAATTCCATAAAATTTATTAATATTGTATTTAAATAGTTGCTTGTAATTCCACTCACGATGTAGTGTCGTCTCCCTAGCAAACATGATACATTAACTCAATGTTAGATCAATGTTGGTCCACCGTCTACGACGCTGGCCCAACATTGATCAAACATTGGATCAATGCATCGGTCGTGCACGGGGCTAATTTGACATCACTATGAAGCAGAACGTTTACCAGTAAACACGACACGTTGAAACAATGATGTTTTAATGTTGGCCCAACGTCTCAGGACCCTTTTCAAAGCAATCAATATTTTAATAAGGACGTGTGTATTTTTCCTGGAAACTGTGCTTCCAAAACATTTTAATTAAAACTTTTGCAGGGCCGTTTATTATGGTGGCATGTCTTGCAATAAAGTAACCTCACTTCCCAGTCACATAATTTCAATGCTTGAACAGTTTTTTCCCACTGTACTTGAACGGCAACATCTCTACGATGGTATACCCGCGCATAGCTGATTGAGCTACCTAGACTTTAAGGAGACCCCTCAATTGGAAAAACTTATATTAGTATAATTTCATATCAAATATTTGAAAATGTTGGTATTTAAACACTCATTTTTCCCTATAACTAACTGGCTAATAAAACGGATCAAAAACGATTATACATGTAGTCGTTGTTAGCAGTGAAAGGGTTAATGATGGTTCAACGTCTGCGACACCAGACCAATGTTAAAACAACATTGAATGCTAGAGCCGTCTAAACTAACCTTGTATATACATGTTCATAACATATCATGGCAAATCAGTCAGCAATGGCTTTTATTTATGTCAATAAAACATCTGTCTGTCTGTCCGTATGTCTGTCTGTCCTTCTGTCGTCCAAACACGACACGTCTTGTGTTTGGGGGTGTTTTCGGTGGAGCAAATGACCCCAGAAAATATCAGAATTGAATCACTCTTGATCCGGGGCCTCGAAGTTGGCCAGTCCCCAGCTTTTTTGTAATATTATATCCACAGCAAGCACATGAAGACTGAAGACGTTTCCCAAATGTTGTAGTGATGTTAGCCAAAGTCGCAAACGTTGGGCAATATTACAGCAACATTTATTTTTCAGCAATGGCTCGTGCTTGCTCAGTCGTGTTTGATGGTCTTTGTTTTCCCGGTGTTTTTTTCTCTCCAAATGTCTCGGGTTTTATTTTATTTATGACCTTGCCTTCTGTAGTCATTATTATTTTCATTCCAGAAGCCAAGAGAGACCTCTTTTTTCTTCATCTGCCACAGAACAGACAAAAGATAGGTTGATCCTTTGAGCGCCAGTCACGAATATGAGCATATTTTGAACACCTTCACCCTTTAAGCGCTAAGCACAATCGTTTTTATTTCAATCCCTTTTATTAGCCGATGAAATCACTATTCCGGGGAATGAAGTGAGTGTTTGAATATTAAGATTTGCAAATGTCTGGGCTCAAATTAAATTAAACAAATTAATATGAATAATTTTCACCCACTTGAAGTTGTGGGACGCGGTAGCGAGACATAACTTCTAGTGGGTGAGAATTTAAGTAAAGTAACTTAGAAGATAGAAGGGTTAAATAACACTTTAATAAAAGGTGGAGCTTTTAGAATGTGGCCTTGACATTTGTACATTGGACAGGTATTGGGCCAGCGTTTTGTAATATGCAAATGCTCCCATGTTCCCCTTTCGTTTCATCTCGGCAAGTCAATAAACACATAGTTCATGTTCAACCATCTTCGGGCATATTGTAAAAATAATAGTAAAAAATAATAGTAATAGAGTGTTTTCTCGGGCGTTGTGGTTACTTGAGGCCCTCTCCATGAGGTAAGAGCTGAAGTTTGAAGCCTTCAGCTGCGCCTCGGGCTTTAAACAGCTCTAATCGCACGACTCGGGCCTCAAGTAACCATAGGGCGCTCAAAACACGTGCTCAATGTAAATATTAGCATTGATTGTTTGTCATAAACCATAAAATAATTTTCATTCTAATGACCGTAATGTATGGAATTGGTCATCTTCAGCCATCAATGTGTGTGCGGCAAGCAAACCCCCTTGAAACATTGCTGTGCTGCTATGCGTCCACTTTACAAACAATTCCCTGCCAATCACATCAACTTCCAACATCTGACCCGAGCGTGACCTTATACACTGAGACTACGGAACTATCATTCACCGCTGCTGATTAATATTCATGTTATCATCACCCATGTCTAGTCTACGCGTTTAGTGTACACATGTTGTCAACAAGGCCAGACCTACGGACTGCATGTGTCTGGCATTGACTAGGCAAGATGGGAATTAAGTTGCACACTTTTAATGTTTTATTATTATTATTTAAATAAAAATCGTAGCAATGCGTCACCATCGACATTTTCGAAACAATGTTGATTAAATATTGGCCCACCATCTGCGACGCTGGCCTAATTTTCAATCAACATAGTGTCATCGTCTCGTGTTTGCCTCGATAATGACTCTTTATTCAGTCCACCATTATCTTTACGACTTCATCTGTTCACTGCTTGGATAAATACCTCTTTCATAGAGAGCCTTATTGTACCACTTATCGCATCTTTGAAATATTGCAACTTCAATGCAAATCACCATGGATGTATGAGAATAATCAATTTATCTGCTCATGTGGTAATTTGGTGTTTTTTTATGATGATGTAGACCAGATTAGTGTTGTTCGGAACGAACACGAAAGCAGCAAGTCAGGCCATTTTGAAATTCAAATCTGCTAAATTTGGTCATGTCATGCTTGTGTAAAAAAATATTTTCTTATTTTAACTCATAGCAGTCTAGCTATATTATATGGTATGCCCCTCAGGGAATTTAGAAAGATTACTAAATCCCCTGGTGATAAATCATTTACCCTATTAATTTGTGTGTATAGACCTATTCAATACTTTTTTGAAACGTATGGGATGTATTTTAATATATTTTATGTGAATTCATATAATGGTGTACTCCTGAATCCCCGTTTTTACCATTTGTAAACAAAATTTCCGAAAATGTGACTACCTAATTAGCATATTCAAAATGGCTGGCGGTTACCATGGCGACATTACGTTTGCCAATTAAGTGGAGTATATTCTGGTTATATGTAGATATATAATTGTCTTCCTTTATTTTATTTCGGCCTGTTATGAAGCTTGATTGTGTTCTTAGCTATAAAGTTTTTGAATTGGCAAATAAATTGAAAACTGTTGCCCTCGGAACCTGTGAATAATTAATGATATCATGAAAATCAACCTGATTTCCATGCCATGCCAGATCGTTAGACAAATACAATAAAACAATATGTGCAGTTTCAGGGAGGGATATGGGTATAATGCCCTGAAAAAAATTCAGCTCCATCAAATATATAAAGGGGGTTTTGTTTTCCCGTCGATATCTACATATAGATTTAGTGTGTGATGTGGTTACTTTCTTGTTTCTTGAACAGCGGACCTTGGTGACCTGTATGCATTCCACTACACGGCGGCAGACATGACTGATCGGCTGTCTGGCTGGGACTTCTTTGATCTCCAGTCGGAGTATCTGCGGATGGGAGTACCCAATCCCAACTGGACTCTCACCAGCATTAACAAGGACTATGAGGTGGGTGTTTTTTTTGTGGTGGACTTTCATGCCCACAGCGAAGATAAAAAACAATAATTACAACTTATAATTTTCTTTAGTTCATGTAAAATATGTTATTTTCACACCAGACTCAGCCACGTATGATAAGTTGGGCGTGGTTGAAAGACTTTCCATTCGCTGATTTTGTATGTCATCTAATGTGACTGAAAAACGAACAAATGTGGCTGTGATCACATGTTCCTTTTCCAGTCATTCGGAAGCTTGGGTTTTGCTTGTACCGTAAATGCTGAGTCTTAATGAATGACTTGTAAATTCCGCAGCAATGGAACTATTTAAACCTTTAACCGCAAAATTATTTATTTCGAATTTTCACCCACTTGAAGTTGTGTCTCGTTGACGCGATCCACAACTTGAAGTGAGTCATTGAGATTCGACAAAATGGAGGTTAACTATTTTCAAATCTTGCTGATTGATGTCACGTTTAAAAGGTGGTACTTAATGTGCTGATAAAAAATGAAAACCCGAATATAATCGGGACGGTTAAAGGGTTAAAACATCGTAAAACGGCTGATTTAACCCCCTTTCAGCGCGGGAGTCGACTCTAGACGTCAGAATCTGACGTCTATAGACGTCAGATTCCGACGTCTAGAGTCGATCCCCGCACTGTAAGAGTAAAAAATTTCTAATGACCGTAGACTCATAACATAGGTATTCAAATGAACCGGAAAGACCCGACTAAAACATTTATGATGATTTTAAATCGAAATATTCAGCGCTTTAAGAGTTGAGAGGAAAATATTGAATGAATGAGAAATATCCGGATTTACCGTGTAATTCCGTGCGATAAACCTTCAATGTATATGACAGTGTCCGGGTAGTGACGTGGCGATCCGTCTCCTTATTAACTGGTGGCAAAAATCAATCCTATGTGAATAACATATTCCCCTTCTCTCGTGTTCGCACAGCCGTGAAATTACCTCAACAACAACCATTCATTGTATAGTGCCTGCAAGACGTACATCCTTTCGTAGTCGTTAAAAATAATAAAAATCATTTTTTCACGCACGCCAGTACTTTTTAGCCAGCCTTTTATTTTTTTAATTAAAAAGATGGTTTATTGCAAATGAAGTTCGTCGTTGGCGTTGGTGTTAACATTTACTTGCCAAGTAACTTGTGGTATAATTATTATGTATGGTAACTTAACCTTTACAACGCTGTAATATTTTGTTTATTCCACGGAGACTAAAGGGGTTTTTTTCAATTGAAATCACTAAACGTATTGGCTATCTCTTTCCGCTTCCTTCATTTGAATAACTATGTTATGTGTCTACGACCATTATAAATATTTTAATTCTTTCAGTGAGGGGATCGTTTTTATGACAGACGTTAGATTCTGACGTATAAAGACGGTCCCCGCATCGAAAGGGTTAAACTAAAAGGTACAGCAAAGATATTTTATGTGATACCAAATTTATTCCAAAACCTTTTCTTGAAACAATGGCAGATTTTTTTTCTGATGATCTTTGCAAGCACGAAATAAAATTTAGCAAGCAGACGTTTAACATACTTTTAGGTGAAGCTATACGGCTTACATGTGTACGTATGAAGTCCGCATTCGCATCAAGTCCGTCATCAAAAAGTAATCACTTCATATCCTTTGTGTTATAATTATTCTATATAGCGTAGTTTTCATAACATCCGTGAATCATGTATGTATGACGTCCGTATGGTATCTGCGATCTTGGAATGTACGAATGGCTTACGGATGCTGATGACTTACCGACGGCATACGTAGATAACGGAAACAAATTTATGAAAACATACAGCCGTCAACCACTAAAAACCAACATGCACATTTGCCTAAAAACTGAATTGCTGTCCGTGTTGGCATCGCATCAACCGTGAGCAGACCAAACGTCTCCTGACCCAGCAGACACAAGACGTTGAATCAATGTTGGTCTAACGTTGAACCAACGTTAAACCAACATTGATTCAAAGTCGTGTGTCTCCTGAGTTACTGCAAGCAATTTTTGAGGCCGTCCCGGGATGAAGACAATGAAGTTAGGATGGTTTAATGGAGGAGAGGGCTCCATTTGTCTCAGGCGCTCGTCTAAGAAAATACAATGTCCGATGTTCACTTACTTCTGGGCAAGCGTTGGGTACAAGTATCTTTTTTCCTCGGTTTTTGTCTTTTTAGGAGCAGTCCCTATAATGCCGAATTGATCGGTGGCCGTAATTAGGTAGCACCGGGATGTCCGCCTGGATTTCGTCACGCGTTGCGTTCCATATGGATTTATGAAACTTGCAAAAACAACCCTTTCTACCATTAACCCTTAAGGCGCTGAATTATTTTTGTATAAACCATTGAGCTCAAAGGTTTTTTTTTAATTTGAAATCATCGTAAATGTCTTCGTTAGCTCTTTCTGATTCATATGGTTATCTATGTTATGGGTCTACGGGTATTAGAAATATTTTTACCTTTACTGTGCGGGAATATAGACGACTAAAGTCCATCCCGCGCTGTAAGAGTCAAAGCGCTGAAAGTTATAGAATACAAATTTTCACCACTTCCAGTTCGAACATTTGCAAATCTTCATGTTTAAGCAATCGTCTTATTCCAAATAACAGCAATTTAATCGGTTAATAAAACGGATTAAAAATGACTATAGTCGCGCTCAGCGCTTAAAGGGACATCTATTTTATCTCACACAAAATAAGAGCGACTACAACAATTATCAGGTTGTGTGGAATAAAAAGGCCATGGACTTTTACATCATATATATATGATATTGATCCGTGTAAAAAACAGTCATTTCTTTGATCCATCCGCGCCGCGATGGGTGAGATGAAAACCACCTCAGACGTAGACATCAAGGCCGGTGACACGGCAATTAGCTATTTGATATTCACGCAGACTACGTTATTAGAATGGCATCTTAGAAGACAAGTAAATGGAGGTCATTACTGGCTGGGTTCCGTTGTCTGCAAACAGGCCCTTCAATAACTGCGCCTTTCCCATATTGCAGATCAAAAGGAAGTTTATTAGTGGGCCTGGAACTGGAAAGTATATTCCGCCCACATGCGGCATCTGAGCCGGCCAATTTACCATTGGTAATTCGATCAAAAGTCTTTGACCCTTTGACCGCCGACTTATTCAATTGTAATTTTCGCCCACTTGAAGTTGTGTCTCGCTGACGGGATCTTAGGCCTAATGTAGTTTGCAAACGCCACCCTCCACAACGGAACATAGGTGAGGGCGAGATCCTTATAACTAGCCTAATGTGCCAATAAAAAAATGAAAAAAACTAATATAATCGGGATCGGCGGTTGAAGGGTTAAGCTTTTTCTTTCGATACACAATATAGATGCAAACAATATTTCTGTATTATATTATCTTCAGATGGTCTCTATACAATGCTATGTTGAACAAGTCACACATTTTGAACATAATTTAAACGTTTGAAAAAATGGTTATTTCTAGTTATTTCTGTTTCATTGTAGGCCTGTATTTTATAAATTTAAATGAATTATTTGATTCATAGTCGGCCAAAATATACTGCAAACTATATCAACGAAATAAAATGTCATTCCTGACATGCACCAATATATTTATAATAATCCAGGACTAAAGTTACCTGCGCATGCCGCACACGCGGGTTCAAATATTATCACCTCACTGCATGTAAAGTGTCTAGAATTGACGGTTACATAATGCTGGTTTAATGTTGGGCCAGCGTTGCAGACGGTGGACCAACATTGAACCAGCATCGTATAATCGTCTCGTGTTCCAGTGACGGCAGTTCTGGACACTTTCAGACAATCCTTATTCTGGATTGTATGTCAGTTCTTTCTGTGTGTCATCTGCGTAAAATTGAGTAAATGACAGTCCTGTGACTGGTAATTTTTGCAGACCCCGTCTTCACGCAAAATTGAGTTAGTCGGCATGGTATTCTGCCGACTGTATTGGCGTGTCTCCTTCAGTTGCAGTTTTTTTTTTGTCAGTGTCTCAAACATTTCAGTGCGGGACCGACTTTAGACGTCAGAATCTGACGTCTGCAGACGTCAGATTCTGACGTCTAAAGTCGATCCCAGCACTGGAAGCGTAAAACATTTATAATGGCCGTATATATAGACCCATAACATAGGAATTTAAATAAAGCGGAAACAGCAAACTAAATATAAAATATATATGCTGATTTTGAATAAAAAAACAACCTTTTACCTCCATGGTTTATACACAAATATTCCAGCGTTGCAAGGGTTAAAGTGCAGTTACTTCTATGGCCGTTCCAGCCATTTAATTTGTCCTCCATACTAGATAATTTACCCCTTTCAGGCCTGAATTTACCATCGTCATCTTCATCCACTACAAGCCGCGAATTGCTGTCGCAATTCTCGACTGGTAGTGGATGAAGATGACTAGAGATGGGTAAAAAATTAATGAAAATTGCTATGAATTAATGAAGCAGTTTCATGGAAATTTCCCTTTTAAACCTCTTAGTTGTAGGAAAATTAATTCAGATGTAAAAGATGCTTTAATGCATCGTTAGGATTTAAAGGGTTAATTTGACATAGATTGACTTATGTTTTGATTCAAATTTTACAAATGTTAGTATTTTTTACCCACTTGGAAGTTGTGTGTCGCGGTAAAAGGAACTTTTATTAGTTAACTAGTCTATACTGTCAGCATCTTAATTCAATGTATTTTTCTGAACTGAAATACAGATGAGTAACACGTTACTCGTGAACTGAAATACAAATGCATGAACTTTGCATTATGAACTGAAATACAAATGAGTACTCAATGGCTCATAAAGCTCAGTAACTCCACTCTGACAAGACATGATACATTTAGAAGGGTCCAATGTTGGCCAATATTAAGCCACTATTGGCTGAGTTGAGTATCCTGTGTTTGCTGGGATATCGTGACTTTTTGAATTCAAATGTAATTCAGCCCAAGCGACTGTTACCTGACATTGGTATGATCATGAAATACTCTTCAAATGCATGACTTGACGGTGTCGACCCAATGTCGCTTTCCAGTTTTGTCTGGAACTATTTAAATAGATCTGGACAGTAAGGGATATACTGCAGGCCAATGATTTATGGATCCAGCTGTCGCTATGAATTCCCTAAATCTGCCAACCGCGATATTTCCCTCTTTCCAGACCCCGCTATCGGGCAATAGTAATGTTATTTTGAGTCCTCTTCGTTCGGGTCTTCCGGAGCAATCACTTTACGTCTCAAAATTTCTTATCACGCGAGGCAATGTGGTTCTTTTTCCTGAAAAGACCCGAGGTATAATCGTAGATGAGGAATAGAAAGATCGATATCGCCTGACTATGGTCCAGTCCTTGTCATTTATAATATACAATATTTATGGAAGCTGAGCGGGAATTCAACCTCTGTTAAATGTCGCCACACCGGATCTGTTATGCAAAGGCAAGCGGCATTAACTGCTTACTTGGGAAGTAAGCAGTTACTGCTTTTTACCTTTGGACGAGAGAGTCGCGCTTTCAAAAAGTAATACTTAATTTGAGCCGCGTCCATCGCACATAATTATATGTGCGATGGACGCGGCTAAAATTAGGCATTGCCAGTAATTACCAGATTGAGAGCCGGATGTAAAATTAGGTATGTTTCTTTCTATTTTGGTCGATAACTAAACATTACAGTGAGCAATCGTCTACACGGCGGTGGTATATTATATTTCCCATGCTGATGCAACTTACACCTATTAACGCTCGGCTTATAACCGGGGGGGGGGGGGGGGGTAAACTTCGGAAAAAACATTTGCACCACACAACTGTTTCAGAGAAACTGGGCACTTTTTAAAAATAAATTATGTGGACGTTGATCCACGCGTGTATTGAACAGTATTCGTCCCCTTGGATATGAAAGGGTGTATCTGCCACTTCACAAAGTGGCAGATACACCATTTTCTATCCAATGAAAGAGTGTATAGATCTGAAACACCCTTTCATATCCAAAGTGACGTATTGATCTAAAGCTTCGCTGCCCAATCATCAAAATACAGCGCGTCCGCGAGTCAGCGACCTCCCAGGCTGGATGATTTGGGTTTTCATTACGACAAATAATTAAGATATGCTTCTCTATTTGTGTTTTAGCTGTGTGATACCTACTCCAAGCATCTGTACGTGCCAACCGGAGCCACCACGCACATTCTACTGGGAAGTGCCCGTTTCCGCAGCCGGTGTCGTCTCCCCGCCCTGTCCTATCTGCACACCTCCAACCAGGTAAGCCCAATATTACCTCACAGCAGACACAAGACGTTGAAGCAATGTTGGACCAACGTTAAACCAACATTGATTCAACTTCTTGTGTCCGCTGGTTGCAACATTACGTCTTTTGTATTCACATTTCATAATATTCTTTGACTGCTAAGTTACTTTCTAAGTTTAGTTTACATTTTAAATGAAAACTTTTAATTGAAAAATTTTCCTGAAAACTATGTGAACTGTATTTCCGTGGTTTTTCATTTTTAATAAATTCAAATATTGATGTGGTTACTAAAAACGCACTGAGACAGGAATATATTTAATTCAACGTCGGATCCAAGTTAATAAGGTCCTGAGTTTCTCGTTATTTGATTTGTTTTACGTTTGTTCATCATGTTCATTGCGGCTATTTATTATTCTGTGACGTTTAGAAAAAAATGTGATATGAAAATAAAAACATCAGTGGTTTACTCACCATTGGCTCAATGATTAGTAAATTGAACTTATATAGAGCAACATTTTGATACAGATTAGATTATTTCGAAATTCTGCTCAAACCCTTGAAACGCCAGATTATTTAATAAATAAATTGCATCTACCAGATGTTGCGTCTCGCTGCCGCAACTCACAACTTTCAGTAGCTGACGATCATTATTACCATTAAACAGCCGCATACACCATTGTCTCTGTGAGTGTTAATATTTGCCATTTGGGTTATCTGCGATGGATTTTTGCAACAGAAAAACAAAAGGTCTGCGTCATAGTGGTGTCACCAAAGGTTCGCCACTACCCGAAATAACATCGAACACAGATCTATAATCCATCGCTGCGGGGAATGCCTTTTTCACACCGCATTGGCTTTGGAGTGTATCCCACTAGAAAAGCGATGATGACACACCCACAACAATCATACGTTAGTTGAACGCTGGCCCAACGTTGTTCAACGTTGGGCCAGCGTTGAACTAACGTATGGCTGGCCGGGGTCATTGGAGATCTGATGTGTGATGATTTAGGACCAGTCGGTCCCAGTGACGCATCAGCGGCTTTCCGTGAACAATCGATCCTATTTGGCACTGCGCTGCGCGCCAGCAGGGTTGTCCTATAAATATCCTTAATGAGGGAGACAATATAATCAAAACGTAATAGGAATAGCTATCTATGGTGCTGCATGAGATCACTAACAACATTTTCGCTGATCATTTGGGAAAATTGTCAAGCCAGTATACTGTTTTACCACGTGCTGTTAGTGGCCTTTTCTACTTTTCCGTTGCTATTTACCATTTTTATGTGAATTTTATTTCGGATTATTTCTTCAGTCCTGCTAGCATTTGATATTTTGTTGTGTAATTAAGAAGTTAGACCATTTGGCAAGTGACACAATTCTTGTTTCACATTCATAGCATCATGTGACATCTCACTTTCTTAAATTCATTACATAAGAGTTATAGGACCAATTATTGAATTAGTTAACATAATCTTTAAAATGTGTTCTGGTGTTTGTTGGTTGTAATGTACGATATACAAATGTATTTATTGTCACTGTAGATTTAAAATGTGCGATCATGCTTTACACATGTACTCCTGAATTGTTTGTGAGTATTTTTTATCCATTTGAATTTGGAATTGCTAACGTAATTTCCAACATCAAATTATAGAAAAATAATTTAATTTATAAAAAAATTCCCAAATTGAATTTTTTGCTCAACTGAGCATCCACCACAAGATATGTTGCAATTTTTTATGGTATTTTATTTAGTCTGAAATTAGCTTGAAGACGATATAATATACGGTCTTAGAAACACGAAGGTTATTGACGGCGATGTCACTATTTTTCTCCTTAGAAAATGACGATTTTTCTGATTCCTCATAGCTGCAATTGTTTGGATATTTCCAACGGGGAATATGGAAAAAAACACCTGCCTTTTTCCAGACTGGTGTGACCTGTGTTTATATTTTGATTTGTACATGCTAATAACTTGGCGGAAATATGAACACCCACAATCCGCCAGTGTGTCAGATCAGCCAACACACAGCAAGGCACTGTAGAATTTGATTTCCTCCTGAAATCATTTATCCAACAAACCTCACGAACCATTGTATATCTGTATGACTCCTAACGTTTCTCATTCACAATAAAATGTCATCCAGGCTAATCAGATGATATCGTATGGGCTCAGGCTATTATCCGAAATGGGCAATTTTCCTTTATTGTATAAACAGCCAATAGAAACGTCATCGCCATCCGCATAAAATAAATGAGACAGTGGAACTGTTCTCCAGACAATTAGACCATACTGCTTACTTTACAAGTAAGCAGATACTGCCTTTTGGTTTTGCACGGTAGCATACTGTATATTACCCTGAACATCATCGCGAGTCTGGTCAAAAGAACCTCTCTACGGGTAGTGATATCACATTCAACACGGGGCATTCACCCAATGATGTTTTTATGCTGGACCAGCGTTGCGGACGGATGGCCAACATTGAAGTATCATTGGGTGAGTGTATTGGGTGAATGTAATGGTTTGGACAAAATCTGTACGATTATACTGTATTAATCTCAGTGGTGTAAGACCACACATTCTGATCACCTTTGGTAGAAATATTCAAAGTCGTGGCCAACTCTTAGAACTGTTTATGTTTATAGTTATTCACCAGGTGGCGCTTATCCTGATTATCTCTGTGATACGCGCGGTGCTTTCTGGGTATACATCAGCCTTGGGGCGAGTACTGGACAAAAAGTACTCGAGTACAAGTACAAATACTTGTCGTGTCAAATATATAGTAGTAATCAGGAGGCTATGTATGTTATACATAGCTTCCTGATTACTACTATAGATTAGACACGAGCCCTCATTGATAGCCCACCATCGGCTCAGTGTTGTGCCAACATAAAATTGCCACCGCTTGACATCATAGAAGTACGTGTTGTCATCAGCAAAGGAGATTCTACTGAGCCATCAGAGTAACGACATGGAGATGATGCACACCAGAGTCAATGCTGGTTTAATGCTGGGCCAGTGTCGCAGACGGGGGCCCAGCATTAAACCAACATTGATTCAATGTCTCGTGCTGGCGTTGTTATGTTTGAAGGTGCGGAAGGTGCAAATGAGAGTACGCACCATTTCCACCTTTTCCGCCTACGCGCACGTATCGCACTGCGCCCTCAGAAACCAAGCCCTGCTGTAGGAGAGGTGACGTATCACAGCATTTGAGCTGGAAGTGTCATGGCGTGTGCAACGGATATTATAAAAAAATATGATTCGGTTAAGTGACTATACACGTGTGATTGACTGTTTAAATTACGTCACTAGTGAAAGCCACGTCCCAAGGGTAAACTAATATTTCAAGATTTCAGGCATATTTTACTTGTTGCAGCTAGTTATACAAGAGCAAATAAAAAACACAGATAATTTACTTTTGTCGACATCAGTGCTCACAAGACGTTGAATTAATGTTGGTTTAACGTTGGTCCACCGTCTACGACGCTGGACCAACGTGAAACCAGCATTGATTCAACGTCTTGTGTCTGCTGGGTAACTCAGTAGCAACTAGCGAAGTCGTCATATAGGTTGACCCTTTAAATATGAATTTACCATTGTAATCTTCATCCACTACAAGCCGCGAATATGTAAATGTTGAAGATGACTTGAAGTGAGTGACAAATAAAAAATGTTATTAGTAAACAGTTCCAAAACCCCTAGGAACATTTTCCAGAAATTCAAAATTATGCTTTGCTGCATCGTGTTTATTTAAAAGGTTAATTATTAGCTCCCGCCGTCACCGTAGGTGAGACGGAGGGAGCTATGGATTCCGCCTCGGTTTATTTTTGCCTCTTCTTTTGCCTATAACTTTGTAAGAAAATAAGCTAGGATAACAATTTTGGTATGTGGGTTACTTCCAGGTGGATAATGGACAGGTTAAAATATTTTTAATCTGAATTTAATACGCAAGGTCGCAGAGGAGAAAATGATGATGTTACGACGTTGGGCCGTTGGGCCGTCCGTAAACAATTCGTTTCCGGAGCATATCTCTGAAAGTACTTGTTCGATTGTCTTCAAATTTTACACACAACACCCCTAGGGGGTCTAGTTGTGCCTTTT
Organism: Flabesymbios commensalis; assembly: GCA_964017125.1. Classification (NCBI taxonomy): domain Eukaryota; kingdom Metazoa; phylum Annelida; class Polychaeta; order Terebellida; family Flabelligeridae; genus Flabesymbios; species Flabesymbios commensalis. The sequence goes on along the minus strand of OZ024913.1, from coordinate 23,213,247 downwards.
GGGGTATTTGAATTTTGACCTACTTCTGGTTCAGAACTATGACCTATTTAGACGTTTTGACGCGCACTTCGTTTCCGGAGCAGATCTCGAAAAGTACTGGGCCGATGCCACTCATATTGCACATACATGTTCTCTAAGGTCCCTAGTTGTGCCTTTTCAGGTTTTTGGACCTTGACCTTGAAGTTGACCCAGCACTTTGACCTAATTTATAACATCGGTAAATCCGACTGAAAGATTTTCCGAAATATCATGAAAACCTCTCAAGATAGCTACACCATTACTATAAAACAAATTGTGAGGTTTCAGGAGAGGATGCATCTTGAAAAATTTCAAGTCGATAAAATTCAAAATGGCCGCCTATCGGCCATTATTCACCTCGACAGGCCTGATATTGCGGAATATCATGAAAACCGCTCAAGATAGCTACACCATTAATATCAAATAAATTGTAAGGTTTCAGGAGAGGATGCATCTTGAAAAATTTCAAGTTGATAAAATTCAAAATGGCCGCCTATTGGCCATTATTCACCTCGACAGGCCTTATATTGTGGAATATCATGAAAACCGCTCAATATATCTACACCATTACTATAAAACAAATTGTAAAGTTTCAGGAGAGAATACATTTTGAAAAAATTCAACTCGTCCAAGTTCAAAATGACGAGATTATTCACTTTCACATGGCCGTTATTTGGTAAACCGTGCTAGATGGCTAGACCATTACTATAAAACAAAATGTGTGATTTCAGGAGAGGATGCATCTTGAAAAAATTTGACTCGATAAAATTCAAAATGGCCGCTTATCGGCCATTATTCACTTTCATATGGCCGATATTTGGTCAACCGTGCTAGATGGCTAGACCATTACTATAAAACGAAATGTGAGATTTCAGATGAGGATGCATCTTGAAAAAATTTGACTTGATCAAATTCAAAATGGCCGCCTTTTCGACCATTATTCATTTTCACATGGCTGATATTTTGTAAACCGTGCTAGATGGCTAGACCATTACCTGATTACTATAAAGCAAAGTGTGAGTTTTCGGGGGAGGATGCACCCTGAAAATTTTTAACTTACGAATTCAAAATGGCCGACAATCGGCATTATTTACCTCGATAGGCCTGATACCAGGTAAACCGTGCTAGATAGCTAGACCACTACTATAAAACAAAATGTGACGTTTCGGGAGAGGATGCCTTTTAAAAACTTTTGACTCAATCGAATTCAAAATGGCCGCCTATCGGCCACTATTTACTTTCACGTTGCTGATATTTGGTAAACCGTGTTAGATAGCTGGACCATTACTATAAAACAAAATGTGAGATTACAAGAGAGGATGCATCTTGAAAAAAATTGACTCGAACAAATTCAAAATGGCCGCCTATCGGCCATTATTTACTTTCACATAGCCGTTATTTGGTAACCGTACTAGATGGCTAGACCAATACTATAAAACAAAATGTGAGATTTCAGGAGAGGATGCATCTTGGAAAATTTCGACTTGATCACATTCAAAATGGCCGCCTTTAGGCCATTATTCACTTTCACATGGCCGATATTTGGTAAACCGTGCTAGATAGCTAGACGATTACTATAGAATGAAATGTGAGATTTCAGCTGAGGATGAAATTATTTACTTTCACATGCCTAATATTTTGCAAACTGTGTTAGATGTTAGTCCATTACTATAAAACAAAATTTGAGGTTTCGGGGGGGGATGCACCCTAAGTTTTTAACTAGTTTATATCGAATTCAAAATGACCGTAGATTAGCTATTAGTTACCTCGATTGGCCTGATATCGGGTAAACCGTGCCAGATAGGTAGACCATTACTGGGATACTGATTAGGATCATTAATTTCAATGGAGGTTTGCAATCTCTGACGGACTGTCTAGTTCTTATCTTACTCTTAGACTGGGCTTCTTAGACCTAGTTGGCTTGCGTCTTGATTTTAGATCTAGCCTAGGACTACATTAATAACCCTACACAAAATTGCTTAAATCAAATTCTAATTCGGAGCTGGAGCTCCTGGACTTATGTAGTCTTGTTTGTATATCTTTAAGGGAATTCTATACATCACATCGTTTTTGTCCCACACTGGTTTTCTACAATTAAATATTAAACAGCTACGTAAACATGATAAAGACGCCACTATTATTTAGAGGTTAGTGGTGATGCCACACGTACATCTTGTATGAAATATGCACCTTGCGCTTGTGGCATGCTTTTAGAAATATCCCCCAGGTGACTTCGAAGTTATCACAGCCTGTCACCATTTGGACACTCTAGTCAATCATGTCGCTTAGAACTCGTAACACCATTCTTTTATTGAAACGTTTGGTTGATTTTGCAAATTTACACTAAGTGGAGTGTGATTCTTGTTGTAATTTTATGTTTTTTATTTTTTATATGCTTTTTGACAATTTTTCCTTGATTTTTCCTAACAATTAGTTTAATTCCAGACGTGGCGCATGTAATGTGGGAGAGTGGGAACGTAAGCGCTTAGCTGCTTCGCATATTAATAACGCGAACAGAGGCAAATTGCATTTGGGTTTTGAGAAGGTGAGCTGATTTGAGAGAAACTGTCGCGGTATTGACAGATTGATGTCCCTGGTGTGTTCAGGGGACAGTGTGTCGTCCCTTTGCTGGACTTAGAGCAGATATTTTTCAGCAAACACCTCAACCCTTTAACCGCCGGTTTTTCACTCAATTATTACCACAGTACTGCCTTTTAAACATGTTAAAGCCATAATGTGACATCAATCAGCACGATTTAAAAAGAGTTGACCTTCATTTTGTCAAATCTGAACAATTTTCACTCACTTGAAGTTGTGGATCGCGTCAGCGAGACACAACTTCAAGTGGGTGAAAATTCCAATTGAATAATTTGGCGGTTAAAGTGTTAAAACGCTCAAATTTTTTTATATATACCATGGAGACCAACGTTTTTTTTCAATTTGAAATCATCATAAATATCTCAGTTAGCTTTTTCCGCTTCATTTGAATACCTATGCTATGGGTCTATGCGGCCATTATACATACTTGCGTGGATCGACTTTAGACGTCAGAATCTGACGTCTGTTAGACGTCAGATTCTACCGTCTAAGCTCGCTCCCCACACTGAAACGGTTACAAGTTCAATACAGTGATGGGCCACTAACCTTATAATGCACATAATGCCGGATTAAAAACAAATTATAGTAAATAATATCCTGATAATAACAATGTGACATAGCTCCCTATCTGCTATACTCGGATCAATAACTGGGAAGATATTGTATCTCAACCATGCGCACACAACGAATTGAGTCATCGCTGGGGCTTGCCAAGCGCTGACTGTTGCATTGTACCAACATTAAACCAACCTTGATTCATTTTTTTCTGTTGTGTCTAAGCTCGAGAAATGGACAGTTGTTGAATTTACTACTTGTAGGGCTCGGATTTTCGCAAGTTGAAATGTCAGCCCATTCATCAAATGAAGTGTCACCAGTGATAATTAAGCATTGATCTTCGTGGGTGCCCTCTCCAGTGGCCCACGTCATTTGTCGGCATAAATCCCGCACAGATATTGGCACGATAAGAAACAAGGTTGTAAGAAATTTGGGAGATCAGCAGATAACGGTTTTTCACCGGAAAAGTTGCAAAAACACGTACCTTGTAAACACAATCGATGGTTGTTTTTTCAGCAAATGTAATCTGAAAGCAATGATAAAGGTGTAACCCTGTATAATAAAAGATAACTTATCAAATAATTTTGATGTTTTTTTCACCATGGTTTTTAACCCTCAGAGAACCCTGTTAAATAAATAGGATCTATATTGCAGCACATACAGAGCAAATTATCACTCACTGTGTGTAACTTTAAATATTTCCATCGTTGAGTTTAAACAGAGTAACTCCAGTAATTATCTAAAGTTTAACTTTACAGTTATCACTTTTATGACTGCAACTTGTAATCTAATGTTATTGAAATAAACAAGCTTCCTAGTGTTGAAAAATCATGTTCTTGAATTACATAACAAAAAAACGCTTCCAATAATAGGGGGCCGATACTATCAGCGTGAACGAAATATCAACCACGTCCACCTGCGTTGGTTATGTCAAGACTGTTCTTTGACCTTCCTCTTAGAATGGCCGCCTTTTTTAAGTGACATGTTATTTTTTATAACCAGAGGACACTACATCACTGTCAGAGAACTGAGGGATGTGTGCCTTTGCCTCTATAGAACCAGACTTATTGATGTGGCCAGCCAAACACATGTGATGTATGCAGAGAAAATGTTATTTTTCCATAGAGATATATGATATATTTTTAAGCCATTGTCTGAGCGCTTCCAAGTAAACCCTTTGCTTGCTAATCACGACAATAGTCGTTTTTAATCTGTTTTATTAGCCGATTAAATCATTGTTATGGGGAATGAAATGACTTTTTAGACATCAATATTTGTTAATGTTTGGTCTCAAATTAAACAAATATGAGTAATTTTCAACCACTTGAGGTTGTGGATCGCGGTAGCAAGACACAACCTCAAGTGGTTGAAAATTAGTGTCAATCAACTTAGCAGGATAAGGGTGTCAACATAGTTTCACGAGTTTTGTCTTCAGAGCTATGCGCAGGAACTGGCATGTGTAGTTGACAGACATATTGTACTAAAATATATTCAGCTCTAATTTTTCAGGAATAATGCAAATATTCAAGAGCTGTCATGATAATTTGTCACGATCCTTGTGGAATATTCCTAAAGCATGATTATCACATGGAAAAAATGTGGAGATATTTATGAACAAAAAACCCTACGCACTGTCTGTGTGACGGTGGCCAGCCTGGCATACAGTAGTTATTGATCAGAAAGGAAATTTCGAGCAGGTTGCGACAGCCTCCGGTTGTTAGGGACGAAGATCTCCACCAATGAGAGGGCTGTGATCTACACAACCTGTTGAAAACTGGAACGTCAGTAGCCTATCCGTGAAAGCTTGGTAGAGTTGGGGATTTTTGACGAGAGTCCCAAGGGAATCAGCCACTATACTGCCGTGCAAAGCCAAAATGCAGTATCTGCTTACTTTACAAGTTAGCAGATACTGCCTTTTAGCTTTGCAGAGCTGTACACCGCCCCAGAAAGCTGCCTGCACAGTCTGGCTGGCTGCTTTCACTGCTCTGAACGAAATGCTGGCTCAGCATTGGGCAGATGTCGCTTGGCGTCGGCCCGCCGCTGAGCCAGTATATTCCGCGAAGACAATGAGGAGACTTTACTGCATTTTTGCTACGCACCACAGCTCCCGTAGAAACCCCTCTGAACCCCACTCTCCACCTTTACTCCAACAAACGACGTAGCTTTGAAATGGACTCATCATCTTTGCAGAATTATCTAGCTGTATGATAGCTCTGCTGATGTCCACCTCTAGTAGGATCATTATAACCGGCCTACGGCTGGTATCCTTTTAAGTCTATTTTGCCTGAGTTTGTGTCCTATTTAGGGGAAAGAGGGTTGCTGTGTGTGAGAATCGGTTGACATTTCTGTACACCAGTCCTTATGAACATGTGCAATATAACGTTTGAGGTCTCTAGGTTAAGTACTTTCGTGTTTAAAAAGTCTTCAGAAAAAAGATATTCATGATTATATCGCAGAGAGTGGACCTACATTATTTCACAATTGGGCCAATGTATCGTGTTATCCCGGTAGTGGCCTTTTGGGGCATAAGACGTCACCCCTATGACATTCAGAGCAAACACGGGACAATCACCCAAATCTGTTTCATTGTTGGGCCAGCGTCGAATACGATTGGGAACCGGTATTGGGTGGGTAGGGCTACATTGTGTGTACCAGGTACACCGTATAGACTTATCAGCGATGGTGGTGGAAGGAATATGCCTACACGTTGAAGATATACGTGTCTCCTTGGTTCTTTCAATGATTATATCCTGGATATTTAGGATTCCGGCCCATGAGAGAAAAAACAATGCAGCTATGTTTACAAGATATCAGGCCATTTTTTTTTGTCTGAAACACTCAAACAGACCAAAGCCGGGCCTCGGAGTTTGGGAACTCCTTTTCTAGTTTCTGATAGTTTTGTCGTGTAAAGGCATACAGAAGTAGCTGCATAATAATCGTCCGAACCCCCCCCCCCCCCCCCTGGGAATTATACCTTCTAATATGTTATTTTTTGAATTTCACCGTTGGCAGTACATTCAAGTACTAAAGCAGATACTGCCTTTTGGCTTTGCATGACAGTATTGTGTTGCCTGCCTTTGCTTTGATTCCTCGCCACCGTCATGCGAGATTTGAGCCCCCAATGGCTGAACATCACATCGCATCATCTGGTGTAGACCGGAGGCTATGTAGCATCCGGTTTGGAACGGCCATTATCAAATGGCTCATCATTACCTATTCTCTGTGCAGCACAGCTCGATGATGAGTGGCCAATGACGTACGACGTCTGGCCAGCGCCGGAATAGCGTGTTCATTGTCTGAGAGTCCAATCCATTTTAACAACTGCAGTGACTCCCACCCCGATATTGGCATATTCTGTATTATATCAAGATAGTGACTCCTGACTTTCGCTTCCTGCTGTGTCCATGGAATATAATTAGAAGAAAATAATGAAAAATACGTGACGGCTCAATGACAATGCTTTCTGTTCAACCCTTTAACCGCCAAATTATTCGATTTGAATTTTCACACACTTGAAGTTGTGTCTCGCTGACGCGATCCACAACTTCAAGTGAGTGAAAATTATTCAGATTCGACAAAATGGAGGTCAACTCTTTTCAAATCTTGCTAATTGATGTCACATTTTATCTTTAACATGTTTAAAACATGGTACTCAATAAAAAATGAAAACGCGGATATATTTGGCACCGGCGGTTACCGCCGGTGCCAAATATACGCCGGTTAAAGGGTTAGCCCTTTCAGTGCGGGGATTGATTTTAGACATCAGAATCCGACGTCAATAGATCAATTGCAGCTACCTGAGGTAACTCCTTATGTGGCAACGTATCCCATTTATCCTACACTGAAAAAATTACTTTTTAGATATGAAAATTTGTATACGTCAGGATCCGTTCACTTGGTAGATTTAATTCTATATTTCATTTTTTTTATAAAACTCTTGCACGGCTTATCCATATTTTTACAACTCTCTTGATTGTTAATAATGATATTTAGAAGGTTATTTTTGTTAAAACTGGCAGTTATGGCTAATGTGTAATACATGTATAAATGACAATGACAATGATCAATAATCCCACGCCATAGGCCCTACAAAAACGCAAGACAAACACAAGACAATGATGTATCGATGTTGGTCCATCACGTGCGACGCTAACCCAACTTAAACCCAAAATTAGATATCCCTCTCCTGTTAGCTGTTAAGCTCAAATTATACAATCGCATGCGGTGCTACTGTTTCAATTTAATCCCCGCAAATGCCTGAAAACTTGCGTTGCTGCTGATGCCTGAGGCAGAATACATTATCCAGTGCGCAAGTCTTTCCTTCAGGCCAACATTATGCCGAGCTAATTTTCTTATTACATTTTTACCTCATAAATTATCACCATAATTAGCTGTTTATGAGAGTATTACGTGATCAATGTAGTCAAGGCTACATAACGCTGCTGGTAAAATATTATTCAGGAAATTCTGCACTGTTTTTTAGCCTTGAAATAGCACATTTCTGAACAGCCTGTGGTAAATAAACTAATGGCTTGGTCATCGTATCAAGCTCTGACCCAACTCTGATGAAATCCTTCTCATCAACCGGTCCCGATTTCTCATTCGGCTCGGCTGTGCTCCAGACGCTGGGATCGAATCCGAACAGGCCAGATGTTTTTTGTCATGGTTGTGCATAAGCAGTGCTCAAAACTGTTTAAATAACTTGCGTGTGCGGTGCCGCATATGGTGCTGTGGACAGTATGAGGAACATTGGATAAGAGAGTACTTGGATTTAGTTTAAACTTCATTTATTTTCCAAGAATTACAAACAGCACCACGAGTTGTTCTCATTGTCATAGTGCATCATGGCTTTGACTTCTGTCGCGATATTAACGTCAAAGACCTTGTATGTTTTTGCTGCCTCTCTTGCACATGACACTGATTGACCGGCCAGTATGAGAAATTTGAGACAACTATAGCAGGGTGGAAATGTACAGGATTCGACCAAGGGTTGACGGCAATATGAACACATACAGTACCCCAGTGTGTGTTCTCAGACAACACATATTGCAGCGGTTTAGATTTCTCTGTTTTTGCTTTTCTAGGCCTGCATTTTTCCATGAGAGCCATACATGTCTCTGTTAATATGGGCCCAACGCTGGATCACCGTAGGGCCAACGTCTCTGACGTTGGCCCTACGGTGATCCAGCGTTGGGGTGTTGTTTGCTGGTAACTTTTTCCAGGTACCGCACCGGGATTATGTTGTTCAGGATCATAAGGTCCTGTGGGTAACACTCCACTCGGTACTTCAAATGATAAGTTGTGGTAATAAAGCCAGGCGACCGCCGTGTCATCGTCCCCTGATGGCATTGACTTGCCCGACACCCTACGCATCAGACACAAGACATTGAATCAATGTTGGTTTAGTAGACGGTGGACCAACGTTAAACCAACATTGCTTCAACGTCTTGTGTCTGCTGGGTACTGGTAGGGGAATTTACGTTGTGCCAACGTTCAGTGATGTATGAACATCCCACAGAAGTCGCCTTACATTTACAACGCTGAAATATTTTTGTATAAACCATGGAGACCCAAGGGGTTATTTCTACGGCCATTATAAATGTGTAATTCTTTCAGAATAGACGTCAGATTCTGACGTCTAAGATTGATCGCCGCGCTGATGAGGCTAATCTACGTCAAACTCTTTGTGTTGTATAAAAGTGAACTGGTTTCTGCTTCATAATGTACCGCCATGAATTGTTCAATACATATATGCGTTGTTCAAATTAGTTGCACCATTTTTAGCCCGCATTTAAATTACAAAAAAACACGTTCAGCTTAGGCGTTGACATTTCTTGTGGGCACGATAACTTGCCAAGTTTTTTTCAGATATCTTGCCGAAATTTGTTCTGCATGTTGCTAAAAACCAGTTCTCGGACAAACTCACAATGGCTGAAAAAAATCAAATTGGTCGATTTATCTCGGGTAAATCTATACCGATCTGAAAAATGATCGTTTTCTGTCTTGACTAAGCTCAACACATTTTTCAGCTGTCAGAGCGTACTTCTCCTGCCCAATTTTACATCGATTTACCAGGTCCACCGCTGGGATTATTTCTGTCCCGCTGGTGAAGTAGGGACCCGGGTTTTGTACTGGATAATGCGTGTCAGAATATTGAGAAACCGTTTTGTGATTTTTTTTATCCATTGTGCTGCTCGAACCGTTTATATATACGGTGGCGAGCATGTTTTAAATCAATATAATGATCACTTAATTTGTTTTTGGTAGATACTTAGTTATTCTAATAATTTATTAAGGGAGATATTTATTTTTCATAAATATATATATTTTCGTCATTTGAAGCTGGAAATAAATGAAAAATTTAAAAAAAACACCTCAGCAGCACAATGTTTAATCTGAGAAATGTGTTCCACGTCTATGGATTAATTTAGTGACTAAATGTTCACTTGAAAATACCTAATCGACTAATGGTCGATTGGGTATTTTCTACTAAACGATAATTGACTGGCGATCGTATTTTCAAGTATTTTCCTTACGTCATGCTAAGGAGAAATAAATCCCTACAGGGTGATTTTCCTTCTGCTTTACAATGTCCTGTTCCCTAACAGGAACAATAAAGTAGTTGGGATGCCAGCACACTAATTTATCAACGATTTGTGTGGTTTTTTTACAGGCGGCAATATGCCGGTCGAGCCAGCCCCTGGCGGGATTCAGTGCCCGCTGCATGGAGGATGAACAAATGCTCCAGACTATCCGCAAAGCCAACCCATCCTCTAAATTTATGTTCGTGGTGGATACACGTCCAAAGGTAATTTGAATTTATTACTCCTTCAGATAAACGCGGTGTTTTTCGACTTGATCCTTACAACGCTGAATTATCTTGTATAAACCATGGAGACCAAAGGGTTTATTCAATTTGAAATCATAAATGTCTTAGTTAGCTCTTTCCGATTCATTTGAATACCTATATTATGGGTCTACAGCCAATAGAAGTTTTTTAATTATTTCAGCGACCGTCTTTATACGTCAGAATCTGAGTCTGTAGACGTAATATGCTGTCGTATAAAGACGGTTCCCGCGCTGAAAGGGTTAAAGACCTAAATAAAATAATTTATATTTTCACCTTCCCTCAATAAAACAATGTAAAAATGACCATAGTCGTGCTAGGCGATGTACGGTTTAACCATTATTAATAATTTTTCTCATGATTGCGTAATTTTTCAAATTTGGAGCCACTTTTTTGTGCTGGGGGAGGACAATACTTTTTTACTGATGTTTTTTTTTACATACATAAAATAGAAATCATCAACCTATGTGATTATGAAATTCTCCCATATATACGTTTTGTCATTGAGCCATAAAAGATTTTTGCGAGATGGCCGCTCAAAAAGGTTGTGAATGTTATATCTTATGAACCGTCAGTTGGAGCGCATTAAAATTTGACGTAAACTATCACTATCTGACTAGCCTTTGGGAAGAATCCTTTAACAATGGCTGACAGTAACCCGCTTGAAAAATCCTCACTGTAACCATCTGTGGATGAAAATTGATTCAATGTTCGGTCCACAAATCCTACGATCACCCAACATCGCAATTTTAAAGCTCACTTGATGTGCGTTCAATATGCTCTGCCCATTGTCAACTTGTCGTCGTTGACTTTCAATTTAACTCTCATTTCGCCACGTTGAGATTGCGTTATCTCTGGGGAAATTACTGCTTGACACCAGGCTCCTGAATCGAATAATTGACGGATCCAAAACCCGTTTTTTCTCTTGTATTTCGTGTTATTAGGTTGCGTGCTTTTAGCATTCAATCACTGTTTCCGAGCGTCGGAAACATTGATTGAATGCTAAAACCACTTGATCATTTTATTCACCAAGTTGATGGACCAACTTGGTTCTAAGAAGAAAAAGAGTATAACGGCAAACAACTCGATGCTAAAAAAGGAAAAGTAAATGTTTTATGTTATATGAATGTTGCTGGTAAAGAAATATCTACTGGACTGTAACTACCCAGTAAATAAATACATTGACCCCACGCTCGGTTGACGTTAGTCCACCGTCTGCGACGCGATCATGCATGCCATCAACTAACATCGCGTCAATGCATCGTGTTTGCTGTTTATATCTGTATAATACGTGGCAGTACGCATTATTGTGCTATCGTATAAATGCCTTATATAATCGACTTTGCTGCAAATCATTATTGTGGGGTTTTTTCAGATCAACGCAATGGCCAACAGAGCCACAGGGAAGGGGTACGAAAGCGAGAACTTCTACGCCAACATCAAATTTCAGTTTCTTGGAATAGAGAATATCCATGTGATGCGCAGCAGCCTGGGTAAACTTCTAGACGGTGAGTAGCTGTGTACATAAATATATCGTCCTCTTGGATATGAAAGGGTGTTAACCACCCACCCACCCCCTATCCATTTTTTTCTAATTGTGAATAAAACATGTCTTAGCCCTTTAAGCCCTCACAATGAATCAAAGCATCATTTCTCTGAAGAACGACAAGTCGAGAATTGAGACACCAATTCGCGGATTGTAGTGGATGAAGATGACAATGGTAAAGTCAGGCTCTGCTTGAAAGGGTTAAGTTTTTTTAAACAACGATTTTTTTGATTATGTCAAAGAAAAAACTAACTATCCTTAGTGAGCAATACTTTTGATGGATAGCAATTTAATATAGATTTTAAATTTACTTGCCAAAAAAGCAAAAGTGTGAGTGTTATCGCTACATATTATGTTTATGACAGTAACTCTTTAAAGGGACAGTCCCAGGCTAAAATCATAAAAAATCGATGATTTTATTTTGTATTTTGGCTTCTTAATATGACCATATGATGTAAACATGGACATAGACTAGAGACTAATTTTGGACAACCATGTCAAAAATAAGAAATACGAGAATTTCGTCTCTATATCTAGCCTAACTGGTGAATGGCCATCAGAAAAATTTAAAAACTTCTGCAGTTCTAGTCTATGGGCAATTTTACATCACATGGGACTGTCCCTTTAATAAATATCCTTGTTTTCAGTGTGTGAGCTGAAAAATCCTTCAATGACGGCGTTTTTATCGGGCCTGGAGAGCAGTGGCTGGCTGAAACACATCAAGGCTGTGATAGACACATCTCTGTTCATCGCAAAGGTTGATATTAGAGATTTAGCGACTGAAACATTTAATGTATTAACCCTTCTCCTGCCGTGGCCATATAAACGGGTTGAAGCTAGTTTCAAACAAATCAAATGCCATTGAAATTTATAAAATAGTTAGTGATAGATTCTCAGGTAATCAAATAATTTTAACAGCAATTAAACAGGAAAAGGTTTAATGGAGGTGTAAAAATTAACCCACCGGAAACATGACGTCATATTCTTGCTTATCTGTACCTCGTAATACGTCGTGTACAATTTAGAATAAGCGCATAAATAAAAAATCACCAAAGTAATTATGTGAATAATTTCGAAGCAACCGAGCTCATTGTTTTTGCTCAAACGTGATATGTCTAAATTTATCTTATTAAAACAATTTTCAAGGCTGATTGATGCTGCCTGCGCCAGTTAAGATGGATACAGTAAATAATGTAAATTACCCTATTGAACAAACAATATTTCTGGTAATTTGAAAAAGTCATATAAAATTCCGGTATGATTTTTAAAATCAATATTTATATTACACGGGCATCTTTAATTTGTCTGGATTGAATAAGAATGCAAAGCTATGATATATTGATCAATTACGATGATTGATCCTTACAGTGGAAATTAACTCAAGTGTTACAGTTTAAAAGATAAAACTTCACACATCGTTCTTAACTGCTAAGAAATTTATGATGATTTCAAATTGAAAATAACCCTTTGGTCTCCATGAAAAAAAACGTGATTATGTTTCAGGCGATATGTGAAGGTATCAGTGTGATGGTGCATTGCTCTGACGGCTGGGACCGCACAGCTCAGACCTGCTCACTGGCGAGCCTCATGCTGGACCCCTACTACAGAACTATACAGGGCTTCCAGGTCAGATTATAACCCTTGTGCTGCTAGGGCCGTATATAAATATACTGTTTCAAGGAAGTTTCAAACGAAATAAAATGCCAAAAAATAGTTAAAATAGTTTGTGAGAGATGCACAGTTGATGAAATAATTCAAAGTTGGAGATGTTTATTTGTCATAAATATTAATATTTTTCGTTATTTGAAGCTGGTAATTGCGTCAGCAATTCCAGTTTCGAATGAATGAAAAATAAATACAAACACTTCAGCAGAACGAGGGTTAAAAGCGTACAGTCTGCGACGCTGCTCCAACATTGAAACAACATTGACACAATGTGTCCTGATTGCTGGGTAGGGTTAAAGAGCTAAATAACTTTTTTTGTGTAGATTTGTGTAGATTTGAAATATTTTGTGTGGTGATACCTCTCCCATGGATGGCTTCCATGCTAGCGACCTTGTGGTCTTAATGGAAATCTCCTAAACCACCCTGTAAAAAATGTTCCATTCATCTTATATTTATTTATTTTCATGGTTGAATAAACAGATCTCCTTATTCTTCCATGCAGACGCTGATAGAGAAGGAGTGGCTGGCTTTCGGCCACAAGTTCACAGATCGCTGCGGCATGCTGGGCACGGTGGACCCCAAGGACGTCTCTCCCATCTTCACGCAGTTCCTGGACTCGGTGTGGCAGATCACGCAGCAGTTTCCCGCCGCTTTTGAGTTCAACGAGCGTTACCTGCTCACCCTGCACGACCACGTGTACTCCTGCCAGTTCGGCACGTTCATCGGCAACTGCGAGAAGGACCGCATCGATCTCAGGTGGGTTCCCAGTAAACACTAAACATTTGTATAACATTTATACAATGCTGGACCAACGTCGAAGACGTTGGGCCAACGTTGTATAAACGTTATACAAAGGTTTTGTGTTTACTTGGTTGTGCCTTGAAAACCTGCAGAATTACCGCGAATATCCCGTCACTTTTGATATGGAAGGCTGTATCCGCCACTTCACAAAGTAGCAGATACACCCTTTCATACCCAAGGGGGCGAGTATGTTACCCACAATGTTTCACAGTTTAACCTTTGTATTAATGGAACCGTTTATATACGGTTTCAAGCATGCTTTAGATCAATAAAAATATCACTAAATTTTGACAAAATAGGTGTTGGTAGATTAGTTAATCCAGCAATTCAATAGTGGAGATGTCTATTCTTCATAAATATAATTGTTTTTCGTCATTCGAAGCTGAAATTTGCGTTAGCCATTGAAGCTTCGAATGAATGAAAAATAAATGCAAACAATTAGGTTAGCAAGAAAATGTGTATTTTAACATCATACCTTTACTATGAACTATGAAGACATGTGGGACTATTCTTTTTTTATTGCTTTATTTATTTCAAAAACTGTCACATTTATATCTTTCTATGGTAGGCCTATATGGACAGCAAGCTAACTATAATCATTAACAAACACATTAAAGCTAATATATACTTGTCACAACCCTAAATCTGAGGGTAAATAATAATATACTTTATATTTGAATATATTTGAATTTGAATATATCTGTAACAACATTTAAGACGATATAATAGTGCCTTGAACAGCACCCAAAAATTATAGCTGAACCATTGTCAAAGCAAGACAGTGTAAATAAATCATGAAGAACTGATCAAATTTGATGTTATTAATGTCACGAAAATATCATATTTGCTGTAAAATATTTTATTGTTTAACTTGAAGCTGCGAATAGCTAAGCAATTCCAGTGTAACATGAAAGAATAACACAGGAGTTTTAACCCTTTCAAGCCTTAGTTTACCATTGTCATTTTCATCCACTACAAGCCGCGTCTCAACTTGTAGTGGATGAAGATGAGTCGGGGTGGGTGAAAAATAAAAAAAATATACTGTTATTTTTAAAACTGTTCCATGAAAATTTTCGTTCCAAAACCGCTAGGTTTCACGAAATTAAGTAATTTTTCAGTGATGAAAAATGGGCTTAAATGTTTATTATTAATATTGCTTTTACAGGTTAAGAGAGAGAACCTACTCAATATGGGGATATATGAACAAGTACACAAACGATTTCCTCAATCCTTTCTTCAAGAAGGAAACACAGTTGACACATTCTGTTCTTTATCCCTTGACTAATCCACAGAGCTTCAAGTAAGTGGATTACATTGAATGCTTTGCAATAATATTGTATCTATTGTAGCTCCCACATATTTCACAAATGCAAATATGATATGTAGTTTTGAAATACAATTCTAATGGATTCACTAGAGACGGAAGGCAGGCCAGCACATGTAAAAATCAATATCTATCCTCACTTTCAGACTGAATTATCAGTATGAGAAAACATTTATCTTGTGTCTTGATATTCAAGGGGTCCAAACCCTCAAACAGTAAAATAATGAAATATATTATTATGCGCCACATGACAACCCACACAATAGTCTACAGTATACCATGTGATGGATATTGGGGGTTAATGTTAACTGGGCTGATGTTGGCCAACCGTCTACGACGCTGGGCCAACATCAGCCCAGAATTGCTTCAAGCTAAACTATAGGCAAACTGAAAAAAAGGTTATCTGCATTCACTCAACAAACACGAGATGGAGTATGTTGCTGACCAACATTACAGCAACGTTTGCTCAAAGTCTGGTACAAAACATTTGTATAGCATTTATACAACATTGGGCCAACGTCGAAGACGTTGACCCAACATTGTATAAATGCTATACAAATGTTTTGTGTTTGCTGGGTACAACTCTCTACACTTCTCATATATTACCATAGTATACCTAGAGTTTATCTTTCCAGATTCTGGAGGAATCTATACTGCAGATTTGACAGTGGTATTCATCCCCGTGAAAATGTGTTCGATATTATTGGCTCATTGAAAGATCATAACGCTTCACTGGAAGATCATGGAAAACTGCTAGAAAAGGTTAGAAACGATATGCAGAGTGGTCATATTATATTCACATAAGTATTATATAAAAAGAAAGGAAAAAGTATACTTCAAAAAATTCTATGTCATTGAATTAAGAGAAAAACTTCTTCGAGTAAAATGGCTAATAATAATGTACTTTTCTTATCTATTTTGATAAACAAAGCATAGCCTCATACATAATATATCAAGCATTGAAACCGGTTCTGCATTGGGTGAATAGCAGAATATTATTTAAATAAGTAGTATCTATGTGAGAGACTTTTATTTATCAGATAGTTTCACATACCATATGCTCTCCCACAACACCTGGCTTATCATATCATCACAACAGCGCAGCTGATATCTCATATCAACCCTTACAACGATGATTGTTTTAAAACCATGGAGATTAAAGGGTTTTTTTAATTTGAAATCATCATAAATTTCTTAGTTAGCTCTTTCTGATTTCGCGCTTTTGACGTCAGATTTCGACGTCTGTAGACGTCAGATTCTGACGTCTAAAGTCGATCTCCGCACTGTAAGGGTTAAAAAGATTGTGCGTTTGAAACTTGTAACATACAGTTAAATTCGTCATTTTTTTCAGAGGATAGGCTCGTTATGCCGTCTACTCGGAAAAGGTGAAGACCAGTTGAAAAAGGCTTTCCAGAGTCTGAGCTCGTCAGAATCTGTGGACTTCAGAGCACTTCTCTTATCAGACGCCAAAAAGGACATCACGCTGAACGAGCTGCAGAAGAGGATCAACCCCGCAGACTGTAACAACGGGGTGAACCACATGCTGAGTCCCGACGCCGGGGGACAAGTGGCTCACCGCCGCGAGAGTGACACGGAATCCGGATTCGAGGATTCCGGATCACAAATGTCAAAATCCCTCAACGATGACTGTGGTAACTCGGCTCGCAATTCGGCTCATATGAGTGACAGTGACAGCTCCGAGAACTTACAGATCGAGCAGCTGCTGCTCGAGCTGCAGTCTATCGCAGTCGAGTGGAAGTCGCTCCGCAATGTCAAAGCCTGCAGCTGCGCAATGCCATTTGAACATTTCACTAAAAAGGTGAGTTATTTTTCTGCTGTTTTTCTACTGATTTAATTTACAATGTATTGGGATTTTTTTCGAGATAATCGTGATAATGAGTGATTCGTATAAATTCTTGTAAGTAAATTAAAAATATGTGAGAAAGAAATGTACTCTGTTCTGCAAAGTCAAAAGGCAGTATCCGCTTACTTGTAAAGTAAGCAAATACTGCCTTTGGACTTTGTACACAGTACTAGCATTTTTTTCGAGTCCACGTGTATATGTAATTCTTCATGCCTGACTGTATTTTAATATGGAATACTTACAATCTGTTTCTAAACTGATAGAACATTACTGCAGAATGTATTTACTATCTACGTTTGCATTATTAACTAGTTTATGTAACTATTTTACATTATCTAATCGCTATAATTAGTGACAGAATTGTCTATAGAATTGTACAATTCAAAGCAAAAAGGCAGTAAAGCAGTTACTGCTTTTTTGCTTTGCTCGACAGAATTGACGACAACTATGTTGATAAATAAATGTGACAGTGATTGTGACGACTGCCTTTCATGTGTTGACAGTACCACTGCTGGCGATGTGGGGGTGTGTTCTGCACGCGCTGCATTGATCGCCTGATGCCCCTGCCCGGCCACCTGTCTCAGCAGCCCGTGCCCGTGTGCAAGGCCTGCTACAAGGAGATGAAGCACTCGCCATCACCCTCCATCGACGACTTCCAGGCTCTGCAGAGAGAACTCGGCACCGCCATGGTCCCCCAGAACAGCCCCCAACCCGGCACAGCGAACTCCATGTCCTCATCCGCGGGCGTCTCCTCCTAGAGGCTGTTCGCTCGTGTCACGTTCACCCGATGCTGTTTTAATGCTGGGCCAGCGTCGAAACCCTTATCTTGCTGAGTAAATTTATTTAAATTTTCAACCAAATTTTCAACCACGCTACCGCGAGCCACAACCTCAAGTGTTGTGGATCGCTACCGCGAGCCACAACCTCAAGTGATTGAAAATTACTCATCTTTGTTTTATCCAAGACTAAACATTTACAAATTTTGCTATTTAGACACACATTTCATTCACAATAGCAGTGATTTGGTCGACTAATAAGACGGACTAAAAGCAACAAGAGTCGTGATCAGCAGGATAAGGGTTAAAAATTAAAACAACATTGGTGAGCAGGTCTCTACTCCTTGATGTCATCTGCTCATTTGATATCCTCAACATCATTATCGCCTCCTTCCCAGCCGACACCAGACATTAATGTGGGTGGATGACATTATCCTTCGTATAATTCTTCCTCTGCTGTGACCGTATACACACGGGTTAAAGCTAGTTTCAACCCAAATAAAATGCCACTGAAATTGAAAAAAAGTATGATGGATTTGCAGTTGATCAAATAATTAAATTTGGGACATGTATATTTTTTATATAAAGATATAATTTTTGTCAATTGAAGCTGGAAATGGCGTCAGCAATTCCAAATTCGTATGAATGAAAAATAGGAGCAAACACTTTTATCTACATACAATTTTGAATTTTCTATGGAGATCCATTATTTCTATGTGGCTGGATGGTTGAGCTGGCGATACCAAACAAGGTGTTGTGCCAATGTTTTTTTAATGTTGGGCCAGCGTCGCAGACCGTGGGTCAACATTGTGTCAGCATTGGTTCGACATCTGGCGATTCCCAACAAACACGAAGCATTGATCTAATTTCGGGTTAATGTTGGCCCACCGTCTACGACGCTTGCCCAACAATAAGTCAACATTATCTCAACGTCTGGTGTTCGCTGGATATACATTCACCTTATCTATTGGAGCAGCTGCATCTCAATTTAATCCAACATTGGTTCTATGTCTCGTGTTTGCCGGGATGGCGAATTTTTACTGTTCATGGATATCTTTCAATCCGAATTTACATTCTCATTGGTTGTTATATATATATAAGTGAATTATCTATTGGAGAGAGAAAATTATGTCTAGATGCAGTAATATCTTTAAAAATGAGGCGTTGGACCCGATGTGATATATGTTGGGCCAAAATTGGGCCAATATCTCGCTGCATAAAATGGATGTACAGCGTATGTGATGTTCTGTGATTCTAGGTTGAAGGCTCATGAAATGCTAGAGGACGAGAAATAAAATTATTATGTATATATTATAATGTATGATAGCTCAAGCAATATGGGGGACATTTTCAGTGAGCTGTGTTAGGTTTGGTTGCTATGTGTAGAAATGCCGCTTAGCTTAATATTCAAGAAGGATTTTCTATACTCTAGATGTCACTTCTTAATGCAGTGTTACCTGCGCATACCACTTACACGAAATTCAGTCCCCTAGGAATTAGAAGGTGCCATTTTGCAAAGAGGCAGTTTAGCACCTTCTAACTCCAAGGGAACGAGTTATTGTTTGGTCACTGTTGGATAAAAGTGTCCCGATTATCTCATCATGTTACCCAGTAAACAAAAAACATTTGTATAACATTTATACAACGTCTGCCCAACGTCTCCGACGTTGGTCCGACGTTGTATAAATGTTATCCAAATGTTGGGTATGAAACAAAGTGTGACAATTGACAGATGTCACACTAAAGTGACAATTTGACAGTTCCGAATGCTCTGGGCGCAACTAGTCATTTATGTATATATTATGTGATATCACGCCCATAGCTTCGCCATTGCAGATGCGATATCTTTCGGTCTTTAATAAAATCAAAGCATAAAGAGCTATCTTTCAAATCAAACCCAGCAGTGTTTGACCTTAATGAGGGGTTAATTTGCTCGGTCTCAATAGGGTATATTTATTCTTAATTATATACAAACTGTCTTCGAAAATCTTGCATGGACTGCATCTATTAGTTATGGTTATGAATTTATTATTAACCCTTTCAGCGCTAGGACCTACTTTAGACTTCAAAATCTGACGTCTATAGACCGTAGACCCATGGCATAGGTATCCAAATGGAGCAGAAAGAGTTGTAGCTAAGTCATTTATGGTGATTTAAACTTGAAAAAAAACAACTTTGGTCGCCATGGTTTATACAAAATTAGTTCAGCTTTGCAAGAATTAAATGATTTATATTGTTAATCAATGTCTTATTTTCTGATAGTACATGCATTGTACTTGCAAGAAGCTTCACTTGGGGTGCAGACGAAATAGATTGATATTTATAGGCGCAGTTGAAGGGCATTAGCCCGACGCTGTCTCCATGCCGTACCCAAGTATAAAACGTTGATCCCGTCACTGTTCCACATTCCCATCCTTCCTTTGTTAGTACGATATATACCTCTGTAATCAAACGTAAGTTTTGGTGGTGGCCTCAAAGAGGTGCAGGCTAGAGAGTTAGAACGTAGATTGTTCAGTGGTGCATGTAGTTATCAAAGTACATATTTTAAACACAAATTGCCTGCTATGTTCTTTGTTTTATTCAGTATTATGTTTATTAGCAGTGTCTATTCAGAAAAAGCGATATTAAATGACACGAGAACAAAACTGATGACCTGAGGTTCTAACCTCGTCACCTGAGGCCCCTCCCCCACTAGAAATCTGAAGATTATCTAAGCTAGATGTTCGCGTAAAATTATATTATGCCTCTGATATACCATGTTGTAAATTAATTTTAATTGTAATTTTCACTTGTAATTTAAACAATATTTAATTATACAATTAAAAGATTGGGTCAAATATCCTCCATATTAGCGCGGGGACCGACTATAGACGTCGGAATCTGACGACGTCTGTAGACGTCAGACTCTCACGTCTAAAGTCGATCCCCGCTCTGTAAAGAATTAGGTATTTGTAATGGCCGTAGACCCATGACATAGATATTCAAATGAAGCAGAAAGAGCTGACTAAGAAATTTATAATTATTTCAAATTAAGAAAACCTTTGGCTTACATAACGATAATTCAGCGTTGAAAGGGCTAAGACAACCTTAATTAAGGATGTTTAATGAGATGGTCCTTGTCCTAAACATGACATACTGTCTGATAATATTAAATGTGCAATATCACCACTAAGCTTTTCATCACCACTAAACTTTTCATGGAAATATTTTTTTCAAATAAATGTATTTATCGGTTTTGCCAGGGCAGTGAGTATGTGGTAATTGAAAATTTAACTCAAATATATGACTTGAATATTTTGTGTCTGGTACATGAATGACTTGTAACTCTTATAAGCGTGTTGTCGTTCAACATCGGAACCTGCTAGTCATTATCAATGTGATGTTTGCGGGGAGGGCTATTTTTAAAATCCTGTCATTTCGTGTTGAATGTGAAATTGCCAGCCTTGAATATTTGTTCCCCTCACCGCATATAGTGAAGGTAACTTAAAGCTCTACATTAAGATTTTCACCCACTTCAAGTTTTGTTTTGCTATTCTCATACAAGATCGTAACTAATACTGTCATTTTTTGTTGAAGGTGAAATTGCCAGCCATTAATATTTGTTCCCCTCACCGCATATAGTGAAGGTAACTTATCCTTTTAAAGCTCTACATTAAGATTTTCACCCACTTCAAGTTTTGTTTTGCTATTATCATACAAGATCGTAACTGATACTGTCATTTTTTGTTGAAGGTGAAATTGCCAGCCTGTAATATTTTTTCTCCTCCCTCATATAGGACGGTAATTTAATCCGTAATGCGCTACATTTGGAAATTTAAATTTTCACCCACTTGAAGTTGTGTCTCGCTGCCGCGACCCACAACTTCAAGTGCGTGAAAATTACTCCTATTTTGTTTAATTTGAGACAAAATGTTCTCGTACACGGGCCCAGGTCCTGCTGATACTGCTTTACTTGCCTATCTATACACATTGCAAACATTAGTATTTCTACTGTAGCTGATGTATTTTGTTTCGTTGACAATAACCCTTGGACTGATAGGTAGCGTTTTCAGCGAAACCGATATTTTTTACCCTTGTCCTGCTATGCCCGGATATATACAGGGCTTAAGGATGTTTTAGATCAATATCACTCAATTTTCATAAAATAATTTTTAATAGCTGCTTTGTTGATCAAATTATTTAATTTTAGACATGTCTATTTTTCATAAATAGTCATATTTCTCGTCATTTGAAGCTGAAAATTGCGTTAGCAATTCCAGCTTCAAATGACGAAAAATACAATTGAAGCAATTCAGCAGGACAAGGGTTAAACCTTGTACTCTTGAATTTTTGCCATTATTTTTCATTCATTTGGAGTTGGAATTTCCAGCTTCAAATGAATGAGAAATAAATTATTTATAAAAAATAAATATATAAATAAATAATCTCCCAAAATAATTTTTTTGATTAACTGAGCATCTTCCACAAGATATGTTGCAAATTTTAGTGGTATTTTATTTATTCCTAATTATCATCTGCTAGGGGAACCAATCGAAGACTGATGCCAGCAAATAACGGAGCACCAACCCAATGTCGGTTCAATGTTGGGGCACCGTCTACGATGCTGCCCTTCATTGAATCAACAATGATTCAAGTCGTCGTATTTTCTAAGATATCCTGCTGGGTTCACGAGGGCCTAATAATGACTGAGAATAAATATGACATACCTTGAAAATCAGTATGCTGGATATATTTCCTAAAGATGGCCCAGCTTATTTATTATCTTCTTCGTTGTATTATTATTTATTTTTGCTCGTGTATGTACTTGTGACATTCCATTATACCGTAGTGTATTTAAAAACAGATGAACCCACATTCTGTCAATTTTCTTTGAAAAAACATCCAAGAAATATCCATTTGTGTTTCACCGATGTGTGTATTTTCAATAGATTGAACAGTAATATGTTTAGAAGCCATAGAAAACATGAGAAAATAATATTGTGCTATTATACAATATCAAATTGCTCCCAAATCATCCCTCACTCGCTGCTCTTGTTGATGAAATACACATCGACTTATTTGGGTCTGGGTGTATGTGTTATATATATATAATATTTTACTGTCTAAACGAGTTCGATATCTTGTTTCTCTCATTGTTTGCTATCTTTTGTCATGACATGCAATAAAATATGCGTACGTTTACACAATATATACAGTTACATGCGATATTATTCATATGTTACTCTAACGACTGTAATCGAAAATTAAACAAATTTTCACCCACCTGAACTTGTGGGTCGCTGTAAATAATCAGACACAACTTCAAATTGGTGAACATTTAAGGAGATAATTCAGTGTGATTGATTTTGTTCTTATGAGACTATTTACAATTTGAAATCGGGAAAAATTACTGAAATATGACTAAATGTCTTCAATTTTTTTCAAGCAGCAGTCGCGGCAAAATAATCTAATAATGCTAATACAGTACTTTAGATGCTCAATACATCAAGTAGAACAAATAGTAAAATTATTTCTTTTATAATGTTCTTCTGCTTTTAGCCCTTTCGGTGCGGGGTCCGTCTTAGACGGCAGATTCTGACGTATATGACGTATATGACGTATATTTATAATGGTCGTAGACCTGTAACATAGGTATTCAAATGAATCAGAAAAAGCTAACTAAGACATTTATGATGATTTCAAATTGAAAAAACCCCACTTTAGTCTCCATGGCTTACACAAATAATTCAGAATTGTAAGGGTTAAATCTGGCATTAAATGGACGGGAATATCACGATATAAGATTATATGATACAAACAGCTTGGGATTTTTTTTAAATATTGTGTCTAATACTAACTGTGAACTGCTTAGATATTCTGAGCTAATGTTGTTTTAATGTTTGCTCATCGTCTTCGACGCTGGCCCAACATTAAAACAACTTTGGCTTAACGTCATGCATTGACGTCCTGCGGGATTTGTACATAATAGGAGCACATACTGTAGAGCGGTATCGGTTATGGCATTTTTAAGAAAAGGTGTACATAATTGTATCATTTCAGTAGCGTGTCTAAACGTAAAATATATCCTGTCATATCAGCTGTATCGGTTGAGATGGAGCTGTGAGATATGTGTCTGTCTTGATAATTGTGTCATTGGCCTGGTGTACGTGAGAACCTATGACTGACGACGTATGGGCAATAAATATGTCAACTAACTGCATAGAGTTTTTTGTATTTGCTTTACTCCAGGATATGGAATATCTTCTAGATTATAATTATTTTGAAATTATAGCAAATATTTTTTTCAAAATAAACAGCAATCCAAGAAAGTGAACATAACTTCAAAAGTTTTTTTCTCATTTAAAATAATCATAGGCCACTGTGGTTTTAAACATTTTAAACTATCTGAAATTTTGAACATCATGAGCGAGAAGGAATAAAATAGGGATAGGATATAGATATATATATATACCTTGCTACGCACCTAAAATTCTTGTTATACAAGTTCATAGGCGTCTCAAAGTCATTCCATAATCAATATCATGTGACTGTCGCTCAAAAGTCATTATAAAAGCAGCATGATGTCAGACTTACTAGGTTGGAAAGCACGAGCCAATATTTTTCTGCAAAATTTTCTATGGGTGTCAGCTGGTCTAATTTTTAGCTCCCGCCGTCACCGTAGGTGAGACGGAGGGAGCTATGGATTCCGCCTCCGTTTTTTTTGCCTCTTCTTTTGCCTATAACTTTGTAAGAAAATAAGCTAGAATAACAATTTTTGGTATGTGGGTTACTTCCAGGTGGATAATGGACATGTTAAGATATTTTTAATCTGAATTCAATACGCAAGGTCGCAGAGGAGAAAATGATGATGTTACGGCGTTGGGCCGTCCGTAAACAATTCGTTTCCGGAGCATATCTCTGAAAGTACTTGTCCGATTGTCTTCCAATTTTACACACAACATCCCTAGGGGGTCTAGTTGTGCCTTTTGGGGTATTTGAACTTTGACCTACTTTTGGTTCAGAACTATGACCTATTTAGACGTTTTGACGCGCACTTCGTTTCCGGAGCAGATCTCGAAAAGTACTGGGCCGATAACAGTCATATTGCACATGCATATTCTCTAAGGTCCCTAGTTGTGCCTTTTCAGGTTTTTGGATCTTGACCTTGAAGTTGACCCAGCACTTTGACCTAATTTATAACATCGGTAAATCCGACTGAAAGATTTTGCGGAATATCATGAAAACCGCTCAAGTTAGCTACACCATTACTATAAAACAAATTGTGAGGTTTCAGGAGAGGATGCATCTTGAAAAATTTCAAGTTGATAAAATTCAAAATGGCCGCCTATCGGCCATTATTCGCCTCGACATGCCTGATATTGTGCAATATCATGAAAACCGCTAAGATATATACACCATTACTATAAAACAAATTGTAAGGTTTCAGGTGAGGATGCATTTTGAAAAAAATCAACTCGTCCAAGTTCAAAATGGCCGCCAATCGGCCATTATTCACTTTCACATGGCCGTTATTTGGTAAACCGTGCTAGATAGCTAGACCATTACTATAAAACGAAATGTAAGATTTCAGATGAGGATGCATCTTGAAAAAATTTGACTTAATCAAATTCAAAAATGGCCGCCTTTTCGGCCATTATTCATTTTCACATGGCTGATATTTGGTAAACCGTGCTAGATGGCTAGACCATCACCTGACTACTATAAAACAAAGTGTGAGTTTTAGGGGGAGGATGCACCCTGAAAATTTTTAACTTTCGAATTCAAAATGGCCGACAATCAGCATTATTTACCTCGATAGGCCTGATATCAGGTAAACCGTGCTAGATAGCTAGACCATTACTATAAAACAAAATGTGACGTTTCGGGAGAGGATGCCTTTTAAAAACTTTCGACTCGATCGAATTCAAAATGGCCGACTATCGGCCACTATTTACTTTCACATTGCTGATATTTGGTAAACCGTGTTAGATAGCTGGACCATTACAATAGAACAAAATGTGAGATTACAGGAGAGGATGCATCTTGAAAAAAATTGACTCGATCAAATTCAAAATGGCCGCCTATCGGCCATTATTCACTTTCACATAGCCGTTATTTGGTAACCGTACTGGATGGCTAGACCATTACTATAAAACAAAATGTGAGATTTCAGGAGAGGATGCATCTTGAAAAATTTCGACTTGATCAAATTCAAAATGGCCGCCTTTAGGCCATTATTCACTTTCACATGGCCGATATTTGGTAAACCGTGCTAGATAGCTAGACGATTACAATAGAATGAAATGTGAGATTTCAGCTGAGGATGCATCTTGAAAAATTCTGACTCGAGCAAATGCAAAATGGCCCCCTATCGTCCATTATTTTCTTTCACATGCCCAATATTTTGCAAACTGTTAGATGTTAGTCCATTACTATAAAACAAAATTTGAAGTTTCGGGAGAGCATGCACCCAAATTTTTTAACTAGTTTTTAGAATTCAAAAAGACCGTAAATCAGCTATTAGTTACCTCGATTAGCCTGATATCGGGTAAACCGTGCCAGATAGGTAGACTATTACTGGGATACTGATTAGGATCATTAATTTCAATGGAGGTTTGCAATCTCTGACAGACTGTCTAGTTCTTATCTTACTCTTAGACTGAGCTTCTTAGACCTAGTTGTCTTGCGTCTTGATTTTTGACCTAGCCTAGGACTACATTATTAACCCTACACAAAATTGCTTTAATCAAATTCTAATTTGGAGCGGGCGCTCCTGGACTTATTTAGTCTTGTTGATCGAAGATTATTCCAGAGATATGGGAGCTGCCACACAGAAAGCACGAGAGCATGATTTTTGGTAGGACAATTAGCTATCTAGTGCCAGATGCACGAGTTTTATGTTTTTCTGACAGTATTCTGTGAATCTCTATAGCCTCGACCTGCGATTTTTCACCTAGAAATCTAATACAATGAAGTATGGGAGAGAGGGATTTATATAACTTTGTTTTCATCGAGAAGCCATTCATATGGGTTTCCGGTGACGTCACTGCGTTTCACAGAATAAATAATTCGGGCAGATAAACAGGTTATTCACTTGCCAATGTCTTGTACGTCAATGTGTTGATTTCGAAAGCTATTCTGCCTATAAATTTGAGCCAATGCTTAAAAATAGGAAGAAAAGATAATAACTCAATTCGCTGTTGTTTGCTGCCAATCAGTAACAATTTGATTTTAGAAAATGAAATGAATCGGGCTTTAGGCCACCTTTGTGCACATATAGGCTAAACTGGGCCAGGAGAACCTCCTGAGGATGGTGAGTAAATGAGATGACACTGTCCTCCAGACACAGGATTCGAAATTCGAGCCCTGGCGGTCTGAGGCCGAGCACGCTACCTCTCGGTCACAGAGGCTCCCCACAATACTGACTTTCACACGTGGATGGGGAAGAAACATTTTTGCTTCTTTGAAACCGCCGAGACCGGGAACCGAACCCCGAACTCTGGCGTGAAAGGCAGCGGTGCTAACCACTACCCCAGGGCCCCCGCCCAATTTGATTTTAGATGGATTGGGTTTTAGCTTTGAATTTCCAAGCCGTCCTTTAGACATAATTCCAGTTGTTTTATTGAAGCAACTAGTGTTTATACACCTAAATAATACTTGGCTTTCATCAGCATACAGTTGGTGACTCATCAGTGAGTGTTTTCGAATTATTGGTGACAATGGTGTAGTAAATAGCGTGAAAATAATAGATTCCAGTACGGAACTCGTACGAGAGACACCAAACTTTATGTTGTAATTATCTGACGACGGCCCATTTCCACCTTCTGTCCTCTGTCTACAACGAACGTACCTACAGTACAGATATAGTAGGGGCCATTATTTTGAGAGTGTTATGCGCACGTTAGTCACACACGTTAGGGGAGTGGTAATCGAGGGTGGGCACGTGGCGAATTATTCATAACTCTATGCATTGCTGCTTCATTCTCATTCATCAGATCCACTATCCTTCCGCTAGTGGCTCTGATTGACTGCACTGTAAAATGTGTTGTGTAGACGTATTCATGAATTTGACCTGATTTGGTATCTGACCAATAAGGCAATACCTGACAAAAATGGTGTCCTTGGCATTCTAAACCACATCGTCGGGCCAAGGAATACCAGGGGCCGGTTTCTGTATCGTACTTAAGTAAAAAGTGTCAGCTTTGTACTTAAGTACGTTACAGAAACCGGCCTCTTCGGGCGGTTTCTGTAACGTACTTACGTAAAAAATTAAGTGGGCTGGTTTACGTAACATAAGTATGTTATAGAAATCGGCCGCAGGGGCCAGTTTCTGTAACATACTTAAGTACAAAATTAACACTTTTTACTTAAGTACGATACAGAAACAGGCCCATGTTCATTTTATGTTGGGCCAGCGTCGTAGACAATTGGCATACATCAATCCAGCATTGTCAATCTTACAGCGTAAACAGGATAGGTATACACTGGCCGAATGTTTTCTTAATGTTGGGACTGCGTCGCAAACGATGGTCCAACATCAAACCAATATTCGGTCAGTGTGTCGTACTGACTGAGACTGCACACCAGTAAGAACGATGAACCCCTAAGATGCTGTCCCAACTTTAAACAAAGAGTGGTTGTTAACATCATTTTGGACATTCTGCTGGTATCTTGGTCTTACACAAAACAAGTCCACAACAACACAACTAAAAGACGCACATCCAATGTTGATTTTATGCTGGGCCGTCATTGTATAGGATGGACCAACTATAATACAACACAGGCTGATCGCATGTACTGGTCATAATAATACTAGGCATATAATGACAACCTTTACCCAGAATAGGGGAGACATAATTATATAAACTTGTCTCTCATAGGTGCACGGAATCCTCGAACTTGACATAGTTTCAGGGTCAGGTGTGGGTCACGGTACACCAGATGTTGATGCCCTATCAGAACGCAACAATTACAGAAGAGAATCTCAAAGCACTAGCAGGGCCACCTAGCTGTGCTAGTGTGGCCCTGAGAAGGAGGCTGTGCTGCTTAGGTGAGTCAGGTATTTATGCAGTTTTGTCAGGAGGCTAATGCACATTTACCTGCAAATTATAAAAGCCATTTTTGGGTATTATTTTTGGGGTAATATGTTCCACCAGAACTTTTTTTTTAAATTTGACTCCTGGAACAACACAGCCCCCCGCCTCCCTCCTCCTCCCCCAGACAGCAAGGAATTAATTGGACGCGGTTTAAATTGAAAAATTATCAGAGGTCACGAGATATCATTCCTTTGGTTCGTTTTGTGAGAGCGAAAATGTGTTTTCACATATCTCTGCGTAAACGGCTATTTTGTCAAAAAAAAAAAATGTGGTTTTGCGTTGAAAGGATTCAAGCACTGTAACGTAAGAAGACGTAGTACCGTCACATTTCGTACACTTTGATAATGGACGGTGTGTAGTTTCTCACCAGATGGAGCTAGCACGATATATGGGGTATCATTGTGACCAGCTTCATTTCTAGAATCCGATAAAACATTGATATGCGATATGAGTTTGAAAGGAATTGAAATATAGAGGTTTAAAGCAAGGTGGTTGGAAACGACGGAGTTTAGCACCCGGTGCCTCAATACCGTCGGTTTCAGGTACCCATAATCCGTCAGGGGGTCGTAAATCCGTCACCATGGATAATGCTGGTGTCTTAAATCCGTCACTCATACACGATGGGTTTACAAAGTGGTCATTTTCATTTTTAATGTTTAAATGGTTCATATTCGTATTAACTAGAGCAATTTTGTATTCGTTATTTAAATTTGTCTCATTTGCATTTAAACACTAAATAATAGGCCTACGTTATATACGATATCAATATGTGGTTAATAATAGCGTGTGCAGGATATATTAATTATATACAAACTGTCTTCGAAAATCTTGCATGGACTGCATCTATTAGTTATGGTTATGAATTTATTATTAACCCTTTCAGCGCTAGGACCTACTTTAGACTTCAAAATCTGACGTCTATAGACCGTAGACCCATGGCATAGGTATCCAAATGGAGCAGAAAGAGTTGTAGCTAAGTCATTTATGGTGATTTAAACTTGAAAAAAAACAACTTTGGTCGCCATGGTTTATACAAAATTAGTTCAGCTTTGCAAGAATTAAATGATTTATATTGTTAATCAATGTCTTATTTTCTGATAGTACATGCATTGTACTTGCAAGAAGCTTCACTTGGGGTGCAGACGAAATAGATTGATATTTATAGGCGCAGTTGAAGGGCATTAGCCCGACGCTGTCTCCATGCCGTACCCAAGTATAAAACGTTGATCCCGTCACTGTTCCACATTCCCATCCTTCCTTTGTTAGTACGATATATACCTCTGTAATCAAACGTAAGTTTTGGTGGTGGCCTCAAAGAGGTGCAGGCTAGAGAGTTAGAACGTAGATTGTTCAGTGGTGCATGTAGTTATCAAAGTACATATTTTAAACACAAATTGCCTGCTATGTTCTTTGTTTTATTCAGTATTATGTTTATTAGCAGTGTCTATTCAGAAAAAGCGATATTAAATGACACGAGAACAAAACTGATGACCTGAGGTTCTAACCTCGTCACCTGAGGCCCCTCCCCCACTAGAAATCTGAAGATTATCTAAGCTAGATGTTCGCGTAAAATTATATTATGCCTCTGATATACCATGTTGTAAATTAATTTTAATTGTAATTTTCACTTGTAATTTAAACAATATTTAATTATACAATTAAAAGATTGGGTCAAATATCCTCCATATTAGCGCGGGGACCGACTATAGACGTCGGAATCTGACGACGTCTGTAGACGTCAGACTCTCACGTCTAAAGTCGATCCCCGCTCTGTAAAGAATTAGGTATTTGTAATGGCCGTAGACCCATGACATAGATATTCAAATGAAGCAGAAAGAGCTGACTAAGAAATTTATAATTATTTCAAATTAAGAAAACCTTTGGCTTACATAACGATAATTCAGCGTTGAAAGGGCTAAGACAACCTTAATTAAGGATGTTTAATGAGATGGTCCTTGTCCTAAACATGACATACTGTCTGATAATATTAAATGTGCAATATCACCACTAAGCTTTTCATCACCACTAAACTTTTCATGGAAATATTTTTTTCAAATAAATGTATTTATCGGTTTTGCCAGGGCAGTGAGTATGTGGTAATTGAAAATTTAACTCAAATATATGACTTGAATATTTTGTGTCTGGTACATGAATGACTTGTAACTCTTATAAGCGTGTTGTCGTTCAACATCGGAACCTGCTAGTCATTATCAATGTGATGTTTGCGGGGAGGGCTATTTTTAAAATCCTGTCATTTCGTGTTGAATGTGAAATTGCCAGCCTTGAATATTTGTTCCCCTCACCGCATATAGTGAAGGTAACTTAAAGCTCTACATTAAGATTTTCACCCACTTCAAGTTTTGTTTTGCTATTCTCATACAAGATCGTAACTAATACTGTCATTTTTTGTTGAAGGTGAAATTGCCAGCCATTAATATTTGTTCCCCTCACCGCATATAGTGAAGGTAACTTATCCTTTTAAAGCTCTACATTAAGATTTTCACCCACTTCAAGTTTTGTTTTGCTATTATCATACAAGATCGTAACTGATACTGTCATTTTTTGTTGAAGGTGAAATTGCCAGCCTGTAATATTTTTTCTCCTCCCTCATATAGGACGGTAATTTAATCCGTAATGCGCTACATTTGGAAATTTAAATTTTCACCCACTTGAAGTTGTGTCTCGCTGCCGCGACCCACAACTTCAAGTGCGTGAAAATTACTCCTATTTTGTTTAATTTGAGACAAAATGTTCTCGTACACGGGCCCAGGTCCTGCTGATACTGCTTTACTTGCCTATCTATACACATTGCAAACATTAGTATTTCTACTGTAGCTGATGTATTTTGTTTCGTTGACAATAACCCTTGGACTGATAGGTAGCGTTTTCAGCGAAACCGATATTTTTTACCCTTGTCCTGCTATGCCCGGATATATACAGGGCTTAAGGATGTTTTAGATCAATAAAAAAATATCACTCAATTTTCATAAAATAATTTTTAATAGCTGCTTTGTTGATCAAATTATTTAATTTTAGACATGTCTATTTTTCATAAATAGTCATATTTCTCGTCATTTGAAGCTGAAAATTGCGTTAGCAATTCCAGCTTCAAATGACGAAAAATACAATTGAAGCAATTCAGCAGGACAAGGGTTAAACCTTGTACTCTTGAATTTTTGCCATTATTTTTCATTCATTTGGAGTTGGAATTTCCAGCTTCAAATGAATGAGAAATAAATTATTTATAAAAAATAAATATATAAATAAATAATCTCCCAAAATAATTTTTTTGATTAACTGAGCATCTTCCACAAGATATGTTGCAAATTTTAGTGGTATTTTATTTATTCCTAATTATCATCTGCTAGGGGAACCAATCGAAGACTGATGCCAGCAAATAACGGAGCACCAACCCAATGTCGGTTCAATGTTGGGGCACCGTCTACGATGCTGCCCTTCATTGAATCAACAATGATTCAAGTCGTCGTATTTTCTAAGATATCCTGCTGGGTTCACGAGGGCCTAATAATGACTGAGAATAAATATGACATACCTTGAAAATCAGTATGCTGGATATATTTCCTAAAGATGGCCCAGCTTATTTATTATCTTCTTCGTTGTATTATTATTTATTTTTGCTCGTGTATGTACTTGTGACATTCCATTATACCGTAGTGTATTTAAAAACAGATGAACCCACATTCTGTCAATTTTCTTTGAAAAAACATCCAAGAAAAATCCATTTGTGTTTCACCGATGTGTGTATTTTCAATAGATTGAACAGTAATATGTTTAGAAGCCATAGAAAACATGAGAAAATAATATTGTGCTATTATACAATATCAAATTGCTCCCAAATCATCCCTCACTCGCTGCTCTTGTTGATGAAATACACATCGACTTATTTGGGTCTGGGTGTATGTGTTATATATATATAATATTTTACTGTCTAAACGAGTTCGATATCTTGTTTCTCTCATTGTTTGCTATCTTTTGTCATGACATGCAATAAAATATGCGTACGTTTACACAATATATACAGTTACATGCGATATTATTCATATGTTACTCTAACGACTGTAATCGAAAATTAAACAAATTTTCACCCACCTGAACTTGTGGGTCGCTGTAAATAATCAGACACAACTTCAAATTGGTGAACATTTAAGGAGATAATTCAGTGTGATTGATTTTGTTCTTATGAGACTATTTACAATTTGAAATCGGGAAAAATTACTGAAATATGACTAAATGTCTTCAATTTTTTTCAAGCAGCAGTCGCGGCAAAATAATCTAATAATGCTAATACAGTACTTTAGATGCTCAATACATCAAGTAGAACAAATAGTAAAATTATTTCTTTTATAATGTTCTTCTGCTTTTAGCCCTTTCGGTGCGGGGTCCGTCTTAGACGGCAGATTCTGACGTATATGACGTATATGACGTATATTTATAATGGTCGTAGACCTGTAACATAGGTATTCAAATGAATCAGAAAAAGCTAACTAAGACATTTATGATGATTTCAAATTGAAAAAAACCCACTTTAGTCTCCATGGCTTACACAAATAATTCAGAATAGTAAGGGTTAAATCTGGCATTAAATGGACGGGAATATCACGATATAAGATTATATGATACAAACAGCTTGGGATTTTTTTTAAATATTGTGTCTAATACTAACTGTGAACTGCTTAGATATTCTGAGCTAATGTTGTTTTAATGTTTGCTCATCGTCTTCGACGCTGGCCCAACATTAAAACAACATTGGCTTAACGTCATGCATTGACGTCCTGCGGGATTTGTACATAATAGGAGCACATACTGTAGAGCGGTATCGGTTATGGCATTTTTAAGAAAAGGTGTACATAATTGTATCATTTCAGTAGCGTGTCTAAACGTAAAATATATCCTGTCATATCAGCTGTATCGGTTGAGATGGAGCTGTGAGATATGTGTCTGTCTTGATAATTGTGTCATTGGCCTGGTGTACGTGAGAACCTATGACTGACGACGTATGGGCAATAAATATGTCAACTAACTGCATAGAGTTTTTTGTATTTGCTTTACTCCAGGATATGGAATATCTTCTAGATTATAATTATTTTGAAATTATAGCATATATTTTTTTCAAAATAAACAGCAATCCAAGAAAGTGAACATAACTTCAAAAGTTTTTTTCTCATTTAAAATAATCATAGGCCACTGTGGTTTTAAACATTTTAAACTATCTGAAATTTTGAACATCATGAGCGAGAAGGAATAAAATAGGGATAGGATATAGATATATATATATACCTTGCTACGCACCTAAAATTCTTGTTATACAAGTTCATAGGCGTCTCAAAGTCATTCCATAATCAATATCATGTGACTGTCGCTCAAAAGTCATTATAAAAGCAGCATGATGTCTGACTTACTAGGTTGGAAAGCACGAGCCAATATTTTTCTGCAAAATTTTCTATGGGTGTCAGCTGGTCTAATTTTTAGCTCCCGCCGTCACCGTAGGTGAGACGGAGGGAGCTATGGATTCCGCCTCCGTTTTTTTTGCCTCTTCTTTTGCCTATAACTTTGTAAGAAAATAAGCTAGAATAACAATTTTTGGTATGTGGGTTACTTCCAGGTGGATAATGGACATGTTAAGATATTTTTAATCTGAATTCAATACGCAAGGTCGCAGAGGAGAAAATGATGATGTTACGGCGTTGGGCCGTCCGTAAACAATTCGTTTCCGGAGCATATCTCTGAAAGTACTTGTCCGATTGTCTTCCAATTTTACACACAACATCCCTAGGGGGTCTAGTTGTGCCTTTTGGGGTATTTGAACTTTAACCTACTTTTGGTTCAGAACTATGACCTATTTAGACGTTTTGACGCGCACTTCGTTTCCGGAGCAGATCTCGAAAAGTACTGGGCCGACGACAGTCATATTGCACATGCATATTCTCTAAGGTCCCTAGTTGTGCCTTTTCAGGTTTTTGGATCTTGACCTTGAAGTTGACCCAGCACTTTGACCTAATTTATAACATCGGTAAATCCGACTGAAAGATTTTGCGGAATATCATGAAAACCGCTCAAGTTAGCTACACTATTACTATAAAACAAATTGTGAGGTTTCAGGAGAGGATGCATCTTGAAAAATTTCAAGTTGATAAAATTCAAAATGGCCGCCTATCGGCCATTATTCGCCTCGACATGCCTGATATTGTGCAATATCATGAAAACCGCTAAGATATATACACCATTACTATAAAACAAATTGTAAGGTTTCAGGTGAGGATGCATTTTGAAAAAAATCAACTCGTCCAAGTTCAAAATGGCCGCCAATCGGCCATTATTCACTTTCACATGGCCGTTATTTGGTAAACCGTGCTAGATAGCTAGACCATTACTATAAAACAAAATGTGTGATTTCAGAAGAGGATTCATCTTGAAAAAATTTCAACTCAATAAAATTCAAAATGGCCGCTTATCGGCCATAATTCACTTTCACATGGCCGATATTTGATCAACCGTGCTAGATGGCTAGACCATTACTATAAAACGAAATGTAAGATTTCAGATGAGGATGCATCTTGAAAAAATTTGACTTAATCAAATTCAAAAATGGCCGCCTTTTCGGCCATTATTCATTTTCACATGGCTGATATTTGGTAAACCGTGCTAGATGGCTAGACCATCACCTGACTACTATAAAACAAAGTGTGAGTTTTAGGGGGAGGATGCACCCTGAAAATTTTTAACTTTCGAATTCAAAATGGCCGACAATCAGCATTATTTACCTCGATAGGCCTGATATCAGGTAAACCGTGCTAGATAGCTAGACCATTACTATAAAACAAAATGTGACGTTTCGGGAGAGGATGCCTTTAAAAACTTTCGACTCGATCGAATTCAAAATGGCCGACTATCGGCCACTATTTACTTTCACATTGCTGATATTTGGTAAACCGTGTTAGATAGCTGGACCATTACAATAGAACAAAATGTGAGATTACAGGAGAGGATGCATCTTGAAAAAAATTGACTCGATCAAATTCAAAATGGCCGCCTATCGGCCATTATTCACTTTCACATAGCCGTTATTTGGTAACCGTACTGGATGGCTAGACCATTACTATAAAACAAAATGTGAGATTTCAGGAGAGGATGCATCTTGAAAAATTTCGACTTGATCAAATTCAAAATGGCCGCCTTTAGGCCATTATTCACTTTCACATGGCCGATATTTGGTAAACCGTGCTAGATAGCTAGACGATTACAATAGAATGAAATGTGAGATTTCAGCTGAGGATGCATCTTGAAAAATTCTGACTCGAGCAAATGCAAAATGGCCCCCTATCGTCCATTATTTTCTTTCACATGCCCAATATTTTGCAAACTGTTAGATGTTAGTCCATTACTATAAAACAAAATTTGAAGTTTCGGGAGAGCATGCACCCAAATTTTTTAACTAGTTTTTAGAATTCAAAAAGACCGTAAATCAGCTATTAGTTACCTCGATTAGCCTGATATCGGGTAAACCGTGCCAGATAGGTAGACTATTACTGGGATACTGATTAGGATCATTAATTTCAATGGAGGTTTGCAATCTCTGACAAACTGTCTAGTTCTTATCTTACTCTTAGACTGAGCTTCTTAGACCTAGTTGTCTTGCGTCTTGATTTTTGACCTAGCCTAGGACTACATTATTAACCCTACACAAAATTGCTTTAATCAAATTATAATTTGGAGCGGGCGCTCCTGGACTTATTTAGTCTTGTTGATCGAAGATTATTCCAGAGATATGGGAGCTGCCACACAGAAAGCACGAGAGCATGATTTTTGGTAGGACAATTAGCTATCTAGTGCCAGATGCACGAGTTTTATGTTTTTCTGACAGTATTCTGTGAATCTCTATAGCCTCGACCTGCGATTTTTCACCTAGAAATCTAATACAATGAAGTATGGGAGAGAGGGATTTATATAACTTTGTTTTCATCGAGAAGCCATTCATATGGGTTTCCGGTGACGTCACTGCGTTTCACAGAATAAATAATTCGGGCAGATAAACAGGTTATTCACTTGCCAATGTCTTGTACGTCAATGTGTTGATTTCGAAAGCTATTCTGCCTATAAATTTGAGCCAATGCTTAAAAATAGGAAGAAAAGATAATAACTCAATTCGCTGTTGCTTGCTGCCAATCAGTAACAATTTGATTTTAGAAAATGAAATGAATCGGGCTTTAGGCCACCTTTGTGCACATATAGGCTAAACTGGGCCAGGAGAACCTCCTGAGGATGGTGAGTAAATGAGATGACACTGTCCTCCAGACACAGGATTCGAAATTCGAGCCCTGGCGGTCTGAGGCCGAGCACGCTACCTCTCGGTCACAGAGGCTCCCCACAATACTGACTTTCACACGTGGATGGGGAAGAAACATTTTTGCTTCTTTGAAACCGCCGAGACCGGGAACCGAACCCCGAACTCTGGCGTGAAAGGCAGCGGTGCTAACCACTACCCCAGGGCCCCCGCCCAATTTGATTTTAGATGGATTGGGTTTTAGCTTTGAATTTCCAAGCCGTCCTTTAGACATAATTCCAGTTGTTTTATTGAAGCAACTAGTGTTTATACACCTAAATAATACTTGGCTTTCATCAGCATACAGTTGGTGACTCATCAGTGAGTGTTTTCGAATTATTGGTGACAATGGTGTAGTAAATAGCGTGAAAATAATAGATTCCAGTACGGAACTCGTACGAGAGACACCAAACTTTATGTTGTAATTATCTGACGACGGCCCATTTCCACCTTCTGTCCTCTGTCTACAACGAACGTACCTACAGTACAGATATAGTAGGGGCCATTATTTTGAGAGTGTTATGCGCACGTTAGTCACACACGTTAGGGGAGTGGTAATCGAGGGTGGGCACGTGGCGAATTATTCATAACTCTATGCATTGCTGCTTCATTCTCATTCATCAGATCCACTATCCTTCCGCTAGTGGCTCTGATTGACTGCACTGTAAAATGTGTTGTGTAGACGTATTCATGAATTTGACCTGATTTGGTATCTGACCAATAAGGCAATACCTGACAAAAATGGTGTCCTTGGCATTCTAAACCACATCGTCGGGCCAAGGAATACCAGGGGCCGGTTTCTGTATCGTACTTAAGTAAAAAGTGTCAGCTTTGTACTTAAGTACGTTACAGAAACCGGCCTCTTCGGGCGGTTTCTGTAACGTACTTACGTAAAAAATTAAGTG
Source organism: Flabesymbios commensalis (assembly GCA_964017125.1). NCBI lineage: Eukaryota > Metazoa > Annelida > Polychaeta > Terebellida > Flabelligeridae > Flabesymbios > Flabesymbios commensalis. The sequence continues at coordinate 23,174,932 of OZ024913.1, read as the reverse complement.
GGCTGGTTTACGTAACATAAGTATGTTATAGAAATCGGCCGCAGGGGCCAGTTTCTGTAACATACTTAAGTACAAAATTAACACTTTTTACTTAAGTACGATACAGAAACAGGCCCATGTTCATTTTATGTTGGGCCAGCGTCGTAGACAATTGGCATACATCAATCCAGCATTGTCAATCTTACAGCGTAAACAGGATAGGTATACACTGGCCGAATGTTTTCTTAATGTTGGGACTGCGTCGCAAACGATGGTCCAACATCAAACCAATATTCGGTCAGTGTGTCGTACTGACTGAGACTGCACACCAGTAAGAACGATGAACCCCTAAGATGCTGTCCCAACTTTAAACAAAGAGTGGTTGTTAACATCATTTTGGACATTCTGCTGGTATCTTGGTCTTACACAAAACAAGTCCACAACAACACAACTAAAAGACGCACATCCAATGTTGATTTTATGCTGGGCCGTCATTGTATAGGATGGACCAACTATAATACAACACAGGCTGATCGCATGTACTGGTCATAATAATACTAGGCATATAATGACAACCTTTACCCAGAATAGGGGAGACATAATTATATAAACTTGTCTCTCATAGGTGCACGGAATCCTCGAACTTGACATAGTTTCAGGGTCAGGTGTGGGTCACGGTACACCAGATGTTGATGCCCTATCAGAACGCAACAATTACAGAAGAGAATCTCAAAGCACTAGCAGGGCCACCTAGCTGTGCTAGTGTGGCCCTGAGAAGGAGGCTGTGCTGCTTAGGTGAGTCAGGTATTTATGCAGTTTTGTCAGGAGGCTAATGCACATTTACCTGCAAATTATAAAAGCCATTTTTGGGTATTATTTTTGGGGTAATATGTTCCACCAGAACTTTTTTTTTAAATTTGACTCCTGGAACAACACAGCCCCCCGCCTCCCTCCTCCTCCCCCAGACAGCAAGGAATTAATTGGACGCGGTTTAAATTGAAAAATTATCAGAGGTCACGAGATATCATTCCTTTGGTTCGTTTTGTGAGAGCGAAAATGTGTTTTCACATATCTCTGCGTAAACGGCTATTTTGTCAAAAAAAAAAAATGTGGTTTTGCGTTGAAAGGATTCAAGCACTGTAACGTAAGAAGACGTAGTACCGTCACATTTCGTACACTTTGATAATGGACGGTGTGTAGTTTCTCACCAGATGGAGCTAGCACGATATATGGGGTATCATTGTGACCAGCTTCATTTCTAGAATCCGATAAAACATTGATATGCGATATGAGTTTGAAAGGAATTGAAATATAGAGGTTTAAAGCAAGGTGGTTGGAAACGACGGAGTTTAGCACCCGGTGCCTCAATACCGTCGGTTTCAGGTACCCATAATCCGTCAGGGGGTCGTAAATCCGTCACCATGGATAATGCTTGTGTCTTAAATCCGTCACTCATACACAAAGGGTTTACAAAGTGGTCATTTTCATTTTTAATGTTTAAATGGTTCATATTCGTATTAACTAGAGCAATTTTGTATTCGTTATTTAAATTTGTCTCATTTGCATTTAAACACTAAATAATAGGCCTACGTTATATACGATATCAATATGTGGTTAATAATAGCGTGTGCAGGATATATTAATTATATACAAACTGTCTTCGAAAATCTTGCATGGACTGCATCTATTAGTTATGGTTATGAATTTATTATTAACCCTTTCAGCGCTAGGACCTACTTTAGACTTCAAAATCTGACGTCTATAGACCGTAGACCCATGGCATAGGTATCCAAATGGAGCAGAAAGAGTTGTAGCTAAGTCATTTATGGTGATTTAAACTTGAAAAAAAACAACTTTGGTCGCCATGGTTTATACAAAATTAGTTCAGCTTTGCAAGAATTAAATGATTTATATTGTTAATCAATGTCTTATTTTCTGATAGTACATGCATTGTACTTGCAAGAAGCTTCACTTGGGGTGCAGACGAAATAGATTGATATTTATAGGCGCAGTTGAAGGGCATTAGCCCGACGCTGTCTCCATGCCGTACCCAAGTATAAAACGTTGATCCCGTCACTGTTCCACATTCCCATCCTTCCTTTGTTAGTACGATATATACCTCTGTAATCAAACGTAAGTTTTGGTGGTGGCCTCAAAGAGGTGCAGGCTAGAGAGTTAGAACGTAGATTGTTCAGTGGTGCATGTAGTTATCAAAGTACATATTTTAAACACAAATTGCCTGCTATGTTCTTTGTTTTATTCAGTATTATGTTTATTAGCAGTGTCTATTCAGAAAAAGCGATATTAAATGACACGAGAACAAAACTGATGACCTGAGGTTCTAACCTCGTCACCTGAGGCCCCTCCCCCACTAGAAATCTGAAGATTATCTAAGCTAGATGTTCGCGTAAAATTATATTATGCCTCTGATATACCATGTTGTAAATTAATTTTAATTGTAATTTTCACTTGTAATTTAAACAATATTTAATTATACAATTAAAAGATTGGGTCAAATATCCTCCATATTAGCGCGGGGACCGACTATAGACGTCGGAATCTGACGACGTCTGTAGACGTCAGACTCTCACGTCTAAAGTCGATCCCCGCTCTGTAAAGAATTAGGTATTTGTAATGGCCGTAGACCCATGACATAGATATTCAAATGAAGCAGAAAGAGCTGACTAAGAAATTTATAATTATTTCAAATTAAGAAAACCTTTGGCTTACATAACGATAATTCAGCGTTGAAAGGGCTAAGACAACCTTAATTAAGGATGTTTAATGAGATGGTCCTTGTCCTAAACATGACATACTGTCTGATAATATTAAATGTGCAATATCACCACTAAGCTTTTCATCACCACTAAACTTTTCATGGAAATATTTTTTTCAAATAAATGTATTTATCGGTTTTGCCAGGGCAGTGAGTATGTGGTAATTGAAAATTTAACTCAAATATATGACTTGAATATTTTGTGTCTGGTACATGAATGACTTGTAACTCTTATAAGCGTGTTGTCGTTCAACATCGGAACCTGCTAGTCATTATCAATGTGATGTTTGCGGGGAGGGCTATTTTTAAAATCCTGTCATTTCGTGTTGAATGTGAAATTGCCAGCCTTGAATATTTGTTCCCCTCACCGCATATAGTGAAGGTAACTTAAAGCTCTACATTAAGATTTTCACCCACTTCAAGTTTTGTTTTGCTATTCTCATACAAGATCGTAACTAATACTGTCATTTTTTGTTGAAGGTGAAATTGCCAGCCATTAATATTTGTTCCCCTCACCGCATATAGTGAAGGTAACTTATCCTTTTAAAGCTCTACATTAAGATTTTCACCCACTTCAAGTTTTGTTTTGCTATTATCATACAAGATCGTAACTGATACTGCCATTTTTTGTTGAAGGTGAAATTGCCAGCCTGTAATATTTTTTCTCCTCCCTCATATAGGACGGTAATTTAATCCGTAATGCGCTACATTTGGAAATTTAAATTTTCACCCACTTGAAGTTGTGTCTCGCTGCCGCGACCCACAACTTCAAGTGCGTGAAAATTACTCCTATTTTGTTTAATTTGAGACAAAATGTTCTCGTACACGGGCCCAGGTCCTGCTGATACTGCTTTACTTGCCTATCTATACACATTGCAAACATTAGTATTTCTACTGTAGCTGATGTATTTTGTTTCGTTGACAATAACCCTTGGACTGATAGGTAGCGTTTTCAGCGAAACCGATATTTTTTACCCTTGTCCTGCTATGCCCGGATATATACAGGGCTTAAGGATGTTTTAGATCAATAAAAAAATATCACTCAATTTTCATAAAATAATTTTCAATAGCTGCTTTGTTGATCAAATTATTTAATTTTAGACATGTCTATTTTTCATAAATAGTCATATTTCTCGTCATTTGAAGCTGAAAATTGCGTTAGCAATTCCAGCTTCAAATGACGAAAAATACAATTGAAGCAATTCAGCAGGACAAGGGTTAAACCTTGTACTCTTGAATTTTTGCCATTATTTTTCATTCATTTGGAGTTGGAATTTCCAGCTTCAAATGAATGAGAAATAAATTATTTATAAAAAATAAATATATAAATGAATAATCTCCCAAAATAATTTTTTTGATTAACTGAGCATCTTCCACAAGATATGTTGCAAATTTTAGTGGTATTTTATTTATTCCTAATTATCATCTGCTAGGGGAACCAATCGAAGACTGATGCCAGCAAATAACGGAGCACCAACCCAATGTCGGTTCAATGTTGGGGCACCGTCTACGATGCTGCCCTTCATTGAATCAACAATGATTCAAGTCGTCGTATTTTCTAAGATATCCTGCTGGGTTCACGAGGGCCTAATAATGACTGAGAATAAATATGACATACCTTGAAAATCAGTATGCTGGATATATTTCCTAAAGATGGCCCAGCTTATTTATTATCTTCTTCGTTGTATTATTATTTATTTTTGCTCGTGTATGTACTTGTGACATTCCATTATACCGTAGTGTATTTAAAAACAGATGAACCCACATTCTGTCAATTTTCTTTGAAAAAACATCCAAGAAAAATCCATTTGTGTTTCACCGATGTGTGTATTTTCAATAGATTGAACAGTAATATGTTTAGAAGCCATAGAAAACATGAGAAAATAATATTGTGCTATTATACAATATCAAATTGCTCCCAAATCATCCCTCACTCGCTGCTCTTGTTGATGAAATACACATCGACTTATTTGGGTCTGGGTGTATGTGTTATATATATATAATATTTTACTGTCTAAACGAGTTCGATATCTTGTTTCTCTCATTGTTTGCTATCTTTTGTCATGACATGCAATAAAATATGCGTACGTTTACACAATATATACAGTTACATGCGATATTATTCATATGTTACTCTAACGACTGTAATCGAAAATTAAACAAATTTTCACCCACCTGAACTTGTGGGTCGCTGTAAATAATCAGACACAACTTCAAATTGGTGAACATTTAAGGAGATAATTCAGTGTGATTGATTTTGTTCTTATGAGACTATTTACAATTTGAAATCGGGAAAAATTACTGAAATATGACTAAATGTCTTCAATTTTTTTCAAGCAGCAGTCGCGGCAAAATAATCTAATAATGCTAATACAGTACTTTAGATGCTCAATACATCAAGTAGAACAAATAGTAAAATTATTTCTTTTATAATGTTCTTCTGCTTTTAGCCCTTTCGGTGCGGGGTCCGTCTTAGACGGCAGATTCTGACGTATATGACGTATATGACGTATATTTATAATGGTCGTAGACCTGTAACATAGGTATTCAAATGAATCAGAAAAAGCTAACTAAGACATTTATGATGATTTCAAATTGAAAAAAACCCACTTTAGTCTCCATGGCTTACACAAATAATTCAGAATTGTAAGGGTTAAATCTGGCATTAAATGGACGGGAATATCACGATATAAGATTATATGATACAAACAGCTTGGGATTTTTTTTAAATATTGTGTCTAATACTAACTGTGAACTGCTTAGATATTCTGAGCTAATGTTGTTTTAATGTTTGCTCATCGTCTTCGACGCTGGCCCAACATTAAAACAACATTGGCTTAACGTCATGCATTGACGTCCTGCGGGATTTGTACATAATAGGAGCACATACTGTAGAGCGGTATCGGTTATGGCATTTTTAAGAAAAGGTGTACATAATTGTATCATTTCAGTAGCGTGTCTAAACGTAAAATTTATCCTGTCATATCAGCTGTATCGGTTGAGATGGAGCTGTGAGATATGTGTCTGTCTTGATAATTGTGTCATTGGCCTGGTGTACGTGAGAACCTATGACTGACGACGTATGGGCAATAAATATGTCAACTAACTGTATAGAGTTTTTTGTATTTGCTTTACTCCAGGATATGGAATATCTTCTAGAATATAATTATTTTGAAATTATAGCATATATTTTTTTCAAGATAAACAGCAATCTAAGAAAGTGAACATAACATAACATAAGTTTTTTTCTCATTTAAAATAATCATAGGCCACTGTGATTTTAAACATTTTAAACGATCTGAAATTTTGAACATCATGAGCGAGAATAAATAAAATAGGGATAGGGTATAGATATATATATATATACCTTGCTACGCACCTAAAATTCTTGTTATACAAGTTCATAGGTGTCTCAAAGTCATTCCATAATCAATATCATGTGACTGTCGATCAAAAGTCATTATAAAAGCAGCATGATGTCTCACTTACTAGGTTGGAAAGCACTAGCCAATATTTTTCTGCAAAATTTTCCATGGGTGTCAGCTAGTCTAATTTTTAGCTCCCGCCGTCACCGTAGGTGAGACGGAGGGAGCTATGAATTCCGCCTCAAGTTTTTTTTTGCCTCTTCTTTTGCCTATAACTTTGTAAGAAAATAAGCTAGGATAACAATTTTTGGTATGTGTGTTACTCCCAGGTGGATAATGGACAGGTTAAAATATTTTTAATCTGAATTCAATACGCAAGGTCGCAGAAGAGAAAATGATGATGTTACGGCGTTGGGCCGTTGGGCCGTCCGTCCGTAAACAATTCGTTTCCGGAGCATATCTCTGAAAGTACTTGTCCGATTGTTTTCAAATTTTACACACAACACCCCTAGGGGGTCTAGTTGTGCTTTTTGGGGTATTTGACGCGCACTTCGTTTCCGGAGCAGATCTCGAAAAGTACTGGGCCGATGACAGTCATGTTGCACATGCATGTTCCCTAAGGTCCCTAGTTGTGCCTTTTCGGGTTTTTGGACCTTGACCTTGAAGTTGACCCAGCACTTTGACCTAATTTATAACATCGGTAAATCCGGCTGAAAGATTTTGCGGAATATCATGATAACCGCTCAAGTTAGCTACACTATTACTATAAAACAAATTGTGAGGTTTCAGGAGAGGATGCATCTTGAAAATTTTCAGGTCGATAAAATTAAAAATGGCTGCCTATCAGCCATTATTCACCTCGACAGGCCTGATATTGCGGAATATCATGAAAACCGCTCAAGATAGCTACACCATTAATATCAGATAAATCGTAAGGTTTCAGGAGAGGATGCATCTTGAAAAATTTCAAGTTGATAAAATTCAAAATGGCCGCCTATCGTCCATTATTCACCTCGACAGGCCTGATATTGTGCAATATCATGAAAACCGCTAAGATATCTACACCATTACTATAAAACAAATTGTAAGGTTTCAGGTGAGGATGCATTTTGAAAAAAATCAACTCGTCCAAGTTCAAAATGGCCGCCAATCGGCCATTATTCACTTTCACATGGCCGTTATTTGGTAAACCGTGCTAGATGGCTAGACCATTACTATAAAACAAAATGTGTGATTTCAGGAGAGGATGCATCTTGAAAAAATTTCGACTCAATAAAATTCAAAATGGCCGCTTATCGGCCATTATTCACTTTCACATGGCTGATATTTGATCAACCGTGCTAGATGGCTAGACCATTACTATAAAACGAAATGTGAGATTTCAGATGAGGATGCATCTTGAAAAAATGTGACTTGATCAAATCCAAAAATGGCCGCCTTTTCGGCCATTATTCATTCTCACATGGCTGATATTTGGTAAACCGTGCTAGATGGCTAGACCATCACCTGATTACTATAAAACAAAGTGTGAGTTTTCGGGAGAGGATGCACCCTGAAAATTTTTAACTTTCGAATTCAAAATGGCCGACAATCAGCATTATTTACCTCGATAGGCCTGATATCAGGTAAACCGTGCTAGATAGCTAGACCATTAATATAAAACAAAATGTGACGTTTCGGGAGAGGATGCCTTTTAAAAACTTTCGACTCAATCGAATTCAAAATGGCCGCCTATCGGCCACTATTTACTTTCACATTGCTGATATTTGGTAAACCGTGTTAGATAGCTCGACCATTACTATAAAACAAAATGTGAGATTACAGGAGAGGATGCATCTTGAAAAAAATTGACTCGATCAAATCCAAAATGGCCGCCTATCGGCCATTATTCACTTTCACATAGCCTTTATTTGGTAACCGTACTGGATGGCTAGACCATTACTATAAAACAAAATGTGAGATTTCAGGAGAGGATGCATCTTGAAAAATTTCGACTTGATCAAATTCAAAATGGCCTCCTATCGGCCATTATTCACTTTCACATGGGCGATATTTGGTAAACTGTGCTAGATGGCTAGACCATTACCATAGAATGAAATATGAGATTTCAGCTGAGGATGCATCTTGGAAAATTTCGAATTGATCAAATTCAAAATGGCCGCCTTTAGGCCATTATTTACTTTCACATGCCCAATATTTTGCAAACTGTGTTAGATGTTAGTCCATTACTATAAAACAAAATTTGAGGTTTCGGGGGAGGATGCACCCAAAATTTTTAACTAGTTTTTAGAATTCAAAATGACCGTAAATCAGCTATTAGTTACCTCGATTGGCCTGATATCGGGTAAACCATGCCAGATAGGTAGACCATTACTGGGATACTGATTAGGATCATTAATTTCAATGGAGGTTTGCAATCTCTGACAGACTGTCTAGATCTTATCTTACTCTTAGACTGAGCTTCTTAGACCTAGTTGTCTTGCGTCTTGATTTTTGACCTAGCCTAGGACTACATTATTAACCCTACACAAAATTGCTTTAATCAAATTCTAATTTGGAGCGGGAGCTCCTGGACTTATGTAGTCTTGTTGATCGAAGATTATTCCAGAGATATAGGAGCTGCCGCACAGAAAGCACGAGAGCATGATTTTTGGTAGGACAATTAGCTATCTAGTACCAGATGCACGAGTTTTATGTTTTTCTGACAGTATTTTGTGAATCTCTATAGCCTCGACCTGCGATTTTTCACCTAGAAATCTAATACAATGAAGTATGGGAGAGAGGGATTTATATAACTTTGTTTTCATCGAGAAGCCATTCATATGGGTTTCCGGTGACGTCACTGCGTTTCACAGAATAAATAATTCGGGCAGATAAACGGGTTATTCACTTGCCAATGTCTTGTGCGTCAATGTGTTGATTTCGAAAGCTATTCTGCCTATAAATTTGAGCCAATGCTTAAAAATAGGAAAAAAAGATAATAACTCAATTCGCTGTTGTTTGCTGCCAATCAGTAACAATTTGATTTTAGATGGATTAAGTTATAGCTTTGAATTTCCAAGCCATCATTTAGACATAATTCCATTTGTTTTATTGAAGCAACTAGTGTTTATACACCTAAATATACTTGGCTTTCATCAGCATACAGTTGGTGACTCATCAGTGGGTGTTTTCGAATTATTGGTGACAATGGTGTAGTAAATAGCGTGAAAAGAATAGATCCCAGTACGGAACTCGTACGAGAGACACCAAACTTTATGTTGTAATTATCTGACGACGGCCCATTTCCACCTTCTGTCCTCTGTCTACAACGAACGTATCTACAGTACAGATATAGTAGGGGCCATTATTATGAGAGTGTGATGCGCACGTTAGTCACACACGTTAGGGGAGTGGTGATCGAGGGTGGGCACGTGGCGGATTGGTCATAACTCTATGCATTGCTGCTTCATTCTCATTCATCAGATCCACTATCCTTCCGCTAGTGGCTCTGATTAATTGCACTGTAAAATGTGTTGTGTAGACGTATTCATGAATTTGACCTGATTTGGTATCTGACCAATAAGGCAATACCCGCCAAAAATGGTGTCCTTGGCATTCTAAACCACATCGTCAGGCCAAGAAATACATGTTCATTTTATGTTGGGCCAGCGTCGTAGACAATTGGCATACATCAATCCAGCATTGTAAATCCTACAGCGTAAACAGGATAGGTATACACCGGCCGAATGTTTTTTTAATGTTGGGACTGCGTCGCAAACGATGGTCCAACATCAAACCAATATTCGGTCAGTGTGTCGTACTGACTGAGACTGCACACCAGTAAGAACGATGAACCCCTAAGATGCTGTACCAACATTAAACAAAGAGTGGTTGTTAACATCACTTTGGACATTCTGCTGGTATCTTGGTCTTACACAAAACAAGTCCACAACAACACAACTAAAAGACGCACATCCAATGTTGCTTTTATGCTGGGCCGTCATTGTATAGGATGGACCAACTATAATACAACACAGGCTGATCGCATGTACTGGTCATAATAATACTAGGCATATAATGACAACCTTTGCCCAGGGGAGACATAATTATATAAACTTGTCTCTCATAGGTGCAGGGAATCCTCGAACTTGACATAGTTTCAGGGTCAGGTGTGGGTCACGGTACACCAGATGTTGATGCCCTATCAGAACGCAACAGTTACAGAAGAGAATCCCAAAGCACTAGCAGGGCCACCTAGCTGTGCTAGTGTGGCCCTGAGAAGGAGGCTGTGCTGCTTAGGTGAGTCAGGTATTTATGCAGTTTTGTCAGGAGGCTAATGCACATTTACCTGCAAATTATAAAAGCCATTTTTGGGTATTATTTTTGGGGTAATATGTTCCACCAGAACTTTTTTTTTTAATTTGACTCCTGGAACAACACAGCCCCCCGCCTCCCTCCCCCCCCCCCCCCCCCAGACAGCAAGGAATTAATTGGACGCGGTTTAAATTGAAAAATTATCAGAGGTCACGAGATATCATTCCTTTGGTTCGTTTTGTGAGAGCGAAAATATGTTTTCACATATCTCTGCGTAAAAGGCTATTTTGTCAAAAAAAATAACAATGTGGTTTTGCGTTGAAAGGATTCAAGCACTGTAACGTAAGAAGACGTAGTACCGTCACATTTCGTACACTTTGATATTGGACGGTGTGTAGTTTCTCACCAGATGGAGCTAGCACGATATATGGGGTATCATTGTGACCAGCTTCATTTCTAGAATCCGATAAAGCATTGATATGCGATATGAGTTTGAAAGGAATTGAAATATAGAGATTTAAAGCAAGGTGGTTGGAAACGACGGAGTTTAGCACCCGGTGCCTCAATACCGTCGGTTCAGGTACCCATAATCCGTCAGGGGGTCGTAAATCCGTCACCATGGATAATGCTGGTGTCTTAAATCCGTCACTCATACACAAAGGGTTTACAAAGTGGTCATTTTCATTTTTAATGTTTAAATGGTCCATATTCGTATTAACTAGAGCAATTTTGTATTCGTTATTTAAATTTGTCTTATTGGCCCAACGCTACTGCATTTAAACACTAAATAATAGGCCTACGTTATCTACGATATCAATATGTGGTTAATAATAGCGTGTGTAGGATATATCTTTTCTGTCTTGGCTAAGTCATATATATATATAACCTTATTGGGTGGAAACTATTTTTTGTGTTAGATTATTCCAAATCCAATGATAACCGATCAAAAAATAAAATAATAACTCATTATGATCAATTAAGTACCGGTATGAGCAGTATACAGCTGTTCCATATCCTGGTCATATCCCTCCATGATTAGTAGCCAGCGATATATGCTTGGACCATCGTTCAGCAGCAATTCTAATAATAATTTTGCATCAGTTATGTAGCTGTGGCCTTATGTAATAGGGTTTAACATTGGCCGAACTTGAGACAATTGGAGTTTACCACTTAACAATTTCAACTGTTTAGACTATCTGGTCAGAGAATGATAGAGTTGAACGAAATGACACGTCATTTTAGCATTAGCAACAGTAACAGTAACACCCACAGTCTCTGGTCATATAGACTCCCTATCGTGATAAATCTCTTGGGCATACCTAGCCCCCTCTATCTGGTAAGCCTAGAACCCTCTATCTGGTAAGAAGAAAACATTTTCAATAAAACTCCATGTCCAGTCATTCAACCTTCATTTAACCAAAGAACTATATCAATGGAATGCTAGCTTTGACCGTTTCCGTGGGATTTCTGTACATCGATCTCCCGTCCAAGCAGACAGCGCCAGTTGGGTTGTTGGCTACTTCCGGTTTCACTGCTTACACTGACAATACGTTGTATTTTCATCATGGATGCTGCATGTTTTAGCCCTGAAATTCATCTTTCTGATATATTTGAGGTATGTAATTTGATGTATAATATTATTTTATTTACCATATTATAATTTTAATTAATTATGTCTCCAATATTAGCAATATTGCCTCGAATTAGCCATGTTTGTACACACTCCCGTACATCGCCGCCCACGACGCCGTCGACGGTCAGTCAGTCATGTCAGTAGGCCGGTCACGGCTACAGGCACAGCCTTAACTCAAACCGTGTCCGCCTCGCTGGGACCGGGGGTCTTACCTACATAACCTAGCCTCCTACCTATGCCTATTAAAATCCTGGATCCGCCCCTGCACTGTAGTTGAATATCAAACTCACCGGCTGACGTAGCGCAGAGCCAGCGCCGCGATATTGTGAGTTGACAGCTTCACAGCTTTGACAGCTACTGCACTGTGTTTGTAACTGTGTAGTCTAGAAGTCTGTCCGACGGTGACAGTGGAGCCTGTTAAGGATAGGGCATAGCCATAGGCCTAGTCCAAAATGAAAGTTAGCTTTTCGGACTGCAGTCAGTCAATTCTCAAGCAATTTTCATGAATTTTTGTAAACCCTATTTTCTAGTCATTTGGCATTGATCTTAAAATTTTTAGATTTTTTTTTTATTTAGATGCAAATTAAAAAAAAATGTGAGAGGGCCCCCAGATGCCGCGAAAATCCCCCTTCCTTTAAACCCTGGATGCGCGCCTGAATTCACATGCCTTCTGCGGGCATCCCGGCAACGCTGTGATTTTTTTCATACCTGGTCTTGGGATGCATTCCGAGAGCAGGATTTATTATTATTTATTTATTATTATACTATAATAGGCCCCCTATAGTATATTCAAATAAACAAGTCAGAATCAGAAAACTACATTGTGTCAAGTATCTGTTTTCTTCCACTGCTGTCTAGTTCAAAAGTTAGCCCATTTGACATGTAAATGTCTAGTTATGATGCTCCTCTATAACATGTATAAACCCTTTTTAGAACTTCATTCTGGTTTATTCTCAGAATTGCGTTACAAAAATGTCATGTCAAATGGTCTAATTTTTTTAATGCTGAATGGAATTTTGCTAAATTTTCAGGGTTGTTGCCAAAAGACTAGATAGACTAATAATGATTACAAAATTGTGTGACAATTGCTTGAGAATTGAATGACTTATATTTATTTCACTTAATTTATCATTTATTTTTTTGTCTACAAAGTTGGATCTCAAACTAGGCTTTAACCGATTAGTATTGATGCAGGGGTAAAGAAGGCTTTACAAATTTAAGCATGATAAATTTTAATAATGTGGAGCGAAGCAAATTTTTTTTGAGAGCCATCAAATATTTATTTAGCGCATGTCCTTCACACAATTATTTATTTCATGAAAATTCAATCTCAAAATATGTATTTTACCCTTTCAGCCCTGAATTTACCATTGTCATCTTCATCCACTACAAGCCGCGAATTGCTGTCGCAATTCTCGACTTGTAGTGGATGTAGATGACTTGAAGTGGGTGGGAAATTGAAGAAAATTGCTGTGTATTAGTAAACTAGTGTCATGGAAATTTCCATTCTAAAACCCCTAGTCGTAGGAGAATCAGGTCTGTTTTCAGGAATGTGAAATGATGCTTTAATGCATCGTGAGGGCTTAAAGGGACCCCTACCCCCGTAGTGTAGGACCACCGGATATATATAGGCCCTATGCTAAAAGTAAAATATCCAGAGACAAATTTCGCACAAATATTTCGGATGCCCAAATTAGTGGGGTTTATAGTATAGACTATGGTGTATTATGATTTAGGCCTATTTTGAAATAGAAATATATAATTATAGCTGTGAATACCCCAAGAATAGGCCTACTTTTAATTCCTCATAGTTCTGGTGATGCTGATGCTAGATGTAAAGATAATCTAGATCCTATTTGATTTATTTCCTAAGCAGATGTCAAAATCATATCTGACATATGAAATAAAAAAAAAAAAAAAAATCTGACATCTGGACCCAGACAGATTGTTGACTATACTGTATCTGTATTTTGAACTATCCACATATTTTGTGACAACAGTAAGCTTGTTGGATGTCTGAAATTTCCCACTAATAATGTTTTTTTTTTGTTTCAGGAACTACTCAGTTACAACAGTATTACACCACCTGCTCTGGAAGTTTGACTGGTCATCTTCTACTACCCTGTGCTGCTGATATTACAGTCTGCTCTTTACATCATTTTAAAATACAAACATTGATATTCAGTAGAACAAATTAATGTGAAAGCCACAACCACCTGTCTGATCAGTGTCTTTGTACATTGATTAAAAAATAAAATGTAATAAATGTCTGAATGGTTAGAGATATTTTAGCAGTGTCTTGTATATATACATGTACATATATCTCTCTTATTACTATGACAAATAAGTCTGTAATGACTTTTATTTCTGTCAATAAAATATCTGTCTGTCTGTCTGTATATTAATTAAGAAAATTATATAGGCCTTCATGGCTAGACTCAAATTGTCACTGCAAAAACCATAATGTATATTATCAGGTTTAATATGAGAGGTTAAAAACTACTGGTACTTGATATTAGAATATATTATGTCTAGGCAAAATTGAAATATATCATTTCAACCATTTTGGAAAGCTTCGCGGTTCCATTTTAATATGGCAGTTTATTCCTTGGTTGGTTTTCTAAGATTTTGTGTTTATATGTGTTTCACAAATTTTGGTAAAACCTTTAGTTTAATAAAATAACTAGCTTCAGAATTTAAAAAACCCTGTGATTATCAGCTATGTTTTAATAGTTAATTGTCAAGATTAGTATTAAGTAAATTTTGAAAAATGGGTATAACAAAGAGCATATTAACTAAATAAATTGTCCAGATATACAAATATAGTGGTACATGTAGTGACATAGATTTTAAGCTCTCATAATGTTTTAAAAATATTTCATAGAATATTCATGTCCCACATTTTATGATTTATTTTATTATAGGCCTAGATCTACATAAAAGCTGTTTTTGGCTAATGTATAAATGGTATATATATTCATATACAGTTTATATTTTTTTTATTATACTTTTTATTTTTATCACACTGACATTTAGTATCATATTGAGTCTCTCTGTCAATGAACATAATAAAAGTTTTGTTATTATATTGATTTTGTTTCGTGTATTTTTTTATGATAATTATGATTAAAATGTGCATAATTTACCTGTATTTCTATCACTTGCCTTGGTACTCACATTTTGTTTTTCAAATTTAGGACACATATGTGGTCGGAAAAAATACAGTTTATATAATGCCTGAAACATTCCAACGCGAGCACGTAAATTATGAAAAACACTTTTTTATCATCTCAAACGTGAAGGCGTATTTTCTACTTCGATTTGGTTTGCTTTGGCAGTGAAATATATACCGGTAGGCTGTTTGATCCTTTTCTGGATCACTTTCACAATGTTGTTGTTGTTTTTATATATTTTATAATGTAATAAGCTTGTATACCTGTATACAGTGTCTTCAACTGAAGTGGTCCACTGCCAATTTTTACCACTGCACTTATAAATTGTGAGCATTTCTTTTTCACCTTATAGGCCTAAAATAGCAGTAGTCTGAATAAGGTTGTTCATTTAAATTTCAAATGAGTTATATTGTGCCCCATGTTATGATAGGCCTACAGTGACCACTTTTGTGAAAATATGTTTCTTATCAGCCAAAAGCCTGAAAATTGTGTAAAATTATGTGGAATCAGTTTATTTGACATGTATTATAGGCCTAGTAAATTGACATTATTACATCCCTTTATAAAACCAATAAATTAACTCAATATATTTGCAACAAAAAATGTCAAATAGGTTCAGGCTTAACTACTGAAATATTCCATACAATAAATTATTATTTTTTCTTCGCTCGGCATCACCATGGGACTATAGCCCACCACTTAGTTTTAGTCATGGTTGTCAAACAATCTAAGCTTGCCCTGTTATTGATAGTCTATAAATAAATTTAAAGTGAAAACAATAAAAGTTAAAATTGAATGAACCTGACAAGGTTTGCATTTCAAGGAGACTATGACCATGATGACCCTAACCCAACATTGATCCAGCATTTGTCCGGTGACACTGCAGTGGTAGGCCCCCCACATGGTCATGGACCTGTCAGCTTTTTAATGATATTTAGATCTAGACCTTAGGGGCCTTGCAAACTTAAAAAAATTCCAGACATCCTAAAATTTGGATAGAGCTCACCCCACCCCCCATCCATTTTTTTTTTAAACCAATAATCAAAGATTTTAATTTTTTTGGGTTTTCTAATTTTCTATCTAAAATGGCCCTGGGCCCACCCACCCACTTCCAAATTTGTTTTGGATGTTTGGATTTTTTTATCTTTGCAATAACCTTGAATAGTATTCACAGTGATTAGGGCTTAGGCTTGTACAACTTCTCGGAAATGTCTACTTAAGACGCCTGTAGGCCTACTAGGAGAAGATTGAAAGACTGACTGACCGAGAGACACTGACAAGTCACAATCATTGACATTGAGACATGCTCAGAATGCTGGCGTATAAAGTGTGGGCGCCTACAGAAGTGGCTGACAGTGACAGTAGCCTGAGTAGGGCCTACATGCAGTGACTGTCAGAGACAGTGAGAAAAGTGAGCGAGTGAGAAGCGGCAGTCACCAGGTCACACTCACAGTGGCTGCCCAGCCGCTCAACACGACAACAGACTAAAAGCCAGGGGCATGGCCAGGCAGATTTCACGGCACACGCCGTCGCTTGGTGCTAAAATTCAAAGTAAACCTCGGCTGACAGCGTGTTAATTTTGTATATTTAGCACGATCATATCATATTACATGTATAATGACTGCCAGTTGTCTCGATAATCTAAATATAGTGACAAGTTATTAAAAAATAACCATATACCGTAGGACTTGTTTACTGTCATGACTGATGGCAACTTTAAACCGGAAATAACCAATTACCGCGTTTGTGATAGGCCAATGGACTCAAGTTCACTTGTGCGAAAGCGATGTTAGCATTCCACTGTTCTAATTCTGTGATTTAACCTTCATATATTTGTATACTACATTTGTTCACGATGTTCACTGTCTCACTATTTCAGATATTTCAGTGTATGTATCCCTAAGCCAGTTCACCTCTCTAAATTATCTCACTTTTCTTAGTATCTATATATCTTTCGTTTCAGGCCAACTTTCTCAGGTTTGACACCCTTATACCTTCCCAGTATTGTAAGCTCTCTATAATCCATCTCAAGGCAAATAAAAAATTAAAGGTGCAGGTTTATAGTCTGATATAAAGGCTGAAGACCTATCATCCGACTTTATATTTTACACCCTGGTCACTAGACCTGTTCATTCGTGTGCTATTTCAACTCCACGGAGAGCATGTATACAGTCCTGCAGCCGTTTCGGCACATTGAATTTATTGTACACATCGCCATCTCTGTCCTACCAGGTACTCATTTTCACCTGAGTCAAGTGAAGCATTTTATAGTGAAGTGCCGTGCCCAAAAAGACACATCTCAACAATGTCCCAAGATTGAGAGGGGGAAACATGGTATTTCTTGAGAACCTTCACAGTTCGGACACAGCTTCAGCCAAACCTGTAAGCTAGGCCGAACTTCATTAGAAAAGTTACCCAAAACAGCCAAGTACAAACTAATTTATATTTTAATTGGGAAAATGAAATACCGGCTAACTAAGGGTAGACAGTTACAGTGAGAAAAAGGGTGAGAGTACGAACAGTATAGTCGGTAATCAATCAGCGAGAAACAAGAAAACAGGATGTTAGAAATATAAAATATTGATTTTTAATTTGACATTTGTAAAAATGATACAAAAAATTGATACTCGTAATCACATAATCTCAGTTCTACTAATTAAACTGCTGACAGCAATCAGCCGGGCTCTAATCTGGATCTGTCATCGTATGTGTTTATCCCACTTCACTGCCCTTGCCACCTTTGTACCAACTTGACCTGTCATCATACGTATCTTTCTCAACTGTCTACCCTTACCACCTTCTTATCAACTTGATGTCATCATATGTGTCAATCCCACCATTGCAACATTGTCACCTCATCAAATTGATTTGTAATCATACGTGTCTATCCCACCTCTCTACCCTCGCCAACTTCTTACCAACTTGACCTGTTATCATATGTCTCTATCCCACCTCTCTACCCTTGTCACCTCCTTATCAATCTGATCTGTCACCATATGTTTCTATTACAACTCTTTACCTATGCCACCTCCGTATCAACTTGATCTGTCATCATACGTGTCTATGCCACATATCTACCCTTGCCACCTTCTTATCAACTTCATCGGTCATCATATGTGTCTATTCCACATATATATCCTTGTCACATTCTTACCAACTTGATCTGTCATTATATATGGCTATCCCCCATATCTACACTTGACACTTTCTTATCAACTTGATCTGTCATCATATGTGTCTATTCTACATCTCTACCCTTGTCACCTTCTTTCAATTTGATTTGTCATCAGATGTGTCTATCCCACATATATACCCTTTCCACCTTATTATCAACTTGACCTGTCATCATTATGTGTCTATCCCACATTTCTACCCTTTTCACCTCCTGATCAATTTGATCTGTCATCATATACGGATATCCCCATCTCCACCTTTGCCACCTTCTTATCAACTTGTCACTCCCATATATTATATATTTGGTATCATACTTATTTGTCTCTAGTTTGTTTATCCACATTACAATTTAAATTTTTCATCTTATCTTTATTTTCCATCTATCTAGATTGATCACCTCCGAGCATGTAAATCTGTCTTTAAGTTGGCATTCTCACTGCCATGACCCCCCCCCCCCAATATGTCATTGATTGCTAATTTTGGCTATCCAATATTTTTCACCTGGATTTAGCATATATTTTTTATTCTATTTCTGCTACCATCATAATTCATCATGCTGTTTCATCCAAACTAGCTACCAATCTCAACCCCATAATTGGCATCATATTTTTTCATTTTCATATATACCATTCAGATTTGGTTTATTGAGCAGCTGGTTTATCTCATCTCTCTACATTCTGATATATATTTATCAAGGTAAAAATGCCCTGTGACGATAATAGCCTTTCAAATATGACTCGGGACTATTAAAATTGACGAGTAAGTAAGTAAGTAGGCCTAGACGAGTTGCATTAAAATGATTTTAAAAATATTGATTGCACAATTCATTATATGTGCAGGTGTATATGTTTAAATAGGCAATTATTGAGAATTATAACGGTGTGTTTTTAATTCATTTGAACTTTATGATGATAAAAAACATTGATGACGGTCTTATGACACCCCGTATTTATAGTGTGACGAAGATAGGACACCTGTGACGGAAACACGTACATTTCGGCTCAAGGGGTGATACAAGTCAGTCAAAAGCCGTTATTTTGGTGTCCTAATACCGGCACTTTGCAAACTATGCTCTATATTATTTAAAACGTATGGACCCAACTAAATATTTTTTGACGCTACGAGTCCTAGAGGCCATGTCCTTTAAAAATATAATTTTAAGGAGGTGGTTTCATATAAAAAATGCTCGTCAAATCAGGTGCTGTCGGTGTGTAACAACTACATTGGTGTGCTTTGAGTAGGCTCACAGTGACGCAGCTATCACAATGTTATTTGAAGAGCAGAGGATTCAGGTTATTCACTAGCATACAAGTAGTCCAGATATGAATCTTATATAGCCTATCTTGGCTCATGGCATGAAATAACTCAGTAGCAAGCCTCTAACAATTTTACGAGAGCTACGAATGAGGGTTCACAAGATCTGGAATGAAAAAGGGCCTACCTAAGGATTCCCTGGAGCGACTATGACGGAATGACCCGTCGCGTCGATGCCTTTGTAGTGTCGTCTATTATAGACTTTAATTATTAGGTCTAGATTTAATAGATATACTGGGGTTCTTTTCTTAGTCGGGCAGCTTAGTTTCGGCGGGTGATGTGGATGTAGAAAAAAGGGAACTTCAACACTTGACTTGATTTAGATATAACAGCAAACAGTTTATTAACAGGATAACAATGAGTATAATTTCCAGTAGGTTGATTTGACACAATCAGTAGATGTCCAAAGAGACTTGAAATATAGTTCACACTGGAGGAAGCTCAGAATTAATCAATTACATGTAGACCTAGTCTAGACTGAAGTGAAGATAACAGTTGGTAGGTCTGAGATATTCGGATGAAGATTACCGGGTGAAGACAGAGAATGAAGATGAATGAAGATGAATGCCCAATGTTCTGATAGATCTGTAACAATTACAATACCGAGTTGATAGAGCTAGTTAACAGACCATCATTCAGACGTGGTGACTGAATGACGTCGAAGAACAGAGAGAGAGTTACTTATAAGATTACTTATTAACATTGAAATTGGGCTTACTTAAATTATTAACAGTTACTCAAATTGACACTAACATTCACGGAAAGTTTATAAGATATATTGCCAAAGTTATAAGCATGGAGAACAATTACAAGTTACCAAATACACTCAAACCTCGCGGTCCTAAACATTTCACATTTGACAATAACTTGACACACATAGAAATATAAACATGAACTATGACACACTGACCTGTAACAATTACAATACCGAGTTGATAGAGCTAGTTAACCATTCTGACCTCAGAGATTATATCTCTGATACCACAAGCTCATTTCGCCGTATGCACGCATGGCGATTGACCAGATTTATCAGCCGTTAGTGAGCGTTACCACGTGATTTTATAACCATTCCTATAACCACGGAACTATTTTGGTGTTCACTTCAACTCTTTACTTATCCTTTTTTCAATATTTAATTTGATTTTAGAGTTTGTTACAGGTAAGGGCTATTTATTCTGTTTAGTAGTGGATAAATTGAACCAGCACAATTCGCATGTCATTCAGTAATTTATATTTGCCAGTGTTTTGAAGCCGATTGTAAATTCTGTCAGAAAAACGTAAACATGGACCTTCTCACAGCAGCGCGTAGGCAGAAAAAGTAATCCATTGAATGTTTTCTATTTCTATGTGAATATAAACTCATATGTGGCGGAGTAGTGGTGTTTTATATTCGCCATATATATTCAGGACACTCAAGCGTGTTTATAAGCCTACAGTTGTTATATCAACAAAACTGCTCAAAATGAGCAGTTTTTGTCGAAACATGGCGTGTGGTTACAGAGAGAGAGCGGGGTTGACCTGAGCGACATCTATGTGTGGAGAATGCTAGTTAACAGACCATCATTCAGACGTGGTGACTGAATGACGTCGAAGAACAGAGAGACAGAAAACACGCGGAACTCTTATTAAATACTGGACTTCAAGTCCGAATTATCCCGGAAGAAATTGGGATAGCCAATTACTTTAAACAGAAGGCCATAAAGTTGGAAGATGGATCCTGTTTGTTTGTTTGTTTGTTTGTTTGTTGGGTTAGCTAGCCCGCATGCAGGCTGCCCGGGCCTTCCGATAATTATCGATCGATCACAATCCCGCCTTTAGTCCAGTTGCTTTTTACTCGGAGCTGTGTATCACTAAGCCGGTGGGCCACATCAAGAGCCGAATTCAGTGCTCACAGACTTCCTTTGTACATCCACGGCAGCTAAAGCAACCATAGAACCCAATGGTGATCATGTGCATAGATGACGAGACTTTCCGCTTAAGACACCTTCTCATATACACAGGTTCCACACTGGAGAACTGGCGGAAGGATCAGCCCAACAGTCCACAGGTCCGTCTCAAGTGGCAGTCAGGCAGTTAGGAAGTCGAACTTCATTATAAGCAAAACGGCATGGGGATGAATGAATAGAACCAACAAGTGTCTGCCAGAATAGATTCACCATAGCGGTATGACAAGCTTGAAGGAAATCACCATGCATACATCTCAAGACCGGCCATGATGAAGAAAACGGAAATCAACAAGTGTCTGCCAGAATAGATTCACCATAGCGGTATGACAAGCTTAAATTGATTCCCGCGCATACAGCCCAGAGAAATTACTAAGACCCGCTGCCCTCCCTGTGAAACTTCTACGACCCGCTAACGGAAATCAACAAGTGTCTGCCAGAATAGATTCACCATAACGGTATGACAAGCTTAGATTGATTCCCGCGCCTACATCGCTGTGAAACTAGTTAGACCCACAGTGTTCAGCACAGACCGCGATATCGCGTCAATTACGCACTTGGAGGTCAAATGTCTCCTTTTTTTCCATGGTAGTGAGACAAATGTCCCCACCCATTTCTTGTCTGTGCTGAACACTGGGCCTCAATTACGCACTTAGAGGTCAAATGTCTCCTTTTTTTCCAGGGTAGTGAGACAAATGTCCCCACCTATTTTTTGTCTGTGCTGAACACTGGACCCACTGCCCTCCCTGTGGAATTTCTACGACCCGCTGCCCTCCCTGCGCAACTAGTAAGACCCGCTGCCCTCCCTGGGGAACTTTTACGACCCGTTGCACTCCCTGTGAAACTACTAAGACCCGCTGCCCTTCCTGAGGAACTTTAACGACCCGCTGCCCTCCCTGTGAAAATACTAAGACCCACTGCCCTCCCTGAGGAACTTCAACGACCGCTGCCCTCTCTGTGAAGGTACTAAGACTTCATTATAAGCAAAACGGCATGGGGATGAATGAATAGGAACCAACAAGTGTCTGCCAGAATAGATTCACCATAGCGGTATGACAAGCTTGAAGGAAATCACCATGCATACATCTCAAGACCGGCCATGATGAAGAAAACGGAAATCAACAAGTGTCTGCCAGAATAGATTCACCATAGCGGTATGACAAGCTTAAATTGATTCCCGCGCATACAGCCCAGAGAAATTACTAAGACCCACTGCCCTCCCTGTGAAACTTCTACGACCCGCTAACGGAAATCAACAAGTGTCTGCCAGAATAGATTCACCATAACGGTATGACAAGCTTAGATTGATTCCCGCACCTACATCCCTGTGAAACTACTTAGACCCACTGCCCTCCCTGTGGAACTTCTACGACCCGCTGCCCTCCCTGCGCAACTAGTAAGACCCGCTGCCCTCCCTGGGGAATTTTTACGACCCGTTGCACTCCCTGTGAAACTACTAAGACCCGCTGCCCTTCCTGAGGAACTTTAACGACCCGCTGCCCTCCCTGTGAAACTACTAAGACCCACTGCCCTCCCTGAGGAACTTCAACGACCGCTGCCCTCCCTGTGAAGGTACTAAGACCCACTGCCCTCCCTGAGATACTTCAACGACCCGCTGCCCTCCCTGTGAAACGACCAAGACCCGCTGCCCTCCCAGGCTCCCTGTGAAACTTATACGAACCGCTGCTCTCCTTGTGAAACTACTAAGACCCGTTGCCCTCCTTGAGAAACTTCAACGATCCGCTGCCCCCTCCCCCCCTGTGAAACTTCTACGACCCGCTAACAGAAATCAACAACAGCAAAATTACCATAATGATAACGGTAGACTCTATGACAAACTTAAATTGATTCCCACGCATATACCATGATAGTATACAACCCAGATCCACCACATTGTCATCGGTGTGAAACAAAGACCCGCTGCCCTCCCTGTGAAACTTCCACGACCCGCTGCCCTCCCAGTGGCAGTGAAACTTAACCACTCCCAGGATCTGGCGAAACAGACCGTAACGTTAGCCGTCAGACTTGCCCTTGACTTGTCATTTGGGACTCCGGCTTAGACTACAATAAAAAAGAATTAAGGTGAAATTATTAGATCTAGCCTAGTAAGTTAGCCTAAATATTAATATATTAGACACCCCTAACTTGGGCCTAGTCTACTATTATTTTATTATTAGTCTAGTCTATTATTAGCCTAGTTCCTGGCCCTCGAGCGATTGATCTGGCTCGCCCAGAATGCAATGGGTCACGGATGGGACTAGTCTATTATAATTCTATTTTTTATCGGCGACTCAAGGACACGTTACGTTAGGCCAAAACAAAATATATGTTTGTTTCCGATTTGTTGTCAGTTTAACCAGTGGGTAGGTAGGAAATTTATTTTATTTTATTTATTATTTAATTTTTTGTCACTTCAACCAATCGGTAGGTAAGAATTTTATTTTATTTTATTTGGTGCGAAATTCACTTTCGTGCATGTCTTATCTGTACATTACGTAACGATTTTTTGTTTTTTTTGTCACTTTTTGACCCCACTCTCCTTTTCGTAACGTTTTTCAGAGTTACTTTGACTACAGTCGGTAACTCATCCCTGAACTTATTGATTTCCTAAAAAAAAAAAAAAAAAATGTTTTTTTTTTTTTTTTTGGAAATCCATAAAATATATTTGGGTTGCACATGTTTTGATAGGGTCGGTCGGAAATCGGAAACAAACAATATTTTTTTTTAGGCCTTAGACTAACACAGTTATTAGTTAACCAGGCTGTCACAATTTACCAAAGCCTACCCTCCGATTTGGCTATTTTAGCACCTGGGTGAAGTCAGGTGGTTGAGATGCCTGCTTTTGTAATCAAGGACAAGGTAGGCCTAAAATAGATTAAATCTAGTCTAGATATAATTTTTTTTTTTTTATTAAGTTTGAACCAACAATTTGAATTTATAAAAAGAATTATGTCATTGTTTTAGGAATCAGAGGGAGTGTGGCACAGAAAGCAACAGCCGACCAGATCAAAGTCAGTGTACAATGACCAGTGAACTATATATAGTTCACTGACAATGACACGAAGGTGACCTATCTAAAAATAGATCTGAATCTGATGCAATGCCAATAGTCAAGATCTTGAGACTTGTCTTGAGAGGGATTGTAATGTTGATCTAATACATGCAAATCTTAGTATAATATAATATGTTATTGGCTTAAAACACAGTAAACTGTGCCCTATACACTAGCTCGTATGAACTGAGCTTGAATAAGTCTTAGGTCAGTAGATTAGGCTAATTAAATGAAGACTAAAGATCGTCTGCTGTTAAAGCGTCTGCTATAGCCGGAAGACAAACATTTTTTCAACCCGATCCCGAATCAACAGACGCATTCGTTACATCCCGTGTTTCATGTTTCTGCTGAGCTTAGTACGCATTCGATACTAACCAGTGTAATAATAATAACGTACATTTAAAACTAAGACATTAATAATAATAATACAGTTGAGAAGAAGAAGATATTCAACCAAATATTAAATGTTCAGTAAATTATATTATTTACGGGCAAATTTAAGAATAATTAGGACATTTTTGACAGTGCAGCAATGATTTAAAACAACATTTTAAAGAAATAGTGATTATTTATGAAATAGATGATAATAAAGTATCAAAAACGTTTTATTGCTATTTGTGTTAGTCAATATTATCCAGGAGGATTGTTTGAGATTTTCATACATTATTTCTACATTTCCACCACGATGTCATCCCCACAGAATTTTTAAGGAAATGATTAAAATATCCTGTTTTTAACTACCATTTTTTGGTGACCTATTTAAAAAAAACGGATACTTTTCCCAGATTTTCTTGCACAATAATGTTAACGGATACCAGTCACACACTGTTGCGAAATTTCAGGCGAATAGCTTCATAATTCACAGAGTAAATTAAAATTGATCAGAGGCTATTTGCAACTGCAGTATAGATACATAGTGCGTGTGGTGGATCCATATTTTTAGAGGGCGGTGTATGACTACAATCCCGGTCGATTCAATAGTGTGGGGAGCCTCTGTGACCGAGAGTTAGCGTGCTCGGCCTCAGACCGCCAGGGATTGAATTTCGAATCCTGTGTCTGAAGGGCATTCATTCACCTCATTCATCTCACCATCCTCAGGAGGTTATACTGTCCCAGTTTAGCCTGTATGTGCACAACGGTGGCCTAAAACCCGATTCATTTCATTATCGCGGTCGCTGCGTGACGCTAGCAACAATTCTTCTGATACTACTACAGAATATTTTCTTCACGGTAATTGGCTTTATGAAGAAAATTGTAAAAGTTGAACCTTAAGATTTCTCATGGCATATCACCTGTACGCTACGCTCTGTTATCTGATAGTTCTTAACCCTTCAACCACTAGTTTCGCCTACTTGAAGTTTTGTCTCGCTGACTCGATCCACAACTTCAAGTGAGTGAAGATTCATTAATTTTGACAAAATGGAAGTTAACGATTTTAAAAACTTGTTGATTGATCATGTTGATGTCACGTTTTATCCTTAACATTTTCAATAGCTGGTATTTAACCTGTTTAAAATGCAAATAAAAAATGAAAAAAAAATCACGAAGATAGGGGCCTAATCGAGATAATATTCCGTTTTATAATATTGATGACAAAACATTAGAGTTCACACTGTTATCAGTGCATGTGCCCAAAACTTGGAGAAAGTAACTTCTCGGCGAGGTCATTGCATAAAAAATATTATTTTCTAATGGCAGATATCAAGCAGGTGAAACAGAAAAAATCGTGGCAACTTAGAATCTAGAGTATAGTGCCATCCAAAAACTGTTCGGAAAAAACAACCGTGCATTTTCATCAGGGCTATTACCCGTATACTTAATCAGGAAATCAATCTGTGTTAGATTGAGTATGATGCTTATAGGGATTCAATATGTCTTAGATTGAAATACGATGCCTACAAGAAATCAACCTGTATGATAATAAATTAACATAAACATTCATACACGCAAGCACCGTTACATAAATGTGACGTGGCACCTCGACATCAGGAGGTATACGGCCATTATGAAGAGTGGGAGAATCAAGATTTTTCATCAATTATTCTAATAAATCATGACCGCCGCCTCTCCTGTCACCCTGATATCTACAAAACCGCTTCTTTAATTCATTTGGTGTTTATCATACTGGATACAAGTATTAATTCCTAGGCTGCATCAATTTTTCAGAAAGTTTGGAAAAATATTCGGGTCATGGCGGCCATCTTTAATCTTTTTTTCGTCAAATTAGGCCTAGGACCTTGTCACCCTGATATCTACAAAACCGCTTTCTCGATTCACTTTTTGTTCAACATACTGGATGCAAGTATTAATTCCTAGGCTGCATCAATTTTTCAGAAAGTTCGGTAAAATATTCGGGTCATGGCGGCCATCTTTAACATTTTTACGCCAAATTAGGACCTTGTCGCCCTGATATCTACAAAACCGCTATTTCGATTTACTTTGTGTTCAACATTCTTGATGCGAGTATTAATTCCTAGGCTGCATCAATTTTTCAGAAAATTCGGAAAAATATTCTGGTCATGGCGGCCATCTTTAATCTTTTTCGTCAATTTAGAACCTTGACACCCTTTTAACTTCAAAGCCACTTCTCCGATATACTCAATATTCTACATACTGCATACCGGTAGTAGTAGTATTTCCTAGACTGCATCAAGTTTGGGAAACTATCCGGATCGTGGCGGCCATCTTTTATCTTTCTTCTTCAATTTAGGACCTTGTCACCCTGATATCTTCAAAGCCACTTATCCGATATACTCAATATTCAACATACTGCATAGTAATATTATTTCCTAGGCTGCATCAATTTTTCAGAAAGTTTGGGAAAATATCCGGGTCGTGGCGGCTATCTTAATCTTTTTTCGTCAAATTATTACCTTGTCACCCTGATAACTTCAAAGCTGCTTATTCGATACACTCAATATTCAGCGTACTGCATGGCTGACATTGATATTAATTCCTAGACGGCATCAATTTTTTAGAAAGTTCGGGAAAATATCCGGGTCATGATGGCCATCTTTAATCTTCTGGGGTCAGAATATCACCTAAAGCTGCTAGCCTCTGCCTCATAATATTACTTGATAATTATAATCAATGTATAACTCTTATTTGAAAAGTGCGAGGGGGAGCCTTCTTGTGTGTTTACAAGGTAAACACTTAGGCCTACATCTAGTTTTCATAGTTTTCTACCAAAATCACCAGGATAATATTTTCCGTTCTGAAATTGCTGTTGAGCGATTATCATATGTGTCTATAATTTCCCAGTTTAGTTACCGCAGTTATTGCTACTACTCCTGTCTCTGGTGGACTTGAATATCCAGATTATGTTTATGTGACTGTAGCAGACCATGAATAGTGATTGTGTTCATTTTGGAAGTCTTCATTATTTTCTGCAAGACCCATTTTTTATTTTGCTAGTAACTGAAATACGGCCTATATATTTCGCGGTCATGGATAACTTCATTGGGCCAATTATTCGGATTTGATATTTGGTTTCTCCAATGGATCCCAGAGACTATTATAGCTATCCACAGCTAGGGTACAATATCCACCTGGTGTGGTAACAATCAGGCACGGGATATCTATCATGACCGCTTTCTCGCGTTTTTTTGGACAATGTGATTGCACTATCACAGTGAGTAAGTCGGTGAGGGGTAGCTAGAGTTACCATTAACACAAGATAGTGGAAGGCTTGACCAATCAAGTTATATCATATTGACTAATTTGTGCCGTTTATTGAGTGCATACGAGTGCAAACTCCAGTTTGTGAAGATGACGAAATCCACTGGTAAGTGATTAAATGTTAATTATATGCTTACATTACAAGTTAATCGGCATTTTGATCTCAGCAATTAAGAAATCGTAACTGCCATTTTTCATTTCCAGCTGTGGATGATAACTGCACTTTCGGTGGGTAGTAACTGTCGGTTTCAGTGGATGGTAACTGTCGATTCCAATTTGCAGGATAATGATATTACATAATGGCTATTCCAAAACTAAATAAATAATAGTTTACATGATCAATAAAACATGGTGAAGTTGATAACGATGCGTCCTGACTGTTCTTTTAATCAAACGTGTGTTGAGTTCTCAGGGTGGCTTCAGAATAGACTTGGGAAACTTCTGACAGTATTTTACTATGTTCGGATAGTAGGCCTACATTAAATATCAACGGAACTGTTGAGTTTCATCATATGGATCTCTGCTATTAATATGGAAATGATACGCATTGTATAGTGTAGGTGTGAATATATCTTATTAACAACGTGTTTCCTTTATTAGCCTCTGTGACCTTGAGAGATAGGTCGAGGTCACCATCTTTGAACTTGACCTTGAGTTTCATCATATGGATCACTGGTATTAATATGGAAGTGATACGCATTGTAGGTGTGGACATCGTATTCTGTGAAACGCAGTGACTCCACTCGGTGAAAATAAGGTTATATAGCACCCCTCCCCCATACTTCATTCTGTGAAACGCAGTGACGTCACTCAGTGAAAACAAGGTTACATAAGACCCCTCCCCCATACTTCATTGTATTAGCCAGCTTGGTGAAAACAAAGGCGGTCGAGGTCATTGAGTTTCACAGAATTGACAACCTCTTTCCTTAATTAGACTCTGTGACCTCGAAAAATAGGTTAAGGTCACCATCTTTGAATTTTTGCTTGAGTGTCATCATATGGATCACTGGTATTAATATGGAACTAATACAAATTGTAGGTGTGGATATATCGTGGTGACAACCTTCTTCCTTTAGTAGCCGCTGTGACCTTGAAAAATAGGTCAATGTCACCCATAGGCTTATTACAACCTCACCTCGCATTTCTTTTGAGAAATTGAATAGTACATTAACAAACCTATCATAGCATAAGACTGTTCTAAGCAAATAAAACAAGAGGCCAGTCGGCCACCATTATTTCTAGATATTACGCATATTAAAAGTCAATAAAGACCGCAAATCTGCCATTTTCAAAATCGATCAAGTTGATATTTTTCAGGGCATATCCCTACCTGAAATCGCACATTTTGTTTCATTGTAATGGTCTAGCTATCTGGAACGGTTTGCCAGATATCAGGCATATAAAAGTTAATCATGACCGATAGTCAGCAAATTTAAATTTGATCGAGGTGAAATTTGTCAGGCCATATCCCTCCTTAAAACCAAACAGTTTTATTTGCTTAATAGTAATGGTCTAGATATCTGGCACGGTTTGCCAGATATAAGGCATATTAAAATTAATTATGGTCGATGGTTTCCTAGAACAGCTACGGAAACGAAACGCGAACAGACGGCCCAACAGATGGCCGGACATACGAGGCGACGCCATGGCCATAGCCCCCCGCCCCAACTTCGTTGGGCGGGGGATAAAAATGCAAATGAATCTGTTTCTTTTCCACTCACTCGTAAACGAGGTTCTCCTGTCACCCAATGTATTTAAGATATAATTAAGTGTGTCATAACGCGGCCCAGGTTTTACTGCCAATAATTGGAAGTTTGCTCTTTTATATAAAGTTCAGTCCGATATCCATGTGACATCTGATTCTTCATTTTTGCGCTAATCTGATGGTGTGAGAAGAAGTGTGTTGATTAAGTTTCTGCATCTTTTTATGAAAAGGGTTATCAATCTGCTTTAGTGAGAAAAAACACTGCTTCTATCACCAATCTGTTTAAAAGCAGAAATTACAAAAAATGAAATATATGAAAAATATTGTCCTTAGCATTTGCAAGATTGTCCGTCAAAAATAGCCCTGCATGTATTGTTAAAATTATTCTGTATGTCTAGGGTTGTGGCAACATAGATGAGAAGAGACCACGCTCCAATCCAACAAAGCCATGTGTCCCATGTTTAGTCGGCTGTCCATTTTTCAATAAATTCACCCATATACATGTAGTTTGCATTTGATCCGCTGTGCTCCGAGTGGTCTATTATAATCGCCGCGGTAATTTTATTTTGGTTTCCTTATATGACCATATGATGTAAACACGTCCATGAATTAGAACTGCAATAGTTTGTGCTGCGCATTTACCAGTTATGCTAGATATAGAGACAAAATTACCGTATTTCTCATTTCGAACATGCATGTCCAAAATAAGAAATACGGGGATTCCGTCTCTATAGCTCGCTTAGCTGGTAAATGTGCAGCTTAAAAATAAAAAAACCTTTCTCAGTTCTAGTCTATGGACATGTTTACATCATATGGCCATATTAAGAAGCCAAAATCAAATCACCGATTTTTTGACGATTTCAGCCTCATTGACTCGCTTTAAGTTGTGGGGACAGCTACCAGTTTCGGCGGGGTTTGGCAGGGTTCGGCATCTGACCAGAGGCCGCCCCTGGCGGACACCGCCGACGCTAACCCACGCGGTCTTCCCTGTCTAACGTCTAAAGTCGATCCCCGCGCTGTAAGGGATAACACACTAGTTATTTTTATCTACGTGATATCAGTAAATGGGAGACCATAACTCACATGTTTATAATACTAGTAATCAATACAGCTAAAAGCACAAACATTTTTTAAGTAACGTTACATGTATACCATCTACATCATGTCTCTTTCTGCTAAGTGACTAGTTGTTTTTGATGCAAGCATAAAAAAACATGAAAATACTTTGTTCATTCATACTTACGGTTGAATTTAAGGGTGATGGTCAATATCTGGTGAAATTAACTTTTAGGATAATGGTGGCGTTGGGGCACTTGCATAGTTCGTTGGAAAATGTTTTTATTTCTGAAACGATATAGTGATATACAGATTTAAAAGGATTATACATACCTCAAGTATTCACAAATTAGGGCAGAGTAAAATAGACCTCTAAGTGTCTGGATAGGACATCACTTCAATGACAAAATAAGGTAACAGCTGCAAAAAAATACAGTCACATATAATATGGCCATGAAAGCCTATAATTATATATTATGTTAAGAATACTGTGTACATGTAGCAGCACTATCATATACACAATACAGTAATTCTTCCCATAGGAGCAGAGATTCACCAAACTAGGGCAGTTATGTAGTAGGAAAAACTAGCCTACAGTGAACAACATTCACATTTGACCGCTCAGCTGAGCGACAGAGCAGCGCTGTTGTCAATTAAATCTTATGTAATATGATTACAACATTCACATGTACGCACTGGCGCTCAGCTGAGCGTGGCAGAGCGGTGGGCGCTCACCTTTAAAAAAAATAATTCGAGGTGAGCGGCAGAGCGCCATGAAGCAATGGGATCCATAAATATAAGTGCATTATATTTAGCTAATATAAAAAAACTGTATGCAAGATGTTATCATTGTTGTCTGGTTATATAGCAGGGTATAGCAGGCTTACCAGCTGTCACGCTATCTTCACTTTGCCATAGACATTATGCGACGTCATAAATTATCTGGTATTATGGAAAGGCAGGTGTCATTGTCGTGATATCTCTGAGATAATAATCACTGTTAACTTTGCTAGAAGTGTTTTATATTATAAATCCAGACTATCTGAAAGGTAGCACAAACACATCTGACAGCAAGAGCTTTTAATATCACAAAATCAGAATTATGAATGCATTTGGAAAACGAAAAGTAAGAAAATAAAACATCAGAATATGAGAGCGAATGCATGGTATGAAATCGCTGAGAAAATGTCTTTGGAAGGCTTAGGCCAACTGCCATTAAATTGGTATTGATTATGGTGTATTCATAGTATAAATTAATAATAAACTGGTCTGCACTACACTCTATACGGGTCAGTACAATCTCAGTCTGCATGTAAGCTCACGATGAGCTCACAGCTAGTGATATCATGGTGGACTCACAGTATGAGACCACAGGCTCACATATGATATCACTGAGATCATGGTGAGCTCACATGAACTCACAGTTTTATCACACTAGACACATGGTATGAAATCATTATCTGATCCCACTATGAGATCATGGTTAGCTCACATCAACTCACAGTTTTATCACAGTCACTCAAAATTGTAAGTCGCGGTAGCGAGACACAGCTTCAAGGGGGCAAAAGGTATATTTTTATATAGCGCCATAACGTGCTTGGGTTATAATTGTGTCCAGATATTACCAGTCGTGATATGCTTGTGGTCGATCTGAATTTGACTTGTCCATCTTAGGGCACGGTAATCCCGTTGATTCAGCCATAGTTGCGAGCTGTCAAGTCAGATTGCTATACAATCACGCCGCCTGTGTGTGTGGCAGGCACCACCAGTCCACGCAGATTGGTAGTATCTTATATCCTGACTGGCGATATCCTGCTAGTATCATGTACCACTGCTGCAGCCTGTGAGTGACTGTGTGTGCGTGCCTGTTTCAGCAACCACAATATACTCTGTACTTACTGTCGATGCCGGTTCACTGCTTAGCACCAAGTGAGATCTACTCTCCATAAAAATCCTCAGAAAATCCAGTGATTAACACACAATTTTCATGTAATACACACTAGTTTTCTGTGTGTTTATGATTTCTAGGCATTCCTAACTTTACCCCTGCCACTATGTAAAATCTGTTGCGTCAACTAGAAATACTCAAATGAAAGTAGTTGAGACACCCCCTACAAAGAATATTATATTACACATAAAAAATAGCCAAGCTTGAATATTAATTTTAATACATTCCTTTCACGATGTAGTTTTATCTGATAGTCAAGCTGATTCCCATGATTGATCATTTAATTTATTTTGTTTTTAATATGTAGCCTATACTCCAATAAAGACAATGCAGCATTTTTAACCAAGATTTTGTAGATTCTAAATCAGCACCATTTACAATAAAAAGATCTGACCTGTGCAAAGGCCTGTAAATCCATATATAAACATTGCTAGATGGTGGAAGATAATAGTTGAATAAAAGTCAAATCAGTCAGCTAGAAATATCGTCATCTTAAAATGGGACAAGACCTTTTAATATTCAAGATGGTCAACACACCTTTTTTTATTCATATTGTATAAATTAAATTTGATAAAAGTGTTTTTATCTAGCCTCCAACATTATGACAAAGCTTCAGGTGTATATTGCAATCACTGAAGTTAAGCAACGCCAGGCCAGGTCCATAATTGAATGGGTGACCAACTTGGACAACCAGGTGCTGTATAGTGACAAGGACATGTGTGCAGCGATGTCGTGTCGTGGGGCTCAGAGAACGACGTAAATCAGATGTCTCGTCTGACTGACCTGGAGCTGGACGTGAAAGAACCTCAATGGACGTAGGCGCAGTTTCCATCCAGCGAGACACCAGAAAATCCACAATGTGGTGCGGCAGCATCCTGAGCCATTAGCCTACCAAACTAGGAAGTTGTGCTCAGTATACAAACAAACAAACAAAACAAAATTAAATCCAAACATTTACGATTTATTTTTTTGCTTGATTGAGACTCAAAAAACCTTTCAGCTTATTCATTATTGAAGGGCATCGCTGTGTTAATACAGGAGCTCAACTCTCTCGGAGGAAAGGAGCACATTCCCCATTTCATATCTTGTCTTTTTTCTTTTCCTATTCTTCGCATTCACATTTTCTTTTTCCCTATTATATCCAGGAATAAAGAAATTCAGCGGATTTTCTTAATCTTTACCCCTGAATTTTCGGTGTGCGGTGATCTCAGCCTTCGACGATCTCGGCCCGGGTGATCTCAGACCGTCCGAGGTGATCTCGCCCGGTAATCTCGGACCGTCCTAGGTGATCTCGCCCGGTGATCTCGGCCCGTCCGAGTAGTCTAGCTAGTAAAAACTAAAAAATGTCCCTTCTTCCCCTTTTCTCTTGTGAACTTTTTTTTGTAGGCCTAGATCTACTGATTGAATGAAACTTTTAGCATGATAAACAGATAACTTGTAGTTTGTAATGATAAACTAACAGTTAGCCTAACTCAACTTGGACGGTAGTATAGTTTGCAAACCTCTATTAGAAAGTTGTATAGCGGTTGTAAACGACTGCGAAGTGTAAAGGACGAGAATGACAGTTGTCAACTTATTATCGCCCAATGTTGCTCTCGTTGGATTTTTCTGATTATTTCTCAAAGAATATCTCACCCTCAAGCCTGCATAGTAACTGATTATGGAAGATATGGATGATGATATGGGGCTCAAAGCTCTCAAAAATGTATTTCGATTTACTGAATATCGATCGGAATTACAACAGAATGCGGTCGAAGCTGTTCTGAAACGTAGGTATCCGCTTGAGAATCGATCTTTTTCTGAAAGTAGGCTGGTCCACAAAAATGCCAGACGCTTCATCCCTTTTCCAACTCGCCCCTTAACAACTCGGCCACCTTACCAACTCGGCCACCTTACCAACTCGGCCCTCTACGGTTCACCAACTCGACCCCCATTGGTTTGCCAACTCGGCCCCTTCTGACGATAATTATATTCACCAACCAGGGTGAATGAATTTCGCCCATTCCTCAGTCAATTCTCAACCAGTTTTCATGAAATTTTACACACACTATTTTCCTTTCCATTCGTCTCGCGACTATAGGCCTACCCTGCGATGTAAAGTATCGATGCCGTTGAGAGGTGTGTCTTTCGTGTTGTTTGGCGTGACAAGTGTGTGTTTACACAGGCGTAGTGGTGAGACAATTAGCGGCAACACCTAAAGTTAATGTCATAGCACATTTTGCATACTAGACCTACCATTAGCAGGTTAGTCATGAACTATTAGACCGTGCCGATTATTACATTTAAAAGTAAATGTGATCTTGTCATATACTAACAGATCATAACTAGTAAGAACAACAAAAAATAACTATCTTTATATCCACATAGACTATAGGCCTAATGTATATTAATACAATCAGTTGGCCGAGACTTCAAGCTTCAGGGACAAGATATTATTAATAACCCCATATTAAATTAGATTCCGATCGTATTATGTTTATAGCACAAAGAATAAATAAAAATATATATAATATTTTGAACAGACAGCATATATTTTAGATCAACATTAGTTTGTGGACTTTATACGTCGTGTTTAATAGAAATCGACGAAGGGTTATTTCACTGTGGATTAACATAATTGCAATCTGTCGTCAACGCCGTTATCTGATATTCGTTGATTGTTAGAAGCTACGATATTGTTCAGCAGAGGGAGGACACCGTCTGAGTTGCTAAGAGTCATGCATAACATACCCGTCATCTTAAGCACATCTCACATTCTCTCGTGAAGTACTACCTGACGAGATTCTACGAGAGTGTATTTAGCTGTCAATCACTCGCCCTTGACATTGGAGGAGTCGGAGAAAGAAGGGGGATCTGAACCAATCAGCGTAAGCACAGAGCTGTCAATCATGAACTCCCGGGAAAGCAGTGACATATATTACACACATTTAATATATTATGTGCAATAAAATAATAAAGACAATTAAATCTTCAAATACTTTAAATATATATTTAATTACACAATGACCATAATGATATTTCGTATTCATAATGTCTAACAGTCTAATAAGTGATGGCATCGCTCATAACTTTTGTGGGTTTTTTCGTTATATATTTATGGTTATTCATGTAATTAAACCTACCTTTCTAAAAGCAATTTATATGATGTATTTATTTTCCAAAATTTTTAATTACATTTTCACTTCTATTTTGCCAGTACGTTAAGGAAAGTCTTATTTAATAAGCAAATTACTTTATTACTTCATTTCTAATCCTTGTTACTTTTTATCTCTTTTACACAGGGTTCGGGAGGGACATAATATGTACTATGCAAATTGAATTAAACCGTTAGTTTACTACTTTTCTGTTATTTTTTATCCTTGTGTCGTTAAGGAAAATAATATATAATGTGCAAACTGAATTAGTACTTCACAAATTCTAATCAACTGATACTTTTGATCCCCCCGGTGGGGGGGGGGGGGTACTCGCCTTAGAAATGGGTAGGGGTGTGCCTCCGGCATGTTCAAAACCAGACCCTGTCGCAATACCCAATTTTGAAATTAACACTGAGTTAGATTGATTGGTTTATGGTGTAATTACTACCAATATAGGCTACTTCATGTTTTGATGGTCTTCTTAATAATGAATAAATTCTGAAAAAATACGAAAAAAGCACCAGAAAGACTTCTTCAGACGTACCTACATAAGTCATAGCACTGCCACTGGTTCTGGCACTGGCCACTGTAGGCTTACCCGTATGTAGACTTTCTGACTATTTCTGTCACCTTAACTGCCACTGTGTCTGTGACTGGCATTAAATGGCTATTCATGAACACGGCAAAGTTAAAAGAGAAGTCAATGGGAGCCCGTCATTTAGTAAACGAGGCTGCCAGGCCATAGGCATAGTCATGGTTAGCCTAGTTAGAAGGATCTCGCCCTCCACTATGTTTCGGGTTAGAGCGCAGCATGTATCAGCATGTGTCAAAATCAGCTGATTGGATGCATAAATGGTCACAAGTTAGGTAAACCTAATTAAAACGTATTTCGAGTTCGTATTTCGAGGGGTTAAATCGATCGGATGTTGCCGGCGACACACCATCTCACAGTTCAAATATGGAATGCCTGTTAACCCGTAACACATTGTGGAGGGTTGACCGCGCACAAAATCGTGGACATTTCTTTGAACTGTCATATCTAAATATATTGCTGAATTATCAGGTCATTAAAAGTTATGGACATTTTGCGGACCTTGGGGTCGAGATCGCTCTTAGTCACTGCTAAATTATAAAAAGCATCCAAAAGTTAACCTCAATGTTGCAAATTTCAGAAAAAATACAAAATACAAAAATTCACCGAGACAGCTGAAGAAAACTGTGGAGATTAATAAAATTAAGAGTTTTAGTTCATAGATACAGCAGGGCACCCAATGAGTGCCCCGCGATACAGTAATAGTACGGTACAATTACTGTATCGCGGGGCACTCATTGGGTGCCCTGATTATCTAAATACTCTCAATATCATACATCTCACTTGGTTTTCTTCAGATGCCAGCTTCAGGTGGTTTGACCTACGTTAACCCTTAAAGTGCTGAATTAAATTATTAAAATTAGGCAATATTGTTTCACTGTTTTGTGTTTGAGAGATGGTTGCTGGTTAGTGTGACATATCTATAGGCTCAGTAGCAAATATTGTGTATCAAGATCACAAAAGATATATCTATGCATTTTACAATAAATGTCCGCACATTGATTTGATCAGATCATTGCTATCATGGCCAAACAAATGACGCTCACTACAGGGTTCGAAATTAGTGGTGATCCGGTGGCCCGAGGCCACTAAATATTCTGCAGGACCACCAGAACACTGGGTAGCAGTGGTCCGACAGGCCACTGAAATTCCCGGACCAAAATTGTTTAAAAGATCGTAATCAATTAATTTCTTTGTTCAGAATAGTGGGTAGCAGTGGTGTGACAGGCCACTAAAATTTCCCAGCCAAAAATTGTGTAAAAGTGTTGTGTATTTGGATACAATTTTAAAAAGTTTGACAGGGCCACCAGAAATGGAAGAGGACCACCAGATTTTGGGGGCTGGTGGTCCGCTGGGCCAGTGCTCCAGAAAGTTAATTTTTAACCCTGCACTATGTGTTTTAACAAAACAAAATCCTTCTCAAGAACTTAAGAACTTCACATGAACACAGATGAACACTAGAAATACCAGTACCAGTAGTACGTCTGTTCAGTATTTATATCTTCTCTTCTCAATGTTGAAATCACTTATTACAACGAATTTATGTCATAACTTAGTGCTGCATTTTTTATGCTCATTTTCAGGTCAGCTGGACGTCTTTGTTTCCATGCCAACTGGAGCTGGAAAATCCCTGTGCTTTCAGTTGCCAGCCGTTGTAGCTCATGGAGTGTCTCTAGTCCTATCTCCTCTTATCGCTCTAATACAAGACCAGCTTGAACATCTTGATGACTTAGGAATTGTTTCAAACACCATTAACTCTAAAATGGAAAGTAAAGAAAGACAACGAGTAATGGCTGATTTGTACAGCGATCGTCCAAAAATAAAAATGCTGTATATCACACCAGAACAGGCCGCCACCAGTAAATTTCAGGAAATTGTTGACTCTCTTTATACTAGGAAATTATTATCATACCTTGTAATTGATGAAGCGC
This sequence comes from Flabesymbios commensalis, assembly GCA_964017125.1. NCBI lineage: Eukaryota > Metazoa > Annelida > Polychaeta > Terebellida > Flabelligeridae > Flabesymbios > Flabesymbios commensalis. The sequence goes on along the minus strand of OZ024913.1, from coordinate 23,136,183 downwards.
ACTGCGTCTCTCAGTGGGGCCATGATTTTCGACCAGACTATCTAAAACTTGGCAAACTCAGGAAAAAAATTCCAACTGTCCCTTGTGTTGCCCTGACAGCTACTGCCACACCGCACGTTGTTGAGGACATTATCTCCTGCCTGCATCTCAGACAACCAATTGCAAAATATAAAAGTAGTTGTTTCAGACCTAACCTTTACTACGATGTTAAATTCAAAGAACTGTTGGATGAAGAGTACGAAGATTTGCGCCAGTTTGCTTTCAAATGTCTTGGAGTAGATAAAAATGAAGATGTTAAAAACATAGATTGGGTAAGATAAAAATGTATGCAGTACAATCCAAATTCATAGCTTTGCTAAACAGTAAATTAAATGGATAACCATTGCGGTTTTCTGTTATGAAAGATCTAACAAAACAATATGATATTCATGACAATCATTCTCTTCAAATATTTGTTTTTGTTTTATAATGTATACCGCTATTCCTAAGTGCCCTATTAAAGTGCGTTGATCTAACAGGTTAAAATGTTTCCAGTATGTAAAAAAATAAATAGTATTTTATTTTCAATCATCTTTAATTCATTTTATCTATTAATTAAGTTATACATTTAGATCGATATTTACATTTATAGATACATTTACCATATACTACAGGGTATTCATTCAAATAAGTAATCATTGAAAAATTCCAAAAATTTGTGAATTATTTTATGTTTCAGAATGAAAAAGGTTGTGGCATTGTGTACTGTCGTAAGCGGGAAGCCTGTGGTGAAGTAGCAAGCCGTCTAAGCCGCAAAGGACTACCCACTAAACCTTATCATGCAGGCTTAAATGACAAAGAGAGAACAGGTACACAGACTGATTGGATGGAAGGACGCATTCCCGTCATTGTGGCCACTATAAGTTTTGGGATGGGTGTCGATAAAGCAAATGTCAGGTAACATTATGATTTTCTGGTACTTATGCATTCAATAAATATATTTGGAAACTTTTATTAAATTATAGAGGTTTGCACTATTTGTTTGAAGCAATATTTGTCATATGTTGTAGGTAATTTATCATCCAAGGGAATTCCCATACACCTTAAACATTGGTACATAGCCATTTTGATTCACTGCCAACATTGGGACCCTGTAATTTTTTGTGTTTTAAATTTTATGGAGTTGTGGCGGTTTGTCCAGGTAGATGATTAAATGCCATTAAATATAAATGTGCAAGCCGATATTACTCATACATAATGAACACAATCCCAGCTTCAATTAAATGAGAACTAGAAACAAGGTTTATTAATATATTTTTATTTTCAGATTTGTAGCTCATTGGACGACACCTAAGTCTATGGCGGGATACTACCAGGAGTCCGGCAGAGCAGGCAGAGATGGTAGGCAATCTTATTGTAGACTGTATTACTCCAAGACAGAAAGGGACACTGTCGCATTTCTCATTAAGAAAGAGAGTCTTCGGAAATGTGTGAGTAAAATAAACTGCCCTTTAAAATCCAATAATATATCTATTGTTAAATTAGCTATTCAGAGCAAAGTAGCTTGATATTTTTAAAATGAATAATTGTCTTTTATTCATTTTTTTATAATTTTTTTTTTTTTTTTTTTTATCACTTCTAGAATAAAAATCAGGGCTGGGCTGTCAAGTATTATGCATTTGTAAAGTCCCAAAATAATATTACCTGGTGAATTGTCCAAAATGGAAAATTTCTTATAATATAAAATGCAAATCTATCCCTGTCAAGCTGATTGCTACTCCTCTCTGTAGTCTGCACTGAGGTTAATCTTAGAACACCTTTGTAAATTTATCATCCTTTCACTCCCAAGGAGAGTTTTTATATCCTGCTTAGCTGACTCTTGATTTGATGGTACATGTACAATATTTACTCTTTCTCGTGCTGAATTGTTTGTTCCTTTTTTTCTTTCATTTAACCTTTTCAGCGCGGGGTTTGTCTTTATACGTCCATTCCGACATATAAAGACAGTCCCCGCGCTGAAATAATTGAAGCATTTATAATGGCTGCAGACCCATAACAGGTATTCAAATGAAGCGGAAAGAGCTGACTAAGACATTTATGAGGATTTCAAATTGAAAAATGTTGGTGTATGGTGTATACAAAGACAATTCAACACTTTATGGGTTCAAGTTGGAATTGCTGACACAATTTCCAGCTTCAAATAATGAAACATATTTATATTTATGAAAATTAAATTTTTTGAATAATTATTACTCTGGCACATAATAATTTTTGAAACCGTGTATATAGGGGTTCAGCCATACAAGGGTTAATATGAATAAAATGGCAAAGTATAATTACACCAACTGAATTTCTAAAATCTAAGATGGTTACTTTGACAAAAAATTCACTTTTTATATAGAACCAAAAAGGTGGTGCTGCTGTAAGGAACAAGGCCGCAAAGGAAAGTTTTGATGCCATGATAAAAATGGTACAGGATCCCAAGTAAGAATTATTCATTACTGTATATCCCTGTGTATTATGCGACGCTATGTATAATGCCAGTCCCGATTTTGAAGTCTTGATAGCCTGAAAAATGCTTACTCCTATGTATAATGCGGTACCAAATTTACCATTTTGCTGATAGGACTGGCAGCACCTGGCAAGTACGATAACATCGCGTGTACGCTGACATCGCGTCATCCCATATGACTTGGTCAATCTATTGTGATTGGTCCTCGAATTATTATCTCATACTGATTGACAGTCACCTACAACACCCTCACCTACAACACCCTCCCCCATTTCGCCTGACCACACTTCGTCAACTATCTGCCAGCCTAAGTTTTTAAATATGTTTTTAAAGTAGTTTCGTGGATAAAAAACAACACTGTTTTCTGAATTGTAGGCCTACTAGACTGACATGTGCTGGGGAGGTTCGAAGCGTGTCATGTGCTCACGTCAGCATTTTAAGGGTACAAGTGTGCGTGCCAAAATCTTGTGAAATATCACTCTTAACGTGAGATGATACGAGACATGTCAATTATCCTGACGGCTAACTGGCCGGGTGAGATGGGAGTGGAATGTTGACCAATCAGCGTTTGAGCACGGAACACGCCTGTCAATCAGCCAGGCTGTCGGTGAACTATCGATAATGACAGTGATTTGTGTCCCATATAAATATATTTATGCAATTAAATCTATTACTCTGGAATAATTTAGAAATTATTTAACAAAAGAATTCAAATCGTGTAATGAAACGTAATAACACCAATAAAACATCATATCACTAATGCTATATCATTCATAGGTTAGCTACCAAGCCTGTAGGCTTGAAATGGTTAGAAATGCTGAACTAGACACTGTCAGCACTGAGCATTGCCTAACTGCCGAGCTTTGCGTAACTGCCCACCGATGGTCGATAAACATTTTATTCTACAACGATCTCGACATCGCACAGCTTAGAGAAAATGATATATACTGAGAGATCTCTTTGATAAGGAAGATTCTGACAGTGAAAATTCTTTCAAAGGATTTCAAAGGACACAGAGCATGAACAGTATCCCCACATCATTGTGCTTTGCTATAAACAGTGCTAAGACTTTACGTTTATTAACTTGTTGATATACTGTAACATCCTCTCTAGTCTTTAAAGGGTAGTGTGAGAGATGTGACCATTACCGCTGTTTACGATGATCGCGGCGCCGTGTTACTTGACACCTTGTCGTCTGGATCTGATATTATATGACTTTAATAATTATGTAACTATTTGATTAAAATATTGGATAATTATACATTTTCCATACAAATTTATTTGTGTTTATTTATTTTATTTTATTGTTTTACTTACCGAGTACACAATGCTCAACTAACGGGAAATATCATATATTTACTGCTGGGTATACGACGTCTCAGCCGCAATAATAACCAGAACTAGCAGTCTTTTAAACTTTGGAAAGAAAATAATTGGAACCTACCTTTATGTATAATACGAGTTGCGTTTTTGACACCTGTTTATGACTAAAAAAACATCGCATTATACACAGGTATATACGGTAAACGTTAGAAAATTGCTCAACTAACTTGCTTCTTAAAATCTTGCAAGAAATGCTAAATATATTATGTGAATGGTCATCATCTTCACATAGTGGCAAGAGTCACATTAATCAGAGATGATGGTAATGGTAAATATTATTTGATCAGTTATGTAAAGCATTTTTATTTACTTGTAGCATTTAATATTGTGATAATTTTTTTAAGTGTCTCACTCACATCTTTATTAGAAAATATTATCAAACTGTTTTGCTTCTAATAAGTTTTCTGTGTTATTAAAGGTGCAGGCATGGGGCTATAGCCACCTACTTTAAAGATGAAAATCCAGACTGTCAGAATGCATGTGACTACTGCTGCCATCCGAAAAAAGTAACCAAAGAGTGGCAAGATGTCGAAAAAGGTGTATATGGGATGAAAAATCCAAACAAGCACAAAGGCAGGACCATGATGGTGACTGAGTCCAGTCAACCTGATGAGGATTTGTATGGAGGGGGAAGAAAAGGCGCTAAAGTGTAAGATTTCAACAATTAAAAATAAATGAAAAATAATTATTTTGTTTTATCTTAATTTGGAAATTCATGGAAAAAAATTGTCATTTAACATGTTTGATAAAAATTATCCTTGTCATGCTAAATAGTTTCCATTATATTTAAGCATTCCCGATACTATTTGTATGCTTATAATGTTTAGCATTATCCCGTCGCAGCCGCCGTGGGCGTATGAGGAATATAGCTCTTACTAAGAAGTTAACTGACAAATTTTGTTTATTTTTTACACAAATGTGCTTGAGCAATTCTTCCCATATATTTTTTTCAGAAATAGCCCCCAAAAAGGTTGTGAGCACAATATTTTATTAACTGTTGAATGTATCCCATTCAAATTTCTCAGGGTGGTTTTCTGGGTATTTCTGATGATCTGATTAACTTTTTGAAAGAAGAATTCAATAAGATGGCTGACAGAGGACATTTTGAAAAAATAGCCACCCAAAAAGCTTGTGGGTGCGATATTTTATGACCTGTTGGTTGGATCATATTCAAATTTCATGCAGTGGTTCTCTAGGCATTTCTTATGATTTGATTACCTTTTGGGAATAATTCATAAAAAACAAGATGGCTGACGGAGGACATTTTGAAAACAATGCCACCCGAAAAGCTTGTGGTAGCGATATTTTATGAACTGTTGGTTGGATCGCGTTCAAATTGATGCAGTGGTTCTCTAGGCATTTCTAATAATCTGAATAACTTTTGGGAATAATTCATTAAAAACAAGATGGCTGATGCAGGACATTTTTGAGAAAAACTTACATAGTAGGTGTAATTTTATTACTATGTTTTTTTATTGTGGCAATCTGTAAGTTTACGTTATGTAACGGGGTTGCTCTTAATGATTTCGTGCTGAAAACAGTCACATCTAGTTTTCATTCATTTAAAGTTTGAATTGCTAACACAATTTCCAGCTTAAAATGACAAAATTTAAAAATGAACATCTTCCAAATTGAATTATTTGACTAACATGGCATCTACCACAAACTATATTATCCATTTCAGTGATTGATTATTTGATCTGAATTGCAGGACAAGGGTTATGATACAGTAGAACATGCTATGGACATCCACCCTTATGGACGAAAAACTTCCTATGGGAGGGCATATTCTCCGAAATAACATTTTGTATACAAATGTACCTCCTATGTGCAGCCACCTGTCACGGAAGGCCACTTTAAAAGTGTCCTGAGGATGTCCGCCCAAAGCAGTTTATATTAACATATAACATAATATAATATAATAGAACATTAGTTCAAGATTACTAATTATTTTCTATTAACATAGAGAATGGAATGTTGCTGATGGGGATGATGAAAAGGTGCGTGAAAGGGAAGAAGAAGACGAAGAGAGGGAAAAGAAATCCAGACTTAAATTCATTAAAGACCAGTTTAAGAAAAGACAAGTATGTAAAATTGAATATACATTTTGTGTTTAATACAATGAAACATCAGTGGTTTTGCTCCCAGTATTCAGCCCTGCTGACTTATTTAAACATATTAATCTCTCATTTTTTGTCCAGTCATATTCATCCCTTTGGCTCTTAAAGGAGCTAAATGCCAGTTTATCCAATGACAGTTAGTATCTTCTAATTATTAAGGTATGAATATGTCTTGACAGAAAATAAAAGTTTAAAAACGAATGAAAGTTTAAAATCAATCCACAGTAAAATCAAGATGAAGGTAGATATGTAACATAAAATCTAAAGATCTGCAGAGATTTTTGTCATAGTGTTTGTTTAAAAATCAGAATGTTGAGATTTTGTGTGAATATTTTTGACAGGGAGAGCAAGAGCAGGAAGATGTCTGGGAACCTCCCGATGAAGATTGTCCTCTGAGAGATGCCGCTAATAGGAGAATACCCAAACTCACTGTCAAGGTTTTTATGTATTCATGATCGAATAATGTTTTTTTTTTCTTTTATAAAAGGTTATTAAACCTTTCAATGTGGATGACAATTATAAGATAAAGCTCATTCCAACTGCTTCTATCCCAACAAATATTTTGACATGTGTACTGCACTGCGAAGCCAATAGGCAGTATCTGTTTACTTGTATTGTATATGTGTTTTTACACATCAAGATCTGCAATTTTTTCTCTCTAATAGAATAAATATTTGTAATTTTCACCCACTTGAAGTTGTGGGTCGCGGTAGCGAGACATAACTCTCAAGTGGGTGAAAATTTTAATTATTTACTTTAGGGGGTTAAGGTAAAGCCCATATCCTTTCTAAACTATTCATTTGGAGCTGGAAAATGCATCAGCAATGCCAGTTTCAGCTGCAATTAAGTGTCAGCATACATGTGCTGTGCTGTTTATTGGAGCATACTAGCAGAAATTAAAAAATGTCACCACATGAAATAAAATATGTTTCTTAACAAATATCTGAGGTTTAATAACCAGAAAATTGTAATGGAAAAATAGACAAGATGACCACCAACTCTATCAAAAATTACTATCCATCAAAATATTAATGCTCTAGCTTTTATTTGATGTATTACACTTTTCAACCCTAAAGCAGCACTGAAATATTTTTATACAACCATGGAGACCAAAAGGTATTTTTCAATTTGAAATTATCATAAATATCTTAGCTACCTCTTTCTGCTTCATTGGAATACCTAGTTATGGGTCTACGTCCATTATAAATATTTTATCCTCTTTCAGCGCGGGGATTGACTTTAGACATCAGAACCTGACGTCTATAGACGTCTAAAGTCGGTCCACATGCTGAAAGGGTTGACCTAGTTAATTTGCCTTGTCTGGTGGGAATTGATAGTAAAATAAAGTTCAATGAAATTTTTGGCTTGATTAAAGTCATGAGTTAGCCTATATCAATGTCGCAGATTTAGTCCTATTACTTTTTCAAAGCTAATTGATTGTTTTTTTTTTCTTTATAGTCCAGAGAACACTGTTTGGGAATGCTAGCCGATGTACTGCGGTTAAATTTCACAACATTTTTTGTTGGAAATGTGACAAGACTTGCTGCAAGTGATTATGAACCCCATATATGTGCAATCGATGAGGAACATGACCTCTTCAAAATCAGCAAAACTCCCAATTTATATCGTGCAGCTGTGATGAAGAAATCAAATGAGATTAAAAAGGCAACAGCCCACACTGAACTATTTCCAGCGCTCATGCCGAAATTCACACAAAGTTCATTTTTCGGATCAGACAGCGAACCTGAACTCGAAGACAGCTCTATGACTAACTGTGAAGAGTATGTGTCTGAATCTCCGCAAATGGATGTGTCAGAAATAAACACACCAAAACCTAGCAGTGAATTAACTTCTCCGCAGGATATCATGAGTGATTACAATTCTTCCGCGGAAGATTTTAATGAAAACAGTCCTGTGATTTCAGATGCTGGAGATGATAATCCGCTATGTAACGAACTCGTCACCAGTAGTAACAATATCGATCACTCCTCAGACACTGAGCAACCTGACCCTGCTGATGTCTCCAACAAATGTCTGGACTATATTAAAGATAATGTGCCAAAGATTAAATATTTCTTTGAAGAATGTGACAATGTGGCAGATATTCCATTGCCAGACAGTACACTACCTGTGGAAGATGAAGAAAAGCCAAGCAGTTCTTCTAGGTTTGTCAATCTGTCCGTGGCGTGGGTATTTTTCCCACACTAATATAAATAGTTGTATATGGTGTGAAGTATCAAGAGATTTGTTGAAAATATGTTATTCATGTTTCTAAGAATCAATAAGATAGAAGTAAATTGTACCAACTTTGGAACATTGTTTTTGAAACCTATGACGTTTCAGCGCCGCAGCAAGTCAAAACGTCATAAGTTTAAAAAAATAATACTGTAGATCTGGTAATTTTTGTGTGTTTATATTTTTGCATGTTTGTGATTTTGGAACTTTTCACGGGAGTCTAGAATTCGCGAATTATCGATTTCAATGATAGGTAGCGCTCATAATAATAATTACCAGATCTACAGTTTTCCTAAGTTAGTTCAATTTACTACTCAATTTACTTCTTCAATATAAGACATATCATAAGATAATTAAGCATCTCCGACATGCTAGTGATGATGCTTATTCTTTTAAATTTCTGTTAAAATTTGAGTAATAATAAGCACATATTATAGCCATTTTTTTCAGATGTCTGAAAGCTACAAAATAACGGTACTGGTCTGTATTCATGCTAACTTTGAACACATTCAGGGGTCGCTGTTGATGAGCCACCCAGCATCACATATTGCAGAAGCACCAAGTGTTAAACCGTTGTTTGGCCTAAACCTTCAAGCACTATGCATGATTATAATCATTTTTAATCTATTTTATCAGCAGCTTAAATCACAGTTATTGGAAACAAAATGAGTGTTTAAACTTTATGATTTGCAGATGTTTTATTGTGTGCTGCTGGGACCGTATATCTACAGTTTCAAGCAAGCTTTAGATCAATAGAAATATCATTTAATTTGATAAAACCGTTTTTGGTAGATGCTTAGTTGATTCAATATTGGAGATATCTGTAATTCATTTTTTTCGTCAAATGAAGCTGGAAATTGTGTTAGCAATTCTAGCTTCAAATGAATGAAAAATACCCACAAACAATTCGGCAGTACAAGGGTTAAATTAAACAGATATGAATAATTTTCATCCACCTGGAAGAAGGTGAAAATTTAAATAATATAACTTGGCAGGTAAAGCTGCCTAGTCACATTTATACACCACATGACATATTTTGAATAAAAGTCATTGACCAAATTGCGACATGATCCGTCACAGTACTCCCGTTCTGAGCTTTCATTTGAGATATCATACTTGGGTGTTTAATAAAATCATGTCATTTTTATTTGCCTTGAGGTGCGAATTGATGTCATAATTCCCACCTCAAGGCGAATAAAAATGACATGATGTTATAAAATACCCAAGTAAAAATGAAAAAGAAAAGAAATAGCTGGGTGCTAGGAGGGTTAATATCGGGTTGTAGGTACAGTTTTAGTTTAACCCTTGAAGCGTTCGAATATTTTTTTACCGAAGGTTCTTTTTTAGCCCGCCTTTTAATTTTAATTAAAAAAGGTGGGCTATTGCAATTGAAGTTCGGCGTCGTCGGCGTCGGCGTCGGCGTTAACATTTACTTGTGGGCGCGATAACTTGAAAAGTTTTTCATGTTTCCTTCCCAAATTTGTTTTGCATGTTACTAATGACCACTTCTCGGACAAGTTCAATAATGGCTGAAAAATTTTTTAAAATGGCCGACTTATTGCGATTTTTCACCTTTTACGTCAATAATTTGACCTTGTGGGCGCGATAACTTGAAAAGTTTTTCACGTATCCTTTTCAAATTTGTTATTCATGTTACTAATGACCAGTTCTCGGACAAGTTCAATAATGGCCGAAAAAAAAAAAAAAAAAGGCCGATTTATTGCGATTTTTCACATTTTACGTCAATAATTTGACCTTGTGGGCGCGATAACTTGAAAAGTTTTTCACATATCCTTTTCAAATTTGTTATGCATGTTACTAATGACCAGTTCTCGGACAAGTTCAATAATGGCCGAAAAAAAAAAAAAATGACCGATTTATTGCGATTTTTCACATTTTACGTCATTAATTTGACCTTGTGGGCGCGATAAGTTGAAAAGTTTTTCACATATCCTCTTCAAATTGGTTATGCATGTTACTAATAAGTAGTTCTTGGACAAGTTCAATAATGGTCGAAAAAAAAAAAAAAATGGCCGATTTATTGCGATTTTTCACATTTTACGTCAATAATTTGACCTTGTGGGCGCGAAAACTTTAAAAGTTTTTCACATATCCTCTTCAAATTGGTTATGCATATTACTAATAAGTAGTTCTTGGAGAAGTTCAATGATGGCCGAAAAAAAAAAAAAAAATGGCTGATTTATTGCGATTTTTCTCATTTTACGTCAATAATTTGACCCTGTGGGCGCGATAACTTGAAATTTTTTTCACATATTCTCTTTAAATTTGTTATGTATGTTACTTATAAGTAGTTCTTGGACAAGTTCAATAATGGCTGAAAAAAAAAAAAAAATGGCCGATTTATTGTGATTTTTCTCATTTCACGTCAATAATTTGACCTTGTGGGCGCGATAACTTGAAAAGTTTTTCACATATCCTCTTCAAATTTGTTATGCATGTTACTAATAAGTAGTTCTTGGACAAGTTCAATAATGGCTGAAAAAAAATTCAAAATGGCCGATTTATTGCGATTTTTCTCATTTTACGTCAATAATTTGACCTTGTAGGCGCGATAACGTCAACATTTTCACAAGTATCCTCTTCAAGTTTGTTATGCATGTTACTAATAAGCAGTTCTTGGACAAGCTCAATAATGGCCGGTAAAAAAATCAAAATGGTCTACTTATTGCGATTTTTCACATTTATTTTACGTCCATAATTTGACCTTGTGGGCGCGATAACTTGAAAAGCGGCTGGTTTTTTATAGATCTGCTTGTAGTCTATGCAAGTATTATATATTATATCATATTATACATGTATCTATCTTATTTAACATACCATTTATATCTTGGGTTGTTATTTACGTGATGACATTCATCTTTACTTTCTTTATCATAATTCGGCGGCGGGCTATTATCGAGTGTGCTCTTGTTCAATTTGAAATCATCATAAATAACCATTATAAATATTTAATTCTTTCAGGGCTGGGATTGACTTTAAGACGTCAAATACTGATGTCTATGGACGTCAGATTCTAAAGTCGATCCCACACTTAAAGGGTTAACATATGGGCCTATTCAAATATTTTTGCCTGTATTTATTGAGATGATCTTGTGTTGCAGCAATCACTCCAAGGAAGAGAAGTCATCTAAACCTCACAAAAAACACAAACATGCAGACACTGACAAGGTGTGTATGTTTGGTTCTTTTTATCCCCCGTTCTACAAAGCAGGGGTGGCGGGGTCTACAGTCACACCGGTGTACGTCTGTCACGCATTCATCTGGCACGTGTCGTCACTTGTCTGTCCTAATTTTTGTGCAGCAGAAATAAATTGTAGTCAGAAATTATTTGAATTTTAAAATTTGCACTCCTAAAAATATGTGCAAGTGATGAGCTGCCTTATATGTAGCAAATCCATGGCAGGGATACGTTGAGGTTTGACAGTTTAAAAAATTATTTCATTTTATTTTTAACAAAAAGATTATGTTTAATGACTGAAAAGCAATGACAAATTTTATGTTATAAACTAACAGTTCCTGGACATGCTCAGAGCCCTGAGAGTGGAAAATGTTGGAAAACCCCTCCGCTCCTCATCGCTTATACATCACTCATTTAACCTTTAACCCTTACAGGGCGGGGATCAACTTTAGACGTCAGAATCTGACGTCTACAGGCATCAAACTCTGACGTCTAAATTCATTATAAAAATTAAAATATTTATAATGGCCGTAGACCCATACCATAGGTATTCAAATGAAGCGGACATAGCTAAGTAGGACAGTTATGATGATTTCAAATTGAAAAAACCTTTGGCCTCCAAAGTTTTCATTAAACTATTCAGCGCTTTAAGGGTTAAAGCGCTGGCATATTTGTATATAAACCCTGAGAAACAAGAGGTATTTGCAATTTAAAATCATCATAAATGTCCTAGTCAGCTCTTTCTGCTTCATTTGAATACCTATGTTATGGGTCGACAGGCAATATAAATATACTCTTCCAGTGCAAGATTGTAATCTCCTAGGAGCTAAAGGGTCAGATAGGACCCTTTCACTCAGAGAGGACCACTTCTGCTGATGTGACATTTAATTTTGATATATTGTAATGAAAGAGTTGATACCCCTAAAACACTGATGTCGACTACAGTAGACATTCTGTATTTTTATTAGCACATAATTATTTTATCCATCACAACCAGTGAATAAAAGTTAAATATGGCTTCAATCTTTTAACCCGTTTGTGACGAGCCCCTGAGATCTCCGTGATTTAGGGAGACCATTAAGATACGAGCCCCCGAGATCTTCGGGTGTGATTTCATGAGATAACTATGATGGCATAAAATAATCTCGTTCCAGAACCAGCGCAGTAGCATAATAATCTCGTGTTCAACGGGTTAACACTGATATATGTTGGGACTTAAATTTCAGAAATCACATGCATTTTTAGTCACTTGAAGTTGTACCTGAAGTTGTGTATCGCGGCAGCAAGACACAACTTCAAGTGACTGAAAATTTAAATTCAATTGCTCAGCTCTAGCGGTAGATGTATATTTATTAGCTAATTTTTCTATTTGATATATTACAGGAAAAAAATCATCATAAAAAACAGAAAGCCTCGAACGATCATCACAAAAGACAGAAGTCCTCCAAGGATCACCATAAAAAGCATTCATCGCATAAATCAACTTCAAACCATCACAGCAAAAACGAGCTAGATCTCAAAGAAGCGGCAGACATGGTTGTAAAATACCTGAACCCCTACTACAAGGACGGAAGATTTGTATCGAGGGTGAGTAAAATCAGATCACTATGGATAGAAAACAAAATAAATATATCTAAAATTCCTTCTAAAACATGAGTTTAAATAAAATATATTAAACAAAAAATGATACAATGCTTCAAAAAAACATTTTTAGTTTTGTTTTCATATTTTATTTACACTTATTTGATTTGACACAGTATTTGATTAACCCTTTAAGCTCCAGCTGAAATTGATACACAATATGACCTTATTTTGCAAATCTGAGTAATTTTCGGTCACTTGAAGTTGTGAATTGCGGACTGAATATTTAAATTGAATAGCTCAGTGGTCTAGGGGAATAAGATAAATATACAGGGATTAAGATACATTCAATATGGGGTATTAATTGAGATTATTAATGAAGATTTTATCTGTTGAAGGTTTTAAGTATCGGAATTAAATTTCCCACGATCCACAACTTCATGTAACAAAAAATTATGTTGATTTGTGAAATTTAGGTCAAAATGATCAAAGATTTATTAGATCCAAGACATATACCACCTAACATAGCTGTCACAAGAAGTGATGAAAAGATAGAAACATGTGTACACAATGTATTCAATATTTTGCTAGCTCTGAGTATTTTTCATTCTAATTCAGCAGGAATAATGTTAGTTTTTTTGGTACATTCTGTATTACATTGTAACTTGATTTTTTTTTTAGTATAAACATATTTTATTCGCCAATTGGAACAATACAAATTAGTTGTAATACAAGGTTCCTCTCAGAACATAAATTGGCTCTTACATTCAAAGACTCCAGTCTTACTATTGTATAAACTTTTCACCTTTTTTCCAGCGACAATAAAAGTTTGTGATTTTATTAATTAGTTATATTATTTTTAGGAAGTTTTCAAGGCAGTCGCCAAGGTTATGTCTCGCAAACTACAATTAAAACGTGTTCCACAACGTCATTGTAAGTACCAGAATTTTTTTTCCTCAAAAATCTTAATTATCGTTTGAATATAAATTGACCACCCACCCCTATATTGAACATGACACAAAAATTGGAAACAAGGCGCATGACACAAAATCTATGAATTTGTTTACCTAGGCATGGTGCACAAATACCCAGTACATGTACTACAATTGTCACAGTTTTTTTGTTCAAATCTAAAATACCACAACCCCACCCCTATTAGATTTTTATATTTATTGCTAGGGCAGTGGAGCACTAGGCATGACATGCTGGGAGTTTAGTTGTGCAGTTGGTTGTTTTCTCTTGCAGTACAAAAATATATAAAAAACAAAGGTGCATGTCCGGGAACCCCGCCTGGATCAGTTGATATCACCACTTATCAATTTGAATTTAATTAATTACATGTATTTAGGTACTGAATATACATTTTGTGAGGATGTGGTTGACGTTATTAGAACATTGCACACAAACACATATTCGGAGTGAATAATTTTCATTAACATATTACATGTACTATTTTGGAAGAGATAGATGATATGCTGTAGTTCTTTATCTAAATTAAATACTCTCCGCAGACATTTTACTGTCAATTAAGTAATAAACATTTTTCAAGCAATGTATAAACTTTTTGCCATTTGAAATGAGTCATTACGCAAATCCACAGCTAATCCTTCTGTAGCTATGATTTTATTTTTTTAACTAATATTTGCTACTTACAGTGAAGGAAGCCACAAAAGATCTCATGAAAAAGGTGTTCACCAAACTGAAGAAGGTGAACAGTGAATATGAGGTGAAAGTGCTGTTGAACATGCATTAACATTCAGGACATGTCATTGTTTGTTTGTGATATTCTGTGCCCAAGTATTTTTTGAAAATTATTCATATACAATAGGGGTACAGCTCTAAATTAAGATGAATCATTAAAAATGTTATGATTGAAACTTAACCCTTGAAGTACTACATTATAAAATTTAAATTTTTTACCACTTTGATATGGTGTCGCTGCAACGACCCACAACTTTAAGTAGGGGGAATTTTCTTACATATGTATTATTTATGCCATACATATGCCAATGTAGCAAATATAACCCCTACAGTGCGGGGATCGACTTTTGACGTCATAGACTGACGTCTGTACACATCAGATTCTGACGTCTGAAGTCAATCCCCGCACTGAAAGAATCAAAATATTTATAATGGTCGTAAACCCATAACATAGGTATTCAAATGAATCAGAAAAAGCTAACTAAGACATTTATGATGATTTCAAATTGAAAAAAACCTTTGGTCTCCATGGTTTATACGAAAGTATTTCAGCGCTTTAGGGATAATGGTGATTTATCCTTCAAATCCCATTGTTTGAGGGACATATAACAAGGCTAAAATGGCTATAGATGCGCCTAGCACTTTAAGGGTTAACCCTTACAACACTGAATTATTTTTGTTTAAACGATGGAAACCAAAGGTTTTTTCTAAATTTGATATCATCATAAATGTCTTAGTCAGCTCTTTCTGATTTATTTGAATACCTATGTTATGAGTCTACAGCCATTATAAATAAGTTTACTCTTACAGTGCGGGATTGACTTTAGTCGTCAGAATCTGACATCAGAATATTCTGACGTCAGATTCTGACAACTAACGTCGATCCCCGCACTGTAAGGCCACTTTGTTTAATATCTCTGATTTAGATCAATGCTAAATCTAATGAAAAAAACATTGAACATATTCTTGGAAAAGTTAATGAGGGTGACCAAATAAAAAAAACATTGGTCATATTTCTGGAAAAGTTGAGGGCGACAAAATAAAAAAACTTTTGACCTATTTAAAAAACAAGCAAAAAAAACATCGCTGGGAAAATCTTTTTTATCTCTCGAAATGTTTTTTTTTATCTCCCGAAATTGACTGTTTTTTTCCGAAAATCGGCAACAATCTAATGCGCGCGCTGGGCAGAGAAAAAACACATGTTTTTTTTGGTAATGTGCGGCCTGAATCTAATGCGCGCGCTCATCTAAAACAGAAAAAAAAACATAGTGGCCTAAGGGTTAATAACAATTCTATTCAAACCATAATCTAGTCACCTGGGATATAAAATGTGCTAAGTGCACTAAAAAAAGTAGCACATTTCAATTCCCAAAGACGATTTGTGGAAACGCTAATTTCGTACATTACCTCCAAACAAACAGCTTACTTGCTACTGCTATTTGTTTTTTGTACGATGTTTTTCATCTTTTTTTTTGTTATGGGAAGAAGGTTAGGTTTCACCTTGATAAATGTTTCATTTTGTTATTATTAGTCACTTATCATGGTTTAAATAAAAAGGGGTATGGAGCTTACATATATTGCTTTGCAAAGCCAAAAGGCAGTAATTGCTTACTTGGAAGGTAAGCAGTCACTGGCTTTTTTGCTTTGCATGGCATAATTACCTTGTGATTATTTTGTTCATGTCCGATACAGTATGTAGCGTTATATAGTTAATATATTTAAAATAGTAAAATATCTAGAAATTATTTTGACATAGGGTCTCTCTGCCTGCTCTTGCCCCATAATTTAAATTAAATTTTTACCCACTCTACCACAAACTTTAACTTCGATGTGGATAAAAAACCTCATATTTGAGACCAGACATTTTCAAGTCTTGATGTTTAAACGCTAATTTAGTTCCCTATACCAGTGATTTGATTGGATAATAAAATGTATTAAAGCAAATGATCTAATCATGCTCAGCGTGTTAACCCTTATGCTGCAGAATTTTTCGGACTATTTTTCATTCATTCGAAGCTGGAATTACAAACGCAATTTCTTTTTTTAAAAATCGTCTTCAAAACATAATTATTAGATTAACTAAGCATCTACCACAAAACATGTCAGCAATTTGTGTTGAATCTATTTGCACAAAAATTTGCTTGAAAACGAATATATACGGTCCTGGCAGCATAAGGGTTAGGAGGTAATGTCCAGATGAACCTGCATGTTTTATAGTAATACTGGGAAGTAATGTTTTTCCTAACAATACCATCTATGCCAAATTATGCACTTTAGCCAGTATTCATTGGTATTTTATGGGAACTTGGGATGTATATTTTAATTTCAAGAGGAAACATTTAAAAATAGCCCACTAGTCTGCTCTGCAAAGCCAAAAGCCACTATCTGCCTACTTGTAAAGTAAGCAGATATTGCCTTTTCGCTTCGCACAGCAGTACTGACCAAACAAGAGATGTTGAGAGAATGATTTAATTGTTGAACCACCATCTGCGAAGTTGTCTGTAATGTATAATGTACTATTAGCATTGTTATTCATCGAAGACACATTGAATTTGCAGTTTTATATTTGTTTACTTCAAATCTTTTAGGCTGTGACATAGTACATCTCATTTTGTCTCACTCTACAACTGATATTTAATAACAAATTGACTCCATAGTATTTACCCTAACCCGCAGAGCTCTTAAGCAACTGAATTTGAGCACTAAATTTAAATTTTGTGTCACTTGAAGTTGTGTCTCGCTACTGCAATACAAAACTTCAAGTGACCGAAAAATTTATGATTTGTGAAATTTTTGTCCACGCATGAAGACTACTGGTATATTTTTCAACACTGTCGCTATGTGTTGTGAATACCATAACATGGGGAACTAAACGTGAATGTTATACTCTATGCCTACCCAGCAAACAAGACATTGAACCAATGTTGGTTCAATGTTGGCCAGTCGTCTACGACGTCGGCCCAACATCGGTTCAATGTCTCTTGTTTGCCGGGTATAATCCCCGCTAGCTCAGGACACTGACCTTATATGCTTTCTAGACATGTTGCTAGCATCTGCGATGATACCCAAAGAATGGGGCAACGTGGAATCACGACATTGTAGCCCCTATTATGTGGTACCACATTGTCTCCCAATGTGGAGTCGATGTTGTTGTCCGAATAATGTGGTACCACATTTTCTCCCAATGTGGAGTCGATGTTGTGGTCCGCATAATGTGGTACCACATTGTCTCCCAATGTGGAGTCGATGTTGTGGTCCGCATAATGTGGTACCACATTGTCTCTCAATGTGGAGTCGATGTTGCGGTATGCATAATGTGGTACCGTATTGTCTCCCAATGTGGAGTCATGTTGTGGTCCGCATAATTTGGTACCACATTGTTTCCCAATGTGGAGTCATGTTGTGGTCGGCATAAGGTGGTACCACATTGTCTCCCAATGTGGAGTCATGTTGTGGTCCCCATAATGTGATACCACATTGGAGGCCCGATAATATGGTACCAAATTATACAGAAATTTGATTTCATATATGTGAGGATATACATGATGATTCTCTTTGCTCTATCATAATGTGAAGACCCATTGTTTTTGTAGTTGTGTCCTGCTTCGTGTAGTTTACTTTATCCACAGTGAAACAGATCAAGCAACTGCACGGGCTAAGATATGGGATTGGTGAAAATAATTAAGCAAATAGGCCGCAATATGGGACTAGTAAGAAACATTATTAGATTAATATCTCCAGCTTTTTAAAAAGTTTCTAGAAGATTTTTCGTATGTGGTGCAATATTTAAAAAAAAATATTTTATTCAAAATCATAGCTTTCTAAACATTGTTTGACATTTGCTTTGGTTAACTGTTTTTTTAAACTGTTTCTCTCAAAATGATTTATCTATAAGTAGGTATATAATTATGTGCATTCAGACAGGGTCTAAAATGAAATTGGATAGATATATTGTTGCTATTTGGGTATGTTTAGACCAAATGTTAGTACATTTTGAAGATTTATTTGTTCTTTGAAAGAAATATCCTTTCTTCTGAAAATAATAAATTGAACAAGCTGACTATTAATCTGTACTACTACAGATGTCACGTTTTCTCATCTTGTCTTGAGTAATGTCTAGCCACCACGACCCTGTGGGTGTGGTGTCTAGATTTTCCAGAAGGGTAAATCATTTATTAAAAAATCATTTATTAAAGAAATGCTGTTGATTGTTTTTTTTAATAAAATATTATGATGAATATTGGTCAATATTGAAAATTAATCATGATGTATGAAAAACTCTTATTGTTATGTTTGTGGTGGTTTGAAATAAGATGTGCACAAAACTGTTGAAGAATACATGTTGTACAAATATAAATATGACTTTGTTGTTTTACCATGTGTTGTTTTCTTTCCTGTGATATTCACCCAAACAGCATGTAAACATGTGAAAATAAAGAATTCGTTCATTCTTTCGTTCATTCATTCATTTATTATTTCATTAATTCATGGAGTCCCCCCGGGGTACCCCTAGAGAATACTATGAATTCCGAATTGTTGAAAGTGAATCGGGCGGGGGCCCTAGGGTAGTGGTTAGCACCGCTGCCTTTCACGCCAGAGTTCGGGGTTCGGTTCCCGGTCTCGACGGTTTCAAAGAAACAAAAATGTTTCTTCCCCATCCACGTGTGATAGTCAGTATTGTTGGGAGCCTCCGTGACCGAGAGGTAGCGTGCTCGGCCTCAGACCGTCAGGGCTCGAATTTCGAATCCTGTGTCTGGAGGACAGTGTCATCTCAATCATCTCACCATCCTCAGGAGGTTCTCCTGGCCCAGTTTAGCCTATATGTGCACAAAGGTGGCCTAAAGCCCGATTCATTTCATTTGAAAGTGAATCGGGCTAAAATCATAAAAAAATATTTTAGCTTAAAATGGCTAGAAGATGTGAACATGTCCATAGAATAAAATTGTGGAAGTCTTTTTAAATTTTGGGCAGCTGTGTGGCAACGTAGCAAGTGTGCCGAAAGCCGTATTTATCAGTTATTCCTGTATTTCTTATTTTAGACATGCATCAGGGCTGGCAATATTGCGGGAAAACCCGGGCTGGGGAATAATGCTTTTTTAGCCAAAGTGGCTAATAATGGGCAATAATAAAAATTATTAAAAAAAAATATATCTTCAATTAGAATCAAACATTTTCAATAAGCAGACAATAAATAAATATAATTCTCAACTCATTGTCCATTTCATTCGTTAAATTTAAATTTTGACCAATGCTGGGCAATAATGTCCAAGTGGGCAATAATGGGCAATAGTAAAACTTATAAAACAGAAGGTGCAATAATAAAAATTACATTTTTTTTCTGGCTAGAGTCAAACATTTATCAATAAGTAAATAGAGCTTATGATTCTCATCCCATTGTTCATTATGTTCATTAAATTTTAATATTTACCCTGGCTGGATGATTTTTCAGCCCCAGTGGGCAAAATGAGCGATAATAAAAATGATTTAAAAATATATTTTTTTGTTGCTAGAATTAAACATTTATCATGAAATAAACATAAGTTATGATTCTCACACCATGCGCTGTTACAATGCTGACTGTTTTCGACATTGACCCAGCAATAAATCAGCACTGGGCTGTCTGTACCTATTCCATTCTAACTTCTAACAGAAAACGTCCTTTGATCTCACATGACTACATGTGACACGTGCTTGTGTCCTAGGGATTATAATTATATTATTTAAAAGTCTGTGGTAAAGTTGTGCTTCATCCTCCATCAGTTTATAAAAAATGATGATTTTTTTCTACATTTTCTAAAATTTGTTTATTTATTAGTGCCAGCTTATTTCTATATCTAAAAAGAAATTATATTAGATATGGATATGTAATAATAACCGTGAATACCAGCTTGGAAGGGTTCATCGGCTTTAGGCCCTATGTGCACGCCTACACACGGAAGAAAACATATTTTGGAGTTAATCTAGATCAATTGATGCCATGAACCCCTTTTATTTCCACCCACAGATTTAAATTAAAATGCCCATTAAAACCCATATTTATCCATATTGCCCATTATTGACCACTGGGTCAGGTAATATTAAATTACCCGGGTTTTTGCCAACCCTGACACGCATGTCCGAAATTAAATTTCGTCCTTATTTCTCGGATGATTGCTAGTAGTAGACCTACTTTTCGCCCCCATCCGGGGAGGGTCATTAGGGATCTGTTTCGTCTGTTTAATGCTGTGTACGGCATTGTACGGAAGCAATAGTCTACAGCAATCATCCAAGGGCAGCCTCCTCATATCTGGCAATAATCTTTGGGCGGATTGCCAGTGGCGTACCTTGGTTCCTCTGCTCAACAGCGGAGCCGATGCAGCACCCGCATCATTGCTGGCGCTGGTGTAGGCCGTGGTAGCCTTAAATAACTATCAATAGCGTGTTTGATGACATTAGGTTTTTCTCACGGGGAATGAATAGAGTTACCCTTCCTATTGTTACTCTGGGGACTATCCGACCCGAGGATAGCGGAGCTGCACGAAATGCCACTGAGTTTCAGGAATAAATTGCACAGCGAAAGCCAAGTCTCCGGCCATCTGGGGGTAGATCCCCTAGACATGTCTCAATAACCCACCATGTCCTATCACCCCCACCCTCACATCATTATCTGTACATCATTCATCCCATCAATTGACTACAACGTTTTTATCATATCACAATGTCACTTAAAAGACCTTTGTGCCGAAGAGTGACGTAGAGCAATGTTTTACTACTACTATATCTGCATATGGCAGTACACACAGGCCTATGTATAGTAGTGCTATCGCGCCACATGAGAGGGGCTGGATGGCATGTGCGAGCTTGGAAGCTGCAGAAGATGGTGCTGCCTTGATGTCCGGGTGGGGGAGTTTATTCCAGTCTCTAATGGTTCTGACAAGGAAGCGTACAGAGCTTTGCATGTGCGCTATATAAGAACTCAACATTATTATTTTTATTGTTTATGTGTCCAAAATGTGTTTGAAATTGTTGGCACCTGTTCTGGTGCGTGCGTCCGCTTTCTGTAAGTAGTCTGTAGGTAGGGCCTTATACAGCATTGCTTGCTAGTCTCGCTGCAGTTCGTCTGGTGTGGAGTAAAAATTAAATAAATGGTGTTTGGCCACCTCTGTGCACATGTAGGCTAAACTTGGTCAGAAGAACCTCCTGGGCTACCTCCCTCTGGTGTGGAGTTAGCCTCCTTCTCAGGGCCAGACTAGCACAGCTAGCTGTCCCTGCTACAGAGCTTTCATAATCTCTTTTGCTGCGTTCTGATAGGGCCTAAAAAACAACAGTCTTGTGACCGACACCTGACCTTGCAAACTATGCCAAGTTCGAGGCTTCCTTGTGCCTATGAGAATCAAATTTACATAATTATGGTTGTCATTGTATGCCTAGTATTATTATGACCAGTAGGCCTACATGCAATCAACCTGTATTGTATTATAATTATTGGTCCATTCTGTACAATGTCGGCCCAGCATAAAAGCAACATTCGATCTGTGTTTTTTATTTGTGTTATTTTAGTCCTGTTTGGGGGTAATACAAAGATACCAGCAGGAATGGGCAAAGAGATTTTATCAACCGCTCTTGTTTTTTTTGTTGGGACATCCTCTCAGGCGTGTCACGAAGTGTGCTGCTCTGTGTTTAGGTGCACCTTCTCCAGGCTGTTCATATCTAATTGAGCGCTTTACAAATCGTTTCTGTGTTTCATTGTGTTAGGGTGAATTCCTTGCTTTGGATTTCTAACAAATAAGTAAAGAGAGATCACGTTGCAAGCCTACATGTATGTATTGGTGTAGTTGTATAAATTGTAAAATGTTTCATCTAGTTCCGTCGTTACTGTCATTTTAGTCAAAACAATACCGTTTTTTTGCATCCTTCCCTTGATGTGAGTTCAGTGCAAAGGCTTCCATGTATTAATAAACACTGGGTTGTAACTTGTGCTGTATCTAAGCAATGAATGTTCACTTACATGACACCAGAGGCGTGAGATCGGGGTGTTATAGTCCTGGGGCAATTCAGAAATTTTAGATTCTGCTGCACCCTGAGAAAAACATAGCTTTTATGGTATATTATGTTTCTTCGATTCACCGATTTACGTTTTAGAAACACTACCTCTTTCAAAAAGTACCGAAAGATCCTTTGACGACCATTTCCTGCAGTCAGTCATAATGCTCTGGTAGAAAGGAGAAAATTGCCATTTGTATACTCGTAGCCAACAAAAACCATAACAAATACCGGTATTGCAAGTTTCACCTGGTACGTATTTAACAGTATTATTATATATAAAAAATATTGCGGTGTAATAATGGGTGTTTACCGGAGCATAAATTAAAATTCACACATTTTGTGTGCAAAAAAGGAGTAATCAATTTTTTTTTTAATAGTTACATATATAACAAATAAAGATAAAGTATTTATATTCTCATTGAAATCAGAATTTGAGTGACTAATTAATAGTTAGTCATATAGGAAATATATTTTTCATAGATATCAGAATTTGTGTGACTAATTAATAGTTAGTCATATAGGAAATCTTATTGTGTAATTCGACATGAATTATCAAATTACTGTATGCATAAAAACAAGATGATTCGTAAAGCAGACAATACTGGTAAAATTTAGGAGACAATGACATAAGATAAATAAATCACCTGAAATAACCTGACCTAAAAACGTTTGAGAGGCCACAAAACAGACAAATATAAAATTCCAAGAGGTCACTACAGATATCAGATTGGCTATTGGTAAGAGGAGATAAAGAAACCAAATACAATTTGTTAAAGCATCTATATAGGCTGAAATGTAAATTAACCCTTACAACGCTGAATTATTTTTGTTTAAACCATGGGGACTAAAGTGTTATTTTCAATTTGAAATCATCAAAAATATCTTACCGGTAGTTGGCTCTTTCCAGTCCATTTGAATAGCTATGTTATGGGTCAAAGGCCATTAGAAATGTTTTAGTTCTTTCAGTGCGTGGTCGGCTTTATACGTCAGACTCTGACGTCAGATTCTGATTTATAAAGATGGTCCCCACATTGAAAGGTTTAACAGTATTGGACCACATTTAATTTGATTGGGAAGACAGACGGTGTGGAAGGGGAATACTCCAGTGGGCCCAGTCTCATATTTTTCACATGCCCATTACCGACCAGCGGCTTTGATGTGCCCTAAATCCCATGGTCATAGACGGTGAGTAAGCACACTGTTTGTTTACATGACAATATACATGTATACAAATTGAACATCAAGCTAGTGTAGACCTTTCCTTTGCTTTTTCTTAGATTTTTTTAAATTTCAAAGTCATGAGCTTCATGGAGCCCTATTAATTTTAAAATGCAGCCCATGATAGCCACTTTAAAGGGTACAACAAGATTGTATGCACCACAGTAGCACTACAACGCCCACCTTTTTCTGAGATATCCATTTACCCAGGTATTGTTAAATTATATAAAGATAAAAGTATTTTACAATTTAACCTTCAGATGGTAAAGAACAGCCAAGACTAACCTTAATGTAGCCTTATGATAGATATATGTTTTATTGATGACAGGAAGTATATACATACATAATGCGATATGCATTCAAATTTTCATAATCGTCCCCTTGGAGTTAGAAGGTGCTAAACTAACACTTTGTAAAGTGTCAGGTTAGCACCTTCTTACTGCAAGGGGACGGAATAATCTGATTTTCAGCTAAGAAAGGTAGTTTGGTATTGTGAAAAGGTAGTTCAATTGACACCATGCCTTGAAAACGTGGCGCCATGCCCTTAACATGTACTGTATGCTTGTTTCCTGTAAAATTCCTCTAAATAAGTTGTAGGGGCCTAGATGAGTGGAGGATGATTGTATACGAAATGTGTTTTATTCTGCAGGAATCTTTTCGAAAATCACACACCAATTACCTTTGTCATAATAACTGTGTACCACTTTTACATCAGATATTTCGGAGCAAATTTTATCTAATTCTTGTTCCTTAAAAACATGATAATATCTATGATAGACTGGTGAGTCCACGGATGTATTTCCTGAGGGATTCACTTCATCCCCTGTAGGTGTACACTGCTTGGATTGTTTGCCTTTTAAATGCCAAGGCACAAGTAGGTCCTGTGTTTTGAAATGAGTTCTGTTATCGTGAATAGTTAGACACTGATTTGTATATCCTTCTTCCGCAGCACAGTCATTTCCAGACACAGATGTTCCATGATTGGTACATTCAACAGCCCTTTGTGACGCACAATCACTGCTCTGCCCTGCAAAGTCAGAAGGCGGTATCTGCTTACTTGTAGAGTGAGCAGATACTGCTTTTTGGCTTTGCACAGCAATGCTCCTTTCACCTGTACCACTTTCACACATCGAATCTAAAGATGGTACGCTGTCATTTTCTTTGATCTTTCTCTCAGATAGATAGTTTGATTTTACATTGTCCTTCTCTTGCTCCAAAGCCCAAACATAGATTAGAGCTTTTCCTCCACGTCGTAACAGTCTGGTTATCTCTGTCAGAGCAGCGAGTCTTCTCTCCTGGAAGATACACAAGTGATTTAATTTTATTTTTACACACATCTTTTGCCTACTCTATGTATATTTTTACCACTCTATCACCATATTTGATGACAATTTACGACATAGTCTATGTGAAATCTAAGGTGAAATTCAATCAAACTGATTCAAATTAATTTATTTCAGATATTTACACTTGCATTGGATAAAAAATAATTTGTAACATTTTGTACTATGAAACTTTCAGATTTCTTTCTAGTTAGACACACTTGAAATCAACTTATTTTTAAAAACTAAGTTGAAAAAATATGAGACGATGCATAATTTCTCTCCAAATTCTGTTTCCTAATATATTATAAAAAGATGAATCCATTTATAGAATTTTACAAAGGAGTATTCTTTGTATTTAAATACATTAAAAAACATTTCTTTCTAGATAGTTATGGCTACCTGTGTTGATAGGTGATGAATAACAGCAATGCAGATAGCGGCATCACAGCAATCATCGCGTAGCGGTATGGAGAGTATGTCACAAGGAAACACCTGATAACCGCGCTCAGCACATATACCACAGAGGTTCACACTCCTGTCATTACCAAGCTGTCCAAAATAAAACAGACAAGTACACACCTAGTAAATACGAGACATTGACCCAGTGTTGTTTCAATTTTGGACCAGCGTCGCAGACGCTGGGCCAACATTGGAACAACACTGGGTCAATGTCTTGTGTGTGCTGGGGGATATCAATACAATGTATTTACAAGGTGGACACAAATTAGCAGAGCTACACTAAAAATACATGATTCTAACAATAATTATTTTGCTGAAAATTGAAGCCTCTTGAATAAAAACCAATTGACAACATGTCCCTTCTGCTGCAGGAACCGTACCTATACGGTTTCAAGCATGTTTTAGATCAATAGAGATATCACTAAATTTGATAAAATAGTTTTGATAGATCCTCAGTTGATCCGATAATTTAATATTGCAGATGTTTATTTGTTTTTCATTAATATACATATTTTTCGTCATTTGAAGCTGGAACTTGCGTTAACAATTCTTGATTCAAATAAACTAAAAATAGAAACAAACGATTCAGCAGCACAAGGGTTAATATCAATTGAAAAATAATATGAAATATATCTTTAATAACATAGCTCTTTTCACTGTTTTTGTTTGTGGCATAATAACAATAACTACCATGGCAAGGTTTCATAAGTAAAAAAAAAGCAAGCGGATATGTTTGTGATTAGTTTAAATTGTGATGTTGTTAGCAATCTTGTAATGAAATACTAAACTCACCATGAAAACGGATGGATTGATTCCCATGTATTTGCCGTTACCGCAGCCTATGTCTGTGACAATGGAGCCTGGCTGAAGTCGTTTAAGAAAATCTGTGACTTGGGGCCATGGTGTGTGACGTGTGTCACTAAAATGCCCTGCTATCACATCATACACCTGTACAGAATAATAGTGTTTCAACAGTCAAACAATTTTACCAGCGATATGGAATTAACAATCTGTGTTTACCAATTGACAAACAATATCTTTGCAATCACGACACACAACAGTTTTAATCTATTTTTATTTAGTAAATAAATGTTGTGCAAATCTAAAATAAAATAAATGGA
The DNA here is from genome assembly GCA_964017125.1 of Flabesymbios commensalis. NCBI lineage: Eukaryota > Metazoa > Annelida > Polychaeta > Terebellida > Flabelligeridae > Flabesymbios > Flabesymbios commensalis. The sequence continues at coordinate 23,109,325 of OZ024913.1, read as the reverse complement.
CACATTTTCCAGACATAAATATTAAAATATAAATTAAATCCCTACTTGCCAGTGCTTCGTCACACTTTCAATCAAACAAATAAAAAAAAATGAATAAATAAAAAATTCCTTGTGCTACAAACATATTAAAACTATTTTTTAGATGTCTGTGCTACAATTTAGCTGACGGAATCATCAAAAATCAAACAAAAATCTCCAAACAAAATTTAAGCCACTACCAAAATAACTATTTTAAAATTCTACACATTTACTGATATCACATGAATGCGTCAAAAAATTCAAAGGTATATGCCCAAAATTTCACATACTGTAGTATCTAAAGATTTAGCACAAAAATAAATCCACCTGCTCATATGCTGTTTTAATAAGGAAAATCCATAGAACATAAAATCAATTTGATATGATGTTCATGTACAATTTTATACATCCAGTTTTATGTCAGTTTAATCTGAAAAAAATACTAGAATCAGACATCAATTATACCTGGTGAACATGCTGTTGCTCTAGTTGTGAAGCATCTGGCTCAGTAGTAGGCATTGACAGGTTAGAGGTCTTCGAGAGATTTTTTTGACTGTCACATTTCTGGGGGTATTCTGTAGAACAGATAATAACAGAAGATGAACCATTTAGCTCACTAAATAATAAGGCTGTTATCTACAATAAAGTCTGACTTGTTACCACCTTTGATGAGATGACACAAAAAGGTTATAAATTTAAAGTGAGAAAAGGAGAAAAATATTTTATCAATAAGCAGGCATTCAAATGATACCATATGAAAAAGTAGAATAAAAGTAGGTGATTTTTTTTATAAAAAAGTAGGACAAAAGTAGGTATTTACAAAGAAAAAGTAGGATAAAAGTAAGATATTTTCGAGTTATAAATGCAATTTGTCAATTTGAGGTCAAGCAGCAATGGACATGTCCCTCAGTATTTATCATGGGGACTTTGCTTCACAAGGCTGTGCTTTATGACGGTCAACATATTTGAAAGCAAGTGAGATGTGATAAATATCCAAGTATGGTGATGTGGCAGTGTTTACAAAAATACATATTTTACAAAAAAACACACTTTAATAAAAAAGTAGAATAGAGTAGGTGAAGAGTAGGTAAAATTAGGTATGTTTCAATGCCTGAAAGCGTGATGTGCCAACATTTAATTTCTATCGAGTGGTGTATTGTGGACCATCCATAAAGTTTATAATCAAAGGAAAGCATTACAACTAAACAACAAAATCAACAAATTGTATTTATGAAAATATCTCGGCAACCACAACAGGGCCGTAGCCTGCGGAGGGGGGGGGGGGGGGGGGGGCAGGTGCACCCTCTGGAATTTTAAAGACAAAGTTGTAAAATGGTTCATTTTGTCCAAATCCGTGTAGGCCTATTGGCTAATGCAATTCACCCCCCCTCTAACAGCCCCCCCCCCCCCCGGGTTTTGCCTCAAACTACGGCTCTAACATAAGAATGGACCAAGGCTCTACCACAAGAATGGACCACCGGTCTAACATCAGCCATCAGACTGTTTTGTATATACTGTGACACACGATATATTCCAAAATACTCACTGCACTGACATGGCTCATGTCGTAGAGCTCGAAATGTAAATGAAGTTCTTGTATCTCTCTTAATCTGAGTTAATCGTCTTTGATTCTGACAATTAGTCTCTACAGTCACATCAGATTTTCGGGGGGTGATGCCATGAGACCAGAGAAAACGAGATTCTCCTGTCATTATTATCAATGCTCTTCTGGGAACAAGCACATCAACACATGTGCCACCAGGATGGTGGAAATTCATTACAATCTGTATAAATAAAGGTACCCTGGCTGTCATATATCAATAGTTGTCTACATTTGTTTAAAGCTGGAACAGTTATACAATAGACCTTCAATTTAAATAAAAACACCTTCGAATTAAAACACACGTCATCTGCCAAGCTGACTTGAGTTACTTTGTGAACTTGATATCTTATGAACCCTTTGTTGTTCAAATTTTATTGGTTGTTATCTGATTTTTTTAGGGGAAATTATTTGAAATTATTTAGCCCAATGGTCAACAATCACGATCAGATCAAATACTAACATTATACCATAGTAACATCATAATTAGAATGCACTGCTACTCCTGAATAGGAAAACTATGTGACTGATGCAACAAGAAAAGCAACAATATAATATGGTATCTAACCTGAGAACCTAGGCTGAGAGAAACTATTTCATCTGTAAAAGCCGAATGAGTATCAACATGAGGAGGAATGCCTGCAAAAAATAATTTTTAGTAACAAAAATATACCTTTGACCTTTGTTGAAATGTTTGTTTCAATTTTTCATTAAGTTAAAGCTAGAATTGTTGACGCAATTTCCAGCTTCAATGACGAAAAATACTTTTATTTATGAAAAGTTGAATTATTTGATTAACATTTTCAGTGTGGGGACCGGCTTTACATGGCAGGATCTGACGTTAGATTCTAACATATAAAGATGGTGCCCACACTGAAAGTATTAAAATATTGATAATAGCCGTAGACCCATAACATAGGTATTAAAATAAAGCGGAAAGAGCTAACTAGGACATTAAATACTGATTTTAAATTGATAAATTTTATTCTCCATGCTTAATACAAAAATATTTCTAAATAAAACAAATGAAGTGATAAACTGTATTCTGTTTGATAAATTATGAATTTCACTGCTATACTTAGAATATTAAAATAAAGCTTCCAGAGTCAACGGATATATGATATCATTTCCATGACAACAAAGGCATATACAGCCTAAAAAATACCGTGCAAGCACTCAAATACACCTCGGCTCATGCAGTGACTCTATATATGCCAGGTTTCAAGGCAATTAATTGAAAATAAGAGTGATTTATTAAAATTGATATAACCAAAATGGCTGCCGCAGCCTCGTTTTCAGTCTCACATGAAAACGGATAATACTTATAGACTCGCAGACCCCGAAAACCTATATATATACCAGGTTTCGAGGGAATTAATATTTTTTTTTTTTTTAAATTAGTCGCCAGTTTTGATTATCGCTGGAAAGCTGAAATTCTAATCATCTCATCTCCATACTCATGGGTAACTTCACATAAAAAATTGGAGAGATCCAATAATTGTTCTTCAAGTTATCGCGTTAACAAGGAATTATTCAATTAAAAAATCAAGATGGCCGCCATAGCCTCGTTTTCAGTCGCACCCCAAAAAGGACAATGCCAATAGACTTGCAGACCCCGAAAACCTACATATACCAGGTTTCGAGGAAAATCTATAAAAAAAGTATAGGAAAAAATTTTAATCGCCAGGTGGCGGCCATTTCGATTTTCGGTTTAAAGCTGAAAATCTAATTAGGTCATCTCCATACTCATGGGTAACATCACATAAAAAATTGGAGAGATCCAATGATTCTTTTTCAAGTTATCGCGTTAACAAGGAATTTTGTAATTAAAAAATAAAGATGGCCGCCATAGCCTCGCGAAACTGAATAATGCCAACAGACTCGCAGACCCTGAAAACCTATATATACCAGGTTTCAAGAGAATTATGAAATAAAAAAAAATTGAGTCAAAAAAAAAAATTTAGTAGCCAGGTGGCAGCCATTTTGATTATCGGTGGAAAGCTGAAAATCTAATCAGGTGATCCCCATACTCATGGGTAACTTCACGTAAAAAATTGGAGAGATCCAAAAATTATTTTTTCCAAGTTATCGCGTTAACAAGATTTTTTTTAAATCTTTGACCTCGACCTTTGCCCTTGACCTTGAGTAAAAAAAAGTGCAGGGAGGGGTTGAATGTGTGTATGAATTATGAATTTAATCTGTTGAACCATGTTGGTGTAGTAGGCAAAAAAGTGTGTGCGGCGGCGGCGGAGATGGCGGCAGAGACGGCGGCGCACGAAGGGGATGACAATACCCCTTCGGGCCCAACGGGCCGAGGGGACCCCTTCGGGCCCAACGGGCCGAGGGGTGAAAAGTATATTTTCAGATATTTCTTAAATATCACGCAATTAAGTCAGCTTCTACAGTTTCAAACAAAACTATTGTTCTTGGTGTTGAGTCACAATTATAACCCTGGTGATGCCATGATAGCAGATTTAATGTATAGCCCGTCTCTCCTAGATCTCTCATTTATAAACCCATATACAAGTCAACATATCGTCGCCTCGGAGCTGAAGGATCCTATCTGCCACTCTAACGAGTGTCAGATAGGATCCTTTAGCTCCGAGGCGACGATATACATAAATCTATAACTTGAGATGTAGAAGACGAACCTTGTCCTGGTATATACTCATTTATAGTTAGCTGATCTGGCCTGACTGTAACATTTCCAGTTGACATAATAGCATCCACCACACTGTGACACTCGTCGGGAATTCCACATTCGAGAGGATTTGTTTTATCAACATTGTTGGTGTCGTAGCGAAACTCATAACCATAGTGTTGTACTTGCCTGTGTTTTAGAGGTTTTCTTCCATCTAAAACACAAATTAAATGGTTTAAATTAGATAAGTTCATGAGAAATATTTCACATTTTGTAGTTTTTATTGTTTAAAAATGTAATGAATATTATTTCAATAGAAATTGTTTGCTTGTTATAGTAAATAATACCCAATTACCTTCAGATAATTTAGGATCTTTGTATTTCCAGTTGATAGATAAGAGTAAAGTTTTCTCCTGCTCAGATGTAACAAAATCCGGTAAAATAACTAAACCTGGCGGTACTCTCTCATTGTCAACATCAATGTCTGGGACTGAAACATGAATGAAACTCAAAGATATGCATAAGTTATGATAACACTTTCTTACTAAGTTAATTTATTTAAATTTTCAGCAATTTGAAGTTGTGTCTCGCTACCGCCACCCACAACTTCAAGTGGCAGAAAATAAGTCATAATGTTTTGAGCACCAATATATGCAAATCTCGATGTTTAGACACACATTTTATTCCCAATAACAGTAATTTGATCGACTAATAAAACAGATTGAAAATGACAATCGCCGTGATCAGTGGGATAGGGGATAACAATAAAGAACATAATTATTGAACTGAAAAATCTTAATTTGACATTATACAACATAGTCATTTCTAGCCCTATAGGCTTGCACCACATCTTCAGGATATTAAGATGAGTATCAATGTTGATAAATGAGCTGGGACAAAGTACCTTGAGGTCAGACCAAGGTCATTTCACACTCACCTATCTCTAAATATGATATGTAAAATTTAACTCCAGGTCGAGACAACTCTTCAGGGCTTTTTAACTCTCGACCATTAACATTCTCAAGAGAATGTTTTGCATCTTCCACATTAAGAAATGTAATAAAGCTGTATGGTTTCTTCTGCTTCATAACTATGTCCTGTATTTGTCCATACTTGGAAAATAAAGTATACAACTCCTGTCGCTGTACATCATTACCTAAGCCACCATTGCCGATAACAAGATTCTGAAATATTAATAACTGAAATATTAACTAGACCAAAAACATACAGAATAATGGGATAACCAGACATTATTTATTTTATTTTTTTGACGTTCACTTTTCCATTTTGAGAACAAAAATAATTTTGTATTTTTAGTCGCCACCAATGCTGATTTTCAAGTAAAATCTCATGCAGAATCATATCTTCAAATTTATGCTTCGTGGTTGCAAGTATAGAATATGGCAATCAGGGTTCAATTTGTTAAGTACACAATTTTGGCGAATTGCTAATCAAACTTGATATTGATTAGCGAAATATATCATCTTTAATGATAGAAAAACTAAGGAATGTGGAGTATTCTTGCAAATCGGTACACATTATTTTCTAAACAAATTGAACCCTTGCAATTGATTGCTAATCCAGATCCTGTCATTCTTTTGCAGCCATGTTTGAATAAAAAAGGTTGAACCAGGAAATCTACCTCCATTTTTCTTCAGATTCCCGACATTGTATTCTGATGAAATCCACATGTAAAACATAAAGATACAAAATGTCTGGCCTATGCCAGAGAGGAGGCTATGTGATCTGTGCCATTTTCAAAGTTATCAAGTGAAACTCATCACTTATATCTGAAGGCCTATAGATATATTGAAATTATATATTGAAATTACATTCACTTCATGTTTAATCAAATATCAATAGAAAACATGTTTATATCACAAGATAACAAGACAGCCTAATCATGAATTGACTGGTGAGACTTTGAAAAGCCAAACACTCGCAACAATTGTTGTCTTACAAATAGTGGACCAGTTGGCTGAAGACAAATTCCTAAAAAAAACTCTAACTGTAACATGCTCTTTTTTTTCAAATTTCAAATGACACCCCACCCCATCCCAAGCATTGTGTAATTTTTTTGCTTTTTTATATGATTTGCTCGGGTGTGAGATTTGATCAAAGAAATCTGATAAAAATTCGAAAAATCACATAGTCATAGGGCCTACCTGATCTTCACTCAAAAATGAAATTCATGGTCCTCTATATTTTTCAAGATTTAGGTTTCAATAGTTAGCAAACACTACCCTCCAGCACTACATATCAGAGCAGTATAATACAAGATTTCTTCTTAGTGACTATTTATTAATACACTCTAGGGGTTTTCCATTTTATATAGAGTTGGAGGAGAAAGTAAAATAGCAGGACACGACGAAGACTCGAAGAACTGTGAAGTAGGGCACGCGATCAAGCGGGGGTCTGGGTCTGACTCGTCACAGGGCCGAAAAAAATTTATGTTTGTTTCCGATTTGTTGTCATTTTAAGCAGTGGGTAGGTAGAAAATGTATTTTATTTTTTATTTTATTTCTTGTCACTTCAACCAATCGGTAGGAAAGATTTTTTTTTAATTTTCCTTGGCGCCAAATTCACTTCCATGCATGTCTTATCTGTACATTATGTAACATTTTTTTTGTTTTTTCAGATGCTTTCTGACCCCCCCCCCCCTCCTTTACGTAAGGTTTTTTAGAGTTACTCTGATTACAGTCTGTAACTCATCCGTTAACTCCTAAAAAAAAAAATCCATAAAATAAATTTGGGTCGACAGCCCAAATGGAAAACCCTGACTCTCTTTTGTAGTTTTGTGATATTAAAGCTGGTTTTTTTTTCAGTTTTTCAATTAATTAACCCTCACACTGCTGCATAAAATTTGCAGCATGTGTGGTTGCCCACTAAGTTAGCCATCTTTAAAATGCAAATACATGTGGAAAGACATCACAAACAAGAATGAAAAATATTTGAAAAAAATAATAATAGGCCTATATAATACTTGCTATAATATATAATACTATAATACTTGCTGTCACATTAAACCAGGATCATATGTTTTTTTGCCATTTCTCCATCAATTTTCAACCGCTATCCTTGAAATTAATTTTCATTTTCTATTCACATCCTACCAGCATTAAAAATTTCGTAAAATTACATTGAATATTTTAAAAGTTAAACCATGGCGTGTAAAACAATTCTAGAAGATTGATAGGAATTTTGATTATTTTTTTTTGAAACCATTTTGAATTGGAAATTTAGACATCTGGATTTTGACTTCTATGTTGGTTTAATGCTGTATCACTGTCTGCGACGCTGGCCAAACATTAAAACTACATTGCGGCGACGTTTCGTGTTTGGTGGAATTACAACTGTTAGTTCAATGTTAATATGTAGCATTTGAAAGGTTCTACTGTTCATATCAAACACCAAATGTTGGTTCAATGCTGAGCAACTCTCTGCAACGCTGGCCCCACATTGAAACATTATTTGATAAAGGCCTATGCATTTTAATTTATTAAATGTAGAGGGTTCTCAAAGAGTGCAAGTCGGTCGTGTCGCCTCTGACAAAGGGCCTCTATGGTAATCAAGATTTCATTCATGGGGCTTCTGCCTACATCTACTTCTTTGGACCGACAACCATCCACATAGTGATCCAGAAAATTCTGAATAAATTCGGAAGGACAACTGTGAATTCTTAACAAAGTCATAGCATAAAACTTCAATACCTAGGGATCATTGTCCCAAGGTTTGAAGTCGATTGGATAAAAACTCATAGTCAGTCTGCCCCAAAGGTTTTTTACACCTATTTCACCTTGGTGATGTCAATTAGGACAAAATTGTTATCTATAATAATTATATCATTATTAATGGCGAAGGATTGGTATCAATACACTGACTATGGCAATAACAATTAGTTAATCTAATTAATTATAATTTATAATAATTAATTCATTATTAGTGGTGATGGATTGGTATTAATAGTGTAGCTACAAATACGGCAATGTCAATTTTGCAAGCTTCTCAATGTTAGCTATTTTTTCTTTTGCAATTCTCCATCTCTACTACTTTGGTATCCACTGAATCTATCTAGTCCACTCCCAAATAATTAAACAAAATATTTTACCCTTTTAGCACAAGAGGTCATTTTAGCAAGAACAAAGGCCACAATATCCTCTGTAATGACAATATACCATACTGCAATGAGCCCAATTATGTTATGACCAGAGATTGAAGTGGGGTGACCATAGAAATTATTTTTTGTTAAATGCAATAATTATTTAAAGCTCATTTATACCGTTCTTTGACTGTCAAGCAAAATAATTTTACATAGATTTATATATCATTAAAATTTAATTACTGACATTTTTTTTGTCAATATGAATGAACGTATTTCTTTGTGACAGCATATAGGATATTAATACAAGCATGTACTGTATATCTCTCTAAAGCAAAAATTCAGGCAGAAAATATGACTATCAGTTGCCAAATAAATGTGCCTGGTTAGCCTGGTTTTCATTCAGTATTTCTTCAGCTTTATGCTACGTAGTCAGGTCTAACCAACAAGAGCATAGCCTACAGATGTGATGTTCTTTAATGTGGATCAGGTCACCAGCGAGAAGGATGTATCGTTTGCAGTACCAGCTGCTACTATACCTATTTACATTTGATATTTTACTCCTCACACCTTCAAAGTATTACATTTCTAAAACCATCTATGCGATCTATAACTGGTCAAGTAGGTCAGGTTAGAAAACCTGACAGATATAATTGCAAGTAATTCCTCCTAGCCGACCCTGGAAAGCAAACACCATAAACATAATGTAGATTTTATTTGCTTTTTGTATCTTCAACATAAGGCCCTGATATAAAAATATCTTCAGATACAACTTTTCATAACTTAAATCAAAAATAGTATTGAAATCATTAGAATTGATATATTATAATATCCGTTCTGTGATGATGTCTAATCAGGTTCTTCCATGGCTCAGCGTCCCCTATTTTTTCGATTTTATCAGGCCTTCCCAATGGCCAAACCAAGTGTAATATATTTGAAACAACCTCCCATTAGATGAACCTCTCATTAGATGACGGGTAAATCCTCTTTCTCATCATCAACGCTGTTTTTATGGATTAAGTGCATCATGAACAAAGAATTATTAATTATTACTGGTATTATTATTAGAAATAATTTATTTTGAACATGCTCGCAATCAAACTATTTTTTAGTGTCATGTTCAAGCAAAATGAGATATGGATAATGAAATATATTGAATGCAATGATTGAAATAAGACCCCCCTCCTGAAACTCACAGAACTGCACAGAATACCTTTTCTTTCATGCTGTGACAGATATTATATCACCACCTTTCGAGCAATTTGTTGATATACTCATTCAAGCTAGATGTGTCTTTTAATGAAGTTTGTCATCCAGTATGACTAATGTGACCTATCTGCACGTGATCAGTCGCACAGCTTATTTTTTTTACAAATTGCAGAAATGTTAAAAACTATACATACATGATAACACTAATAAACAGTTTCATTAAATAAATGTATTAATAATAAAACTATCTATATATAGCAGATACATAAATTATTTTAAAAATCAACCCTTTGAGTGGTTTATTTACCTTTATTAAACGTTATTTTGAATGATAAAATATAAAATGGGGTTTTGAACAATTGGTTTTAAAATGTTTAAAAAACAATAACGTTGGATTCAATAGAAACAATCACTGATGGTTTAAAAATTAAACTAAATATAACCCAATTGTTTTATTTCACAATATCACATGGGTTAGCGATGACGTTTCACATACAATGTCTTCAAAATGTATTATTTTCCTAGCCTTTCCCAGGCCAACGCTCATGTCTGCAGTCCACCAATATGATACAACGTTTTAGAAAGTTTGGCTAGTCCGGTATACTTACACTCAACGAGTAGTCCTCAGAAAAAATATCATCAATACTAAAATGCTATTTTAATATTAATTATTCCTTACAAGGATACTAGGGTATGCAAAAATAACACTTAAATGATTCAACAAGTACATTTAGGTGGGGGGATTTTGAATGTAGTCTTTTGTTGGAGAGGGCTCTTGTTTTGACAAGGGACATAAAAGTTCATACTTCTCCTTAGAAATTCGCGTTGAAAGGGTTAAATATTGTTAAAATTGTCTTCGAGTGATCTAGATTGACTCACGACCACCTAAGGAGGCTAGTTAACATGGATTACTACAGAATAACACTGGACTAAACATATGTCAATTTACACACTTTTTCCTAAATTTTACCAAGTGCTGATGGCCGCCATCTTGGACGCCATTTTAAATAACTGAAACCAATAAGTGTGATATTGCCTTAGTTTTTGTACTGATACAAATCCGTTACCTTTAGCAATGAATAATTTGTTGTAAATAATCATTTTGTCCCTATCGACATTCTAAAAGTGTTCAGTACAAAAGCTCCCCGGGGCTGACAGGGTTAAATGTTTAAAATAAATATAATGATAAATTCGATTGTTTAAAATAACATTTTATGGGGTGATCTAGAACAATTTATTGACTACTAAACTAGTTGAAATGGTGTATTACAAAAGAAAATTCATTTAGAATTGCACTGTTTAAGCAAATTCCTAGGTCTGACTATACGTCGGCAGCCATCTTGCAAGCCATCTTATTTTATAATTAATTAGATTAACTAATTGTCATTACCATAGTCACTGTATTGATACCAATCCTTCACCATTAATATGGAATAATTATTATAGATAACAATTTTGTCCTAATTTACATCACTAAGGTGTACGATAAAGAACATTTGGGGCAGAAAGGGTTAAAAATAATTATCAGAATTGTCTGAGAGTGGCCTAGCTGCATTCAGTAACTCTAAACTAGTTGAAATGGTGTATTACAACAGCAAATTGAGCTAAATTTGCCCAATTTACACTATTTCTTAAGTATGACTATTTGCCGGCGGCCATCTTGGACGCCATCTTGAATTACAAAAAATTGCACCACTTTTAAACTCTACATCCCCCCTGGTGATGACCCCCAGGCATGTCCCTAACACCTGATAGCATCAGAAATTATCTAGCTTTCAGTGTATACCTGAGTGTTATTTTTGGGCACTGGCTGACTGACTATCAAGGAGAAATTGCCCATCAAATTTTGACATTGATCCATATCTGCTGAATAAATCCAGAAGAACAACTGGGAATTCTTAAAAAGTCAAAGCTTATCACCTCAATATGTAAGGATCATTGTGGAAAGGTTTGAAGTTGATTGGATGGAAACTCGGGGAGAAATAGCACTCCGAAATTTGGACACAGAGGAATAAAAATAAGCTGGAACTGTTACAAAATCAACATGTTTGGTTACTTTAATGGCTTTATAGAAGGATGTCGTAATTTCAATTTATTATATGTCAAATGGTCTAACTTTTGAAATACACTAACAAATTTTACAAAATTAACGAAAATGGGATTCTTCTGAAAAAGTGTTTGCAAAATTTCATGAAAATCTGTAAAGAATTGACTGAGAAATCAACAAACAACATGCAATCCCAGTTGATCACTCTTAATGTGACTTTGGGTAGATCATAATGAAAAAAAAAATTTTAAATTACCAGGCACCAGAGTCACCAGCAGGCTTAGCTTGGTGTAGATCTATTTTGGTTACAATAGATAGGTAGATAAAATAAATTTTAAAATTGTCCAATAAAATTATGCTAAGCCTTTTTTCTTAACTGCCAACATGCTAAAGAAATATTTGACCACATTCCACAGTCTTCACTGAGCAAGAAAAATGCTGTGCTAGATCAAAATCTGAGCTAAATTATAAAAACGTCAAAAAAATGGCACCTCAATATGGCAAATTGTTATGGGAGTGACAGAATCCAGAACATCACCCAGACACTTGAACTTTTTGAAGCAGCTGAAGAAAACTACCGAGATGATGCATACTGTATATGCACATAACAATCAGAAATTTGGGCATAGCCACGAGGGGGTCAAGGAAGAACATAAATTTTGATGGATTCTCATCCTTATTGCTATGAAACTTCCATTTTTACCCTTGGTGCACCCCATGGGTAAGTGCAGGGTAGGCAAACAAAACTTCACCCAGGTTTTACCCTGGGTAAACTAGTGCAGCCTTCCCCAGCTATCTCATTTCTTTGAGATTTCCACATTGTTCTGTCCATACGGTCCTTATGATGTCCTCCAGAACTTCCTCATAGGGCAGTGGACATTTTTCTTTTTTCAATTTTTGACTTTTTTTACAAAAATTGGCACCTGCGTAAAAAAAATTATCAGTTCTAAGGGGCCACAGCATGCCTGTTCAACTTACCTAGTCAAGCATTTGTTGCAGCTATCGAGAAATTAAAGGAGAGAGCTGACATCATTTCTCGTAATTGTGAGAAATCTAATGATGGAAACTCCCAGAACAGGAGATAAAAGTGCCATACAAAACAAATAACTATTTTAATTCTACAATGATGGCTTCATTTCTACCAGTAATAGTGAGCAAAATGAACAAACAAACAAAGAAAAATATGTCTTTTATTGCAGTGTAACACAAATTCACATAAATCCTGAAAAAAACACTAAAAACCCCACCAAAATGACGTCTTCGGACGTACCTACTAGTACTATAGACTATACCCAGATTCACATTGACTGTGGTGAATGAAATTTCTCAATTAAATCAACATAACCCCACCTAATCCATTTTATTGTACATATTCACTTACTGTGTGTGATAGGGCGATTATTGAATTCCTCATGCGAAAAGGATCTAATTCATTGGAATAAAAAAACAAGGTTTGAGCTTTGGCTAGAACTTGGCGCCATGTTTACATATCTCCAACCACTGTTGTCTGTCCGGAAGTCATGTGTGTACGTAGTGGGCGTTCTTATTTCGTCTACGGTTGATACAGCCTTATTTGAATGGGTACTCCACGCCTGAATTCAAGCAGCATGGACGCAGTCCACGGTCACTTTGTGCAAAAATTGACGTAAAATCTTTAATCACAAACTTTTTCCACCAGCTATGCTGCGAGCAAAAAAAGGAGGATTGCTCATAGGTGTTGAACGAACCTACCAACCCTCTTCGGCGAAATAGACTTTCCCGTGTACACATGCTGCGACGATGTGGAACAACAACATGTTGTACAATTCTGCACTGGAAGACGGCAGTTATAATTTAATCTTAATTATCTTCACAATTATTAGACCGTAATAATGACAATTGCTTGTTATAGCGGCGAAATATACATAGCATACCTACACTGAGTTTGAAGTATGTACACTGACTAATTACCATGCAAATAGTAACTTAGTAAACCCACCAGATCACCCTAAAATGACAAATAAAGGTGAATCCGACTACATACTAGTAGTAGTGATAGTCGCCCATACTCATAGCAATGTAAGGGTTGAAACACTTCCAATTAGTTTATAATTCAAATTTTAAATCATAATTTTCAGACTTAAAATAGACTGGATCCGCCACTGATTTAACCTCAAATAACGATTTACTGTTCAGCCTTCAGACGCCTTGTCATTAATTTTGTGTAATTGGCTGTGAGCGATAAACGAAGGATTTGCAATATTTACTGTTTTGGTGTCATAATACCACTACATATTTCATACAAAGTACTGACACGGGTAGGTGTTTCAACAGTTGTAATGTTTTCATGGCGAAATAAAACATGTTTTGCTTTATTCTCTTTTTTCCTCGCTAGTCTCTGTTGTTTACTCAATTTAACATGCTCCTTACTGGGCGCAGCCATGTTTGTTTTTTGACAATTTGTCAAATGTCGTCGCGATACATAATATATGATTATTATTAACAAATGTAATTTTTTTCCTTGAATTTACCCGCATGTTCACAACCGAATGCTAGTCGTTTCGGCCCCTTTCCTGTTCGGCCCCTTTCCTGTTCGGCCTCCCACCTGTTCGGCCCCCCAGTATACATAAGTCATCAGGTCAGAGGTGTCATGGGTGACATGGCATGTTGACCTGTTCGGCCCCCACCAACGATCACCTGCCCAGTCCTGTGAGTGTGACCTCACAAGTGCGCTAATAGTAATACATAAGCTGTCCAGCACGCTCTAGCCTATTGTAAGTGAGATGACATGTTCGGCCCCCATCAGCGATAGCCTGTTCGCCCCTCAGTCCAGCCCTGTGTGTTAAGTGCGCTAACCTGTTCGGCCCCCTAATTAAAATAGATGTGTTGTCAATTATGATTGTTGTCAATTATAGGCTAAGTAACACAATTATTCATAGTGATAATCAATATGTGAAATATTTAAATACAATAGATTCTATATGTAAATCAGCAGACAAAGTGTCATGCGGCACTTAGGCCTATGTGTATAGCTGGCGAAAATCGCAACTGGCAACTGAGAGTTTTACATTTGGATAGTGGATCTTATATAGCGACCTATGTGTATATAGCTGGCGAAAATCGCAACTGGCAACTGAGAGTTTTACATTTGGATAGTGGATCTTATATAGCCAGATTTCTTCACACCTCAGACGCGCGTTTTTCTAACAGCATCTCAATATTCACAATTTTAAAGATTAGGATACAACCTTCAGGGTCAAGGATTGATTTTGTCCAATATTGTTTTGGTAACTTTTGTTTTATTTACTAACACCTACAAAATGAGGTGTTAAGCGCTCCTCTCGCATAAACCCATGTAATGATGATTATTTCTGGCTTGATAGTTTGATCATACAATCATAGGCCTACAATGTACGTGCAAGTTTAGGATTGTTTAACAACTAAGTGTCAATACCGCTTCATAACGAAAACCATGCCTTCCTATCTGTCTGTGCCAGTTTATTGATACCCTGTAGAAAGGAACCTGAGCTAGATATTGTTATACTATGATATTTATATAATCATAGTAATGATCTAAAATATAAGATTCTAATATCTTGAAGATGTATTGCGAGCCTATAGGCCTAAAAATGATTTAAATATAGCCTGAAATTACTTACTTTTTTAACATTTTTTTGCGAGATTTTAGAATTCGCAAATTTGTCCCCCTCGTGAAATTCGAGAAAATTAAAACCTTGCGAATATTACCAGATCTACAGTATGTATAATTGAACTTTTTCAATGGAAAAACTGAAATTATTTGCCACTTAAGTATAGCCATCTTTTATCGTTAAATAGTTGGGATCTAGTGAAAGAAATGTCATTTTTGTTATAAATATTGAATGTTTTACTGCCAGTTTTTAGCCCTAACCCCTGTATGTGCAAAAAAGGGAAAATGTTCATACACTATGTTTGGGACACTGCTACTTACAAAGAAATTACCTGATTTTCATGAAACTGTTACCCGAAAAGTATTTTAATCCAAGGGACGGGCCATCAATGATTTGTATTACAATCCAGACTCAGGATCCGGATTACTATCTGGATCTCTCTGCAGAAGTTCGCATTTTCCAGCAGTTTTGTGTGTAATTGTTCACGGTTTTTGAAATATTTATATAATTTTATATCAAGTTATATAGCCATATTGTGTTGTCATAGTAGTTGTGATGTAGTGAAATGTAATATATCATGAATATTGCCAGTCTGCACCCATAACCCAGCAGACACAAAACATTTGTATAATTATTTATACACTGTTGGATCAACGTCGAAGACGTAGGGCCAACGTTGTATTTATCTTATACAAATGTTGTGTCTACTGGGAACCCTGTTCAGCTTGAGCGAGGGGTTATCATTGTTGGGCGTGTGGCAGGTCAGAGGACGCGACCATCGCCTCAGGCTCAATCTTAGTTGTTAGGATCTTGCCCGGTCAACAAGTAATGGTTCGTGATATGAATCCAGTTGAAACAGATCATTCCTTTTATTCATTCTTTATTCATGTCATGATCATGCAGGCATTGTCAGATAACGTGCTACTAGGTCTCGTGCGGCAGGAGGCGACTATTCAACTCTGTGGCTTGGTTGCAGACGGCGCGCTCTCACGTCTGTCTTCTGTGCGAGTCGAAATCAGAATGGCAGAGTCCGGCGAATTTATACATGGCGTGGGCCAGCTGGAAGGACTAATTCGTCAATCAGTGATTCCGTCTGGCTCGAGTTTGGCCGCGAATAATCTGTAATTGAGCTCGCCACAACCTTACTACATGTACTTACAAAATAAAAAAAACAGATTTGCATAAAAGGTTCACCACAGTTTTGTCTCAGGCATAGGGGGAGGCGTTGGAGATGATCCGGATTACGATACGAATTCAGGATCCAGCCTACTATCTGGATCGCTCTGCTGAGATTTGCAGTTTCTGACTATCATATTTTTTCAACATTTTTAACCAACAGATTTTTAAACAAATTAAAATGTAATTAGATGCCTAGACATCAAAAACGTATGGTAATAAATATTGAAACATGAGCAATGCTATGTCGCTAAATCTTACATGCTATCATGCAATATTTACATACGTGCTTGGCCACCTTATCAATGAAATGTGGTAATAGCAAGTAAAGAAAACATAATAGATTGATGTTTTGTTATGAACATAACATGTTGTGTAACGCTGTGAAATATTCAGGTCCATAATGTAATGATAATATTCACAATTGTTTATTTATTAGTTTATTGCCGGATTTTACGATGCTAATTCAATCAGTGTAACTTTTGAAGATTGTATTCTTCACATGAGCACATTTCTTAAAATCTCTTGTAAAACTATGATTTGAAAAATGATCTTACTTTTTGCAAACAGTCGGTACAGAGTAAAGAGAACGTGGAGGTAAAAATACATCTTCTTTCGATGGAAGACATAGCGCAAATCTTCCTTGGTCTTGGCGACAAAATGAACTCGCAGTCCATCAAGTATGCTGCTGAATTCCTTACGATTGTTCAAGTACAAGACGAATCGCCTAGATGCATCAATTACATCGTGTGTAGCTTTTATATTTTCTTTATATCCAACAAGGGGTTCTATGTGCTTTTTGAAGATGTCTGTGGTGGCAATGAAAATATATTTCTTTTCTGTTCAAAATGAGTACCGGTTACTGTACTGTACACTGTGTCCCACCCAGTCAGGAAGATATAAACATTTGTTGTTTTGTGGTTTTGTAATCATGAGCTTCGTTTGAGTATTTTTCTTAAAGGTTATGGAAAGCAATGGAAATCTGTTGGTTGCGTTGTCATAGTAACAGCAACTGCAATAGAGTTTCATTTGATACAGGAAAATCTTGGGTGTTATGACCAGGCGTCACTAGGATATGCCCTAAATGCGATCAGTTAGTCAGAGTGTTTCTCTTCTTTATGGTAGATGTGTTTGAGATCTTCCTGGTTATGATATATTCTATCACTATCCAACTCTGTAGACGATCTTTGCTCTGTTCCTGATGCAATGACATTTATCTGCGCATGATCTCATATAATGTGTGACAGAGATTTAAAAACAATCCTATTAGATGCAAGAAGAGGCTGATACACAAATACATAATACACTGCCTCCTGTTTGAAATGTTCTACTCCTACAAATACAAACAGGCTGTAGTGATGGCCAGTGATGCAAATTTCATAATGTTATGTATTACATCACACTTCTGAAAGATGGACTGAATGAGCTTTGGATACAAAAGAAAGATGTCTATCCGCGACTAACACCATTCCGACATACATTTTGTAAAGCAGGCTTCAAAGGCTGCTACCAGCATCATCAAGCGCATGATGTTTCTTGCTGAATATGGACATTATGATATTATAAAAAATTATGACTATTACAGACAACATCATAGACGCATCCAGGCGACTCTTCTTCTGTTTGTACGATCATGAGGTCTTTACTAAATCACTTGATGCATTGTGTTGATAGGTTGTCTGCAAGCAAGCCGATTTGCCTAAACTGTCATATCTAGCAGCCAAATAGTTTGACAAGCAGATAGCAACCATGATGTTGAAGCCACCTTGACTATGTCATTTGAAGCAAAGCAAAAAGTTTAAAGTCGATTGGAAGATGTTCCTGTGCTCTTTACACAGCTTTGGTGTTTTTTGACATTAGTATGGTAATCCAGCCGATGCAGAGGTCAATTAATTTTGTTATCATAGTATTCTGAGGGAAAATGATGATACTAGCTAATATAATTACACCATAACCTTTTTACACATGTAGTAATTTGTCAAATGGCATGATAACGTGTCTTCAAAACTGGAACATAATCACCTCACTTAGGTTACACTGAGAGCATTTATTTGTCTGCTATGCAATAAAGAGGTCAATATCTAGAACATCAGGTGTGTCAGAGAATGTATATCTTTGCTCTAAATTGCATTATCATGAAAATAAAATATGTATAGGCCGGTAGTATATATTTATATCTCATCCATCATTGGAATTTATTATATGTTCGATTCCCATCATACATTTTGCTGATTTTACACACATTGTGAAGTAGGCACACTGCACGTAATGAAAAATGCTTGACAAAAAATCATTTTTACAGGACTACAATGTAAAAATTATGTACATACAAGAGTAGATGTGCAATTATTATTTATTCTGGGTCTCTTAATAGGCCCCAGTTAGCCAGGAATTTTCACGAAGTCTTTATTCTTCAATTTCAATTCTTCTGTCTTAAATAGGCTTAACTAAATCGTCACGGAGTTGTGAAATATCAACTTTTAATGTTTCTTACTCAGCCGAAAATCACAATACTAACAGTAGATCGACCGAAGGATAAAGACCCATGAAGGCTTTCTCAACTCACACGATCTTTGCTGCAATGTTACTGTAATGTTATCAGGCAAACGTCGAGTCAGGTGTTAGTTGGCTTTATAAAATGTAATGAAATAAAATGAATAGGGTTTTACGCCACATTTGTTCACATATAGGCTAAACTGGGCCAGAAGAACCTCCTGGGGATGGTGATATGAATGAGGTGACACTGCCCTCCGGACACATGATTTGAAATTGAGCCCTGTTGGTCTGCGGCAAGCACGTTATCTTTCGGTCATGTAGGCTGCTCACAATATTCAATCTTTACGATTGAGCAGGGAGGAAACATTTTGTTCTTTGAAACTTGGAATGCCAAAGCAGGAGACGAATCTGCGATCTCTGACTTTCCAAGCAGGCACCAGGACCCCGCCCTTTGGTATTGTTGCTACATACAATGGCGGATCAAGAATGTGCAAGAGGAGGGGGCGTAAGCCACATTTTGGCTAAAAAAGATTGTTAGCTTCACTTTATTCAAAAAAATGCATGAAAATGCAATATTTTCACCAATAAGGGGGGGGGGTGCGTACGCCGGGTACGCCTCATGCTGGATCCGCCACTGACATATATACAAACACATTACCTGATTACTGCTATCAAGATGATGTGCTATGTATTCTTGCTGGTATCTATAAGTTGATTAGCAAAATGGTTCCAATTAATGATTTTTATGACATTGATGATGTACTATATTGGTTTAAATATATATATATATATTTTCATATGTGTCGTTAAAACTCACTTATGTAGCACAGAAGCAATTGACAATGTAGGACTATATAATGATGTGGTCATTCGTGCATATAATACATATGTTTTAGTTATTAGGGGATGACAATATTATATCATCAAGTGACGAGACAGACAGTTCAAGTGACGATAATTTATTATTTGACTAATTCAAAACATCAAAATATGATTTATTTTTAATGGTTGTCTTAAACTCAATATCATTTATAGCTGACATATTGGATACTTTATTCTTTGGCACAAGATAACGTCCAAAGAACTTTAATTTAAGCTTATAAGATACCCATGTTATGTTTCGGAATGAGATAAAACCGAATGATATGTGTTTATTTCTGACTAAATGTTTCACATATATATAATACATTGTTTTCAATGTGTTGTATTTCCACTAGGCCTATAGGCACATACCGAAATAGTGGAAATAGTTTCACCCTTCCATCCGTCCACCCGGTGTCCGCCTTCTAGTCAGAAGGCCCGTTAGTCACAAGGCCCATCAGTCAGAAAGCCCGTTAGTCAGAAGGCCCGGTAGTCAGAAAACCAGTGAGGATGAATAGTCAGAAGGCCCGATTGTCAGAAGGCCCGCCACGCGAAAAGGGCCATAAGCTCAATTTTGTCAAAATTGATTTTTTTCAATTGATTCGATAGCCGTATGGTTCCTGTCTCAATATTGAAAGAATTTTTTAAAAATCTTTATTAGTTTTTGTTTCATTTTTAATATTTTAAATTTAGTTATGTATTAATTGAAATTAAATTTTAAATGACGTCATAAATAATTTGAATAAAGCCGCGGGGAGGTACCTTCTCGCGTGGTGGGTCACAAATGTATTTTTATTATATTTGATTTTGGCTTTCATATATTTTTATTATTTTGTTGATTGTCTATATAGCCGAAAAATCAGTTTCCCAGCATACACAAAACATATTTTATATAATTTCATACAAGTTCGGCTCAACGTCATTGCATAATTGTTAGATGCGCATAAACGATGCTAGCCCAACTGTATTAATCTAACATCAAGTCAATATCGACCCTCAACCCACAACCCCTCGACCCACAACCCCCTCGACCCACAACCATTCCGAATTACCCCCTCGACCCGAAGTTGAAAATAGGTGATTTAGGTTCAGTTTATAATTGTGTAAGGCCTATTGGTGGACCCCTATTTATTTATAACATAGTCCTAATTTGTGTTTTTGATATTAGGCCCTATATTAATGAATAGGGCATAATAAATTCTCTGTCAGTAGACCTATATCCTATTCATATATGCGTGCCGCGTTTACAAGTCAAAGCGTTCCTGTGCAGACAATGTTGTGCCAGCTGTGGAGATGCTGGCCCAGTATTGAGACAACATTGGGTGAATTTCCCGTGTCAGCGCGTGTGTTGGCTTTGATGCCAGCCACAGCGCCCATGTTCCCGACACTGGGGTCATAATCTATAAAGCACACACTCACGGAGCTACATGTAGCTGATACAATGAAGTATAGGGGAGGGGGTCTTGTGTAGCATTTTTTAGTAGCCATTTAAAAGGAATTCCGGTGACGTCACTGTGTTTCACAGAATAGGCCTACATTTCTAGAGGGTCATGCACCATTCAATCGGCGGGGGAGGGGTATTTTATAATCAAACCCCAGACAGGCTCTTTATGAAATAAATAATATATTTCAAGACCTGGACTAGCTGGCCTATTCATTTTTCTCCACGCGTCACCGAGCCCTACGTGTTGAAATTATGCGGAGATAAAAAATTCAGCCCCCCCTCCCCCCCCCTCCGGTGATTGAATAGTGCCCCCCTAACAGTTTTGTTGACAACAATTATATAATTGATTTAACTGCCTGCAGTGGGTTTCATATGCATGTTGACTTGAAGTTTTCGGAACGTGGGAACTTTTTGAACGTGGGAACTTCTCGATATAGGCCCTATAGGCCTACTTGAAGTATAAATGTTTGGTTACTAGCCTGTCTGACACTTTGTTTCCATTTTCGGGCTGTGACTGGCGACCTTGCCAGCTATTTGGTTACCATTTAATGGGATAAAAAATATGCTGTTGTGGGTGGAGGGGGTTGTGAATCAACGGGTTGTGGGACGAGGGACTTGTTGGTCGAGGGTTGTGAGTGATGGTTCGAGCGGATCGAGGGGGTTATGAAGGTTAAACCCAATATCGGCCGGCTGTGTCTACCAAGAGAACAGCACCTGGTGGACAACTGTCCCAGTAAACACATAACATGTGTATAATACTTAGACGCTGGGGTAGTAGTATAACGTTTTACAAAGCCAAAAGGCAGTAGCTACAAGTGATCACAAGTGAACAGTTAATGCCTATTAGCTTTCCCCGGCACCATCGCCGCCCTTCGCTTTGTACTTCTACAGCTCCAATTAGACTGTTATGACGACGATCTCAACCCTATGTTCAATAACAATACCGTTATATTTCTATTATATGTGACGTTTAAAATCATCTACCATCGTGAAATTTCATTTACATTTAGAACTAATTATTTCTGCTTTCAGCCAACAAGTATGTTTCAATTTACATGATTTACATCAGTTAAATTTGCTTGCATATAGTCCATATTATTATTATTCACATTGGGATGCAGATGGTTAACTGACTTCATAGTCAAGCGTCAAAGCTCACACCAACGCAGGTGAGGATAGGCCTACCCTGTCTGTCAGTTGGTTGCCAGACCCGGCAAACACTCTTATTTTCACCGGAAACCGTCATGGCTCACACAGAATGTCTGGTTATAAACCGCACCTGTCGATTTTTTAGCTATTTTACCAAACATATTTCCAGTGATAAACCGCTGTTACTCCACCACAGACTGCCGGCCAAGTGAATGAGCCTCTCTGGTGTCACCTGGTCACAGCCACACAGCAAACACGAGACATTGACACAATGTTAGCCTAATGGTGGCCAACCGTTTACAACACTGGGCCAGCATTGGCCTACCAGTAGAATGGCCTTAGCACGATATATGTTCACACAATGTTAGTTTAATGCTGGCCCATCATCTACAACCCCGGCTCAACAGTAAAACAGCATTGGCTAAACATCTCATTTTCGCGGGAGGTACAGGCAACTTGATACACTGATACAATGTTACTTTAATGTTGGAACAGTGTTACAAATGATGGGCCAACATTTAACCAACATTGGGTCAGTGCATGATGTCGACCGCCTAGAACAAGCATGACATAGAACGCTTCTGCTCACAGCAAAATCAAGTGTCTGCTTATTTCACAAGTGTGCAGATACTGTCTATTGAACATGCTGTTACTAACAAGAAGGAGGCAGTGACATCAGTGTAAGGGAAGTATATACTTGATTTAAAAGTTAGCAAATACGACCTTTTGGTAGCGCCATGGCAAGAGAAGCAGTAAATGCCTAGTTTACCAGGGAGCAGATAATGCCTTTTGACTTTGCAGATAATGCCTTTTGAAATGCATCTGATCCAACAACATTAGTGTGTAGACCGTAGAGCTTTGCACACATAGGCAATATGCCATGCCAAATATGCTCTCCATTTTATTCAGTTAGCAGATTTATGATATATATAAAGTAACTTCCTTTGGAAGCCATGGTTAGAAATGCTGAAATAAAGCGAAAAATGCACTTGAAACTGGTAATTATTGATACCTTGATATAATATCCTGTATTTAGGCTTGATGCATGGTGTGTCATCTACACATATTATACATGTGCTCTGCAAATTACAAGACACAGTAGTGTCTAAAAAATTGTGCAGAACTGTTTCAAACTCTGTAGGGTTACTGAAATAGTGGGTGTGGTAGGGTAAATTTGTGATAAAATCACATTTTTTTCACTAAATCACAAGCAATATGAGCGCAGAAGGTGGCTAGCCTAAATATACTCTATTGGAAATAAATTCAGTTTTTCTATTGATCGCCAAGCGATCCGGATCATGAATTCTTAATCTGAGATACACTTTTACATGTTTTATTTTTGAATACCCCGGTAGTATGTCTATTTATGCAAAAATGCTCAATACATATCAAATATTCTGGAATTTCTTTTAAAATATGAAAAATGTAACTTATTCTGAATGTGTTTTTTTGTATTTTCACCTGTTTATTTAAAAAAGTGATTAAAATTTGTGTTTTAGATTTGGTATCTCATTTTTTTAGGATGAAAACCCTGATTATCTAAAGTTGCGAGTAGATGTCCAGAGAGAAGTTGATTTTGTTATATTGAGCTTGTGGAAAAGTCTGGAGTGGCGTATTTTGGCGGACTTTGTTGACCTAATTTTAAAGAAGAACGTACGGCAAAACCATTAGAATAAACTAACGGTGCCTGTTACACAGCTACAGTTACTGGTTGGTCTAATTTGTATTCACACATATTCACTTACGTATTCACACATATTCATAAACAATGACTACTGTAAACTGGGGTAAATTTAGCCCACTTTGTTGTTGTTTTAAATCTAGAGAGCTAATAATCATATCAATCTACTTTTCTAGTGAATGTAGCCATATAGATAAAGAACACTAATTATAAAAATACATTTTAATTTGAGGTGACCATTCTTTCACACTTTATTATTTTTTTAGGCCTGGGCCAAAGTGACACCATATTTGGGTGACTTTGTCCCGAGAAAATAAGTTACAACTCCGGTAACTTTAATCAGTGATTTTAAATCTTGATATAATGCATTCTGACGTAATTGTTTTGAAATTTTAAATAAGGTAATCTCGGCAAATGTTCTGAACCAACTGAAGTAATGAAATTGAAAATCTGGGGAGCTGTGATCCCAAGCTGGGGTGACTTTGGCCCCCCAAAAATTATTAATTTGGGGGGATTTTAGCCCACACTATTAAACGGTGATTTTAAGCAGAGATATAATGCTTGAAAAAACTCAACCATCTGACGTATTTTTTTTAGATTTAAATACGTTAATCGCAGGAAATTTAAATGTTCTAAAGCATTTCAAGCCAAAGCTATCTATTTTTTTATATTGGGCCAAAGTCATGCTAAAAATCCTAAACATTTTTTTTTAAATTATTTTGTAAAATTTACTGAAATCGTTGTTGATTTAGAAAAATTGTGAGCATGACTGCTCAGGACATGATATTTTACTATAGAATAATAGGCCTACGTAGATTATTGTGCCCACAGAATTACCTGCACCAGTGTAATTTTCGCAGATCTATTGTCCATTGATAGGCCTGTGGCTCTTTCAAAATCATACAGGAATACATCGAGTAATATATACAAATACAATATAGAAATATATTATACAATACAAACGGAACAATAGATAGGGCCTAATTAAGTGGACATGATAATAATTACATAAATAATTTTTTTTTTACAACGAAGCAGATTATCAAGTAGACACAAGACGCCGAATTAATGCCGGTTTTACGCTGGTCCACATCCACGTCGGCCGTTGAACCAATGCCAAACCAACACCGACTCAACGTCCAGCGTCTGCTGGGTAATTATATACATGCTCACCTGGTAACATAAAGCGTATTTAATTTATTATTTCGACGTTTAAAGGCACGGTAAAAAAAGAGGCTTAAATTCTGTATATATTGCGATTCATTATTGGTCATAATTCTAATAAATGATTGATTATTTCGGTCATTAAGTGGATATAAATGTCTAAAGCGTAAATCTTGGTAAACGGAGCATATTGTAACAAAATGTGTATTTCATACTCTTCGTTTTCCATATTGGGCATACGTTAGCTTATATATTAGAAGATCTTAACTGATTCAAATTGATAGAACATATAGCCTTAGCATTATAAAGTGTGATAAAAAATTTCTATAAATATTGTAGTTAATTACATTAAGGTAAGCTCTTTATATCCGCATGGTTTAAAACTTCTATATGTGGTACCTTTCTCTTGTTTGTACAATTTCGGGCCATCGTTGATCACTACCTTCCATCAACCGCTGTTTAAGAGTAGGACCCTACAGGTATTGGGAAACTAACTTCATTACAAACATTTTGCGACAACCAATATTCTTTAAAGTGGAATCTGTAAAGTATTTCTCTAACTTTATTTGACCGACAGTTCATGTAATTTTTATGTACCATCATGTTGTGGGTTTTTTGACATGCTACCGCAAATCACTCATTTTTTAAATTTTACACTTATACTTCATAGGCCTACTAGACAATATTGATATAGGCCCTATGTACAATTAATATCTGCTGGTATCACCGTAAACCATAAATTTGGTAGTTAATATAGGTAGCCTACATGCAAAAATCTCTTCAGTGCGAGCATATGAATATTTTCAATGGCTGTAGTGTTACCACCCATTCCCCAGATTTCCGCGCATATAACAGTAGCCCCCTATTGGTTTTAAAGGCCTTATTTGGGTATTAAATACTTTAAGGAAAACATTTATAGAAATGTTTGGAACATTTTTAAAACGTCTATCGATACGTATAAATGCAGTCTTTGCTCTTGTAGCCAGAAAATTTTGGGAACAAGTGTGTCTTAACCTCGTGGAAAACACAATCATAGGATCCTTAGTTAAGTCTATTCCACTTCTACTTTCAAGGGTGTATATATAAGCCACTTATCGTGTGCGGCCAGGTGATCACATTTTCTAAAGACAGCTACCTTGGATTTACCAGTACGTAGGCCTATAGTCAAACCCGGCAATTCTGGAAATTAAAACAAGATATTATTTCTCCGATGGAGCCCCTGGAGTGCTGGACGGTATCAGAAATAAGAACAATATCATCTGCAAACAATAAAATTAGTAATTCAGACATACATCGGGATAAAATTATAAACTGTGGCTTCCTCCCAAGCGCACTTCATTTGCAACTATATAGGGCCTATATACTTGAATAAGGTAAGAAAATAGTAGGCCTAGTGGACTTAAACTACATCCTTGTTTGAGACCTGCATTTGAACATTGGAAAAAATCTGTTTCACCCTTTTCTCAGCAAACATTAGGCCCTACAGTGTAGGCCCTACGTCTTTTGAGGACGGTCCTTATAGTATACCTTTGAGAATGACCAGCATTTTTTTTATCATACCATTTTTACCTGTGATTTTCCATAATCCTACTTCTGTCAACAGAATCGAAAGCTTTTTTAAATTCAATGAAAGCCACATACACTTCACGTCGTTTATCAAAGTATTTTTGTAGAAAACACGTGTTTTTACTTGGTGACTTTCTCGGAGGTGCCTATGCTATATAATTATGCTACAATAGGCCTACAATTGATCAGAAAGAAAAGGACATGGTGCGCACACAAACCTATGGAGGCTAGGGCCTATGGATATCCCAACATCAATAAAACAATACAAATATCACAGATATTTATATTGTGACATTACAAAATATATATATATTTTTTTAATTTAGACAAAAGTCACCCCACAGGACATCCTGAGTAGTGGGTGACCTGAGCGACATCTAGATGTGTTAATCGCAGGAAATTTAAATGTTCTAAAGCATTTGAAGCCAAAGCTATCTATTTTTTTATATTGGGCCAAAGTCATGCTAAAAATCCTAAACATTTTTTTTTAAATTACTTTGTAAAATTTACTGAAATCGTTGTTGATTTAGAAAAAATGTGAGCATGACTGCTCAGGACATGATATTTTACTATAGAATAATAGGCCTACGTAGATTATTGTGCCCACAGAATTACCTGCACCAGTGTAATTTTTGCAGATCTATTGTCCATTGATAGGCCTATGGCTCTTTCAAAATCATACAGGAATACATCGAGTAATATATACAAATACAATATAGAAATATATTATACAATACAAACGGAACAATAGATAGGGCCTAATTAAGTGGACATGATAATAATTACATAAATAATTTTTTTTTTACAACGAAGCAGATTATCAAGTAGACACAAGACGCCGAATTAATGCCGGTTTTACGCTGGTCCACATCCACGTCGGCCGTTGAACCAATGCCAAACCAACACCGACACAACGTCCAGCGTCTGCTGGGTAATTATATACATGCTCACCTGGTAACATAAAGCGTATTTAATTTATTATTTCGACGTTTAAAGGCATGGTAAAAAAAGAGGCTTAAATTCTGTATATATTGCGATTCATTATTGGTCATAATTCTTATAAATGATTGATTATTTCGGTCATTAAGGGGATATAAATGTCTAAAGCGTAAATCTTGGTAAACGGAGCATATTGTAACAAAATGTGTATTTCATACTCTTCGTTTTCCATATTGGGCATACGTTAGCTTATATATTAGAAGATCTTAACTGATTCAAATTGATAGAACATATAGCCTTAGCATTATAAAGTGTGATAAAAAATTTCTATAAATATTGTAGTTAATTACATTAAGGTAAGCTCTTTATATCCGCATGGTTTAAAACTTCTATATGTGGTACCTTTCTCTTGTTTGTACAATTTCGGGCCATCGTTGATCACTACCTTCCATCAACCGCTGTTTAAGAGTAGGACCCTACAGGTATTGGGAAACTAACTTCATTACAAACATTTTGCGACAACCAATATTCTTTAAAGTGGAATCTGTAAAGTATTTCTCTAACTTTATTTGACCGACTGTTCATGTAATTTTTATGTACCATCATGTTGTGGGTTTTTCTGACATGCTACCGCAAATCACTCATTTTTTAAATTTTACACTTATACTTCATAGGCCTACTAGACAATATTGATATAGGCCCTATGTACAATTAATATCTGCTGGTATCACCGTAAACCATAAATTTGGTAGTTAATATAGGTAGCCTACATGCAAAAATCTCTTCAGTGCGAGCATATGAATATTTTCAATGGCTGTAGTGTTACCACCCATTCCCCAGATTTCCGCGCATATAACAGTAGCCCCCTATTGGTTTTAAAGGCCTTATTTGGGTATTAAATACTTTAAGGAAAACATTTATAGAAATGTTTGGAACATTTTTAAAACGTCTATCGATACGTATAAATGCAGTCTTTGCTCTTGTAGCCAGAAAATTTTGGGAACAAGTGTGTCCTAACCTCGTGGAAAACACAATCATAGGATCCTTAGTTAAGTCTATTCCACTTCTACTTTCAAGGGTGTATATATAAGCCACTTATCGTGTGCGGCCAGGTGATCACATTTTCTAAAGACAGCTACCTTGGATTTACCAGTACGTAGGCCTATAGTCAAACCCGGCAATTCTGGAAATTAAAACAAGATATTATTTCTCCGATGGAGCCCCTGGAGTGCTGGACGGTATCAGAAATAAGAACAATATCATCTGCAAACAATAATATTAGTAATTCAGACATACATCGGGATAAAATTATAAACTGTGGCTTCCTCCCAAGCGCACTTCATTTGCAACTATATAGGGCCTATATACTTGAATAAGGTAAGAAAATAGTAGGCCTAGTGGACTTAAACTACATCCTTGTTTGAGACCTGCATTTGAACATTGGAAAAAATCTGTTTCACCCTTTTCTCAGCAAACATTAGGCCCTACAGTGTAGGCCCTACGTCTTTTGAGGACGGTCCTTATAGTATACCTTTGAGAATGACCAGCATTTTTTTTATCATACCATTTTTACCTGTGATTTTCCATAATCCTACTTCTGTCAACAGAATCGAAAGCTTTTTTAAATTCAATGAAAGCCACATACACTTCACGTCGTTTATCGAAGTATTTTTGTAGAAAACACGTGTTTTTACTTGGTGACTTTCTCGGAGGTGCCTATGCTATATAATTATGCTACAATAGGCCTACAATTGATCAGAAAGAAAAGGACATGGTGCGCACACAAACCTATGGAGGCTAGGGCCTATGGATATCCCAACATCAATAAAACAATACAAATATCACAGATATTTATATTGTGACATTACAAAATATATATATATTTTTTTAATTTAGACAAAAGTCACCCCACAGGACATCCTGAGTAGTGGGTGACCTGAGCGACATCTAGATGTGTTAATCGCAGGAAATTTAAATGTTCTAAAGCATTTTAAGCCGGAGCTATCTATTTTTTTATATTGGGCCAAAGTCATGCTAAAAATCCTAAACATTTTTTTTAAAATTATTTTGTAAAATTTACTGAAATCGTTGTTGATTTAGAAAAATTGTGAGCATGACTGCTCAGGACATGATATTTTACTATAGAATAATAGGCCTACGTAGATTATTGTGCCCACAGAATTACCTGCACCAGTGTAATTTTTGCAGATCTATTGTCCATTGATAGGCCTATGGCTCTTTCAAAATCATACAGGAATACATCGAGTAATATATACAAATACAATATAGAAATATATTATACAATACAAACGGAACAATAGATAGGGCCTAATTAAGTGGACATGATAATAATTACATAAATAAATTTTTTTTTACAACGAAGCAGATTATCAAGTAGACACAAGACGCCGAATTAATGCCGGTTTTACGCTGGTCCACATCCACGTCGGCCGTTGAACCAATGCCAAACCAACACCGACACAACGTCCAGCGTCTGCTGGGTAATTATATACATGCTCACCTGGTAACATAAAGCGTATTTAATTTATTATTTCGACGTTTAAAGGCACGGTAAAAAAAGAGGCTTAAATTCTGTATATATTGCGATTCATTATTGGTCATAATTCTTATAAATGATTGATTATTTCGGTCATTAAGTGGATATAAATGTCTAAAGCGTAAATCTTGGTAAACGGAGCATATTGTAACGAAATGTGTATTTCATACTCTTCGTTTTCCATATTGGGCATACGTTAGCTTATATATTAGAAGATCTTAACTGATTCAAATTGATAGAACATATAGCCTTAGCATTATAAAGTGTGATAAAAAAATTCTATAAATATTGTAGTTAATTACATTAAGGTAAGGTCTTTATATCCGCATGGTTTAAAACTACTATATGTGGTACCTTTCTCTTGTTTGTACAATTTCGGGCCATCGTTGATCACTACCTTCCATCAACCGCTGTTTAAGAGTGGGACCCTACAGGTATTGGGAAACTAACTTCATTACAAACATTTTGCGACAACCAATATTCTTTAAAGTGGAATCTGTAAAGTATTTCTCTAACTTTATTTGACCGACAGTTCATGTAATTTTTATGTACCATCATGTTGTGGGTTTTTCTGACATGCTACCGCAAATCACTCATTTTTTAAATTTTACACTTATACTTCATAGGCCTACTAGACAATATTGATATAGGCCCTATGTACAATTAATATCTGCTGGTATCACCGTAAACCATAAATTTGGTAGTTAATATAGGTAGCCTACATGCAAAAATCTCTTCAGTGCGAGCATATGAATATTTTCAATGGCTGTAGTGTTACCACCCATTCCCCAGATTTCCGCGCATATAACAGTAGCCCCCTATTGGTTTTAAAGGCCTTATTTGGGTATTAAATACTTTAAGGAAAACATTTATAGAAATGTTTGGAACATTTTTAAAACGTCTATCGATACGTATAAATGCAGTCTTTGCTCTTGTAGCCGGAAAATTTTGGGAACAAGTGTGTCCTAACCTCGTGGAAAACACAATCATAGGATCCTTAGTTAAGTCTATTCCACTTCTACTTTCAAGGGTGTATATATAAGCCACTTATCGTGTGCGGCCAGATGATCACATTTTCTAAAGACAGCTACCTTGGATTTACCAGTACGTAGGCCTATAGTCAAACCCGGCAATTCTGGAAATTAAAACGAGATATTATTTCTCCGATGGAGCCCCTGGAGTGCTGGACGGTATCAGAAATAAGAACAATATCATCTGCAAACAATAAAATTAGTAATTCAGACACACATCGGGGTAAAATTATAAACTGTGGCTTCCTCCCAAGCGCACTTCATTTGCAACTATATAGGGCCTATATACTTGAATAAGGTAAGAAAATAGTAGGCCTAGTGGACTTAAACTACATCCTTGTTTGAGACCTGCATTTAAACATTGGAAAAAATCTGTTTCACCCTTTTCTCAGCAAACATTAGGCCCTACAGTGTAGGCCCTACGTCTTTTGAGGACGGTCCTTATAGTATACCTTTGAGAATGACCAGCATTTTTTTTATCATACCATTTTTACCTGTGATTTTCCATAATCCTACTTCTGTCAACAGAATCGAAAGCTTTTTTAAATTCATTGAAAGCCACATACACTTCACGTCGTTTATCAAAGTATTTTTGTAGAAAACACGTGTTTTTACTTGGTGACTTTCTCGGAGGTGCCTATGCTATATAATTATGCTACAATAGGCCTACAATTGATCAGAAAGAAAAGGACATGGTGCGCACACAAACCTATGGAGGCTAGGGCCTATGGATATCCCAACATCAATAAAACAATACAAATATCACAGATATTTATATTGTGACATTACAAAATATATATATATTTTTTTAATTTAGACAAAAGTCACCCCACAGGACATCCTGAGTAGTGGGTGACCTGAGCGACATCTAGATGTGTGGAGAATGTCCACATGGCCATGATGGCCAGTCACCCTAGTTTATGGTGGTTAGACCTACTTAGACCCAGGGTATATTTTGTGCTGTGAGACTCTTCATGTCAAGAAGACAAAATGGCGGCACTTTGTGTGACTGCTGAACTTTGCAAATCATGGGAAAAGTCCGGAAATTCCGAATTGTATAAATTATTTCACTGTTAGATTACATTTATAGCAAATATAAATACCAAGCTATTTTTTTGTAATATAATGATGATATTGTTTACTCTAGCTTCGAAGTTGTAGGCTTTCAAGTTGGCACAAAACTGCAGTGCCAGTGCAACTCACGCCACTCGCCGCAGGCGCAGCGACGGCGGCCAAGACGGCCCGAGTGCCAACTGCAAAACAGTGCAATACAAAACAATCGACCCTGGCTCAGCCTAGTTCCTCGTCACGTAGAAAGCGTTAGGCCACTATGTTTGATTTCTCTGTTTTATATAAAAAAAAACTCTCAAAAATCTAATGAGGGAGGGCGGTGAAAAAAAAAAAAAAAAAAAACATTGACCCTATTTTTGGAAAAGCAGTAGCTAATCGTACGTGATTCTTCATAATGTAACTCTATGGGCAGCCTCGTTTACGAAATGACACATATAACTTTCCCGTACGAATAACCACTCTGAACATTTTGGAAAAGTTAATGAGGGCGACGAAATAAAAAAATTCCCGTCTGTCCGACGGTGGAGAATGGTCTAAAATGACAGTTAGCTTTTCGGTATCCAGTCAGTCAATTCTCAAGCGATTTTCATGAAATTTTGTACAGAGGCTTCAAATCTTACTTAGCATTGAGCCTATATTATATATACATTGGTGTCGCCTTACACGCAGGGAATTTAACGTGGGCGTTTGTAAATCTGTAAATCAATGATCACTGAGCTAGTGCAATGAACAGTGTTATTCAATGCTGGTCCACCTGTACGACGTTGGCCCAGTGTTAAAACAACATACATGTACAACAACTAGCATACAACAGTAGCATACCGCGTTAACACCCTGGTCCCACGCTCACAACACTCTGACCGTGGCTCAACCATGTTGACACGGCTGCACGCAGCAGGCTGGTGTCTGGTAATTTTTTCAAGCCAGCTGACTTTATGGTAATACAGGGTACAAAAAAAAAAGGGGGGGGGGGCGCGTTTATTAGGGGAGTGCGTTTATTAGGGATAATACTGTATGTCTAATCAGATTCACAAATTAATTTAAATTCATCAACCAGGATTAGTGAATTTCGCGGATTTCTCAGTCAATTCTGCAAATATTGCAGATTTTGCTGTAATTTCAGCTAAAATAGGTCATTTAAAGTAGGCCTACTCAAATTTCAAACTCAGATTTTTTTTTCTCCTGGGGGAGGACCCCAGACCCCCCCCCCCCCTTTTGGACCCCCCTTTCAAACATTCCTTGCGGAAACCCTGTAAAAAAAAAAAAAAATTAATGATATTTTCAATACAGACTAGCTACACGAACAGAGTTGACATTCAGTTGACATTAACGATGACGACTGGAGTTCTATATAATTCACTTTTTATAGCCTACACCGATTACCAGGCAATTCTGGTTTAGCAGCCTTTTCCTTTCCAATATTGGACTACTAAATGAGACAGTCCGTAGTTGGGTTTGCGGAAACACAAATATTTTTTTCAGACCTAATTTACACATTAATTATTAAGTTAAAATTACACTAGGTTTGTATTTTAACTCTAGATGCATGTATATACCTGGCATGACCGGGCTACCTAACTTCGCCGTAGGCTCGGTCACACTGACCACCATTTTATATCCACAGCCAGCTGTGGATATACGTCTACCGAAAAAGTCGGATGCCATGGAATTGAAACAAAGATTTCAAGTGCCTATAGATGAAAACTTGGCTATTTTCAGCAGGCATAAACTTGTGATCTTTTAAAACTATTACATTTAAAAATCTGTTTTATTAGATTAAAGTCCGTGTTTTTACCCCTATTTCCCGCCGTTTAATGACTTACGTGCATGACGTGTGTCAGTATGTAAGTAGCAGATATTTTTATTGGGATTTTCTCATGGACGAATCAGAGATCGACTTGAAATTTGAACTAGTTCGTCCCCTCTTATAAAGGCTCACATTTATCAATAACATGACTGTCCTCTACTTCAATGGTTGACATCAATTTTTATCAAGTTTTAATTGTTGAAACACTGTCTGAGCTAGGATTAGACAAGTGCCCGTGTTTTTTTCTCAATTTTTGCATAACTGCCCGTGCATTTCCTAGTAATAGTGTAATTTGGACAATTTTTTCCTGTCATATTAACTTTATACCTGTCCAAAATACGAGTGCACAGGTCGCTTGCTAACAAAGTGTGTTGAAATGATTTTTATAAATGTGCCACTTTAGATATATGTTTAAAATATACCACGACCCACAACTTGAAGTGGCCGGAAATTACTCGTATATATTTGTTTCATTTGAGCACAAACGTTTGCAAATCTTGATGTCGAGGGACATTTTATTCCTAATAACAGAGATTTAGTCGACTAGTGAAGCAGATAAAAAAATACAATAGTCGTGATCAGCAGGATAAGGGTTGATATAGCTCTTACTTTATAGGCCTAATTTGTTGTCGTGCAACAGATACCCAACAAAGTTTGAAAAAAAATGACGTCCTGGCCGCCGCCATCTTGGAATTATGAGAAAACCTGGATGAATATCGGCCTGCAAAAATTAGTATATAATTAAATATAAAAGTTTGTAATCTTCATCTCTGAGCCACAATTTTGTAAAAAGGTGTCACTCTATACTGATTCACATTGCAACAATTTGACCAGCCATCATCCATTTTTTAGAATAGCACAGCCTTTACTTTTAAAACTTTTTACTTGCAGTCTGAAAATGTGCAAGGCACTGGTGGGACGTACAAGAAGACCAGTGGAGACTGTATCAGAGAAAGATCTGAAACGAGCTGTCTATGAACTTTGCTGGCAAGCCATCAAGGGATCTATCAAGATTGATAATGTTGTCAACATGCTCACAGACCTCCAGGTAGAACTTTTTTCTTTTTGTCTCACTTCAGTTGTCTGTTTGTTACCTTGCTCAATTTAACTTGAATATTCTGGTTATCTAACAGTGGAACCTCCATACTTTTAACAAATCTAATTTTTCCAATGCTTTTTTTCTGTTGCAGGACCTTTCTACAGAAGTGCCATCTTTGTTTGCGGATGTCCTCAGTGTCATGGGTATGGGTTGATCTTTTTTCCATTTAGGGAATTGGTTTCACATTGTACAACTCTGGAAGTGAGGCGTAATGCTGTTCCACGCTGTAGATCGAGCCCAATACAAGTTGTGAGAGGCTGGCGACAAATTATGTCATAAAAGAGGAATTTTGCCGTCATTTGCGTGATCCTTATCATCTTGCTATTACTGCATTGTTTGCGCGCAAATTTTTCAAGCTATTTTTCGTAAACCAAGAAGAAAAGTTATTCATACATGTAGCTGTCCTCGTATTTGAGAATGCACAGAGGCAGAATGGACCTATTCTGTTTGATTAATGCAGCAGAGTTTTAAATATTAGTACCGGTATGTTATTTATCAAATTCACTATCCATGAACTTCATTCTATTTAATGGAAGTGAATATTCTGTTATTTGAAAATGCCTGGAAGAGAAGTAGAATTAAATATTGGAAGAGTGTAGATAGAATTTTCTACGAGAAGATTGTTCCCGATTGACCATCGTATTGGAAAAGGAAAAAGTCAGCTGTGTGTTAAGAAGATGACATGCATGTCTCAAGTATAAAGCATTGGAATGATGTTATTGTTTTATGAAAGAAAGAGAGGAGTTTCTATTTATTATAGTTAACCTGAATAATTTTGATGAAGAAGATGGTATGTAGAATACACATGTGTCTCCCCGGTTTGCCAATACCCGCAGTTTTTTAAGAATATACAGAAGAATATTATTCGGTGAACATATATCAAACAAGTGTGGAGATATAAACATTAAATACAAGGGAACCGGAAAAAGCTGGGTGCTGCCATGGTGCTGGATGTAAAGATTTTGAATATTTCATGTTTGAAGACCATTCTCTTGATTCACTTGTGAAAGCAAATCTTTTGATACTGTACTAAGCTCATCTTTTATGTACAATAACATGCTAGTTGTACATTATGATGGTGATACAGTGCTAATTTAGATTCATAGTGCTCAGTGGCATCCAGTATGAGTGCTGTCATCAATGAGGAAATATTTGGCTATTATCACTGCTGATTTCGTTTTCTTCATTAAAAAATGATCATTGTTGGAATATATGTTTTCACTCGCATGGATTATCAGGTTTATTTTCGGGATGGAATATCATTACTGTGCTGACACAACAACTGGATCAACCACTTAATCCCAACATTCATGTAAAACCGCTAAACTGATCAATTAATCCTTAAAGTGCTAAACTATAGAATTTAACTTAAATTCCCCTACTTGAAATCTCACTACAGTGACCCACAGCTTCAAGTGGGTGAAAATGTTTTATATATATCTGTCCAATTTGATTTGAAATATATGCTAATCTTTAATGCTTATTTCTTTTATACATGATTTTCATTTTTGGAGGACAAACGGAAAAGCTAAAAAACGGCTGTAGCACTTTAAGGATTAACTAATTTGCCTTCAAATTAAATTGTGTTCTATTTACATAATCTCATGTGTATGAAAAATATTGCATTGTTAATCTGGCTGGTTTATCATTTTTTTTACTAAATCATGGAGGAGTATAATAACAGTGCTTGTTCTTGAAGCACACCTTGGTGACTTTTGTCCAAGAAGTCTGATCCTATGTGATGAGAAGTTGAAAATTTTGTGAATATAAAAAAAAGTTGTATCTTTCTTTCTTTTTTGTGAAAGAGGACATCTTCTAATTTTAGCAAATCACTGAATATTCACTGGAATTATGTGATTGTATTTTAAAGAAAACAAACATTTATTTAGTTCACTGCTGCCTAAAATGTGGATATTAGTTTGTGCAAATATATTACATTACAAGCATTCCTGTCTCACTTCAGCAGATACTTTCCCAACAGATGCAATCTCATGGATTCTCACAGAACAATCAGTTCAATCAGTTGAGATTTTTCTGAACATTGAATCTATCATTTGCTTGCCAGGCAACGGGGTATAATGAAGTGTGCAGAACAGATCACAGATTTTACATCTCTTTACATATAAATGTACACTTGTTTTGCTTTTACAAAACATGTGTTCTGTGGAAAATTTTGAGCTGTGTTAGTTAAGACAATCACTGTCTTAGGTAGCAGGGCGTGATGGATGTGCACGCCAAAATCTCACCCGAACACACTATATAATTTTTATCACGCTCTGTGAACCTTTGTGAATGAGCAATAACCCTTTCAGCACAGGGACCGTCTTTATACGTCAGATTCTGACGTACAAAGTCTGTCCATGCACTGAAAGAATAAAAATATTTATAAATAATGGCTGTAGACCCATAACATAGGTTTTCAAATAAATCGATAAGAGTTATTAAGACATTTATGCTGGTTTCAAATTAAAAAACCCTTTTATGGTTAATGCAAAAATATTTCAGCGTCTTAAGAGTTGAAGGTCATGCATCTATCACATTTAAATACTCACCCTGACATCACAAACCCCAAATCCCACCTGATAAAGTCAAGTGCAACCATTTAATTGATGAGACATTTTGTGTATCTTATTGCGAAAAGCTATGCAATATTGACCCTTACAACGCTAATATATTATTGTATAAACCATGGAGATCAATTTTTTTTCAATTTAAGATTTATAATCATAAATGTCTTAGTTGGCTCTTTCCGCTTCATTTGAATACCAGACCTATGTTGTTTCCTGGTTCTACAGCCATTATAATTTTTTAAAATTCTGTCAATGCAGGGATCAGATTAAAGGGTTAATCAGATTGGATTTTGATTTGCTAAATATTTATACATCAATGATAAATCAAATTGCTTTAGAATTTTCGCACAAAAATGTTCCCTGACATAGCTTATTTTTTTTTAAATTTAAATTGTTCAAACCACAAAATATCAATTAAGATAATAATTTTATTATCCATGTCTGAAATACGGCTTTTTTTTCAAATGTGAAACTAAATATTTCTACAACTGAAATATTTAGATATGTATCATATGTATAAAATATTGTTAACATGTTTCTAAACATTGCAAATTGATTGATCAGACTTAGTTA
The DNA here is from genome assembly GCA_964017125.1 of Flabesymbios commensalis. NCBI lineage: Eukaryota > Metazoa > Annelida > Polychaeta > Terebellida > Flabelligeridae > Flabesymbios > Flabesymbios commensalis. The sequence continues at coordinate 23,070,898 of OZ024913.1, read as the reverse complement.
TGCAATATTAGCTTGTGATATTATATGCAGGTACAAATTTGTTTGAAAATTATTGATTCACCTCATCCTTATATATTTGATGTATAAATAATTTGCTGATCAATTACAAATTTGATTAGCGAATTGGCAGAATTGCAAGGCATTTTGACATGCGATACTGAACAAAGTTTCACTGAACATGTCACTAAGTGTAACCCTTATATTGGTGCTTTAGAAGATTTCAGTTTCCCACTTTAAATATTCAGGCCAAACCAGTAATGATCGATGGAATTTTTAATGTAAATAAGTATTACATACAAGTCAATTAAACCCTCCCCACCCACTGAATTTTTAGTTATATATGTTTTTATCGTGTATATTTACATTTTGATGGTTCAATTATTGTCGATTTTTATTAAATGCAAACAAAATTCTTTAAATTCAAAAGTGTGCATTTATAGTTGTATCACTCAATTTAATATAGATTTCTCGACTGCCGTATTTTCTGGTGTATTGCCTGCTTCGGAATATAGTCTGCAGGGGGTTAAAATAACCAAAAATTGCTGCACCGGTGAAAAAACAAGCTTGTTCCCGGCTCATGTTGCCGATCTGTGATCCACTCACAACACTACAGTTGTGACGAACATTCTATGTCCTATTGCTAGGCATTTAGCAATGTAAAATCTGATGCTTTAAATACGTTTTCCTTATGCTGACATTGTATATTATATTACAATAATTAAAATGTGTTGAGGTCTATTGACAGCTGATTGTATCTGGCGAGATAAAGATTTACGCATTAGCCTATATTACAGAGCATGTATGAGTGCCTCTCGTCATATTCAACTCTTATGTGTCACCATGGTCACACTGTGTATTGTGGTAGTCCTCCCGCCGTTGTATACAATGCCATCCCCGGTAAGCACAAGACGTTGAATCGCCAACTGTTCGACGCTGGCCCAACATCAAAACAACATTGGAATAACATCCTGTGTCTGTGGGGTCGCAGATAAACACGTGTATACACCGACACTAGACTATATATCACCTTCGCTGAATGGCGCGTAAACTCATGCGTCAGCGTGAACGCATGCTGCAATGCTGCATGCTGGTGACGTCATACACCTCGTCTTTTCTAGTCTGTCTGAAGAGATTCTAGGTTTGAACGTTTGAAATTCAGTCAATCATTGGAGATGTAATTGTTTGGTCTTTTGAATACCGGTATATTTATATTTTTACGACTCAATTCTATCATTCCAATGCACGGCTTCCAATGTTTCCAAATACAAAGACCATTTTATATATCGTTGTGCTTACATAAGAACCGTCTGAAATGAGGATAAATTATTTGCAAGTTACCCGTGTCCGTTGGCAGTAAAATGTCACACCTTCATTGATGCAATGATCTGATTACCTAGTGGCGGCTAACCGTAAGAGTGGGGTATGTGTGTAGTTGCCATCTACTGCCAGTAGCTGCTATTTCCACGTTGCTGAGTGACTGCTCTGGTCTGTGCAGTACAGAAAAAACAACGCATTCAGAAGTGACATACGGCAGAAGAAATTTAACCATAAAAAATATCCTTTTGCAATTTCGGACTTCAACAATGTATAGCCCGCAATTTTTATATACCCTGCACTAGGCCTTCCAAAGAGTAAAAAGTAGCGGGTTATACACAGAAAAATACAGTAATACAAAACAATGTTTTTTTCAAATCAATTTATAGGTGAGTCAGGGCTCAATTTAAATGACCAATATTTATGGCGCATGTGTGCAAAAAACAAAATGAATTAGGGGGGCATTTGCGATTTTTAATTACCCTGTCATATAAGACAAACAACCGTGTGTAAGGTTGGGCTTTTTACCGCCACAAAGCTCACATGCCAGCCGCTGCACAATGACCACTGCTGGTCTTAATTAGCCACCAGACACTTATATAATCCCTGCTGGCCAACCACATCCCAGCAACGCACAAGGAAATAGAGCTCATTAATTACTGCGCCTCTATAGACAGAATTAAACCGGATTTAACAAGTCAAATCCACCAGTAAGTCTATTTTTTTTAATATATTGACTTTTTTCCCAAATTTAGCTACATGAAGATCATGACTAGAGTTGATATCCCACTCGCGCATCGCGACCAAACACCTGAAACTTTAGTGGCACAACGCCCCTAAACATAAAGATTTACAATGCACAACACCAAAATCACCGATATTTTATTATTGGGATCTACAATACTGCCTTTATGAAGGATCAGTTACTAACTGGTCTATGATGGTGCATGATTGGTCAGTGGACAAGTGGACCTGGTGTGCTTTGCTATCGGCACTAGATGGCAGACCTACATTAATATACTTCGCCAGGACACCATAAGTCAGGGACATCAGAAAAAGTTCACTAGCTAGAACTAAAGATTTATAAATACCGGTATTTAAAGCTGTCAATTACACCTAGCTATATATGAAATATATAAAGCTGTTAATAACACTTCTCGAGTAATCACCTCTTGTTTTGGTGACATTTTGATCCTCATATCATCAACCCTTTAATTACTATGGCCATTAATAAAGAAATGTTCATTAGCTTGTTTAAGAAAAAGTTTCCGTCAGATCTTTTAATTTGGCACAAATGTTCAGCTGTTTCAGCCAATGATCCGATTGACGTTTGGGATCAAACAATTTTAAAAAGGCCGTTTAGTGGCCATTTTAAATCTAAGTATTTTTGTGATATTTAATTAAATTTAAAATCAGGAAAAAAATCCTGCAGAAATTCTTTTGAGCTGGCAAATATGCACAGCAATGTTGGCCGATGACCTGATTGAAGCTGCATAACTGTTTTGTTTATTTCGATAGAAATAACCTAAAATGTACAAAACAATCATTCATTCTAATTAGCTCATCCGGCCTTTAGGCCTAAGACGAGCTTATGCCATCGTTTTGCGTCTGTTGTCTCGTCGTCTGTCCACAATTCAAAAGAAATGCTTCTTCTCCCTCAGTTCTTATCCGATTTCAATTTTTGGTTGGTTTGTTTGAAAGAGCTCGGGCCTGTGCATTAAACTTCCTCACGGATTTCAGAAATTGTAATTATTAATTAATTTATGCCCTAATTAAGACCTCATTAGGACACTATGTCCACATTTCACAAAAAATGCTTCTTCTCCCTTAATTCTTATCTGATTTTAATTTTGTTTGCTTTGTTTGAAAGAGTTCATGCCTGTGCATTAAACTTCCTCGAAGATTTCAGAAATTTTAATTATTAATATACTTATGACCTAATTAAGACCTGATTAGGGCACTCTGTCCACAATTCACAAGAAATGCTTCTCCCTCAATTCTTATCCAATTACAATTTTGTTTTGTTTGTTTGAAAGAGCTCCTGCCTGTGCATGAAACTTTTTCACGGATTTCAGAAATTGTAATTATTAATTAACTTATGACCTAATTAAGACCTAATTAGGTCACCCTGTCCACATTTCACAAGAAATGCTTCTCCTCCCTTAATGCTTATCTGATTTCAATTTTGTTTGGTTTGTTTGAAAGAGCTTGTGCCTGTGCATTAAACTACCTCATGGATTTCAGAAATTTTAATTAATATTTAACTTATGACCTAATTAAGACCTTATTATGGCACTCTGTCCACAATTCACAAGAAAAGCTTCTCCCTCAATTCTTATCCGATTTCAATTTTTTAAAGTTTATTTGAAAGAACATAGAACTGCCTCACTGATTTCACGAATTTTATTTCTAATCTACTTGCCCTAATTAACCCTCACACTGCTATGGGAGACTATAGTCACTCACTTTTGTTTTGTGGTGTCTTTCTTTTTGCGCTTTAAAGATAGCTAACTGACTGATTTTGTAATATAATGGCTTTTAATATCAGTTGTTCATCAGATGTTTTTTTGAAGAAAAAACGTGCCAGATATTACTTAGTGGGGAACCAAACATGCTGCAAATTTTCATCTTCCATAACAACTTACCGGTATCTAACCCACGAGCACGCAGTGCGATACCTTGCTTTATCAAGCATAGTGTCCAACTATTTTAAATAGCTAGATACCTTGAATGTCGCGTGTCGCAAGACCCTTGAGGGCGTTGACAGCTGGCTGAGAGCATAGCTTGCTTGTTTCCGTTGGTATGATAAATCAGATAGATAGATAAGCTCGAAATCTCACGCTGATGTCATTGTGTTCCCAGCTCCCTGAATGGCGGCCACCATATGATTACTGGCCGCCATGACGAAATTCGGCACACCTCACTCTCCAAATGAGAGATTCCCAACTTGTCTATATGATACATCTAGCAACGGAAACAGGTAACTGTGCATGAGAGATGAACAAGACGACAATTTTTTGCGACTTTTTATGACATATTTATTTTATGACATATTAAATCTGAAACATCCAATGAGGTATGAATCTCGCACACACCCCCAGGATAACCACGTAGACAGAATAACTGATTGTAGTACTCGATACGGCCAGGCTCCTGCGGTATGCACTCGCGTGAGACTGGCCAAGGGAAATACAAATTTTATGCCACAGTGTAAGGGTTAAGGATGAGCTTCTGTGTCATTGACACTCTGGTTTACTATCACATGCGTGTTATGTGGTAAGATGTGCCAGATGACTAGCCCATTACTACATGAATAAAACAAACTGTGAGGTTTCGGGGAGGAGATTTTTTTTTATTTCAGTCAAACTGAACTAATATTTGTTAATGCACCTTTGGTCAATAAATGTGTTGCCTTCTCAGGCAAAGTATAGTTAATGTGTTTTGTTTTAATTCATTTTTAATCATGTTGAACATTTAGTTTGAGTACTCAATCCACCAGCAGTCTTTGATTTCTGTTAGTTGCAATACAGTTTTGCTCTGTAAACCATACAGTCTACCATCACACAACATGCATAGACAGGGGAATAATTGTTTGAAAAAGATTGATTAGCATTTTTTTTTAACTTGCTAGACATCTTTATCATTAGGCCACTTTTTTTTTCTCTGTTTCAGATGAGCGGGCGCATTAGATTTAGGCTGCACATGCCCAGCGCGCGCATTAAATTGTTGCCGATTTCGGAAAAAACAGTCAATCTGGGAGATAAAAAAAAACATTCTGACAAAAAACAAGTTCATTTGGAGACATAAAAAAACCCAGTTTTTTTTTTTTTGCTTGGTTATTTTGTCGACCTCATTACCTTTTTTTAAAATAGGTCAGAAGATTTTTTACTTTGACCAGAAATATGTCTAATTTTTTTTTTTTTAATGACCTTTTCTTTTTTCAATGTTTTTTTACCACCCTTCCTCACTAGATTTTAGATTTTTTCTGATCTAAAACAGAGAAATTAAACAAAGTGGCTTTAGCGAATGGAAATTGTATGCGATACTGAAAAAATTTTGTCCACAATTTTATTTTATTCACCCTTCAATTCATATACAGTTTTTGCAATATTTTACCAAACTTTATATGGATTTTAAATCAAAAGATTCAGCTCTTACAGCACAATATACGTGAGCCCATTCACAGGAGCCTCCCCCCCAGATTATCACTTCAAAAAATTTAAATATAAATACATGTAACTCCCAAACGCTGTGGTACAAACTGGCAGGAATTATAGTTTTTTAAACAGAAAATGTTTGAAAAAGTGTAGGGCCAATGATTTTCCGTTTCAAAAAAATTGCTTTTCTGTTTCACGTTTTGGTGAATTCCGATTTTCACAGATTGTTGACTAAAATACAGTGACTGAGTTTGCTACAAGTAGGCCTAACTCAGATCTGTAATTGAATATCAACACATTCTAGTTGATTGCCAAAATCATCAACAGAACGAAACACGAAAAAAATTATTAGAACGAAACACGAAAAAAAATATTTTTTCATATTATAACTGCATATATTAGTATCTTACCAATGCCAAGTAATAATAAAAAAATTGACTCGCTGATGAAAAAAGTGCTGACCCATCAGCCCCTCATCAACGCACACGCGGCAGTCATGGCGGTATTGATTGTACTCTCATTTCCCAGTCACCTTTGCCAACGTTGGCCCAAGATTAAGTCATACCACGCATGCTGTGATTCAAGTGTCCTCGGCCGATTTCGGGAAGCTCTGGCTCATTTACATAATGTTTGCGCATGCGTCGTGTACCGGAACCGATCTCGTACTAGCGGGAATAATTGTCTAAAATAAAAATAGCTAAAAATAGTCAAGCTGAATGACGTCATTGCAATGGATTTCCGAAAAGGAAAAATGCTGCGATCACATGTAGGCTATCATGTAGACACGGCATATGCCGCAATCAGCACTGTCAAAGTCGCGGCAAATGCCGCGATAAATATGATAAGGGTTAAAGTCAATGAAAAACAGAGTGAAATAAGTGGATTTGGACTCAGAAAATGACGTTTCCGTTTGAACTTTGAAATAGGGAATTCCGTTTCACAGGGTATATTCCGCGAATTCCGTCCGTTTTTCACGATCACGGAAAATCATTGGCCCTAAAAGTGCTTCAAAACAAACTTGTTATAAAGCAGGTGAAAACTCTCAACATGAAGATTTAACTTTTTTATCCCACGTCTTACGAAGAGGGGGTTATGGCATGGGGGATTTCTTTAATATTGTGCACACACAGACATCAGTGTAGATGTGCATTTTGGGGGTAATGAACTTTGACCTACTTTTTTACCTAACTCTCTGGGCCAATATAACTTTCTTTCCTGTAATATTTCTGATATCTGGGGCCGTATTCTCGTACAAGTTACGATATATCGTAGGCTTCTGATTGGTCGAGATGGCCATCTCGACCAATTCTAGATAGCTTGACCATTAGGCCCCTGGTAGAGCAAAATGTGGGGTTTCGGGAAGGATCTGACCTGGAAAATTTAAAAATCAGCAAATGCAAAATGGTCAAATATCGGTCATTATTTTCATAATTTACGTTTTTTGATGTAATTCGGAAGAATTGTACCCATAAAAACCTGACTCACACACTCCATACTTGGTTGGGTAATTTTTTCAATGTGTGTTTTTAATAATAAATATTTTGATCACAATTTTTATGATTCGGAGTGAAATATGTCAAATTTTCTGCACACAAAATGCACAAATCATTTTCTATGTGGGTGACCTACATCTCTGACCTGCATCTCTGAGGAAAAATGGCTGGAGAATCTGGTAACCTATATCTCTAGACCAAATAGCTCTTTTCGAAAGTGTATACATGTGTTTTTTTGGGCATTATGATCTTTGTCCTACATTTTGACCTTAATCTCTGGAGATCTAAAATAGCTTAGCAATCTCTGAAACCCCTTGTGGGACAACTTTCATATTGCACACACTTCACCCACGGTTTTAGTATGTGCCTTTTGGGGGTTATGACCTTTTACATATTTTTTAAAAGAGGTTTAATACTACGCAACCGTATCATTTACAGAACATATCTCTAAAATCTCTGGCCAGTGTGGATTGCTTTCATAATGTTACTTTAAGAGCTGCCAATATTTTTCAAACATTTTAAAATTCTGTGTGCTTTTACTGTAAATTTTAATGTTGACTCTAAATGGCTGCCAAAAGCCCCTTTTGGACCAAGACTTCAATTGTAATTTTGTCTCATGAATATTAACTGTCCAACATGACTATACATGTATCAGTAGTTAATTGGAGGTCATGGCATAAGTAGAGTGAAGTATCAATTGGATTATAAGATTATCTATGAAACTTCACTCAATGAAACAACATTATTTATAACACCCTGATCAGATGAAATCTAAATTACCTTCAACTATTGCCCCAAACCGTCTTTAAAATTAAATAAATAGTCCTGGAACACATTCAGAGACAAGATCTTTTAATCCTGTATGTATAAATTTCACTGTTTGAAATAGCGCATTTAGACACAATATATCACCAATTGGAAAGAGAAAAGCCTATGTCCCGAGAGCTATCTACAACTTGAAATAAATACTGATGAGGTTAACCCTGACTAGACCTTGATTGAATTCACTATTGACATTCTTCGACCACTATGACCGTGATTTTTTTATATGGAATTTTCATCCCACGTTTCATCCTGCGTTTCGCTTCCGGAGCAGATCTCTGAAACACATGGAGGGATTTCTTTCATATTGCACACACACAGCCCTTAGGGGGTATAGATGTGGAGTTTATGAACTTTAACCTGATTAAATGGCCGACCGTCGGCCATAATTAACTTTAATATTCTTGATATCTGATTGCTATATACCATTACCATAAAATTAAATGTGCAGTTTCAGGTAGATCTAGGGATATGCCCTGTAAAATTTCAACTCTTGAGCAAATTCAAAATGGCTATCCCTTACACTGCTGCATAAAATTTGCAGCATGTATGGTTTCCCACTAAGTAATATGTGGCACGTTTTTTCTTCAAAAAACATCTGATGCAACAACTGATACTAAAAGCCATTATATTATAAAATCAAACAGTTAGCTATCTCTAATGCGCAAATAAAAAGACACCGCAAAATGAGAGTGAAAAAAAAATGTAGGCTTATATAATATACATTTATATTTCTGTTCTACACTTGCTTTATTTTGGGCGACTATAGTCGCCCATTGCAGTGTAAGGGGTGATTTACCTGACATCTAGCAAACCATGCCAGATAGCTAGACCATTAATATAAAACAAAAAATTCAGTTTCAGGTAGGGATATGCCCTGAAAAATTTCAACTCGATCAAATTTTAAATGCCCAACCATTGACCCTAATTAACTTTATTATGCCTGATAACTGCGGAGAATTGGTTTAGTATCGCATAGCAAAATGCTATGCAATTCAGGCCATTTTTGAATCAAATTTTTAAATATTATACATCGATGATAAAGATGAAGTTTGAATGAAAGCTTTATAAAGAAAATTGCTTATTTTCAAACAAACTTTTCCCTGATCTGGTAAACCATGCCAGATAGCTAGAACATCAAGTACTATAAAACAAGATGTGTTGTTTGACCATTTTAGGGAGGGATATAGCCTGAAATTTGTATTTCACTGATACCAAACAAAAGCACCTGATTTGTTTTCAAACATTTCATACTGTATACTCTCAATTTGTATGTGTTTAAAATGGTGGCTCTTTTTATTGAAAAAAAAACAAAGATTGAATTGTAATTTCTTCTCCAACAAAATTTAAACTTTAAGGCGCTATATTCAATAATTTATATTCTCTTCATTAAAGTGTGTCTCGCTACTGCGTCCCACAAAAATGACTCATATTTGTTTAATTTGAGACCAAACATTTGCAAATCCTAATGTTTAAACACACATTTAATGTGTATGAGTATGATTTAAATGGATAAAAAATTGTTAAAAATGACTATAGTCGTGCTTAGCGGTTTAAGGTTTAGAGTGGATGATCCCGGGTTACGGTAGAGTGAAGATTTCAACCCTAAAAGCACTAATGTCGACTATAGAGATATATCGGTGTTTTTATTCTAAAGCACTTGTGGAAACAGAGTTTTGAAGTGAAGGATGTCTAAGCCCTTAAACCGCTAAGCGCGACTATCATAGTCATTTTTAATCCGTTTGATCAGCCGGTTCAGTCACAGTTATTGGGAATGAAATGTGTGCTTAAACATAAATTTTAGGCAATGGAAAATTTAATTAAATTGAAAAGCTCAGTGCTTCAACTCTCTAAGCTATATGACCTAAGGCTTTTTGCAGTCAACACTTTGTCTCATTAATACAATACACTCAACGTTTTGGGGAGAATCACTTTAAAATTTATACCACAGGTGTGTATTTGGTATGTAATAAACTGATTTATTGGGATTTAAAAAATCTTATGTAAAGACAAATTTTAAAACTCGCCTCTAATATATAACCTTTAAAGTGCTGAAATTTTTATGCAAACCAAGAGTCTTAGAGACCAAAGGTGTTTTCAATTTGAAATCATCAATGATCATATCTTAGTTGGTCTTTTCGCTTCATTGAATACCCATGGATCTACAGCCATTATAAATGTGTTTACTCTTCCAGTACGGGGATTGACTTTAGACGTCAGAATATCAATGTCAGATCATCAGAATCTATCCCGACACTGAAAGGGTTAATCTATTTTAAAAAAAAAAATTACTTTGAATTTAACACTACTAATATAAAATTTATTCAGGCCTATTAAATAAAACCATGTTACATCAGATATATTTCAAATCATGAATGTCATTTAGCCTTTTAAAAATATATGTATGTATCCTCTTCTTAGTTTTAGAATATCACCTCAGTACATGGTATGCTTTGTTTAATTGCAGATGTAGAAATTATTTGTAGTGAAGACAAAGATTTCAAGGAAAAGTTTATGACACTCATCCAATCATGTCAAGTGAATATCTTTTCTATCTTTGTTTCTAATAAATGAAAGAATTATCTTTGTTAGAGTGCAAACAATTTACAGAACTATTTTATATATCCAGTCTGTATCTATTTACTAAATTGTTTATGTAAGTACAATTTATCGAAATCTACAGATAACATTACAATTTATTTTACTACACATTATACTGCCATAACCCTGGTACTTCTGTAACCATATATATATATACATTTTCATGGAATTTTTTAACAAAAAAAGCCATTGAAATTGGAACATACCTCGGAGCTGGAGATTGTGTTGGCAATTTCTGCTTCGAATGAATACAAATGTGATAGACACAATTCAGGATGACACGGGTTGTCAATTTATCATTTAAATAGTAATACTTTTCATAATTTTATGCTGTAAATTGAATTAGCAATTCCATCTTTAAATAATGAAAAATAGAACCAAACACTTCAGCATGGGTTGAATTCAGGGCTTGAAATAGTACCATTCCTCCAGTCTGGTACTGCCAAAAAATGTGCAGGAATGGCAACATTTGTTGTTGGCCATTCCGATGAACTTGCAAATGTTGGGGCCGTCCTGGTACAAAGGTTCTTTTCGGAATGTCAGTTTTTACTCAAGAATGGCAGTTTTCTTGACTCGCCAGTCCAACGTTTAATTCTACCCCTGGAATTAGTTTGTTTTTTCCACATTATTCAGGCATTAGTTCCCGAAGCAATCCTGAAGGAACGTCTGGATCAAGACACTTTAGAGAACATGGGACTGCTCGTCTCTAAGCAGGCTTTCCAGGCAAAATATGTCAAGGTTAAAACCAGACTCTTGTGAGTATCAATAAGTTTAACTATTTTTTAGAGAAATCATTAATAATTTTTCATCATGAGGTTTAAATCTTTCTTTCGAAAACTGGACATAATTCTTGCGAGCTCTTGTCCTGTGAAGTGGGTTGATTGAGATTTTACCGCATATGCTATGAAACACGTGGATGGAACCCTTACCAATAATGATTAGTGAGAGATTTAAAAGTATCTTAAATAGTATCACTGGATTACAACGCTTTCAGAGCTGCCTTGCAAGAGTGCTAACAAAGGCCCCACATTTTAGTCGTTCCATTCCTATTTTAAAACAATTACATTGGTTTCCTGTCAAGTTTCGCATTCATTTTAAAATATGCACAATAACTCTCTGAGCCCTAAGAGACAACCAACCTGCATATCTGGCTGACTTGTTCTTCCGAAATGCTCAAAATATCTACTCTCTACAAATCAAATAGATTTGTTGTTCCTCGTATAAAAACCTAATTGGGTCAAAATCTTAGCTCCCAATTGACAAACCTGCTTTGGCCTTGATTATGACACATGATCAAGTTAAGGATTTGTGTGCCTCTGAGCTCGGTCTGTTGAGTATATAGGCGCTATAGAAGTTGTATTGTTTGATTGATTTGAGAATAAAAATTTCTATCAAATCTTAACCCTTTAACCGCCGGTCCTGATTATATTCATTTTTTACATTTTTAGTGGCAAATAACATATCAGCTTTTAATCATAACATGTTAAATGTAAACGGTGACATCAATCAGCAAGATTTGAAAATCGTTGACCTCTATTTTGTCAAATCTGAATAATTTTCACTCACTTGAAGTTGTGGATCGCGTCAGCGAGACACAGCTTCAAGTGGGTGTAAATTCCAATTGAATAATTTGGCGCTTCAAGGGTTAACCCTTACAATATCGATTAGAACTAGTTATTGTTCTTATTATATTGCTGTATTATCTTGCTAATTTCTGACATTTTTTTTGTGATGTTTTAGCTACAAACAACAAAAATTCAATTTGTTACGTGAAGAAAGTGAAGGATATTCAAAGCTGATAACAGAGCTGAATCAACGCTTTGGGCCAGACATTACACCACCCAGTGTTTTAGAGAATATCAAATCACTAGTCGGTAAGTTATGGCCTGTTGGGTACCTTTGTTTAAATCTCTTGACAGACTAAAAAGTGATAATTCAAAGAAATATTTTTAGTTTGATTTCTGTTTTCGTATTGATTTAATTCCGCTTTTATAAACTTCACCTAGTGTTTTTACATGTTCAATGACTCGATGTCTCAAACGTCATCTTGCTAAGTTATTTTATTTAAATTTTCAGCCACTTGAAGTTGCATGTTTGATCTCAAATTAAAGAAATATGAGTAAATATTCACCCACTTTGAGTTGTTGTTCACAGTAATTTAGCGGCTTTGAAATCATAAATGTCTTAGTTAGCTCTTTCCGCTTTATATGAATACTTAAGTTATGGGTCTACACCACTATAAATTATAATTTCAATTTGAAATCATAAATATCCTAATTAGCTTTTTCTCTCCATATGAACACTTAAGGTCTAGGTCCACACCATTTAATTTTTTTTATTTTTTCAGTGCGGTGATCGTCTAAAGACCTGTACTTTCTCAATGTCTATACATGCAGATGCATGATCAATATGAATATTTTTATAAATTATTTTTTTGTTCACAGGATGCTTCAATCTTGATCCAAATAGAGTACTGGACATAATATTGGAGACATTTGAATGCAGAACGGATCAAGATACGTTTTTTGTACCTCTTATTCGGCTTTATTGCCAAGATCGAGATACACTCTGTCATGTATTAGGCTTCAAGTTCCAGTTCTATCAGGTTCGGTCATCTACTTCTCAATGATATGTTTCAGCAAAATGTGTTAATTTCATCATATAATTATATAAAATTATTGATATCAAATGTTACAGCTCATAATAAGAATAATACACATTCTATATTTTAAACTTTTTTATTAAACATATCTTCCTGTAATAAAAATGCAAGATTGACACCCTTCAATGATAATTAGCTCCCGCCGTCACCGTAGGTGAGCGAAGGGAGCTATGGATTCTACCTCCGTTTTTTTTTTGCCTCTTCTTTTGCCTATAACTTTGTGAGAAAATAAGCTAGGATAACAATTTTTGGTATGTGGGTTACTTCCAGGTGGCTAATGGACGGGTTAAAATATTTTTAATCTGAATTCAATACGCAAGGTTGCAGAGGAGAAAATGATGATGTGACGGCGTTGGGCCGTTGGGCCGTTGGGCCGTTGGGCCGTTGGGCCGTCCGTAAACAATTCGTTTCCGGAGCATATCTCTGAAAGTACTTGTCCGATTGTCTTCAAATTTTACACACAACACCCCTAGGGGGTCTAGTTGTGCCTTTTGGGGTATTTGAACTTTGACCTACTTCTGGTTCAGAACTATGACCTATTTAGACGTTTTGACGCGTACTTCGTTTCCGGAGCAGATCTCGAAAAGTACTGGGCCGATGACAGTCATATTGCACATACATGTTCTCTAAGGTCCCTAGTTGTGCCTTTTCAGGTTTTTGGACCTTGACCTGGAAGTTGACCCAGCACTTTGACCTAATTTATAACATCGGTAAATCCGACTGAAAGATTTTGCGGAATATCATGGAAACCGCTCAAGATAGCTACACCATTACTATAAAACAAATTGTGAGGTTCCAGGAGAGGATGCATCTTGAAAAATTTCAAGTTGATAAAATCAAAAATGGCCGCCTATCGGCCATTATTCACCTCGACAGGCCTGATATTGCGGAATATCATGAACACCGCTCAAGATAGCTACACCATTAATAACAAATAAATTGTAAGGTTTCAGGAGAGGATGCATCTTGAAAAATTTCAAGTTGATAAAATTCAAAATGGCCGCCTATCGGCCATTATTCACCTCGACAGGCCTGATATTGTGGAATATCATGAAAACTGCTCAAGATATCTACACCATTACTATAAAACAAATTGTAAAGTTTCAGGAGAGGATGCATTTTAAAAAAATTCATTTTGTCCAAGTTCAAAATGGCCGCCAATCGGCCATTATTCACTTTCACATGGCCGTTATTTGGTAAACGGTGCTAGATGGCTAGACCATTACTATAAAACAAAATGTGTGATTTCAGGAGAGGATGCATCTTGAAAAAATTTGACTCGATAAAATTCAAAATGGCCGCTTATCGGCCATTATTCACTATCACATGGCCGATATTTGGTCAACCGTGCTAGATGGCTGGACCATTACTATAAATCGAAATGTGAGATTTCAGATGAGGATGCATCTTGAAAAAATTTGACTTGATCTAATTTAAAATGGCCGCCTTTTCGGCCATTATTCATTTTCACATGGCTGATATTTGGTAAACCGTGCTGGATGGCTAGACCATTACCTGATTACTATAAAACAAAGTGTGAGTTTTCGGGGGAGGATGCACCCTGAAAATTTTTAACTTACGAATTCAAAATGGCCGACAATCAGCATTATTTACCTCGATAGGCCTAATATCAGGTAAACCGTGCTAGATAGCTAGACCATTACTATAAAACAAAATGTGACGTTTCGAGAGAGGATGCCTTTCAAAAACTTTCGACTCAATCGAATTCAAAATGGCCGCCTATCGCCACTATTTACTTTCACATTGCTGATATTTGGTAAACTGTGTTAGATAGCTGGACTATTACTATAAAACAAAATGTGAGATTACAAGAGAGGATGCATCTTGAAAAAAAATGACTAGATCAAATTCAAAATGGCCGCCTATCGGCCATTATTCACTTTCACATAGCCGTTTTTTGATAAACCGTGCTAGATGGCTAGACCATTACTATAGAATGAAATGTGAGATTTCAGCTGAGGATGCATCTTGGAAAATTTCGACTTGATCAAATTCAAAATGGCCGCCTTTAGGCCATTATTCACTTCCACATGGCCGATATTTGGTAAACCGTGCTAGATAGCTAGACGATTACTATAGAATGAAATGTGAGATTTCAGCTGAGGATGCATCTTGAAAAATTCTGACTCGATCAAATTCAAAATGGCCCCCTATCGGCCATTATTTACTTTCACATGCACAATATTTTGCAAACTGTGTTAGATGTTAGTCCATTACTATAAAACAAAATTTGAGGTTTCGGGGGAGGATGCACCCTAAGTTTTTGACTAATTTATATCGAACTCAAAATGACCGTAAATCAGCTATTAGTTACCTCGATTGGCCTGATATCGGGTAAACCGTGCCAGATAGGTAGACCATTACTGGGATACTGATTAGGATCATTAATTTCAATGGAGGTTTGCAATCTCTGACAGACTGTTTAGTTCTTATCTTACTCTTAGACTGGGCTTCTTAGATCTAGTTGTCTTGCGTCTTGTTGACCTAGCTTAGGACAACATTAAAAACCCTACACAAAATTGCTTAAATCAAATTCTAATTCGTCGCGGGAGCTCCTGGACTTATGTAGTCTTGTTTGACATATGTAGTCTTTTTTTTCACTCCATTAATTCCATTGTTTTTTGTGTACTAGTGAAGATACACTTTTCTGAAGACGTTTAGCATTTAGCAATAACTTTTCTGAAACTGGATTCCACATCAAATTATATGAAAAGCAGGATACAAAACTTCGTCAAACTCTTTTTCTTATTTTACTTTAGTGTAATCATTAGGGCAGATATCACACACACTCATCATTTCAAATGACTATTTAACACATGTGGGCCGCCAATCACACATTTTGGAATGGAAAAACATTTTATCATAAACCTATTTATTTATTCTACTATTGCTAAAGACTGGTGGGACATATATGGTACCTAAATCAAGATTTTTGAGGCCATCTATAAATTGATCATCTGAAATTTTGTGCTGGAACACGTCTGTCATTTGTTTTCCAATATTTTGTTATAATCGATGATTAATGCCTGAAGGTTGTTTCTGCTGCCAATTTTTCTCCTCAGTTCTGTCAGAGAAGACATACTATATATTCTTATTAAAAACATTCCAAATTGACCCTCAAAAAAATTATTCCATTCAATTTTAATCCTAAGCTTGAATTTATCATTGTCACCTTTATCCACTACAAGCTGCGAATTGCTATAGTAATTTTTGACTTGTAGTGAATAAAGATGCTTGGAGGTTTAGTGGCAAATAAAAAAAAAAAAAAATTATTGGAACAGTTTTATGAAAAAGATCGTACAAGTATTTTGTGTATTATTTGAGACCTTAAAATTGTAGGTCTTGCTGATTAAACACATATTTCATCACAGAATGTATATTTTTTAATCAGCTTAATGTAATCAGTGCTTTGTTAATCCATCAAGTTGTCTGTTCTCTATAGCAAACTCAAGATAGTGTGACACCAGCCTCTCTGTATAAAGTAGCTGCCTTGATGCTGTACCATGGACTACTTGATTTGGACACATTGTACCCACATGTGAGTAACTCACTTTTACAGCATGATTTTCTAAGCATGAAGATTTATCAAATACTTGTCTGCAGTAATTTATAATTTACCAAAATTTGTTTTCGAATTACCCGGTACTCTAGTTACCTACATTATCCTTGCAAAGATGAAATACTTCATAGAAATCCAAAATAAAACATGAAATATCAGCAATGCAATGACTTGAACGTTTTAGTGGCAAAAAATTGTTTCAGTACAGTAAAACCTGCTATGAGCAGCCACCCTTGTGACACAGGAAAAGTGGCATTTTACTGCATTTGGCTGTCCATATAAGGTTTATTTGTGTGCAAAGTGCCTTTTTGGGGGGCTGGCCGACTTGCCTCCCATAGGAGAGGTTGGCTTCTCATCAGAGTGGCTGCTCATAACAGGTTCTACTGTGCCGGTATAACTATTCACCACTTTGTAACTCTAGAGATTTTTGAGTTGGCACATTGTTATTGGTGAGAATTGCTACTCTAAAATCCTTTCGGTATTGCTATTAGCACTTTTCTTCTTATGATATTTTATTCAATGAATTTGACAACAGGCAAGTCAGAATGTTGCAAACATGAATTACACTTCCCCACCCTCCTGTCGGCAAAATCAGATTTTCCTGTGACTTCCTAAAGTGAAACATATCCCCTATGATATGAAAGGGACTATCTGTACTTAACAAAGAGGCAGATAATCCCTTTCTTATTCGATTTTGTGACTTCATCAGACTGAATTTTTTTAGAAACTTTTATGTATTCTATGTTGTCTTTATTGCAGCGAAATAGTATTTGTTGTGTTGACATATACTAGTTATCTTTGCAACGAGAAGTGCATTTTCATTGGGTGGTTGCCATTTTTTCGCTTTTTTTTTTCATCGCCCTTTTTAGATTTTGGATTTTTAGATTGTTCCTTCACTCAGTGACACGGGTTACTGTGTTTTCTCTTAACCCGCTAAGCATGACTATTGTCGTTTTTCATCCGTTTTATTAACAGATCAATTATTGGAAATAAAATGCACTTTTGAACAAAGATTTGCAAATGTTTGGTTTTGAATTAAACAAATGCATGTATGAGCAATTTTCAGCCACTTGAAGTTGAGGGTGCCGGTAGCGAGACACTAGACTACTTCAAGTGGGTGAAAATTTAAATTATTAAATTTAACACTTTGAGTGTTAACCCTGGTTATGTCGTCATACTGCCATATTGAATAAACCGGGTTCTGTTATGCCATGGCGTCTAATGTACAACCCAGCCTCTCCTGATAACCCTTGTGATGTAAGATGATCAAAATCACAGGTTTTAACATTGAGTTATCTAATGGAACTGCCTGCCACAAATTGTCTGACCGTTTTATGTATAGCAAGTTCTCGGCATTGTGAGGCCAGCATGCATAATTACAAGCAGGTAAGTTGTTAATTTATGTTTTTCTACTATGCGAATCCCCGAGTCACAGTGCAAAAAAAACTTTTTGAAGAATGGCCGCAAGTGACAAAGTTCACAGCGCGAGCGATCAAATACATGTACCATGAATCTTTTAACAGAGAAGGTGCCACTGCATGTATAGATGTTGATATTTGATAGTTTGGATTGATTATCTAAATTTTTATGAACAGTTTTTTTCTTGATATCATAAAAAATGACTAGTTAAAGCAGAAAAAGATTATCTTATTTAAATTTTCACCCACTTGATGTTGTGTCTTGCTCCCACGACCCACACCTTAAGTGGGTGAGAATTACATTCATTTAATTTGGACCAAACATTTGCAAATCTTGATGTTTAACCCTTTCAATCCTGAGTTTACAAGCCGCGAATTGCTCCCGCAATTCTCGACTTGTGGTAGATGATGATGACTTCATGTGGTTTAAAAATTAAAGAAAATTACTAAGTATTGGTAAACCAGTTTCATAGGAATTTTTTTTGTTCTCAAACCCTTAGTTGTAGGAAAATTAAGTATGTTTTCAGGGATGTAAAAAAATGCTTTAATGCATCGTGGGGGCTTAAAGGGTTAAACACACATTTGATTCCCACCAAAACAGTGAATGAATAATAAAACAGAATAACAATAACCCTAGTCATGATTAGCTGTGTAAGGGGTAATTTATTGACCTTCTGGTGAAGAAGACAAGGACATAAAAAGTTGGAGTGAAAGTCAAGTGAATTTTAGATCAACACGGTTGGTGTAACACGATGGCATCTCAACGGCACGTTAGATGTAATTGTGCCTCATTGGTTCCACGTAGGTAAAAGATACGAAAACGCAATCATTATTCTTTTAAACAACAATGGTAGTATTTTTAGTGAGATATTTATTCACCTGTAAGTCCTCACAATGCATCAAAGCATCATTTTACATCCCAGAAAACAAACTAATTTTCCTACAACCAAAGGTTTTAGACAGAAATATCCATGAAACTGGTTTCCTTAATTTTTAAACCACATCAAATCATCTTCATTCACTACAAGTCGAAAATTGAGACAGCAATTCCCGGCTTGTAGTGAATGAAAATGACAATGGTATTTCAGTCTTGAAAGGGTTAACCTGCTGCAAAATGTATAGTTATTGCCAATAGAGGATAGTGAAAAGAGTGAAGTGAATGTGATTCCAAGGATGTTTACACTGTGATTAGTGGGTTAACCCCTACAACGCTGAAATATTTTTTTGTATAAACTATGGAAATCGAAAGATTTTCTTCAATTTGAAATCAGCTCTTTTCACTTCATTTGAATACCTATGTTATGGGTGTATGGCCATTATATTTTTTTTAATTCTTACCGTGTGGTGTCAGAATCTGACATCTAAACACGTCCCCTGCTCTGAAAGGGTTAAAGTACAGTGTAACAGCTTGAAAATAACTGAAGAACAAATCTGCTGTCAGCACTTCTGGTCACCACTTGTTTTTATAGATTTATATTGGAGGTCAAGTGAATGATTGACATTTCCTGAATATTTATCTGTGCAGCGAAATATTTACACAAAGGCAGATAGTACACGTATTAGAAGGCACACTTTGTGATATTGTAAGATTTATCTTTTTTCATTTGAAATGTGGACGGGCATAAGCATGAAAAATTATTCTATTTTCAAATCAGAGGAAATTTACAGTGCTAAAAATATTTCAATGATAACAATTGATTGATATTGATCTGAAAACCTAGAATTTCCGGTCTATAGATATAATTCAAACTGTCAAGTCCCCACATATCTGAACAGATGAGCTTTATTTGGTGGCGCCACACCCAGGTTGGCATTGAGTAATCGTGTGGCAAAGGCTTGCTGCCTGTCTACGTTCTGCTTAAGCCCTTGATGACGGTCTATCTTAAGAATGATTTTGATTGATACAACAGGATGTTTACAAGGTGATCCATTGAAATTAATAACAGTCAGGCCCGACTGCTGGATTTGCAGTGAACACTGCAAGTTCTCCCAATGTTTGCTTAACCCTTTAAACGCAACATTAAATAATTTAAATTTTCACCCACGTGAAGTTGTGTGCTGCTGCCGGGGACCCACAACTCAAAGCGGATGAAAATTACCCATATTTGTTTAACCCTTTAACCGCCAAATTATTCGATGTGAATTTTCACTCACTTGAAGTTGTGTCTCGCTGACGCGATCCACAACTTCAAGTGAGTGAAAATTATTCAGATTTGACAAAATGGAGGTCAACTGTTTTCAAATAGTGCTGATTTATGTCACATTTTATATTGACATGTTCAAAAAGGTGGTACATAATGTGCTAATAAAAAATGAAAACACGAAGATATGCGGCACCGGTGGTTAAAGGGTTAACCTCAGTCCAGACATTTACAAATCTTAATGTTGAAACACTCCATTTCATTCCCAGTGACAGGGTTTTTTCGATCCATTAAAAAAACAAATAAAAACTGACCATAGTGGTGCTTAGCGGTTTAAGGGTTAATGTAGGGATATCGTTGTAGACAAGAGCAAAGAACTTATAATGTACATTTGACCGTATATATGCTTTTTCAACCAAATTTCAGACCAAATGAATTCAACTCAAATTTCTAAGCTGTTTTGTGGTAGATGCTTATGTAGTCTAATAATAAAATTTTGAAGATGTATATCTTTACATAAATATAACTATTTTTACGTCATTTGGAGCTGGGAATTGCGTTAGCAATTCCAGCTTCAAATTAATGAAAAATAGTCCGAAACAATTCGGCAGCATAAGGGTCAAGTTCTTTGACAAGAGGTCCGACATTGATCCTTAATTGGGTCAACTTGCTGGGCTCTAGACTACAGTCTGCAATGTGCTGTCAAAGGGGTTTTTGCCAACCCTTTGACGTCTGCGATATCAAAATGATCATTTTCAGCTGTTTTATGATGTGTGTCTCTACGGGGAACCACAACTTTCACCGAATGTATATTTCAAATATTATGGTAATAGCTCATTATTTTTTGTTTTATTAAAAGATATCTTTAAATGTATTAACCAAAATTGAACCACAAAAAAACGATGTTTTGTTGTTATTTTAAGGCGTATAATGAAGAGTATGAATTGAATCTTCATGTGAAGCAAATTCGTAAGGCCTTGACTTAGTTGTGAAGCATTTTTGCACAACTTTTGTATTTCTTTAAATTTACGGTTGTTACTATTTTTTAAGCAGACTTTCCTTGTTTTCACTGTAGAAGGTGATCATAAAGTATGTGGATACTTTTAAATCTATAGATATCGGTTTGATATCTATCCATCGCTGGGTATCAACTTGTCCCAGACATCCTGTCCATCTGTCGTCCATCTGTGCTCAATTGTGCCTCGTCCACTATAATCAATTGCCCACATTAAGATGAATGTCCGCCACATCTATGTGATCGATAACTTAACAACTTTCTTATTGACCACATTTTTTTTCTCTCACTGTAACGTGGGCATTTTTTATGTCCAGAAAATAATGAGAATACAAGGTCGTAATGGTTGTTCTGTTAGAAAACTCATATCAAATGTATTATTTTTATTATTAACTTGTAAATTAGTTATGAATATACAGATTTATGATGTATATGGCAAGGCTACTTTACTAACAGTACGATTATAGTAACTGTAGTTTGTTAACTGCTGAGATAGATGGTAACTTTTATTCTTTTCTGCGTTTATCTAGCATAAATTAACAAATGTTTTCAATAAAATCAATTCTAGAGAAAAAATATAACATAGCGAAATCAGAAATAAGGATATTCTGATATTTTATATATTAAAAAAGTCCACTACATTTATCTTGCCAATACCATTCATTCACATTTAATTACGGCAATTTACGTGTCGCCATCACCCATGGAATGGTAAATGAAAGAAATATGCGTGTTTTATTAAAGACAGTTGACGTGTTAATTAGAAATAATATGTCCCGAATAAATAACGTCCCACGTACCCAGCAAACACGAGACGATTGGCCAATGTTGTTTTGATGTTGGCATTAGACGTTGGACCAACATCAAGCCAGCATTGTATCATCTTCCTGTGTTTGCGGGGGTAAGCACGCGGGTTGTGAGCGATTCTGGTAAGTGTATTAATTTTGTACCTTTTGTGAAACAACGCTGACATCTCAGATTTTGCTTTTGCTTCGCTACTTCCAAGTGAACTTAATCTCTTCACTTATCGCATTGTTGGGATTGGGAACTTTGGCCTCCGGTTCAATGTCCTTGCTGAGAGTTATGATGGCATCATGTTTTTTTCCATAGTGTTGTACTTAACCCTTGTGCTGCTAGGCCACTATATATCTGGTTTCAAGCAAGTTTCATACAAAATAAAATGTCTCTGAAATCCATAAAATAATGTGTGATAGATGAACAGTCAGTCTGAAAATTAAATTTTGCAGATGACCATTTTCCACAAAAAATATATTTTTTCGTCATTTGAAGCTGGGAATTGCGTTAGCAATTCAAGGACATTTATAAGTCCTGAATTCCAATTCATAGACTGATGGTTAGATAAACAAGTTTTTGTGTATCGATCAACAAGTATATAACACGTTAAAAGAGGCCAATCTGTTGCATTTTTCTCAAATGCAAATAAATAGCAGAAGCTTTTATTTCGTTACCATTGTACCTTGCTTCCACCACTTAGTTCTATTAGTAAATGTCGGCGTCTATATATCAAGTGTGATAAAATTTGAACCATCGATGGTTACAAATGTACAAACTTTAACGCAACGAAACTCTAGATTTAGCTGATTGCTGTTTTTAGCCCTTTCAAGCCTAAATTTACCATTGTCATCTTTATCCACTACAAGCCGCGAATTGCTGACGCAATTCTCGTCTTGTAGTGGATGAAGATGATTAAAAATTTTGAAAAATTAAGGAAAATTGCCATGTATTGCTAAGCCAGTTTCATGGGATTTTCAATTTAAAAATCTTTAGTTGTAGGAAAATTAAATCTGTTTTCAGGGATGTAAACTGATGCTTTAATGCATCATGAGGGCTTAAAGGGTTAATCTCACGGCATAGGACATTATGTAGCTATTATTTCTCTACCTCATCGCTCAGGCGTGAATAAAATGTTTCCTCGTCGGACCGCAAAGGTTTGCACACATCTAATCCCTCTAAATTAGATTAAATGTCACAGTGAACTACAACAATGAACAGGACGAATTGACTGACTCCCACACCGGGGTCGTAGGTCCATCACAATACCAGGAAATAATAACGTAGTGTCCCCGGTCTGAAAAGACAAAAAGCAGTAGGCCTAACTGCTTACTTAAAAAGTAAGCAGTTACTGCCTTTTGACTTAGCATACAATTTTGTATTGGCCGGATGTCGGAACACAAAACGGGGATCCGATTAATTTTTTAGCAGTGATGTGGACCAGGTTGTGTGGGATATTATCAGAAATGGCTATGTATTTTTGATATTTATGCATGTATTTTATCGGGGTACCAGTGAGTCTGCTGGCGATTTTTTTCGCATTTAAGGTTTTCGAAAGATGAATTAGTAAATTTTTGTTTTTAACGAATTGGTTTTGCGGATCTCTACTGAGATTTAAAAATAATAAAATATTTTTTTTTCAACGCCCTCAGTCAAGAGGAAAAAATAAAAAATGTTTTAGAAAAAAATAGAAATATTTTTTGTCATTTGGAACTGGAAATTGCGTCAGCAATTCCAGTTGCAAATGACGAAAAATACAATGGAAACAATTCAGCAGGACAAGGGTTAACGGACTATTGAGAATGGCAACAGACACACGCTCACAAGTGGTAATAACTTGAATCCTCAGCGGTGTTCCAGCGTCTTTTTTCTTCCCGATCGGCGTTCAACGACCTAAATTGAGTGTGTTCTGGAAACGCTATCGGATTTCTGTCGGGTGTCTTAGGGGAGCGTGTCCCTCCCCCCTCTCCGGAAATGGTGATCATTGGCAGACAGTGGTGGATTAGAGGAAATGGAGCCCCCGCCGCAGCCGTTTTCACCCGCAAAGTAATTGATGTGAAAGTTATTCAGCAACCTATTCTCACCAGATGTTCTTTCACCACCTCTGCAGCAGCCTACACCGCAACACGAAACGTTGGACAATTATCGGTTCACTATTGAAGCAACTCCGGGGACGTTGGCCCGATATTGAACCGGCGATTCGCAAACGTGGAAAACGATGTTTTTCGTTTCTTATCCGTCTTTATTTTGGAGAAGCTTTCAAGCTCTTTCTTTCTCGATCACCTCAAACATGTCGTAGGTGTTGTAATTGGAGTGGATTTACGGTGGAGAGGAAGCAACTGCATTTGTGTGCATTTAAACGTAAATAAAAATTGGAGAATATACTATTAGAATGAGATTGCTTTGTGGCCGTACTTTAGTGGAACATGATTCGCTGGGAATGTGTCTAGAGTGTTTTGCTCCGAAACTTTGTGAATATTGTCTTCCGTGGTTCACATTGGATTGTCATTAACAGCTCTGCATATAGCATAGTCAAGACTTAACCAAACCGAGTCATGACCCTGCAAAGTGGGCTACTTCAAAATATGCGTGCATCTAACATTAAAGCCCATAAATCATGGCGTGCACGTTGAATTATATCTGATGGATATTGTGAGCGCATCTCAGCAAACACAAGACGTTGAACTAATGCTGATTTACTGTTGGCCCAACGCCTACGACGCCAGGCCAACATCAATTCAGCATTGGTTCAAAGTCTTGTGTTTGCTGGGATGTCGGTAAAATGTTGACACTAATCACGACTATATACGTTTTTAATCCGTTTTATTATCTGATTGAATCTCAGTTCTCGGGAATGAAATGGGTGTTTTAACATCAGGATTTGCAAATGTTTGATCGCAAACAAACGCGAGTAATTTTCAACCACTTGAGGTTGTGGATCGCGGTAGCGAGACACAACCTCAAGTGGTTAAAAATTGAAATAAGTTAACTTAGCAGGATAGGATAATGGTAATGCTATATTTCTTGACACTGAGCCAGTTATCTCTGTTTATCTCTGCCACCTCATTTGATATTCCTAGTATCACACCCTTGATGATTCCAGGCTTGGACAATTATGGTAATAGAATATTCCCTTTGTGACCTTTTTCGCCAATATACGGATCTGAATATACACCCAATATTTGTGAGTGTATCTCGTCTTTTTGGGGATCGGGGTGCCATGAAGTCCCTGGACACCCTATCCCACAGGGTGTAATCAGGTGGTGAAGCCACTGGTTGATATCTGTTACTGCCACTGTCGCCCAACATTTATATTATAAACATGTCTCGTGTATTCTGGGATCATGTTTCAATGCAAGCGCTAACTGTAGTACCAAGTAAAAACGAAACATTTGTATAACAATTACATTTATACAACGTCGGCCCAACGTCTTCGACGTTGGTCCAGCATTGTATAAATGTTATACAAATATTTTGTGTTTATTTCATTATGCTAAATGATAGTTTTGTGTACCGTATTTTCGAACGTTCCTCTTCCAATAGATGTATCAATTTCAAGAGAAATGCTCTAAAATATGCAGAGCTCTTCTGTATGATGGTATTTTGTGAATGACCTTCCCACGCCTTGAGTAGTTAATAGGAATTTTCACCCACTTGAAGTTGTGTCTCGCTGACGCGATCCACAACTTCAAGTGAGTGAAAATTATTCAGATTTGACAAAATGGAGGTCAACGAGTAACGACTTTGAAATCTTGTTGATTTATGCCGCGTTTTATCTTTAACGTGTTCAAAAGCTGGTATTTAATGTGCTAGTATAAAAAAGTAAAAAAAAACGAATGTAATCGGGACCGGCGGTTAAAGGGTTAATAATAAAGGTAATCGGTGAAGATTTTGTTCACTTATCATTTATGCATAGTGATTTATTGTAAGTCATGTTTACCAAATACATCCTTTAAATCCAAATCCACTGCTCCCAATGTTCGTGCAGCCTCGTCCTGTTCATTTCCATGTCACGCCTCGTCGTGCCTTCTATTTATCATCACAGCATCAACATACTGTATTACTATGTTAACCCTTTTAGCGCGGTGACCGACTTTATAGTCTGACTCTTATTATAGACGTCAGATTCTAATGTCGATCCCCGCGCTGATAAAGTAAAATATTTATAATGGCCATAGACCGTCACCCATAACATAGGTATTCAAACGAAGCGGGTAGAGAAATGAATGATGTACGAATGATGAAATACGGATGGAGTAAGCACGACATTTATGATGATTTCAAACTGAAGACAATCCTTTTGTCTCCTGATTTATATATTTCAGCGCTTTAAATGTGTCTAGTCATGTGGGGTAGGTTTATTCGTTCCGAGCCGCTGTCAGATCACGACAATCACGCCAATATGGGCGATGCTTTTCTACCCCACCCAGCATATTGTCAAAGCTCTAAGAATGTGAGACTCATCATAACAATAACATTGACATGGCAAGGACCTTGCCATGTCAATGTTATTGTTATGGTGAGCCGCTCGAGACTATGCAGCCATTGCATTAACACGAACCTGCTGATCGTGCACGACCTTCGTTTCCCGGCCTTGTCGTCGCACGATGTCCCAGATTTCTACTTGTGGAATTAACAGGACGTTCGCCGCCAATTACCACACATTACCGTGCGCTCCTCCAAGACGTTAGTCCGGCGCCGGGCCAGCGTCGCAGACGTTGATCCGTCCCTCTCCCAGCGTCGAATCACACGAGCAAGTGGTCAGTGGCCGTAAGCAGATACCTGGTTGTGGGACGCGGGGCGGCTGAGACCGGTCCCTGATGTGATTTATCAGCCGCTCATGTATTGGAATCAATGATCATTTGGCCGTTACAGACTGGCCCCTGTCCGCCGTGTGTGAATGGTTCGTTTGCACAGGCTCACGGCGGCTTTCTTCCAATCTGCTCATCCGTTTTACACGGACCAGCTCTTCGACGTCCCAGGCCGGACCCCGTTGCTGCGGGACAGGCTCTTGTGCGATAGGCGGGGGGGGGGGGGGGGATGGGACTGGCCCGCGGCCGAAAAGTTAGTTAGGTCGCCCTCGTTAATTGTATTGCGACATCGATGAGAGCGGTCCCCGCTGGCATACACCGACCGGCTCGTGATTTAAGCCCACTGTGTCTACTTGTGAAATTGCATGCTCTCCTGTCTGAACCGCCCCGGCTACTCTTGGCTTATCCTTTATGTCCAGCGGCCGGGCATCGACTCAATGCCGGGCTAGTGTCTACGACGCTAGCCCGGCATTCAGCCGATGCCCGGTGCTTCCTATTTCCTGTCTGGGCTGGCTGGTGGACTTCCGTATTGTCTCGGTGTCCCATTTATTCCACTAATCCGCAGACTTTTGACATCAGCTCAAAGGGCTCTTTGCAATAGACCCTTTATGATATATTAGCCTTAATAATTCTCTGCTTGTTGTTAGTAGAGCTCTGCTATGTGGCATGCCGAGATGTGATATATTATATTAGCACCCTGTAAATTCCTGTTTTTAAACCGTTCTTTAGGGACCGTTCAGTAATTACAACACACTTTTCCCTCTCTCGTATAGCGTTTACTAACGTGATGCTGACAGCCATCAGCATCAGATTTTTAGGCCTATGTACTCTTTAATTTGTTATGAATATAAACATATATTATTGGCTATATATCGACTTCTGGGCTTGATATCAATACTTAGTGATCATTATAATTATGTTCCTTATAATTTTTTAGCCAGTTACTCCTGCACGCAATTAAAATATACGGGAATTAAACAGTTAAAGGTAGCCTATGTGATGTGAAATTTAATTCGAAAACATTGACAACATGCACATTATAACCTAGTTAGTTTATTATGTAATATACATTGCTACATCACACCAATGTTTGATCATTTATATTTTCATGTGTTATTCCATTGAATTTTTGTAGCGGTTGAAAAGTTTATGCTTAATGGCACATGCAATTTAAAAATACCGTAATCTTTATGTATTTATCACGTTCTACCGATTTGACGACAACGCAAAATTTTTTGAAATGCTCTTCTGAAATCCGGGTTAAATATGTGATACACGATGGGGTTGACCATTGATCCGCTGTAGGCCACCCATTCAAACCCACCGATCAACGTGGGGGATATGTAGTGCCGACACTCTGCACAGGTTCCATGTATAACGTACAGGGCAAAAAACGGCAAGTAAAATATCACAAAGACGGCGAACAGGATGCCCAGCACCTGCACGGCTCTCCTGGCCTTGTCCACCGTCACTTTGGTAGAGCGATGCAGGCTGCTCGTCTTGCGGCCTGCTTTAGTGAACTTAAAGGTGCGTACAGTTTGACATCCGTCCTTAGTTTGGTAGAATGAGGATTCAGACTGAGCTAGATCTACCACAGAGCCCGCTGAAGAAGGAGACAGGTCGTCCATCACTTGTTGAGTGTTAACTAGAAGGAAGGTTTCTGACCGCTTACTGGACACTGGTGAGGATTCTGGGGAGGACTTGTTAGGTCCGGCAGTGGTCAGTGTGGTGTTCAGCTTCACGCTGCCAGATGCCGTGGTGTCCTTGTGGCCCAGTAGAGGACTGGTACCCGCCTTGTAACTGGCGTTAAACGTGAAGTTATGTCCGTTAGCTTGTCTGGGAGAACGTGGAACAGCCGCTGTACGTCTTGGTGTGGTACCCTCCGCGGACCCCGTGGACAGTGAGTTAGTCACGGCTATGCGGCGCAGCGCTTTACGCTGACTATGCAGCGCCTGTACCGTGAGGATATACATAATAGTCATGATGAGGAGAGGCAAATAGAAAGAGGTCACAGTAGCCGAGATGATGAATATAGGCGACTCGGGACCGCAACCTTTCAGATCTATGTCTGATTTCTTGTCGTACATAGAGAGTATGAACAGAGGTCCCGCTATGCAGAACGAGAGCACCCACACCAGCACGATCTTCAGCACAAAATGCCTGGAGTTCTTCGCGTGGCCGTATTTTAGGGGGTACTTGAGGGACATGTAGCGGTCCACAGAGATCATACACAGATGGATTATGGTAGACGAAGTGAACAACACATCCAGGCTGTACCAAGCCACGCACATCAACTTGGGCACTGGAAGCTCATCTGAAAAAATCAAACACAACACGATTAACACGAAATTTGTATTGCTACGTACATATATGACAGATATTTAACATTGCATGAATCATTAAGTTATTGGAAAACACATAATGTCTTGCGATGGAACGTTATCGCCGTAGCTCGTCGGGTGCCATGGTGGCATTCCGCTCACGGTTTTGGGTGCTTGTGTTTTCCACGTGAGATAGAATCTAAACAATTGTTTTTCTAGTACGCGTAATTACGTGTCTGTTTGATGCGGGGAGCTCACATAAAATCATATCTGGCTTTGTATTCACCTGTCGTGCGTGTGAAACACGGGAAAACGTGTAGTTTTATATCGACTGCTCCGAGCAAAACGTTGGCTTGGCGCTGCTGGACCAACGCGTGTGATTTTGGGTCAGCGCTGGCCGATGTTTTGCGGCGGTAACCTGTGCGGGGGCTGGGTGACTGGTTGCTGGGGTTTATGAGGCCAGGGACGCATTACACAGAGGGGAATGGCAGCAAGTACAAAATCCATAACCAATAATGAGGACTGAGCATGCCAGGTTTTGGGCGGCGCACACTTGTGTGTGTCAGCGCCGTGGACGCCTTCCAAAACCGAAAGTAGAGAGTTAGACCGCTAGATAAAAAACTGTGGTTATGATATCCAATTCTGTGAAACTCAAAGTCCTCGACCTCCTTTGTTTTTACCGAGCTGGCTAATACAATGAAGTATGGGGGAGGGTTCTTATATAACCTTGTTTTCACCGAGTGACGTCACTGCGTTTCACAGAATGAAGTATGGGGGAGGGGTTGTTATATAACCTTGTTTTCACCGAGTGACGTCACTGCGTCTCACAGAATTGATTTTTTCACCCACTTTCAATTGAATGAAAATTATTCGGATTTTTCAAAACAGAAGCCAGGAGTTTTTTAATGTCTCTGACTAAATACACGTTTGACACATAGGTATTGACTTCCCGTCGTCAATAAATATCTATCTATCACGTTCCACCTTCAAAACTGTTATTTAAAGTGCTTATATAATGATTATAGTAGTGATGTTTGTGATGTTTGGAAAATTACTCATATATTTGTTTAATTTGAGACGAAACATTGGCAAATCTTGGCGTTTAAACATTCATTTCAATCCCAATATCCATTATCTTATTTGCTTATAAAATTGATTATAAACGACTTACGTAGTGATCAGCAGGCAAAGGGTTAATACACCAAACCCCGGTAAGGGTTGGTCTTAAATTAAAAAAATATGAGTAATGTTCACCCGCTTGAAGTTTTTGGTCGCGGTAGCGAGGTATATTTTTGTGGGTAAAAATTTAAATACGATAATTTGGTTGGAAAAGGGTTAAATATGAAACTAAACATTAATATTAATATTGGTACTTTACCTTATAACACAAATTTTACAATTAACAATTGAGGATTGTAGACCACGGTGGAAATTGGGCACTAGTCTGATAACTTCCAAAGGTTATCAATTTTGCATTGAGATTACTTTACCACTTCTCCAACGCATGGAATGTATCACTCCATGTCATTTTCATTCCAACGGTAATTTAAAATAGTACACGTTTCCACATATTTTTGATTCTGAAGTGGTATCAGGAAATATTTTTTGTAGGGGTTAAAATCACATGAGGCTCTGTAATGGTGGGTCGGTTTGTGACTCAGGTGTTGGTTTTGGCAAATGTCCTATCTCTGGATAAAATTCAGCGGTCCTTGCCCGCAGGACATGTAAATGCCTGTGTGTGCTTATTTTTATTTCTCTGCTGCCGGGGTCAGATTATTGCTGCAATCTGGACGTTCCTGCCGCGCGGTGATGCCCGCCAGTTCATAACTGCACAGTAACGGGCACAAGAATGGATGTGGCTTTCTACCCCCAAGGGGGGCTACAGGGCAATATCTAGACATTTAAACATGTGCTGGTTTAACCCTTTAATCGCCGGTCCCGATTTTTTCAGTTTTTATTACCACATTAAGTACCACATTTTAAACATACTAAATATAAAATGTGACTTTAAATAAGCAAGATTTGAAAAAAGGCGACCTCCATTTTGTCAAATCTGAATAATTTTCACTCGCTTGAAGTTGTGGATCGCGACAGCGAGACACAACTCAAGCAAGTGAAAATTCAAAGTGAATAATTTGGCGGTTAAAGAGTTAACATGCTGAAATATATTTGTATAAACCTTACCATGTATACGATTTTTTTTCAAACTCAAATCATCACAAATGTCTTAGTTCCGCCTTAATTGAATACCTCTGTTATGGGTTATGCCATTATAAATAATTTGCTCTCTGAGACTCAGTGGGGTGATCGTATCTAGACGTAAGAATTTGACGTTCTGATGTCTAATATCGGTCCCCGCACCGAAAGGGTTAAACAACACAGGGTCAATGTGATACGGCAGGTATGGGATTGAAATCCCCACTGTTCCGTTTCCAAAAATGTTTATCTGATGTCGCTTCCAATTGTCATCAGTGATTATACAGTATACCATTTCAAGCCTGAATTTATCATTATCATCTTCAACCGCTACAAGTCGCGAATTGCTGTCGCAATTCTCTACTTGTAGTGGATGAAGGTGGCTTGAAGTGAGTTGAAAATTGAAAAAAATTGCAATGTATAGGTAAAATAATTCCTTTTAAAATCCCTTAGTTATAGGAAAACCAGGTGTTTTCAGGGATGTAAAATGATGCTTTAATGCATCGTGAGGACTTGAAGGGTTAACATGGTTAATGGCGGATTATCTGCACTGAGTGACTTTAAACCATCAGCCATCAGTCGCATCCTAACAACATTGGTCCATCGTTGTTCCAAAGTCTCAGACTTGTATCTGTTTTTGGACTACTGTTCTATATTGGCGTAGATAGTTTGAAAAGCCCAAAACCCTTCCAGTGCAGGCGACGCTGTCATCGTTTTCCACAACGTCGAAAAATTGCCTGAAATTTAATATATATACGGCTGATGTTGCAGTTTGTAAATTATAACATGTCTGCTCTTGACAATTGCGCCATCTTTAATTTATTGTAAAAATGTACTGGAAGAACACTGGAAGGCTAAATAGAAATGTCTAGCATGCATGTCAGGGATCGACACTAACTGATTCCAGGTAGTAGCCCAAAGGGCCAATAACTTCAGATAATTACTGGCCCTCAGCCTTGTCTTTCAAGTCCTTAGTCTACACTGTATCAAAGGGGTGTGATTTTTTCATTGGCCCCCAGGGCCAGTATAGATCTTAGGCAATTTACTGGCCCTTAGTGATTTTTACTGGCCTCAGGCCAACGGGCCAGTGTTAGTGTCTATCCCTGCATGTGCACCCCCTTTCCACACCCACTTGTCTAGCCGACTATTCCGTAACCTCTGCCAGTCGACCTAATCAGATATCGAGTCCAAGGACCCATCAGTCGACTTTTTGCATCGGGAGTTGTTTTTTAATGTACCATTTCAACTCCCTGGGGAGCATGCAGACCACACTGCCTTTCTGTGCTGGGTATACACTCTCCAGTAGTGTCGGAACAGTCATATATTTAGTATCTGTATGAAATGTTGACCCAAGTTCCCACTGGACACACGGCGTCATTGACGTTGTCAACATCGCAATAACTGGGCACAATAACTGGGCACACAACGTTTATATTGCGATGTTGAATCAACGTCAATGACGTTGATTCAACGTCGCAGTAACGTCGTGTGCCCAGTGGGTTATGTCTGGTTTCTGTGTGTGCAGGAGCGCGCAGCGCTGGGCCCTGCGCGATATTAACGTTGATAGACTGGTCTCAACCTTAACTCGGCGAGGCCGCCATTACCGTGATCGCCTAGTCACAATGCTGTTTCTCTGAAAACCCCACACGGGAACAGCGGGAATCGAACCCGGGACGCATGCATGACTGGCGAGGCAGTCAGGCGCTCCAGCCATTGCGCCAGTCCCCTTCTCTGTGTCCAGCACATGCCACTATTTATGTGATCGTGTGCTGAGATGCTGTCTTTGATCATGGTGTTTGTTCGGCCTTTGTTCAGCTACGCCTTATTTAATACACCACACCCCTTGTATAACTCTGTATCAGTAAATACGCGACATTAAACCAATGTTTGATCACTGTTGGGCCGGTATCGTAGACTGCGGGCCAACATTGACCCAACATTGGTTCAACGTATCATGTTTGTTGGCGTTACGGCCCAAGCTCTTTCAGTCACTGTGCTTTCTTTGTCCCAATGTCGACAGTTGAGTGATGTTAGCTGTCATCTTGTATTTTAGTGCAGTAACAGTCTGTTCTATTTTTATAATGGGTACCACCAAAAATCGATATATCTATTTCTGGTACCACTTTATTAAACCTTTCAGCATGGAAACCGACTTTAGACGTTAGATTCTGACGTCAAAGGTTGATTCGCTTTGGAAAAAATTAAGTATTTATAATGGCCACAGACCCATGACATAGGTATTCAAGTGAAGCAGAAAAAGCAAACTAAGACATTTATGATGATTTCAAATTGAAAATCGCCCTTTGTTCTCTTGGTTTATGAATATATTTCAGCGCTTTAACCCTTTCAATCCTGAATTTACTATTGTCATCTCCATCCACAACAAGCCGCGAATTGCTGTCGCAATTCTCGACTTGTAGTGGATTAAGATGATTTGATGTGGTTTAAAAATTAAAGAAAATTACCACGTATTGGTAAACCAGTTTCATGGAAATTTTCGTTCTGAAACCCTTAGTTGTAGGAAAATTAAGTATGTTTTCAGGTATGTAAAATGATGCTTTAACGCATCGTGAGGACTTAAAGGGTTAAGGGTTGACAGATATGTTCTCATAATGGTTCCTGGTTCGTGGTCAGGGGACAATGACTTTTTGGTCCACCTTCACAATTAGTCTAAATCAACAAATTGGTGAAAGGATATTGACTACATCATTTAGATTGGAGTATGTCGCCCCGTGGGATTTAAGTTGTCTTATCTGGCACTGAAATTAGTGGAGCGCTATTATTGTGGATGCTCTAAACTTTTCTTTGCGAAAAATACCATATACTAAATGGATAAGTATCCAAGTAATTTTAACCCTTAGAGCGCGGGGATCGACTTCAGTCGTCAGAATCTGACATCTGCATTTTTGTAATGGCCGTAGACCCATAACATATGTATTCAAATGAATCAGGATGAGCTAAATAGGACATTTATGATGATTTCAAATTGTAAAAAACCCTCTGGTCTACATTGTTTATACAAAAGTATTTCAGCGCTCTAAGGGTTAAGAGCACCCCAGTAAGCACGAGACGTAAAAGCAATGTTGTGTTAATGTTGGGCCAGCGTCGAAGACGGTGGCACAACATTAACCCAACATTGGGTCAATGTCTCGTGTTTGCCCAACCGATTCTGGAGAGAAATATGTCATTTTTACAAGTATAATTTGTAATGTACCTGTCCATGTTCTAATTGGATTGAGTTACATAATTTTGATCTAGTCACATATTTTGCATGGATACCGATATTATTTACACACATTTCACGCTTATATCCAAATAAATCATTCCCAGCCAATGAGTACTTAATGCTCCTGTTATTCACTGTACTGGATATGCTTGGATGGATACTGTGCCCTGAATGAGAAGTAAAGCTATCCTGTGGATAGCCGCTCTACTTCTCATTCGGGTCACTGTAGCTAATATATCATCCTCTTCTGGTGTACTGTAGCTGTTTGAGGCCAACTCTCCCATCTCCGGTTTCATCCTGGTAGGAAATTGAATAAGTAAGTCAGGAAATTGAGAATTCATTACATTGAACTTTCTCCTAGTGGTAAACATTTCTTCGAAATCAATAATTCGGTTTATTAACCGGACTGGCCACCACGTGGGACGGTGAATTGCCAGTTGTCCATGCCCGAAACCATGCATCGGACACCCACCCGTCTTTGAAGGTATGCCAGTGCGATCTGCTGTGATAATGTGTGGTAATGGAACGTTGAAAAATGTTTTCGAAAAAAATTCTATGGTTTGATGATCAGGGTGGGTTTTTTTTCAGAAGATTCGGAAAATGAATCATGCACCCAGATTATCATTTCTCGTCACGCGCGCCGATGTGGATGCCATGATTTTTCCGTTGACGTATTTTACTCCCAGAAAGCCGGGGTTGTCCCCAAATTGCTTATTAATGACAAGTGGCCTGAACAGGGCCTGGCCATGACAGATAGCCCCGTGCGCGGCGACACCTCACAAGCGCTGCCTCACTGCCGGGCCAACGTCTGCGACGCTGGCCCGGCAGTGAGGCAGCGCTTGTGCAGCATCCGTTTTCTTGGCCCCTGCCGTGACAACAGCGACCGGCACAACTGATCAGGCCTGCCCCTGCCATGGCGAGGTCCACGGAAAGGTCAGAGATGAAATGCGGTCAGGCAACTTAACAACGCAATGCCATGCCAAAGATCTATCGCACCAGCCCCACGCAGCCACATGGCATTAAAAGTCGTATTTGTAGACTGAATGACTGATTTGTTTTGTACAACACCCCCCCCCGGTCAGGAACGAGCTTAACAATAATCTTTTTCCCATTGAGGTATTTAAATTTGAAAGGGAGATGGCGTCGTGATGATTAGAGCGTGGCGCTTTGCCGCTGTCGCTGCTGCCGTTCGGTTTCGAATCCCACTTGTTGCAGAATTTCAATGATATATCATGTTTCCGCCCTCTCGATTTTGGGATATTGTCTCGATGTTGTGTCCTTGGGCGAGGCGCTTCATCCCCAAATGCTTCACTTGACTCTTGGACTTTTTGAAAATGATTACCTGGTAGGCCAGAGATGGAAATGTGTATATGATAAGTACAATGTGCCGAAATAGCTGCATGACTGTATGCTCTCCGGGGAGTTGAAATGACAGATGAGTGAACAGGTCCAGTGACCAGGAGGTAAAACGTAAAGTCGGATGATATGTCTTCAGACTTGATATCAGACTACGACGCTAGACCAACATAGAGCAACAATGCGTTAACGTCAATGTGTACTCAACGTTAGTGATCATGCTGGTATTAACACATTACACCTGGGACGAAGTATTTTGAAATTTAAACGATTCTTTAATTATTATGAATGAGAGAAGGAAACTATCATTTGAAGGATCTGTATGGCGCTCCTATTTCGGCGCGTGCGAACCGTAATATCCTATATCTATAATGTTAAATGAGCTACGTTCCAGCAAGAACTAGGCATTGACCCAATGCTGGTCCCTCGTCTATGACGCTGGCCCAACATTGAACCAGCATTGGGTCGATGCCTCCTGTTTGTTGGCGTTGTTTCCGCATGTGTGTGATAAAAAAATCATCACATCACGCTATGTTAATTAATGGAATTTTCTACTCTGCTATCACAGAAAAAAAGACTCATTCCACAATTAGTATTGTGTACAAAAAAAGGACCAAATAGCAAGTGTTTCCACTTGGTTATTTGTAAGTTATATGTCTGGGGGTAGATCCCCTAGATATGCCCAGAACCCCTTATCGAGAGAGCGATGGAAACGCTCTCAATAACTCACCATGCCATATCACCGCCACCCTCACATCATCATCTGTACATCTTTCATCTCATCAATTGACTACAACGTTTTTATCGTATTACAGTGTCACTTAAAAGACCATTTGTGCCGAAAAGTGACGTAAAGCAATGATTTACTACTAGACTACTAC
Source organism: Flabesymbios commensalis (assembly GCA_964017125.1). Taxonomy (NCBI): domain Eukaryota; kingdom Metazoa; phylum Annelida; class Polychaeta; order Terebellida; family Flabelligeridae; genus Flabesymbios; species Flabesymbios commensalis. Next base: position 23,034,112 of record OZ024913.1, on the reverse strand, counting down.
TACATTCGACACTTTGGCCGCTAGGGGTCGATTTGCATTTTTGTGTTTTTTTCACTTTCGTCACATGTGATATGGAGGTCACGTTGGTTGCCTTTTAGAGCACTCACGACCATCTAGCTAAAAAAACTCACGAGAAGTGTTCTCTTTTAGTAATTTCACTCGCACGACTTTTATATAATGCATACCGGTACATTAGGTTTTCTTAGATGTTAATAGGCACTCTTTTGGGATCTTTTTTGAAAACAAGATTGAAACGTGTTCTTTCTTACAAATTTAAGGTATTTTGGGCACTAGGTATTAGTGAGCCGTGATGTTATAACTCGCTTTCTCATTCATTATATCGTGAGAATTATTACCTTACATTATGTATACTTTTTATATTGATGTCATTGTTAATACACGATGACTTCAGGCATAATAAAGCATTTTTCTTCACCTATGTATTTAGGTATATAGACGGCTATACTTAGCTTCCGCCTCGTGAACATGTTGTGATCGATGTGTAGCATCTAATGAGTTTTTTGGTAATAACGCATGATGAGCTCTGTTATTATATAAACCGCATATATACTAGAAGCAGTTCACTTTTTTCTGTGAATTATTAATATAATATCATGATTGTAGATGTACTGCTCTGATTACCGATTTTTACGTAGGCCTACATAATGTCCTGACTGAGCTGGCATGCGTGGATTCTCTGTTACATGTAATTTGTAACCTAAACTATTTATAATGGCCGTATACACATAACATATGTATTCAAATGAAGGGGAAAGTGCTAGCTAAGATATTTATGATGATTTCAAATTAAAAAAACACTTTGGTTCCCATGGCTTAGGCTATACAATAATATCTCAGCTTATTAAGGGCTAAAGGGCTAATCGTATTTAGGGAGAGAGAGACTCATCCAGTTAACCATCGTCCTGATGAATTGTCTGTTAGTAGTTTTATTCATTTGAAACTGAAAATTCCAGGTTCAAATGGATAAAAATGTGTATGAAAAAAAAGTTTATTAAAAAGACATCTCCCAAATTTTATTAGGCCCTATTTGATTTAAATCTCAATATTTCCAACAACATATTTTGTTTAAATTTCAATCAGAGTGGCATTTTGCTGATAATAATTTTGCTCCGATTTAAAATGCAACATTTTTTCTAATATAATGTACCCCCCTCCCCCCCCCCCCCCCTACTACTTGTGTTATACAAAAAGAAGTTAAACTTTATTCTATTTATCACAGTGTGTCAAAATCGCTGTTTAATCTGATACATTTTGGAAGCTGTCTGAAAAGTGGCAGCCATTTGAAAAATAATCAATCGACTTGAAGTGTATTCGAATCCCTCAAGCTATTGCGCAGATATTCTGGAACTCCTATTTTATTATTTGTTTTGGAATGCGGAAGTAATTCGGCTAAACAATTCTCTAATGCGAATGCTGCAAAACAAAATGACTATTTAATTGTATTATTCTTTGGAGGAGTACTAGGATGTTTTCTAGTGGTAGTCTTTTTTTCTACCACCTGTTAAGGTTCACTAGAGATCTGTTCCTTCTGTTGCATGCTGTACTGCATGGTACCGAAGCACTAGTCTACAAGAATATCAAAGGGAAGCTGCAGCCTCCTCGTGTCTGGCTATAATCTTCTGGTGGGGTGGGGGTGTCCGCGGTATACCCTGGTTCCTCCGCTCAACAACGGTGCCAATAAGGTGGTGATAAGGCCTTAAGCTATCGGCAATAAAGTGTTTGGCGTTAAGTCTTTCACACGTAGGATGAATGGAGTTACCCTCAGCTATTGTTACTCTCTGTGGATTATCCTACCCGAGAATAGAGGAGCTGTGTTTTGGTGGCCGTGATTTCACTTTGGAAATATATGCTGAATATATCAAGGTCAATGTAAATGATTTGGATTAAAATAAAATCCAAGTATAATATGCCTAATGAAAGCTGAGAAAGTAATAATTTTAATGGATTGTAAGATTTGTTATTTAATACATTGTAATAAAAATTTGTATATGCATATTTCATTAACCCTTACAGCACTGATATCGGGATCGACTTTAGACGTCAGATTCTGATGTCTGTAAACGTCAGATTCTGACGTCTAAAGACGGTCCCAAAAACTTTTGGTTTCCATGGTTTATACAAAAATATTTAGGCGATTTAAGCGTTAGGGACGATGGTGATTAATATGTTAAGCATTGTATACTTACTAATAAGTACTTTGATGATGGACAGAGGCATGACTAGGGTAGCAGACAGCATGTCACTCAGTGCTAAGCTCACCAGAAAGTAGTTGAACATATTCTTGAGCTTCCGCTCGTAATGAACGGCCAGACAGACCAGAACATTACCCCCGAGTGCCAGAAACACTATGGTGAAGAGAAACAGTACAGGCCAGTTATAGCTAATTTCCTGTGGAGATGCTGGTGAAGATGATGTGGTGGCAGAGGAGTTCCCAGACCACCACGTGCTGTTCTCCAGTAAGTTATTCCACGCTGGTATTAGCACCTCTTCTTTTGACGTGACGCCATCGACGCCGCTGGTGACGCGCGTGACGCCAGGTGCGTCCACCTGATACGTGAGGTTGCCCTTTCTGTAGAGCACACTGTTTGACGTGGGATCAAACGTTCCCCACACAATACTCTGATTCCCTGTGTGTTCTGGCATTATCAACGTCTTTCTCCAAATTTCCTATAACTTTAATAATCCTGATCGTGCATAAATATTTGTGATCCACTTTCTGACTAGAGTGGCCGGCCTGCAGTTTTTAGTCAGGTTCCAGGATTGAATTCCAGGTTTCTTATGCGCACACACTACCCCACATTACAAATTCCACTTTTTAACATCCGTGTTTGACTCTGTTCCTGGTTTGTTGATCACAACTGGGCCTAAATCAGTAGGTTTGATGCGTCGTTTTTGCGGACATTTCCTCAGTTTTCTGAATTGACTACGGCTTTGAAAAGGACAACTGGTCCCTCACACGGATCCCCGTCCGGGTGACATTGTGTTAAAAGGCTTTAGACGGCGTTCTGACGGCATGTATTCATCCGCAGTGACTGTGTTGTCCAAAGACGGCCTCCGTGGCTGAGAGAATCCCACTGACTGCAGCCGTCAGTGGGAGGTGGGGACCAGAGACCGCAGAGCCATCCGGGCCCGCTCTGGATCTCTGCAATCCAGACACCACACACAGCATAATCCCGCTGATAAACCCTCCAGCTCAAACTCAGACGATCGAACCAGATTGGCCGTATCTGTGTGATAATATCAACATCTCGTCATCCTTTAAAGCGCTAGTCGTTTATAATCTGTTTTATTTACATAGTTATCAGGTCAAATCACTGTCATTGGGAATGCAATGGGTGCACAAGCATCAAGTTTTGTAAATGCTTGTTCTCAAGTTATCAAATATTAGTAATTTTCGCCCACTTGAAGTTGTGGATCGCGGTAGCGAGACACAGCTTCTAGTGGGTGAAAAAATAAATTCTATGACTTGAAGCACTTGAAGGGTTTATCTAGTCTGGCGCTTTGCTGCTACGATTTTATCGAAACGGATTCCGTGATTAAACCACTGTGAAGTGTAACACTATCTGCGCATGCGGATGCGGCACACAAAATCGCAATAAAAGTATTGAATAAACCTAGCCGTTGCCGTTGGATTATCTATTTTAAGCTGTCAGGTGGCAGTCAAAATACAACGACGACGTCATGTATAATCCATATTGTTCAATTTCACGCTTTGCTTAGGTTATTATTATTGTGAAATTAAAACAAGCTATTCACGCCTTGTGTGAGAGAAAACGCTACTTGTAGCTGGTCTTCCATGCCCGGTCACTGCCCAGGTCGGCAGATTTTCTCAACCTTTTCTCCTGTCCGTTACCATCAACCTGTCGTCCTCTCCTTTACTATCCCAATTGGCGTGTGACGCACTTATTTCTCTTCTGCCGAAGTCGCTCAGGCAGAACAGGCCTGGTGGCGTGTGCTGTGCCGGCGCCGCTTGCAGAGTGATCTATGCCTGTCTACCTTTTTCCAGCAGGTCCGCCCCAGTTTTCATGGTGAAAGCCGCAGCAGCCGCCATGCTATCTTCAATAATACGCACGTGATGTCGGCATCACTGAGGGCGGGGTGGGGGTGGTACTGTTGTTTAGTTCTGTAAGGACATTATATTAAATCTGTATTTTTTGTTGGTTTACTGATTTACTCAGGGTTCACTTTGTTGGGCGACTATTAACCGTTCACAGCCAAGTTATTTGATTAGAATTTTCACCCATTGAATTTGTGACTCGCTGACGCGATTCACGACTTCAAGTAGATATAAATTATTCGCAGACAAAATGGAGATCTACAATTTTGAAATCTTACTGATTGGTGTCAGGTTTTATCTTTAGCATGTTCAAAAGCTGGTATTTATTGTGCTAATAAAAAGAATAGAATCGTGACTGATGGCTAAAGGGTTGGTGTTTGGGTTGTGTTTGCTGTAAAATTGTTAACTTGATTTCGTTAGAGCTGAGAGAGCGACATCAAAATATCTCTGGAAACTTTTCATACATGTCCAATGCTGACCCCCCAAAACAATATCTCTTTTTATGCGGAGAAATTCTAAATAAAGACCGAAATAAAAAATATTTAATATCAATCGTGGAATTTATACTAGATTCTAACTAAGGATGTCTGCCCTTGTTGAAGCAACCAATTCACAGGGTTGATAATTATGCACAATCGAAAATCAGATGGAGGCCCGACGTACTTATTTATCACGAAGGGTGTGGCATCACTTCCCAGGAAACACAGCATCTTGACCCTCTGCTGCATCAACGTTGGTCCACTGTCTGCGACGCTGGCTGAATATGTTGCGCCGTTGTCTACGTACGTGGCTGTAGTGGCAGAGGGTGGTAATGTTATGGCTTGATTATCGGGCGGATCTGAAGACGTGACCCAAGGTTACAGATAGCCCATTACATACAAAAACATTGATCTGCCACTTATAGAAACAACACATTTAGAAACATAACTTGTTTTTGAGCTTGTCAACTGCCTCGCAAAATGGGACACCCTTTAACCGAATATATATTTTTAAGCACATTAAGTACCAGCTTTTGGACATGTTAAAGATAAAACCTGACATCAATCAACAAGATATCAAAATTGTTGACCTCCATTTGGTCAAATCTGAATAATTTTCACTCTCTTAATATTGTGGATCGCGTCAGCGAGACACAACTTCAAGTGGGTGAAAATTCCAGTTAGATAATTTTGCGGTTACCGGGTCAAGGGTAGTATTTCTGTGTGGAAATCATTAATTTCCTGGCCGGGAGTACTCGTTTTCAATGAATGTGATGATTAAACGTCACCGCCGCTAACTCATTTATATCTCCCCAAAGTTCTCTGCCAGAAGCGATATCTTGTTTTCCAGCAGCTGTCATGTCCACTTGAGGATTTCATCCACATTGGCTTGGTATTGGCGGCTAAACCCCCGGTTGAATCAATGACATGGCAATGTGTGGCTCTATTTCTGTTCAATCTGGATGATCACTCGGTCTATGATAAGTATTCGATCGCCCGCCTACGGAATTACTACCAGTTGCAAAACTAAGTAAGGTTATGGCCGTTACCCCTTTAAGTTCTATCCCCGAGTATTATTTTTAACATACTATTCACGCTTGGTGTTTTTGCAGGTCCGCGATATAGGTTAAGAAAATGTAAATGTGGGTAAAACTTCAATTTAAGCGGGTGAAAATTTAAAATATCTACCATGGCGCTTCAAGTGTCAACTCTTTCTGCACCCTTGCCGAATTGATGCACCGAATGCATCTAGTAAATTATTCCAGGCCGTCGTGAGCGTCCATTTGAAGTATTTTATCAAAGCGGATGTTCTTTACTGAATACATTGAGATGGGATTTCCCGCAGGAGTTTACATCCCATGGTAATGGAAAGTGAAAAGTACTTGATGAATGTGTACCAGTTAACGGTTCATGGTACAATTTAACGGTCTCACACGGCGTATTTTTAAGCTGTTTGTTTTATTCTGGTGGTAACAAACAACATGTATAATTTATTTAGTGTAGTTAATTGTGTGTTGTGAGCAAGGAGACTGATTATCTAGTGGCGTGTAACCGGACTTCATGTTCGTCTACTTGGCGCGTGAACCTGGTGAATGCAATATGCAGCATCCACGTATAGCAGGTGTTTTAATCCGAAACTGAATCTCCTGAAAAATTACGATTATAAACATGATAAATTTGTAATGAAAATATGATTATATAATCCACGATTGGTCTTTCTCATTGCGCACAAATTGTTGTTTGGAATGCGGACTGGCTTACTCTACTCTGATATCATAGAAGTTCAAGTGTTGAGGATGACATAGCAGTGCTCTACCGTTTGATTTCGTCTGATAGTTTATGGTTTTCTTTTCTCCAGAGGGATTGTCTGTTTGTCGGTGCGATTGCTGATCGATAATTTACTTGATTGCTTAATTGGTTGCTGGCCCGCCTGGCTGGAGCCTGATTTGTTCTATCGCTCGCTTGCCTACTCGTTTATTCACTTGATTTGTTTACTTTTTTCTGAGGATGACTGTTTGTTTTGTCCTCTTTCTCTTTTGTTGTGTGTTGCATTGCTTTGTTGTTTGTTAGGTTGTATGACTGTTTGGTTGGGTGAGTTAGGTTTAGTTGGCTAAGCTGGTTATATACATGTATATAGGTTTCTCCGGCTGGCTGACTGGCTAGCTAACTGGTTGGTTTATTCGTCGTTGGTTCACTTGTTGGCTTGTCGGTCGGTCGGTCGGTCGGTCGGTCGGTCGGTCGGTCGGTCGGTCAGTCGGTCGGTCGGTCGGTCGGTCGGTCGGTCGGTCGGTCGGTCGGTCGGTCGGTCGGTCGGTCGGTCGGTCGGTCGGTCGGTCGGTCGGTCGGTCGGTCGGTCGGTCGGTCGGTCGGTCGGTCGGTCGGTCGGTCGGTCGGTCGGTCGGTCGGTCGGTCGGTCGGTCGGTCGGTCGGTCGGTCGGTCGGTCGGTTGGTTGGTTGGTTGGTTGGTTCGTTGTTTGTTAGGACTCGGCTCCGGCCTTGTTGCTGAGGTCATTGGCTGGGCCTGGTTGAAGTGTTGGCTTGTTGTTTAATATATCATAATGATGTGAGTATTTTGTCAATAGGTGTTTAATCATCTCACTACGACAGTATTTGATGACCGTGTATGTCGGAATATGTACGCCCACCTGCGTCACCATCCAAGGTGACCGTATGGAGACCAAAGTAAACTGTGCATTCGACCTGATAATTTGTCCAGCGCGCTTTAACACCAGACTGGACATTAACAAAGTAGGTCATCAGGTGTATGGATTAGCCATCTAAAGGAAAACTAGTAAGCCTACAAAAACTACACACAAAAAAACCACGAGATATTACTACAGTAGTAGTAAGTGCCAAGGTATTAGTGGTACCTCTTGTGTTGCTGGGACCGTATATTATCATGATTATAGGCCTATACGTGTTTGACCTTCTAAACGCCAACTTATTTAATCTGAATTTTCACCCACTTGAAGTTGTGTGTCGCTAACGCGACCCACAACTTCAAGTGAGTGAAAATTATTCAGATTTGACAAAATGGAGGTCAACTGTTTTCAAATATTGCTGATTGATGTCAGTGACAGTGGTACTGTGGTACTTGATGTGCTAATAAAAAATTAATACCCGAATATATGCGGCACCGGCGGTTAAAGGGTTAAACAAGCTACAGAACAAATAAAATGCCATTGGAATCGATCAAATATATTGTGGAAGATGCTCAATAAGTCAAATAATTTAATTTAATAGGTTCTATTTATCATAAATTGAAATATTTTTCGTCCTTTGAATCTAGAAATTCGATTCCAGCTTGAAATTAATTAAAAATAGAAGCAAACAAATCAGCAGGACTCAACCCTTATAGCGCCAAATTATTCAATCCGATTTTTCATCCACTTGAAGTTGTGTCTCGCTGACGCGATCCACAACTCAAGTGAGTGAAAATTATTAAGATTTGACGAAATAGAGGCTAACTATTTTCAAATGTTGCTGATTGTTATCACATTTTATCTTTAAATTGTTCAATAGGTAGTACCAGAAATAGATAAAGAGAGTTCTCTCTTTATCTATTTCTGTTAGTACTTAATGTGGCAATAAAAAAATGAAAAACCGAATATAATCGGGAACGGCGGTTAGAGAGTTAATATATACGATGAAATTGTGCTCAGATAATGTATGTTTTATATTGATCAATTTGGGCGGGGGCCCTAGGGTAGTGGTTAGCACCGCCGCCTTTCACGCCAGAGTCCGGGGTTCGGTTCCCGGTCTCGGCGGTTTGAAAGAAACAAAATTGTTTCTTCCCCATCCACGTGTGAAAGTTAGTATTGTGGGGAGCCTCCGTGACCGAGAGGTAGCGTGCTCGGCCTCAGACCGCCAGGGCTCGAATTTCGAATCCTGTGTCTGGAGGACAGTGTCATCTCAATCATCTCACCATCCTCAGGAGGTTCTCCTGGCCCAGTTTAGCCTATATGTGCACAAAGGTGGCCTAAAGCCCGATTCATTTCATTTCATTTATATTGATCAATTTGTATTGTAAAACACTGAGTGAGGTCACTGTACAACGAGCAGGAAATACAACTAAACGCTGGGCCAATATAGGGCCAGCATCACGGATTGTGGGATTCATTGACCTAACTTCACTCACTCATTCACTCACTCACTCACTCACTCACTCACTCACTCACTCACTCACTCACTCACTCACTCACTCACTCACTCACTCACTCACTCACTCACTCACTCACTCACTCACTCACTCACTCACTCACTCACTCACTCACTCACTCACTCACTCACTCACTCACTCATGCATTCAAAGTCTCGCTCGTGAATTACTCAAAATTATTCACAAATCACGCTGATTTATGGGTGTAAGGTGTACTTTCTTTTCTAAGTGACAGTTCTGCATAAATTTTCTTAAATTGGCATGTACTAGTGTGCCCCCGGCAGATAGGAGATATTGGCCCAATGATGGGTTAATGCTGGCCCACCGTCTCCGACGCTGGGCTAACATTACCCCAACATTTGACCAACGTCTCGTGTTTGCTGTGACCTAAGCATACCGGAAATTAACAGAAAATCTCCACAATACCTGTGACGTGATCGAGGGGACACGACTGCAAACAAGCTGTATGTGTAACCTTTAGACGCAGGCTTATGATCGTTTGCTGATCAATTGCACGCATTTATTCAGCGGTGGTAACTGTAACCCGATAGTATTTTGTCTAAATTTTCCCCACAGGCTCTGGCTAAAGATGATTCCACCATGCGAAGGTGGTAATAACCCTTAGAGCGCTAGATTAAATCCTTTAAATTTCCACACACTTGAAGTTGCGCGACCCACAATTTTATTTCAAGTGAGCGGAAGTTATTCATATTTGTTTAATTTGCGACCACACATTTGCAAATCTTGATGTTTAAACACTTGTTTAATTTCCTGTAACGAAGTGATTTATTTGATCGGCTAATAAAACAAATTAAAAACGGCTATTGTTGTGCATAGCGCTTTAACCCTTGCCATGCTAAATTAAATAATTTAAATTTGAACCCACTTGACGTTGTGGGTCGCGCTAGCGAGACACAACGTCAAGTGGGTTCAAATTTAATTTTTTTAATTTAGTGGCTGATTTACTGATAATGTGTTTAATTTGACACCCAAACGTTTGCCATTTTCTTACATGTGGCCTTTAAGCTGCACATAGACCTTGATAAGCGACTCAAAATGTAGATGGTTATATCGAGTTGGATTGCGCCGCAAGGTGTAGTATAGTAGGCCTATGCAGGATGCTGACGCAACCTGACTCCGGTTTGATTGTTTTGATTGTGTACGAAAACTGGGACAAACCTTGGACAAACTGAATACCTACTCACCGGTCAGACACAGGGTATCGACTCGGTGTTGGTTCAATGCTGGTCCACCGTCTTCGACGCTGGCCCATTGCCACGACAGTGGGTCAGTGCTGGTGTTTGCCGAGATTAATATTGTTATTTTTTGGCTGTCTCGTTCAGCATATATATTATTGTTTCGTTCAGCATATGTTATTACTATCATGATTATATTTTGGAGTGATTTATAAGGCCAAATGGGCTGAGTACGATAGTATAATCATATTTATATACTGTCAGTATGAATTATTTGTACATGTCAGATATAATAATAATATACAATACATAATACAATGCAACACTTCCACACTAGAAGATAGTGTGGACACCTAAACAAATTGACTTCTAGTTCTAGTTACTTTTTTCCGCTTCATTAGAATACCTATGTTATGGATCTACGGCCATTATAAATATTTTAATTCTTTCAGCGCTGGGACCGTCTTTAGACGTCATATTCTGAGGTCTGTATACATCAGATTCTCACGTATAAAGACAGTCACCGCACTGAAAGAATTAAAATATGTATAATGGTCCGTATATTGATATTAAATGAACTGGAAGAAGCTAACTGAGACATTTATGGTGATTTTAAATTGAAAAAAGCCCTTTATTCTCCATGGTTTAAACAATCATAATTTAAAAGTGACATATCACCCCTTATATAGTATGAAGAAATTTGTGACAAATAAAGCAATGTTGCCACAAGATGGGGCACAAGTGTCTCCTTATATGGGGTGATTGGCTATCATGTGACCCTCTGAGAGAGTCACATGATAGCCAATTACCCCATATATGGGGTGATTGGCTATCATGTGACTCTCTGCCAATCACCCCATATAAGGACATCATTATTCATACCATGTAAGGGGTGATAGATCACCTTTAAGGGTTAAGAGACCTCTATGCGGTGTCACACAGCATATTAAATGCTGTTGATTTGAAATAAAATACGTCACATCGTACGGTACTTGGATCGAAGAACCCAGGGCTCGTGACTCTGGCGCGTCGTCATGTCCATCATAACGATTGTGTCTGCTGTGATAGCACAAAGGCTTCTGGTGAATATTGTGTAACGGGACACGTCCACCATTTGGTGGTGCCAGCATTGACGGGCTGTCAATGCAGCCTATTATCGCCCAGCAGGCTCTTGTGTTTACGTTTAGAATTGAATTGCCCAACGCTAGTTGAATGGTGGTGCAACGTCGCAGACGTTGCACCACCATTCAACTGGCGTTGTGCTTGTTTTCTTCTGTCATGTTTGTTCTCACTGCGGCAACAGATAACGTGTAGAACTATGTATGAAACTCCTGTGATTCCAGCGATGAATCATTATCATAGTACAAGCGAAGGATTATTTGATATATTTCTTGAAACCCCTACGGCACTTATGTCTACTACAGAGTTATTTATGTGTCTTTTTTTAGCACGTATATGACCAGCTTCAATAAATGAAAATATCTTAAAACTATGAAACTGACAAATACTAGTAATTTCTGTGGATTGAAGTTGTGGATCGCGGTAAGTAACGAGACACAACTTCAATTGACTGAAAATTCAAATTGAACTAGACTTACTTTTGCTGAGGCAAAAGTGATAAAGTTTGGACCTGCGTTTTTTCCTAGTGCACCTCAGTTTCGGTTGCACTTATGACATTTTTAACCTGACATTTACTTGGTCCATTTTTTACAAGCTTTTCAACGAGCCCACCCAGACAGTCCTGCGACGCTTGGTTCGAGCCCTGCGGCTTCACCAATTTAATTCGTAAATATTGAGGGGCCGATAACTCGGAGACTTTTATAGATACTGCGTTTTACTTGCGACAATTCATCTTCTACTTTTTTACGAGCTTTTCAACGAGCCCATCCAGAAAGCCCTATGTCGCTCCGTTAAAAAGTTATGATTTTTCACGCGATTTAATCTATTTAATCTTCTAGCGGCTAAACGGTGGCAGATGTACAGACAACTGGGGATACATCCCATAGGGTGCGCCTTGCCAAGACGTATTATTAGGAAAAAACAGATTGAAAAAAGCTTGAAAACTGAGGGAGAACAAGGTGTTTTGAACTCTTAGTCCTAGACCCAAAATACTCTAGTGAGTGGTTAAGTACTACTAATCGCATGATTAACGTCCCTTTGTCTCTCAAACAGTGAGCAATTAGTGGGTAATCAGCTTATTAATCATCAAATTCGACCATTCTAAGTTGGACAGACAAACACGGCATGCAGAATATTGGAATATGACGAGTATCTGAGGTGTGTGCTTTGTTTTGTGAGAGTTTGAGAACAGTAAGACTGTTAAATAAAATTAAAGAAGGTGGAAGTGTGAAGGAGAATTTTGATGCAGCAACTGCGATTAAGTGGCCAGGAAATGTGTATTCTTCATATCAAGACAGATATATCTGATCACCAGACATCCTAGTTGAGTTGAGTTGATTGACTTGACTTGACAATTTAAGCCTGGCTACACTGGGCAAATGGGGTTCGAACCCTTGCTTGGCAGGCAGGCACTGTCCACTGCTGTGGACTGGCTGGCAACGTTGGCTGAATGCTGGGCCAATGCGGTCAGAGTATTTCTTTTTGAAATGCTCATGACTGGTGGCTGGCAATGTTTTGCTGGCTGAGCAGTGTTTTTTAAATGATGGGCCCACATTTTCAAAGCCGCGCCAACGTTGGCGCAACGTCGGCTCAATGCGGTCTGCTGGTCAACTGCTCTCACCAATATGTGGGTTCATTGGGATCCAAGGGACATGTAATTCGGGTCATTTCGACGGCTTTGAAAGCAAAAATAGATGTATTTTTTTAGATCTGAAGGTCCAGAAGGTGCCCATTCTAAATGAATGGAAAATACCTCATTTACCCCCCGTGTGCTCGCACGCAATTGACACAAAAAGTACAAATAATTTCTATATAGATAAAATTATGGAATCGGAGAGCTTAAATTGGCGAATCCGTAGCAAAAAGCGGAACGCCGAAATCTCAAAGAATAAAGACACTATGAGCGCTGCAATAACGCATTAAAACAGCATTTTAGCGTAATGTATTTCAATGCGAATTTCCGCGAAACGCGGAAGCGAATAACTTTTGAACCGTACAATATTGACCAGTACCGCGACCCACCATGTTCAAGGTCGTGTCAAGGAGAGCATGCACGAAAAAAGGGATTTTAAAAATTTTGAAAATTCGTGGAGCTTTGGCACTTACAAGGTGCGAACTTTGACCCGCGCTTACGGCCATGTTACTGGTTGGATCCTTTGAAAAAGTTATAGCCAAATGCCCACCCGCCAGACGATGAAAGTGTCCAAATATGAGGTTGATCGGTGTGGAACTGTGGGAGAAATAGGCCCGCAAACGGTTTGATGTCCTGTTTTTTGGTGGGTGTGTAATATTAACACTAGACTTACTTTTGCTGAGGCAAAAGTGATAAAGTTTGGACCTGCGTTTTTTCCTAGTGCACCTCAGTTTCGGTTGCACTTATGAGATTTTTAACCTAACATTTACTTGGTTAATTTTTCACAAGCTTTTCAACGAGCCCACCCAGACAGTCCTGCGACGCTTGGTTCGAGCCCTGCGGCGTCACCAATTTAATTCGTAAATATTGAGGGGCCGATAACTCGATGACTTTTATAGATACGGCGTTTTACTTGCGACAATTCATCTTCTACTTTTTTACGAGCTTTTCAACGAGCCCACCCAGAAAGCCATATGTCGCTCCGTTAAAAAGTTATGATATGTTTACGCGATTTAATCTATTTATTCTTCTAGCGGTTAAACGGTCGCAGATAGACGACAACTGGGGATACATCCCATAAGGTGCGCCTTGCCAAGACGTATTATTAGGAAAAAACAGATTGAAAAAAGCTTGAAAACTGAGGGAGAACAAGGTGTTTTGAACTCTTAGTCCTAGACCCAAAATACTCTAGTGAGTGGTTGAGTACCACTGATCGCATGATTAACGTCCCTTTGTCTCTCAAACAGTGAGCAATTAGCGGGTAAATAGCTTATCAATCATCAAATTCGACCATTCTAAGTTGGACAGACAAACACGGAATGCAGAATATTGGAATATGACGAGTATCTGAGGTGTGTGCTTTGTTTTGTGAGAGTTTGAGAACAGTAAGACTGTTAATTAAAATTAAAGAAGCTGGAAGTGTGAAGGAGAATTTTGATGCAGCAACTGCGATTAAGTGGCCAGGAAATTTTTGTTCTTCATATCAAGACAGATATATCTGATCACCAGACATCCTAGTTGAGTTGAGTTGATTGACTTGACTTGACAATTTAAGCCTGGCTACACTGGGCAAATGGGGTTCGAACCCTTGCTTGGCAGGCAGGCAGGCACTGTCCACTGCTGTGGACTGGCAACGTTGGCTGAATGCTGGGCCAATGCGGTCAGAGTATTTCTTTTTGAAATGCTCATGACTGGTGGCTGGCAATGTTTTGCTGGCTGAGCAGTGTTTTTTAAATGATGGGCCCACATTTTCAATGCCGCGCCAACGTTGGCGCAACGTCGGCTCAATGCGGTCTGCTGGTCAACTGCTCTCAGCAATATGTGGGTTCATTGGGATCCAAGGGACATGTAATTCGGGTCATTTTGACGGCTTTGAAAGCAAAAATAGATGTATTTTTTTAGATCTGAAGGTCCAGAAGGTGCCCATTCTAAATGAATGGAAAATACCTCATTTACCCCCCGTGTGCTCGCACGCAATTGACACAAAAAGTATAAATAATTTCTATATAGATAAAATTATGGAATTGGAGAGCTTAAATTGGCGAATCCGTAGCAAAAATCGGAACGCCGAAATCTCGAATAATAAAGACACTATGAGCGCTGCAATAACGCATTAAAACAGCATTTCAGCGTAATGTATTTCAATGCGAATTTCCGCGAAACGCGGAGGCGAATAACTTTTGAACCGTACAATATTGACCAGTACCGCGACCCACCATGTTCAAGGTCGTGTCAAGGAGAGCATGCACGGAAAAAGGGATTTTGAAAATTTTGAAAATTCGTGGAGCTTTGGCACTTACAAGGTGCGAACTTTGACCCGCGCTTACGGCCATGTTATTGGTTGGATATTCTAAAAAAGTTATAGCCAAATGCCCACCCGCCAGACGATGAAAGTGTCCAAATATGAAGTTGATTGGTTTGGAACTGTGGGAGAAATAGGCCCGCGAACGGTTTGATGTCCTGTTTTTTGGTGGGTGTGTAATATTAACACTAGAAACGACTTTTACTTTTCAAGTAACAGTAATGTTTGGACTTCGATTTTTGACTTTTTGCGCCTTTTTTGATTTTCTTAACCTTTTCAACATTTTTGACTTTTCGTGACTTTTTGTTACTTTTTTACTTTTTTTTAACTTTTTTTTTACTTTTTTTTACTTTTTTTTTTTTTTTTTTATTTTTTTGACTTTTGTAACTTTTGTGACTTTTTTTTAATTATTGAGACTTTTTGTGAGTTTTTCGGCTTTTTTGACTTTTTGTGACATTTTTGACTTTTTGTGAGATTTTTGAGTTTTTTGACTTTTTGTGACTTTTTGACTTTTTTTTTACTTTTTTGACTTTTTTTGACTTTTTTTTTTACTTTTTGCGACTTTTGTGACTTTTTGTGATTTTTGACTTTTTGTGACTTTTTTTAACTTCTTGTGACTTTTTTGGCAAATTTGACACAATTGGCACAATTGGCACTATTCGCACATTTGACACATTTGGCACAATTGGCACAGTTGGCATATTTGGCACAATTGGCACATTTGGCACAATTGGCACATTTGGCACAATTGGCACAATCAGAACATGTGCCACATTTGGCACAATTGGCACATTAGGCACAATTGGCACATTTGGCACAATTGGCACAGTTGGCATATTTGGCACAATTAGCACAATTGGCACATTTGGCACAATTGGGACATTTGGCACATTTGGGACAATTGGCACATTTGGCACAATTGGCACATTTGGCGCATTTGGCACATTTGACACAATTGGCACATTTGGCACGATTGGCACAATTGGCACATTTGGCACAATTGGCACAATTGGCACAATAGGCACAATTGGCACAATAGGCACATTTTGCACAATTGGCACATTTGGCACATATGGCACATGTGGCACAATTGGCACATTTGGCACAATTGGCATATTTGGCACAATTGGCACATTAGGCACAATTGGCACATTTAGCAAATTTGGCACAATTGGCACATTTGGCACAATTGGCACATTTGACACAATTGGCACATTTGGCACAATTGGCACATTTGGCACAATTGGCAAATTTGGCACATATGGCACATGTGGCACATTTGGCACAATTGGCACATTTGGCACAATTGCCACAATCAGAACATTTGCCATATTTGGCACAATTGGCACAATTGGCACATTTGGCACAGTTGGCATATTTGGCACAATTAGCACAATTGGCACATTTGGCACCATTGGCACAATTGGCACAATTGGCACAATTGGCACAATTGGCAAATTTGGCACATATGGCAAATTTGGCACATATGGCACATGTGGCACATTTGGCACAATTGGCACATTTGGCACAATTGGCACAATTGCCATATTTGGCACAATTGGCACATTTGGCACAGTTGGCATATTTGGCACAATTAGCACAATTGGCACATTTGGCACAATTGGCACAATTGGCACATTTGCCATATTTGGCACATTTGGCACATCAGGCACAATTGGCACATTTGGCACAATGGGCACATTTGGCACAATTGGCACTATTCGCACATTTGGCACAATTGGCACATTTGGCACAATTGGCACATTTGGCACAATTGGCACATTTGGCACAATTGGCGCATTTGGCACAATTGGCACATTTGGCACATGTGGCACAATTGGCACATTTGGCACAATTGGCGCATTTGGCACATTTGACACAATTGGCACAATTGGCACATTTGGCACAATTGGCACATTTGGCACAATTGGCACATTTTGCACATTTGGCACAATTGGCACAATTGGCACATTTGGCACATATGGCACATTTGGAAATTTTGGAGCATTTAGACCATTTGGAACATTTGAAACAGTTTTACATTTCGGGCATTTGAGACATTTAGAACAATTCTCTGCAATTACAACTGTTATTTTGATATTTAAATCTAGCATTTAAAATGTTGCTACTATTGATAATAAACACCCAATGTTGGTTCAATGCTGGGCCACTGTTCGCGACGCTGGCCCATCACTGAAACATTATTGGATATACATATGTATTTTAATTATTACCCCCTGGTAATTAGAGGGTCAAGGCGGTCGGGAAGCCCAGTACAAGCCACCACCATAACGCGGCGTCCACATAACAAAGACGCTTTGTGTTGACCGACTCTCCTATTGAATTGATCAACCGACATGTAAATCACTCTACCAACATTAGTACACATAGTGGATTTACTAAATCCTGAACAATTCTGGATCCACTAGCGGGATCGCTGAAAAAAGATATAGCCTGGTACCTGAATACCTAAGGATCATTGTGCCAAAGTTTGCCGTTGATTACTCCTCAACTGAAGGAGAAATAGCCCTTGCAAAAATGGTCAATGGTAATCCATATAGTGGATTTATGAAATCTGGATCAAATCCAGATCCACTATCGGGATAAATGAAAAAAAGGTCTAGTCTGGAAGATGTATACCTAAGGACCATTGTGCCGAGGTTTGAAGGAGATTACTTGTAAACTGTCTCTGTAATCGCGGACTAAGAAAGATAATAATAACTAGACTTACTTTTGCTGAGGCAAAAGTGATAAAGTTTGGACCTGCGTTTTTTCCTAGTGCACCTCAGTTTCGGTTGCACTTATGAGATTTTTAACCTAACATTTACTTGGTCGATTTTTTACAATCTTTTCAACGAGCCCACCCAGACAGTCCTGCGACGCTTGGTTCGAGCCCTGCGGCGTCACCAATTTAATTCGTAAATATTAAGGGGCCGATAACTCGGTGACTTTTGTAGATACGGCGTTTTACTTGCGACAATTCATCTTTTACTTTTTCACGAGCTTTTCAACGAGCCCACCCAGAAAGCCCTATGTCGCTCCGTTAAAAAGTTATGACTTTTTACGCAATTTAATCTATTTAATCTTTTAGCGGTTAAACGGTGGCACATAGGCAGACAACTGGGATACATCCCATAGGGTGCGCCTTGCCAAGACGTTTTATTAGGAAAAAACAAATTTAAAAAAGCTTTAAAACTGAGGAAGAACAAGGTGTTTTGAACTCTTAGTCCTAGACCCAGAATACCCTATCCAGTGGTTGAGTACTACTCATCGCATGATTAACGTCCCTTTGTCTCTCAAACAGTGAGCAATTGGTGGGTAATTAGCTTATTAATCATCAAATTCGACCATTCTAAGTTGGACAGACAAACACGGAATGCAGAATATTGGAATATGACGAGTATCTGAGGTGTGTGCTTTGTTTTGTGAGAGTTTGAGAACAGTAAGACTGTTAATTAAAATTAAGGAAGGTGGAAGTGTGAAGGAGAATTTTGATGCAGCAACTGCGATTAAGTGGCCAGGGAATTTTTATTCTTCATATCAAGACAGATATATCTGATCACCAGACATCCTAGTTGAGTTGAGTTGAGTTGAGTTGATTGACTTGACTTGACAATTTAAGCCTGGCTACACTGGGCAAATGGGGTTCGAACCCTTGCTTGGCAGGCAGGCACTGTCCACTGCTGTGGACTGGCAGGCAACGTTGGCTGAATGCTGGGCCAATGCGGTCAGAGTATTTCTTTTTGAAATGCTCATGACTGGTGGCTGGCAATGTTTTGCTGGCTGAGCAGTGTTTTTTAAATGATGGGCCCACATTTTCAAAGCCGCGCCAACGTTGGCGCAACGTCGGCTCAATGCGGTCTGCTGGTCAACTGCTCTCACCAATATGTGGGTTCATTGGGATCCAAGGGACATGTAATTCGGGTCATTTTGACGGCTTTCAAAGCAAAAATAGATGTATTTTTTTAGATCTGAAGGTCCAGAAGGTGCCCATTCCAAATGAATGGAAAATACCTCATTTACCCCCCGTGTGCTCGCACGCGATTGACACAAAAAGTATAAATAATTTCTATATAGATGAAATTATGGAATTGGAGAGCTTAAATTGGCGAATCCGTAGCAAAAATCGGAACGCCGAAATCTCAAATAATAAAGACACTATGAGCGCTGCAATAACGCATTAAAACAGCATTTTAGCGTAATGTATTTCAATGCGAATTACCGCGAAACGCGGAAGCGAATAACTTTTAAACCGTACAATATTGACCAGTACCGCGACCCACCATGTTCAAGGTCGTGTCAAGGAGAGCATGCACGAAAAAAGGGATTTTAAAAATTTTGAAAATTCGTGGAGCTTTGCCACTTACAAGGTGCGAGCTTTGACCCGCGCTTACGGCCATGTTATTGGTTGGATCTCCTAAAAAAGTTATAGCCAAATGCCCACCCGCCAGACGATGAAAGTGTCCAAATTTGAAGTTGATCGGTGTGGAACTGTGGGAGAAATAGGCCCGCGAACGGTTTGATGTCCTGTTTTTTGGTGGGTGTGTAATATTAACACTAGACTTACCTTTGCTGGCAAAAGTGACACAAGTTTGGACGATCGTTTTTTTTTTTTTATTAATGCTCAGTTTTGGTTGCACTGACGACGTTTTAACCTCACATTTGCTAGAATATGTTTTTTACAAGCTTTCCAACGAGCCTACCCAGAGAGCCCTGCGACGCTCGGTTCGAGCCCTGTGACGTCATCAGTTTATTTCGAAACTTGATTTACAACTCCCTCAATAACGGGTATTTCGGGAAAGCAACCTCTTCTCGTTCATTTTCAGGTAGGTATCATAACTTAAAAAAAAAAAAAAAAAAAAAAAAAAAAAAAGCTAGGGCTTAGATAATGGATCAATGTCGCTGGAGTGTTGGCAATTACTCTCTTACTCTGGATGATCTGCCAGTCAGTCTGAACTGCTCAGTCATACATGTAAGATGGGGGGCACTGACTCAGTGTTGTTTTAGTGACGGCCCGGCATTTACAGCGCTCTGCCGGCGTTGAAACAGTGCTGTTTCAGTGCATCGCGGTAATAACTTTTGAAGAACTCAATCAAACTTCGCCAAATTTTCAGGGCAGTCGCCGCCATGGCTGGGGAGGGGGCCTGCGAAATTACGTGAAAAACGGTTGAGAATTGACTTAGATATCAGCGAAAAACGAAAAAAAATGGTTGAAGAAGTGTTGTTTCAGTGCATCGCATTAATAACTTTTGAAGTACTCAATCAAACTTCGCCAAATTTTCAGGGCCGTCGTCATAATGGCTGGGAATGGTGTCTGCAAAATTACAAGAAAAACGGTTCAGAATTGACTTAGATATCAGCGAAAAACGAAAAAAAATGGTTGAAGAAGTGTTGTTTCAGTGCATCGCATTAATAACTTTTGAAGTACTCAATCAAACTTCGCCAAATTTTCAGGGCCGTCGTCATAATGGCTGGGAATGGTGTCTGCAAAATTACAAGAAAAACGGTTCAGAATTGACTTAGATATCAGCGAAAAACGGATGAAAATCTAGCATTTAATGTTTCTACTGTTCAAACAAAACACACAATGTTGGTTGATTGCCGGGCCACTGTTCGCGACGCTGGCCCGTCACTCAAACAGCCCAGCCCTGGGGCGGCGTGCAGATAACAAAGGGCTTTTGTGAGTGGCGACTAGGCCATTGAATTTCCTGAATAGACTCTCAACCGGCATGTATTGCACTGAACCGGCAATGGTCCACATAGTGGATTTACAAAATCTGCTATAATTCCGGATCCACTTGCAGGACGGCTGAAAAAAGATATAGCCTGGTACCTGAATACCTAAGGATCATTGTGCCAAAGTTTGACGTCGATTACTCGTAAACTGCATGAGAAATAGCGCTTCAAAAATTGTCAATGGTAATCCATATAGTGGATTTATGAAATCTGGATCAGGTCCAGATCCACTGGCGGGAAAAATGAAAAAAGCAACAGCCTGGTAGATGTATACCTAAGGAACATTGTGCCGAGGTTTGAAGTAGATTACTTGTAAACTGTCTCTGTAATCCCGGACTAAGAAAGATAATAATAATAATAATAATAATAATAATAATAATAATAATAATAAGAAAAAGAAAGTCTCTTTTGGATACTAAAAAGCTTGGACGATGACGTCCAAACTTAATAATAATAAGAAAAAGAAAGTTGCTTTGCGACTCCAACATGTTTGGACCATAAGGTCCAAACATAACTAGAAACGACTTTTACTTTTCAAGTAACAGTAATGTTTGGACTTCGATTTTTGCCTTTTTGCGCCTTTTTTGATTTTTTTGACTTTTTTAACATTTTTGACTTTTCGTGACTTTTTGACTTTTTGTTACTTTTTGACTTTTTTTTGACTTTTTTCGACTTTTTTTTACTTTTTTATTTTTTATTTTTTTGACTTTTGTAACTTTTGTGACTTTTTTTGACTTATTGAGACTTTTTGTGAGTTTTTCGGCTTTTTTGACTTTTTGTGACATTTTTGACTTTTTGTGAGTTTTTTGAGTTTTTTGACTTTTTGTGACTTTTTGACTTTTTTTTTATTTTATTGACTTTTTTTACTTTTGTGGCGTTTTTTGAGTTTTTTTTTACTTTTTGCGACTTTTGTGACTTTTTGTAACTTTTGACTTTTTGTGACTTTTTTTTACTTTTTGTGACTTTTTTGGCAAATTTGGCACATTTGACACAATTGGCACAATTAGCACTATTCGCACATTTGGCAAAATTGGCACATTTGGCACAATTGGCACAGTTGGCATATTTGGCACAATTGGCACATTTGGCACAGTTGGCACATTTGGCACAATTGGCACAATCAGAACATTTGCCACATTTGGCACAATTGGCACATTAGGCACAATTGGCACATTTTGCACAATTGGCACATTTGGCACATATGGCACATGTGGCACAATTTGCACATTCGGCACAATTGGCACAATTGGCACAATCAGAACATTTGCCATATTTGGCGCAATTGGCACAATTGGCACATTAGGCACAATTGGCACATTTAGCACATTTGGCACAATTGGCACATTTGACACAATTGGCACATTTGGCACGATTGGCACATTTGGCACAATTGGCACATTTGGCACAATTGGCACATTTGGCACAGGCACATTTGGCACAGGCACATTTGGCACAATTGGCACAATCAGAACATTTGCCATATTTGGCACAATTGGCACATTAGGCACGATTGGCAAATTTGGCACAATTGGCACATTTGGCACAATCGGCACATTTGACACAATTGGCACAATTGGCACATTTGGCACAATTGGCAAATTTGGCACATATGGCACATGTGGCACATTTGGCACAATTGGCACATTTGGCACAATTGGCACAATTGCCACAATCAGAACATATGCCATATTTGGCACAATTGGCACATTTGGCACAGTTGGCATATTTGGCACAATTAGCACAATTGGCACATTTGGCACATTTGGCACAATTGGCACAATCAGAACATTTGCCATATTTGGCACAATTGGCACAATTGGTACATTAGGCACAATTGGCACATTTGGCACAATTGGCACATTTGGCACAATTGGCACATTTGACACAATTGGCACAATTGGCACATTTGGCACATTTGGCACATTTGGCACAATTGGCAAATTTGGCACATGTGGCACATTTGGCACAATTGGCACAATTGGCACAATTGCCACAATCAGAACATTAGCCATATTTGGCACAATTGGCACAATTGGCACATTTGGCACAGTTGGCATATTTGGCACAATTAGCACAATTGGCACATTTGGCACAATTGGCACAATTGGCACAATCAGAACATTTGCCATATTTGGCACATTTGGCACATCAGGCACAATTGACACATTTGGCACAATTGGCACATTTGGCACAATTGGCACTATTCGCACATTTGGCACAATTGGCACATTTGGCACAATTGGCACATTTGGCACATTTGGCACAATTGGCGCATTTGGCACAATTGGCACATTTGGCACATTTGGCACAATTGGCACAATTGGCACATTTGGCACATGTGGCACAATTGGCACATTTGGCACAATTGGCGCATTTGGCACAATTGGCACAATTGGCACAATTGGCACATTTGGCACAATTAGCACATTTGGCACATATGGCACATGTGGCACATGTGGCACATTTGCAAATTTTGGCGCATTTAGACCATTTGGAACATTTGAAACATTTTTACATTTCGGGCATTTGAGACATTTAGAACAATTCTCTGCAATTACAACTGTTATTTTGATATTTAAATCTAGCATTTAAAATGTTGCTACTATTGATATTAAACACCCAATGTTGGTTCAATGCTGGGCCACTGTTCGCGACGCTGGCCCATCACTGAAACATTATTGGATATACATATGTATTTTAATTATTACCCCCTGGTAATTAGAGGGTCAAGACGGTCGGGAAGCCCGGTACAAGCCACCACCATAACGCGGCGTCCACATAACAAAGACGCTTTGTGTTGACCGACTCTCCTATTGAATTGATCAACCGACATGTAAATCACTCTACCAACATTAGTACACATAGTGGATTTACTAAATCCTGAACAATTCTGGATCCACTAGCGGGATCACTGAAAAAAGCTATAGCCTGATACCTGAATACCTAAGGATCATTGTGCCAAACTTTGACGTCGATTACTCCTAAACTGAAGGAGAAATAGCCCTTGCAAAAATGGTCAGTGGTAATCCATATAGTGGATTTATGAAATCTGGATCAAATCCAGATCCACTATCGCGATAAATGAAAAAAAGGTCTAGTCTGGAAGATGTATACCTAAGGACCATTGTGCCGAGGTTTGAAGTGTATTACTTGCAAACTGTCTCTGTAATCGCGGACTAAGAAAGATAATAATAACTAGACTTACTTTTGCCGAGGCAAAAGTGATAAAGTTTGGACCTGCGTTTTTTCCTAGTGCACCTCAGTTTCGGTTGCACTTATGAGATTTTTAACCTGACATTTACTTGGTTAATTTTTTACAAGCTTTTCAACGAGCCCACCCAGACAGTCCTGCGACGCTTGGTTCGAGCCCTGCGGCGTCACCAATTTAATTAGTAAATATTGAGGGGCCGATAACTCGGAGACTTTTATAGATACGGCGTTTTACTTGCGACAATTCATCTTCTACTTTTTTACGAGCTTTTCAACGAGCCCACCCAGAAAGCCATATGTCGCTCCGTTAAAAAGTTATGACTTTTTACGCGATTTAATCTATTTATTCTTCTAGCGGTTAAACGGTCGCAGATAGACGACAACTGGGGATACATCCCATAAGGTGCGCCTTGCCAAGACGTATTATTAGGAAAAAACAGATTGAAAAAAGCTTGAAAACTGAGGGAGAACAAGGTGTTTTGAACTCTTAGTCCTAGACCCAAAATACTCTAGTGAGTGGTTGAGTACCACTGATCGCATGATTAACGTCCCTTTGTCTCTCAAACAGTGAGCAATTAGCGGGTAATTAGCTTATTAATCATCAAATTCGACCATTCTAAGTCAGACAGACAAACACGGAATGCAGAATATTGGAATATGACGAGTATCTGAGGTGCGTGCTTTGTTTTGTGAGAGCTTGAGAACAGTAAGACTGTTAATTGAAATTAAAGAAGGTGGAAGTGTGAAGGAGAATTTTGATGCAGCAACTGCGATTAAGTGGCCAGGAAATTTGTATTCTTCATATTAAGACAGATATATCTGATCACCAGACATCCTAGTTGAGTTGAGTTGATTGATTGACTTGACAATTTAAGCCTGGCTGCGCTGGGCAAATGGGGTTCGAACCCTTGCTTGGCAGGCACTGTCCACTGCTGTGGACTGGCTGGCAACGTTGGCTGAATGCTGGGCCAATGCGGTCAGAGTATTTCTTTTTGAAATGCTCATGACTGGTGGCTGGCAATGTTTTTTAAATGATGGGCCCACATTTTCAAAGCCGCGCCAACGTTGGCGCAACGTCGGCTCAATGCGGTCTGCTGGTCAACTGCTCTCACCAATATGTGGGTTCATTGGGATCCAAGGGACATGTAATTCGGGTCATTTTGACGGCTTTGTAAGCAAAAATAGATGTATTTTTTTAGATCTGAAGGTCCAGAAGGTGCCCATTCTAAATGAATGGAAAATACCTCATTTACCCCCCGTGTGCTCGCACGCAATAGACACAAAAAGTATAAATAATTTCTATATAGATAAAATTATGGAATCGGAGAGCTTAAATTGGCGAATCCGTAGCAAAAAGCGGAACGCCGAAATCTCAAATAATAAAGACACTATGAGCGCTGCAATAACGCATTAAAACAGCATTTTAGCGTAATGTATTTCAATGCGAATTTCCGCGAAACGCGGAAGCGAATAACTTTTGAACCGTACAATATTGACCAGTACCGCGACCCACCATGTTCAAGGTCGTGTCAAGGAGAGCATGCACGAAAAAAGGGATTTTAAAAATTTTGAAAATTCGTGGAGCTTTGCCACTTACAAGGTGCGAACTTTGACCCGCGCTTACGGCCATGTTATTGGTTGGATCCCCTAAAAAAGTTAT
Organism: Flabesymbios commensalis; assembly: GCA_964017125.1. Classification (NCBI taxonomy): domain Eukaryota; kingdom Metazoa; phylum Annelida; class Polychaeta; order Terebellida; family Flabelligeridae; genus Flabesymbios; species Flabesymbios commensalis. Next base: position 23,008,540 of record OZ024913.1, on the reverse strand, counting down.
AGCCAAATGCCCACCCGCCAGACGATTAAAGTGTCCAAATTTGAAGTTGATCGGTGTGGAACTGTGGGAGAAATAGGCCCGCGAACGGTTTGATGTCCTGTTTTTTGGTGGGTGTGTAATATTAACACTAGACTTACTTTTGCTGAGGCAAAAGTGATAAAGTTTGGACCTGCGTTTTTTCCTAGTGCACCTCAGTTTCGGTTGCACTTATGAGATTTTTAACCTAACATTTACTTGGTTAATTTTTCACAAGCTTTTCAACGAGCCCACCCAGACAGTCCTGCGACGCTTGGTTCGAGCCCTGCGGCGTCACCAATTTAATTCGTAAATATTGAGGGGCCGATAACTCGATGACTTTTATAGATACGGCGTTTTACTTGCGACAATTCATCTTCTACTTTTTTACGAGCTTTTCAACGAGCCCACCCAGAAAGCCATATGTCGCTCCGTTAAAAAGTTATAATATGTTTACGCGATTTAATCTATTTAATCTTCTAGCGGTTAAACGGTTGCAGATAGACAACTGGGGATACATCCCATAAGGTGCGCCTTGCCAAGACGTATTATTAGGAAAAAACAGATTGAAAAAAGCTTGAAAACTGAGGGAGAACAAGGTGTTTTGAACTCTTAGTCCTAGACCCAAAATACCCTATGGAGAGGTTGAGTACTACTAATCGCATGATTAACGTCCCTTTGTCTCTCAAACAGTGAGCAATTAGTGGGTAATCAGCTTATTAATCATCAAATTCGACCATTCTAAGTTGGACAGACAAACACGGAATGCAGAATATTGGAATATGACGAGTATCTGAGGTGTGTGCTTTGTTTTGTGAGAGTTTGAGAACAGTAAGACTGTTAATTAAAATTAAAGAAGGTGGAAGTGTGAAGGAGAATTTTGATGCAGCAACTGCGATTAAGTGGCCAGGAAATTTGTATTCTTCATATCAAGACAGATATATCTGATCACCAGACATCCTAGTTGAGTTGAGTTGATTGATTGACTTGACTTGACAATTTAAGCCTGGCTACACTGGGCAAATGGGGTTCGAACCCTTGCTTGGCAGGCAGGCAGGCACTGTCCACTGCTGTGGACTGGCTGGCAACGTTGGCTGAATGCTGGGCCAATGCGTCAGAGTATTTCTTTTTGAAATGCTCATGACTGGTGGCTGGCAATGTTTTGCTGGCTGAGCAGTGTTTTTTAAATGATGGGCCCACATTTTGAAAGCCGCGCCAACGTTGGCGCAACGTCGGCTCAATGCGGTCTGCTGGTCAACTGCTCTCACCAATATGTGGGTTCATTGGGATCCAAGGGACATGTAATTTGGGTCTTTTTGACGGCTTTGAAAGCAAAAATAGATGTATTTTTTTAGATCTGAAGGTCCAGAAGGTGCCCATTCTAAATGAATGGAAAATACCTCATTTACCCCCCCGTGTGCTCGCACGCAATTGACACAAAAAGTATAAATAATTTCTATATAGATAAAATTATGGAATTGGAGAGCCTAAATTGGCGAATCCGTAGCAAAAATCGGAACGCCGAAATCTCGGATAATAAAGACACTATGAGCGCTGCAATAACGCATTAAAACAGCATTTTAGCGTAATGTATTTCAATGCGAATTTCCGCGAAACGCGGAAGCGAATAACTTTTGAACCGTACAATATTGACCAGTACCGCGACCCACCATGTTCAAGGTCGTGTCAAGGAGAGCATGCACGAAAAAAGGGATTTTAAAAATTTTGAAAATTCGTGGAGCTTTGGCACTTACAAGGTGCGAACTTTGACCCGCGCTTACGGCCATGTTATTGGTTGGATCCCTTAAAAAAGTTATAGCCAAATGCCCACCCGCCAGACGATGAAAGTGTCCAAATATGAAGTAGATCGGTGTGGAACTGTGGGAGAAATAGGCCCGCGAACGGTTTGATGTCCTGTTTTTTGGTGGGTGTGTAATATTAACACTAGAAACGACTTTTTCTTTTCAAGTAACAGTAATGTTTGGACTTCGATTTTTGACTTTTTGTGCCTTTTTTGATTTTTTGACTTTTTGAAGATTTTTGACTTTTCGTGACTTTTTGTTACTTTTTGATTTTTTTTTGACTTTTTTTTTACTGTTGACTTTTTGTGACTTTTTTTTTTACTTTTTGTGACTTTTTTGGCAAATTTGGCACATTTGACACAATTAGCACAATTGGCACCATTCACACATTTGGCACAATCGGCACATTTGGCACAATTGGCACAGTTGGCATATTTGGAACAATTGGCACATTTGGCACAATTGGCACATTTGGCACAATTGGCACAATCAGAACATTTTGCCACATTTGGCACAATTGGCACATTTGGCACAATTGGCACAGTTGGCATATTTGGCACAATTGGGACATTTGGCACAATTGGCACATTTGGCACAATTGGGACATTTGGCACAATTGGCACATTTGGCACATTTGGCGCATTTGGCGCATTTGGCACATTTGACACAATTGGCACATTTGACACAATTGGCACATTTGGCACGATTGGCACAATTGGCACATTTGGCACAATTGGCACATTTTGCACAATTGGCACATTTGGCACATATGGCACATGTGGCACAATTGGCCCATTTGGCACAATTGGCACAATCAGAACATTTGCCATATTCGGCACAATTGGCACAATTGGCACATTAGGCACAATTGGCACATTTAGCACATTTGGCACAATTGGCACATTTGGCACAATTGGCACATTTGACACAATTGGCACATTTGGCACAATTAGCACATTTTGCACATTTGGCACAATTGGCAAATTTGGCACATATGGCACATATGGCACATTTGGCACAATTGACACATTTGGCACAATTGGCACAATTGCCACAATCAGAACATTTGCCATATTTGGCACAATTGGCACATTTGGCACAGTTGGCATATTTGGCACAATTAGCACAATTGGCACATTTGGCACAATTGGCACAATCAGAACATTTGCCATATTTGGCACATTTGGCACAATTGGCACATTTGGCACAATTGGCACATTTGGCACAATTGGCACTATTCGCACATTTGGCACAATTGGCACAATTGGCACAATTGGCACAATTGGCACATTAGGCACAATTGGCACATTTGGCACAATTGGCGCATTTGGCACAATTGGCACATTTGGCACAATTGGCACATTTGGCACATGTGGCATAATTGGCACATTTGGCACAATTGGCGCATTTGGCACATTTGACACAATTGGCACAATTGGCACATTTGGCACAATTGGCACATTTGGCACAACTGGCACATTTTGCACATTTGGCACAATTGGCACATTTGGCACATATGGCACATGTGGCACATTTGGAAATTTTGGAGCATTTAGACCATTTAAACATTTGAAACATTTTTACACTTCGGGCATTTGAGACATTTAGAACAATTCTCTGCAATTACAACTGTTATTTTGATATTTAAATCTAGCATTTAAAATGCTGCTACTATTGATATTAAACACCCAATGTTGGTTCAATGCTGGGCCACTGTTCGCGACGCTGGCCCATCACTGAAACATTATTGGATATACATATGTATTTTAATTATTACCCCCTGGTAATTAGAGGGTCAAGACGGTCGGGAAGCCCGGTACAAGCCACCACCATACCGCAGCGTCCACATAACAAAGACGCTTTGTGTTGACCGACTCTCCTATTGAATTGATCAACCGACATGTAAATCACTCTACCAACATTATTACACATAGTGGATTTACTAAATCCTGAACAATTCTGGATCCACTAGCGGGATCACTGAAAAAAGCTATAGCCTGGTACCTGAATACCTAAGGATCATTGTGCCAAAGTTTGACGTAGATTACTCCTAAACTGAAGGATAAATAGCCCTTGCAAAAATGGTCAATGGTAATCCATATAGTGGATTTATGAAATCTGGATCAAATCCAGATCCACTATCGCGATAAATGAAAAAAAGGTCTCGTCTGGAAGATGTATACCTAAGGACCATTGTGCCGAGGTTTGAAGTAGATTACTTGTAAACTGTCTCTGTAATCGCGGACTAAGAAAGATAATAATAATAATAAGATGAAGAAAGTTGCTTTGTGACTCCAACATGTTTGGACCATAAGGTCCAAACATAACTAGAAATGACTTTTACTTTTCAAGTAACAGTAAAGTTTGGACTTTGACTTTTTTGACGCTTTGCGCCTTTTTGACTTTTTTGAATTTTTTTAACATTTTATTAACATTTTTGACTTTTTGTTACTTTTTTACTTTTTTTTTCACTTTTTTTTACTTTTTTTACTTTTTAGACTTTTGTGACTTTTTTTGACTTTTTTGACTTTTTTGACTTTTTTGACTTTTTTTTTACTTTTATCGACTTTTTTTTACTTTTGTGACTTTTTTGACTTTTGTGACTTTTTGTGACTTTTTTTTAGTTTTATGACTTTTTTTGACTTTTTTGACTTTTTTAAGATTTTTGACTTTTTTGACTTTTTGTGACTTTTTGTGACTTTTTGTGACTTTTTGTGACTTTTTTGACTTTTTTTGTGACTTTTTTGACTTTTTTAAGATTTTTGACTTTTTTTGACTTTTTTGACTTTTTTTGACTTTTGTGACTTTCTTGACTTTTTTTTAATTTTTTTCTAGATTTTTGACTTTTTTGATTTTTTGACTTTTTGCCTACGCTCTTCCTCCTTTCTCTCCTCCACTGTCATATCATTCATCTCACTAACCTCCGGAGGTTGTCCTTGTCCAGTTTAGCCTGTATGTGCACAAAGTTGGCTTAAAACTGCATTGATTCATTCCCCCTGTAATTACAACTGTTATTTTAATAGTTAGCATTTAAAATGTTATTATTAAATGGTAATGTGATGAGAGGGTCAAGTCGCCAATACAATGACCCATTGTGAGAGGCGGCCGGCCAATACAAAGAGCCATTGTGATGACCGACTCTCCCATAGAATTCATCAATAGGTTACCAACCGCCCTGTAAATCACTTTACCAACATTAGTACACATATTGGATTTACAAAATCCAGAATAATTCTGGATCCACTGGCGGAATCACTGAAAAAAGATATAGCCTGGTACCTGAATACCTAAGGATCATTGTGCCAAAGTTTGACGTCGATTACTCCTAAAATGAAGGAGAAATAGCCCTTGCAAAAATGGTCAATGGTAATCCATATAGTGGATTTATGAAATCTGGATCAAATCCAGATCCACTATCGGGATAAATGAAAAAAAGGTCTAGTCTGGGAGATGTATACCTAAGGACCATTGTGCGGAGGTTTGAAGTAGATTACTTGTAAACTGTCTCTGTAATCGCGGACTAAGAAAGATAATAATAATAATAATAAGATGAAGAAAGTTGCTTTGCGACTCCAACATGCTTGGACCATAAGGTCCAAACATAACTAGACTTACTTTTGCTGAGGCAAAAGTGATAAAGTTTGGACCTGCGTTTTTTCCTAGTGCACCTCAGTTTCGGTTGCACTTATGAGATTTTTAACCTGACATTTACTTGGTTAATTTTTTACAAGCTTTTCAACGAGCCCACCCAGACAGTCCTGTGACGCTTGGTTCGAGCCCTGCGGCGTCACCAATTTAATTAGTAAATATTAAGGGGCCGATAACTCGGTGACTTTTATAGATACGGCGTTTTACTTGCGACAATTCATTTTCTACTTTTTCACGAGCTCTTCAACGAGCCCACCCAGAAAGCCCTATGTCGCTCCGTTAAAAAGTTATGATTTTTTACGCGATTTAATCTATTTAATCTTCCAGCGGTTAAACGGTGGCAGATGGACGACAACTGGGGATACATCCCATAAGGTGCGCCTTGCCAAGACGTATTATTAGGAAAAAACAGATTGAAAAAAGCTTGAAAACTGAGGGAGAACAAGGTGTTTTGAACTCTTAGTCCTAGACCCAAAATATTCTAGTGAGTGGTTGAGTACTACTAATCGCATGATTAAAGTCCCTTTGTCTCTCAAACAGTGAGCAATTAGTGGGTAATTAGCCTTTTAATCATCAAATTCGACCATTCTAAGTTAGACAGGCAAACACGGAATGCAGATTATTTGAATATGACGAGTATCTGAGTTGTGTGCTTTGTTTTGTGAGAGTTTGAGAACAGTAAGACTGTTAATTAAAATTAAAGAAGGTGGAAGTGTGAAGGAGAATTTTGATGCAGCAACTGCGATTAAGTGGCCAGGAAATTTGTATTCTTCATATCAAGACAGATATATCTGATCACCAGACATCCTAGTTGAGTTGAGTTGATTGATTGACTTGACTTGACAATTTAAGCCTGGCTACACTGGGCAAATGGGGTTCGAACCCTTGCTTGGCAGGCAGGCACTGTCCACTGCTGTGGACTGGCTGGCAACGTTGGCTGAATGCTGGGCCAATGCGGTCAGAGTATTTATTTTTGAAATGCTCATGACTGGTGGCTGGCACTTGGCAGCCTGTAATGTTTTGCTGGCTGAGCAGTGTTTTTTAAATGATGGGCCCACATTTTCAATGCCGCGCCAACGTTGGCGCAACGTCGGCTCAATGCGGTCTGCTGGTCAACTGCTCTCAGCAATATGTGGGTTCATTGGGATCCAAGGGACATGTAATTCGGGTCATTTTGACGGCTTTGAAAGCAAAAATAGATGTATTTTTTTAGATCTGAAGGTCCAGAAGGTGCCCATTCTAAATGAATGGAAAATACCTCATTTACCCCCCGTGTGCTCGCACGCGATTGACACAAAAAGTATAAATAATTTCTATATAGATAAAATTATGGAATTGGAGAGCTTAAATTGGCGAATCCGTAGCAAAAATCGGAACGCCGAAATCTCAAATAATAAAGACACTATGAGCGCTGCAATAACGCATTAAAACAGCATTTTAGCGTAATGTATTTCAATGCGAATTTCCGCGAAACGCGGAAGCGAATAACTTTTGAACCGTACAATATTGACCAGTACCGCGACCCACCATGTTCAAGGTCGTGTCAAGGAGAGCATGCACGAAAAAAGGGATTTTCAAAATTTTGAAAATTCGTGGAGCTTTGGCACTTACAAGGTGCGAACTTTGACCCGCGCTTACGGCCATGTTATTGGTTGGATCCTCTAAAAAAGTTATAGCCAAATGCCCACCCGCCAGACGATGAAAGTGTCCAAATTTGAAGTTGATCGGTGTGGAACTGTGGGAGAAATAGGCCCGCGAACGGTTTGATGTCCTGTTTTTTGGTGGGTGTGTAATATTAACACTAGAAATGACTTTTACTTTTCAAGTAACAGTAAAGTTTGGACTTTGACTTTTTTGACTTTTTGCGCCTTTTTTATTTTTTTGACTTTTTTGAATTTTTTTATCATTTTTGATTTTTTTTAACATTTTTAACATTTTTGACTTTTTTTGACTTTTTGACTTTTTTTGACTTTTTTTGAATTTTTAGACTTTTTAGACGTTTTTAGACTTTTTTTGACTTTTGTGACTTTTTTTGACTTTTGTGACTTTTTGTGACTTTTTTAACTTTTTGTGACTTTTTTTTAGTTTTTTGACTTTTTTTTGGTTTTTTGACTTTTTTAAGATTTTTGACTTTTTTGACTTTTTTGACTTTTTTTGCCTTTCTTGACTTTTTTTAGATTTTTTTTAGATTTTTGACTTTTTTGATTTTTTGACTTTTTGCCTACGCTCTTCCTCCTTTCTCTCCTCCACTGTCATATCATTCATCTCACCATCCTCAGGAGGTACTCCTTGTCCAGTTTAGCCTGGATGTGCACGAAGTTGGCTTAAAACTGCATTGATTCATTCCCCCTGTAATTACAACTGTTATTTTAATAGTTAGCATTTAAAATGTTATTATTAAATGGTAATGTGATGAGAGGGTCAAGTCGCCAATACAATGACCCATTGTGAGAGGCGGCCGGCCAATACAAAGAGCCATTGTGATGACCGACTCTCCCATAGAATTCATCAATAGGCTATCAACCGCCCTGTAAATCACTCTACCAACATTAGTACACATATTGGATTTACAAAATCCAGAATGATTCTGGATCCACTGGCGGGATCACTGAAAAAAGATATAGCCTGGTACCTGAATACCTAAGGATCATTGTGCCAAAGTTTGACGTCGATTACTCGTAAACTGAGTGAGAAATAGCCTTTGCAAAAATCGTCAATGGTAATCCATACAGTGGATCGACGCAATCGGGATCAGGATCCAGATCCACTGGCGGGACAAATGAAAAAAAGGTCTACTCTGGAAGATGTATACCTAAGGACCATTGTGCCGAAGTTTGAAGTAGATTACTTGTAAACTGTCTCTGTAATCGCGGACTAAGAAAGATAATAATAATAACTAGAAATGACTTTTACTTTTCAAGTAACAGTAAAGTTTGGACTTTGACTTTTTTGACGTTTTGCGCCTTTTTGACTTTTTTGAATTTTTTTAACATTTTATTAACATTTTTGACTTTTTGTTACTTTTTGACTTTTCTTTTGACTTTTTTTGAATTTTTTTGACTTTTTAGACTTTTTAGATTTTTGTGATTTTTTTGACTTTCTTTTGACTTTTTTTTGACTTTTTTGACTTTTTTTTACTTTTTTTTTACTTTTTTGACTTTTTTGACTTTTTGTGACTTTTTTGACTTTTTGTGACTTTTTTGACTTTTTTTTCACTTTTTTGACTTTTTTAAGATTTTTGACTTTTTTGACTTTTTTGACTTTTTTAACTTTTTTAACTTTTTGTGACTTTTTGTGACTTTTTCGACTTTTTTGACATAATTTGGACTTTAAGATTTTTGACTTTTTTGACTTTTCTTTACTTTTGTGACTTTTTTGACTTTTTTTGACTTTTTTGACTTTTTTAAGATTTTTGACTTTTTTCACTTTTTGTGACTTTTTTGACTTTTTTTTGGACTTTTTTGACTTTTTTTAGATTTTCGACTTTTTTGATTTTTTGACTTTTTGCCTACGCTCTTCCTCCTTTCTCTCCTCCACTGTCATATCATTCATCTCACTAACCTCCGGAGGTTGTCCTTGTCCAGTTTAGCCTGTATGTGCACAAAGTTGGCTTAAAACTGCATTGATTCATTCCCCCTGTAATTACAACTGTTATTTTAATAGTTAGCATTTAAAATGTTATTATTAAATGGTAATGTGATGAGAGGGTTAAGTCGCCAATACAATGACCCATTGTGAGAGGCGGCCGGCCAATACAAAGAGCCATTGTGATGACCGACTCTCCCATAGAATTCATCAATAGGTTACCAACCGCCCTGTAAATCACTCTACCAACATTAGTACACATATTGGATTTACAAAATCCAGAATAATTCTGGATCCACTGGCGGGATCACCGAAAAAAGATATAGCCTGGTACCTGAATACCTAAGGATCATTGTGCCAAAGTTTGACGTCGATTACTCGTAAACTGAGTGAGAAATAGCCCTTGCAAAAATCGTCAATGGTAGTCCATACAGTGGATCGACGAAATCGGGATCAGGATCCAGATCCCCTGGCGGGACAAATGAAAAAAAGATCTAGTCTGGAAGATGTATACCTAAGGACCATTGTGCCGAAGTTTGAAGTAGATTACTTGTAAACTGTCTCTGTAATCGCGGACTAAGAAAGATAATAATAACTAGACTTACTTTTGCTGAGGCAAAAGTGATAAAGTTTGGACCTGCGTTTTTTCCTAGTGCACCTCAGTTTCGGTTGCACTTATGAGATTTTTAACCTAACATTTACTTGGTTAATTTTTCACAAGCTTTTCAACGAGCCCACCCAGACAGTCCTGCGACGCTTGGTTCGAGCCCTGCGGCGTCACCAATTTAATTCGTAAATATTGAGGGGCCGATAACTCGATGACTTTTATAGATACGGCGTTTTACTTGCGACAATTCATCTTCTACTTTTTTACGAGCTTTTCAACGAGCCCACCCAGAAAGCCATATGTCGCTCCGTTAAAAAGTTATAATATGTTTACGCGATTTAATCTATTTAATCTTCTAGCGGTTAAACGGTGGCAGATAGACAACTGGGGATACATCCCATAAGGTGCGCCTTGCCAAGACGTATTATTAGGAAAAAACTGATTGAAAAAAGCTTGAAAACTGAGGGAGAACAAGGTGTTTTGAACTCTTAGTCCTAGACCCAAAATACCCTATGGAGGGGTTGAGTACTACTATTAATCGCATGATTAACGTCCCTTTGTCTCTCAAACAGTGAGCAATTAGTGGGTAATCAGCTTATTAATCATCAAATTCGACCATTCTAAGTTGGACAGACAAACACGGAATGCAGAATATTGGAATATGACGAGTATCTGAGGTGTGTTCTTTGTTTTGTGAGAGTTTGAGAACAGTAAGACTGTTAATTAAAATTAACCCATTAAAGCCCACTGGCAAGTTTTTTTGCCAGTGACGGTTTTGTGTGACGTCACAATAAAAAAAATATTTTAAATGGCTACACAACTTGAACCCGTTGTAAACTCCCTTGACGTCTTGGTTAACTACATTTTTTGCAATTGATAGTTGATACCAACGCTTAGCAACGCTTAAGTTTGTCAGAAAATAGTACTTACAAAATGCTACTTTATCGTCGTGGAAAATACAAATAAGTAGTTTTTTACATATCTTGTAGTAAGTAAGTCAATATTCATAAAGAAACTGTCATGTGTGCTGATTTTCACCATGTAATTGTAATGATAAAAAAAGATTCATACCTATGCATAAAAAGACTAATAATTTACATGGCAAAAAAAATTGCCAGTGGGATAATACATGGTATTATAGTCTGTAGTAATAAACCATTCTGTAAAATGATGAAACGAAATACACTATGTTTGTTATGTAGACTGTCTGGTACTAAATCCCCGAGCATGCTGATATGTTAAGCACATTTCCATCCTTTTCTAAAAATAATTGTTTGTCTGCTAAATGACATATACTATGAAGAAATTGCAATTGAAAATGGAGGTACTGGCAAGAAAATTTGCCAGTGGGCACTTATGGTGTCTTTGATTGACATGTATTCTCTCCATGTTTCAATACGCTGCGAGGGATGAGCCAACTACTGTAAAGCAGATCAGAAAGCGAGGAAGTAGATGGTGTCATTGAGATGTGTATGAAATGTACAAGATTTAATGAAAGAGAATGTTAAATCTCCTGGGACCGTATTTCTCTCATGTTCCCCCACAATCTGGTTGATAGCATGCAGAGGGAGTACAACCTATATTCTCAGCAAAAGGAAAGAAGCCTCGGTGTAGATAAGATGGAGGCTCTAACATTGTTAGGTATCATGCTTCTATCTGGATACAATCGACTACCATATAACAGGCTTTATTGGTCAGAATGAGCTGATATTCACAATTCTCTGGTCTCTGATTCTCTGAGGCAGAACAGCCTCGATGTTATCATAAGTGATCTTTATTTTAGAGATAATAATAATTTGTTAGGTGACAGATAGGCATACTACAAGGTTCGACCGATATTTGAAGAGTTGCCTGGAGTTTTCAAGCAGACAGATGTGGCTGAGGATTCAGCATTGACGAAACTTAGATACCTTATTTTGGTAAACATGGCACAAAGTATTTCATCCGTGAGAAACCAATAAGGCTCAGTTTCAACTTGTGGTCTCCAGGATATACATGTATCACGTAAAACCGTATATTTGCGGGTCTAGAAACACCCCCTAGTCTCAGTATGGAATAAAATTCATTTATGTATGATACTTCTCGTGGGAGTGGTTACCAGTGTTGGTCACTACATCGACCATATCTAGGGGTACTGGGATGATTGTTAGTAGTTGTACTTGTCACCCCCATCCGGGGAGGGTCATTAGAGATCTGTTCCGTCAGTTGCATGCTGTACGGCATGGTACGGAAGCACTAGTCTACAGCAATCATCCAAGGGAAGCTGCAGCCTCCTCCTATCTGGCCATAATCTAATCGCTGCGCGAAATGCCACGGAGTTTCAGCATTAAATTGCACAGCGAAACCCAAGTCTGGGCATGTCTGGGGGTAGATCGCCTCGACATGCCCAGAACCCCTTATTGGGCGAGCGAAAGAAAACGCTCTCAATAACCCACCATGTCCTATGACCCCCACCCTCACATCATCATCTGTACATCATTCATCTCATTAATTGACTACAACGTTTTTATCGCATTATAATGTCACGTAAAATACCATTTGTGCCGAAAAGTGACGTAAAGCAATGATTTACTAATACTGCTACTGGTCACAATAAACACATTTCATTGACCCCTCTAAAGCCCACTGGCAAAATAATTTGCCAGTCCCAGTAACTACTTTTCAAAAAAAAAAAAAAAAAAATTCAAATTTAAAATTGTAATAATGGTCTAATCGTAGCAATGTATTATATTTTCGACTAGGAGGCTCTGTTTTAAAAAGTTGGGCTTTAATGGGTTAAAGAAGGTGGAAGTGTGAAGGAGAATTTTGATGCAGCAACTGCGATTAATTGGCCAGGAAATTTTTATTCTTCATATCAAGACAGATATATCTGATCACCAGACATCCTAGTTGAGTTGAGTTGATTGACTTGACTTGACAATTTAAGCCTGGCTACACTGGGCAAATGGGGTTCGAACCCTTGCTTGGCAGGCAGGCAGGCACTGTCCACTGCTGTGGACTGCTGGCAACGTTGGCTGAATGCTGGGCCAATGCGGTCAGAGTATTTCTTTTTGAAATGCTCATGACTGGTGGCTGGCAATGTTTTGCTGGCTGAGCAGTGTTTTTTTAAATGATGGGCCCACATTTTCAAAGCCGCGCCAACGTTGGCGCAACGTCGGCTCAATGCGGTCTGCTGGTCAACTGCTCTCACCAATATGTGGGTTCATTGGGATCCAAGGGACATGTAATTCGGGTCATTTTGACGGCTTTGAAAGCAAAAATAGATGTATTTTTTTGGATCTGGAGGTCCAGAAGGTGCCCATTCTAAATGAATGGAAATTACTTCATTTACCCCCCGTGTGCTCGCACGCAATTGACACAAAAAGTATCAATAATTTCTATATAGATAAAATCATGGAATTGGAGAGCTTAAATTGGTGAATCCGTAGCAAAAATCGGAACGCCGAAATCTCGAATAATAAAGACACTATGAGCGCTGCAATAACGCATTAAAACAGCATTTTAGCGTAATGTATTTCAATGCGAATTTCCGCGAAACGCGGAAGCGAATAACTTTTGAACCGTACAATATTGACCAGTACCGCGACCCACCATGTTCAAGGTCGTGTCAAGGAGAGCATGCACGAAAAAAGGGATTTTAAAAATTTTGAAAATTCGTGGAGCTTTGGCACTTACAAGGTGCGAACTTTGACCCGCGCTCACGGCCATGTTATTGGTTGGATCCTCTAAAAAAGTTATAGCCAAATGCCCACCCGCCAGACGATGAAAGTGTCCAAATATGAAGTTGATCGGTGTGGAACTGTGGGAGAAATAGGCCCGCGAACGGTTTGATGTCCTGTTTTTTGGTGGGTGTGTAATATTAACACTAGAAATGACTTTTACTTTTCAAGTAACAGTAAAGTTTGGACTTTGACTTTTTTTGACTTTTTGCGCCTTTTTGCGCCTTTTTTATTTTTTTGACTTTTTTGAATTTTTTTAACATTTTTGACTTTTTTTGACTTTTTTTGACTTTTTGTTACTTTTTTACTTTTTTTTTTTCCTTTTTTTTTTACTTTTTTCGATTTTTTTCGATTTTTTTTTACTTTTTGTGACTTCTTTTGACTTTTTTTTGACTTTTTTTGACTTTTTGTGACTTTTTTTTAGTTTTTTGACTTTTTGACTTTTTTTGGACTTTTTTGACTTTTTGTGACTTTTTTTTAGTTTTTTGACTTTTTTGACTTTTTTAAGTTTTTTTACTTTTTTTTTACTTTTTTTGACTTTTTTTACTTTTTTGACTTTTTTGACTTTTTTGACTTTTTGTGACTTTTTTTTAGTTTTTTGACTTTTTGACTTTTTTTTGGACTTTTTTGACTTTTTTAAGATTTTTGACTTTTTTGACTTTTTTGACTTTTTTTGACTTTTGTGACTTTTTTGACTTTTTTAAATTTTTTTTTTAGATTTTTGACTTTTTTTATTTTTTGACTTTTTGCCTACGCTCTTCCTCCATTCTCTACTCCACTGTCATATCATTCATCTCACTAACCTCAGGAGGTTTTCCTTGTCCAGTTTAGCCTGTATGTGCACAAAGTTGGCTTAAAACTGCATTGATTCATTCCCCCTGTAATTACAACTGTTATTTTAATAGTTAGCATTTAAAATGTTATTATTAAATGGTAATGTGATGAGAGGGTTAAGTCGCCAATACAATGACCCATTGTGAGAGGCGGCCGGCCAATACAAAGAGCCATTGTGATGACCGACTCTCCCATAGAATTTATCAATAGGTTACCATCCGCCATGTAAATCACTCTACCAACATTAGAACACATATTGGATTTACAAAATCCAGAATAATTCTGGATCCACTGGCGGGATCGCTGAAAAAAGCTATAGCCTGGTACCTGAATACCTAAGGATCATTGTGCCAAAGTTTGACGTCGATTACTTGTAAACTGAGTGAGAAATAGCCTTTGCAAAAATCGTCAATGGTAATCCATACAGTGGATCGACGCAATCGGGATCAGGATCCAGATCCACTGGCGGGACAAATGAAAAAAAGGTGTAGTCTGGAAGATGTATACCTAAGGACCATTGTGCCGAAGTTTGAAGTAGATTACTTGTAAACTGTCTCTGTAATCGCGGACTAAGAAAGATAATAATAATAACTAGAAATGACTTTTACTATTCAAGTAACAGTAAAGTTTGGACTTTGACTTTTGCGACTTTTTGCGCCTTTTTTATTTTTTTGACTTTTTTGAATTTTTTAAACATTTTTGACTTTTTTTGACTTTTTGACTTTTTGTTACTTTTTGACTTTTTTTCGACTTTTTTTGACTTTTTTTTACTTTTAGACTTTTTTGACTTTTTTGACTTTTTTGAATTTTTTTGACTTTTTTGACTTTTTTGACTTTTTTGACTTTTTGTGCCTTTTTTTAGTTTTTTGACTTTTTGACTTTTTTTTTACTTTTTTAATTTTTTAAAGATTTTTGACTTTTTTGACTTTTTTAACTTTTTTTGACTTTTGTGACTTTTTTTGATTTTTTTTAGATTTTTGACTTTTTTGATTTTTTGACTTTTTGCCTACGCTCTTCCTCCTTTCTCTCCTCCACTGTCATATCATTCATCTCACCATCCTCAAGAGGTTCTCCTTGTCCAGTTTAGCCTGTATGTGCACAAAGCTGGCTTAAAACTGCATTGATTCATTCCCCCTGTAATTACAACTGTTATTTTAATAGTTAGCATTTAAAATGTTATTATTAAAAGGTAATGGTGATCAGAGGGTCAAGTCGCCAATACAATGACCCATTGTGAGAGGCGGCCGGCCAATACAAAGAGCCATTGTGTTGACCGACTCTCCCAAAGAATCTATCAATAGGTTACCAACCGCCATGTAAATCACTCTACCAACATTAGTACACATAGTGGATTTACTAAATCCTGAACAATTCTGGATCCACTAGCGGGATCACTGAAAAAAGCTATAGCCTGGTACCTGAATACCTAAGGATCATTGTGCCGAAGTTTGACGTCGATTACTCGTAAACTGAGTGAGAAATAGCCTTTGCAAAAATCGTCAATGGTAATCCATACAGTGGATCGACGCAATCGGGATCAGGATCCAGATCCACTGGCGGGACAAATGAAAAAAAGGTCTAGTCTGGAAGATGTATACCTAAGGACCATTGTGCCGAAGTTTGAAGTAGATTACTTGTAAACTGTCTCTGTAATCGCGGACTAAGAAAGATAATAATAATAATAATAATAATAATAATAATAAGAAAAAGAAAGTCTCTTTTGGATACTAAAAAGCTTGGACGATGACGTCCAAACTTAATAATAATAATAATAATAATAATAATAATAATAATAATAAGAAAAAGAAAGTCTCTTTTGGATACTAATAAGCTTGGACGATGACGTCCAAACTTAACTAGACTTACCTTTGCTGGCAAAAGTGACACAAGTTTGGACGATCGTTTTTTTTTTTTTATTAATGCTCAGTTTTGGTTGCACTGACGACGTTTTAACCTCACATTTGCTAGAATATGTTTTTTACAAGCTTTCCAACGAGCCTACCCAGAGAGCCCTGCGACGCTCGGTTCGAGCCCTGTGACGTCATCAGTTTATTTCGAAACTTGATTTACAACTCCCTCAATAACGGGTATTTCGGGAAAGCAACCTCTTCTCGTTCATTTTCAGGTAGGTATCATAACTTAAAAAAAAAAAAAAAAAAAAAAAAAAAAAAAGCTAGGGCTTAGATAATGGGTCAATGTCGCTGGAGTGTTGGCAATTACTCTCTTACTCTGGATGATCTGCCAGTCAGTCTGAACTGCTCAGTCATACATGTAAGATGGGGGGCACTGACTCAGTGCTGTTTTAGTGACGGCCCGGCATTTACAGCGCTCTGCCGGCGTTGAAA
Source organism: Flabesymbios commensalis (assembly GCA_964017125.1). Lineage (NCBI taxonomy): Eukaryota > Metazoa > Annelida > Polychaeta > Terebellida > Flabelligeridae > Flabesymbios > Flabesymbios commensalis. The sequence goes on along the minus strand of OZ024913.1, from coordinate 22,991,985 downwards.
CAGTGCTGTTTCAGTGCATCGCGGTAATAACTTTTGAAGTACTCAATCAAACTTCGCCAAATTTTCAGGGCACTCGCCGCCATGGCTGGGGAGGGGGCCTGCGAAATACGTGAAAAACGGTTGAGAATTGACTGAGATATCAGCGGAAAACGAAAAAAAATGGTTGAAGAAGTGTTGTTTCAGTGCATCGCATTAATAACTTTTGAAGTACTCAATCAAACTTCGCCAAATTTTCAGGGCAGTCGTCATAATGGCTGGGAATGGTGTCTGCAAAATTACAAGAAAAACGGTTCAGAATTGACTTAGATATCAGCGAAAAACGAAAAAAAATGGTTGAAGAAGTGTTGTTTCAGTGCATCGCACTAATAACTTTTGAAGTACTCAATCAAACTTCGCCAAATTTTCAGGGCAGTCGTCATAATGGCTGGGAATGGTGTCTGCAAAATTACAAGAAAAACGGTTCAGAATTGACTTGGATATCAGCGAAAAACGGATGCAAATCTAGCATTTAATGTTTCTACTGTTCAAACAAAACACACAATGTTGGTTGATTGCCGGGCCACTGTTCGCGACGCTGGCCCGTCACTCAAACAGCCCAGCCCTGGGGCGGCGTGCAGATAACAAAGGGCTTTTGTGAGTGGCGACTAGGCCATTGAATTTCCTGAATAGACTCTCAACCGGCATGTATTGCACTGAACCGGCAATGGTCCACATAGTGGATTTACAAAATCTGCCATAATTCCGGATCTACTTGCAGGAAGGCTGAAAAAAGCTATAGCCTGGTACCTGAATACCTAAGGATCATTGTGCCAAAGTTTGAGGTCGATTACTCGTAAACTGCGTGAGAAATAGCGCTTCAAAAATTGTCAATGGTAATCCATATAGTGGATTTATGAAATCTGGATCAGGTCCAGATCCACTGGCGGGAAAAATGAAAAAAGCTACAGCCTGGTAGATGTATACCTGAGGAACATTGTGCCGAGGTTTGAAGTAGATTACTTGTAAACTGTCTCTGTGATCCCGGACTAAGAAAGATAATAATAATAATAATAACTAGAAATGACTTTTACTTTTCAAGTAACAGTAAAGTTTGGACTTTGACTTTTTTGACTTTTTGCGTCTTTTTTATTTTTTTGACTTTTTTGCATTTTTGTTACTTTCTGATTTTTTCGACTTTTTAGACTTTTTAGACTTTTTAGACTTTATTTACTTTTTTGACTTTTTTCGACTTTTTTTGACTTTTTTGACTTTTTGTGCCTTTTTTGACTTTTTGTGACTTTTTTTGACTTTTTTGACTTTTTTAAGATTTTTGACTTTTTTTGACTTTTTTGACTTTTTTTGACTTTTGTGACTTTTTTGACTTTTTTTAAATTTTTTTTAGATTTTTGACTTTTTTGATTTTTTGGCTTTTTGCCTACGCTCTTCCTCCTTTCTCTCCTCCACTGTCATATCATTCATCTCACCATCCTCAGGATGTACTCCTTGTCCAGTTTAGCCTGTATGCGCACAAAGTTGGCTTAAAACTGCATTAATTCATTCCCCCTGTAATTACAACTGTTATTTTAATAGTTAGCATTTAAAATGTTATTATTAAATGGTAATGGTGATCAGAGGGTCAAGTCGCCAATACAATGACCCATTGTGAGAGGGGCCGGCCAATACAAAGAGCCATTGTGTTGACCGACTCTCCCATAGAATTTATCAATAGGTTACCAACCGCCATGTAAATCACTCTACCAACATTGATACACATAGTGGATTTACTAAATCCTGAACAATTCTGAATCCACTAGCGGGATCACTGAAAAAAGCTATAGCCTGGTACCTGAATACCTAAGAATCATTGTGCCAAAGTTTGACATCGATTACTTGTAAACTGAGTGAGAAATAGCCTTTGCAAAAATCGTCAATGGTAATCCATACAGTGGATCGACGCAATCGGGATCAGGATCCAGATCCACTGGCGGGACAAATGAAAAAAAGGTCTACTCTGGAAGATGTATACCTAAGGACCATTGTGCCGAAGTTTGAAGTAGATTACTTGTAAACTGTCTCTGTAATCGCGGACTAAGAAAGATAATAATAATAATAATAATAATAATAATAATAAGAAAAAGAAAGTCTCTTTTGGATACTAAAAAGCTTGGACGATGACGTCCAAACTTAATAATAATAATAATAAGATGAAGAAAGATCTTAGTGGCACTAACAAAGCTTGGACGATGACGTCCAAACTTTAATAACTAGACTTACCTTTGCTGGCAAAAGTGACACAAGTTTGGACGATCGTTTTTTTTTTTTATTAATGCTCAGTTTTGGTTGCACTGACGACGTTTTAACCTCACATTTGCTAGAATATGTTTTTTACAAGCTTTCCAACGAGCCTACCCAGAGAGCCCTGCGACGCTCGGTTCGAGCCCTGTGACGTCATCAGTTTATTTCGAAACTTGATTTACAACTCCCTCAATAACGGGTATTTCGGGAAAGCAACCTCTTCTCGTTCATTTTCAGGTAGGTATCATAACTTAAAAAAAAAAAAAAAAAAGCTAGGGCTTAGATAATGGATCAATGTCGCTGGAGTGTTGGCAATTACTCTCTTACTCTGGATGATCTGCCAGTCAGTCTGAACTGCTCAGTCATACATGTAAGATGGGGGGCACTGACTCAGTGTTGTTTTAGTGACGGCCCGGCATTTACAGCGCTCTGCCGGCGTTGAAACAGTGCTGTTTCAGTGCATCGCGGTAATAACTTTTGAAGTACTCAATCAAACTTCGCCAAATTTTCAGGGCAGTCGCCGCCATGGCTGGGGAGGGGGCCTGCGAAATTACGTGAAAAACGGTTGAGAATTGACTGAGATATCAGCGAAAAACGAAAAAAAATGGTTGAAGAAGTGTTGTTTCAGTGCATCGCATTATTAACTTGTGAAGTACTCAATCAAACTTCGCCAAATTTTCAGGGCCGTCGTCATAATGGCTGGGAATGGTGTCTGCAAAATTACAAGAAAAACGGTTCAGAATTGACTTAGATATCAGCGAAAAACGAAAAAAAATGGTTGAAGAAGTGTTGTTTCAGTGCATCGCATTAATAACTTTTGAAGTACTCGATCAAACTTCGCCAAATTTTCAGGGCCGTCGTCATAATGGCTGGGAATGGTGTCTGCAAAATTACAAGAAAAACGGTTCAGAATTGACTTAGATATCAGCGAAAAACGGATGAAAATCTAGCATTTAATGTTTCTACTGTTCAAACAAAACACACAATGTTGGTTGATTGCCGGGCCACTGTTCGCGACGCTGGCCCGTCACTCAAACAGCCCAGCCCTGGGGCGGCGTGCAGATAACAAAGGGCTTTTGTGAGTGGCGACTAGGCCATTGAATTTCCTGAATAGACTCTCAACCGGCATGTATTGCACTGAACCGGCAATGGTCCACATAGTGGATTTACAAAATCTGCTATAATTCCGGATCCACTTGCAGGACGGCTGAAAAAAGATATAGCCTGGTACCTGAATACCTAAGGATCATTGTGCCAAAGTTTGACGTCGATTACTCGTAAACTGCATGAGAAATAGCGCTTCAAAAATTGTCAATGGTAATCCATATAGTGGATTTATGAAATCTGGATCAGGTCCAGATCCACTGGCGGGAAAAATGAAAAAAGCTACAGCCTGGTAGATGTATACCTAAGGAACATTGTGCCGAGGTTTGAAGTAGATTACTTGTAAGCTGTCTCTGTAATCCCGGACTAAGAAAGATAATAATAATAATAATAATAACTAGAAACGACTTTTACTTTTCAAGTAACAGTAATGTTTGGACTTCGATTTTTGACGTTTTGCGCCTTTTTTGATTTTTTTGACTTTTTTAACATTTTTGACTTTTCGTGTGTTTTTGTTACTTTTTTACTTTTTTATGACTTTTTTTGACTTTTTTTACTTTTTTTATTTTTTTATTTTTTTGACTTTTTGTGACTTTTTTACTTTTTTTGTGACTTTTTTGACTTTTTTTTTACTTTTGTGGCGTTTTTTGAGGTTTTTTTTTACTTTTTGCGACTTTTGTGACTTTTTGTAACTTTTGACTTTTTGTGACTTTTTTTTACTTTTTGTGACTTTTTTGGCAAATTTGGCACATTTGACACAATTGGCACAATTGGCACTATTCGCATATTTGGCACAATTGGCACATTTGGCACAATTGGCACATTTGGCACAATTGGCACAATCAGAACATTTGCCACATTTGGCACAATTGGCACATTAGGCACAATTGGCACATTTTGCACAATTGGCACATTTGGCACATATGGCACATGTGGCACAATTGGCACATTCGACACAATTGGCACAATTGGCACAATCAGAACATTTGCCATATTTGGCGCAATTGGCACAATTGGCACATTAGGCACAATTGGCACATTTAGCACATTTAGCACATTTGGCACAATTGGCACATTTGGCACAATTGGCACATTTGACACAATTGGCACATTTGGCACGATTGGCACATTTGACACAATTGGCACATTTGGCACAATTGGCACATTTTGCACAATTGGCACATTTGGCACAGGCACATGTGGCACAATTGGCACAATTGGCACAATTGGCACAATTGGCACAATCAGAACATTTGCCATATTTGGCACAATTGGCACAATTGGCACATTAGGCACGATTGGCAAATTTGGCACAATTGGCACATTTGGCACAATTGGCACATTTGACACAATTGGCACATTTGGCACAATTGGCACTATTGGCACATTTGGCACATTTGGCACAATTGGCAAATTTGGCACATATGGCACATGTGGCACAATTGGCACATTTGGCACATTTGGCACAATTGCCACAATCAGAACATTTGCCATATTTGGCACAATTGGCACATTTGGCACGATTGGCACATTTGGCACAATTGGCACATTTGGCACAATTGGCACAATTGGCACAACTGGCACAATCAGAACATTTGCCATATTTGGCACAATTGGCACAATTGGCACATTAGGCACAATTGGCACATTTGGCACAATTGGCACATTTGACACAATTGACACATTTGGCACAATTGGCACATTTGGCACATTTGGCACAATTGGCAAATTTGGCACATATGGCACATGTGGCACATTTGGCACAATTGGCACATTTGGCACAATTGGCACAATTGCCACAATCAGAACATTTGCCATATTTGGCACAATTGGCACAATTGGCACATTTGGCACAGTTGGCATATTTGGCACAATTAGCACAATTGGCACATTTGGCACAATTGGCACAATTGGCACAATCAGAACATTTGCCATATTTGGCACATTTGGCACATTTGGCACAATTGGCACATTTGGCACATTTGGCACAATTGGCACATTTGGCACAATTGGCACTATTCGCACATTTGGCACATTTGGCACAATTGGCACATTTGGCACAATTGGCACATTTGGCACAATTGGCGCATTTGGCACAATTGGCACAATTGGCACATTTGGCACATGTGGCACAATTGGCACATTTGGCACAATTGGCGCATTTGGCACATTTGGCACAATTGGCACATTTGGTACAATTGGCACAATTGGCACATTTGGCACAATTGGCACATATGGCACATGTGGCACATGTGGCACATTTGGAAATTTTGGAGCATTTAGACCATTTGGAACATTTGAAACATTTTTACATTTCGGGCATTTGAGACATTTAGAACAATTCTCTGCAATTACAACTGTTATTTTGATATTTAAATCTAGCATTTAAAATGTTGCTACTATTGATATTAAACACCCAATGTTGGTTCAATGCTGGGCCACTGTTCGCGACGCTGGCCCATCACTGAAACATTATTGGATATACATATGTATTTTAATTATTACCTCCTGGTAATTAGAGGGTCAAGACGGTCGGGAAGCCCGGTACAAGCCACCACCATAACGCGGCGTCCACATAACAAAGAAGCTTTGTGTTGACCGACTCTCCTATTGAATTGATCAACCGACATGTAAATCACTCTACCAACATTAGTACACATGGTGGATTTACAAAATCCAGAACAATTCTGGATCCACTAGCGGGATCACTGAAAAAAGATATAGCCTGGTACCTGAATACCTAAGGATCATTGTGCCAAAGTTTGACGTCGATTACTCCTAAAATGAAGGAGAAATAGCCCTTGCAAAAATGGTCAATGGTAATCCATATAGTGGATTTATGAAATCTGGATCAAATCCAGATCCACTATCGGGATAAATGAAAAAAAGGTCTAGTCTGGGAGATGTATACCTAAGGACCATTGTGCCGAGGTTTGAAGTAGATTACTTGTAAACTGTCTCTGTAATCGCGGACTAAGAAAGATAATAATAATAATAATAAGATGAAGAAAGTTGCTTTGCGACTCCAACATGCTTGGACCATAAGGTCCAAACATAATAATAATAATAATAATAATAATAAGAAAAAGAAAGTCTCTTTTGGATACTAAAAAGCTTGGACGATGACGTCCAAACTTAATTACAGGAAAAGAAAGTCTTTTAGGTGGGTGGGTTTGTAATGTTTATACTAGACTTACCTTTGCTGGCAAAAGTGACACAAGTTTGGACGATCGTTTTTTTTTTTTATTAATGCTCAGTTTTGGTTGCACTGACGACGTTTTAACCTCACATTTGCTAGAATATGTTTTTTACAAGCTTTCCAACGAGCCTACCCAGAGAGCCCTGCGACGCTCGGTTCGAGCCCTGTGACGTCATCAGTTTATTTCGAAACTTGATTTACAACTCCCTCAATAACGGGTATTTCGGGAAAGCAACCTCTTCTCGTTCATTTTCAGGTAGGTATCATAACTTAAAAAAAAAAAAAAAAAAGCTAGGGCTTAGATAATGGATCAATGTCGCTGGAGTGTTGGCAATTACTCTCTTACTCTGGATGATCTGCCAGTCAGTCTGAACTGCTCAGTCATACATGTAAGATGGGGGGCACTGACTCAGTGTTGTTTTAGTGACGGCCCGGCATTTACAGCGCTCTGCCGGCGTTGAAACAGTGCTGTTTCAGTGCATCGCGGTAATAACTTTTAAAGTACTCAATCAAACTTCGCCAAATTTTCAGGGCAGTCGCCGCCATGGCTGGGGAGGGGGCCTGCGAAATTACGTGAAAAACGGTTGAGAATTGACTGAGATATCAGCGAAAAAACGAAAAAAAATGGTTGAAGAAGTGTTGTTTCAGTGCATCGCATTATTAACTTGTGAAGTACTCAATCAAACTTCGCCAAATTTTCAGGGCCGTCGTCATAATGGCTGGGAATGGTGTCTGCAAAATTACAAGAAAAACGGTTCAGAATTGACTTAGATATCAGCGAAAAACGAAAAAAAATGGTTGAAGAAGTGTTGTTTCAGTGCATCGCATTAATAACTTTTGAAGTACTCGATCAAACTTCGCCAAATTTTCAGGGCCGTCGTCATAATGGCTGGGAATGGTGTCTGCAAAATTACAAGAAAAACGGTTCAGAATTGACTTAGATATCAGCGAAAAACGGATGAAAATCTAGCATTTAATGTTTCTACTGTTCAAACAAAACACACAATGTTGGTTGATTGCCGGGCCACTGTTCGCGACGCTGGCCCGTCACTCAAACAGCCCAGCCCTGGGGCGGCGTGCAGATAACAAAGGGCTTTTGTGAGTGGCGACTAGGCCATTGAATTTCCTGAATAGACTCTCAACCGGCATGTATTGCACTGAACCGGCAATGGTCCACATAGTGGATTTACAAAATCTGCTATAATTCCGGATCCACTTGCAGGACGGCTGAAAAAAGATATAGCCTGGTACCTGAATACCTAAGGATCATTGTGCCAAAGTTTGACGTCGATTACTCGTAAACTGCATGAGAAATAGCGCTTCAAAAATTGTCAATGGTAATCCATATAGTGGATTTATGAAATCTGGATCAGGTCCAGATCCACTGGCGGGAAAAATGAAAAAAGCTACAGCCTGGTAGATGTATACCTAAGGAACATTGTGCCGAGGTTTGAAGTAGATTACTTGTAAGCTGTCTCTGTAATCCCGGACTAAGAAAGATAATAATAATAATAATAACTAGAAACGACTTTTACTTTTCAAGTAACAGTAATGTTTGGACTTCGATTTTTGACTTTTTGCGCCTTTTTTGATTTTTTTTGAGTTTTTTAACATTTTTGACTTTTTGTGACTTTTTGTTACTTTTTTGCTTTTTTTGACTTTTTTTGACTTTTGTGACTTTTGTGACTTTTTTTGACTTATTGAGATTTTTTGTGACTTTTTCGGCTTTTTTGACTTTTTGTGACATTTTTGACTTTTTGTGACTTTTTGTGAGTTTTTTTTAGTTTTTTTACTTTTTTGTGACTTTTTTTTTACTTTTTTTTTAATTTTTTGAGATTTTTTACTTTTTTTTACTTTGTTGACTTTTTTTTACTTTTGTGACTTTTGTTTACTTTTTTGGCCTTTTTTGACTTTTTTTATTTTTTTTTACTTTTTGCGACTTTTGTGACTTTTTGTGACTTTTGTCTTTATGTGACTTTTTTTTACTTTTTGTGACTTTTTTGGCAAATTTGGCGCATTTGACACAATTGGCACAATTGGCACTATTCGCACATTTGGCACAATTGGCACATTTGGCACAGTTGGCATATTTGGCACAATTAGCACAATTTGCACGATGGGAACATTGGCACAATTTGCACAATTAGCACAATCAGAACATTTGCCACATTTGGCACAATTGGCACATTTGGCACAATTGTCACATTTGGCATAATTGGCACAATTGGCACAATTGGCGCATTTGGCACATTTGACACAATTGGCATATTTGGCACAATTGGCACATTTGGCACAATTGGCACATTTTGCACATTTGGCACATTTGGCACATTTGGCACATTTGACACATTTGGCACAAGTGGCACATTTGGCACATTTGGCACAATTGGCACAATTGGCACAATTGGCACAATTTTCACAATTGGCACATTTGGCACATATGGCACATGTGGCACAATTGGCACATTTGGCAAAATTGGCACAACCAGAACATTTGCCATATTTGGCACAATTGGCACATTTAGCACAATTGGCACATTTAGCACAATTGGCACATTTGGCACAATTGGCACATTTGGCACAATTGGCGCATTTGGCACATTTGACACAATTGGCACATTTGGCACAATTGGCACAATTGGCACATTTTGCACATTTGGCACAATTGGCACATTTGGCACATATGGCACAATTGGCACATTAGGCACAATTGGCACATTTGGCACATTTGGCACAATTGGCACATTTGGCACAAGTGCCACATTTTGCACATTTGGCACAATTGGCACATTTGGCACATATGGCACAATTTGCACAATAGGCACATTAGGCACAATTGGCACAATTGGCACAGTTGGCATATTTGGCACAATTAGCACAATTAGCACAATTGGCACATTTGGCACAATCAACACATTTGTCATATTTGGCACAATTGGCACAATTGGCCCATTAGGCACAATTGACACATTTGGCACAATTGGCGCATTTGGCATAATTGGCACAATTGGCGCATTTGGCACATTTGACACAATTGGCACATTTGGCACAATTGGCACATTTTGAACATTTGGCACAATTGGCACATTTGGCACATATGGCACAATTGGCACATTATGCACAATTGGCACATCTGGCACAATTGTCACATTTGGCATAATTGGCACAATTGGCGCATTTGGCACATTTGACACAATTGGCACATTTGGCACAATTGGCAAAATTGGCACATTTGGCACATTTGGCACAATTGGCACATTTGGCACAATTGGCGCATTTGGCACATTTGACACAATTGGCACATTTGGCACAATTGGCACATTTGGCACAATTGGCACATTTTGCACAATTGGCACATTTGGCACATATGGCACATGTGGCACAATTGGCACATTTGGCACAATTGGCACATTTGGCACATTTGGCACAATTGGCACATTTGGCACATTTGACACATTTGGCACAAGTGGCACATTTGGCACATTTGGCACAATTGGCACAATTGGCACAATTGGCACAATTTTCACAATTGGCACATTTGGCACATATGGCACATGTGGCACAATTGGCACATTTGGCAAAATTGGCACAACCAGAACATTTGCCATATTTGGCACAATTGGCACATTTAGCACAATTGGCACATTTAGCACAATTGGCACATTTGGCACAATTGGCACATTTGGCACAATTGGCGCATTTGGCACATTTGACACAATTGGCACATTTGGCACAATTGGCACAATTGGCACATTTTGCACATTTGGCACAATTGGCACATTTGGCACATATGGCACAATTGGCACATTAGGCACAATTGGCACATTTGGCACATTTGGCACAATTGGCACATTTGGCACAAGTGCCACATTTTGCACATTTGGCACAATTGGCACATTTGGCACATATGGCACAATTTGCACAATAGGCACATTAGGCACAATTGGCACAATTGGCACAGTTGGCATATTTGGCACAATTAGCACAATTAGCACAATTGGCACATTTGGCACAATCAACACATTTGTCATATTTGGCACAATTGGCACAATTGGCCCATTAGGCACAATTGACACATTTGGCACAATTGGCGCATTTGGCATAATTGGCACAATTGGCGCATTTGGCACATTTGACACAATTGGCACATTTGGCACAATTGGCACATTTTGAACATTTGGCACAATTGGCACATTTGGCACATATGGCACAATTGGCACATTATGCACAATTGGCACATCTGGCACAATTGTCACATTTGGCATAATTGGCACAATTGGCGCATTTGGCACATTTGACACAATTGGCACATTTGGCACAATTGGCAAAATTGGCACATTTGGCACATTTGGCACAATTGGCACATTTGGCACAATTGGCGCATTTGGCACATTTGACACAATTGGCACATTTGGCACAATTGGCACATTTGGCACAATTGGCACATTTTGCACAATTGGCACATTTGGCACATATGGCACATGTGGCACAATTGGCACATTTGGCACAATTGGCACATTTGGCACATTTGGCACAATTGGCACATTTGGCACATTTGGCACAATTGGCACAATTGGCACATTTGGCACAATTGGCACAATTGGCACATTTTGCACAATTGGCACATTTGGCACATATGGCACATGTGGCACAATTGGCACATTTGGCACAATTGGCACATTTGGCACAATTGGCACATTTGGCACATTTGGCACAATTGGCACAATTGGCACATTTTGCACATTTGGCACAATTGGCACATTTGGAAATTTTGGAGCATTTGGAAATTTTGGAACATTTGAAACATTTTTACATTTCGGGCAATTGAATCGGGCAATTGAAACATTTAGAACAATTCTCTGCAATTACAACTGTTATTTTGATGTTTAAATCTGGCATTTAAAATGTTGCTGCTATTGATTTCAAACACCCGATGTTGGTTCAATGCTGGGCCACTGTTCGCGATGCTGGTCCATCACTGAAACATTATTGGATATACATATGTATTTTAATTATTACCCCCTGGTAATTAGATGGTCAAGCCGGTCGGGAAGCCCAGTACAAGCCACCACCATAACGCGGCGTCCACATAACAAAGACGCTTTGTGTTGACCGACTCTCCTATTGAATTGATCAACCGACATGTAAATCACTCTACCAACATTAGTACACATAGTGGATTTACTAAATCCTGAACAGTTCTGGATCCACTAGCGGGATCACTGAAAAAAGCTATAGCCTGATACCTGAATACCTAAGGATCATTGTGCCAAACTTTGACGTCGATTACTCCTAAACTGAAGGAGAAATAGCCCTTGCAAAAATGGTCAGTGGTAATCCATACAGTGGATTTATGAAATCTGGATCAAATCCAGATCCACTATCGTGATAAATGAAAAAAAGGTCTAGTCTGGAAGATGTATACCTAAGGACCATTGTGCCGAAGTTTGAAGTACATTACTTGTAAACTGTCTCTGTAATCGCGGACTAAGAAAGATAATAATAATAACTAGAAACGACTTTTACTTTTCAAGTAACAGTAATGTTTGGACTTCGATTTTTGACTTTTTGCGCCTTTTTTGATTTTTTTGACTTTTTTAAGATTTTTGACTTTTCGTGACTTTTTGACTTTTTGTTACTTTTTGACTTTTTTTTGACTTTTTTTTTTACTTTTTTTTCACTTTTTTGATTTTTTTTGATTTTTTTGCCTTTTGTGACTTTTGTGACTTGTTTTGACTTATTAAGACTTTTTGTGAGTTTTTCGGCTATTTTGACTTTTTGTGACATTTTTGACTTTTTGACTTTTTTTTTACTTTTGACTTTTTTTGACTTTTTTTTACTTTTTGTGACTTGGCACAATTGGCACATTAGGCACAATTGGCACATGTGACACAATTGGCACAATTGGCACATTTGGCACATTTTGCACATTTGGCACAATTGGCAAATTTGGCACATATGGCACATGTGGCACAATTGGCACAATTGGCACATTTGGCACAATTGGCACATTTGGCACAATTGGCACAATCAGAACATTTGCCATATTTGGCACATTTGGCACATCAGGCACAATTGGCACATTTGGCACATTTTGCACAATTGGCACATTTGGCACAATTGGCACTATTCGCACATTTGGCACAATTGGCACATTTGGCACAATTGACACATTTTGCACAGTTGGCATATTTGGCACAATTAGCACAATTGGCACATTTGGCACAATTGGCACAATTGGCACAATCAGAATATTTGCCATATTTGGCACATTTGGCACATCAGGCACAATTGGCACATTTTGCACATTTTGCACAATTGGCACATTTGGCACAATTGGCACTATTCGCACATTTGGCACAATTGGCACATTTGGCACATTTGGCACATTTGGCACAATTGGCACATTTGGCACAATTGGCACAATTGGCACATTTGGCACATGTGGCACAATTGGCACAATTGGCGCATTTGGCACATTTGACACAATTGGCACAATTGGCACAATTGGCACATTTGGCACATTTGGAACAATTGGCACATTTTGCACATTTGGCACAATTGGCACATATGGCACATTTTTACATTTCGGGCATTTGAGACATTTAGAACAATTCTCTGAAATTACAACTGTTATTTTGATATTTAAATCTAGCATTTAAAATGTTGCTACTATTGATATTAAACACCCAATGTTGGTTCAATGCTGGGCCACTGTTCGCGACGCTGGCCCATCACTGAAACATTATTGGATATACATATGTATTTTAATTATTACCCCCTGGTAATTAGAGGGTCAAGACGGTCGGGAAGCCCGGTACAAGCCACCACCATAACGCGGCGTCCACATAACAAAGACGCTTTGTGTTGACCGACTCTCCTATTGAATTGATCAACCGACATGTAAATCACTCTACCAACATTAGTACACATAGTGGATTTACTAAATCCTGAACAATTCTGGATCCACTAGCGGGATCGCTGAAAAAAGATATAGCCTGGTACCTGAATACCTAAGGATCATTGTGCCAAAGTTTGACGTCGATTACTCCCAAACTGAAGGAGAAATAGCCCTTGCAAAAATGGTCAATGGTAATCCATATAGTGGATTAATGAAATCTGGATCAAATCCAGATCCACTATCGGGATAAATGAAAAAAAGGTCTAGTCTGGAAGATGTATACCTAAGGACCATTGTGCCGAGGTTTGAAGTAGATTACTTGTAAACTGTCTCTGTAATCGCGGACTAAGAAAGATAATAATAATAATAAGAAAAAGAAAGTTGCTTTGCGACTCCAACATGTTTGGACCATAAGGTCCAAACATAATAAGATGAAGAAAGTTGCTTTGCGACTCCAACATGTTTGGACCATAAGGTCCAAACATAATAATAATAATAATAATAATAATAATAAGAAAAAGAAAGTCTCTTTTGGATACTAAAAAGCTTGGACGATGACGTCCAAACTTAATTACAGGAAAAGAAAGTCTTTTAGGTGGGTGGGTTTGTAATGTTTATACTAGACTTACCTTTGCTGGCAAAAGTGACACAAGTTTGGACGATCGTTTTTTTTTTTTATTAATGCTCAGTTTTGGTTGCACTGACGACGTTTTAACCTCACATTTGCTAGAATATGTTTTTTACAAGCTTTCCAACGAGCCTACCCAGAGAGCCCTGCGACGCTCGGTTCGAGCCCTGTGACGTCATCAGTTTATTTCGAAACTTGATTTACAACTCCCTCAATAACGGGTATTTCGGGAAAGCAACCTCTTCTCGTTCATTTTCAGGTAGGTATCATAACTTAAAAAAAAAAAAAAAAAAGCTAGGGCTTAGATAATGGATCAATGTCGCTGGAGTGTTGGCAATTACTCTCTTACTCTGGATGATCTGCCAGTCAGTCTGAACTGCTCAGTCATACATGTAAGATGGGGGGCACTGACTCAGTGTTGTTTTAGTGACGGCCCGGCATTTACAGCGCTCTGCCGGCGTTGAAACAGTGCTGTTTCAGTGCATCGCGGTAATAACTTTTGAAGTACTCAATCAAACTTCGCCAAATTTTCAGGGCAGTCGCCGCCATGGCTGGGGAGGGGGCCTGCGAAATTACGTGAAAAACGGTTGAGAATTGACTGAGATATCAGCGAAAAACGAAAAAAAATGGTTGAAGAAGTGTTGTTTCAGTGCATCGCATTATTAACTTGTGAAGTACTCAATCAAACTTCGCCAAATTTTCAGGGCCGTCGTCATAATGGCTGGGAATGGTGTCTGCAAAATTACAAGAAAAACGGTTCAGAATTGACTTAGATATCAGCGAAAAACGAAAAAAAATGGTTGAAGAAGTGTTGTTTCAGTGCATCGCATTAATAACTTTTGAAGTACTCGATCAAACTTCGCCAAATTTTCAGGGCCGTCGTCATAATGGCTGGGAATGGTGTCTGCAAAATTACAAGAAAAACGGTTCAAAATTGACTTAGATATCAGCGAAAAACGGATGAAAATCTAGCATTTAATGTTTCTACTGTTCAAACAAAACACACAATGTTGGTTGATTGCCGGGCCACTGTTCGCGACGCTGGCCCGTCACTCAAACAGCCCAGCCCTGGGGCGGCGTGCAGATAACAAAGGGCTTTTGTGAGTGGCGACTAGGCCATTGAATTTCCTGAATAGACTCTCAACCGGCATGTATTGCACTGAACCGGCAATGGTCCACATAGTGGATTTACAAAATCTGCTATAATTCCGGATCCACTTGCAGGACGGCTGAAAAAAGATATAGCCTGGTACCTGAATACCTAAGGATCATTGTGCCAAAGTTTGACGTCGATTACTCGTAAACTGCATGAGAAATAGCGCTTCAAAAATTGTCAATGGTAATCCATATAGTGGATTTATGAAATCTGGATCAGGTCCAGATCCACTGGCGGGAAAAATGAAAAAAGCTACAGCCTGGTAGATGTATACCTAAGGAACATTGTGCCGAGGTTTGAAGTAGATTACTTGTAAGCTGTCTCTGTAATCCCGGACTAAGAAAGATAATAATAACTAGACTTACTTTTGCTGAGGCAAAAGTGATAAAGTTTGGACCTGCGTTTTTTCCTAGCGCACCTCAGTTTCGGTTGCACTTATGAGATTTTTAACCTAACATTTACTTGGTTAATTTTTTACAAGCTTTTCAACGAGCCCACCCAGACAGTCCTGCGACGCTTGGTTCGAGCCCTGCGGCGTCACCAATTTATTTCTTAAATATTGAGGGGCCGATAACTCGGTGACTTTTATAGATACGGCGTTTTACTTGCAACAATTCATCTTCTACTTTTTCACGAGCTCTTCAACGAGCCCACCCAGAAAGCCCTATGTCGCTCCGTTAAAAAGTTATGATTTTTTACGCGATTTAATCTATTTAATCTTCTAGCGGTTAAACGGTGGCAGATAGACAGACAACTGGGGATACATCCCATAAGGTGCGCCTTGCCAAGACGTATTATTAGAAAAAAACAGATTGAAAAAAGCTTGAAAACTGAGGGAGAACAAGGTGTTTTGAACTCTTAGTCCTAGACCCAAAATACCCTATGGAGGGGTTGAGTACTACTATTAATCGCATGATTAACGTCCCTTTGTCTCTCAAACAGTGAGCAATTAGTGGGTAATCAGCTTATTAATCATCAAATTCGACCATTCTAAGTTGGACAGACAAACACGGAATGCAGAATATTGGAATATGACGAGTATCTGAGGTGTGTTCTTTGTTTTGTGAGAGTTTGAGAACAGTAAGACTGTTAATTAAAATTAAAGAAGGTGGAAGTGTGAAGGAGAATTTTGATGCAGCAACTGCGATTAAGTGGCCAGGAAATTTTTGTTCTTCATATCAAGACAGATATATCTGATCACCAGACATCCTAGTTGAGTTGAGTTGATTGACTTGACTTGACAATTTAAGCCTGGCTACGCTGGGCAAATGGGGTTCGAACCCTTGCTTGGCAGGCACTGTCCACTGCTGTGGACTGGCTGGCAACGTTGGCTGAATGCTGGGCCAATGCGGTCAGAGTATTTCTTTTTGAAATGCTCATGACTGGTGGCTGGCACAGTTTAAATGTTTTGCTGGCTGAGCAGTGTTTTTTAAATGATGGGCCCACATTTTCAAAGCCGCGCCAACGTTGGCGCAACGTCGGCTCAATGCGGTCTGCTGGTCAACTGCTCTCACCAATATGTGGGTTCATTGGGATCCAAGGGACATGTAATTCGGGTCATTTTGACGGCTTTGAAAGCAAAAATAGATGTATTTTTTTAGATCTGAAGGTCCAGAAGGTGCCCATTCTAAATGAATGGAAAATACCTCATTTACCCCCCGTGTGCTCGCACGCAATTGACACAAAAAGTATAAATAATTTCTATATAGATAAAATTATGGAATTGGAGAGCTTAAATTGGCGAATCCGTAGCAAAAATCGGAACGCCGAAATCTCAAATAATAAAGACACTATGAGCGCTGCAATAACGCATTAAAACAGCATTTTAGCGTAATGTATTTCAATGCGAATTTCCGCGAAACGCGGAAGCGAATAACTTTTGAACCGTACAATATTGACCAGTACCGCGACCCACCATGTTCAAGGTCGTGTCAATGAGAGCATGCACGAAAAAAGGGATTTTAAAAATTTTGAAAATTCGTGGAGCTTTGGCACTTACAAGGTGCGAACTTTGACCCGCGCTTACGGCCATGTTATTGGTTGGATCCTCTAAAAAAGTTATAGCCAAATGCCCACCCGCCAGACGATGAAAGTGTCCAAATATGAAGTTGATCGGTGTGGAACTGTGGGAGAAATAGGCCCGCGAACGGTTTGATGTCCTGTTTTTTGGTGGGTGTGTAATATTAACACTAGAAATGACTTTTACTTTTCAAGTAACAGTAAAGTTTGGACTTTGACTTTTGCGACTTTTTGCGCCTTTTTTAACATTTTTGATTTTTTTGACTTCTTGACTTTTTGTTACTTTTTGACTTTTTTTTGTATTTTTTTTGACTTTTTTTGACTTTTTTTGACTTTTTTGACTTGTGACTTTTGTGACTTTTTTTGACTTTTTTTGACTTTTGTGACTTTTTAGACTTTTTGTGACTTTTTTGACTTTTGTGACTTTTTGTGACTTTTTGTGACTTTTTTTTAGTTTTTTGACTTTTTTTTGACTTTTTTGACTTTTTTAAGATTTTTGACTTTTTTGAATTTTTTTGACTTTTTGAGACTTTATGAGACTTTTTTTTAGTTTTTTGACTTTTTGACTTTTTTTTGACTTTTTTGACTTTTTAAAGATTTTTTAAGATTTTTGACTTTTTTGACTTTTTTGACTTTTTTTTTAGATTTTTGACTTTTTTGATTTTTTGCTTTTTGCCTACGCTCTTCCTCCTTTCTCTCCTCCACTGTCATATCATTCATCTCACTAACCTCAGGAGGTTCTCCTTGTCCAGTTTAGCCTGTATATGCACAAACTTAGCTTAAAACTTGGCTTAAAACTACATTGATTCATTCCCCCTGTAATTACAACTGTTATTTTAATAGTTAGCATTTAAAATGTTATTATTAAATGATAATGTGATGAGAGGGTTAAGTCGCCAATACAATGACCCATTGTGAGAGGCGGCCGGCCAATACAAAGAGCCATTGTGATGACCGACTCTCCCATAGAATTCATCAATAGGTCACCAACCGCCCTGTAAATCACTCTACCAACATTAGTACACATATTGGATTTACAAAATCCAGAATAATTCTGGATCCACTGGCGGAATCACTGAAAAAAGATATAGCCTGGTACCTGAATACCTAAGGATCATTGTGCCAAAGTTTGACGTCGATTACTCGTAAACTGAGTGAGAAATAGCCCTTGCAAAAATCGTCAATGGTAGTCCATACAGTGGATTGACAAAATCAGGATCAGGATCCAGATCCACTGGCGGGACAAATGAAAAAAAGGTCTAGTCTGGAAGATGTATACCTAAGGACCAAAGAGCCGAGGTTTGAAGTAGATTACTTGTAAACTGTCTCTGTAATCGCGGACTAAGAAAGATAATAATAATAACTAGAAACGACTTTTACTTTTCAAGTAACAGTAATGTTTGGACTTCGATTTTTTACTTTTTGCGCCTTTTTTGCTTTTTTGACTTTTTTGACTTTTTTTAACATTTTTGACTTTTTGTGACTTTTTTACTTTTTGTTACTTTTTGTTACTTTTTGACTTTTTTTTGATTTTTTTTTTACTTTTTTTTTACTTTGTTGACTTTTTTTTTACTTCTGTGACTTTTGTGACTATTTTGCCTTTTTGTGACTTTTTGATTTTTTTTTTACTTTTTTTTACTTTTTGAGACTTTTTTGGGGTTTTTTATTTTTTTTATTCTTTTGATTTTTTTTGAATTTTTTTGACTTTTTGAGACTTTTTTGACTTTTTGTGACTTTTGTGACTTTTGTGACTTTTGTGACTTTTTGTGACTTTTTGTGACTGTTTTTACTTTTTGTGATTTTTCTGATTTTTTTTTAGTTTTTTTAATTTTTTGACTTTTCGTAACTTTTTGTGACTTTTTTGACTTTTTTGTGACTTTTTTGCGTTTTTTGACTTTTTCGAGATTTTTGACTTTTTTGACTTTTTGCCACTATTTGCTTTCTCTCTTCCTCCTTTCTCTCCTCCACTGTCATATCATTCATCTCACCATCCTCAGGAGGTTCTCCTGGCCCAGTTTAGCCTATATGTGCACAAAGGCGGCCTTAAACTGCATTAATTCATTCCCCTTGGTAATTACAACTGTTATTTAAATAATAAATAAACCAATCTAGCATTTAAAATGTTTCTAGTGTTCATGGTGACCAGAGGGTGAAGTCGCCCAATACAATGACCCATTGTGAGAGGCGGCCGGCAATACAATGCTCCATTGTGAAGGCCGACTATCCTTTCAATTGGATGAATGAGCTATAAACCGACATGTAAACAATTGCACCGACACTGGACCGCATAGTGGATTTACAAAATCCTTAATAAAACTGGATCCACTGTCTGGATCAGTGAAAAAAGATATAGCAACTCAAGTCAATACCTAAGGATCAATGTGCCAAAGTTTGAAGTCGATTACTTGTAAACTGAGTGAGAAATAGGGTGGCAAAAATTTTAAAATGTACACTATTAAACTTACACAGTGATCCATATAGTGGAAGTATGCAATCCGGGCCAGATCCGGATCCACTGTCCGAATCGCAATAAAAAGCTATAGCAACTAACTTTAATACCTAAGGATCATTGTGCCAAGACTTGAAGTTGATTACTTGTAAACTGAGGGAGAAATAGTTTGGCTAAATCGGCCGTAGAATAATAATAATAATAATAATAATAAGAAAAAGAAAGTTGCTGAGCGACTTCAACATGTTTGGACGACTTCGTCCAAACATAATAATAATAATAATAAGATGAAGAAAGATCTTAGTGGCACTAACAAAGCTTGGACGATGACGTCCAAACTTTAATAATAACTAGACTTACCTTTGCTGGCAAAAGTGACACAAGTTTGGACGATCGTTTTTTTTTTTTATTAATGCTCAGTTTTGGTTGCACTGACGACGTTTTAACCTCACATTTGCTAGAATATGTTTTTTACAAGCTTTCCAACGAGCCTACCCAGAGAGCCCTGCGACGCTCGGTTCGAGCCCTGTGACGTCATCAGTTTATTTCGAAACTTGATTTACAACTCCCTCAATAACGGGTATTTCGGGAAAGCAACCTCTTCTCGTTCATTTTCAGGTAGGTATCATAACTTAAAAAAAAAAAAAAAAAAAAAAAAAAGCTAGGGCTTAGATAATGGATCAATGTCGCTGGAGTGTTGGCAATTACTCTCTTACTCCGGATGATCTGCCAGTCAGTCTGAACTGCTCAGTCATACATGTAAGATGGGGGGCACTGACTCAGTGTTGTTTTAGTGACGGCCCGGCATTTACAGCGCTCTGCCGGCGTTGAAACAGTGCTGTTTCAGTGCATCGCGGTAATAACTTTTGAAGTACTCAATCAAACTTCGCCAAATTTTCAGGGCAGTCGCCGCCATGGCTGGGGAGGGGGCCTGCGAAATTACGTGAAAAACGGTTGAGAATTGACTGAGATATCAGCGAAAAACGAAAAAAAATGGTTGAAGAAGTGTTGTTTCAGTGCATCGCATTATTAACTTGTGAAGTACTCAATCAAACTTCGCCAAATTTTCAGGGCCGTCGTCATAATGGCTGGGAATGGTGTCTGCAAAATTACAAGAAAAACGGTTCAGAATTGACTTAGATATCAGCGAAAAACGAAAAAAATGGTTGAAGAAGTGTTGTTTCAGTGCATCGCATTAATAACTTTTGAAGTACTCAATCAAACTTCGCCAAATTTTCAGGGCCGTCGTCATAATGGCTGGGAATGGTGTCTGCAAAATTACAAGAAAAACGGTTCAGAATTGACTTAGATATCAGCGAAAAACGAAAAAAATGGTTGAAGAAGTGTTGTTTCAGTGCATCGCATTAATAACTTTTGAAGTACTCAATCAAACTTCGCCAAATTTTCAGGGCCGTCGTCATAATGGCTGGGAATGGTGTCTGCAAAATTACAAGAAAAACGGTTCAGAATTGACTTAGATATCAGCGAAAAACGGATGAAAATCTAGCATTTAATGTTTCTACTGTTCAAACAAAACACACAATGTTGGTTGATTGCCGGGCCACTGTTCGCGACGCTGGCCCGTCACTCAAACAGCCCAGCCCTGGGGCGGCGTGCAGATAACAAAGGGCTTTTGTGAGTGGCGACTAGGCCATTGAATTTCCTGAATAGACTCTCAACCGGCATGTATTGCACTGAACCGGCAATGGTCCACATAGTGGATTTACAAAATCTGCTATAATTCCGGATCCACTTGCAGGACGGCTGAAAAAAGATATAGCCTGGTACCTGAATACCTAAGGATCATTGTGCCAAAGTTTGACGTCGATTACTCGTAAACTGCATGAGAAATAGCGCTTCAAAAATTGTCAATGGTAATCCATATAGTGGATTTATGAAATCTGGATCAGGTCCAGATCCACTGGCGGGAAAAATGAAAAAAGCTACAGCCTGGTAGATGTATACCTAAGGAACATTGTGCCGAGGTTTGAAGTAGATTACTTGTAAACTGTCTCTGTAATCCCGGACTAAGAAAGATAATAATAATAATAATAATAATAATAATAATAATAACTAGAAATGACTTTTACTTTTCAAGTAACAGTAAAGTTTGGACTTTGACTTTTTTGACGTTTTGCGCCTTTTTGACTTTTTTGAATTTTTTTAACATTTTATTAACATTTTTGACTTTTTGTTACTTTTTGACTTTTTTTTTCACTTTTTTTTACTTTTTTTACTTTTTAGACTTTTGTGACTTTTTTTGACTTTTTTGACTTTTTTGACTTTTTTGACTTTTTTTTTACTTTTATCGACTTTTTTTTACTTTTGTGACTTTTTTGACTTTTTGTGACTTTTTTGACTTTTGTGACTTTTTGTGACTTTTTTTTAGTTTTTTGACTTTTTTTTGACTTTTTTTTTACTTTTTTGACTTTTTTAAGATTTTTGACTTTTTATGACTTTTTATGACTTTTTATGACTTTTTTGACTTTTTTTGGACTTTTTTGACTTTTTGAGGATTTTTGTCTTTTTTGACTTTTTTGACTTTTTTTGACTTTTGTGACTTTCTTGACTTTTTTTTGATTTTTTTCTAGATTTTTGACTTTTTTGATTTTTTGACTTTTTGCCTACGCTCTTCCTCCTTTCTCTCCTCCACTGTCATATCATTCATCTCACTAACCTCCGGAGGTTATCCTTGTCCAGTTTAGCCTGTATGTGCACAAAGTTGGCTTAAAACTGCATTGATTCATTCCCCCTGTAATTACAACTGTTATTTTAATAGTTAGCATTTAAAATGTTATTATTAAATGGTAATGTGATGAGAGGGTTAAGTCGCCAATACAATGACCCATTGTGAGAGGCGGCCGGCCAATACAAAGAGCCATTGTGATGACCGACTCTCCCATAGAATTCATCAATAGGTTACCAACCGCCCTGTAAATCACTCTACCAACATTAGTACACTTATTGGATTTACAAAATCCAGAATAATTCTGGATCCACTGGCGGGATCACTGAAAAAAGATATAGCCTGGTACCTGAATACCTAAGGATCATTGTGCCAAAGTTTGACGTCGATTACTTGTAAACTGAGTGAGAAATAGCCCTTGCAAAAATCGTCAATGGTAGTCCATACAGTGGATCGACGAAATCGGGATCAGGATCCAGATTCCCTGGCGGGACAAATGAAAAAAAGATCTAGTCTGGAAGATGTATACCTAAGGATCATTGTGCCGAAGTTTGAAGGAGATTACTTGTAAACTGTCTCTGTAATCGCGGACTAAGAAAGATAATAATAATAATAATAATAACTAGAAATGACTTTTACTTTTCAAGTAACAGTAAAGTTTGGACTTTGACTTTTTTGACTTTTTGCGCCTTTTTTATTTTTTTTTGACTTTTTTGAATTTTTTTAACATTTTTGACTTTTTTTGACTTTTTTACTTTTTGTTACTTTTTGACTTTTTTTTGACTTTTTTGACTTTTTTGACTTTTTTGACTTTTTTGACTTTTTTGACTTTTGTTGACTTTTGTGACTTTTTTTAACTTTTTTGACTTTTTGTGACTTTTTGTGACTTTTTTTAGTTTTTTGACTTTTTTTTGACTTTTTTAACTTTTTTAAGATTTTTGACTTTTTTGACTTTTTTTGACTTTTGTGACTTTCTGAATTTTTTTTAGATTTTGGACTTTTTTGATTTTTTGACTTTTTGCCTACGCTCTTCCTCCTTTCTCTCCTCCACTGTCATATCATTCATCTCACCATCCTCAGGAGGTACTCCTTGTCCAGTTTAGCCTGTATGTGCACAAAGTTGGCTTAAAACTGCATTGATTCATTCCCCCTGTAATTACAACTGTTATTTTAATAGTTAGCATTTAAAATGTTATTATTAAATGGTAATGTGATGAGAGGGTCAAGTCGCCAATACAATGACCCATTGTGAGAGGCGGCCGGCCAATACAAAGAGCCATTGTGATGACCGACTCTCCCATAGAATTCATCAATAGGTTACCAACCGCCCTGTAAATCACTCTACCAACATTAGTACACTTATTGGATTTACAAAATCCAGAATAATTCTGGATCCACTGGCGGGATCACTGAAAAAAGATATAGCCTGGTACCTGAATACCTAAGGATCATTGTAACAAAGTTTGACGTCGATTACTCGTAAACTGAGTGAGAAATAGCCTTTGCAAAAATCGTCAATGGTAATCCATACAGTGGATCGACGAAATCGGGATGAGGATCCAGATCCACTGGCGGGACAAATGAAAAAAAGGTCTAGTCTGGAAGATGTATACCTAAGGACCATTGTGCCGAAGTTTGAAGTAGATTACTTGTAAACTGTCTCTGTAATCGCGGACTAAGAAAGATAATAATAATAATAATAATAATAATAATAATAATAATAATAAGAAAAAGAAAGTCTCTTTTGGATACTAATAAGCTTGGACGATGACGTCCAAACTTAATAATAATAAGAAAAAGAAAGTCTCTTTTGGATACTAAAAAGCTTGGACGATGACGTCCAAACTTAATAATAATAATAATAATAATAATAATAATAAGAAAAAGAAAGTCTCTTTTGGATACTAAAAAGCTTGGACGATGACGTCCAAACTTAATAAGATGAAGAAAGTTGCTTTGCGACTCCAACATGTTTGGACCATAAGGTCCAAACATAATAAATAGTTCAGAGATCTAGAGGGTAAAAGAAAGGGTCAGTGCTTTGGCTTTTTCTCCAAAATTAAGGACGAAAGTTAAAAACAGTCCTAAAATTTAATGATTTAAGATTTAAGAATTTCATTGATGAAATCAGTCCACGGTCAGCAAATTTGTACAAATATTCGACAATTGTTAGAAAATCATCACATCTAATATTGAAGTGTGTGCGGTTGTTTCTCATTCAATCCTTTATGTACGGTTTAGAAGTAAATGGAGTAGAACGCGTGCAATGGCCACTCCACTTATGTCTTGTTCTCTATAATGAGTGAAGATACCTTCTGGTTACAATTTGCGGCACATAGACGGGGGTTGAAGGGTTATGTAAGATGTTGTTGAGGAGATGATGAGGCTGTTGTCTGAGCGAGTGTGCCGTGCCCCGCGGGGTGGCCAGCGGCACCTAGCGAGTCAACAGGTGTCACTGTCAGCTCCTGCTACCTCCCGTAGCCTCCCACCGAGTGTGAGATGGTCATCTGATGCTGGGATAATGCTGGGCCGACGTTGTGGACGTGGGCCGACATTGCATCAACAATATATCAATGCGTTTGTTGGGAGTATCTTTCACCCAGAAAACACGAGACGTTGGCGCAATGCTGGTTTAATGTTGGCCATGGCCCAACATTAAACCAGCATTGTGCCAACGTCTTATGCTTGCCGGGCAGCTAATGAGTTAATTGTCCCAAACTTGTTTCAATGTTGTGCCAATGTATCCAACGTAACCACAACACTTGGCCGTCGTCTTTTCTTCGCTGTCATAATTTTTGGACCAGCGCCGAGGACGTTGTTCCAATGATAAAACAGCATTGGGTCAATGTATCTTGTTTTCTGGCTATGCTAATGTTTCAGGTATTTCCCAGCTCAGTTCGTTTCTTTTTGTTTTTGTTCATTCATTATTTCGTTCGCTCGCTCATTCATTAACAATTTACTCATTGATTCTTTGGTTTGTTATATTCATTCATTTATTTTTTGTATATTTTCGGTCTATTTTATCTCACAGAGAAGTATTATTTCTGACAAGAATTTCAGTGAATCTTAACTCTTAGAACGGCCCACAACTCCCGAGTAGGTGAAAGTCACTGACTGGTATCAAGAATACATTATATGTATTATTGCTGGTATTCATTTAAACTTTTACAAATCTTGATGTTTAAACACAAAATAACGTTATTCCCAATAACTGTGATTTGATCGGGTAAACTATAACTGAAAACGATTTTAGTCTGATCAGCGCCTTATTCGTTTCTTCGCGGGGACGTTCTTTATACGTTCGTCAGATTCTGACGTATAAAGATGGTCCGCGCAGAAAGAATTAAAATATTTATAATGGTCGTAGACCCATAACATAGGTAATCAAATGAAGCGGAAAGAACTAACTAAGGCATTTATGAGGATTTCAAAATGAAACAAACCATTTCGTCGCCTCGGAGCTAAAGGATCCTATCTGCCACTCTGACGAGTGTCAGATAGGATCCTTTAGCTCCGAGGCGACGATTTGGTCTCTTGATTTATATAACAAGTATTTCAGTGCGGTAAGGGTTTATTATCTCAATGTTGTCAATTCACCTCATTTTTCGGCTTCCTCTTGTTTCACGTGCATGTCTGCCACATTGTACACCAGATACTGCGACCCACGTTTGCGACATTCGTCCAGCATTGAGTTAAAAGTAGCTAAATTTCTTTGTTTTTTGGGCAACCTGTTATCGCTTAATATCGGCTGGAGATTGCGATGGTGCAGTTTAGCAGACTGATATTTATAACCGAAAATTCCATACGACAATAACATACAATACTTTATCTCATCAGCTTCAATAAAGCTAGGATTCCTTACACGCGGTATGCGGCATGCGTTAAGCGTTATGCGCTATCCAGCAAAAATCGCTACAACATATTACAGTAGGTATGATTCCTCACACAGGGCATCGGTGTACGGTATGCGGCATCTGGTATGCGGCATGCGGTATGCGGCAAATCGAATCCCTCCATGTAGCGATTTATGCGGCATTTGAATGCAGAATCGGACGGGGAAATCCACGAATGACGTCAATTAACTATGACATTCCGGAACATCCCCTTCACTCTGTTTATTTAAGTACTGTAAAAATCAGGTCTGAAAGGAGAACTGATGGAGTATTTAAAGCTGGTTGGCTGGTGTTTTAGTTGGTTGATTGGTTGGTTGATAGGTTGTTTGGTTGGTTAGTTGGTTTTGTGGTTAGGGTGAGAGTTAGGGTCCATACTTAAGGTCGGGTAAGGGTTCCAGTACCTGGTTCCCCATAAAACCCGGTATCGACCTGTCAACCGTACTCTCATCATACCCTAAAGGATCTGACTTTCGTCACTCCTTCAAGGGCATGCCTTTCCATGTTTCCAACCTAGTGCACTGACCGAGGAGAAGTATAGCCTGATTTATAAAAAGGAATACAATCATACTAATTTATATAAATTATACCTCATCTAATGCATTTACTAATGTAGTCAGATCCTGACTTGAGTCGGATCCGGTAACCGTTGTGTTGTCCAGTGGGGCTTTCCCCAATCTACTTCTCACCAAGAGATCACGTAGACTTTGTCCCCTTTTAAATGCTGTTACACGCCGTTTATACAGGATGTTTGGATGTTTCGCTTTAAGTATATTGAAGAAAGTCTTCACTAATTTAGCTGCCTCCACCACAGTTGCAAAGTAAGTAATAACAAAGGGGGTGACGCCACTATCCTTAGGGGAAGGTACAGTATTTAAGCCGAATGGAGAATACGTTTTCAGGGCCAATTACCACTTCCTTTCCGCTTCAAGTCTCCCAATCTTATTAGCTCCCGCCGTCACCGTAGGTGAGCGAAGGGAGCTATGGATTCTACCTCCGTTTTTTTTTGGCCTCTTCTTTTGCCTATAACTTTGTGAGAAAATAAGCTAGTCCTACAATTTTTGGTATGTGGGTTACTTCCAGGTGGCTAATGGACGGGTTAAAATATTTTTAATCTGAATTCAATACGCAAGGTTGCAGAGAAGAAAATGATGATGTGACGGCGTTGGGCCGTTGGGCCGTCCGTAAACAATTCGTTTCCGGAGCATATCTCTGAAAGTACTTGTCCGATTGTCTTCAAATTTTACACACAACACCCCCAGGGGGTCTAGTTGTGCCTTTTGGGGTATTGAACTTTGACCTACTTCTGGTTCAGAACTATGACCTATTTAGACGTTTTGACGCGCACTTCGTTTCCGGAGCAGATCTCGAAAAGTACTGGGCCGATGACAGTCATATTGCACATACATGTTCTCTAAGGTCCCTAGTTAGCTCCCGCCGTCACCGTAGGTGAGCGAAGGGAGCTATGGATTCTACCTCCGTTTTTTTTTGGCCTCTTCTTTTGCCTATAACTTTGTGAGAAAATAAGCTAGGATAACAATTTTTGGTATGTGGGTTACTTCCAGGTGGCTAATGGACGGGTTAAAATATTTTTAATCTGAATTCAATTCGCAAGGTTGCAGAGGAGAAAATGATGATGTGACGGCGTTGGGCCGTTGGGCCGTCCGTAAACAATTCGTTTCCGGAGCATATCTCTGAAAGTACTCGTCCGATTGTCTTCAAATTTTACACACAACACCCCTAGGGGGTCTAGTTGTGCCTTTTGGGGTATTTGAACTTTGACCTACTTCTGGTTCAGAACTATGACCTATTTAGACGTTTTGACGCGCACTTCGTTTCCGGAGCAGATCTCGAAAAGTACTGGGCCGATGACAGTCATATTGCACATACATGTTCTCTAAGGTCCCTAGTTGTGCCTTTTCAGGTTTTTGGACCTTGACCTTGAAGTTGACCCAGCACTTTGACCTAATTTATAACATCGGTAAATCCGACTGAAAGATTTTGCGGAATATCATGAAAACCGCTCAAGATAGCTACACCATTACTATAAAACAAATTGTGAGGTTTCAGGAGAGGATGCATCTTAAAAAATTTCAAGTCGATAAAATTAAAAATGGCCGCCTATCGGCCATTATTCACCTCGACAGGCCTGATATTGCGGAATATCATGAAAACCGCTCATGATAGCTACACCATTAATATCAAATAAATTGTAAGGTTTCAGGAGAGGATGCATCCTGAAAAATTTGAAGTTGATAAAATTCAAAATGGCCGCCTATCAGCCATTATTCACCTCGACAGGCCTGATATTGTGGAATATCATGAAAACCGCTCAAGATATCTACACCATTACTATAAAACAAATTGTAAGGCTTCAGGAGAGGATGTATTTTGAAAAAATTCATTTTGTTAAAGTTCAAAATGGCCGCCAATCGGCCATTATTCACTTTCACATGGCCGTTATTTGGTAAACCGTGCTAGATGGCTAGACCATTACTATAAAACAAAATGTGTGATTTCAGGAGAGGATGCATCTTGAAAAAATTCGACTCGATAAAATTCAAAATGGCCGCTCATCGGCCATTATTCACTTTCACATGGCCGTTATTTGGTAAACCGTGCTAGATGGCTAGACCATTACTATAAAACAAAATGTGTGATTTCAGGAGAGGATGCATCTTGAAAAAATTCGACTTGATAAAATTCAAAATGGCCGCTTATCGGCCATTATTCACTTTCACATGGCCGTTATTTGGTAAACCGTGCTAGATGGCTAGACCATTACTATAAAACAAAATGTGTGATTTCAGGAGAGGATTCATCTTGAAAAAATTAGACTCGATAAAATTCAAAATGGCCGCTTATCGGCCATTATTCACTTTCACATGGCCGTTATTTGGTCAACCGTGCTAGATGGCTAGACCATTACTGTAAAACAAAATGTGAGATTTCAGGAGGAGATGCATCTTGAAAAAAATTGACTTGATCAAATTTAAAATGGCCGCCTTTTCGGCCACTATTCATTTTCACATGGCTGATATTTGGTAAACCGGGCTAGATGGCTAGACCATTACCTGATTACTATAAAACAAAGTGTGAGTTTTCGGGGGAGGATGCACCCTGAAAATTTTTAACTTACGAATTCAAAATGGCCGACAATCAGCATTATTTACCTCGATAGGCCTGATATCAGGTAAACCGGTCTAGATAGCTAGACCATTACTATAAAACAAAATGTGACGTTTAGAGAGAGGATGCCTTTAAAAAACTTTCGACTCAATCGAATTCAAAATGGCCGCCTATCGGCCACTATTTACTTTCACATTGCTGATATTTGGTAAACCGTGTTAGATAGCTGGACCATTACTATAATTTAGAGTTATGTCTCCTGTATTCTTCAATACTTCATGATACAACACTCTCAGATGGGTCGCCCTGCAGCTCCCGGAATTGAAGTGTGTGGCAACTGCCGTGTCCTTCTTAAGCCGTACATCCGAACGATGTATGTTTATCCTTTTCCTGAAGGAGAGCCCAGTTTCTCCCACATAAAATTTTTTGCATTTCGAACAAACTATGCAGTAAATACCGTTAGTTGAATCACAATTTTGTGTGGTAGGAATTTGAATTTGATTCCCAGCATCCAGTACGCCCCCCATGGTCTTACCACTCTCTACAACTACTTGTGTCGAACATAATTTACAGTTCCTAGTAGTGCATCTTTGAGAAGATCCCTTGTTCGTTTTTTTTCTCAATTCACACAATGTTTTCCATGTTTCCAAACTAGGAGAAGTATAGCCTGATTAAAAAAATTACTGGCTGGTTGTTTTTTTGGTTGTGTGGTTGGTTGGTTGGTTGGTTGGTTGGTTGGTTGGTTGGTTGGTTGGTTTGTTGGTTGGTTTGTTGGTTGGCTGGTTGGTTTGTTGGTTGGTTGGTTGGTTGGTTGGTTTGCTGGCTGGCTGGCTGGCTGGCTGGCTGGCTGGCTGGCTGGCTGGCTGGCTGGCTGGCTGGCTGACTGACTGACTGACTGACTGACTGACTGACTGGCTGGCTGGCTGGCTGACTGGCTGACTGGCTGGCTGGCTGACTGACTGACTGACTGACTGACTGACTGACTGACTGACTGACTGACTGACTGACTGACTGACTGACTGACTGACTGACTGACTGACTGACTGACTGACTGACTGACTGACTGACTGACTGACTGACTGACTGACTGACTGACTGACTGACTGACTGACTGACTGAGTGGTTGGTTGATTTTTTGGTTCTTCTGTGGAAGGCTCAGCAGAAAAAGAACGAAAAACTCGCCGCATTCCGTATTAAAGGAATCACACATGCCGCATGCCGCAGCTTACTTGTAAAGATTCAATATTGTGGGGGTCTTCCTGACCGAGAAGAAGCGAGCTCGGCTTCCGACCGTCGATCCGAACCATGTGTCTGGAGGGCAGTGTCATTTAATTAATCTCAACATTCTCAGGAGGTTCATCTGACCCAGTGTAGCCTATATGTGCACAAAGGTGGCCTAAAACCATGAAAGCCCCATTCATTTCATTTCCCTGGTCCAGATGCTGCGAAATTTACTATGAGCGTAGTATATACAGCTTTGAGGAAACAGCTTATCGTTTTCTATATCAGACAGAAATTGCAATAAAAAATAACGATCATGAAGTACTACACTATGTAGCGTGATTGAAATTCATTATAATACATTGCATTATGCAATATATATTATTTAAATTATATTAATTAAATTCACATATTGTGGGAAATAAAAGTGAAGTATAATTATTACCATTCAGGTCTACATATTTCATATTAGAATGTAAATCTTCGTTCAGTTAGGAATACATTTTTCAGCTGTAGGCATACTGATCTGAATAGTCCTATATGCTGTTTTATGTTGAGTCAACATATTGATATCACATACTTCAGTACGTAACACCCGAAGCGGTTAGTCCACATGTATACCAGCAGATACGCGACTTTGACCCAATGTTGGTTTAATGCTGGGCCGGCATCGTTGACACTGGCCCAACCTTAAACCAGCATACAACCGGCGTGCCTTATTTGCTAGGATAATGGAGGTCCATCCACTAACGCGTTTACCTTAATCCCGGTATTGGAAAATCCATCATGTAAATCCTCAACTTGGAGTGAAGAGCAACAAGTCGTATTTGTCTAGTAGGATGAATGACGTGCTATATAGCCAATAAAAAGGGCTGAGGATGGAGAAGTATAAAGTTGACCAAGTGATCAAGCGATACGTGCCGCTGGGTTTGAATGCGTCGGCGCTTTTGTTTTCATTTTAAGTCTTTCTTGGCTTTGTAATGGTATATTTTCAGCATATAATTATAACTTTCCCGGATGTTTTCATTTATATCGGGCATTTGGAGTGGTGTTTTTTTGGATGACATTGTGTACATATGTTTGTTAATCTA
This sequence comes from Flabesymbios commensalis, assembly GCA_964017125.1. Taxonomy (NCBI): domain Eukaryota; kingdom Metazoa; phylum Annelida; class Polychaeta; order Terebellida; family Flabelligeridae; genus Flabesymbios; species Flabesymbios commensalis. The sequence goes on along the minus strand of OZ024913.1, from coordinate 22,960,238 downwards.
CTTCTTGTTTTCATAAGTCATGGTGTCGCTAAAGTGAGACCGATATCAACCCACCGCTGTTTAAAGCTTTTGAGCCTGAATTTACCATTATCATCTTTATCCCCTACAAGCTTGTTGTTGTCGTAATTCTTGACTTAGTTGTAGTGGATAAAAATGACTGAATGGGAGAAAAATTCAAGAAAATTTGCCATGTATTGATATTTTCCTTTCCCAACCCTTTACAACTATATATTATAGAAAAGTTAGTCGTCTGCCATGTGGACACGACGTGTGAATGGCGTGTGAATGACTGATCAATGGAGGAGCGATTCACACCATACGCTTCTCCTGTGACCGCACTGGTGACTACATTTTGACATTATCCCGCAGTGAATGAATTCCCAGCAACCATGTGCATGAGCCATCAGCCCGAGGATGGTTTAATGTTGGGCCGACGTCGTAGACAGCGGCCCAGCATTAAGCCATCCCCGGGTCCATGTCTTGTTTGCTGGGGATGAATCATTGCAGCGCACAATGTGAGCCGTCAGACCCGAAAACAAGGGAGGGCCTACTGCACGGGACACCGCTGCCACCAGTTTTTCTACAACAAAGCGGTATTATGTTTTTAGATTATTGATTATTTTAAATGGTAATTACACGTATGTGTAAATCTATTGTCATGGACCTCAACTCAGGACGACGGCGGCCACATGGTTTGGAGAGAAAACGCGGCAGATTGTGGATAATCTGACCGCGGAAAATCATCTTGATGCTGAAGTTTTATCCACATCTAGGTTTTGCGATTGCTATTTTGGTGTGGATGAAAAGTTATTCTATTTTGGTCACTTTAAGTGAACGTATATATACCGTTATTTCTACTGGTTAAAAATCAGTCTTGGATTTAACGTAATTTCGATGTATACACCGCGGCTGCACTTTCGTTATGGAGCTCGATCATGTGAGACCGCAGGATACATGGGGGTGTTCTTATTGCCTCCCGACCTTCGCTGTGATCGGGATTCTGGTGTAATCCAAGCAAGAAAAAGAGATTGACCCAATGCTGGTTCAATTCTTCGACTCTGGCCCATCATTGAACCAACATTGGGTCAATGTGTGGTGTTTGTTGAGATGTCTTTGAGCGGTGTACATCTTCTCAGCCCCACACGGCCAATAATCGATTTCTGTGTTCTCCCCCGGCCCACGCCTTTAACTGTTCTTCTAATTAACTAAGCCTCGGTTACGCCGCTGTAATTCATCACCCAAAAACTAGGTTACGTCCTATGTCAATGTCAACACCTTTCCTCCTTTTGGAAGGGGGTGTCGCGTAGCTCAATGGCTGAGTCTTTTAAGGTTACCAATTTATTGTAGCGCTGGCAAATCAGTTTTGTTTATTGATTGGCCATTTCACTACTATAATCGTTTTAAACCTTTAAGTAGCACATTTCAAACATTAAATATGCCTGTGATCATTATTTTTGACAACACTTCAGCAAGCACGAGACATTCACCCAATGTTGGTACAATGTTCGCCTACCGTCTTCGACTCTGGGCCAACCTTGTACCAGCCTTGGGTGAATGTCTCGTGTTTGCTAGGGTACTTGGCTTCCCAATTGTCAAATCTCAATAATTTCCGTCCATTATGGGTTGTGGGTCGCGTCAGGGAGCAGAATTATTTCAAGTGGAGTAAATTTTAGGAGGTTCGCCACATCCACTTATATACTGTATAACTGTACAGTGGAACCATTGAAGTAGGCCTATATTGTACAGTGGAGCTATTGTAGTGATTCGGGAGCGGGATATTATACGAAATGATTGGTTATTTTTGTGTCAATCTAACAATTTTGCGACCAAAGCGCAGAAGGCAAAGCGCTGAATCCCTGCAACCGCCGCCTCTCTCACGGACTGACACCAGAGCGCCCCGCTGCGTCCGATTCACAGGGCCAAATCACGTGTTCCGGTTTACTCTGTACTTGTACACGAGGGAATCCGATGATACTATTGTGTGTCTGTCTGTGCTTAAACCCCCCCCCCCCGGTTGTGGTATATGCCATCTATTTATGTACACGTAGTTTATTCTGGTGCATCGGTCCTTGACCTTTTCAGTCAGAAGTAGCTGGCCTTGCTGACGCAATGACCCTTAAGGCGTTGAAATATTTTAATAAAAGCCTATCAATCATAAATGGCTTAGTTGACTCTTTCAGGCTAATTTGAATCCTTATGTTATGGGTCTACGGCCATTATAAATAGTTTACTCTTTCAGTGAGGGGATCGACTTTAGACGTCCGAATCTGAAGTCTATGAAGTCGATCCTGCGCTGACAGGGGTAGGAAAGAAGACTTCTTTAATATATTTGTTCGTGTTTTATTTGAGATCTGGACCACTTGCGGATTTTGATAAATTTCAGTCAATATTTTTGTTTTTGTTAGGAAGAAGCTGTTTGATAACGCTCCCCCCCCTTCCAAATGAAAGAGTCCGGTTAACAGTGGTTAAGGGAACGCCCGTGTTGATCCCCAGCTTTGCATCACCACTTTGGTACCGTCCTTGTATTAGGGTCAGAGGTCACTGAAGAGATTAGGCTAGATATTTTCTTGAACACCCTGTGTGCAGCAGATGAATGTAGACATAAAGGATATAACACCTTGTATTTTGCGAGCATTTTAAGCTTTTTTTGCTAAGGCAATTTGCTGCTTTAAATTTACACAAAAAAGGTCCACTATTTAATTGAATTATTTAAGCGCTGAGTGTGATTATAGTCGTTGTTTTCCCTTTATTAAATCACTGTTATTGGGAACGAAATCTGGATGTGTGTTTAAACATCACGATTTGCAAATGTTTGGTTTCAAATTAAACGAATATGAGTAATTCTCAAGTGGGTGAAAATGTATGAAACTTTTTATGGAAAGTGAGAATAAGGGTTGCTTGCGAGAAATGATCTCTTGTTAAATTCACACGCGGTGGCGAATTGAGTAGGAAGAGTAGAATTGCGAGTGTTTTTTTAGCATAATAGTCCGACTATTACCTCTTTAAACCCTCACTGGCCTCAGAATGTTTCAAATAATCATTTCCCAGCAAACACATGACGTTGAAGCAATAATGGCTTAATGTTGGGCCAGCGTCCCAACATTAAGCCATCATTTGTTCAATGTCCCGTGTTTGCTGGGTTTTCCATCCCTGAAAACTAACTCAATTTTCTTAATATAAAAGCTTGTTAACGACGATTTTCATGATTTTTTTAACAATGTTTGTCAATTATTGTCTTTTAGTGGCAATTATTGTCTTGTCCACCAATTCGCCAGTTTCATCCATATACAAGTTGACAAGGAATATGTGGCTTGTAGTGGATGAAGATTGCAATGGTAAATTCAGGCTTGATTCGTTTAACTCTTATCCTGCTAAGTTGATTTATTTAAATTTTCACCCACTTGAAGTTGTGTCTCGCTACCGCGACCCACAACTTCAAGTAGCTGAAAATCATTCCTAATTTGTTTAATTTGAGCACAAATATTCGCAAATCTTGATGTTTAGATACGCATTTCATTCCCAATAACAGTGATTTGGCGACTAATAAAACAGATTAAAAACGAAAATAGTTGTAATCAGCAAGTCGTCGCCTCGGAGCTAAAGGATCCTATCTGCCACTCTGACGAGTGTCAGATAGGATCCTTTAGCTCCGAGGCGACGAAGTTAAGGGTTAGCCTATGTTTGCCCCTGAGCCTCTATTCTGGGGGGCATCTGTAAACCCCTGAATTGACTGTCTCCGGTCGTGCACGTGATGTGAACCTGTACGTCCCGAGCGAGGCCAGCATGTCCAGCGTCAGTCTAATGCCGGGCCGGTGTCGCAGACCTAAGCCCGACATTCAACTAACTTTGTCAGGTGTCGGGTCGGACATCGTAACTAGCAGTAGCTTCTGCGTCATTTCCTGAATGGGAAACAGCGCGTAGTGAGGTGGGTGTTAAGATGTGACATGCATGACTAAACGTTACGTGCACGGGAGTGGTGGTTTAATTGACTGACGCGGATGCCGTATAGCCATTGAAATTGTCGATTTTTTTAAGAAATTGCGATTTCTGCGCCTTCGCAGCGAGTGCTGCTTTTGTCTGAGACCACTCACTCGCCTGATGGAGAATATAGGAATTTACCGTATATTGATTTCCAATGATGCGCACTCTTTATCTCATTTAAAATACATCTTTGACAGCTTAATTTTGTGTGATCACCTGTATCTTAATACATTGATCTTTGTATGTTTTTTTTACCCTTCAGCCTGTATGACCCCATAACCGCTAGATTATTAGCTCCCGCCGTCACCGTAGGTGAGCGAAGGGAGCTATGGATTCTACCTCCGTTTTTTTTTGGCCTCTTCTTTTGCCTATAACTTTGTAAGAAAATAAGCTAGGATAACAATTTTTGGTATGTGGGTTACTTCCATGTGGCTAATGGACAGGTTAAAATATTTTTAATCTGAATTCAATACGCAAGGTTGCAGAGGAGAAAATGATGATGTTACGGCGTTGGGCCGTTGGGCCGTCCGTAAACAATTCGTTTCCGGAGCATATCTCTGAAAGTACTTGTCCGATTGTCTTCAAATTTTACACACAACACCCCTAGGGGGTCTAGTTGTGCATTCTGGGGTATTTGAACTTTGACCTTCTTCTGTTTCAGAACTATGACCTATTTAGACGTTTTGACGCGCACTTCGTTTCCGGAGCAGATCTCAAAAAGTACTGGGCCGATGACAGTCATATTGCACATACATGTTCTCTAAGGTCCCTAGTTGTGCCTTTTCAGGTTTTTGGACCTTGACCTTGAAGTTGACCCAGCACTTTGACCTAATTTATAACATTGGTAAATCCGACTGAAAGATTTTGCAGAATATCATGAAAACCGCTCAAGATAGCTACACCATTACTATAAAACAAATTGTGAGGTTTCAGGAGAGGATGCATCTTGAAAAATTTCAAGTCGATAAAATTAAAAATGGCCGCCTATCAGCCATTATTCACCTCGACAGGCCTGATATTGTGGAATATCATGAAAACCGCTCAAGATAGCTACACCATTAATATCAAATAAATTGTAAGGTTTCAGGAGAGGATACATCTTGAAAAATTTGAAGTTGATAAAATTCAAAATGGCCGCCTATCAGCCATTATTCACCTCGACAGGCCTGATATTGTGGAATATCATGAAAACCGCTCAAGATATCTACACCATTACTATAAAACAAATTGTAAGGCTTCAGGAGAGGATGCATTTTGAAAAAATTCCACTCGTCCAAGTTCAAAATGGCCGCCAATCGGCCATTATTCACATTCACATGGCCGTTATTTGGTAAACCGTGCTAGATGGCTAGACCATTTCTATAAAACAAAATGTGTGATTTCAGGAGAGGATGCATCTTGAAAAAATTCGACTCGATAAAATTCTAAATGGCCGCTTATCGGCCATTATTCACTTTCACATGGCCGTTATTTGGTCAACCGTGCTAAATGGCTAGACCATTACTGTAAAACAAAATGTGAGATTTCAGATGAGGATGCATCTTGAAAAAATTTGACTTGATCAAATTTAAAATGGCCGCCTTTTCGGCCATTATTCATTTTCACATGGCTGATATTTGGTAAACCGTGCTAGATGGCTAGACCATTACCTGATTACTATAAAACAAGGTGTGAGTTTTCTGGGGAGGATGCACCCTGAAAATTTTTAACTTACGAATTCAAAATGGCCGACAATCAGCATTATTTACCTCGATAGGCCTGATATCAGGTAAACCGTGCTAGATAGCTAGACCATCACTATAAAACAAAATGTGACGTTTCGGGAGAGGATGCCTTTTAAAAACTTTCGACTCAATCGAATTCAAAATGGCCGCCTATCGGCCACTATTTACTTTCACATTGCTGATATTTGGTAAGCCGTGTTAGATAGCTGGACCATTACTATAAAACAAAATGTGAGATTACAAGAGAGGATGCATCTTGAAAAAATTTGACTCAATCAAATTCAAAATGGCCGCCTGTTATTTGGTGACCGTACTAGATGGCTAGACCATTACTATAAAACAGATTGTGAGATTTCAGGAGAGGATGCATCTTGAAAAATTTTGACTTGATCAAATTCAAAATGGCCTATCGGCCATTATTCACTTTCACATGGGCGATATTTGGTAAACCGTGCTAGATGGCTAGACCATTACTATAGAATGAAATGTGAGATTTCAGCTGAGGATGCATCTTGGAAAATTTCGACTTGATCAAATTCAAAATGGCCGCCTTTAGGCCATTATTCACTTTCACATGGCCGATATTTGGTAAACCGTGCTAGATAGCTAGACGATTACTATAGAATGAAATGTGAGATTTCAGCTGAGGATGCATCTTGAAAAATTCTGACTCGATCAAATTCAAAATGGCCCCCTATCGGCCATTATTTACTTTCACATGCCCAATATTTTCCAAACTGTGTTAGATATTAGTCCATTACTATAAAACAAAATTTGAGGTTTTTAACTAGTTTATATCAAATTAAAAATGACCGTAAATCAGCTATTAGTTACCTCGATTGGCCTGATATCGGGTGAACCGTGCCAGATAGGTAAACCATTACTGGGATACTGATTAGGATCATTAATTTCAATGGTGGTTTGCAATCTCTGACAGACTGTCTAGTTCTTATCTTACTCTTAGACTGAGCTTCTTAGACCTAGTTGTCTTGCGTCTTGATTTTTGACCTAGCCTAGGACTACAATAAAAACCCTACACAAAATTGCTTAAATGAAATTCTAATTCGTCGCAGGAGCTCCTGGACTTATGTAGTCTTGTTTAATTGGAATCTTCCCCCATTCGAAGTTGTGTCTCACTGACGTGATCCACAACCTCAAGTGGGTGAAAATTATTCAGATTTCACAAAGTGGAGGTCGACGACAATGAAATCTTGCTGCTGTCGGCTGGCTTGCGGCTTCCTGGCGGCTGGCTGGTGGCTGGCTGGCTGGAGGCTAGATCTCGAGGCAGGCTGGCTGAAGGCTGAGATTTATGTTACCTTTTTATGTTGCGCTTTATTACATGTTCAATAGATGATATGTAATATGCTAATAAAAATTTAAAAAAATATAATTGGGATACAGCGGTTAACCCTTTCAGCGCGGGGACCGGGACCGTCTTCAGACGTGAGAATCTGACGTCTTTATACTAATATAAAAGCGATCCCCGCATACAATTATAATGACCGTAGACCCATAATATAGGTATTCAAATGATGCAGAAAGAGCTAACTAAGGCATTTATGATGATTTCAAACCTTTGGTCTCCATAGTTTATACACACATATTTCAGCGTTTTAAGGGTTAATGCTCCCTTTAGTACGAACGTGACCTCTGTTGTTAGCCTCACATACCGCAATAACACACATTTGTTTAAAAATATAAATCTGAAACTAAACGTAATATAACAAGCGTTTCTAAAACAAATAAACTACAAGCTTAAAAAAAACACTATTATAACAGAAACAATATTTTATTTGCATGTCTTTTTTCATCTGATATTTACTAATATCATGTTCCAATTGCGCGCAAATTTTATCAGACATCGTGTACTAAGTATAAAATATTTGCGTCATCGAGAATTGTCTGTGCCTTCGGCTTCTGTGCTGCACTGACTGAGATCCTGGGTCTCGCTCGGGAAGAGAGATAATTGTTCAATCAGCGTGGCTCGCAATCAGCGTGCTTATGTAATTACAGCTCAGCAGGTGCGAGACGTCCACACAGTGTTGGTATAATGCTGGGCCAGCGTCGCGGACGCTGGCGCAGCATTAAACCAACACCGTTTTTTTTTCTGGTTAACATTGCCTTCACAAGGCCCTCCCCCTCCATTTGGAATTGGACCGATTTTGTCCGGCATCTGATCTGGTTTTTCAATTCAAAATCTTCATGAATATCTTACTTGGCTCTTTTCGATTCATTCGAATACCTATGTTATAGGTCTACGGCCATTATAACTACTCCTTCAGTGCGGTTCACGCGCTGAAAGAAATTATAACTCTGTGATTAATCCTCTGTGCGGATCGCTGTACCGGTTTCTATATTTTCCACATACATTATATTCATCACATAAAACTTGCATGAAATGAAAGCACGCAGAGAGCTATTAACACAACTATGTATACATGTACTGCCACATATTATGCAATGTTTGCCGTTATTTCATAATATGGATATAACTCGTAGACATTTTAGGTTAATATTTGATACACTTTACATGTATTTGATAGTTTTGTTATTATGTTCACATATATATGCTGTGATATTATAGAATTGTAGCTGGATGAACGGAAATATGTAGCAAGTTCAAACACGACAGATATAACTATTAGAACATTACATAATCTTCTCTCCAAATGACGAACTTAAAAAAACAGAGATAGTTTTGTGTCTAGAAAACGCAGTGAACAATCTCGCTGGAAAGCAAACGGTTTATGCTTTGAAGAAATAATTATTTTCTTACATCTAATCCCTGATTTGCTTTGTCTGGGTGTCTAGTGATAGAAAATGGTTTGCTGATGAAAGAAGGCCCTCAGTAATTGTTAATCACTCAAGTGTTTTTGCACATGTCACTATTATCCCTCGTTGCTGCAGGCTTGGATGTCCAGCAAACACGAGGCGTTGAACCAATGTTGGTTCAATGTTGGGCCATCGTCTACGACGATGGCCAAACATTGATTCAACATTGGGTCAGCGTTTCCCTTTTCTGGGTGTACTGGTGTCCCGTACGGCCAATTTACAGGTGCTTTGAACAAAGCCCCCAGAGAGTCGCATCTTCCGACTTACCTAAAGATAATACCTTGGTGGGCCAAAATCTGCAGCGTTACGTCGATACCCAGCCAATATGCTGATCCAACGTTGGCCAATATTGTCTGTTTTTTTATGCTCACTAAAATCAAATAATTGAGCTTTTTTTCTTAATTTGTTACTTTTTTTTCATGCTTTGCAGCTAGGAATTAGTGAAAAATACTGAACTACTGATTCACGATGAATCTCCGGAGCAACGCTTAAAACTAGCCACTGTCATTCAAATGGTCATTTCCTATTCATACTACTGGTTTTTGATGCGGTTTTGGAAATCAAAAGTTCTACTGAAAAAAGTTTTTTTACACCACTTGAAATAAAGCAACACAACGATTTTTAATTCCTGGCCACCGTTTTTGACGTTCCTTTAAAACAACATTTTATCAACGCTGGATGCGTGGGAAATGTATTCTCTATTATAGACCATCATCCCACTTTATACCAGGGCGGGACTATTTATTTATTTATCACCCGATTGTTTCTGTATTGGTATACCGGAGTGTATATAATTATATTTATACAACATCTTACCGATGAACGCAATAATGCTGTTTGTGTAGGATGATCAAGTGGAGAGATGAAGTGATAATCAGTTTACGTTAATTTCGCTGAAATATCCCGTAATGATCTGTAAATTGTGGTAAGGCATCACTTCGGGACACGTTATTATCCTTGTGCACATATAATTTGTGAGATGTGTGATCAGCGTAGCTATGCTAGGCCAGAATCACCCAGTCCCCAATGTCCATATTGGCAAGGGATCATCGCCGGTGGGCGGAGGAGGGGGAATAAGGGGGCGTAATATTGAGGTATTCTAAGCAAACTGGATACATTTACCCAATGTTGTTTTAATGTTTGGCCAGCGTCGCAGACGTCGATACAACAATAATCTTGACTTTTGGCACTACCTCCATCCAGCGGTGGGCCGACATTTAATAATTCTGGCTGCAAGTTCTTGACAGCAAACCTGGGCCCATATTCTCGTACCCTGTACGATATATCGGATTGTTAAAGGTGAAACGTAACACCAAGAAACAAGATTTGAAAATAGTTTACCTCCATTGTGAATCTGAATATTTTTCACCCGCTTGAAGTTGTGAATAGCGTTAGTGAGACAAAATTTAAAGTGAATTAAAATTCCTAGTAAATAAATTAGCGGTTAAGCTTTTTCATTACTGCCGTGCAATGCCAAAATCAGTAAAGTAAGCAGATATTGATTTTGGCTTTGCAGAGCAGAGTTTAAATATGTATAGACGTCAGATTCTGACGTCTGTGGACGTCAGATTCTAAAGTCGATCCCCACACTGAAAGAGTAAACATATTTACAAAGGCCGTACACCCATAACATATATGTAAGTGCTAAATACTGTAAGTCATTTAGGATAATTTTAAATCGAAAAAACCCCTTTGGTCTCTTGTTTTATATAGAAATATTTCAGCGCCTCAACCCCTGTCCTGCTAAGTTACTTAATTTAATCTTCAACCACTTGAGGTTGTGTCTCGCTACCGCGATCCACAACCTCAAGTGGTTGAAAATTACTGACATTTGTTTAATTTGAGACCAAACATTTGCAAGTCTTGATATCTGGACAGTCAATTAATTCCCAATAACGGCGATTTAATCGGCAAAAAAAAACGGATTGAAAGCGACTTTTCATTTGTCGTGATCAGCAGGAAAAGGGTTTTATGGTTAACCCTTTCAAGCCTGAATATACCATTGTTATCTTCATCCACTACACGCCGCGAATTGCTCCCACAATTCCCGACTTGTAGTGGATGAAGATTACTTCAAGTGGGTGAAAAATAAAAAAATAATGTTATTATTAAAACATTTCCATGAACATTTTCGTTCTAAAACCCGCAATTCTCAGGAAATTAGGTCAATTTTCAGAGATGCAAAACTATGCCGTGATGCATCGTGAGTGTTTAAAGGGCTAACACAGCGCCACCAGGCATATTGTGTAGATTTAGCTGTGATGTCCTGCCTGAAAACCTGTCCCTGGCTGCGGGGCAGCTACGGCAATTGCGGCCATTTCAATCCACTCTAATTGCATTTAGGTGGAGGTGACTGGGCGACTCTGTCCGTAAGGGTTGCCGCATATGGATCGGCAATCCGCAAAGGAATTGTTATTACTTCAAGTCCACCACTTGTTCTTCACGGATCAGTATTTATGTTTGTGCATGTTCTCAGCTGTGGTCTTTTCGCGCGAAAATTGCAAGGAGGAGCTCGTCTTGAAAGTGCATTGCAACAATAATATTGTTTAGTAGGCCTAACCCAGCAAGCACAAGACGTTGAATCAATGTTGGTTTAATGTTGGTCCAGCGTCGTAAACGGTGAACCAACGTTAAAGTTAAACCAACATTGATTGTGCGTCATTTTAATGAACACTTATTTTATATTCGATATTCTCACTTGAAGCGGTACTTGGAAGTTGTGTCTCGCTATCGCGAGCCACCGCTTCCAAGTACCGTATTAGTGAACGCTGTGTTTTATGTGGGATTAATTGTCACTGTCGCATCGCTGCTTTAGCCATTTCAGAGCGGGGACACTAGACATCAGATTCTGACGGCTAAACTCGATCCCCGCACTGTAAGGGTTACGCACCTCTGCGAATATGGACATAATCGGCCTCATATATATACATTATACATAGAGCTGAGTTTGTGTGGTGTTTAGGGGAACATGTCCGTGGTAATAAGGGGGTAATTTATAGCCTAAGAACACACCTGGGGCTAGCGGGCTACTGTTATCTCAGGCCGCGCAGGATGGCTTAGCAAATATCACCCACGGGAGGTATATTCAGCCTAATGGCTTAATTCATCATCTTACTAATGGGGCGCCAAGTGTGCGGGAAGCAACATTGCCAGTGGTAATCTATATGTGGATATCTACCAACCCAAAGTGATATTTGTAACCAATGCGCCAACACTGATGGTTACAAATAGAACCTCGAGTTTGTGAGAAATTGATAAACCCAGCATCAGCACTTTGAGTTTTTTAAGTTCTCGTCTCGTGAGACATTGATCTAACATTGGTTTAATGTCTCCTGTTTGCTTCGAATTTTGGATTGGGTAGCGCGTTTGTTATTTCATTCAGCATCGTTTGTAAATGTACAACTTTACACATAAAGAAGGCACAGTGTTGATTTGTTTTGCGGTGTGATCTACAATCTGATTGACGAGTGATTATGGTACGCCCTTCGGGTTTACTTTTAAATTGAAAATATATGTGGGAGTGGCACTAGTTGAAAGTGTATTAAAAAGTGATGCTGTGAGTTTCAGGGCTCTTGTCAACCCTTTCCTGCTCTTTACCAGCTTCTTATTTAAATTTTCGTGTCCCGTTAGTTACTCATATCTGTTAGCCCGCCTTTTAATTTTAATTAAAAAATGACTATTGCAATTGAAGTTCGGCGTCGTCGGCATCGGCGTCGGCGTTAACATTCACTTGTGGGCACGATCATTTATAAAGTTTCTTACGTATCCGTCCCAAATTTGTTATGCATGAACTTGTTGCAATTGACTAGTTCTCGGACAAGTTCAATAATGACTGAAAGAAATCGACATAGCCTATTTATTGCGATTTTTCGCATTTTACGTCAATAATATGACCTTGTGGGCGAGAAAACTTAAAACATTTCCATGTATCCTGTTCAAATTTGTTATGCATGTTACTTATAAGCAGTTCTCGGACAAGTTCGATACTGGTTAGAAAAAGATTCAAAATGGCCGATTTATTGCGTTTTTATTGCATTTTACCTCAATAATTTGACCTTGTGGGCACGATAAGTTGAACAGTTTTTCATGTATCCTTCCCAAATTTGTTATGCATGTTACTAATGACCAGTTCTCGAACAAGTTTGATAATGGCTCAAAAGATTCAAAATAGCCGATTTATTGCGATTTTTTGCATTTTACGTCAATAATTTGACATTGTGGGCTCGATAACTTCAAGCCCAATAATGGCGGCGGGCTATTGTCGAGTGTGCTCTTGTTTAATTTGAGAAAAAACATTTGCAAATCTCGGACTTTAGATACTAATAATAAACTAATTTAGAACGATTATAATCGTGATTAGTGGTGAAAGGGTACTGATTGAGGTGAGGATAATTGCCCTTTCAAAAAGTGTTATTTGACGTGCTAATAACATAAATTAAAAAACATTGTAGTCATGATTTCTAATCAAAGGGTTTAACCTGATGATGACTACAGTAGATATTATGTGGTTTTGTTAGCACAGGTGTATAACCAGTTGTTAAAAGTAAAATATGCTTTCAATCTTGAAACACTGATATATCTTGGGATTTATATTTCACAAATCACTCACATTTTCAGTCACTTGAAGTTGTGTCTCGCGGTAGCGAGACACAACTTCAAGTGACTGTAAATTTATATTGAATAACTCAGTGCTCTAGGGGTTATTATAGTACTAACTCGCTGGTTATAATCATCATTCTATACAACACTTCGTTTACTGGATTATTTTTTTGCGATATTTCAAGCGCTGGACAGTGGTATTCAAGATGTGGCCTGTCAAAAACAAACATCCTTAATCTGATCTGTCCCCACGCTAGAGATGTAACCTTATATTTACAAAGTGTAAAACACAAACTTACTGCTTGCGTTCTCACGTGTAGCTGTTCAGCCTGTCTGAAGCAGGCCATCCATTTGAACGTGATCCGTGTGCGTGTCCGTGAGGAATCACTCCTTTTCCTATTCGACACGGACACTGATGCGTGCAAATGGTTGTCTCCAAGTACTTTATTTTTTTCGCACACGCACATGGACCACGCACGCGGGCCACGCACACTGACCACGCACACAAGCACGCACACAGATCACGTTCAAATGGATGGCATGTTTTATGCTTTACAACATCGCACTCTCAATCTCTCATTCTGCATATTGATATTAGACAAATCATTCAATTCATTATCTCTGCCGACATTGAGTCGCCGTTAAGTGATTAGATGCTTTCTTGGAGTGGAGTGTAATCTCAACGTGGAGAAATCCTGATGAAAATTATATTTATGTCTGAGAGCTCTGTGATTTTTCTCTGCCGATTTGTTTTCTATGGCCAGGTTTGAAATTAGATAAAATCTGCATTAAATCAGTTCATTTTCTTAAAAAATTTTGGTTTTACTATTTCAAGCCTGAATTTACCGTTGTAATTTCCCACTGCTGTCGCAATTTTCGATTTGCGGTGGATGAAGATGATATGAAGTGCATGGCTGACAAATGAAAAAAAGTACAGTTATTATTTAAAAAAATATTTTAAAACCCCTATTTTTTGGAAATCAAGTGAAGTCATTCTTTAGAGATGTAATATGATCAACGCTTTGATACATCTTGAGTGTTTACAGTGGTAATTCATTATCTCGTTAGTAGTATATTTATCATGCCATATCAAAAAGTATTTATCTATTAATTTTAGCTTTATTGCTGAATACATGCAATCTCTTTATCTGAAGCTTGGCCAAGGAAATATTTCATGAGAGATAAAATAGAGGCATATGGAAAAAACCTCCGTAGCAAAGGAAAACAATCGTGACTGTGTGCTGTGAAACGAAGCAGTTACTGTTCTTTGTCTTTGTTGCACGACAGTATTGACCTGTATATAGTCTGACGCAGTCTTCAACTGTTGTTTTTTCTATTTATGTATTTGTTATTGATGATTCTTCTATTTATGGCGCTGTTATTGTGGCAATGTGAATGTACTAATATTTTTTGCTGAGCGAGTTCTTTCGTGATGTATCCTAATTACGCGTTCTTATTGATGGATTTGTTGTTATCAATAAACGTGTTGACTGATACGTTGATGTTGAGACGACGGATTCTTCTTTTTTTTTGGGGGGGGGGGGACGGTAAATAGCTTGTATTTATAATGATCCTCACTCGGTGATGCGGCCGTTTCGGCTCATCACATTGATTTAGGCGTGTTCATACGCGGGCCGTGATTTATTAGGATTTGTGTAGCGTGTATCGGCACGACCTTTGACGGCTGAGTGAACTGCTTTTTGCTGCAGGATGCCGGCGTTTCCTTTTCAGATTTGTCTTGCGGTCCCGGGGATTAACTTATCATAGTCAGGGGGTCAAATGCATATTTTTGGTCGAACCTGGAAAGTGGGTCCAAAGTTTTTTTCTCAATGTTTTCATGTTATATAGGTATTGTACTCCATGAAACTGCATGATGGCATTCTTACAACATTGAGCATTTTTATATAACACGTTTTAAAAAAATCGCGTCAATCGGGACGCAAAATAATGGTTTTACACGGTTCGAAAAATACAAATATTTATATAAAGCGCCAACCTAATCTATATTTGCCATCATTGGAAATATTATGTTTTCAGTGTTAACAAAAGTGAAGTCCTAATTGTACAAATTGATTGAACCAGAAGTTTTGAGTTATGTGAACCCTTTGACCCCAAGGCCTTTCATAAATATAATTACCAGTGTAAAAACCTCAAATTTCACAATAATATTTGAGTGTGACCTATCAAAATGAAATGAATTTCATTACGAACCCGAATATGATGTCGTAGAGTAACTATAAGACATATGTACCGCAATAATTAATATTCTATAAATATATCGACGAGATATATAATGTATAATTTTGGCCATACGTTTTAAAAAAATTTATACTACGTCATCCAACGATGTTAACACTTAACATCAAAACATTTGTTCAGAGATTTATACATTTTTAAAAGAAATCATTGTGTGGTGTATTGCCTCTGCCAAAGGAGGTTATGTTTTTGGTCGCGATGGTTTGTCTGTCTGTCAGTAGGATTATTTACAAAGCAATGAATGGATTTGCATAAAACTTTTATCAGAGGTGCGTCTCGGGCCAAGGAACAATCCCTTAAATCTGGAAATGATCCTGTTTAGTTTACGACCCGGATCCAATACACAATCACTGCGGCGACTGACTGACTGTCTAGTTCTATTTGATATGTTTTTGTTTCTGCAAGTAACACCTATAACATTATACCTTTATGGCAACGTATGGGTGCTCCATGGCTAGATTCAATTGATGACAGGTATTGTAACCCCCATCCAAGCGTTATGCTTTGTGAATAAAAATAAATTTGAAATTATTTTCATTCATTTGGAATTACTTGTGCGAACTGCTCGTCGTGATTGATAATTCAGACCAAGAGGGCTCAGCAGCGAATGACAAGAAATCATGATCCATCCACAGTTTTCTTTTAAACGCGATAAAACAACAATTAAAAGGTTTTTAAAAGAGTCATCAAGACGACCGCAGATTATCATGATTTTGATAAAGTGTTTATCAGATACTATGATCCAAAAAATTGTGACATGCCTGCGTCTTTCGCTCTACCAGAGTTGCCACTAAACCAAGAGAGCGAGGTAAACATGTTAGAGAAGGGCCAATGAAGGGTCAATTTTATGGGCATTTTTCATGAAATCTACAAACTGTCAAACTGAATAATTTGTAGAAAAGCAGACAGTGTGTGACACTCAAAACACTCGTAGCATAATTATACATAATTGTATAGGCTTACCACATATTGATATGCCACATGCACACCTTGACACTGCTATAACAGGTATGACACATTTCCAGTCATTGGCGACAGGCCCCTATTTACAATTATGAAATCAAATCTGCGACTGCATAAAATGATGGCAGATGTCCTTTGGTTGTATCCAGATAATTGTTTGCCAGAGACGTATCCCCGGATTGGTGGTATACATCTCTTCATGGGTGTCATCGGTGTACAACTCTGATGCAGGATCAGTACCGTGGTGCAGACTTACATTTATGCATTTAAACACAAAATAAAGCCAATGTTACCCAAGATAATGTGATGATAAATGAACCCTAGCACCCGAAGGGTGGTGAGAGTGAGATAAAGGCAACGCAACTTGTTTAAAAGCTGATTTTAGCCTTTCCAATTCTTCATTAGTATACAATACTCATTGAAGATGTCTGGTTGGCAAGGGTGGCAAGGAACCTGGAAACGGAAGCATTATACAATTTAATTAATTTAGATGCACCGTCGGCGAACAGAGGGTCGCGGTGGTCTAAATGAGGTGTTGAATCAGCCAGTAGCTATCCTGTATCTCGTGTCTTATCTCGAAAAGTCAGAATGAGAATAGGCCGATACAGTAATTTGGCAGATCATTTAAATGTACATTTGATAATTTATTTTATAAAACCTATGTCTCTTGTGCATATTTAAATTCGCTTAGTATGTTAACATACTTAAAATTTAGCTCTGCGCTTGCTGTCCAACATGTTGCTTTCCAAGATAATGTTACTACATCTAGTCTTTAATATATGCGTTACTACAATTCCAGCACTAAATTTTCAGCACGAATAGCCAGATGTAGGGTATCTAACCTGAAACATATCCCTGTTCCAATAGCTTTGGTGACTGCTGCTAGTAATAACAGGATGAAGGATTTATTCAAAACATACACAAGAGCACATGCACACTCCTAATACCAGGACCGATCTAAATAGCAAAAATCCGAAAGTCGCATAATAAGACGATAATCACAAAGGAGCTGACAACAGCATATAGTTACACAGCTTTAGGAGACAAATATTGATATTCCCATCCTAATGCAATCGCCTATAAATAATGCTGAATATTTTGACCTCATTCCTAACCTGCTGTCAGGACCCTCCTTGTCACGATGTGATACTATGGCTGGATGCTTTGGTATTGGTAGTATTGGAGATATTAATGTCTTCTGGCTCGATGTAGTAATGAACTTATTCTGTGGTTAGTAACTCGGCGAGGGGAGCATCACCTGTTGATAATTATGTTAATTACCATCACCTGAGCAAGCCTTCCGGGAACATTTGAAAATAGAACTTCCCGTTGAAGAATGCCTTGATGCTTGAACCACATAAGTTAGATCCGTTAGCATATTAATGGAGCATAGACGGGAATATGTTATGTTCAACTACAGTCTCAGAATGAAGTCAACTGATCTCAGATTGAATCTCAACTGGTCCCTAATTACATAAAAAATCTTCATATGGTTGCTCCAGTAAGAACAATGTGATAGTGTTCGACGTGGAAGCAACAAAGCTTCGGACGCATCGTCATTGTCTAAGAATATGATGCATACTACTACTATATGAACACAGATGATGAAACAAACAATGAACAGGAAGGTAGTAGTAGCTTTGATATAAATGTATAGCAAATGACAAAATCATGGCGAAGGTGGTGGTATCATTGCTGATTATTTAACTTGTATAAAGAACTATTTTTTCAATAACTATTACGTACAATTTTGGTAGTTTAGCAGGTACAGCAACCTCTGAATTATTACACCACATATTAATAATTGATGTATCCATATAGTCAGATATAGATATGCTGTGATATTGGAACTATAAATAAGAAACAAAAAGGTTAAATATCGTAAATTATTTAGTCATATGGTAAACTGTTATAGCACAAGACGGGAACATATACGTCACAGTTAAATTCAGACCACATTGTCATTGATGAACCATTTTATTTCGCACAATACAATCATTTGCCTTGACACAGCGGCTGGGATTTAACTTTACCTAATTAGGGCCCACAAATTTCCTCTGTGTGTCTCAATAGCGGCCGGGCATCTAAACATTGGGCAAGTGTTGAGTCAATGCAGCCCATCAGCGTCACAGATAATGGCCCAACATTGGGTTAGTGAATCATGTTGACTGGCCCATGCAATAGAATGCCAACGTGTAATACATTGCTACACTATTTAAACAATATAATAATCCCCTTATCTTTCATCCCAGCAAATATATACATGTACGGTCACGTAGGCCACATTTGGAGTGTGGCCTAGATGAGCGAGAATATGTGAGCGACAGGTTATCTAGTTAATTAAGATCATGACACTTCATAACAAAAACCTAAATCATAAGACAATGAATACAGGTTCAGCTATAGAAACATGTACAAATATGGAGGGTGTAATATACAAACGATATTGAATCAGGCATGTTTGACCTGATTTTGTGACCTTTGACCTTGAACTATAGCTTTGACCTTTGATCCAATGATATTTATTATTAATATACATTAATATACAAACAATAAAACTAAGAACTATCAGTTGTGTGAATATATAAAGTGATTTTCTGTTTTTCCCGATCACGTAAAACCACTATTTTGTGCCGCGATAGGCGAAAAAATGTAAAACTCGTTATTTCAAAATGCTCAATGCTGTGAGAATGCCATCACGCGGTTTCATAGACTACAATACCCATATAACATGAAAGCATTGAGAAAAAAACTTTGGACCCACTTTCCAGGTTCAGCTCCTGGCCCCCTGACTATCACTGGCATTCACAGGTGACTGGTGCCACTTGTCAACCACAGGGTGTGGGGGGGGGGGGGGGGGTGGCTGCCAGATCGGATCTTTGTTCAGGAATAAATCAGTCTTATGCGGTAAGCTGGCAGCGGCAGCTAGTAAGTCTCAGCGAGATGCATTCGCAACGCCGGTTCCGTGGTTCCTTGACGGCAACGCCGGTTCCGTGACGGCCAGCGTGCGCTGGCCCGCCACGGGACCAGCGTTGCACACCTGTCTCTCCCGGTGGATCCAAGAAGTCGCAGACAGGAGGTTTTGTCTTTTTGCTCGATCGTGTTGAACGCGTCGGACTGCTCGCCTACTACTCCACATGACCTCGGGTGTTGTTCGTTAGCACCGTGGAAGACTGCCAGAGGCTTACCATGGAGCATTGGCAACGCGCTCCATGTATTGCCAGCCAGCCCTCAGTCGCCGGTGGATGGTGTGCATTCTCCGTGTGAATCATTTATTTCAAGGACGATTACCCATTTTGTATAGAATGAATTTATTGCGATGGACATTTTGGCAAATTAGGAATTTGCCTTATCTCTTTTGTACACCTGCAGTTTGTCATACCGTGTGTTTAATGATTTGGTGTGGATATCTGTTTAATGTTATATTGGACATAATATAATTTCAAGCTTAAGTCTGAATTTAGTCATTGATTTCAAGTTTTCAGTCATTATTTTGGCAAATCAATCAATTGCATACCCTGCCGACTGATGCCACGCATTCTTTCAAACAGTACTGGCTGAAACTATTAATATGTTTAACATTGTCAATTTTAATGTAACCATGTAGACATACTTTCACTTTTCAACTTCTCTGAAAGCTGGGTGTGACATAACGTTTTCTCCTGTATATTCAATACCTGTATCGTACGCTAGTATTTAGCTCTATGATCATCCACCGACTGTTGTTGTTGTACGAGCACGCCGGGATTTGTTAATTAACCGTTGTGCTGCTGGAGCCGTATATATCCGGTTTCGAGTGGGTTTCAGAGGAAATAAAATGACACTGAAATCCATCACATAGTTTGTGATAGATGATCAGTTAATCAAATGTTTATTTTCACACATGTTTATTTTTCATAGATAGTCATATTTTTAGTCATTTAAAGCTGGAAATTGCGTCAGCAATTCCAGTTTAAAATGACGAAAAATACAATTGAAACAATTCAGCAGGACAAGGGTTAGCGACTTCACAGAAGACAGCAACAGTGTCAGTTATCTGGCTGTGAGGCGGAGAAGAGCAGAACGAGGCTGACAAAAATTCCTGGTAGCCGTCGGGGCATCCCCGGGAGCACCCTTGTGGACCCGGTGGTCAGTGACTCGTCATGCAAGTGTGCCATGTGCTGATGGCGGGCAAACACAAGCGCGGGCATTACAGAGTGATCTGATCGACACGCGACATTCATATGACCGCATTGGTCACATGCATGACAGCACTGCGAGCAAGTAGTGCTGTAAAAGCCATCATATATCAGCAGAGACCAGGGTTTGAAGGAGGCGCTGATGTTGATGGAACGACCCGCTGACCGAATGGATTGCTTTGGCAGTGTGAACAGCAGGAATCGGCCAAAGCTGGCCTACTGTTGCTCCAGCGTCTGCGACGCTGGCACAACAGTGGACCAACTTTTGCCTGATGTCCGGCGTCGTTAGAATAAATAACACTGACGACGGAGAACATGGCGTGGTGACCACGCAGGCATTGCAGGTCGCGGGGATGAGGCGGCACAATGACCGTATAAATCGAGTTTGTTGCCACCGGGAGCAAAAGAATTCTGCCATAACGGCGCGGAAACTCGTGGATTCTATTGTAATGCGAGTCTGAATGTCCGCCCCGAATTCGGTTAGACATAATATTGGTGTCATAGGAGGTCCCACATCTGCGGGAGCGTAGCTTCTGCCCTTGGCCTTGACCATTGCCACGCCCCAGAGAAGGTACAATTGTTTGATGTAGTGACCCTCTCAACATCCCCCATTAACAGTGACCTGCTTAATAACTGCTGGGCAGTCTATCTCTATATTTATGGCAAATGCATGGTCATGGACCATTTTGTCTATCTGGTTCCGCTCGTTGTTCAGTAGTGTGTTATAATATAAAGTAATTTTATAACGAACTGATGGTTTAGTGCATTCTTAACTAGTAAAGCGCTAAATTGAATAATTTAAATTTTCACCCACTTGAATTTGTGTCTCGCTACCGCGACCCACAACTTCAAATGGGTGAAAATGATTAATTTCTGGTCAATTTGTGACCAAACTTTTGCAAATTTTGATGTTTAAACAGAGATTTTGGATTTTAACGGCTAAGAAAACGGATTGAAACGACTATAATCGCGCTTGGCGGTTTAACCCTTTAACCGCCGGTGTCGCATATATTCGGGTTTTCTTTTTTTAGCTCCCGCCGTCACCGTAGGTGAGCGAAGGGAGTTATGGATTCTACCTCCGGTTTTTTTTGGCCTCTTCTTTTGCCTATAACTTTGTGAGAAAATAAGCTAGGATAACAATTTTTGGTATGTGGGTTACTTCCAGGTGGCTAATGGACGGGTTAAAATATTTTTAATCTGAATTCAATACGCAAGGTTGCAGAGGAGAAAATGATGATGTGACGGCGTTGGGCCGTTGGGCCGTCCGTAAACAATTCGTTTCCGGAGCATATCTCTGAAAGTACTTGTCCGATTGTCTTCAAATTTTACACACAACACCCCTAGGGGGTCTAGTTGTGCCTTTTGGGGTATTTGAACTTTGACCTACTTCTGGTTCAGAACTATGACCTATTTAGACGTTTTGACGCGCACTTCGTTTCCGGAGCAGATCTCGAAAAGTACTGGGCCGATGACAGTCATATTGCACATACATGTTCTCTAAGGTCCCTAGTTGTGCCTTTTCAGGTTTTTGGACCTTGACCTTGAAGTTGACCCAGCACTTTGACCTAATTTATAACATCGGTAAATCCGACTGAAAGATTTTGCGGAATATCATGAAAACCGCTCAAGATAGCTACACCATTACTATAAAACAAATTGTGAGGTTTCAGGAGAGGATGCATCTTGAAAAATTTCAAGTCGATAAAATTAGAAATGGCCGCCTATCGGCCATTATTCACCTCGACAGGCCTGATATTGCGGAATATCATGAAAACCGCTCAAGATAGCTACACCATTAATATCAAATAAATTGTAAGGTTTCAGGAGAGGATGCATCCTGAAAAATTTGAAGTTGATAAAATTCAAAATGGCCGCCTATCAGCCATTATTCACCTCGACAGGCCTGATATTGTGGAATATCATGAAAACCGCTCAAGATATCTACACCATTACTATAAAACAAATTGTAAGGCTTCAGGAGAGGATGTATTTTGAAAAAATTATTTTTGTCAAAGTTCAAAATGGCCGCCAATCGGCCATTATTCACTTTCACATGGCCGTTATTTGGTCAACCGTGCTAGATGGCTAGACCATTACTGTAAAACGAAATGTGAGATTTCAGATGAGGATGCATCTTGAAAAAAATTGACTTGATCAAATTTAAAATGGCCGCCTTTTCGGCCATTATTCAATTTCACATGGCCGTTATTTGGTAAACCGTGCTAGATGGCTAGACCATTACTATAAAACAAAATGTGTGATTTCAGGAGAGGATGCATCTTGAAAAAATTCGACTTGATAAAATTCAAAATGGCCGCTTATTGGCCATTATTCACTTTCACATGGCCGTTATTTGGTAAACCGTGCTAGATGGCTAGACCATTACTATAAAACAAAATGTGTGATTTCAGGAGAGATGCATCTTGAAAAAATTAGACTCGATAAAATTCAAAATGGCCGCTTATCGGCCATTATTCACTTTCACATGGCCGTTATTTGGTCAACCGTGCTAGATGGCTAGACCATTACTGTAAAACAAAATGTGTGATTTCAGGAGAGGATGCATCTTGAAAAAATTCGACTTGATAAAATTCAAAATGGCCGCTTATGGGCCATTATTCACTTTCACATGGCCGTTATTTGGTAAACCGTGCTAGATGGCTAGACCATTACTATAAAACAAAATGTGTGATTTCAGGAGAGATGCATCTTGAAAAAATTAGACTCGATAAAATTCAAAATGGCCGCTTATCGGCCATTATTCACTTTCACATGGCCGTTATTTGGTCAACCGTGCTAGATGGCTAGACCATTACTGTAAAACGAAATGTGAGATTTCAGATGAGGATGCATCTTGAAAAAAATTGACTTGATCAAATTTAAAATGGCCGCCTTTTCGGCCATTATTCAATTTCACATGGCCGTTATTTGGTAAACCGTGCTAGATGGCTAGACCATTACTATAAAACAAAATGTGTGATTTCAGGAGAGGATGCATCTTGAAAAAATTCGACTCGATAAAATTCAAAATGGCCGCTTATCGGCCATTATTCACTTTCA
This sequence comes from Flabesymbios commensalis, assembly GCA_964017125.1. Lineage (NCBI taxonomy): Eukaryota > Metazoa > Annelida > Polychaeta > Terebellida > Flabelligeridae > Flabesymbios > Flabesymbios commensalis. The sequence goes on along the minus strand of OZ024913.1, from coordinate 22,936,645 downwards.
CATGGCCGTTATTTGGTAAACCGTGCTAGATGGCTAGACCATTACTATAAAACAAAATGTGTGATTTCAGGAGAGGATGCATCTTGAAAAAATTCGACTTGATAAAATTCAAAATGGCCGCTTATTGGCCATTATTCACTTTCACATGGCCGTTATTTGGTAAACCGTGCTAGATGGCTAGACCATTACTATAAAACAAAATGTGTGATTTCAGGAGAGATGCATCTTGAAAAAATTAGACTCGATAAAATTCAAAATGGCCGCTTATCGGCCATTATTCACTTTCACATGGCCGTTATTTGGTCAACCGTGCTAGATGGCTAGACCATTACTGTAAAACAAAATGTGTGATTTCAGGAGAGGATGCATCTTGAAAAAATTCGACTTGATAAAATTCAAAATGGCCGCTTATTGGCCATTATTCACTTTCACATGGCCGTTATTTGGTAAACCGTGCTAGATGGCTAGACCATTACTATAAAACAAAATGTGTGATTTCAGGAGAGATGCATCTTGAAAAAATTAGACTCGATAAAATTTAAAATGGCCGCCTTTTCGGCCATTATTCATTTTCACATGGCTGATATTTGGTAAACCGTGCTAGATGGCTAGACCATTACCTGATTACTATAAAACAAAGTGTGAGTTTTCGGGGGAGGATGCAACCTGAAAATTTTTAACTTACGAATTCAAAATGGCCGACAATCAGCATTATTTACCTCGATAGGCCTGATATCAGGTAAACCGTGCTAGATAGCTAGACCATTACTATAAAACAAAATGTGACGTTTAGAGAGAGGATGCCTTTAAAACACTTTCGACTCAATCGAATTCAAAATGGCCGCCTATCGGCCACTATTTACTTTCACATTGCTGATATGTGGTAAACCGTGTTAGATAGCTGGACCATTACTATAAAACAAAATGTGAGATTACAAGAGAGGATGCATCTTGAAAAAAATTTACTCGATCAAATTCAAAATGGCCGCCTATCGGCCATTATTTACTTTCACATAGCCGGTTTTTAGTAACCGTACTAGATGGCTAGACCATTACTATAAAACAAAATGTGAGATTTCAGGAGAGGATGCATCTTGAAGAATTTTGAATTGATCAAATTCAAAATGGCCTCCTATCGGCCATTATTCACTTTCACATGGGCGATATTTGGTAAACCGTGCTAGATGGCTAGACCATTACTATAGAATGAAATGTGAGATTTCAGCTGAGGATGCATCTTGGAAAATTTTGACTTGATCAAATTAAAAATGGCCCTCTATCGGCCATTATTTACTTTCACATGCCCAATATTTTGCAAACTGTGTTAGATGTTAGTCCATTACTATAAAACAAAATTTGAGGTTTCGGGGGAGGATGCACCCCAAGTTTTTAACTAATTTATATCAAATTCAAAATGACCGTAAATCAGCTATTAGTTAACTCGATTGGCCTGATATCGGGTAAACCATGCCAGATAGGTAGACCATTACTGGGATACTGATTAGGATCATTAATTTCAATGGAGGTTTGCAATCTCTGACAGACTGTCTAGTTCTTATCTTACTCTTAGACTGGGCTTCTTAGACCTAGTTGTCTTGCGTCTTGATTTTTGACCTAGACTAGGACTACATTAATAACCCTATACAAAATTGCTTAAATCAAATTCTAATTCGGAGCGGGAGCTTCTGGACTTATGTAGTCTTGTTATTAGCACATTCAGTACCACATTTTAAAAAAGTTACAGATAAAATGTGACATCAACCAGCAAGATTTGAAAAGAGTTGACCTCCATTTTGTCAAATCTGAATAATTTTCACTCACTTGAAGTTGTGGATCGCGTCAGCGAGACACAACTTCAAGTGGATGAAAATTCAAATTGAATAATTTGGCGGTTGAAGGGTTAAGGGTTTTAATGGAGGTCATTGGACATATTTCATTGTTGTTTTTTCATTAGCATCTAAATTGTGTTCTGTTCTTCAAAACAGTGTTTTTTAAATTATATCCTCTCTATGAATCTTTTATAAAGCCTTGGGCTCACAACAAGTTCTCAATCCAAAGTGATTTGACGAAATATTGCTGACATGACGGTACATTGGCTAAGTTAGTGGTGCGTTGCAAGAGAGGTCAAACAAGCACAACATGCACCGGATGTCCCCAAATGCCTGTGTGTATGTTATGATCTGCTTGTTTCGGGTCAGCGGCACAGATGTCGTAAAGAACGATGCTCTTATGTGATCCTGCATAAATCACAGATGGAAAGGTTTCAGTTCGTGTACGAATGTCAGCTCTAGAGAAAGGAACGGCGATGATGTTTGACATTGTTAGGGTTCTGAGATCGGACTGTCTTTTTGAGAGTATCTTTTTGCTACTATTTGTTTATAGTGATAACAGGTATTTTTCACCCCCTCAGCCATTAAGGCTGTGGGGTATAGTGATCACCAGAGGCTGGTGTGAACTGATGAATTTTGTTTATTTTTTACAGACATGACCCATGTGCATGGGTAATTCATCCCATATATATTTTTTTTCATCAAACCATAAGCGGCCATTTTTCAAGATGGCCGCCTGAAACGCTTGTGGGCACGATAGCTTATGAACCATTGGTTGGATTGCATTCAAATTTAGTACGGTTGTTCTCTAGGTATTTCTGATGATCTGATTACCTTTTGAGATTTATCCATTAAAAATAAAATGGCTGCCGCAGCCATTTAAAAAAATGACATGGTGGTATTGGGGGTCATTTTCTTCTCATTATTTCTTCATAATGATGAACAGAGCCTACGGCTGAGGGGTCCTGCCATTAATTGATAGCTATTTTTTAATACTTGAACATATTCACACCACTTTCTATTTTATCATATTATGCACTGTATAATATAATGTACTGTTCATTTTAATGTCTACATCGATCTATATTAGTTTAAATTGTTTTCTTTTTTGGCATCCATGACAGCGACTTTCAAAGTCTTTATGGATGTCTCCTCACCCTGTAGTGTTCATTTCGTTTATGAATCTTTTATATTGTGTATTTTGTGGTGAAATAAACAAGTATTATTCTTCTTCTTCATTTATTATGACAGATCTTGCCAGCAGTGGCTGAATTCTAGGCCAGCGTCTAGTTACCACCGCTGGTCCAACGTCTTTGCGCATCTTTGGGTGGTGACCCTTTGCACTCTGACAATCGCCACGCCACATTAGAATGAAATGCGAGCTGGCATACAAGATCTCCTGAAACGTGCACGCATGCATGTAGCTTTTAGAGTAGGCTATTCTGCGCCAATGCAATACTTGCAATGCAAAGGCAAACAGCAGTAACTGCTTACTTGAAAAGCAAGCCGTTACCGCTGTTTGCCTTTGCGCAGCAGAATACGTGGCGTATTCGGGGACGGCCATTTATCTTGTGGCTGGCGGGAGTCACGGGTGTTTGAGGGATGGGATGACAGGGTGTGTTAGGATTGCGCAGTGTCACTCTCAGATCATCATTAATCACCGCGACAGAGAGGGTGCCCGGCCGCTCCCGATTTCAACCCTTAAGGCTCTGACGTCGACTACAGTAGACAATTTGTGTTTTTATTACCCACTGCATAACCAGCTGTTTAAAGTAAAATATGCCTTCATTTTTGAAACACTAATTTATGCTGGGACTTTAATTTCACAATGACATAAATTTTGAGTCACTTGAAGTTGTGTCTCGCTACCGCGAGACACAACTTCAAGTGACTCAAAATTTCAATTGAATAACTCAGTGCTCTGGGGGTTAAGCCCACACCATTAGACGAGCGAGGACAACCCGGCTGTGATATTTCTCTCACACCAGCCGGTGATAGACTACTCTCGTGTCTTTACTTCATCTCAACTAGGATTTAATTCACTCTTTAGTCCAACCAAGGAAGGTATACATGTAATCTGATTCTATTTTCCTCGGTCCAACCTTGGCACAGCACTCGTTTATTTTTGTAGAAGCTTCGGAGGTGGTGTACAAACGCGGACGAGTGTAGTTAGCCTTTTAATTTAAAATATGTGGGCTATAGCAATTGAATTTCGGCGTGGTCGGCGTTAACATTTCCTTGTGGGCGTGATAACTTCAAGAGTTTTTCATGTATCGTGCTCAAATTTGTTTTCCATTCTGATAATAACCAGTTCTCGGACAAATTTAATATTAGCTGAAAAAAATTGTTATTTGTCAGAGATGCAAAATGATGCTTTGATGCATAGGCCTAGTGAGGGCTTACAGGGTTAAATAAGATTTATGTAAAATCCTACTTTAACGGGACATATAGTTAACTTATTATCTTGTGAACGCACTATGACTGATCATCTTTCGAGGAATATTCTTAATTTTTTTGCAAAAGCTATATTTTGATATACATTAAGAGTGCCTGGAGACTGAAAGTTGCATAACAACAAAAATATATATTTGTGAGTGAGTTGTATATTCTTGGGCAGTACTCCGACAATTTCGAATTTTGGAAAATCACCACAAAACTGCATGTTAACATTTCACTGGGTTTTATTAGTTCCAGAGCAGGTTGTGACAACTAGATACATTGGCGGAGATATAATAACACTTAAAGCGCTAAGCGCGATTATAATCGTTTTTAACTCGTTTTGTTAGCTGATCAAATTACTGGTAATTGGTGAAGAAAGTTGTTCTTAAACATCAAAATTTGCAAATGTTTATTCTAAAATTGAACACATGAGTAGTTTTCACCCACTTGAAGTTGTGGGTCGCGGTAGCGATACACAACTTCAAGTGGGTGAAAATTTTAATTATTTAATTCAGCGGGATAAGGGTTAAATGAATCTCGAACAGGAATCCATCGTAACATACGTGTACGTACACATTTCAACTACTGTAGATCCGGTAATATTCGCGAGGTTTTGATTTTCGCTAATTTCGCGAGGAGGAATTCAACTATCTCGCGCACAATTATTATAATAATTGCAAAAATTTTAACATGCTAAAAGATTTACAGTATTTGTATAGTAACAAATTTATAACAATAACATTCCATCACACTATATTTTAACGATTAATTAAAATGTGCAGAACCATCAGTCATATTTCCCCCTTCCATGTTGAAAAATTCACCAGTATAATTTACCAGAAGGAGGAATCACACGTATAACACTACGGGACTTGTCTTACGGTGCAAGCGAGTGAATTAGACCCACTTCTGTTTTCTGTTTACCTGAATTTTCTTTTACAGAGTAGGCCTATATGCGACAAAGCTATGCTCGTTTTTTCTACGCAGTAAATTCACACTAACTATTGATTGCAGTCAATGATTGACCGACCCTTCAGATGTTAGCTGTCTCGCGACTGGTACAATAAAAAAAATATGGGTACTATCGATATGGGCCTAAGAAGATATTTTTTATATGTACCGGTATAATAATATCTTAGATTTCTGATATCATCAGACACATTAACCCCTAGGGCACTGAGCTATTCAATTTAGATTTTCTGTCATTTTAAGTTTTGTCTCGCTACCGCGATTAACAACTTTAAATGACTGAAAATGTATGTGATTTGTGGAATTTAAGTCTCAAAATATAGCGGTGTTTCAAGATTTGAGACATATTTTACTCTTAACAACTGATTATATAGATGCTAATAAAACACAGAATGTCCACTGTAGTCGATATCAGTGCTCTCAGGGTTAAGGTGCTGTTCTGTATGTAATAATATGCTCAGCATTAATGGAAAGGTATCACTTGAATTTACCAATCCAGTCCGACATCAAAATATGACTGCATCATTTGGTTTACTTTGACACTTAATATGAAAGCCAGTGGTACACTCAAGCCAGAGAAACGGACCAAAGTGATTTATAGTACCATTCCAGATCTTCCTAGACAGGTATGTTAAAAGATGATTGACGAGTATGGACTAAAATGTTGCCTCTTTCGTATATGGGAGAAAATGCAATATATTGTCTCCTTTGGAAACAAGTAATGGTTCATATAAAAGTGCTAAGTTCAGGTCTTGCAAATGTGGAGCTGATATTTTTCTACGTCTCAGTTTCCACTCCATTTTGTAGACGCGGAATTAAACATGTATCCTGACAGAACCTTTTAATGTTTAACCCTTTCAGGCCTGAGTTTACCATCTTCATCCACTACAATTCTCGACTTGTAGTGGATGAAGATGATTTGATGTGGGTGAAAAATTAAAGAAAATTGCCATGTCTTGGTAAACCAGTTTCATGGAAATATTCATTCTAAAACCCTTGGTAGTAGGAAAATTAAGTCTGTTTTCAGGGATGTAAAATGATGCTTTAATGCATCGTGAGGGCTCAAAGGGTCAATGTGTCACATTTGATCAGACACCTAATGTATTACATATGTCAAACAACTTCTAGTGACTGAAAACCTAAATACATGTATCTCAGTACTCTAAGCCGGTCTAGTGGTTAATGTAAGCTCAGAGCTCTAAGGGTTAGTATAAACACGAAGAATTTTTCTGCGAAAACTATTAATTATTATGTCTATCTATCATGTACATCTGCTTTATAATTATATCTCAGTACAAATATATGGATAGGCACGTTGTTCAAAATCAGATGAAATACGTATGAAAATAGACCCGTATGAGGACAGCAGCATAATACTAACACCATATGCCATAGCGGCCAGTAATGCTGCAATTTACACATAAATCAATTGTCATTCATTTGTGTTCATTATCTTTGATGAACACAAATGAATGACAATTGTTTTATGTGTAAATATAATATGTCTAGTTATATGAGTAACAGCATGTGTAGTTAGTAAGTAATGTAACTAGTGCAGCGCTATTGCGAGATTACACCCTGCAAGCTTGGGGCATTGACCCAATATTGGTCTAATGTTGGGCCATCGTCTACGACGCTGGTTCAACATTAGTCTTAGACCAACATTGGGTCGATGCCTCGCCAGGTGTCTTTTTATCAATCTCTCACCCTGTGATCATTATTTTACACTCAAAACAGCATTTGGGTTAGCCATTAAACGGAAGATTGAACCGCTAAGTTAAATAAACGACTATTGTCGCGCTTGTGGGCTTAACCCTTTAACCGCCGGTGTCGCATATATTCGGGTTTTCATTCTTTATCAGCACATTACGTACCACTTTTTAAACATGTTAAAGATAAAATATGACATCAATCGGCAATATTTGAAAGCATTTGACCTCCATTTTGTCAGATCTGAATAATTTTCACTCACTTGAAGTTGTGGATCGCGTCAGCGAGACACAATTTCAAGTGGTTGAAAATTCAGATTGAATAATTTGGCGGTTAAAGGGTTAAGGATTTTAAGCTACCGTGGTTGCTGGGCTCATTGACGTTTAATATATTACCGTTTACGCTCGGGTATTTCATGAAATCAAATCTTTAAGGTTGAATCGTAACAGGCGAAGAAAGCTGAGAAGATGACTCAGGGATTCAAGTGTCGAAAACTGCAGATAATTGAGTACCGGTAGTGTGCAATATTGTAGTGTGAATGATACATAATTTTATACAACAACGTAAACAAATCATAGTCACATGAGAGCATGCAAAATGTTTTACAGCTATTCCGCATGCAGAGCTGCATTAAACAATTCAAGTTATATAGCAAACATGTACATTAGTTATATAATATACAACGACTTTTTAATGTACAATACAAATTACCTGTATATTTATAAAATATTAACTCTTTTTATACCATCATTTCCTTTCAAGTGACTTGTCTCTGTGCCAGCAGTGACAAATTACCCGTCAAGCGCTGGCCCAACATTAAAACAACTTTGGGTCAACGTCGCATGTTTGCTTGGTAATCATCCTCGTGGAAATAAAATAATATGTACAACTCAACATTTATAACGGATACAATAATATGCATATTAACAAGTGGCAACTTGAAAACCAATGTAAAAGGCACACAATTTTGCTTTAATTCTAGTGAAAATGAAATTGCTCCCGACTCTTCAAGTGCTGACCCTTTCAGCGCGTGGACCGTCTAACGGGTATTTATACGTCAGAATCTGACAGCTGTAGACGTCAAATTCCTACGTATACAGGCGATCCCCGCACTAAAAAAAATAAAAAATATTCCATAACATATAGGTATTCAAATGGAGCGGAGAGAAGTAACTAAGATGTCCATTGTGATTTCAAATTAAAAAAGCTTTAGTCTCCATGGTTTAAACAAAAATAATTCAGCTTTGTAAGGGTTACTGTCATTGCCGGAGTGTTGACTAGCTTCAAATCGATGCAATATAATCTCAAGTTTTAAAACTGAACCTGTTATAATTTACTATTGGAGTTTCAAGTGAGATCTGCACTGTCATATTAAATGTTTTCATGTTGCCGCCCGCGCTAAAAGGGACGAATACATGTATGCATAGGAGTATGTTGATAGCTCACCATCGCCACTCACAACGTCGAGTGACTGCAAATTACACATCATCAGAAATGCATTTCTGACATCCTGTATGTATATTTATACAATTGAATTGTAAATCACGCTGTTTAAATACACTTCAGATTCAGATGTGTGACCTATACCCTTAAAGGGCTAAATTAAATAGTTCAAATTGTCACCCACCTGAAATTGTGTCTCGCTACCGCGACCCACAATTTCAGGTGGGTGAAAATTACTAAATTTGTTTATTTGAGACCAAACATTTACAAATTTTGATGTTTTACCAGTCATTAATTTCCAATGACAGTGAATTAATCGGCTAATCAAATGGATTGTCGTGATTAGCAGGCAAAGGGTTAAACACATCATAGTGGTACTTGGCGCTATAAGGGTCAACCCAATATTGTGTTGAAGCTGGGTCACACTGGGTGAAGGTCTCGTGTCTCTTGGGGAAACATCGTCCCCTTGGATATCAAAGGGTGTATCTGCCACTTTGCAAAGTGGCAGATACACCCTTTCACATCTAAGGGGACTACATATTTTCATTTAAAATAATACATTGAATTGAATGCGTACATATACTTTGAATGGTGATGTTGTTGCGATATGTGGTATAAGTATGTCATCTTAAACTGTTTTATGACATTTTTTATAGTTACAATCTACACTTTATGTCAACGTGGCGTTTGATATTTGTTGCCCGTAGCACACAAGTGAAATAACACATCAGTTACTAACTTCATGACGTTCACGTAAGTTGTTCAGCAATAAGAGGAATATGAAATAGCTAGACGGTGGACCAACGTTAAAACAACATTGATTCAACGTCTTGTGCCTGGTGGGTAGTGTTGTATAAGCTTACAAAATGCATATAAGCTGTACACTAGTATGAAATGTATATTTGAAAACGTTTTTATTTGAACAGTCCAATGATCTACGTGAGATCATCATGATTATTTATAAAGTCCCTTCAGAATACTGCATTGAAGCTGTCTGTCCCAAGTCTTTGGCCTGTGTTATCTTATTGTGGAAATAATGTATTCAGCAATTTTTTTTGCGTTTTTTCTCCACTCTGGCTGGCTAAATATATCGTCTTGAGAATAATCGTAGGGTGGATTTTCTAAATTCTGGATTGACCAGAATGTAAATAAATGGGTTGACAAATGATGTGCTGTTGTAAAGCCACTCTAATACTACTATGACTACAGCACTGTTATCTACGCAAGAAGAACAGATGGCTTTAACCGTCCATAAGAGATGATGAGGCAGTGAGAGTACTATGTAGCAGGTGAAGATGACGGCCAGTAGCTGTATTGTTTCCTGCTGCTCACGTACACGCCGTGTGATTCTAGCCCCGTGCTTCTTCTGCATCTGACTCAGAAAATCTACTGGAGACTCCTCTTTCATCGGGGTATCCTTTTCTTGGGACCCCGATTTTAATTGTTTATTCTGTTGCGCGTCAACAACCGAAGTTTGGCGCTGTATTTTGTTTGGATTGCGAAGTGAACCATTCCTGGTGAGCTTGTCCGATTGGGAAGAGCTTTTCTGTTTTTTGCTGCCCGCTGGACAACGCTTTGTGCTGTTGATGCGTTTCTTTGGTCCGGTGTGGAAGGCAACGCTGTTGGCAAATTTGACACTTTTCCTGTTAGTACCCCGCCTGCTTCCATCTCGCAGGATACTCCGGCTGCGGCGCACACCTGGTCCTTCAGTGCTGACTGAGCTCCTACGTGACGTTTCTGCAGTGCTCTGGTTCTTCTCAGAGCCCTTACTGTCATTCTCATCTTCCTGGCCATCACTCTCCTGTCCTTCTGGTTCTGGACGCTTTGCTTGTATAGCGTTAGATAAGGACGTGTCCTCCTCGTTAACCTCAGTGCCGTCTCTGTCCAGATAAGCCGGGTTGCCCATCCCTGTCAGTGGTCCCGGCATACCCAAGTCATCAATAAGTCGCATCGTGTCTCTCTCCAACTCCAGCAGAATGTCGTTTTCTTCCAGAGGTACTGTCAGCAGCTCCTTGGTGGCCTTCTTGCCGTCCCCCAGGTTACACTCGCTTCCATCCATGCTCTCCGTGTCTGACACGTCAAATGTGGTGTTCTCATCACAGGGTGTAGTCACATTGTCCACCGTGATGTTCACCTGGCTCTGCTGGGGACATGACTCAGTATCTTCTTGATTATCTGTTACACCCTGTGCTGGGTTTGTTGGTACCACAATAACGCTGTCTCCCTGGGCAGGTGATTTACGACAGATTGATTTAGGCCGTACGGTCATTCCTCTGGGAGGTGACAGTCCACAGTGTTGGTTATCAACCTTGGCTGGGTTTAACGCAGTTACACCATTTATTTTAGTAGTCGTGCTCATGTGTTCTTCTGTTTTCATTGTTTTTGCTTCAGTACCTATGGCTTCAAGCCTTTCTTCTTTGTTTTCCAGGGATACTTCATTCTGTATTAGTTCTTTCTTGTCGGAAAATTCGTTTTCAGGGATCTCAGGGAAAGTACTATTAGAATTGTTTGCTGTTGGAGGCGGGTCATCTTGTGATGCCTGAGTGTCGTCTCTGGGTTCTTCATTTGATATGTGCACGTTCTCCACGGCTACTTTGCCTATGATGGGACTGTTACGAGCTGTACGATGCAGCAGAATGTCATCTTCAACAGTCAGTAAATCTTTCCTTTTAATATTCACTTCTAAGTCTGACTCCAACCACTCCTCATGCTTTGGAGAGCTATCACCTGAATTCTGGCGTGATGGTGACCTTTTTTCAAGGCTGTCAATGCCGGTGACATCGCCGTTAGATGTTGAATTTGAGGTGTTTTCAGCCAGAGACAGCGCCAGTAGAGTCTGTGACTTGACGGCTTTGAGAGAGCAGACAAACAGGACGCACAGCAGACTTACTGGAACGTAGAACACCGGTATGATATGGGCCAGAGTGTGGGGCAGAGCGCCAGACCCGCAGCCTTTGAAGCTACTATACTGGTAGTCCTCCTTCACCAGAAGAACTACCAAGAACGGTATCGCCAGGATAATTGCCAGGAGCCAAGCGATGCTTATGTGGCTCACCACAAACATGGCGGCATAGTGGAGCTTGTGTTGTAGTGGTCTCAGCAGCACGTCCTGGCAGTCGTAGATAGCCAGGGCTATGTGGACCATGCACGCCGCTCCTAGGAGTACATCCAGACACAACCAAATCTGACAGCAGATATCTCCGAACACCCAGCCTTCTGAAAACAACAAAAATGTGACACTTTGAGCAGTGGCGGATCCAGAATGTGCAAGAGGAGGGGGCGTAAGCCACATTTTGGCTGAAAAAAGAAGTGTTAGCTTTACTTTATTCAAAAAAAATGCATGAAAATGCAATATTTTTACCAGAAAGGGGGGGGCGTACGCCGGGTACGCCCTATGCTGGATCCACCACTGCTTTGAGCGCTGATTTGTTTTATATAAACCAAGAGAACAAAGGGTTATTTTCGATTTGTATAACTATGAGTTCACGGCCATTCTACTCTTTCAGTGCGTGTATCGACTTTAGACGTTCATATACGTCATACTGCAAGCTGACGATCTAAGTCGGTCGCCGCGCTGAAAGGGTTAAGCAAATCACATCAATATTTGCAAATGTTTGGACTCAAATGATGAAATATAAGTAATTTTCACCCACTTAAGTTTTTGTTCGCGATAGCCAAAAGGTTAATGTTGAGCGTCAATTTAAACTGCAAGTTATAATCTCGTTACTTTTCCAAGTTTCGCTCTTTTATTGGCTTGAAAACATTGACTGGTATACTGCAAGATCAGGCTACATGCTTTGCTCTGTCGCGCAACCCCGGCCACGCTGATGTGATGAACATACACTGCTATCTGCTTAAGCATTCTATTTTCATTGATTTAAGACAGTAGATGTCTTGCACTGCAATCACTATACACAGCCACCTGGTGAAGGTATCAGAAACATTTTGTTTTAATTTTGTATCACTAGCTAAGTAATCGATTTGTATTATTATCACAGCAATCATATTGTTGTAGACGCTGTAGGTAACCATCTCTTGGAATTACATGAATGTAACTCAGCATAAAATGTATCAGGAAACAAACAATTTATTTCTTTTCATTTTACGAATCGACTAGTCGTCTCCTTTTAAAACCAGGAGACAACTTGGAGTGAAGGGAAATGACAAGTTTGACAAGTACATGCACATACACCATGCCCCCACATGGTGCTCGTATTTCATGATTATTAGTGCAAGTCAAGAGTTTGTGTTTTCTTGTTGCTTGAACAAAAAAATTAAATGTAGGCTACCTTAGTGGTAATGCATAACATATATTCTCTGTTTTGCCCAACTCCCCAATAATTCAATTTCAGTCGAAAAATAGAGGTGAATGATGTGTCAGGGTAAAAGAATAATGTTCCAGCCATTCTTTTCAACTAAGCCTTTCAGCGGAGATATTCTTTTGCGTATTATCCTATGCGTGCCACTCCCTCAACCTATTGTTTTAAACAATTTATGCAAAGCCAATATACAAGTCGCACCACACTCAACAATGCAGTATATTGGCTGTTGTCCATCTCACCAGGTGTCCCCTCGGTACCATGCAGAAAGTGTATATTTCTCGCACATTGTAGACACACATGTTGGGCTTACTGACGACGAACGCTTCATAAAATTGGGTCAATTACATATTTTTCATGTGACTATGTTACGGTCTACAAAGTTGACGGTTTTCGTGAAATTGAAATTATATTTGGCAATCGATTATTCACGTTAATCAATAGTAGCTACCAATTATTTATTAGTTGTTTTATTTGTGCATTTTTCCGCGTTTTTAATAACGGTTACTGTTAGTCCGTGATTGCATCTATATACTCTCCGGATTTAAAGACATGCCACCTTTAAGTCTGCCTGGCGATTATTGTGCCTTAGATTAACGTGTTTTCCCCCTTTGTCTTTTTGTTGGATGGTTGAGGCTTGATACACGTGCTTCCCGATCCATTCAAAGGCAAACAGCAGTAGTTTAGCTGCATCTTCCCTCAGCAAGGCTTGGTTTCTCGAGGCCGCAGGCCAAGATTGGCCTGCGGCCTCGAGAAACAAAGCCTTGCTGAGGGCAGATGGTGAAGACCCACTGCTGTTTGCCTGTGCACTGAGTTGTCCTGAACTTGACATTGGTACTGTTTCATGCATTCGTCCTCGCTGTGTAGGATTCTAAGAAAAACTGTTCCTTCTTTTTGAGCGGGGCCAGAGGATTTTCTACTGAAAATGATGTCTAAAACTTTCTATCGATTCAGGGATGTAACACAACCCGGGGACTTAGTCAGAAACGTCATTCTTCATTTTTAGTCCGCCTTTTAATAACCAACCATGCCCTATCACCCCCATCCTAACATCATCATATGTACATCTCATTAATTGACCTGAACGTTTTTATCGTATTACAGTGTCACTTAAATGACCCATTTATACCGAAAAGTGACGTAAAGCAGTAATTTACTACTCACAGACAGACAGACAGATATTTTATTGACAGAAAGAAAGTCAATCCAGACTTATTTGTCATAGAACTAGAGATATGTACATGTATATACAACATTGTTAATTTGTTAAAATCATATGACAATATACATAGTATGTCATACACAACTAAAATCATGTTAACTGGCATTGCCATAAGAAACACTGGGTATGTACTTTAAATAAGATTGAAAGGCATTGCCAGGGTAACATAAGGTCTATCATTTTGTTTCCCGCACCAAAACCAGAGATAAAATAGCTACTATGTATGACATGCTAATTATATATATAGTAGCAAAAAAGACACTCTGGAAAGCGTAGAAACCTAGAATATATACAAGTGCATAATTATGCTACAGTAATTTGAGAATGTATTAGGACAATGTTGAAAATTACACGATATTTTTAAAAATCTAATACTAATAACTACGTTTATTTTAATTTAAAAAGGTGGACTATTGCAATTGAAGTTCGTCGGCGTTGGTATTAACATTTCTTTGTGAGCACGATAACTTGACAAGTTTTTTCATAATTATATCTTACTCAAATTTGTTCTGCATGTTGACAAAAATGGCTAGTTTTCGGACAAGTTCAAAAATGGCCGATTTATAGCACAAAATGGACGATTTAGTGCGATTTATCACATTTCACTTCCCTGTCGGCGCGATAACTTCACAAGTTTTCCATATATCCTTCTCAAATTTGTTATGCGTGTTACTAATAGCCAGTCAAATTCAATAATGGCTGAAATAAAATTCAAAATGGCGTAATTATTGCGATTTTCAGCATTTTACGTTGTGATCGCGATAACTTCAAAAGTGTTTCATGTATCCTCCTCAAATTTGTTATACATGTTTCTAATAACCAGTTCTCGGACAAGCTCAATAATGGCTGAAATAAAATTTAAAGTGGCGGATTTATTGCGCTTTTTCGCATTTTTGTATTTTTACGTCACTAATTTCACCGGCGTTATAGCTTTAAACAATGTTCATATATCCTGCTCGAATTTATACTGTATGTTGCTTATTACCAAGTTCTCGTTTAAGCTCAATAATGGCGGCGGGCTATTGTCGAGTGTGTTTTTGTTCTTCTTCGATTGAAATGAGCGATGGATACTACTACATAGCGTATGCCATCCCGCTTATATACTACGTTTCAGTCACTTGAGGTTGTGTCTCGCTACCGCGACACACAACCTCAAGTGACCGAAAATTACTTGGTTTTGTGAAATTTCAGACTAAACGAATGTCAGGGCTTGAAGATTTAAGACATTTTACTTTTAACAACTGGTCACATAAGGGCTAGTAAAAACACCGTGAGGTTACTCTGATCGACATCAGTGCTTTCAGGGTTAACAACCAATAAACTGCAATTGGTATTTTGTTTGCTGGGGTAGGTAAAAAATACCGACATATCGACATAACCAATGTTAGCTAAATGTTGGCTCACATTTAGCCTACTTTGGTTGGATTTATTTCGTTTACTGGGAATACCAAGCAAACAAGACACATTGAAACAATGTTGTTTTAAAGTTGGGCCACCGTCTGCGACGCTGGCCCAACATTGTCCCTTTCAGCGCGGGGACCATCTTTATACGTCAGAATCTGACATATTTATAATGGTCACAGACCCATAACATAGTTATTCAAATGAATCAGAAAGAGCTAATTAAGACATTTATGATGCTTTCATATTGAAAAAACACCATTTGATCTCCATGTTTTATACAAAATTATTCAGCGTTCAACCAACATTGTTTCAATCTGTCTTGTTGGTTGGGTAGTGATAAAAATACTAACCTAGTACTGTTCGTGCTAAGGAGAGTGGCATGATGAAGAGGGCCCGCATGAGATCACTGACGGCGAGAGAGCAGAGCAGACAGTATAACATGCGGTGTAAACGTGGTGTCCTGTGTACCACCACCATCACCAGCATGTTACCCAGCAGCGACACCAGGATGAGAAGCAGCAGGAAGAAGTAGGGCCAGCGTCTACCCGCCTTGGACAGGTTGTCCTCTTGCTGGATGTCCAGTGCCATCGCCTGTGTGGTGGCCTCGCCCGCCGATATGTTTGTACTCGTGACGATCCAGTCTACTGTAGTGTTTGCCATCAGGGGTGACATCTTCCAGTTGCTCGTTGACGCCCGGTCCTCCAACAGTTTCGGCACCAAAGCGGTCACCATGTTTGTTACCATTTTCTTTCAATGCGCGTCAAAATCCCATGTATACAGTATATATAAACTGCGGGGAAATGTCGCAAGTAAGTCCCATGTATATATATACAGCGGGAAAATGTCACAAACTCACTTGTATATGTGTCCAATAAGCTTTGCTTGAATGATTATTCCTCCGTGCTATTGACCTGTCGCGGGCTTATGGACTGTGTGTCGCCCGTATGATGAGCCCTTATTAGCGGTGATCCACATTTCTGATGCGGCTGGCTGGTCATATATATATCTCGATCCCTGATGATTCGCAGGATGTATGACTGTACGTGGCAGGTGTGGGCTGACTGACTGTGAGATTCAGGTGTGGACCGTTGATGCTGACTGCATGCGCTATTAACCACGCAAAAACAGGCCGTTTCCTCTTCCTCGTCGGCAGTTTCCTCGACCACCTACTGCAAGCGGCGACACGTGCCCTTCCTGCACCTGCTCCGGATAATCACACCGCTGTTTGTCGCGGACGCCGGCATCTTGGACACTTTGATAATTATTGTCAGTGTGCGGGCATTTGTCACCGGCCTACGCCCATCAGACACCGCGATCTTTGTCGCCCGCCGCCGCGCGCATTCAGGTACACGCTGGTGGCGGAGAGCGCTCTGGTAGAAGTGACTGGATCCTGCTTGGGCGCGGCTCATCACGGAAAGCGACACCTGCAGACACGGGGCGGCGAGCCAATGCTGGGCTAATGCTGGCCCAGCGTCTTCGACGCTGGTCCAACATTAACCCAGCATTGGATCACCGCCATCGTGTTCGCCGTCATCAACAACATCAGCACTGCATGCTAAATGTCACGTTAGCACACTGGTATATATGAAAAACATGAAAAGTAATGATTTTGAAAACCAACATGATTTGTCATGATTTCACTGGAAGTCACAGGAAAAAATTCAGTATCGCATAGCAAAAACGTTACGCAATTCTGATTAGCAAAATATTTATACATTAATGATAAGGGTGTCCAGCAAGTTGCAACTTGGAAAAGAATATTGCTGATAAATCATTTTCAAACAATTTTTCCTTGCGTCATGAAGAAGTGCTATTTGTTTTCTAGCACACATGCTATATCTTCATATTTACTGTAATAAAAATATCACCGTTTCTTACAAATTTCCCCATTTGAAAGTCATGTAAATGAAATTTTTTATCATGAAATGTCATGAAAAAGTCAGTTGCAACCCTGATTGAGTGTGAAATAAAAAATAGAAGAGTTCATTTCGCGACCATGATTAGTAAAGAGTATCAGGCTGAGGATCAGAGTTGTTTAATATATTTTTTAAATCTATTTGCAGTTGTCTGACTCACGCTGCCCACAAGTTGTAGTGATTAAAATTTACCCAGATTTGGCGAATCGGACATATATCGTCGCCTCGGAGCTAAAGGATCCTATCTGCCACTCTGACGAGTGTCAGATAGGATCCTTTAGCTCCGAGACGACGATATGTACATCCATATTGAAAAAGTGTTTTTCAGAGTGCTTGCTAACAGAGAAATAAAAACAATCATGGTCATGACCCCCCCCCCCCCCTCCACACACACACACTGGTAGCAGATATGCGATACTTTAATAAGGATATCGACGTCATTTGATCGGGCAGACAGACGAGCTCAATGATGACTCTTCTTTTATCCGCCACCATATCCAATTGAAAGTGTCTAGCTCTTTAGTTGTCTCGCCCACGCGATCCACAACTTGATGTGAAATAAATTTTCCATTAACCCGTAAAGCGCTAAATTAAAACAAATATAATTTTCCACCCACCTAAAGTTGTGTCTCGCTACAGCGACCCACAACCTTCAAGTGGGTGTAAATTAGTAAAATACATAGGTATTCAAATTAATCGGACACGGCTCACTAAAATGTTTATGATGCTTTCAAGGGTTAAAAACCACTACAGTTGTGATTGGCGTTCCATGCGCTGAACCTTTGCCTGCTGCGAAATTTAGACAAATTTTTGAAATGAAAATTAAACAATTTTTTAAAAATACCCAAGTGTGATATATCAAAATCTGATCTCGGAACGTCTCGTCACGATGGTGGTGTTTCTTTTGAATTTTGTTGATTTTAGTCAAAAGATCGTTAAGTAGCACATACATGTATGCAATGTATGCGTCACTGCAGGTAGCATGCTATCAACCCTTTCAATGCGAGGACCGTGTTTAGACGTCAGATTCTGACGTCTTTAGACGTCAGAATCTGACGTCTGAAGCGGTCATCGAACTGAAAGAATTAAACCAATTATAATGGCCGTAGACCTAGAACACAGGTATTCAAATGAAGCGAAAAAAGCCAACTAAGACATTTATTATGATTTCAAATTAAAAAAAAACCTTTGGTATCCATGGTTTATATAATGATATTTCAGCGTTGTAAGGGTTAAATAAAGTTACCAGTTTAAAATTGATATCATTGTAAAATTTGATCAAATTTTACTATAAGGAGAGTTTTACTTTGAATATGATGGTGAAAGTCGTGATGTAGCTAAACTGATTTCCACACTGTATATAACTTTGTATAGGTTATTTCATTCTGAAGTCTGAGCCTTTCTGAGATTGAGTTCTGTCTGTGACAGCAAAAATTATCGATATTTGTTTAATTCGAGACTAAACATTTGCAAATCTTGATGTATAAACGCTTATTTTATTTCCTATAACTGTGATTTGATAATATGATTAAAAACACAGATTAAAAGCGGGCTATGAAGGTTAAACAGGAGTTTTAAAAAGTACATCTCAATCATAAAGGCCACATAGAACGAAATTGATATTTTATTTTTATCACGAAGCCTGTGACTTTTAACACTTTAGGCGACAGTTCCGATTATATTCGGGTTCTGTCAGCACACTTACACATCGGCTTTTAAGCGTTAAAACGTGACATCACTCATCAGAGTTGAAAATAGCTTACCTCCATTTTGTCAAATCTGAATATTTTTCACTCACTTGAACAACTTCAAGTGGGTGAAAATTCGAAGTTGAATAATTTGGCGATTAAAGAGTTAATACGCGTTCCCCCGCGCACCTGGCTGACCTCACCGGCAATTGGCAGTAGCTGGTGATTTGAAAAATAAAAGGTTGCGGTTTTTTTACTTTGCACGTCATTGCAGCTGCTCCTGTTTGACGCACACTGGTAGGTGTGGTCATAAATGTTCATTAAGCGTGGTTCATGCAGACGATATATCGTAGGCTTCGGATTGGTGGCCATCTCGACCAATCCGAAACCTGCGATATATCCTAACTTGTCTTGTACGAAAATTCTGGCCCATACATGTTGATTCAGTATCACTGTGGTTCAGATTATGAATGCAGACCAGGGGCCGCGTGCACTAAAACAATCGCAAATGTGAATCGTATAATGTCAACGACCGACGTGTTAAGTTTGTCGTACCTGTGACTGGTACGCGTTGTGAACTAAGGATGTTGTTTACAATAATGACAATTTGGCACTTAACTACTTTTATGCGACAAAAAGTGTTATATAACACTGACAAAATTAATATACCGACAGATTTGGGAAAGATGTTGGCCGACTGATGTCAACCCAGTGTTGTTGTTTTGTTGGCCCACCGTCTACGCGAAGGAAAACGCTCTCAATAACCCACCATACCCTATCACCCCCACCCTCACATCATCATCTGTACATCATTCATCTCATCAATTGACTACAACGTCTTACAATGTCACTTAAAAGACCTTTTGTGCAGAAAAGTGACGTAAAGCAGATATTTACTACTACTACCGTCTACGACGATAACCCAATATTATTGGGCAACGGTATGCAGTGCTAATGCAACACTAAAACAATATTAACACAATATTGAGCTTATCGTACATTGCGTCGGAAATCCGCGTGTGTACCAAGACGGATGTCAGGAAAAATGGTAGGATTATTACAATGGTTACACTTTTAACAAAAGAGAATCTTTCTAGTTGCTCTTGGAAATATTTGAACTTTAAAAAGCCATTATTGTAGTTAGTAATGCAATTCCAGATTGCTATGTTTGTTTACGAACCATTGAAACCACCTCCTCAGCAGTCGCAAATTTACGGCTCATTTGAGACTCAAAATAATACGCCACGTATGTGTTTGTGATTATTTGGTGCACATGTCCTATATTTGCAATGCAGTTGGTGCACACGATGTTTGCTTCACGAGCTATTTATATTACGAACAACGTTTCGTTTGCAACTGTGTGTTGCACGCGGCCCAGTATCTCGCAGATGTAAAAAAACGGCCCTGTCTTTATTTTTACTTCCATCCTTTGAACACCAACCACAAACGGGTGAAAATTCTAATTATGTGACTTCGTGCTTGAAGGGTTTATTAAACAAAGGCATTATTTTCAGATTTCGAAATAGGAGTAGGGCATAGTCCCGGATTCGGGCTTCCTTCAGTCAGATTATTGCCTCCATGGACAGAAAGCGACGTGAAGCAATATACATACATGCACACGACGTGGTTATTTTCAGCCTATGTGCTTCATAATAAATCTTTCGTCATCCTTGACAATAAATGGCAAGGTCGCGCTACCTGTACTAATTGACACTATCCCAACAGTATTATCATTTCTCGTGTTTTTGACGAGCTCCTTTTAAAATATAAGGAAATTAATAAATAAATAAATAAATAACAATTTCATATTCAAATATATCAATACTTATTTATTCAGTCTTTTTTCATTGATATTTTCAGTCATTTAGTTAACGAAATGGCGAAAAATCTCAAATTATTATTGGATGACGAAGACCCAATTAACAAATCCAGTTTCAGTGTGTTATATTCAGATATTGGCTGCGAAAATTGATGCGCTGATGCTTTATTATGAATCTTACCACAATGGTGTCACAGAATCGGTTAAACATCCCTGAAAACAGTCTTAATTTCCTACAACCAAGGGTTTTAGAACGAAATTTTCCCTGAAACTGATGTTTTAATACACGGCAATTTTCTTAAATTTTTCACCCACTACAAATCATCTTTATCCACTACAAGTCGAGGGCGAGAATTGCGACAGCAATTCGCGGCTTGTAGTGGATGAAGATGACAATGATAAATTCAGGCTTAAAAGGGTTAAATTTGACCCATTTAAAATTGTGTCTCGCTACCGCGACCCACAACTTCAAGTGCGTGAAAATCACTCATATTTGTTGAATTTGAGATCAAACATTTGTAAATCTTGGATGTTTAAACAACCCCTTCTTCCCAATAACAATGATTTAACCTGGTAATAAAACAGATTAAGAACGACTATGTAGTCGTCCTTAACACCTAGGGTTATTCCTCACACACTGATGAAGCAGATACTATAATATTCAATTCAATAATTTATTTATGTCCATGTGCGATAGTTCTATGCTTAACCCTTATGGAGCCGGGACCGTAATATATATATATTACAAGCAATTTCAACCCTGATAAAATCCACTTGTATTGCTGAAATGTTTTGTGGTAGATGCTTAGTTAATCTTATAATTACATTTTGAAGACGCATATTTTTTCATAAATATAACTATTTCTCGTCATTTGGAGCTGGAAATTGCGTTAGCAATTCCAGCTTTAAATGAATGAAAAATAATATAAACTACTAGTTTTTCGGCAGCATGGTAATAAAACAGATTAAAAACTTTTATGTAGTCGTCCTTAACGCCTCAAGGGTTAATCCTCACACACTGGTGAAGTAGATACTATAATATTCAATTCAATTGTTGATGATGATTTATTTATGTCCATGTGCGATAGGTTCTATAATGCTGAACCCTTATGGTGCCGGAACCGTATATATGCGTTTTCATCAAATTTCAGACAAAATTAATTCAACTCGAATTGCCTAAATGTTTTGTGGTAGATGCTTAGTTAATCTAATAATTACATTTTGAAGAAGTAGTTTTTTTTCATAAATTTAATTATGTTTCGTCATTTGGAGCTGGAAATTGCGTTAGCAATTCCAGCTTCAAATGAATGAAAAATAATACGAGCTAATTCGGCTGCATAAAGGTTAATGAGAGCACCATCATTAGCACCGTAATTTCACCTGTCATAGTTACGTCATGGTAGAGAAAATGATTATTCAATAATTATTACGGAAGCCATGAATCGTAGAGAGCACATATGGCTAGCCGTAAATAGACCTTGATAATCGGCAGATAGGAAACTTGACCCTGTGGATAATCATGCCGTTCCAGCGCCTACGACGCCGGCCCGGCATTGGCCCTGCATTGGGTTGAGACGTTCGTGACTGCCGGGATATGAGCCGTAATTGAAGTGTACTCTTTCCTGATGATCGCCGTCGGCTATGTTTCACCTGTGTCGCAAACAGGTGAAAACACCGCTGTGGTCAGAGTCGCGGGTTTAACGTTGGCTCACCGCTGGTCTAACGGAGGAGCAGCTGGCCCAGCGATGGACCGACGCTGTTTACATTTCACGTGGGTGTATTCGATAGTTTCCAAAAAACGTACATTTTGAATAAGAACAGCTTGTGTGTGGGACATCGCGTTATTGGCGACATCACAGTTTAAAGGTTGGTTTAATGTTGGCCCAGCGTCGCAGACGTATTAAACCAACCTGTTTGCTGGGATTTCCCTTCTACAAATACCCTAACAGACACTGCACGTTCGCCCAACGTTTAATAAATGTTGATCCAACGCTGGTCCAATTTTAAGTGTGTGACTGGCTGCACGTACCAGCATGTGTACGCTGATGCAGCGTTGCGTACATGTAGCGTATACTCAACAAACACAATACGTCGATCCAGCCACCTTATTATTAGCTCCCGCCGTCACCGTAGGTGAGCGAAGGGAGCTATGGATTCTACCTCCGTTTTTTTTTGGCCTCTTCTTTTGCCTATAACTTTGTGAGAAAATAAGCTAGGATAACAATTTTTGGTATGTGGGTTACTTCCAGGTGGCTAATGGACGGGTTAAAATATTTTTAATCTGAATTCAATACGCAAGGTTGCAGAGGAGAAAATGATGATGTGACGGCGTTGGGCCGTTGGGCCGTTGGGCCGTCCGTAAACAATTCGTTTCCGGAGCATATCTCTGAAAGTACTTGTCCGATTGGCTTCAAATTTCACACACAACACCCCTAGGGGGTCTAGTTGTGCCTTTTGGGGTATTTGAACTTTGACCTACTTCTGGTTCAGAACTATGACCTATTTAGACGTTTTGACGCGCACTTCGTTTCCGGAGCAGATCTCGAAAAGTACTGGGCCGATGACAGTCATATTGCACATACATGTTCTCTAAGGTCCCTAGTTGTGCCTTTTCAGGTTTTTGGACCTTGACCTTGAAGTTGACCCAGCACTTTGACCTAATTTATAACATCGGTAAATCCGACTGAAAGATTTTGCGGAATATCATGAAAACCGCTCAAGATAGCTACACCATTACTATAAAACAAATTGTGAGGTTTCAGGAGAGGATGCATCTTGAAAAATTTGAAGTTGATAAAATTCAAAATGGCCGCCTATCAGCCATTATTCACCTCGAAAGGCCAGATATTGTGGAATATCATGAAAACCGCTCAAGATATCTACACCATTACTATAAAACAAATTGTAAGGCTTCAGGAGAGGATGTATTTTGAAAAAAATCATTTTGTCAAAGTTCAAAATGGCCGCCAATCGGCCATTATTCACTTTCACATGGCCGTTATTTGGTAAACCGTGCTAGATGGCTAGACCATTACTATAAAACAAAATGTGTGATTTCAGGAGAGGATGCATCTTGAAAAAATTCGACTCGATAAAATTCAAAATGGCCGCTTATCGGCCATTATTCACTTTCACATGGCCGTTATTTGGTAAACCGTGCTAGATGGCTAGACCATTACTATAAAACAAAATGTGTGATTTCAGGAGAGGATGCATCTTGAAAAAATTTGACTCGATAAAATTTAAAATGGCCGCTTATCGGCCATTATTCACTTTCACATGGCCGTTATTTTGTAAACCGTGCTAGATGGCTGGACCATTACTATAAAACAAAATGTGTGATTTCAGGAGAGGATGCATCTTGAAAAAATTAGACTCGATAAAATTCAAAATGGCCGCTTATCGGCCATTATTCACTTTCACATGGCCGTTATTTGGTCAACCGTGCTAGATGGCTAGACCATTACTGTAAAACGAAATGTGAGATTTCAGATGAGGATGCATCTTGAAAAAAATTGACTTGATCAAATTTAAAATGGCCGCCTTTTCGGCCATTATTCATTTTCACATGGCTGATATTTGGTAAACCGTACTAGATGGCTAGACCATTACTATAAAACAAAATGTGAGATTTCAGGAGAGGATGCATCTTGAAAAATTTTGACTTGATCAAATTCAAAATGGCCTCCTATCGGCCATTATTCACTTTCACATGGGCGATATTTGGTAAACCGTGCTAGATGGCTAGACCATTACTATAGAATGAAATGTGAGATATCAGCTGAGGATGCATCTTGGAAAATTTTGACTTGATCAAATTCAAAATGGCCCTCTATCGGCCATTATTTACTTTCACATGCCCAATATTTTGCAAACTGTGTTAGATGTTAGTCCATTACTATAAAACAAAATTTAGTTTTTAACTAATTTATATCGAATTCAAAATGACCGTAAATCAGCTATTAGTTAACTCGATTGGCCTGATATCGGGTAAACCATGCCAGATAGGTAGACCATTACTGGGATACTGATTAGGATCCTTAATTTCAATGGAGGTTTGCAATCTCTGACAGACTGTCTAGTTCTTATCTTACTCTTAGACTGGGCTTCTTAGACCTAGTTGTCTTGCGTCTTGATTTTTGACCTAGACTAGGACTACATTAATAACCCTATACAAAATTGCTTAAATCAAATTCTAATTCGGAGCGGGAGCTCCTGGACTTATGTAGTCTTGTTTTTTTATGGACTTATCTAAAAATATCTAACGGGGATGTTATAATATTTTCGTGCCAAAAACTTATTTTCTACATCTTTTCTGCTCTGCAGAACCAAAAGGCTGTAACATTTCAAGTAAACAGTTACTTCTTTTCGGCTTTGCACGGCACTATTTTTCATGATTATGTGCTCACATTCATTTGTAAAATTACTTCACTTAAATTTAAACTTTTTTCTGTTTTTAGCTGAGTCCAGCAGATGATGACATACAACAGCAGCACAAAAAAGATCTACAGGAAGCCAAGGAATATGTACGGAAACTCAACGTTGTCGTGTTGGCTGACAAGCCAGATAAAGACAAAGAAAAGGATGATAAGAAAATGGAGCAGGTACATATCTTGGAAGATAAATTTCTTGTAGTCATTATGTACAGTATATACAGAAAACACACTTGATAGCTTGTTTTGATACTATTAACTAATATCTGTTGACTTCCGAAATATAATACAAATAGTTAATTTGTACCAACATTTCGTGTTAGCAAATACATTACCAATATTTTTTTGTGTCATGTACACAGTGGGCCCATCCTAACAGCCCATCCCATTTATCATTACATATATTGTGATATGCCCTATTAGCATGCTGGATAATGCCAGGGTTTGTCACTTTTTTGCTGCCACCAATTTTAATCTCATATTATTTTTCTCCATAAAGAGTATTTCTTAAAAAAGGTATTTTAAAGTTTT
The DNA here is from genome assembly GCA_964017125.1 of Flabesymbios commensalis. Lineage (NCBI taxonomy): Eukaryota > Metazoa > Annelida > Polychaeta > Terebellida > Flabelligeridae > Flabesymbios > Flabesymbios commensalis. The sequence continues at coordinate 22,910,923 of OZ024913.1, read as the reverse complement.
TATGCCTTTAAGATTGTCCATCTGTTCGCTCATCACAATAATTCAATAACAACTGAAGCTAACAACTTGTTATTAATACCAGTGATAGACCTCATGAAAATCTAGGTCAATTGACCTAGACCTCATGAAAATCTAGGTCAAGTTTAAAGATGGTGAACTTGACCTATTTTTCAAGGTCATTGAGGCTAATAAAGAACATAGTTTGTCATCATAGTATCTCTACACCTATGATTTGTATTTACTTCCATAATAATTACAGTGATGATATGATAAAACTCAAGGTCAAGTTCAAAGACTGGTGACCTTGGCCTATTTGTCAAGGTCACAGAGACCGATAAAGGATAAAAGCTTGTCATGAAGATATCTTCACACCTACAATTTGTATTGCTTCCATATTAATAACAGTGATCCATATGTTGAAACTCAAGTTCAAGGATTTGTGACCTTGACCCATTTGTCAAGACCATTGGAGGCTGACAGAAGAAAACAGTTTGTCCTTACTGGTAACAGTTGTGTCAAATTTGTGGCCATTTTGAGTCACTACATCAGCCTGACATCACAAAACACTACTGGGAGTATCGCATGCTCCATCTTGTCTTTTACTGTTGAAAGAGCCTCTGGTAGTATTGCATGCTCCATCTTGTCTTGTACCGTCGAAAGAGCCTCTGGCTCACATCTGGAATGATTGAGAAAACATTTGCATCTTGTTCAATCTAAAATGGATAAATTTGCAAAGGCTTATCAACCCTTATCCTGCAGATCACCACTATTTTCGTTTTTTTGGCACGTTAATCGTTGATATTGGGAACACATGTGTTTTTAAATGCAACGATTTGCAAAGGATACATCTCAAATTAAACAAATATGAGTTATTTTTATCCATTAGAAGTTGTAGGTCGCGATAGCGAAACACAACTTCAAGTGGATGAAAATGTAGCGGGTTAAAATATTTTTAACTTGGCTGTGGTGTTGTTTAACCTTTGTCTTGCTAGGTATGTGATATATTTAAGGTGGATTCCCACTTTTAGCATTTAGCTCCCCTTTAGAAAACTTCCCGTGATGGTTTTCTTCAACCATATACTTTTTATCCCCCACCCAGAGAGGAAGGGTGTATTTAGTGGCGCCAGGATTCTGTCCGGCGTCATGTTTTCTTGTGGGCGCAAAACCTACTGGTTAATTTGTTTGAAATTTTAACATGACATTCCTAGCAACATGGGAATGTGCAATTGAGTTTTTGAAGATGCTACTTAAATTTAAAATGGCCGCCAGAGGTCAACGGTAAAAAATTTTGTGGGCGCAAAAACTCTAAAACCTTAGGTCAGATATTATTCAAATTTTACTATCACATTCCCCACCATATGGAGATGTGCAGGTAACATTTTCAAGGTTTTTCTGAAATGCAAAATGGCCGCCATGCATGAACATCATAATTTTTTGTGGGCACAAAAACTCAAAAATTAAAGTCAGAAATAATTTGCAGGTCATTTTACTGAAATTAAAAATGGCAACCACTAGTCATGTATTGGTAAACCAGTTTTCTGGAAATTTTCGCTCTAAAACCCCTAGTTGTTGGAAAATTAAGTCTATTTACAGGAATTTAAACTGATGCTTTAATGCATCGTGATGGTTCAAAGGGTTAAGATAATGTCTTATGTGTGCTTGCTTATATGTATAACTGATGTTGCAGCCTCCGATCAACAACCAGAAGCTGGGTTTATGTGAGGCACTGATAATGATCGGCAGCTGGACACAGGCCAAGACAATGATGGACCGCTTCCCTCCTTTCTTTGCTATGTGCCATCCACCAATAGCACAGGCTATGTGCACATTAGTGGGCTCTCTAATTGAGCCACTTTACGTTAAGTAAGTGAATTTTTGTTTCTAGAGTGTATTGATCTGTTTATACAGTGTATTGACCATGACATGGTCAAAACTAGCCCCTGTAACTACTGACTTACTCTTTTTCTATACATTTAAGGCTGGAATTGTGTATGCAGTTTCAGATTCAAAAGGGTAAGAAGGAGCTGTATATTTTGCGAGAGTACTATGGCCATTTTTCATTATTATTAACCCTTGTGCTGCTGGATTGTTTGTGTCTATTTTTCAGTCATGCAAAGCTGGAATTGCCAACACAATCGCCAACTTCTAATGACAAAAAATGTTTATGAAAAATAGACATTTCCAATGTTGAATTATTGGATTAACTAAGCACATACAAATTTTTCTTTATCAAATTAAATGACTTTTCTATTGATCTAAAACATCCCTGAAACTATATACGGTTCCAGCAGCAGAAGGTATTATTAACCCTTTAGCCACCAAATTATTTAATTAGATTTTTCACCCACTTAAAGTTGTGTCTCGCTGACACGATCCACAACTTCAAGTGAGTGAAAATCATTCAGATTTGACAAAATGGAGGTCATCAAATTTTAAATTTTTAGCTCCCGCCGTCACCGTAGGTGAGCGAAGGGAGCTATGGATTCTACCTCCGTTTTTTTTTGGCCTCTTCTTTTGCCTATAACTTTGTGAGAAAATAAGCTAGGATAACAATTTTTGGTATGTGGGTTACTTCCAGGTGGCTAATGGACGGGTTAAAATATTTTTAATCTGAATTCAATACGCAAGGTTGCAGAGGATAAAATGATGATGTGACGGCGTTGGGCCGTTGGGCCGTCCGTAAACAATTCGTTTCCGGAGCATATCTCTGAAAGTACTTGTCCGATTGTCTTCAAATTTTACACACAACACCCCTAGGGGGTCTAGTTGTGCCTTTTGGGGTATTTGAACTTTGACCTACTTCTGGTTCAGAACTATGACCTATTTAGACGTTTTGACGCGCACTTCGTTTCCGGAGCAGATCTCGAAAAGTACTGGGCCGATGACAGTCATATTGCACATACATGTTCTCTAAGGTCCCTAGTTGTGCCTTTTCAGGTTTTTGGACCTTGACCTTGAAGTTGACCCAGCACTTTGACCTAATTTATAACATCGGTAAATCCGACTGAAAGATTTTGCGGAATATCATGAAAACCGCTCAAGATAGCTACACCATTACTATAAAACAAATTGTGAGGTTTCAGGAGAGGATGCATCTTGAAAAATTTCAAGTCGATAAAATTAAAAATGGCCGCCTATCGGCCATTATTCACCTCGACAGGCCTGATATTGCGGAATATCATGAAAACCGCTCAAGATAGCTACACCATTAATATCAAATAAATTGTAAGGTTTCAGGAGAGGATGCATCCTGAAAAATTTGAAGTTGATAAAATTCAAAATGGCCGCCTATCAGCCATTATTCACCTCGACAGGCCTGATATTGTGGAATATCATGAAAACCGCTCAAGATATCTACACCATTACTATAAAACAAATTGTAAGGCTTCAGGAGAGGATGTATTTTGAAAAAATTATTTTTGTCAAAGTTCAAAATGGCCGCCAATCGGCCATTATTCACTTTCACATGGCCGTTATTTGGTAAACCGTGCTAGATGGCTAGACCATTACTATAAAACAAAATGTGTGATTTCAGGAGAGGATGCATCTTGAAAAAATTCGACTCGATAAAATTCAAAATGGCCGCTTATCGGCCATTATTCACTTTCACATGGCCGTTATTTGGTAAACCGTGCTAGATGGCTAGACCATTACTATAAAACAAAATGTGTGATTTCAGGAGAGGATGCATCTTGAAAAAATTCGACTTGATAAAATTCAAAATGGCCGCTTATTGGCCATTATTCACTTTCACATGGCCGTTATTTGGTAAACCGTGCTAGATGGCTAGACCATTACTATAAAACAAAATGTGTGATTTCAGGAGAGATGCATCTTGAAAAAAATAGACTAGATAAAATTCAAAATGGCCGCTTATCGGTTATTATTCACTTTCACATGGCCGTTATTTGGTCAACCGTGCTAGATGGCTAGACCATTACTGTAAAACGAAATGTGAGATTTCAGATGAGGATGCATCTTGAAAAAAATTGACTTGATCAAATTTAAAATGGCCGCCTTTTCGGCCATTATTCATTTTCACATGGCTGATATTTGGTAAACCGTGCTAGATGGCTAGACCATTACCTGATTACTATAAAACAAAGTGTGAGTTTTCGGGGGAGGATGCAACCTGAAAATTTTTAACTTACGAATTCAAAATGGCCGACAATCAGCATTATTTACCTCGATAGGCCTGATATCAGGTAAACCGTGCTAGATAGCTAGACCATTACTATAAAACAAAATGTGACGTTTAGATAGAGGATGCCTTTAAAACACTTTTGACTCAATCGAATTCAAAATGGCCGCCTATCGGCCACTATTTACTTTCACATTGCTGATATGTGGTAAACCGTGTTAGATAGCTGGACCATTACTATAAAACAAAATGTGAGATTACAAGAGAGGATGCATCTTGAAAAAAATTTACTCGATCAAATTCAAAATGGCCGCCTATCGGCCATTATTTACTTTCACATAGCCGGTTTTTAGTAACCGTACTAGATGGCTAGACCATTACTATAAAACAAAATGTGAGATTTCAGGAGAGGATGCATCTTGAAAAATTTTGAATTGATCAAATTCAAAATGGCCTCCTATCGGCCATCATTCACTTTCACATGGGCGATATTTGGTAAACCGTGCTAGATGGCTAGACCATTACTATAGAATGAAATGTGAGATTTCAGCTGAGGATGCATCTTGGAAAATTTTGACTTGATCAAATTCAAAATGGCCCTCTATCGGCCATTATTTACTTTCACATGCCCAATATTTTGCAAACTGTGTTAGATGTTAGTCCATTACTATAAAACAAAATTTGAGGTTTCGGGGGAGGATGCACCCTAAGTTTTTAACTAATTTATATCAAATTCGAAATGACCGTAAATCAGCTATTAGTTAACTCGATTGGCCTGATATCGGGTAAACCATGCCAGATAGGTAGACCATTACTGGGATACTGATTAGGATCATTAATTTCAATGGAGGTTTGCAATCTCTGACAGACTGTCTAGTTCTTATCTTACTCTTAGACTGGGCTTCTTAGACCTAGTTGTCGTGCGTCTTGATTTTTGACCTAGACTAGGACTACATTAATAACCCTATACAAAATTGCTTAAATCAAATTCTAATTCGGAGCGGGAGCTTCTGGACTTATGTAGTCTTGTTAAATTGATGTCACTTTTTATCTTTAACATGTTTAAAAGCTGATATATTATGTGCTGATAAAAAATGTAAAAAATGAATATGGTCGGCACCGGCAGTTAAAGGGTTAAGACTTCACGGCATATAATTTATTTTCTGTACAGTTCTTCTGAACTACTGGGTGTATTTCAGTTTGTTATTATTTCCATTGTTGCGATGAAAAAAATTCAATTTTAACAATTACACTATAATTTTGTATTAATACAGGTACAGTGGGCTAGCCAGCTGTTTGATGAATCGACGTAAGAAGTGTCACAAGTCTGAAAACCGTGGAGTGGCAAATGTCAGCACATTTAAAGATTTTGTAGCACATGTTGTGCCTATCCTCACACAACTGGGCCCCCACTTATCAACAGACCCTGTGCTGATGGTGAAGTTATTACGATTGTGTAAGACTGCAATAGCAAAGGTAAAATCCATAATATAAACACGATTAAATGTCATCACCTTTTTCTGATTAAAACACAGCAAACACGAGACATTGGCCCATCGTTGAAATAATGCTGGTCCACAAATTCAATATTGGGCCAACTTCTCGTGTTTGCTGGGTGTGTACATGTATATTATATCATCTAGTACCTGCACCAATATGTTGCTCTATGGGATTCATCTATATATAATTTATATGTTATGCCACTGCATATCTCCCTTTTATTAAGCACCAGTTATACCACTGACAAGATTTGTATAATGGCCATAGACCAATACCATAGGTATTCCAATGAAGCGGGAAGATACAACTAAGACTTTTATGATCATTTCAAATTGAGAAAAAGCCTTTGGTGTCCATGGTTTATATAAAAATATTCCAGCATTGTAAGTGTTAATTTATCTTCTGATCACTTTGAAGAACACCTTTTGAAGGTGGAATGTCACTTAGGTGTCTTCAATCAACACGATTTGACAAATATGAATCATTTTCACCGATTTGAAGTAGTGGACCGTGTTTGTGTACAACACTGCAATATGTTTGTATAAACCATTGAAATCAAAGGGTTTTTCAATTTTAAATCATCTAAATATCTTAGTTAGCTCTACCTGCAAAAAATTGAATTATTTCAGTTCTGCTTTCATAGATTGAGATGGTTGTATGTTATTATGACTACTACACCCCAAGTTGTCAAGTTGATATACCTTATTTATGATTACAGCCAGATTCATGTGGCGGTGGTGAGGATGTGTTCCGCGGTTTCCTCACTGTGTTGAATGAGGTGATCTTGCCCTCCATCAGTCTTCTGCCATGTAACTGCTGTATGTCTGAAGAAGTGTGGGGCGTGCTCAGACTCCTCAAGTATGAGTACAGGTGAGAGATGAGATATTGTATATCCCCATGGTGAAGTCAGCATCATGTCTGATGTCAGTAGGAAGTAAAATGCCCACACCTGTGTATAATGTAACATCCAATTTTGTATATGTATCAGCTGTTCAGTGCATAGGCAACATAAATAACACTGATTGATCATTAGCCATTCAGCTTCCATTGATTCACAGCACCCTTGCTTCCTGTCTTGTGAACAAAACAAAAACGAGATGCCAAAACCAATGTTGGTTTAATGTTGGGCCAGCGTCGCAGATGGGGGCCATCATTTAACCAACATATGTTTAGCATCTCCTGTTTGCTGAGAATTCCCGGACAGTCATGTTGCTTGTCCAACATGATATCAATGCTAATCAACAAATTTATTTTCCACTTATCTGAATTATGTGGCTGAGAAATTATTTTGGTATACATGTACATCTTTTGGGCACAGGCCGATTGAATTGTGCGTTTCCAAAATGGCTGCAAAAAAGCTTGTTAACGCAATGTTTATTAAACCATTTGTTAAATTGCATTAAAATTGTGTGTATCAGTTCTTGAAGTATTTCTCATGATCTGATTAACTTTGGATTAAAAATTAATAAAAATTCAACCATTTTCTAGCAAATTCACATGGTAGTAGTTTCGTGTTTTGATCTTTGTATAAGTCTTTTCGACTTTTAAGAAAACTTTTGGTTGGGGGGAGGGGTAATTTTTAGAAATTTATGTAGTTCCTCCTTTATCTATCCTATTGACATGCATATATATATATATATATATAGGCCTACATATACAGAATAGTATGTCATCAACAAAATAATATTATTGCTCTGCCAATTTGGCTTACATCTATAAACCGTATTATTATTATGCAAAGTAATGGCAAATATTATGTAGTTTGCTTGAAAATGAAAATGTTGATATTTTCCAGGTATCGTTTATATGGTCAGTGGAAAAATGACTCCCACTTGAATCATGCCAAATTAATCAAAGCGCGAGCTGATTGTGCAGACAAAGCCAGATATATCATGAAGTAAGTCAATGGCATTTATCTGGGTTTCTATAAATTTATGATATTTTCCAATTGTAATTATGTTACTTATCTGACCATAAAGCAATCAGATGAAATTGGACATGAGAATTAAATTCTGAAATTGGAATTGAAACAAAACAAATATAATTATAATTGATGAAAATTGGCTGTAGTGAGGGTACAAGTTTAAAAGTCTGGTATTAGATTGTTTTCTTCAATTGGATGTTTTTGGTTTAATTGTCAATGAAAGCTAGAACTTAATCTCCTTTCTTGAATCTAGAATATACTTTAATCTATTGACTGGCAAAAATTAAATGATAGTACATGTAGTCTTCGTCATAAATAAATAAAGAAGATGAATATTCAAGTTCATATTTATTTTTCAAATTTTATTGAATGTTACAGGCGATTAGCAAAAGAAAATGTGAAACCCTTGGGTCGACAACTTGGTAAACTTAGCCACAGTAACCCAGGAGTTTTGTTTGAATATGTAAGCAAAGAATTTTAATATTACCATATTATGAAAAGTTAAATCTAGCTTTGATTTATTTTATTTTTATAATTACTTGTTTATTATGATAACTATTTCATAATATCTTATTTTTTATTGATTGACCTTTCTCTCTCTTTCAGTTGCTATCTCAGATTCAAAAATATGACAATTTTATTGGACCTGTTGTGGACTCACTGAAATACCTCACATCACTCTCCTATGATATGCTTGCATGTATCCTTGTTTCCCTGCTATACACATAGCACATTTACTATGCTAAAATATTTTTGTATAAACCTCGGAGACCAAAGGGTTATTTACAATTTGAAGTCATCGTAAATGTCTTAGTTAGCTCTTTCTAATTTGTTTGAATCACTGACATAACTGGAGGAAAATTTGTACCAATACTCTGAAATATAAAACAACATAACAACCATCTGTTCTGTAGCGGTTATGTCTGTGTCACTATTAAGCTAGACCATCAACAACAGCATATTTTATTTTGATAAATTCAATGATGAATCCTTGATAAATAGCAGATTGCATCATAGAAGCTCTAGCTAATCCTGAAAGAGAAAGAATGAAAACAGATGACACAAATATTTCATTATGGCTGCAGAGTAAGTCATCTACATTATCTTTTTTATTTGTTTGTGTTCTTCATAATGAACCTTTTCAAGTGAATTTAATTTAAGAAACACATTTTATACTTCCATTAGGATTGAAACTCCCTACATTAAAATGTTACAGGTTTAGCGAGCTTCAGTGGAGCAGTTCTGAAGAAATATCAGATTGATCTGGCAGGAATTGTGCAGTATGTTGCAAATCAGCTTAAAGCTGGCAAAAGGTATGCTATACACTTAATCACATTATGCTAATCTACAGGAATAGACACAACTCCAAGTGGATGAAAATTTAAATTATTTATTTTAGTGCTACAAATTATCAATTTAACATAATAAGGATTAGAAGTGTGACTACTTCTCAAGTTGTTTATACTTAGCCAGCACTGTCATACAGAGGTATTTCACTTTTCTAATTTCACCTTGTGCGCGTGATAACTTTTCATGTATCCTCCTCACGTTTGTTCTGCTTGTTACTAATGCCCAGTGCTTAGACAAGGTAGATAATGAAAAATGATATTTTTCACATTTTATGTTGCTAATTTACCTTTTTTTTTAAATTAATTTTAACTACAAAAGTTTTTCCCGTGTATTGCTCAAATTTGTTCAGCATGTTGCTAATAACCAGTTCTCGAACAATTTCTATAATCATGACAGGGTTTTGTCGAGTTTGCTCAAGTATAATGCTCAAGTAAAATGGTATTTTTTTTTTATTTTACTACAGCTATGACATGCTGATTTTGAGAGAAGTTGTGCAGAAGATGGCTGGTGTGGAAGTGTCTGAAGAAGTTACTGAGGACCAGCTGGAGGCGATGACCGGCGGGGAACTTCTGAAACAAGAGGTGAACGATGGACCTTTCTCAAAAGATTTGAGTTGTTTAATTATAGTGTCAGAATCTGACTTCTATACTAGAGACTTTATAGACTTCACATTCTGACTTAAGTCAGTTCCTGCATTGAGCGGGTTAACCATTAAAGCACCAAGTTAATTTATTTTTAAACATTTAAGAAATATATGTTAGAAATGGAAATTTATTATATTTGATTGTGCTTGTTTTTCAAAGGGAGGCTACTTTTCTCAAGTTCGAAACACAAAGAAATCTTCAAACAGACTAAAAGATGCCATGCTGGAACAAAATCTTTCAATAGCGCTTTGTCTGCTGATGGCTCAGCAGAGACACGCCATTATCTTTGGCATTAACCAGGATCCAACAGTTGATCGCCGCCCACTGAAACTGGTTGGCAAACTGTATGACCAGGTGAATTTTATTTTAAAATTTCTTCCACATATAAAATATCACACCGAAAACTATGGATTTATACTTTGCCCAGGTTATTTCTGATTACTAAATAATAGTCAGTTCAATGTCTCACTGCTCCTCTTTTACAAGTTGTCTGTGGTTTCCGTCTTAACATGTTGTTTCTAGGTGTGTGATAGTATGAAAATTTAGATGTTTATTGTAGCTGTCTGTACAGTTGAGACCATTTAACAATATGGCATTTTTTATCCATTTTAAGTTGGAAAAGCTACAGTGATCCAATATCCCGCTTTGCAGGCCATGCTTAACCCTTCAACCGCTGGTCCTGAATATATTAGGTTTTTATTTTTTTATTACCACATAAAGTACCACCTCTTAGATATGTTTAAGTGATAAAATGTGACATCAATCAGCTAAATTGCGAAAGAGTTGACCTCCATTTTGTCAAATCAGACTAATTTTCACTCACTTGAAGTTGTGGATCGCGTCAGCGAGACACAACTTCCTGTGGGTTAAAAATTTAAATTGAATAATTTGGTGGTTAAAGGGTTAAGTTTTAGAATTTAATTTGTCAAGTTATGAAGTCTATTTCAAGCCTCAATTTAACACTTATCCTGCTAAGCTAATTTACTTAAATTCCTACCCACTTGAAGTTGTGGGTAGTACCATTTCAAGTGGGTAAAAATTACTCATATTTGTTAAATTTAAGCTAGAACATTTGCAAATCTTGATGTTTAAGCACACAATAACAGTGGTTTAATCGGATAATAAAACAGATTAAAAACAACTATGGTCATGATTAGCAGGCAAAGTGTTAATACACTCGGGTATTTTATCGCATTGATCAATTCATCGATGTGGGATTAGTGGTAGGCAAGCGATTCACAGTGAATGTGATTTTAATTTACTTAAATTTTTACACACATGAAGTTGTGAACAGCTGGATAACTGTTGGGTTTCAAACATCCTGCTTTAAATGGGCAGTGAAATTTTCTATGGAATTATTCTTATTCAAAAAAATATATTCAATCTGCTGTGCAAAGCCAAAAAGGCAGTAACTGCTTACTTTTTTAGGTGAGCAGTTACTGCCTTTTGGCTTTGCACAGCAGAAATGACTCCTATAAATGCGGCACTAGCAGATAATGGCTTCATTAAGAAAATTTTTTATAATTTATTTTTTATACCACCTTTATATGGATGTTTCAGTGCCAAGACACATTTGTTCAGTTTGTCACATTCCTATCGACGCAAATGTCTTATGACGAGTTCAACCGCCGCCTACCTGCAATTGACGAGCTTATGTCTACATATCACATCGGTCCAGAGTGTGCGTTCTCTCTATGGAGAGGCAATTACAATGACCGAATACATGTAAGTGCAATTTATGTCTAGCGCTTTAGTTTTAGCCACTTATCAAAGAGTTTTTGCAACATTTGGACTACAGTGAAAATAACATGTCTAATATAAGTGGATTTGCGTTGTTGTCAAATGCCATGATCAGATGTTTAGTACAGTAATGCTTTTCTGTCTGATAGGCCAAATGTGATGAACTCAGGAAAGCAGAAAAGAAGGATAAATCTGTTTCAAACTCTCAAAGTGCAAAGGTATGGTATTCAAATAGACCAGTCACTTTTAATTGTTTAGAAATTTCTCTAATTTATAGGAGCTATGTATTTACTATGTGTATCTGTTGTGTGTATTCACTGTATTTTTGTATTATGAGATTTTTTTTATATATCAAGTAAACATTCATATTTGTTTGTATTATATTTGCCTTTTCATTTTTTGCAAATATTTCTGCAGTCACAAAGATACATTGAAGCTAGTCAGGCTGTGATGAAACCCGTCCAAGAGATGTTACAGCCATTACATCCACCGGGACCCTGGGATGAGTTGACGTAAGTTGATATTATTATTAGATTAAAGGTAAAGGTAATCTTGAAAAAAAATCTCCATTAAGTTGATTAAGTATCCCTCAATTCTTACTAACCATCTGTGCCAGTAATTTTTATTTTATCCTCTGTATTTTTAAAAATTAATTCCTTCAATCGACTACAAATCGATTTTAGTTGAAAATTTTGCTATGCAATATTTTTTGAGATAGTAGTAGTGGGAAAATAATTATCGGGAACACTAAATGAAAAATAAATTAGTTTAATTTTTTTTTTAAATGTCCTCCAACAGCCAAAGTATTGTATGTGCCACTGACATGAGTGGTGCTTACACCATCTTCAATATTAAGGGTAGCATGTAAAACGCTCTATGTTTATTTTTACAGACTACAGTTATTTACCACTTTCTGGTCCTTAACAATGTATGACCTGTGCGTCCCAACAGCAGCATATGAGAAACGTACTCAGCAACTGAAATCTCAAATCAGTGGAATAGAAGATAACCTAGATCTGGTAAGATTTACACAACGATTCACTCACTAATGTCTTATTCAATGTCAAAACATCATTGTTGCGTTGCATCATAATAGGTTGAAATATGTCTAAATAGTTATCCTGGAATTTTGAAAATCCATCCGAGAAAAATCAAGGAATTTTGTTGTCTTAATTAATTAACCCTTTCAAGCCTGAATTTACCATTGTCATCCTCATCCCGTACAAGTCACAAATTGCTGTCGCAATTCTCGACTTGTAGAGGATGAAGATGACTTTAAAGTGGGTCGCAAATAAAAAAAAAAATGTCAAAACAGTTCCACAAAAATCTTTGTTTTAAAACCCCAATATGTAGGAAATTAAATCATTCTTCAGAGATGCAAAATTATGCTTTGATGCATCATTGATGCAACCATTGAAATACTTTTCAAATTTTCTCCTGTTTAGCAATGACTTTTTTGCAACATATAACTGCGCTGACTTCGTTATTATTCCAATAGTGAGTCATATTAGTGACTTGTCAATACTCATCAACCCGCTCTTTTTATCACCCAAATAAATCACTGTTATTGGGAGCAAAATTCCTGTGTAAACATGAAGATTTGCTAATTTTTGCTATCCAATAAAACAAATATGAGTAATTTTCACTGACTTTAAGTTGTGGATCGCAGTAGTGAGACACAACTTCAAGTGGTTGAAAATTTAAATTCTTTAATTTAGCTGTTAATTAAGTGTTAATAACTTGTTGATGACATTTTCACCAAAAATAGAAGCGCAGTTGAATTTTGCTATCCTTTAACCCTTTCACCGCTAAATTATTCAATGTGAATTTTCACCCACTTGAAGCTGTGTCTCGCTGACGCGATCCACAACTTCAAGTGGGTGAAAATTATTCAGAGGTCAACTCTTTTCAAATCTTGTTGATTGATGTCACATTTTATCTGTACCATGTTTAAAAGGTGGTACTTATTGTGCGAATAAAAAATGAGAACCCAAATATATGCGGCACTGGCGGTTAAAGGGTTAACTAAACTGCATGCGAAGCATAGTAGAATTTAGGTGAACCTCACAGTGGATGTTTATTTTGTTTTGTGAAGACAATGAGCAAGAAGAAAAAAGAGAAAGAGCGGTGTAACAGCTTGATTGATAAACTTCGTGATGAAGAGAAAAAGCAGCAAGACCACGTGCAGTTGGTGATGGCCAGACTCAAACATGAGAAGGACACATGGTTCATCTCAAGTCTGTATTCATTTGCATTTTGTTTTTAAATTTTTGTGGTGTGAGGAAAATCACCTTATTTTGTAACTAAGTAATACATGTATATCATATTGATACTAAAAATGTCTTTTTGATTGATTGTAGCTTTTGCTATTGAAATCTATTTGATTTAAACAATACCCTAGCCGGTATATGCAATGTGCATGCTGAAGGTTTGAAAGACATTTAACTTTTAAAATTAAAAGTAAAATATGTCACTTACCACTTGAATGGTTAGGTTATATACTGTATATATGTGTTTGTGAATTTTCTTATTTATATAAAAATATATATTCTAGATTTCTTGTTTGTCACTGCAGGATAGTTAATTAAATAAATCTTTAAAATCAAGAATTGTAAGGACTACTGTAATATACTTCAATTTCGCGCAATTTTTTTTTTTTTAATTAAATTTTGGGGGCTCTGGAGACATGTGGGCCTAATTGTTATCTCGCCATAACGATTTTCAAAACCTTTCCCCACTGGTAATCACTATGACGCAACGTCGTCAGTCAACATAATGATATGTTCAACAATTAATTGGAGGGGGGATGACCAACCATTGAGGCTAATCCTCTTGACACCTGCAGCTCATTAACCCTATCAATCCAACAGGTTAACATTAATTATTATTATTATGCTGATTTGCTAGACCTACAGGTGTCGTTTCAGTGACATGTCCATATATTTTTTGGCGGTAATTTTTTTTTAGAAAAATCCCCTACCTAAAATCGGTTGCCCCGGGCAATCGGGCAACCGTTAGTGTCGAGCCCTGAATATATTTGGCAAGAATATGATTTCGCACTCACAATTCTTTGCGAGAAATGCGCAAAAATTACTTCCACGTGAAATAAAAGTATAGTACAGTATCTGATGTACTTTATTACTAATGATAATGTTTTTACTATGCAGGATCTCAGAAGCAGGCTATTATTACGTGTTTGCTGCAGCAATGTGTATTCCCCCGGTGTGTGTTCACTGCCTCCGATGCCGTCTTCAGTGCCCGTATTCTCTATGTCATGCATAACCTGAAAACACCAAACTTCTCCTCGCTTGTTTGCTATGATAGGGTGGGTGAATTATATGATAGATAATGTTAACATTTTACTTTGTTATTGCATGAGAACAAATTTCTTTCTTTATGAGCAACTGTCAAATTTAATTGAACCTTTCTGTCCTAAAAGTTTGTATCTGGCACTTTACAACGTGGCAGATACAACCCTTCAAAAAGAAAGTAACTATATACCTACTGCTTTTAGTTGGTGAATTGCACTATAGAAAACCAGTTTGTTTTGCCAATTTGTTTTTTTGCTAAATAAAAAATGCATCATTTATGAGCATAACATTGAACCTAGTACATGTACATGTAATACCATCATAGTGCACTTAACATTGCATGGAGTTGGCAATGCTAAAAGGTTTTTTTTCAAGGAGTAATGCAGCACTGAAGGGAGTAATATTCTTTTTCAGATATTTTCCAATGTGATGTGGGGGGTTCCAAGCTGTACTGAGAATGAAGCACATCGATTTGGCAGATTTCTTTGTACGGTTTTCAATGATATCATGAGATGGCACAGTGATAAAAACATCTATGAAAAGGTGAGTCAATAATAATGGTGAAGTGAAATATAGCCTTTAACTGTTTTCCTGCTGATCGCCACTTTTGTTCTTTTTAATCTGTTTTATTGGTCAACCAAATCACTGTTATTGGAGATAAAATGTGTGTCTAAACATCAAAATTTGCAAATATTTGTGGTCAAATTAAGCTAATATGAGTAATTTTCACCCACTTGAAGACACAATTTCAAGTAGGCGAAAATTAACTTTGCAGGATAAGGGTTAATGCTCTGAAAAATAGATGTAGCATAGCAAACAACTTGCTATCTAATTAACCACTATTTCTTAGCCTGCCTTTAAAATTTTTTATGTGGGCTATTACAATGGAGTTTGGCTTAACATGTACTTGTGAGCATGTTAACTTGACAATTTTTTAATGTATCCTGCTCAAATTTGTTCTGCATGTCACTAATAAACAGTTCTCTTACAAGTTCACTATGCCTGAAAAAAATCCAAAGGGCTGATATATCGTGATTCATTGCATTTTACATCATAAATTTTACCTTGTTGGTGCGATAACTAGTTTTTCATGTATCCTGCACAAATTTGTACTGACAAGTTCACTAGTAGTGGCGGGCTATTGTCGATTATGCTCTTGTTTATTATTTGTACATCTTGATTGTTTGAGGCAAGTTATAATGAAAGTTAAATATAAGGGTTATGCTGGTACATGTATACCAAAAGCTTGAAAGTGCTTGAATTCTATTAAACCCTTTAAGCCCTCATGACGCATTAAATCATCATTTTACACCATTTAAAACATACTTGATTATTTCACAGCTAAGGGTTTTAGATGAAATTGTTCTACGAATACATAGTAATTTTTATTAATTTATCACCCACATCAAATCATCTTCATCCACTACTACATCGAGAATTGCGACAGCAATTCGCAGCTTGTAGTGGATGAAGATGGCAATGGTAAATTCAGGCTTCAAAGGGTTAAAGAAATAATATTTAGTACCTGGTGCTTAAAACCCTCACAATTTTGCAATATTTTTGTATAAAGCATGGATAAAAAAGCACTTTATATAATTTGACATTATCATTAATGTTTTAGTTGGCTCTTTCAGCTTCATTTGAATACCTATGTTACGGTGTCTACATCCGTTAGAAATATTTTAGTGCTTTCAGTGCTTGGACCGTCATTATACCTCCTCTGTAGACTCAGATTCTGATGTATAAGGAATGTCCCTGCGCTGAAATGATTAATAATCCTTCAATTTTAATAGATATGAATAAGCATGGAATATTACCACGATGATTTCAAATATTATCTTATATTAATGATCTTATTACTCTTTCCACATCTAGTTGCTTTTCGATTTGCTTTTCAAGTTTATCAATATATTTTACTGTGCTAAAATCCATTGCCTGGCATAATGGTTGTGTGTTTTGTTTCATTTAGGAATGTAGCGGTTTTCCTGGCTTTGTGACAGTATTCAGGGCTCCCACCACAAAACCAAGCCAAGTGGACCAGCTGGATTTTGAGAATTATCGTCATGTTGTTAACAAATGGCACTTCACTCTGACGCGGGTGATTATAATTTTATTTTTTTCCAATGCCATGTATTGCTCATTTTCAGAAGGGGTCCTCATTTTGTTGTTAGGCTACAACCTGCCATGCCAAAGATTCAACATTGTGGGAATGTTTGATAAGCGTGATGCAGCTTACTTGATGCCTGACCACATACCCAGCAAACACAAGACGTGGAGTCAATATTGACTTAATGGAAAAAATAAGCTAACATTAGCTCAACGTCTCATGTTTGCTGGTTAGGTTCACAGGTGGAATCCTGTGTCTGGAAAGCAATATCATCTGATTATCATTTCACCATTCTCAGGAAGCCTGTGTGACTGCGAAGTGGCCTAACCCCTAGAGCACTGATGTCGACTACAGTAGCTGCCTGTGTTTAGCATCTGTATACCAAGCTTCCAAAAGTGAAAAATGGCATAATCTGTGATATTGAGAAATTATGGGATGTTAATTAGAGGTTTGGATCGCAGTAGTGAAACACAGCTTCAAGTGACCAAAAATTATAATGTAATCGCTCAGTGCATTTATCTATGTTCGTTTGAGATGTAAATTAATGCCTGAAGAAAGAATAAATTCTGAATATCTTTACTGTACCATTTATTTATTTTCGCATACCTATGTCTTCAAATTTTATCTGTTTTTTTTTCAGGCGACTGTACAGTATCTGGAATCTGGAAATTTCATTCAGATTAGAAATGCAATAATTGTGCTTACAAAGGTTTGTATTTTCTGATTCTTACTTTATCACAAGGAAACATGGCTGTCTATCTCACAACAAATAAAAAAAGTTACAGTTTAAAATTGAATTGAGATTGATGTAATTAATATGTACCAATGCAGCACTTATAAATAATTTATATAATATGTATTTTTCAAACTGATGTGTAATTTTCATTCAATAAAAACTGGAAATTGTTCCAGCAATGCATGCCTGAGTTGAAAAGTAGCAATGCAAGTGTATGTTTTTATTTTGAAAATTGTCCATAGATTTTGCCACATTATCCACGAATCTCACGACTGGGTCTGGCTGTGGAAAGACGAATTGATAAAGTCTGCCAGGAACAAAAGGAGACCAGACCAGATCTATTTGCGCTAGCTATGGGGTGAGTACTATCCCAATGTTAATTTACTGTTGGCCCACTGTCTAAGACGCTAAGCCAACAATAAATCAACATCGAGTCAACATCTCGTGTGTGCAGGGATACCTTTGATTGTTTATGTAGTTTTAACAATTTGAGAAGATTGTTGTAACCGTAAGTGAATGATAAAGATAATGGTAATAATGTACTGTACATGTAGTAGTAAATATAATTTTTATTTGAAAAAAAAATGATGAAAGGATAAATTATAGGTATTCCGGACTGCTGAAGAGCAAAAAACGAACATGGGTTGCGGAAACAGATTTTCATAAAAAGGAGCAAGTGGCATCAGAAACTGTGAGTCTTATTGCACGTTGCTGTTGCTGTTACGCAACACTTTTTCAAATTTCCTATATTTTGATAATATCTGAATTAGTGATGTGCTTGATGATCTATTAAAGTCAAGCGTATAATATTTAAAGTGAAGACAGTAATGTAGAATTTTTTCACTGTCTCATTGTCAAAATCATATATATATATATTTACAGAACAAATCTGGATCTTCTTCAAATTCTTCTGGGAAGATCTCATCAAATAGTAATTCCAAGGCGAATGAATCATCATCTAATGGCAGAAAAGGTAGCTTTTTCTACAGATGTTTGTCTATTTTAGGCAGGATTAAGATGCAACATAAATTTAAAAAAGACAAAACCATGTGATTTATGACCATTCTCAGTAAGGTGTATGCTTATTGTTAACCTTTATCCTGATGATCACGACTATTTTCGTTTTTAATGAGTTTTATTAGTCAACGAAATCATTGTTATTGGGAATGAAATGTGTGTCTAAACATTATTATTTACATATGTTCTGTGACAAATTAAACAAATATAATTAATTTTCAGTGGATCGCGGTAGCAAGACACAACTTGAAGATTATTTTAATATAATAATTCACCAAGATAATTTGTTAATGTTGTCTACTGCATTTTTATTTAGGCCGCCACTGAATCCAACTACATACATGTATGTTTTTTGGTTTCAAATTTTACAAATGTACCCATATGTCAGAGGAATATTTTTTCATATAAAAAACATTGCACTCATCAGACTCGCCTGCCATTTTGAAAGATCTAAGCGGATCGCCAGAACTGTCTTATTTTAGGCTAATATCAGAGATGAGGTCTAGTTTTGGCTCTATAGAAGACTTTTTTCTCTGTAATACAAGCTTCCATGTTTTTTGCAAGTGTTAATGAACCCATCGATATCTACTAAATATGTTCTATATTTGGCATTGCCTCATTGCTTGCTTTTTAGCCCGCCTTTTAATTTTAATTAAAAAAGGTGGGCTATTGCAATTGAAGTTCGGCGTCGGCGTTAACATTTACTTGTGGGCGCGATAACTTGAAAAGTTTTTCATGTTTCCTTCCCAAATTTGTTTTGCATGTTACTAATGACCACTTCTCGGACAAGTTCAATAATGGCTGCAAAAAAATTCAAAATGGCCGACTTATTGCGATTTTTCACCTTTTACGTCAATAATTTGACCTTGTGGGCGCGATAACTTGAAAAGTTTTTCACGTATCCTTTTCAAATTTGTTATGCATGTTACTAATGACCAGTTCTCTGACAAGTTCAATAATGGCCGAAAAAAAAAAAAATGGCCGATTTATTGCGATTTTTCACATTTTACGTCAATAATTTGACCTTGTGGGCGCGATAACTTGAAAAGTTTTTCGCATATCCTTTTCAAATTTGTTATGCATGTTACTAATGACCAGTTCTCGGACAAGTTCAATAATGGCCGAAAAAAAAAAAGAAATGGCCATTTATTGCGATTTTTCACATTTTACGTCAATAATTTGACCTTGTGGGCGCGATAAGTTGAAAAGTTTTCCAAATATCCTCTTCAAATTGGTTATGCATGTTACTAATAAGTAGTTCTTGGACAAGTTCAATAATGGCCGAAAAAAAAAAAAAAATGGCCGATTTATTGCGATTTTTCACATTTTACGTCAATAATTTGACCTTGTGGGCGCGATAAGTTGAAAAGTTTTCCAAATATCCTCTTCAAATTGGTTATGCATGTTACTAATAAGTAGTTCTTGGTCAAGTTCAATAATGGCCGAAAAAAAAAAAAAAATGGCAGATTTATTGCGATTTTTCACATTTTACGTCAATAATCTGACCTTGTTGGTGCGAAAACTTGAAAAGTTTTTCACATATCCTCTTCAAATTGGTTATGCATATTACTAATAAGTAGTTCTTGGACAAGTTCAATAATGGCCGAAAAAAAAAAAAAAATGGCCGATTTATTGCGATTTTTCTCATTTTATGTCAATAATTTGACCCTGTGGGCGCGATAACTTGAAAAGTTTTCACATATTCTCTTCAAATTTGTTATGTATGTTACTTATAAGTAGTTCTTGGACAAGTTCAATAATGGCTGAAAAAAAAAAAAATGGCCGATTTATTGTGATTTTTAGCCCGCCTTTTAATTTTAATTAAAAAGGTAGGCTATTGCAATTGAAGTTCGGCGGCGTCGGCGTTAACATTTACTTGTGGGCGCGATAACTTGAAAAGTTTTCCATGTTCCCTTCCCAAATTTGTTTTGCATGTTACTAATGACCACTTCTCGGACAAGTTCAATAATGGCTGAAAAAAAATTCAAAATGGCCGACTTATTGCGATTTTTCACCTTTTACGTCAATAATTTGACCTTGTGGGCGCGATAACTTGAAAAGTTTTTCACGTATCCTTTTCAAATTTGTTATGCATGTTACTAATGACCAGTTCTCGGACAAGTTCAATAATGGCCGAAAAAAAAAAAAATGGCCGATTTATTGCGATTTTTCACATTTTACGTCAATAATTTGACCTTGTGGGCGCGATAAGTTGAAAAGTTTTTCACAAATCCTTTTCAAATTTGTTATGCATGTTACTAATGACCAGTTCTCGGACAAGTTCAATAATGGCCGAAAAAAAAAAAAAAATGGCCGATTTATTGCAATTTTTCACATTTTACGTCAATAATTTGACCTTGTGGGCGCGATAAGTTGAAAAGTTTTTCACATATCCTCTTCAAATTGGTTATGCATGTTACTAATAAGTAGTTCTTGGACAAGTTCAATAATGGCCGAAAAAAAAAAAAAATGGCCGATTTATTGCGATTTTTCACATTTTACGTCAATAATTTGACCTTGTGGGCGCGAAAACTTGAAAAGTTTTCCACATATCCTCTTCAAAATGGTTATGCATGTTACTAATAAGTAGTTCTTGGACAAGTTCAATAATGGCCGGAAAAAAAAAAATGGCCGATTTATTGCGATTTTTCTCATTTTACGTCAATAATTTGACCCTGTGGGCGCGATAACTTGAAAAGTTTTTCACATATTCTTTTCAAATTTGTTATGTATGTTACTTAGAAGTAGTTCTTGGACAAGTTCAATAATGGCTGAAAAAAAAAAAAAAATGGCCGATTTATTGTGATTTTTCTCATTTTACGTCAATAATTTGACCTTGTGGGCGCGATAACTTGAAAAGTTTTTCACATATCCTCTTCAAATTTGTTATGCATGTTACTAATAAGTAGTTCTTGGACAAGTTCAATAATGGCTGAAAAAAAAATCAAAATGGCCGATTTATTGCCATTTTTCTCATTTTACGTCAATAATTTGACCTTGTGGGCGTGATAACTTGAAAAGTTTTTCATGTATCATCTTTAAATCTGTTATGCATGTTACTAATAACCAGTTCTTGAGCAAGTTCAATAATGGCTGGAAAAAAATTCAAAATGGCTGATTTATTGTCCTTTTTCGCATTTTAAGTCAATAATTTGACCTTGTGGCCACAATAATGACTTCAAGTTCATTAATGGCGGCGGGCTATTGTCGAGTGTGCTCTTGTTCTCATTTTACGTCAATAATTTGACCTTGTTATTTACGTGATGACATTCGTCTTTACTTTCTTTATCATAATTCGGCGGCGGGCTATTATCGAGTGTGCTCTTGTTAATGTATAATTTCACTGCTCCAATACTCATGCGTGTTATTTTTGAAAATATTTAAAAAATGCTATGTTCTCGATACAGAGGTGAAGAAAGAGGTTAAGAGAGAGAAAGATGAAGAGGCGATGGAAGTAGATAAACCAGTCAATGGGGACACAAATAAAAGAAATGATTCAAGACAAAGTGAAAGAAGCAGCTCCAAGTCATCCTCAGATAAGACAAGTAACAGTCATGAGACCAAATCCACGGAAAGATCTAAAGAAAGATCTAAAGAATCAAAATCAAGGTAATTTTATTGTGCAATCTCCCAAAAGTTTTTTTGTTTATTATTTTGGGTGAGATCTTCCATATAAAATACCAGTCAAGCAGTACAATTTAAATGGCCATTGTTTTTTTCAACAGAGATAAATCTGTTAATGACGGTGGTGGCGATGGCAAGAGTAAAGAATCCAAGACTGCCCTGTCAGCAGATGAAAAATCTAAAAAAGACAAGAAGCGCAGTAGTAAGGAGAAGGAAAAAAAAGAGGACAAGGAAGAGAGGCAGCCGAAAGAGGTGAAGAATTCTGAATTGATCAAGGAAGACAAGGAGAGGAGAGCACGAGAGGATGATGAGCCACAGGAGAAGATCAAGGACAAGCACCGTGACGAGGCTCGGGATGTGAAGAAGGAGAAGAGGAAAGAGGAGGAGAAGGAGGTGAAGAGCAAGTACGACAAGGACAAGCATAAAGACCACAAGGAGAAAGAGAGAAGCAAGAAAACGGAGAAGAGTAGCAGTAAAGAGAAGGAGAAGGTGAGAGAGAGGGAGAGAGAGCATCACATGTCCATTGGGACCACACCTCCGGTCAGTGGCCATATCCTACATCGCCGCAGTGCAGAGCCATCTCCTAAAAGGCTGGAAGACAGAGGTACGTTATGCCGTCCACATTAAACTCTCCTGTCACAGAGGAAATAAAAAGATACCAAACCCCACTATTTCTGCCATAGTCACTATGATTTCAGCTGTATAATAAGCTGCTACGATGCTGTATATTTTACAGCAATTTTTAGTGTTTTTAAAAAAATCTCATTTTGACACTGAAACAAGAGTCACAACCTCAAAATTCATATTTATTTTGATCCTTGGCCTCTGGTCTTGCTTCCCGGGTACTACACTCTTCTCTCAGGGTACTGCACAGTACACTTTTCTCTCCCGCAATGTTTGTATATATGCTGCTATTTAAATGTTATCAGCCAGTGAAAGAGTTAACCCTTTCAAGCCTGAAATTACCATAGTCATCTTCATCCACTACAAGCCTCGAATTGCTGTCGAAATTATCGACTTGTAGTGGATGAAGATAATTTGATGTGATTTAAAAATTTAAGAAAATTGGCATGTATTGGTAAACCAGTTTTATGGGATTTTCATTCTAAAACTCTTTGTTGTCGGAAAATTTTCAGGGATGTAAAATGATGCTTTAATGCATTGTGTGGGCTTAAAGGGTTATAAGCGATTATTCGTGCTCAGCGATTCCAGCTCCGAAATTGTAGTTGAAACAATTTAGCAGGACAAGGGTTAAGGGGTTAACATTTACATTGGCGACACCAATTAAAGCTCCACGTTTACAAACTAAACTTATGTTAATTTACAAGTTGTGCTTGATTTAAGATCTGAACATTTGATAAGTAACTGTCACTATTGTTTTTTAAAAAGTGTCTGCATGTGAATGCAACTGCTGCACTGAAAGGGTTTATCTGGCCATAAGAATTTTTTTTCTTTATAACATTTGTTGATTTTAGCACATATTTTTTACAGATATCAAGAGAAGGAAAGTGGAAACTACAGGGTCAAAGGTTAGTATTGTACAGTCATGCCTGGAGGATTGATGTCTTATTGGCAGATTACAAGTGAAGCAGTATGGGGGAACCAGGATGTCCGAAGAATTGCCTTCGAACTGAGTGATAGAATGCTGTCGGTCCCAATAGCTAACACATGAAAGTAGTGAGCTCCCGTCACATGAAGAATGGTGTAATGTTAAAAGAAATATTCTCCATACATGTTATCGGAGTGCCTTGAGTAATGCAACACAGAATGGGTACTAGAAAATTACAAGCTACGATATTCCACCTCCTATTGGTTTAACAGATAGTAAAAAGCAGGTGACATGATATAGAGCTGAATAAAACAAGACCAGTCCATGAGTGATAGAAGAAACTTTCCTTGAGAAGATAAACCATGCAGTATTATCCCAGCCACTAAGCCTAAGTAAAGCCTAAATCAAATGTAACCAAGATAAAAAGGGGTATATTTTGTCTATCAATTTAATTCTCAGAGAAGACAAAAGAAGCTGACAAAATATTTTGAAGCTTGAAGAAGTAGCACCTTACTGAGAAGAAGATATACTGGAAATAATGAAAGAAGTCCAAATTCCATCCGGTTAACTGAAAAAGATGCCATAATTCTTTCCTGAGATCTGCATAAATATGACAACCCAGAAGAACTGAAGAAAAACCACAATTCCCTAGATATTACCAGAAGAAGATGTACAACGTTCTACCAGAAAACAATATAATTGCAGTAATTTTAACTGGAAATTGAAGAAAATTCCTTTCTCAGAACTGAAGAAGATGCAGTAAACCTTTCACATGAGATTCCATGGACCTGAAGAAGATGTAGTAATTCCTCCCTTGGAACTGGAGAACTTACAAGGCAGTAATTTCTCCCTTGGAACCTAAGAGGATGTAGTAATTGCACACTTGGAACTGAAGAAGATGCAGTAATTTCTTCCTTTAAACCTAAGAGGATGCAGTATTTCTATCCTTTGAACTGAAGAAGATGCAGTAATTCCATCCTTGGACCTGAAGAAGATGCAGTAATTCCATCCTTGGACCTGGAGAAGAGGCAGTAATTCCATCCTTGGACCTGAAGAAGATGCAGTAATTCCATCCTGGGACTTGAAGAAGATGCAGTAATTCCATCCTTGGACCTGAAGAAGATGCAGTAATTCCATCCTTGGACCTGAAGAAGATACAGTAATTACATCCTTGGACCTGACGAAGATGCAGTAATTCCATCCTTGGACCTGAAGAAGATACAATAATTCCTTACCTGAAGCAGAAGATGCAAGAATATTTCCTTCAAACTTTAGAAGATGCAATCATTTCTTCCTTTAAACTGAAAAAGATCCAGTAATTCCTTCCTGTGAACTTGGACATGAAGATGATGCAGCTGCTCCTTCCTTGTAACTGAGAAGATTCCTCCCCAGAGACATAAAAAAGCCCTGATTAAGAATACCACCAATGGATGAAAATTTTCTGATCAACCCAAAAACATTTGTGCAATGAAAGCAGATGACTGAGACATGCCACATATCATAAAAGACGAAGGAATCAAAAATAAACGAGATTTAGTGATATGGCCACTTAATGCAATTGAACATTGTCCTGTCCAGTCAAATGATTCCACCTTTTAAAAAGCAGATAGCTGATATAAATGCTGCTAAATCCCAACAATGACACAAAATTACACATATCTCCGGTGCCTTAGTTTCAAAACAATGTTCTCGTGATCTCAGAAAACTGCCACAGTCCCACCTGACCTTGTTATGAACCAATTTTTTGTCACACGTGCCTTGTTACTGAACAATTTCATCAACTAATCATGCCATAGCCTTAGATAATACTTGTCATTCCGGCCAATCTGTGATACAGTGCCATTTAGTGTCTCATGCGGGGGTCAATGAGCAACCACATACACACTACCACTATACACTACCATACCAAACCGTACCACTGATTCATTTGCATTCATTACTCCCCCATACATACAGCATATATTTAAATAGTTGAATCATGCATGTTTGTTTTAAGTAAAACATGAGTCATCATTTTTTTCCTATTACGCAATGGTTAAAATTTTATTAGAATCTGTTTTTGTTGTTTTTATGTTTAAACGTTTTATAAATCATTTTCTTTACTTTTTTAAGGTCATACATCCTATAAGCTCACCGCATGGTGTACACATTTTTGTTAATTTCTGTATGATTTAATGATATAATTTCAACACAAAACTATATTTTAACCATAGTAACTATAACTAAAATAATTCCATCCAAAATCTTATTTCTTATTTTGTTCCTTACAAAATTAGGTGTTCATTATAGCCTGTCCATGTGTTCCATTACTAAATAAGTTGATGCTCTTGCATGTATTATAATACCTCATGAACCACTACCCGGTAATCGTTTGAAGTTTGTTTTATTGGCCGATCAAATTACTGTTAATGGGAACGAAATGAGTGTTTAAATATAAAGATTTGCTGGTTGCAAATTACACAAATATGAGTAATTTTCACCCACTTGAAGTTGTGTCTCGCTACCGCAACCCACAACTTCAAGTGGGCCAAAATTTGAATAAGGTAACTTGGCGAATAACAAAATTATTAGGATAAAGAAACTTCTAAATAACCATATGTCCCATGCACTTGTATCTGTGGTCAAATCGGATGTTTCTTTAAATCACTTATTAACCTAGTAGATAAGTATTTACCGGTATGTTAAATAATTAATTATGATGGATGTGTTTAATATTTGTAACTTGTTTTGGATGTTTAATCATCAAAATTTTATTCTTTTTAATATGGATATATTAAATAATATCGATATATTACCACTTGTGGCTAGAGCTACTATCAAAAGTAAGGGAACAATTCATTTATTATGTAGCAGGGAAGATTTTTGCCCACAAGCGTCATAGTCTGTGAAAGTGCTCTTATAAATATTGGTGCTAAGTTGGTAACAGTGACTGTTATGTACCCAAATATTTGTTAGCTACTCGCTAGATTTTTTACAACCTAGTGTAGTGCACTGCCTAGTGCCTACATGTTTTTTGTTAGTTGACCAGTAGCTTCTGGCTCATATTACCTAGGGCCTAACCTCTTTAGTGCACAATAATCATGAGCCACTATGGTACTAAGAATTTAGTATCATTATATCAGTCCAGATATCTTTGCTTTTTATAGACTCGCATTTATGCCCGTTCAATCATGAAAGGATGATATACATATATCAAAGTCGTAATTGATTAGTAGTCATTCCATTAGACTCACACAGTTTGTTATTTATTTCATGTTTATTTTATACTTACATTTCTTTTACATTAGAAGAAACCAATTTTTTGTTATGTGTGATGCAGGATCTATGCCCATGTTAGGGAATAGGATTATTTTTTATAATTTTGAGTGCACGTATCTTATTGAATGAGTACTCTATATAACGGACGTTGTTTAAGGCATTTATAATTGTTTATAGTTTAAAACTATATTCACTTCACCCGCAACATGGCATTTATTTGTTTGTATGTTTGATGCCAAAAGAATAAGACAACGTTATGGTGCTGATACCAATAAAGAGATTTTTCACTTAATTTTGTTTCACAGTTTCAAATGATTTTAGTCTCCGACAGGTAATTTTCTCTCGACTGTTTTACAAAATTATTGTCACTTGGTTTTATTTGGTATAAACATATTTATTTGGATTTCCAAGTTGCACATAATTCTGCTAATACAAAGGATCTCCGGCTTGGTTTTATTTCTCTCACGCTCTATGTATTTTCAGAAAAATAAGTAGCCCTTCGAATTGTCATAACCTATTTTTCACTAAATGACTAAAAATTCACATGTGAATTCCAGGTAAACGGCCTTGAGCTAATTTGCATTACTATTCTGACAAATTCCATCTAATTTTGACTACCTAATAGTTCCCCTTACTCAATTCCCCCCCCCCCCCAAGTCCAAGGAAAGTCCACCTTTGTTTCATTTATGAGCCATGACCAAAGTGAGTGTTGCATTTAAAGCCACATATGTATACTCCTTTATTTCTTTTCCGTGTGACTCGTCTTTTGTTGAAATTCTTGAGTGGTTTCTCAGTTTTTTTTGTTTTATTATTTTCACTATTTCTACTATTGCTTTCCCGAAGAAACATGTACTGTATCTTCTTTTCTTTAGCAATTATTTTAACTGCACTAAAAGCATTTTAAGAGAGGTAATTTCAGTAAGTGAGGAGGTGTGCTGAGCTTGGTGGCAGATAGGCGGGCGAGCCTTGACGCGGACGGCACACATCTGATCTCTGCATTGTTACTGCCGATGTGATTCCAGGAGAGTCCACATAGCCAGAGTTCCCATCACAGCTCACAAGAGATCTACGACACAAAGACACGCAGGGTGAGTTGGGAGAACTTAAACTTAAAGCGCTGAATTAATTTGTGAAAAACATCGCAACCAAAGGTTTTTTTTTAATTTGAAATCATCATAAATGTCTTAGCTCTTTCTGCTTCATTTAAATACCTACGTTGCGGGTATACAGCCAACATAACTATGTTAATTCTTACAATGTGGGCATCGACTTTATTCGTCAGAATCTGACGTCTACAGACAGACGCCAGATTCTGACGAATAAAGTCGATCCCTGCACTGTAAGGGCTGATGTCGCATGTATCACGCACCATCATGTATCATGATATTTTAACCTTCAGAACACTGATGTCGACTACAGTAGACATTCTGTGTTTTTATTAGCACCTGTATAACCAAATGTTAAAAGTCAAATATGCTTCCAATCTTAAAACACCGACATATGTTGAGACAAATAACACATTTTCATAGTTTCATACGAATTGAATGTAGATCGCGATTACAAGACACAACATCTTCAACTTCGAAATTTTTATTGGATATTTAACTGCTGGGGGGGGTAATACAATTAATTCAATCAATCTCTTAGTAAGTCTTGATTTAAGTACCTATATTATGTGTCTACGGACATTATAAATGTTGTACTCTTTCAGTGCGAATATCAACTTTAGACATCGGAATCTGACGTCCAGGGGCGGGTCTAGCTTTTCAGCGAGGGGGGGTTTAAAAAAAAAATTACTGTAGAGGGGTCGAGGGGCCCGCCCCGGAGAAATTTTTGATTTCCAAAGGCTTCTCATGGAATCTAATGCATATTGGGCACTGTTTCTCACTCAGTATACCACCAAATCATAAGGAAACCCCTAAACAAGGTGATGATTTTTTTCTGAAGTATCCGCCACTGGACATCTTTAGATGTCAGATTCTAAAGTCGATCCCCGGGCTGAGAGGGTTAATCAATCAGAAGAAGGACATTTCATAAGTTATCTTATTTAAATGTTCACCCGCTTGAAGTTGTGTCTCGCTATAGCGATCCACCAATTCTTTTGCCAACAACTGTGATTTAACCTGCTAATAAAACAGATTGAAAAGCACTGCAGGCGTGCTTAGTGCCAGGAAGGTTATGTTTTTGGTGTCATTGGTTTTGTTTGTCCGTAAGATTTCTTTAAAGTAATAAACATATTTGCATGAAATAATACCAGAGGTGTGTCTCTGGCCAAGGAACAATCTATTAGGTTTTGGGGATGAATCAGATGACTATCTGGATCCAGGATCACACGGTTTTGCCTGAAAATTTACCGAGAGTTGTAAGGCGGGCCGAAGACCAATCCATTAAATTTATTGATCCGGATTGCTATCCAGATTACGATAATAAGTTGGCTCTATAACCTATAATTTATTATAAATATAATTTTATATCAAACTAACCTATAAAAGTCTTAATAGACTTTGCAGCATCTATATAGTACCAAATTAGTATAATTATATGATGTTTTTTCAGCTCATCTAATTTGTCATTATACTCCTTTTGATAATAAACATAGGAATTCAATCACTGTTAACGTAGTATTGCCTTGTACTCTTTCCCTCCGCAAGTTAGCAGTTTCGTTACGACGTGGGCCCAACATTCATCAGTATTGGGTCAATGTATTGTGTTTGCTGGGTACACTGTCTGATTGTGGACCACACATGTTTCCTAATGCTGGTTCAATGCTGGTCCAACGTATTCAACCCTGGCCCAACATCGACCCCACATTGGGTATGTAAGCATATTTTTAAAGGGTTATCCTCTTGTCATGGTAATTGTGTGTTAAGCCTATTTCTGTGATCAATTGCATGACAACGATATAAATTTGTTAACCCTTATGCTGCCAAATTTAGGGCTATTTTTCGTCAAATTAGGAAAAAATAATTATATTTATGCAAAAATATATGTCTTCAAAATGCAATTATTAGATTAACCAAGCATCTATCACAAAACATTTTAGCAATTTGAGTTGAGTTTCTTTGGTCTGAAATTTGCTTGAAAACGCATATATACGATTCCGGCAGCATCAGCGTAAAGGTTAATGCTATACTATTCTATTGCTTATTTTAAAATCCTTATAGGGATACAGATGAGTCTTCCACGCTAGCAGTAGCTCAGCGAACACAAGTTATTAACCCAATGCTGCTTCAACAGTGGACCACTGTCTCCGACACCGGCCCACCATTAAAATATTATTGGCTCACAGTCTCATGTTTACTGTGAAGTATAAAATTATGAGTTTTGACTTTTTGGGGCGTTCCTAATATGGGAACATGTGAATATCTAGCAGCTACTAGATATTTCATACTCAAGCGAATTATAAATATTTGTTTTTCTTGACGGGAAAGAGTTTACTAATGTATGCTACGTAACCTTTTTATGACAGAGTCCAGGGCATGGTAGGAGCAGTCTGGGGAATGAGCGTGACCGTGGTGACAGGGGAGATAAGGAGTGGTTCTCTGACAAGGAGTGGGAATACGAGAAGGGCCACGGCAGGGAGAAAGATGCCCAAGAAGACGACTGGGAGTTTGAACGTGAGCGAGACGAGCGACCCAGGGAGAAGCTGACCAAAGGCGACCGCAAGCGTGTTAGTGCTGTACGTATTTAGAGTAGTAATTAAAGGCACTATTGTTGCCCTGCAAAGCCGAAAGGCAGAAACTGGTTAATTGAAAAGTAAGCATTCAATTTGCACGGCAGATTAAATGTTTGTGTGGGTTGGCGATTGGCCTTGTTCTGCTGATCACGACTATTGTTGTTTTAATCTTTTGTATTAGTGGATGAAACCGCTGTTACTGGGAATGAAATGTGGGTCTAAACAACAAGATTTGCAAATATTTGTGCTCAAATTAAACAAATATGAATAATTTTCATCCACTTGGGTTCGCGGTAGCGAGACACAACCTCAAGTGGTTGAAAATTTAAATAAATTAACTTATCAGGATAATGTTTAATCATCAACCCTTTACCTGCTAAAGTATCTTGTTTAAATTGTCACCAACTTCAAGTCGTGTCTCATTACCGCGATCCACAACTTCACGTGGGTGAAAATTACTTACATTTGTTTAAATTGAGACAAACATTTGCAAATCTTGATGTTTAAACGCTCTTCATTCCCAATTACTGATAATAAAACAGATTATAAATTATGATATTCGTTTTAGCGGGTATTGGGTTAAGCAAACCTGTCACATTGAAAATAATGCATTAAGTTAAAGAATGGTAGAATCCATCACAAGAAGGGCGTTCCCAGCAAATAATATTATGATCATTGTTCTGTTACAGGAGCGCTCGGATGATAGAGATCTCTCAGATCACAAAAGGAGAAAAGCTACTAGTGAGTGACATGACTTAAGTCGTCATACATTTGTCGCTCCCCAGTGCCGTCGTGATTTGTCAAGTATTTACCAATAGCCCCCTGGCATGAGTAGGCCCCCTAATTCATTCATGTCTGCCTCAGAGTAAAGGGTGGGACATTCGCGGTGATTCTTTGTTTAGCATCACATGCTCACTGCATTGGTCACATGTTCATACAGCGATCACGTGATACACTTTTTCCCTCCTTGATATGCTTATTTGCATAAATTCATGGCTTCTGTCGACCATCTTGAATTTTTAACTTTTGACAAAATATTCCTATAATCTTATGTAATACGTCATTTTTGACTAATTTGAGTACACTGATTTCATTGGTATGGTTATTTTTACTATTCAAGGTCATCTAGAGGTCAAAACCAGGATGGTTGCCATCGCGGCCATCTTGAATTTTTAATTTTTGACAGAATAGCACTAGAGTGTAATATCTCATTTTTCACTAATTTGAATACACTGAATTCAGTGGAATGGTTATTTTTACGTTTCAATGTCATCTGAAGGTCCAAAACAATATGGCCACCAATAACCAGAAAAAAACATGGAAACTGTAAAAAGTGTTTCTATTCAATAATGTATATGCTTTGCCCTTGAAAAAATGACCTTTATATGACCTTGCCCTGACCCTGGAGTAGAGCCCCAGTAAAGGGCAGCGCCAAACCATATCACCTTTATTACCCACGTTCAGGTGTTTTTTGACTTGAAGCCCATGTTCTACAAGACTCCAATTTACCTCATTTTGCACTGATGTTAGCGCTGGTACAAGGTGTGATATAAGAGGGGAGGGGTGATATAAGAGTGGGGTATTACCCCTCCAAGCTACATATAATCACTGTACCCCCTAGGATGCGTGTTGGAAGACTTCTCAGCCACAATATGTCAACTGCAGCCTTATGCAACACTCATTTGCAACAAAAAACATATGGAAACTAAAAATATGTTTTTATTCAATATTATAGCTGGTTTGATCTTGAAATGACCTTGATAGGACCTTGACCTGACCCTGCAGTAGAACCCCAGCAAAGGGCAACCCCAACCCATGTCACCTTTAGTATCCAGATGTGGGTGCCTCAGGTGTTATGTGACTTCAAGCACATGTTCCACAACACTCCAATTGACCATTTTTAGCTCCCGCCGTCACCGTAGGTGAGCGAAGGGAGCTATGGATTCTACCTCCGTTTTTTTTTGGCCTCTTCTTTTGCCTATAACTTTGTGAGAAAAAAAGCTAGGATAACAATTTTTGGTATGTGGGTTACTTCCAGGTGGCTAATGGACGGGTTAAAATATTTTTAATCTGAATTCAATACGCAAGGTTGCAGAGGAGAAAATGATGATGTGACGGCGTTGGGCCGTTGGGCCGTCCGTAAACAATTCGTTTCCGGAGCATATCTCTGAAAGTACTTGTCCGATTGTCTTCAAATTTTACACACAACACCCCTAGGGGGTCTAGTTGTGCCTTTTGGGGTATTTGAACTTTGACCTACTTCTGGTTCAGAACTATGACCTATTTAGACGTTTTGACGCGCACTTCGTTTCCGGAGCAGATCTCGAAAAGTACTGGGCCGATGACAGTCATATTGCACATACATGTTCTCTAAGGTCCCTAGTTGTGCCTTTTCAGGTTTTTGGACTTTGACCTTGAAGTTGACCCAGCACTTTGACCTAATTTATAACATCGGTAAATCCGACTGAAAGATTTTGCGGAATATCATGAAAACCGCTCAAGATAGCTACACCATTACTATAAAACAAATTGTGAGGTTTCAGGAGAGGATGCATCTTGAAAAATTTCAAGTCGATAAAATTAAAAATGGCCGCCTATCGGCCATTATTCACCTCGACAGGCCTGATATTGCGGAATATCATGAAAACCGCTCAAGATATCTACACCATTACTATAAAACAAATTGTAAGGCTTCAGGAGAAGATGCATTTTGAAAAAATTCAACTCGTCCAAGTTCAAAATGGCCGCCAATCGGCCATTATTCACATTCACATGGCCGTTATTTGGTAAACCGTGCTAGATGGCTAGACCATTACTATAAAACAAAATGTGTGATTTCAGGAAAGGATGCATCTTGAAAAAATTTGACTCGATAAAATTCAAAATGGCCGCTTATCGGCCATTATTCACTTTCACATGGCCGTTATTTGGTCAACCGTGCTAGATGGCTAGACCATTACTGTAAAACAAAATGTGAGATTTCAGATGAGGATGCATCTTGAAAAAATTTGACTTGATCAAATTTAAAATGGCCGCCTTTTCGGCCATTATTCATTTTCACATGGCTGATATTTGGTAAACCGTGCTAGATGGCTAGACCATTACCTGATTACTATAAAACAAAGTGTGAGTTTTCTGGGGAGGATGCACCCTGAAAATTTTTAACTTACGAATTCAAAATGACCGACAATCAGCATTATTTACCTCGATAGGCCTGATATCAGGTAAACCGTGCTAGATAGCTAGACCATTACTATAAAACAAAATGTGACGTTTCGGGAGAGTATGCCTTTTAAAAACTTTCGACTCAATCGAATTCAAAATGGCCGCCTATCGGCCACTATTTACTTTCACATTGCTGATATTTGGTAAACCGTGTTAGATAGCTGGACCATTACTATAAAACAAAATGTGAGATTACAAGAGAGGATGCATCTTGAAAAAAATTGACTGAATCAAATTAAAAATGGCCGCCTATCGGCCATTATTCACTTTCACATAGCTGTTATTTGGTAACCGTACTAGATGGCTAGACCATTACTATAAAACAAATTGTGAGATTTCAGGAGAGGATGCATCTTGAAAAATTTTGACTTGATCAAATTCAAAATGGCCTCCTATCGGCCATTATTCACTTTCACGGGGGCGATATTTGGTAAACCGTGCTAGATGGCTAGACCATTACTATAGAATGAAATGTGAGATTTCAGCTGAGGATGCATCTTGGAAAATTTCGACTTGATCAAATTCAAAATGGCCGCCTTTAGGCCATCATTCACTTTCACATGGCCGATATTTGGTAAACCGTGCTAGATGTTAGTCCATTACTATAAAACAAAATTTGAGGTTTCGGGGGAGGATGCACCCTAAGTTTTTAACTAGTTTATATCGAATTCAAAATGACCGTAAATCAGCTATTAGTTACCTTGATTGGCCTGATATCGGGTAAACCGTGCCAGATAGGTAGACCATTACTGGGATACTGATTAGGATCATTAATTTAAATGGAGGTTTGCAATCTCTGACAGACTGTCTAGTTCTTATCTTACTCTTAGACTGAGCTTCTTAGACCTAGTTGTCTTGCGTCTTGATTTTAGACCTAGCCTAGGACTACATTACAAACCCTACACAAAATTGCTTAAATCAAATTCTAATTCGTCGCGGGAGCTCCTGGACTTATGTAGTCTTGTTTGCATTGAGTTTAGTGTTGTTAGAGGGTGTGATATAAGAGGTGACGGGGGATATAAAAGTGGGGTATTACCCTTCCAAGCCACATAATAGTCACCTTACCCCCTAGGATGCGTGTTGGAAGGCTTTCCAGCCACAATATGTCAGCTGCAGCCTTGTGGAACACTCTTTGCAACAAAAAACTGTTTTTTTATTCAATATTTTAGCTTGTTTGACCTTCAAATGACCTTGACATGACCTTGGGGTAGTACCCCTGTAAAGTCTAACCCCAACCCAAGTCAGTTTGTAGCCAGGTTTGGGCCCATCAACTGTGGGTAAAGATAATTCACATGGAAGATTGTACCCATAAAACTCCCCGTGTTGGCCTTATGTGGCGTGGCACAGGGGAGCACAAAAGGCCTGGCACTCAAGAGGTTAATAACCCCCCCCCCCAAAAAAAAAAATTATCAAAGTAAATTTATTTTTAATTGTTTGTATGTTTATCTATATCAAGTATTCTATCACATGCAAACATTTCGGAGGTTGTAATAAAATTGCAGGAAAATATAGTACGTGTATATGTATACCTAAAAAAATACATTTTAATTTTTTGCAGCGAAAACTACATCCAGTAGTGTAAATGGTGATCGCTCTTCTTCTCAAGATAGAAATAGAGACCGCCACCGTGAGAAAGTCAAAGTGAGAGACGAGAAAAATGAGAAGCTGAGTGCAAGTAAACAGATGGATGCTGGTAGTCCATCCAGTACGAATCACTCTGCTGCCTCCAGCAACCGTAAATCTCATAAGGTTTGTGCCAGACAGGAATAGCCACTTGCTTTATCCCGAAGACCTGTGATGGTCGGCAATACTGCTGATAATGTTGCTTCTACACTTACATGTCATATCTAATCACAAAAAAATTTGGAGGAAATATTATTGATATTATGATTTCAACTTGTAAAAAAAAAAAAAAAGTACTGGGATATTCGGTCATGTATTTCTACAATAATGAGCCTAACTTTTAAAGTTTTTTGTAAATGTTGGAAAGTAGGTCAAGAACATTTTTAGCCCTCCTTTTAATTAAAAAAGGTGTCAGCGTTAACATATACTTCACAGTGTTAACATAACTTTAAAAGCTTCTCATGTATCTTTCCCAAATTTGTTATGCATGTTACTAATAACCAGTTCTCAGACATGTTCAATAATGGCTGCAAAAAAATTAAAATGACCGATTTTTGCATTCTATGTCAATAATTTGACCTTGTGGGCGCAATAACTTCAAGTTCAATATGTTGAGTGTGCTCTTGTTTTTAAATTATGATTTGAAATTATGATAGTTAATAATTCTTTTTATGTTATCACATAAAAAATATTAATAAAGCAATGTTAGGATTCAATAATACAGCGTATACCATTATAAATATAGTATATATAACACTCTTTTGTCATAAATAATTTCGGTTCCTCTGTTATGCATGCACCTCTTATGCATGATTTCAGAGCTTGCACTAGTTTGCATGCATAAGAGGGGGACTACTAGGTATTATATACATTTTCAAGTTTGTTTCAAATCAAATAAAATGTAACTTAATGAAATTTATGAAATAGCTCTAGGTTGATGATAAGTTAACCCTTTAACTCTCGATCCTGATTATATTTAGTATTTCATTTTTTATTAGCACATGGCTGATTTCACAAAAACGTGCCATTTTTTTCCCCGATGAACTTCACTTGCTATTGTGACATCAAACGATTCTGGTCTGGCCAGCAGAAGTCACGATATCAAATATACAAAATGTATGATAAAAACTGAATAAGTATTATATCAAAACAAATAGTTTGTAAACATTGTCAAAATACATATATTTTACAGGTATAAAAGCTCAATTAAAAATATTCTATCGTGAAAATTAGACACAAGACAGTACATGTGGCATGTATCCAATTGTCGGGATGGCAGCAATTGTCCAAATATGTCTTGTTGTCACAATAGCACATTTAGCATTTCAAATACGGTCATACACAGCGAGCTAGTACAATTACCGACACCTTATCATTTTAGTTTGATAGCATTTGGGCGATTGTATAACAATATCATGCTTATCTTTTATTTCTACAATTGAAAAAATGACCAGCACATTTGTTTGTTTGCTATCGTGACATACACTTGCTTGCTATCGTGATATAATTGTGGGTATTGTGCTATTGTGACTTTTAAAAAAAATTAGGACGGGATGGATTAAGTCCTTCGCCACGAAATACTTGGCATGGAATTATTGTTCTAAACTAAATCTCCTGGTACCATTTTTTCTGCTGATTCTCTTTGTGTGGCAGCAAGACCGCACCAAATAATTATTGCACCCACAGTGGCCATTATAAAATTGTCACAAAGTTCTGAAAAAACGTTAATTTAACCACTAGGGTGCCCTACTTTAAGACTATATTTTCAGCGTTCAAACTATCACCAGTTACCCAATAGGTTTCAAGCTCTGCACCTGACACCCTATTTTTGCAGTGCTATCGTGGCTAATTTTTTTAGGACGGAACTGGTCACGATAGCAGTATTTTTTTTAACTGTAAAAAAACCGATTTTCAAATGGAATGAGCATATAAAGAAACATGTCAAATTAAACATTATTCCTTTTTCTTTAATTATCATTTATTACTTCATTTGTCATTCCATTGCATGTATTTGTAAATTTCAATTGAAAAACACATGTAAATTCACCGGGAGAATTTTCCGTCCTAAAAAATGATTTTTTAAGCTATTATTTTACTTTTTAAGTGTGAAAGGCTATAGCAATCCCTATGATGGTGACTTTCGTGTCTGCCACGTATCTAAACTTTGAAATAGTAAAAACATTCCGAAGATAGAGTACTTAGCGTTTCTGTTATTCAACTGTCGATTTCGTGCCCCCAAAATGCTGATATTGTGACGATTTTTGTGAAATCGGCCACTTCAAAAAAACAGCTTTTGTAAATATGTTGGAGATAAAACTTGACATAAATCAACAAGAGTTGAAAAAAATTGACCTCCTTTTTGTCAATCTGCAGAATTTTTAACCATTTGAAGTTGTGGATAGCAACAGCGAGACACAACTTTAAATTAAATAATAGGGTGGTTAAAGGGTTAATCACTGACTATCTGGCTACATAATATAACTCAATAATGTTCAAAACCGCTTGTTCTTGTTATAAAAAAATACAATTTGTGACATCATTTGTGATCTGGTTATATTTAAGTACAGCTCGCTGATATATGTGTAGGCCTAATATATGCATAAATCCCTGTTGTTATAATTAAAGTATACTTTTGTTTGTTGATAGGAATCTCCGGATAGGGCTGAGCGAGATAAAAGAAACAGATCTTCTGACAAACAGTATCCTTCAATCTAAGAATTTTAATTTTATCATCCTAGTGACCCAAGTGTTAAAGTGTGCCACAGATTCGGTTCAAAGGGAGTAGGCACAATACACTTACCCAATGTTAGTTCAACATTGACCAAACATTGGGTCAGTGTATCGTGTTTGCTGGGAAGGGTGGTTATTTATGACACTTGTACAATAATATGACCATTAAACTTGGATAATCTCGGAAAATAAAAAAAACAGTAAAAATCTTAGTGGTAATTAATTTCAGTGAATTGCAGTAAAATCACTCAACTACACTGATTAATAAAAAAGTAAACGTAATGAACCAGCTTAGAATAAATATTCGATCAGTAAAATATCTTCATTTAATTCATTTTAATTTAGCTGGAAACTCGTTTATTAAGCCTTAACATTTGATCAGTTCAAAAAAAGGAAAGCACCATTGATATTTAGACAGCTGTGATATCCACCTGTGTGTACCAGATGAACCAACTCGCTGCACAAACTCCACAATGCCAACACAGAGCTATGGTTATGAACAGAAGTGTACGACTCGGCATTCAATTCACACGGATTAACCCTTAGAACACTAGGATTGTTTTCTTACGTTTTATTGGCCTTGTATATCAAGCTTTTTAAAATTGAATCTGTCGCAAATCTGCGATAATCAAATTAATTTTGACCCAAATTTAGTAAATTCAAATCTTTTTTAGCCACTTGAAGTTGTGAATCGCGGTAGCGAGACACAATTTCAAGTGGCTAAAAATTTGAATTTCTTAGCTCAGTGCTCTGAGGGTTAAAATACCAGTAGTCACTTGGTTATTGTAGAAATGACTGAATTATTGTGTCTGATACAGCTATTTTGTCTAGAAGTTTCTTGTGCCTATAAAAGCATATGACACAAATATGCATTGTGTTATGGAAGTTACGGACAGTTCTTTCAATGCATCTGTAAATCACATTGTAACCCTGTAAACGAAAGAGCTTGAGCCAATGTTGTTTTAATGCTGGGCCAGCGTTGCAGACGTTGGGCCATCATTAAATTAGCATGGACTGAACCACTCCGGTTTGCTTGGAAATTATGTAGAGAAAAGTGAATTTTATTGTGTTCTCTTGTCATATGCAGATGCCTCGTGATGAATATGATTTATTTATGTTGCTTTTTTTATAACTGAGAGAAAAGTTTGAAGCCTTTCAATAAATTTACACAGTTGAATTATATTGGAATATGTGACTCTTTCTCTATAGCTTGTTTTCTAAACTAGGTACTGTATGGCTAGGTGGAACAAGTGTTATAATTTCTAAAATGTTAATTGGATATATTTCACCGCCTTGAAATTGAAGCATCCTGTTTGCAGCTTGTGTGGCAGATAGGACCTTTCAGTCTCGCAGGCGAAGTTAATGAAGTAGTTTTGCTGCTGTGCATATTCAAGAATACAATTCTGTTATTTGCTATTATTTTCCGTGTAAAAATACATGATTCGCCCGTTGTAGATACAATCACACACATGGACTCTGCTCTGGCTTATTGGTGGTCCAACGTCTTCCACTCTGGTCCAACATTAAACCAACATTGAGTTATTGTGTTGTGAAAGACTGTAAATAATATGTTACTCCATCTTTAATATTCTAATACAGCAGAGTTTCTTTGCTGTTACAAGTTATTACTTTATCATTGTGACATATTGCAAGATGTGTCATTTTAAAAATAACTTTGCTAAAATGAAAGTATTCTGTGAAACTCAATAGCCTCGATCTCCATTGTTGTCACCGAGCTAGCTAATACAATAAAGTATGGGGAGGGGGTCTTATATAACTTTGTTTTCACCGAGTTCTCATTCAAAACGGTTTTCTTAAATAATTTAATTTTTCACCGACTAGAAAATGTGTCTCCTTACCGCGACTCACAACTTCAAGTGAGTGAAAATTACTCATTTGTTTAATTTGGGACCAAGCATTTGAGACCGAGCATTTAGTAAAAATCTGAATTGTCTGATGTAGCTACTGTAGCTAATGTATTTAGGTTTTGAGGAGATTATCGCAGAAATCTCTATTTTCATTGTGTCTTTTCTCAATATAAAAATTGGATTTTTCATATCGTCGGTCACAGGCGAAACAATCCTAACTCCAAAATGGTGGTCTTGAGTAAATTGTTTTTGAAGTTTTAAAAATTACTGATAAATCGATACTTCAACATAAAAGAGTTGCATTTGGCACAGAAAAAAATTTGTTTAAATTATGTTTAAATATCAATTAATCATCATTGTTTAAAACTTCAAAAACAACTTACTCAAAACTCCATCTTGGAGTTAGGATTGCTTTGCCTGTGACCGACGAAATGATCCTCGCTGTCTTGAAACACCATAATGTATTGAACTGAACAACTATATCAATGTGCCACATACAGCTTATGCGGGTGTTGAACAACATTTTGTCTCCTTGGATATGTAAGGATGTATCTGAAAATCCACACAGGGGCAGATACACCCTTTCATTTTCAAGGTGGCGATTCATATTCCTTGTTAAGAAGCAAGGGAGTAGTGGAACAAAAAGTAATAATTTAGCAGCATGTTTTAAAAGCAGGCCAACTTATCTGGTGCTATAACAGGTACATTAAATATTAGCTTGCCATTTTTTAAGAGCACCAAATTTTTGTATTTATAAGTTAACAGGCTCTACTTACTAACCCTTTCAGTGCGGGGAAAGACTTTAGACGACGTCAGAATAGACATCAGATTCTGGTTCTAATGTCGATCCCTGCACTGATTGTAATGACCATAGACCCATAACATAGGTATTCAAATGGAGCAGAAAGAGCTAACTAAGACATTTATGTTGATTTCAAATTGAAAAACCCTTTTGTTATCTATGGTTTATACAAATATATTTCAGCATTGTGATGATTAAGCATCCAATCTCGATTTTATTTTAGGTCTACATAATTTTGCATTACAGTATAACCTGCTTTGAGCAGCCACTCTTATGAGCAGCCAACCTCCTATGTGAGGCCACTTGGTCATTCCCAAAAATGACATTTTCTATACAAATGAACCTCCTATGAGCAGCCACCTGTCTTGAAAGGCCACTTTTCTTGTTTTGCTAGGGTGGCTGCTCATAGCAGGCTCTACTGTATAGGCAAAAAGTAGTAAAGTGTGTAGTGTTAGACAATAATATTATGTCACAATTTTTACAAATCTAAAAATACATTTTTAAAATTTCCCTATTCAATAAATTCCCTGTGTTCCCCAACGATAACTTGTGACAAATTTAGCAGGTATAAAGTCATATAACATAGTGCTCGTTTTGGAGTGTTGATTGAAATACCTGGCATTTGTCGATTCAAGGAGGATTGCTGCAATATAATATATATTTGCAATTAATCCTCAAATGAAAATTGAATAATTTAAATGTTCATCCACTACCGCGATCCACCACTTCAAGTGGGTGAAAATCTTCGTAGTGCCAAAGATCTTGTACACTGAGATGGCCGACTCTCTCCAAAAGTGAACTGAACAATTTATTGTAGAGCAACTGTTTATTTGGCCTGACATCGTAGACGTGGACCAACAGTCAAACAAACTTTGCTGCAACGTCAAGGTTTGTTAACTCCTAGCTCGCTGTACTTAACCCTTTCAAGCCTGAATTCGCCATTGTCATCTCCATCCACTACAAGTCGCGAATTACTGTCGCAATTCTCGACTTG
Source organism: Flabesymbios commensalis (assembly GCA_964017125.1). Taxonomy (NCBI): domain Eukaryota; kingdom Metazoa; phylum Annelida; class Polychaeta; order Terebellida; family Flabelligeridae; genus Flabesymbios; species Flabesymbios commensalis. The sequence continues at coordinate 22,869,104 of OZ024913.1, read as the reverse complement.
TAGTGGATGAAGATGACTTGAAGTTGGGGAAAAGTGGAGAAAATTGTCATGTAATGGATAACCAGTCTCATGGTAATTTTCCTCCTAAAACCCTTAGTTGTGGGAAAATCAATTGTGTTTTCAGGGATGTAAAATGATGCTTTAATGCATCGTGAGGTTTTAAAGGATGTGACTTGTAGACCCTACCAACATTCTCATCCCACATATTTATGTACTTTCGCTACATGTAACATTTATGTTATTAATGTAATGGGAGGTTAATTATTCTTCAAACTTTTTTTAATGTAGAGTTACTTATCTGTGGCTCTGTGCTCATTTTTCCAAAAGTAGACATTGGAAAGATACTAAAAAAATGAATCGGGCTTTAGGCCACCTTTGTGCACATATAGGCTAAACTGGGCCAGGAGAACCTCCTGAGGATGGTGAGATGATTGCGATGACACTGTCCTCCAGACACAGGATTCGAAATTCAAGCCCTGGCGGTCTGAGGCCGAGCACGCTACCTCTCGGTCACGGAGGCTCCCCACAATATTGACTTTCACACGTGGATGGGGAAGAAACATTTTGTTTCTTACAAACCGCCGAGACCGGGAACCGAACTCTGGCGTGAAAGGCAGCGGTGCTAACCACTACCCTAGGGCCCCCGCCCGGAAAGATACTAACATAAACTGTCAAAGCCTGATAAGTGGGATTCTATATAAATATAGTGTTGATGGAGCCAATTTTTCGTTTGTTTCACATCTTTATGATGCTTCAATTGAAGTTGGCACGTGTGACATTGTCGAAAATATATTGCACCATGCCATTATGTATTTCAACTATTCATATGGTGAACAGGAAGTAGACCATATTATTGCACAAGCTCTTTGGTATTAATAACAATATTTTCACAAATTTTCCAAGCAATAAAATAAATGTACAGATTTATTTCGACAGCTGAAACCATTCGGTTCAGGATTATTAATCTAACCCTTTCAGTGCGGGGAAAGACTTCATTTGGATATCAGAAGTCGATCCCCGCACCGGAAGAATTAAAAATTCTAGTGGCCGTAGACTCATAACATATAAATAAGACATTTATGATGATTTTAAATTAAAAAAAAACCTTTGGTATTTTTGTTTATATAAAAATATTTCAGCGTTGTAACTTGTAGTCAGGGTTAAACTCAAGAACGTTGACCAGACAGTATTAATTGCTGGACCAACTCAGCAAAATGATGGTACAACCTTGGAACAACGTCTCAGACACAAAGACATTGAATCAATGTTGCTTTAACGTTGGTCCACCATCTACGATGTTGGACCAACGATAAGCCAACATTAATTCAACGTCTTATGTCCGCTTGTTTTTTTGCATGCAGTGCGTTTTCATTTTCATGAAAAATCCTTGTTATCGAACGCATGTTTCGATATAAACATTTAAGTTCACTATATTGTTTTAAAGTTTCATACTGAATAGTGTATAATGTATGTTTGAAAGGCAAGGTTATGAATGGAAATTAAATGACGTTTATAAGCAAAACGGTCTCCTATTATGTTATTAACCTCAACCACCAAGTGAGTGGAAATTATTCCTATTTTACAAAATGTAGGTCAGCGATTTTGATTTGTCACTTTTTATCTTTAACAGGTTTAAAAGTTTGTATTTAATTTGCTAATAAATAAAAAAAATAATATTATAATCGTGACAGGTGGTTAAAGGATGAGGTCATCTCAAACTTTAATTATATACAAGTCTGAAATGACCATTGCCAGGCGCGGATCCAGAGGGAGGGAGCGGGGGGATAACTGGCACAAAAAATCTTGGCGCGAGCCCCCGAACCCTTGCGCCCCTTCCCTTTTTCAAATCCTGGATCATGATTGCACTCGTCGTCCACTACATGCCGCAAATTGCTGGTGGACGTAGATTACTTAGTGGGTGACAAATGAAATAATTTTGTCAGATATTGCTGAAACATAGTCAAGAAATGTATCTGAAACCCTTAAGTTCAGGAAATAATAAAATAAGTATTGAGGTATTGTGAGCGCTCAACCCCAATCTTTTCACCCACATGAAATTGTCTCGTTAACACTTCAAAGGGAAGATGCTAAAGTTTTAAAATATGGTTCTAGTCGTTATTTTGGCTTAATTATACTATTAACAGTACACACAGAAATAAACCAGAAATTAATTCTAAATAATTATATGCCACGAAAAAGTGCATTTGAAGTAGGCCAAATGAATCCCATATTGAGGGTCATAAAAAACGTTCCCGCTCTCAGGAGCTGCCCTGTGACATCACAGGGTGAAGTTGTATGCCTGCAGCAGTCCACTTGCACTGATTATGGCTATCAGTCAGTCACTCGGGCTGCCACTACAGCGTCTTGTTCATGGATTGTCTAATAGTTTCAACGTTATCTTTGCTTAAATTATTATCGTACCAAAACGTTGCGTCTCTGGTTTGTGCAACAATACAAATGAAGATGGGTACAGCACTGATACATGGCCAAAAGATTACAAAGTCGCACGCAAGGGGAGACGTTTTGTGAAACTCGACGGAGCCAACTCCAAGCATGGTAATCCCTCAAATGTATTTTATTAGGAACGCGCAGCACTAGTTCTGGTCTAAACCTTATAGTGCCTCTCATTTTTCACCTGATGAGGTAGGTGATTGTACAAAGTATTAGCAACGTAACTCCGGGAGACAAGGAACCAGGGCTGCTGAACCATATAGAAACAGTCGTTTAAGCGACCAGCCACCAGAGGAAAGGGCAAGGACTGACCCTTTTGAGATCTGCTCTGATTTCTGAGCAGTGACTGTGTTTGTAACCTCCATCATTGAACCGTCATCTTTAGCCAACCATCCGCGTCCGCTGTGCCATCGCCCAAGCTAGCAATGTAATGATATTAAAGAGCTAATTGCTTAAGCCCAGACACCGTCTCTTGCAGTGTTATGATTCTCTCAGAGCCCCTCGGTGATTAGGCCTACTAAAGACAATCTGGTGATCTTATGATCAGTGGAGACTTAAATTCAGTTTTCACTCCCAGCCTATACCCAGGGTAAACGTCCCAGAATATATCTAGATCAAACGTCCAGTTCTAAGCCTACTGATACCAGGACTAATTATGTCAATGATCACGATGATAATTTCAACACCCCCATAACTATCAGAACGCGACTGTTTTCAATTGCAGCTATTTAACTTTTATACGCATAGAATCAATTGTGGTTCATACCAGTGATACCAGATTGCATTATTTAGATACATAACCTATAGATAATAATTTTTTGAATAAAAATGTTCACGAAAACAAAAATAATTTATATTGGGCGATTAGGCCTACGCACTGAGCGACCCAGTTTTGTCACCAAAACCTTGACAAATTAGTAATAATAGGCACACGGCGCTGAAAACAAAATCAATAAGCCTATGTTTATTTACAATATTACAAACTTTCGCCTGATAAAAGACAATAGGCCTAATAATAATTGTGACCGCCGTTGAAGTTATACTGCATCAGATTCCATGAAAGGGGGGCATGGCCGGCGGGTCATTAGCATTTATGGCAGGGTGGTTAACAAGGATGCGCGTTGTTTGAATACAATGTTGATCTTTGATGGAAGTAAAGAGATAAATTCTCAAACTCGTTGTTTTACGAAGCAGACCTTTCTTCTGATTCTATTTTCCTTTGCTTAACTTTAGTTAATATTATAGACTACAAAATCGATTGCGATTTTGACTGAATCAGACAGGTAGAGGTGACGGGGGAGTGTGGTCAAGTAGCTATTATGTTAGCAGCCGGTAAGACCTATAATCAGCGAAAAGTAAGCTTTCATTCTATTAGTATTAGGCCTAGGCTGAGTACGTAGACATAAGTCGAAAAACACACAAAATATCAAAATAGTCACCATAGCGCAACTGTCAAGTCGTAAATTCGGAGTAAATAAGTTACAATTAAAGGCTGCCTATCATGAAAAAATTTCGTTCTCGTGACGATAGACTGAGTGCGACTGTAATATTCATCTACAGTTCGACTTAATTTTCAGAATTATTTGTTGTAATTCTTGACTGACAGTAGTTTATAAGGACTACACGTCACAGTATATATTTCCAATAATGAACATCCCTTTTTTTATAAACTGTTCACCATGAGAATTATTCTTAGTGACGTCAAAATCGGTCGCTCGCTTTGATTTGCAACGGTGCGTGTAGGCTAGTGCCCCTCGATATAGACTGTACAGTTGTGTGGTGTGCGTGGTGTAGTCTATGTGTGACGGCACGCTGCTGCGCCTCTGTCAGGGAGGTGAGCGCTTGGGTTAGTGGTAAGTTATGACTGTTCAGCTGAAACCGCATTCCCTCAACTCATTAACATATTCAGCAGCTAAGTATGCCACCAACGGTGGGCGCATGGCTTAGCCTATTTGAACTCTGACCTGTCAGAAAACGTGTCAGCACGAAAGTATGGAAAATTTTCCAACACAAAGGGCCAAATTATGATGAGTTGAGTAGATGAGGAGATCTTCCCCTTGCATGCTTGCATTCCCCTTGGGCGGGAACACGTGAGGCTACTCCAGCCATTGGAGCTAAGGTTAGGGGCACCAGCTGCCAAGATGGCTGCTCTTACCTTTTCATAGTAGAATATATCTGCTTCCTCTGAAATAAAAATATGATTACAATCACAAATTATCGACCTAAGATTTTAACAATAATGTATTTATAGACCAAATAGCTAGCCGTTTATTCACATGTATTTCAGGCGAACAATTTTAAGTGGCTCTAATCCTATTAAAAGCTCTCTGAGTCGAGGCAATATTTTTGGCTCGGAATTATTTTTTTTTGACGTTTAGACAAGAAAATTTATTAGTGATATTTCTTGAATCGGCCGAAAATATCGAATTACCCATTATGGTGTCAAACGATTTAAAGTGAATTTAAAAATATTTCCTTTCTAGTCGCCTAAACCAGCGTAAATAGAAAATCTAATTTCATTCATCAAATTTTCCAACACAAAGGGCCAAATTATGATGAGTTGAGTAGATGAGAAGATCTTCCCCTTGCATGCTTGCATTCCCCTTGGGCGGGAACACGTGAGGCTACTCCAGCCATTGGAGCTAAGGTTAGGGGCACCAGCTGCCAAGATGGCTGCTCTTACCTTTTCATAGTAGAATATATCTGCTTCCTCTGAAATAAAAATATGATTACAATCACAAATTATCGACCTAAGGTTTTAACAATAATGTATTTATAGACCAAATAGCTAGCCGTTTATTCACATGTATTTCAGACGAACAATTTTAAGTGGCTCTAATCCTATTAAAAGCTCTCTGAGTCGAGGCAATATTTTTGGCTCGGAATTATTTTTTTTTGACGTTTAGACAAGAAAATTTATTAGTGATATTTCTTGAATTGGCCGAAAATATCGAATTACCCATTATGGTGTCAAACGATTTAAAGTGAATTTAAAAATAGTTCCTTTCTAGTCGCCTAAACCAGCGTAAGTAGAAAATCTAATTTCATTGCGCAATCCAGCGTGTCGGCCATCTTGAAAAAAACTGATCGCATGTGGTTGTCGACCAAATTTATTGAAATTTTCGCAGTTTTCAGCGAAAACGTGTGTACCTCTCTTCAGATAAACTTTCTAACTAACCTTACTGGCATTATTTAATAATGACCTACAACCATCACGTATACCTTGTAAAATAATGATGTGTCATTTTTTTGAAAAAATCCCCTGATTTCAAAACTATCCTGGGCTGGTTCAAAACCAGTGGTTTTGCACCGTCGTGTGGTTGCTTTGTGAAAATAATATGCTGGCAAAGCTAGGTTGCGAGTTCGTGTCGATGTCGTGGGTCACTAATATGGTTATATAGAAGTGCTTTGCTCCTCTATATTTCCATCAACTCTTCCGTCTGGACGACGGGAATAAATAACTCCTTTTAATTCATTCTTCTGTTCATTCTCTCTTTTTTTTAGTCTGGACATTCAATAGTGCACACGTGACAATCCCCAAGGGGTGCGTGACGACCTAACGCCATGCGGCTTGGCCCTACAGTCGAGACGGAACGTCCGTACCCCGAGCAGTCCCAAACGGATGAGACGCTATCCCCACAAAATCTCTGACTATCGCAACATATAATGTCTATAAATGTAATGAAATGAATAGGGTTTTAGGCCACATTTGTGAACATATATATAGGCTAAAATGGGCCAGGAGAACCTCCTGAGGATGGTGAGATGAATGAGATGACACTGCCCTCCAGACACAGGACTCGAAATTCGTGTCTGACGATATAAGACTGAGCACGCCATCTCTCAGTCACGAGGCTCCCCACAATAATTAATCTTCACGAGTGAACGGGGAAGAAATATTTTGTTTCTTTGAAACTTGAAGGCCAAATTAAGTAGGGTTTGATCCCGCGATTTCCAACTTTCCAAGCAGGCAACTTTAACCACTGCACCATATCTTATATTAGATATAATGTCATTGTGTACAGTATGTAGACCCTAATTGTTAAATATAAGATCATGCTTTTAATTAATTAATTATCTTCGAATACCGATTGACTCTCGTAAACTCAACACACTGTGATCCGTATGCCAAAAAAGTTAGGTAAGATGTAAATTTAAGATACATATCGTTCAAATATAATACTATCTTTTCTTAAAGCTATAACACTACTTCCAAAAAATAATGTGTTTCATTTGAAGATATTCAATAATAACTTTTGAAAAAATACATTTTATTTTTACCGGTCGTTTGTGTTAACTTTATTTTATTATCTTGAAAACAATCAGCGGTCTGGGAAGTGAAATTAAACATCTATTGAAATTACTGAAAATAATATTTCATCTTGGCAGGCCTATCACCGCGGCCACCACCATCCCCCCCCCCCCTGCTAACAAATAACGTATAAAGCCTACATATATAAATTATATATTGGGCCTATGCATGTATTGATATCATGCATAAAATTATGACGTCGTCTTTCACCCTGTTCTGGCACTGAGCTGAGCGGTGACATGTGAAGCGACAGAGCGTCCAATGTCGTCGGCCGGCGCTCTGCCGCTCAGCTGAGCGGTGACATGTGAAAGCTGCTTTACTCTCCTGTCCCTAATAGAAGAGTGTTCGGAATAAAAGCACCTGTTGGAAAAATCCTATATTTTTATTAATAACACCTGTCCACAATAAAAACACCTCTTGGAAAAAATATCCCTTTACGGTATGTTTTACTCATTACCCGCATGGTAGCGCGTGTAGACATGCAGAGCTGATAATTACTGGCTGCTGCGGCGTGTGGTATTCATAACCACCTGATAACACCATTAGTATACTTCTCATTTTGACCACGGAAAGTAGTTTTTAGAAATTGAAAAACTTTTTTTTTCAATCATCTAAAACTCATTTTCTATTAAACGAACCTGACCACAACAAACGAACCTGTCTGCAAAATTGGCCGTTGTTTAGCAAACGAACTGGTTTATCTATTAGGGACAGGAGAGATTAAATTAATCACGTATCCATCTCGGTTGCCTGTGCTAGCTATCTACTGAAATAGGCTCGTCGATCATAAACATTTACAACCAAGGAATATTTGCTAAACCAATTTGACTATGAAAAAATTGTTTTTTATTATTCAGGGGATAGCGCGAACGCAGTCCCCCACTACCAAAAATTACGTACTCGAGTTACCCACATTTGGGGTAATCGCAAAGGTCAGCCAAACCGAAGTGCAATGGAAAGGCCTCACTCTGGAGGAACCGCCTACGTGATCACGGTGTCCCCTGTACCAGGTAAGTATGCTTGATTTCGGCGGCGATTACAGACACTGGCTGAAGCTGTGCATAGAAAATGTGGTTCACGTTCTACATATTACTTATCAAATTCAACCTCGCTAGATCTTATTATTATTAAGGTCGACTATTTTCTCATTTATTGTTTATTTATCCACAAAATAAAAGTAGAATGTAGTATTTTTATTGTAAATTGTATGGACCATATTAGATTATCGAAATAAACAGAATACATTTGATCACTGACCCAAGGCAGCAGACATTTGGAAGTTCCTAACGCCATCTGCCGAACATGCTTGCATAACTGTATCATTGTTCATCACCAGGTGTCTCAGACATCAGTAAGCTGAGTTTATTTACAAGCTGTTATCGTCTTTATTTAGGCGCCACCATTTTTTCACTAATATACATTTTTAAGACAAGAAAATATTAGTCAATATTAAAAAGTATGGTAGCCTAATTTTATATAAAAAACATATATCAGCAGCTAAATTATAATAAATAGAGCCTTTTTTTAAAAAAAATTTTAAGCTATGGTGGTCGTAACATTTCGTGTCCTATTGACAGCTACTACTAAATCATGTAAAGTAATATGAATAGGCATGCCTAGAAAGCGAGCGGAAATTATTCTGAACTAAAGTAACGTTAGGGGTTCATGTAATGAGATAGTCTATAGGCCTACAATAAGTATTAGTCAATGTAACGTGAAGATAACGTGTAGGCTACAAATGGCGGGCCCTGCCGCAGGGTGTTGAGCGATCCATATATTGTCGGAAGGCCCAAGCCGCCCACTTGCTTGCTAGCTAAAGTCTATACCAAACAAAGAAGAAACATAGCCTCATAGGGCCCTGGGACACTGAGTTCAGTTAGATTAGTTATTTACACTACTATTTACAGAAATGTAGTGTTATCTAAATCGTCAATGTTTAAAAAGAAGAAAATGAATCTGATGAAAATACGAATGCCGAAAAATAGACTACTCTGCCAATAGGTCTACCCACAATTTGATGAGTCGTAGGGGGAAATGTTCATGCGGCTATAGACTAGTGATACACATCAACTGTCCTACCCACTCGCTAGGTGGTACCACAATCACATGGGCGATAAAACGGGAAAAGGACGATGAAAATATCTGTCTTAGTATGGGGTGCAACAGAAGCTGAACTTTGACATCTGAACAGAAAATAAACAAACAAGATGTCAGCGCCCATGAACATGATCAGAGGCATGTTGGACCACGAAATATCAGTCATAACACTGTGTCTGTGTCTGTAACCTGGGTTAAAAATCAAATCTGACCACACACGTTGCTGTAAGAGCTCGCTCCCGCGAGCTGGGGCCCTTCGGGCCCCAGCTTGCGCGTCCGCTCGCTATAATACCTTGACACAATCGCTTGAAAAGTAAACTAAAAAGCCAAATAATATGATGCAGATGCAGAAATAATAGTTGAAAACAAATGAAAACCAAGTAGGCCTAAAAGGGTTTAATTATTACTTTTATGAACATTAAATTTGTGTGTCCTACATGCATTTTCTTTTGATGTCATTTTCTTGAACAGTAGTCGCCATTTAGTGTTCAAATTGGTGTGCATACTTCCAGGTGTACACGGGTTGTATGTGCGTTACATAATTGTATACAAAACAATATGGAACAGAAAGAAAAAGGTATTTGTATAGGAGAAGAAAATATGGTAAAATGTGCGACCGTTCGACCGCTCATATATATAGTGTTTTTATTTCACAATGACTGTACGAAATAGCAAAATCAATGTTGGATCTCGTCTGTATCTATATTTAACGTTAGGCCTATATAGTTTTGTGAAAATTGGAGATTAAACCTACAAACCAGTGAAAAGTTATGATCACAAAATATTGTGAGACAGGAAAGTGGTTGTAACATAGGACACGAAATGGTCGTAACATTAAAAATCTATAGGCCTACTAAAAAGTAAGGACACGATAAAATTTCGTGTTCACATGGTCGAACATTTGGTCGAACATGAGACACCAGGCCATCGCCTTCAACCCCGCGTCCGATACTATCTTTATGTCCATATGATTGTGAATATGAGGCGAGGGCAGGGAGCCGAAATTAGCAGCTGGGGGGCCAGGGGCTCTGCACGTAAGCCCCCCCCCACAATTTTTTTGTTGTTTTTGATTGTTTCTGGGACCACTTGAAATTAAATTCTGCAGACATAATCTGATATAAATGAAGTATTAATTGACCACCACGGCCCCATCTCTTGATCCTCTATTGTCCTCTGAACACTTGAAATTAATTTCTGGAGACATAGGCCCCTACTTGAGCTGGTAATTGACCACCACAGCCCCATCTCTGATCCGCCAATGCCCCCCCCTGAACTTTTTAGCAGGGGATAATTTGTCTAGTGTAGCGGAGCAGTTTGCTACACAATTTGGGGCAAAGGCAGCTACACAATAATATGTTGGTGTAGGAGGACATATGGAGAATAATAACTTAGCACATTCACGGCTACTAAACTGCATGCTACACAATTTTTCTAAAACAATATATGGGTCAGATCACCTGGAAATGTACAAATGGCCTTTTAGGGCTCAGGTACTGGGTTAAAATTTAAAATTGCTCAAATTTACTTGTTATGCTTTTAATTAAGAAGCACAAACAGTAATCTAACTTACCATACCGATTATACTTCAAATCATGAAGAATTATAGTTTTTTTCAGCATAGAATAAAAACACTATCATTTTAATGATGTGCCTAGCATTTTTAGGTTGCAACTATTAAAACCACCCTATGATGTATAGGCCTAGATAAACGCTATATGCCTCCCATAATTAGCAGTGATATATTATAAACTATCAGAAATAATCATGCGAAATTTCATGAATATTGGATGGATGGGTCTACTTGTAGCCTAAATATTTTTTGGGACGCAGTCTTCTTTCTTGAAATGCCGATTTCAGCCTCCTTACTAGCATCAAATACTGATTAATGATATACATTGTAGACTCCCTGATGACATGACTGCTTCTATGACGCCTTTAGTCGATTTGTGAATATAAGAAGATAACAAATTCACCAATTCAACCATTTTTTATCACTGCTATGGCAACAGAAAATGCCGTTGAAATGTTAGGCACATCATGCATATTCTGCAATATCACCACATATGTTTCAAGTATCAAAACTTATGGTTTTGAAAACTAATATATGGGTAAAACCAAAAATTGGGGTAATTTTACATAAAATTAGTGTCCCCAGGACTTAAAAGGCCCGCTTTTTTATTTAAAGAGACTGGCCCACGCTAAAATCATCAAAAAATCGGTGATTTTATTTCGGGTTCTTAATATGACCATATGATGTAAACATGTACATAGACTAGAACTGCAAATTTTTATAATTGTTGTGCTGCGCATTCACCAGTTAGGCTAGATATAGAGACGAAATTCCTGATTTCTAATTATTGACAACCATGTCAAAAATAGGAAATGCGGGAATTTCGTCTCTATATCTAGTCTAACTGATGAATGCGCAGCACAAAAATTATAAAAATTTGCAGTTCTAGTCTATGTACATGTTTACATCATATGGTCATATTAAGAACCCGAAATAAAATCACCGTTTTTTTGATGATTTTAGCCTGGGCCAGTCCCTTTAATTATAATAATATTAAAAATAAATGGTGCAACTTCACGTTTAGGCATTACTACTTAATAATGTTTAGATTATTTGTAAAAATATATATATATATATGGTTTTATAAGAGCTCTATGTCATGGAAACGTGGAAAATGGCATGTCCCCAGAGAAAATTCCACTATTTAAAACTTCACTGTAGGATACAAAATCACAATATAATTCTAACAATTACATTTCATGGCTAGACATTGTTCACTTTAACTAATCAATGATCAAAATTCGACTTAAAATTGATATCGATATACATAATTTTGATGAATATACATGTCCCCACATTTTCACTCTACTCCGTTACCATTATTGTAGCATGCCCCATCAAGTGAATAATCATGAACTAAAATTATATCAAGTGTAGTTTGACACACTAAAGGGCCTTATACGAGTGTTTCACCTTGAAAGAAATAATATTGTCGAGTGACAAGTTATTCGAAACAGGTATTACCAAAAAGTTAGAAAATATACTTTTGTTTTTACTACTCCGTTCCTAGCCTTGTGGGTATAAAAACGAGTTGGGTTTTATGATTGTATGCATACAACAGTTGCTATGGGGACTATTTCCATCCGTATGATATATTTTTGAATTATTGCCCAGATCTTTTCATTAATCCCTAGAATACTTTTAATTTTACTACTCCGTTCCACTCTACTCCGTTACTAAGAAAAGGGAACGGAGTGGTGAAATTTTCAAGTTGTCAAATTTTATGGGTTTTACAGTCATAATGATTGATGATATAGTCTTTTAAAACATGACTCGTTGTCCCCATATTAATAGAGCACATATTTGTGATCGATGTTATGATAAGAAAATATACAGTTTATATTTATGTCGAGCCAAACATTTGGTAACGGAGTTGAGTATTTTTTGGCTTGGTAACGGAGTTGAAATAAAGATTTTTGTTCATCCCATCAATTTTTTTTTTAATTTTTAGCAGTTTTGATGTACGATTGTTCAGTATTATGCTTCAATAAGGATATCACGTTTAAAAGTGTGATGTCAAGCTAAACAAAGTAACAGAATTTTTTAAATGGTTTGGATTTGGTAACGGAGTAGTAAGTGGAATGCTGCAACTTTTTTAAAATGATTTTTTGAAGCAAAAAAAAATTTCTAGCGCAGCCAGTGGCTTTTTCATGCTCTATTGGGATCAGTGCACCAAACCTATAAAGTAGTTTTCCTCCTCTTTGATGGTCACCTCACTGCCATTTTTGATGCTACAAAGTTACCCCAATTTTTGGTTTTACCCATATATACAGTCTAAACTTGGCGTATGAATAACGAAGATTTTAGATACTTTAACACGATTTATATGAGTGATATATACCAAAAAATGTATTTGTATATGTTGGGAAAAGTTTAAATCATATTCTTTTTGTACTTCGCAACACTGAGCACTCACATGCGCATGTTAATATCAGAAAAATTATCTAAAATTAAACTTTAAAATATCATTAAAATTCACGCTGGTATCCACAGGCAGGTTTAATATGCACAGTTTGACAAACTTTCAAGAGAAATGGTCTACTTCATCATAGTTTGAAAAACTGATTTCACCTTTAAGTGATGTGCCTAACTCAAATCTCAATAGCGTACATCAAATAAATAGGGATTACTTTAAAAAAATATATTGAAACAGTTCATATGGACAACACATACCGTTTATACAAATTAATCTGATTGTACAAATGTATAGGTTTCATTAATTTGGTTAAAAACATTTGGTGGTGATGTGCCTAACTTTTCGTTAGGCACATCACCTTGTAGCTAATTATTAACAACATCGTAGAAAATACATGTTCTAAGTTCATTCTCCATTTATGCAATGATATTTAACAACTCACGTAAAATATGTGACATCATTGTGTTTACTTTGCGCCTCACTAATTGTATTACGAACATTGATTTGTTTCCCAAATTATAATTTTCATGATGTGCCTAACAGAAAAGTAGTGATCTGCGATAAATATTTACATATTCTCACACTAATGGGATAATACAAAGCATATCTAGGGCAGTTTGATCTATGAAAATGGCAGAAAAACACATTGAAATATATTAAAAGTCAATGTATTATTGACAATCATGGTAATATATACAGCCTGCAGAAAAAGTTAGGCACATCATGTCATGATATCAAACATGAACATTCCGCTGGTGTGTGCAGCATAGACAAACTGAAAATACCCCTTTTATCGCTCAGCAAGGTCTTGAGATGATGAACTTTAGAACAAAAACATGAAACTACTCATTTGCAAAGCTGTTTTTAATATCTTGTTAAATTATTTATCATTTCCTATACAATAGTCTACAGTAGTTTAGATTTTTCTCAGCTTTGATCACGGATGTTGAATGTCTGAAGCCAGCATGGTCCATACCCAGTTTATTCAGTTGAAGGGTGAAAAATACGCATCAGTTTTAACGCACTGTTCTGTTAGGCACATCATGATTTGGTGTAAAACATGCAATTTGATATTGATAAATAACGTAATTTTTATGTCGATTCGGCTCATATTGGAATCCACAGGCATGTTCAGGCATAGCCATCAAAATAGTATTGGCGTGTAGTCTATTTTTGTCTAATACCACCTATGAAGCGAAAATGATATACTATTTCCTAGTATAATATATCTAATAGGAGTCGCTGGCATAGAAGACTATGATTCACTGTCATTTTCTGCTGATCATTTTTAATAAACACCCGAAGTTTTATTATTGGGAAGGCACAACTTACCTCTTATGTTACTTCTTCATCGCAGTATGTCCATAATGTATTTGTTAGACACATCACAAACAAATTTTCGAAGGTGGTATACATCCAGGTGCCATCCCAAAATATGTTTTGTGCAGCTTTTATTTATTTTTTTAATACCTTATATATGTATCAACTATGGAAAGTAACAAAACTATTATATATCAAGCCTGTATATTTGTTACAAACTTTTGAAGTGTCGTCTAAAGGTTAAAAGTGAGTTATTTGGACCCATATATGACACTGTCGGACTTAAAATAAGCACCAACGGGTCGTGAAACACAGTGAAAACTATACATTTTCATCAAGCTAGATATCTATCGAATACAGTTATAGGTGTTTGAATAAGAAATATATTACTCATCAGTGAAGCTAAGGCCAGTATAATACTTACGACCACATTAATGGGCAATTGTACATTTCCAGGCGATATGACCCATATATTTCTTGTATACATTGCATTTCCGACTACCTTTAGATGCCATTTCCTTGTACTTGGCAACATGATTCACTATTATTTTTTTGTCTCGTGTGTTTGTAAACGTTATTTTATTATTATACATTTTATTTGAGGCTGTTGGTGAGCCTATCCATGATTTTTGCGAGCATAGGCCTACTTATGCCCATTATTGGGAATTTTTGTCCACAACAAAACTTAAATTGCGGGAACAATGCAAAGCTTTCAGTAAGCATGTGAAAAAAATTAAAACTAGTAGGCAGGCTATAAACATACCCCAATAATTTATGTCCTAATTCACATCGACTTGATTTCGATTTAATTTATGTATTATATTGGCATCCCAGAAACTTTATTTTTTACTCTTTATATGAAACGTATTTTCATTTTATTTTCCTAAGCGTAGGCCTGAATTCTTACTTTTGCAAATAAAAAACGCTTGCGGTGGGCGCATCAGCATAAAAAAGTTTGTTTTTTTAAATCCATATGAAAATAACCTTCATTCAATTCACTGAAAACCGCATGATGCCTAAATGTTTTATTATTATTTTTAATACCCACTAATTTACTCTAATAAGCTTACGTACGAAATCTGCTCACACTCCGTACTGAAGATCGAGTGACGAAGCCACCAGTGGCTAATTAGTGTCACAAAGTCAATAGGGCCTACATCATTGATCCCTATAGTCTGTTTCACCAGAACCTGGGAGTAACCTTTTTCTAATTTGCTCGGTCGCTCTTTGAAATTTTTTGACAAATTTTTTTTCAGATTATTTTTTCACCTCCCCCCAACATCCTTGAAAATTTGGTGGGTTTTTTGTGTGTATTAGCGAAGTTAGACCATTTGGCATGTAATACATTTTCAAAGTTACAGCCCTCTTTAACACCATTGCCGTGAAACAAGAATGCTATTACATGTCAAATGGTCTAACTTCCAAAATACACAACAAAATTGCACCGAATTTTCAGAGATGCTAGGGGAACATGAAAAAATGATCCGAGAAAAATTTTGTTAAAAATTTCAAGAGCGACCGAGCAAATTAGAAAAAGGCTACTCCCAGGTTCTAGTGAAACAGACTTTTTGTAGGCTATGTAGTCCATCCGGATAAGGCCCTAAACATTAAGCCATACATACGGACCTAACGTGGTCGTCTTTCTTTTATATTAAATTATTTAGGCTACCATATTTTCTACTATTGACTAATGTTTTCATGTCGTAAAAATAGTGTTGTTTGCATTTTAGCGGGAAAAAGAACACTCAGTACCTAAAATAAAGACCATAACAGACGTCTGAGACACCTGGTGATGACCAATGCTACAGTTATGCACACATGTTCGGCAGATGGCGTTAGCAACTTACAGATCTATGTGTGCTGTATTGGGTCAGTGATAAAAATGTATTCTGTTTATTACGATAATCAAATATGGTCCACACAATTTGCAATAAAAATACTACATTCTAGTTATGTTTGTAGATAATTTTACCGTAAATGAGAAAATAGTCGACCTTAATAATAATAATATCTAACAAGGTTAAATTTAGTAGGTAATATGTACGACGTCAACCACATTTTGTATGCACAGCTTCAGCTAGCCTCGGTGATCTCCACTGTAATCAAGCATACTTACCTGGTACAGGGGACACCGTGATCATGTAGGCGGTTCCTCCAGAGTGAGGCCTTTCCATTGCACTTCGGTTTGGCTGACCTTTGCGATTACCCCAAATGTGGGTAACTCGAGTACGTAATTTTTGGTAGTGGGGGACTGCGTTCGCGCTATCCCCTGAATTAAAAGGAAGCAATTTGGAAGGAGTTCTTCATTTTACATGTTGAAGGACATTTTGATCGGAGTGAACGTTATTCAATTTTGCAGAAGATCCGAGCCTTACCGTTTGACTTAAGATTGATTGTACTAAGCATTATCTTGTTGTGCTATGATTACCTCATTTCACACCCTATTTTTTTAGTTTGTCCGCATGAAGGACCCAGTGTGAGTCATGAATAATATATATCAAAGTTTTTGTAAAGTATATAATTTCAGGCCCAGGAAAACAGTGGTTACAAATCGTCGCCTCGGAGCTGAAGGATCCTATCTGCCACTCTAACGAGTGTCAGATAGGATCCTTTAGCTCCGACGAGTGTCAGATAGGACTCCGAGGCGACGAAATGTATACATAGACACGCGTTGGCTGTAGGCCTACATGAACGGTTATAATCAGAAGGGATTGAAAATACTTTTTGTTGTTAAAGGATCATCATCGAACTGCAAAAATGGGCATTGGTGGGACGGTCAAGTGTAGGCCTACATTAGCCTATAGGGTACAGTTTGAGGGCATCATTATCAGCGACTGAACTGAGTACAAGATACTACTAAAACGAGACATTGAAAAAATGCTGTTTTAATGTTAAGCCAACATCTGCGACGTTGGCCATTATTAAAACCACATTGGGTGAGTGTGCCGTGTTTGCTGGGAAAGCTTTCACTGTCAATACGCTGAGGGTCAACTGTTTCTAAACCCCCATGAATTATTTACTCATAGATGTCGGTTCAGTTTAATTATAGACTTTATATGATTTGGGAACTTGCTCTTAATGCGGCGATGGGCATGAAACGCATATAGTATTATTAGGCCGGTGTTTTTATATTAGTTGATTGGCAGAAGTTATTATTTGAAACCTAGGGCAGGAGGACGGAAAAAAAATCTAAATTACTTTTTTTAAAAAATACTGGTCAACTTTATCGTTCACTAACACGGGGTCGGAGAAACTAAAAAAAAAATAGATTAATTTTTGTAGGGGCCTTACGGTCAACTTATTTTTCTATGTAAACTAGTGGTCGTATAATAGAAAAAATACAAATCCAGAACTGGCAGGCTGTGAAGAAACCTTTTTCAATTAAAACAATCTGTGTTCATCTAAATCTACTTGCAGGTTTAGCTATTCACCGGCAAACACAGGGTCGCGGCAATAAAAAAAAATGTTTTTTCAATTTTTTTTTTTTTCGGATTTTGCGTTTTCGTAAATAAGGGGTGAATTGTTTAGGCAAATTTACTATATTAGCATTATGCTGTGAAGTAGGCCCTAGTAGCCAAATTCGTACCATGTTGAACCGCCACAGACCGTGTCTGTGTTTTCGCTTTCGGTTCAGCTCTCTTCTTGTCGGAATTCTGTTTGAGAGCCGGTTTCCTTCGAACTGTCGCAGTATTTTATTGAATTCTTCGTACTATTCTGCGTTTTACACTGTTTTTCTGTACCTATGGCGGGCTCGTTGTCCAAGTGTGCAGGTTTAACTCGATCAAGGGAGATCATTTCTACCTTGCCTTTAACTAGGATTTTCATGACTCTGCCGCTCCTCACGATAACCTTATATGGGCCGTTGTAAGGGGCAGTCAAAGGCGGTGCAATTGCGATTCGTCACAAAAATACATGTGAGCATGTGTCGATTTCCTTATATAGGAAAATGTTGTTCTGAGTTGAGTCTCGCGGTGGGCAAAGACGGAGACGCGACATGGCAAGCGGAGCTTATCTAAGTCTGTATGTGCGTCAACGTTATATTTATGTGAAAATTCGCCCGGCAGTCTGAGTGTCGCTCCGTAAACGATTTCAGCGGCTGACCTACCCAATAACTCTTTAACGGCGGAACGTGCGCCTAGCAATACAGCAGGTAGTGTTATTGTCCATGGATTCGGTGATTCGTGTGCCATAATGGCTGCTTTAGGCTGACGTTGGAAACGTTCGACCATGCCACTCGATTGGGGGTGGTAGCTCGTTGTCCGGTTTCGTACTATCCCGAACTGGTTACATAAACCATCCCATAATTTTGATTCGAACTGGGCGCCCCTATCCGTGGTGATAGTGGCGGGAGTCCCAAACCGTGCTATCCACCCGCTAAAGAAGGCATCGGCGACCGTTTCAGCTCTGATATCCACTAGCGGTATGGCTTCTGGCCGACGTGTGAAACTATCTACACAAGTCAGTAGATATCTGAAACCATCGGCATATGGCAAGGGTCCGACTATATCTATATGTATGTGGTCAAATCTCTCTGTGGGCTTGTCGAATTTGCCGAAAACTGGCTTATTATGGCGAGATATTTTAGCAGTCTGGCAACCTTTGCAAGAACGGCACCACTTAGCAATGTCTATATTCATTCCGTGCCAGACAAATCTTGTATTAATCAACGGTTTCGTAACTCTATGCTCTAAACCGTGTAACTTTGAGAAAACCTGTTTTCGAAAATTTTCAGTAACGTACGGCCGAATGTGTCCTGTTGATACATCACACCAAATCAAATTGTTATCTAATGATTTGAGCAATTTAAAATTCATGGTAGATGACTCTGAATGTCGCAACCGCGTGAATCCTGTATCCAAAGCTTGATCTGTACCTAAATCTTTATAATTTATGGTTGATGTATTGTCTATGAAGGACACGGTCAGTCGTCACAAAGCCTCGGCCACGAAATTTGTCTCTCCTTTCACATATCTTATATCTGTTGTGAGCTCGGCGATAAAAGCCAACTGCCTTGATTGTCGCAGTGACGGGCGTTCGGTGACTGATGACCAGAGTTGGGGTCAATTCTGGAATTGAATGGGAATTGAGCTCAATTCCTGACTCATTTCCAGGAATTGGACTAGAAATTGGAATTGAAAAAAAAGGAATTGGAATTGAATTGGAATTGACAAAAAATCCCCGGAATTGATAAAGGAATTGACTTTTTTTATCCATGCTTATTTTTTAAGCGCTATTAAACGCATGAGTGATCATCACTTTTGTCATTGCAGTAGAATTTTACCTGATCTATGTTGATTGATATGTGTATTATAATAATAATAATAAACTTATATTAAAAGGTTTATTTAGGTTATGTAAAAATACTCATCTAAATAACTTATGGCCATCAAGATTAAATAAGACTGTGATATGTAATCTAAATAATAGTTGTAACAAGATTGCCCCTGCTAAGTTGGAGCAATTCAATCTAACTATCAAAGATTGGTGTGTGCGTATATACTTGTTATTTGTTACTTGTTGTTACTATACACCCTTGATTTACTCCCGCGGACTGATGTAACCAGCCGGTAACAGTTTTGCCGAGAAGTGCGACTCATGACAACTCAACTAGTGTCAACACCTACTGTATGGTGTTAGAGAATCACCATCGAGTGGCTGAATTATCATCAAAATGAGACGCCGAGCCGGCTTTGGTTTAATCTTGGGCCGTCATCGGAAACGACGGGCCAACATTATATCACCATTGGGTCAATGTTTCGTGTTTGCTGGCTTAAAGTTATTGAAATAATTTTACTATTATTTTATTTATGCTTCTCTTATATACTCGCGCAAGGATGATCAAACTGTTTAACTATCACTTTTGTGTCACTTAACAGCATTTTTTAACATTTGTAGCGCTATGAATAATGTACGCGAAATCTTGTTTGATTCTGTAGCAGCAATTATCAATATACAACCGACAAATGAAATGTTTCTACGAATTATGACATCTAGAGACATAACAGTGGTAAAGCCACTAGCACAATTTATTTATGGCGGTTTTAAACAAATTAAAGGTTGAAAATACTGAGTATAATAAATCTGTCACCTGTCGCTATATTATTCATATTATCATGCCCTCATGATCTGACTTGGGTATTACCACATATCAGGACGGTTGTTGCTCTCGGATCTTATTATTTGGCTTTGTAGGGCCGGTTGGGGATATTTCCGTCGCCTTTGTTATCAGACGAGGATTTCAGAGTTGCTAAGTCAACTGATTTTTTCTCTGAGGTCGGGAATGTTTTTCTTCGATTGTAACTCCGTGTATGTGGTACTAACTAGGTCGTGATTGAAACAGTGTAAATTAAACAATATAGTGAATTAAATTAACCTGTGATGTTTTTGTGCAAGGGCCATGTCCTGTGTGAATTGCACAAATAATTTTTACCCGACATTACTACTGTTATTACGTCGTTAAGTTTGCACCACTAGTCAATATCACGGGAAATTGGGATGTGTCTATGCGGTGACAATCACTGCCATGTCTATACTTCTACTGAGGGAAGGAAACTTTCAAGTCCTCGTCATTTTAAAATGAGAATGGACTATGTGGACTTTTGTTTTCTACCAAACAAACTCTACCATGGCATATCTAGTTCTTGTAGCAAATTATTGGTGAGTTTTCAAACGAAAATCTCATAATTTACGTGCAATAATAGTAATTTTACGAGCTCGATTCTGACAGAAGCACTATTTCCAACAAAATGAGACATGTCGTGAATAATATACTGCAGTATTCAGCTGACTATTATATTGAGAAGTTACTGCCTTTTGGGTTTACACGATAGAATAGTGGCACTGAATAGCCCCTTTGTTGAGCGTGCGGGCGTGAACAATAGGCCTAGTATGTTGAGATTGCTGCTTCCACGATTTCAGTTAGTTACCGACCTTGTATAGGAAACCAATGAGCACATTATGCTGACCCTATCCCATCCAGCTGTGGTCAATATCAGGGAATCTCCGAGCTCATAGCGACTGTGCTTGCATGGTCACATGACTCGGAGCTACCTGTTTATGCCACATTTATAGTACTTGCATGAATTATATTTAATTGAAAAATACCATATAATTTTTACCATTGTCTTATTGCATACTTCAGTTACTGTAGCATAATTATGCACTTGTATATATTTTAGGTTTCTACGCTTTCCAGAGTGTCTTTTTTGCTACTATATATATTTAGTATGTCATACATAGTAGCTATTTTATCTCTGGTTTTGGTGCGGGAAACAAAATGATAGACCTCTATGTTATCTTGGCAATGCCTTTTAATTTATTTTAAGTAGTAGTTTGTTTTTTTTATCGCAATACCCAGTTTTTATTTTGGCAATGCCACTTAACATGATTTTAGTTGTGTAGGCTATGTCATACCATGTATATTGTCATATGATTTTAACAAATATACAATCTTGTATATACATGTACATATATCTATTTCGTTTCTATGACAAATAAGTCTGTAATGACTTTTTTCTGTCAATAAAATATCTGTCTGTCTGTCTATTTAAAAAGTAATGCTTGTCTCATGGACATAATTTTAGTTCTCGTATTTGTTATATTTTTGTCATTTGGACGTCTACAGTTTATAAAACAATCACGAGTCATGATTAGACTTAGAT
This sequence comes from Flabesymbios commensalis, assembly GCA_964017125.1. Classification (NCBI taxonomy): domain Eukaryota; kingdom Metazoa; phylum Annelida; class Polychaeta; order Terebellida; family Flabelligeridae; genus Flabesymbios; species Flabesymbios commensalis. The sequence continues at coordinate 22,847,277 of OZ024913.1, read as the reverse complement.
AAATGAATGGCTTAGAACATAACTATCGCTTGTTCTTCGAGTTGGTAGAATGGGGTGCCCCTCGCGCTGACGATACCTGTGAGTGACCGTTGGGGTCTCTAGTATGGGCTCGCAATGGCTGACGAGGGAAACTGCCCAACATTCTCCATTATAACACAAACTTCCTTTCCCCGTCGAATCGACGGTTCCAAGTAAATCACAAAACTCTTCCTCCACTTGTCATGTTTATTCGTTAAGACATCTGGCAACTACAACGTACAACCCCGCGCACGACACGTCCTACTTGACTCAGTGAGAGCGACCTACGGCACGTCCGTAGTCGCCGAGCGTAACATCTGAAGTGCGGGAAAAGTACCAAGACCGACGTAGATGACGTAGGACCCAACTGACGTGTAGGAGACTGCTTCGTGCAAGTAGCGGGGGTTGTAATAATATATAACTTCTTATAACTAAGCATAGTTTAAAAAATTATAGCGTGTGTGGTTACAGCGTGGGTGGTTGACGTCGCAGCATTATAAATGAAAATTGTCCCATCCTCTTAACACCAACTGTCCTTTATGTATGTATTTATATGCTGCAAACTGCGACCAACCGATTCATTTATTTAACATAAATTTCTATTCGTATTTTAGCAATTAACTTGCTGAAAAATGTCTTTACATTTTATATATCTTTACACAATGCTGCCAGGCCTGGCATATTCATTTACAATTTAAAAACAATATTAATACGGTGCATGCAGTTGGGCCCGCCATAGATGTCGTTAGGCGCCACTATGGCGTGAACCATCTGCACGAACCGGGCAGGAGTCTGGATTATTCGTCCGACTCTAGTTTTTCGCACTGTTTTGTCGGTCGAAATTTTGTCGCGATTAGCGATATTCGAACGGTTGCTTTTGGTCGAGTCGATTACGGCGTCAGCAGCACCTGGGGTTTTACCCCGTAGATGTAAAGGTATGCGGGAATACGTTCGTAAACCACCGCCGTTCCCGTTAGCGCGGGATACGGTGGGGGCTCGCGAATGCGGCGCTATATAAGTATTGTCTCTGTTAGACAAGTTGACTTTAACATCTAGTTGCTTTGGGACTGTGGCCGATTTTTTACTGCTTCTGACTGCCGTCGACTTTTTCGTTTTAACACTCGTCCCGCTGGACGTCGGAGTGTCCGCACTACCAGGTCTAGGTGGACCATGTGGATTCCTACTAGAGGTCCTGGTAGCCTTCGAGCTCTGTGGTTTGTTTGGCGTTTTACGCTGTATTGTCGTACCTGTCGTAGGCTCGCACTCGAGATGTGCGGGTTTAACGCGATCTAAAGAGACCGTCTCAACCTTGCCTTTCACTAGGATTTTCATGACTCTGCCACTCCTCGCGACGACCTTATATGGTCCGTCGTCAGGGGCGGTCAGAGGCGGCGCAATTACGATTCGGCGCAAGAATACATGTGTGCATGTAGCTATTTCCTTGAATTGGAAAATGTTGTGTTGTTGTGTGTCACGTGGCAGACATAGACGGATACGCGACATGGCCACGCGTAGCTTGTCTGAATAGTTCTCCAAATCAGTGTTAGCGTCGACGGTGTACTGTTTCGTAAACTCTCCTGGGAGTCTAAGGGTTGTCCCGTATATCATCTCGGCAGCCGACCTGCCTAGTCTCTCTTTAACTGCGGAACGAACTCCTAAGAGTACAGCGGGTAACGTGATAATCCACGGGTTCGGTGACTCGTGCGCCATAATGGCGGCTTTCAATTGACGGTGGAAACGTTCGACCATGCCATTCGACTGGGGGTGATAACTCGTGGTACGATTCCGTATAATCCCGAATTGATTACATAGACTATCCCACAATTTGGACTCGAATTGAGCGCCCCTATTAGTGGTGATAGTGGCTGGAGTACCATAACGTGCTATCCACCCGCTGAAGAAAGCATCGGCGACCGTTTCGGCTCTAATATCTACAATAGGTATGGCTTCGGGCCAACGTGTAAAACGGTCGACGCAAGTCAGTAGATATCTAAAGCCATTAGCATAGGGTAAAGGTCCGACTATATCTATGTGGACATGATCAAATCGCTCGGTAGGTTCAGTGAACTTTCCGTAAACTGGGGTGTTGTGACGTGAAACTTTTGCAGTCTGGCAACCCTTAATGGTACGACACCATCTAGCAATGGCGATATTCATGCCATGCCAGACAAATCGGGTATTAATCAAAGGTTTGGTAGCTCTATGCGATGGGTGGCCTAAACCGTGTAAGTTTGAAAAAACTTTTCGGTGAAATTTCGCGGTAAGGTACGGCCGGTTGTGTCCCGTGGACACATCACACCAGATCAATTGATTATCGAACGATTTGAGTAGTTTGAAATTCATAGTGGATGTAGTCGAGTGTCTCAATCGCGTGAATTCCGCGTCTTTAGCTTGGTCGAGACTTAACTCCTTATAGTCTATCACTGGTCCATCATGTATCACAGACACTGATGGTCGTGACAGCGCATCAGCGACGAAATTTGTCTCGCCTTTTACATATCAAATATCGGTGGTGAATTCAGCGATGAAAGCTAAATGTCGTGCTTGTCGTAGGGACGCGCGTTCAGTCACGGATGACATTACGAATGTCAACGGTTTATGATCAGTATTAACAAAGAAATTTCGTCCTTCTGAATTGTGTCTAAAGTGTTTAATTGTGGCGTATACCGCCAAAAGCTCACGATCGAACGCGCTGTAACGTGTCTCTGCTGGGTTCAGATTCTTTCTGAAAAACGAAAGTGGCTGCCACATACCATTTAAAAATTGCTGCAACACGCCACCGACGGCGACATCACTAGCGTCGCACGTGATGTTGATCTGAGCCGTAGAATCTGGGTGTACCAGAAGCGTAGCGTTTGCCAATATTTGTTTTGACTCAGAAAATGCTGACTCTGCATTTTTATTCCACTTTAAATCGAAATTTGACTTCGGTGACAGTCTTGTATGTCCTTCGTTGGCAGCTGTCAGTAAATTATTGAGTGGTGTCAATTTCGCAGCGCAATGCGGTATGAAACGGTGATAGTAATTCACCATTCCCAGATATCTACGCAGTGCTCGTTGCTTTTCGGGCTTAATGAAATTAACAATCGCGTCAACGGCGCTGGGTAACGGCGAAATTCCTTCGGCACAAACGTGATGGCCTAGAAAACTTAATTCAGTTGTACCGAACTGACACTTTTCAGGACCAATTATAATTCCATATTCGGATAGTCGGGCAAAAAGAATTCGTAGATGTTTCTTATGCGTTTTATGATCTGGGCTAGTTACCAGTAGGTCATCCAAATAGACAAAAACAAAATCAAGTCCGCGTGTAACGTGGTCTATAAAACGCTGAAACGTTTGACCGGAATTTCGTAGACCAAACGGTGTTCTAGTGAAATTAAATAAGCCAAAAGGTGTAGTAACGGCAGTCTTATGTACATCGGACGGTTCCACCGGAATTTGGTAATAAGCTCTGACCACGTCGATCTGGCTAAACGCTGCGTGAAATCTTGTATATGAGGAATCGGATAACGGTCGGGCACAGTCTGTGCGTTCAAACTACGGTAGTCCCCACATGGTCTCCAATCGCCGTTTTTTCTTTGGCACCATGTGAAGCGCAGGTGACCACTCGCTGTCGCTAGGTTCAATGACCCCTAGTTTTATCATCTCATCGAACTCACGTTTTGCGGTAACAAGCTTATCGGGTGCTAATCGTCATGGTCGCACAAACACTGGGTGTCCTTTAGTCACTATTTTATGTGTTATACCGTGTTTAACGGTCTCACCCTTTGTCGTAGGGTGAGTCAGTTCCGGGAACTGGCCGAGTAGTTTGGTGTACTCATTCTGAACAGTGTCTACTCTGTTCAATGACAGTGGTTTAATCGATGACAGTGAAGCGGCAATAGCTAGACCTGATCGCATGTCCCGGAGACATCGGCTTCCCAAGTCTACGAGCAAATTATAGTGGATTAAAAAATCAGCCCCGATTATGGGTTGCTGCACATCTGCCACTATGAACGTCCACGGATATTCGCGCTTTAAGCCGACATCCACGACGCGTTTACAGTTGCCGTAAGTATGTATAGTACTGTTATTAGCTGCCACCAGGGGGAGACTTTCAGCGTCTGAAATCCCGTTAGCGCAAGATTTCGGCAAAACACTGACAGCTGCGCCCGTGTCAATCAAGTATCTGCATTTATGTCCTTTATCTGCGACATATAATAACTTAGAGTGAGATAACGCAATATTCGCTACTTCACGCTGACCTAATGTGACATAGTACGAACAGGGTTCACTGCACAAGCGCGCCTTCTCACCATAAGTTTGGTGGTAGTAGCAAACCTGTGCAGTGGCTGTTTCGGTCGGTTGCGCGACATTATTTTGCGGCGGCGGTGCGTGCGGACGGATATTTTGCTGCACATTCGTCGGCGGAACGAAAGGTCGAGCATTATTCTGTTCATTTCTATAATGACTAGGTTGGTTATTAACAAAACCTGAGGCCTGAACATTAGGAGCAAATGTAGGCGCAGGAGTATAGTTGTTGTTTACTCGTCCACGTCCTTTATTTCTTTTCCTCTCTGATGTAGTCACGGTTTCTAGTTTTTTAATTCGCCTGGACAAATCCTCCAACAAACCAACTAGCTTGGTGGTTTCCTCTACCTTTATTTCCGCAACCCCCGGCTTACTCTCTTCAACGTCCTCTTCAGCGGCCAGTGCTCGGTCGGCCAAAACGGCCAAACTTTCGCCAAATGAGCTCTGATTGAAGCGGGCATCTGCCGGATTAAAGCTTGGCGTATGACTGCCTTCCCCACTACGGCTTTTGTGCCAAAACCTGCTGTCTTTTGTAGACGCCGCAGGAAACGCGAGGGAATGTCTGTACCAATTCTTTCACCCGAGATCACTTTATTAACCCTTTCGGGTGTGGTCAAACCTCGTCGCTCTATCAAAATCGCTTTCAGGCTTTCGTATTTATGAGATCTGAAAGGCTGAAGTAGCACGTCCCTCACATCTGATGCGACCTCGTCCGAAAGTGCAGCGCAGGTTAAGCTGTACCTCTCGTCATCATCGTTGATCTGGTGAAGAGCAAACTGAGTCTTCATTTGGTTGAACCAGAGTTCAACATCCGTAGCATAGAACGTAGCGATTCTGAACTTGGGTAAGTTCGTTGAATGTCTCTGAGACTGCCTTCCGAGTGGTGAAGGGCTCCTTGAGGAATTGCTCCTAGAATGAGGACTCATTCGTCTAGCTCGAGCAATTCGAGCGAAGTCTGCTTCAAGGCGTTGATACTCTTCGTCTGCCTCTCGGAATCGAACCTCAGTGTCCTCACTGTCTTGATGATAATTATCTTTAGGTCGAGCACCCGCACCTTCTAGGGGCGTAGACATGAAGCCTTCACTGTCGTGTTGCTTCGACATTATGAAATGTTGTTTTGTAATTATCTAACTATTGAAGCATTTGAGATAGCTGGCCTATTGGCTCTGTGTCTATCTCAAACGTGTTTAAAATGGTATGTCATATTAACACATACCAACTATTTTGACGTGCCGTGTGCGGATTGGTTGTACGTTGCCGTCAGGGTTGTATGTTGCCGTCTAAACCAGATGAAAAAATGTTTGTAATATGTTGAATCTTAGAATTGTAGACTGTAGAAAATGTTCATGCTATGTCGCATGTTGCGAGAAACAGGGGTTGCAGATATAGTTGAAAATGCGTCGCTGAGGTTGCGCCTAAGTGCTGTGCACTAGTTCACAAACGTATATATTAATTTTAGTGAAAACTGTAGGTCTATATTTGACATAAAATGTTTTCACTTATTCACACACATACATAATGATATAGTGAAAACTGTAGGTCGAAATTGTACATAAAAAATGCCAGATACAATTATGACATGCTATGCTAAGCTAAGATAATAGTATAATGTAAATCGACCTGGGTGAAAAAAAAAAAAAAATTCACACAAGTCGAAAAACACATGCAAAAATTGGCAATGTTTCGCGATAGCGCAACTGTCAAATCGAATATTTCTGTATTTATAAAAATTTAAAACTTCAGAAATAAACTATCGTGAGAAAATTTCTTTCTCAAACTGATAGACTAAATGTGACTGCAAATAAAAACAGTTACATTTATCATTTTAGAAAAATATTTAAAACATGACTGACAGTAGTCTATGCTGATTGATGATATAGTATATCATTTCGCTGAAAAATGATTTCTGTGATGAACATTCCACGTTTTTTTTTTTTTATAATGGCACGTGCATCACCGAGTCATTCTTATTAACGTCCGAATCAATCGCTCGCTTCCATTCATTGATTGACGTATAAATCGGCTGTCGTCGTAGCGGTTGTGTTTATTTCGTCTGTGGTGGGTGTGTGTATGGTGTATTATCGGTACTGCTAACATGTGCGGCTGACAGCATGTGGCTGCTTGTCTGTGTCAGCATGCGTGGAACGGTGTGTACATAGAAAAATGAGCAGCGGGCGCGTTTTGCCTCACATTAGCATATTCATTACCTACTCTGTGCCCAAATAAGGCGCTAAAAGTAGGCTAGAGCAATTACAAACACCGGAGGGCGTTTCAACGTGAAAGAAAAATCTCACACAATTAGTGCTATAATTTCGTTTCCGAAACAACTTATTTATATTTCCTCTCTTTCAACTGTTTTGAAAAAGAAAATTTATAAATAATCCAAAAAAATTTATTTAAAACTAGTCCGTGTATAGTTTGAACACGTGAGGAATCAGCGCCACCAAATCAAAATGACGGCCTAATTAATGCTAATGTGATGTGACGACACAGGTCCACTATCCAAATGCATGCCGGTTATGGCGGGACACGTGTTTGCCCACAGCGGGCGATCAGCTAATCAAGGGGAAACAGCATCCAAAATGGCGCTCACCTACCAAATACATTTACAATATTCAGCATTCTCTGAAATAACATATTATAATAGTAATAAAATATTGACCTACGATCCTGGGAATATTTTTAACAGACCGAATAGGACCGTTTATTGACATTCATTTAGGGAAACAATTTTATTTTGGCTCTAAACCTAATAAAGGTTACCCGAGTCGAAGCGATATTTATAATTTCTTGTCGATTTTACTGAAAAATCGGAAAAATGACGAGGCTTCGTCTATGGACTTTAAAATCGAGTCACCCAATTATGGCAATCAACGATGAAAAATGAGTTGAAAAAGTGCAAATCTAGCTCTGCGCCTGGTCTGGACGGTATCAGATACGGTGTACTTAAGCAAGCAAATGACAAGGTTTATGAGGCCCTGGCCCAAATCTGTAATGCCTGTATGGCTACAGGATACTATCCTAAGCTATGGAAAAAGGCTGAAGGTATCATGATACCTAAGCCAGGCAAAGACGGGAAAATGCCGGGGAACTATAGACCTATCAGCCTGCTGAGCTGTATGGGCAAACTCTTTGAAAAAACGCTAGCTGGTAGAATAAGGAACTTTCTTGAGAAAGAAAAGTTCTTTAACAAATGGCAGAATGGCTTCAGGAGCAAGCGCATCGCCATGGAACATGTGTTCAGACTGGTAGAGGAAACTCAACTGGGATTCACTAAGAAATGGAAAGGTGGAGCAATCTTTATCGATGTTGAGAAAGCATTTGACTCGGTGTGGCATGACGGACTAAGATACAAGCTGATGAACGGCAGCTTACCTAGGAAGATGGTCAGGTTGATATCATCTTTCCTAAGTGACAGAACGATCAAAGTCAATTGCTGTAACAACTGCTCAGAGGAGGTGACCCTCAATGCGGGCACACCTCAGGGCTCGGTCCTAAGCCCTCTCCTTTTCATTATCTATGTGAATGATATCCCAGACATGAGTTCACTCAATGTCAAGCTTTCCCAGTTCGCAGATGACATGGGAATCTGGGCACATGCAACCAATGCCAAATGGGTGAAGGCAAAGCTATCAAAAGCTCTAAAACTCATTGAAGCATGGTGTTCCAAATGGCGGATAAAACTAAACGCAGGAAAAACTCAGCTGATTGTGTTTAGTGTCGGTCCAAAACCAGAACTTATAGATCTGGAACTGTTTGGTGAGCCTATTATTCAAACTCAAACAGCCAAACTGCTTGGAATCCTATTTGATCGAAGGCTTAGCTTCAAAGACCATATAAAAGACCTAATGACAAAGGTCTACAGGCGACTGAACCTGTTGAAGTTGCTCAAAGGGACAAACTGGGGCGCCAGACCATATACCATCTTAAAAGCCTACAAGTGCTTTATACGCCCTGTCCTTGAATATGGTTCACTGATAACTGGAGCTTTAAGGGATTCACAAGTGAAGGAAATGCAGATCTTTCAAAACAAGTGCCTGAGACTAGCACTTGGTGTAACTTACCTGGACAGAATGAGAACAATAGATCTGCATGACCTCACTAACGTCCCTATGATCAAAACTAGGATGACAACACTGGCGGTTAAAACATTTAGATCACTTGAAAACACACAGTGTTTCAAGGATCTGGTGTTGAATCATGAGATCGTTCAAAAACGATCAGGCTCAAATACAATTCTGGATCAATTGCTGGCTGCAATCCAGGCTGAGGCTGACGCTTAAACACGGTTGACGGTTGACGGTTGACGATTGACGGATAACGGTTGAGCTCCTGTTCCCACATAGAACAGGAGCTCTGGGGGCGCCGTTCTGTGTGACATACTAAAAGCAGGGAGTTCCCTATCACTCCACTGCATGAGACAAGAACACGGTTGACGGTTGACGGTTGACGGATATCGGTTGAACTCCTGAACTCCTGTTCCCACAGAGAGCAGGGGCTCCCAAAGGAGCCGTTTTGTGAGACACATAAGGCAGTGGGCTTTCAATCATAGCACTGAAGGAGACGGATTCTGGTCTTAAGCAATGAGCTCTCTATCATTACATTGCTAGCTTGGGTGATGGCACGGCGGACACGGATGGTTGGCTAACGATGACGGTTCATGATGGTGGTTTCAAACACACTGCTCAGAAAGCAGAGCACATTTCAAAGGGTCAGTCCTTGCCCTTACTCTGGTGGCTGGTCGCCTCTTCCCTGGTTCCTTGTCTCCTGGACTTCTTCTTGCCATTGCTTGTACAATCACCTACCTCACCAGGTGAAAAGAGAGAGGCACTATAAGGTTTATACCAGAACTAGTGCATAATCTCGCGTCAGCCCTCGCGCTGCGCGCTCCTCTAGCTATGGCAATCAACGATAAAAATGAGTTTACGAAAATACCCACTTCCTATTCGCCTACAGTGGCATTAATAGGATGAAAGCATTTAACAAACTCTTACATTGAAAAAATGATAGACTAAGTCTATGAGAAAAATTTTCAGGATTCTTCTGGAGAAACCGACATGGTCGCCATCTTGAAAAAGCGCCAAACACGTGGGATTTCGTCCAAAAATAAGAAAATTACGCCGTTTCCGGTGTAAAAAAACGTGCCTATCCTCTGACAACTCTTTCTGACTAATTTAAACTGGCATATTGAGAATGACCTACAGTTTTCACATACCTGATGAAAAAAATGCTATTGATTTTTTTCAAAAAATCCCCTTTTCAATTGGCGTCTTGGTGAAAATACTGTTGCGTTGACTATCAGTCGTCAGGTGTCACCAGTATGGGAAGATGGGGTGCCCCTTGCGCCGAAGATACCTGTGAGTGACCGTTGGGGTCTCTAGTATGGGCTCGCAATGGCTGACGAGGGAGACTGCCCAACATTCTCCATTATAACACAAACTTCCTTTCCCTTTCGAATCGACGGTTCCAAGTAAATCACAAAACTCTTCCTCCACTTCTCATGCTTATTCGTTAAGACATCTGGCAACTACAACGTACAACCCCGCGCACGACACGTCCTACTTGACTCAGAGAGAGCGACCACGGCACGTCCGTAGTTGCCGAGCGTAACATCTGAAGTGCGGGAAAAGTACCAAGACCGCATGTGCGCCCGGCACCAAAGTACCGAAACGAGGCAGTCGTCCACAGCTTCTCGCGTCCGGGAAGCCGGGGATAACTGCCACATAAACTTAGCGAAGTAAGGATCCTACAAGTCTATAGAAATAACACGCTCACATCCGCGTCCACACGAGTACAACTCCGTCATCAGGTATTAAAGATGTACTCCACCCCACTAATATTGAAGTTTAGTAAGTGTAACATGTTTAAATATGTTTACAAGATAATAAATAAAATGTATTTTATTTTATATCAGGTGTTATTATTTTATTTTATATCAAGTTATTATACAGCTGTTTTATGTGTATCAAAAGTCTCATTCGTGTGTGGAATTGATAAGGAATTGACTTTTTAGGAATTGGAATTGAATTGGAATTGACTTTACTCAAAACCAAAGGAATTGGAATTGACTCAGGAATTGATAAAAAGGAATTGGAATGGAATTTGGAATTGATAAAAAGGAATTGACCCCAACTCTGCTGATGACATTACAAAAGTTAAAGGCTTATGGTCGGTGTTCACGAAAACATAACGGCCTTTTAAGTTGTGCCTGAAATGTCTGATAGTAGCGTACACTGTCAAAAGTTCGCGATCGAACGCACTGTACCGTGTCTCTGCGGGAGCTAGTTTTTTACTAAAAAATGAAAGTGGCTGCCAGACATTATAAACGTACTGTTGCAAAACGCCACCTACGGCGAAATCAATGGCATCGCACATGATATCCAATGGTGCAGTATGGTCTGGGTGTACTAAAAGGGTAGCATTAGCAAGTATTTGCTTAGACTCGATAAATGCAGAATTTGCACTTTTATTCCACTTCAAATCGAAATTTGACTTAGGTTACAATCTTGTATGACCTTCATTGGCGGCCGTGAGTAATCGATTTAATGGTGTCAACTTATCCGCACAATTTGGAATAAATCTATGATAATAGTTTATCATTCCCAAATATCGACGTAAAGCTCTTTGCTTTTCAGGCCTAACAAAATCTACTATTGCATCAACAGCGCTGGCAAACGGTGAAATGCCTGCTGCACTAACGTGATGTCCTAGAAAACTTAATTCGGTAGTACCGAACTGACATTTCTCTGGTCCTATAATTATCCCGTATTCTGCTAAACGGGTAAAAAGAACTTCAAATGTTTCTTATGGGTACGATGATTAGGGCTTGTTACCAACAAATCGTCTACATATACGAACACGAAATCAAGTCAGCGTGTAACGTGATCTATAAAACGCTGGAAAGTTTGGCCGGCATTTCTTAAGCCAAACGGTGTCCTAGTGAAATCGAACAAACCGAAAGGTGTTGTAACCGCTGTTTTATGCACGTCGGACAGTTCAAACGGTATCTGGTAGTATGCCCGTACCAAGTCTCTTTTTGAAAAAACTTTAGACCCCGCTAAACGTTGGGTAAAGTCTTGTATGTGTGGAATCGAGTATCGATCCGGTACTGTCTGAGCAGTTAAACTTCTATAATTTCCGCACGGTCTCCAGTCTCCGTTTTTCTTAGGCACTATATGAAGCGCTGACGACAACTCACTGTCGCTGGATTAGATAACGCCCAACTTTATCATGTCATCGAACTCGCGTTTTGTAGTGAGTAGTTTATCTGGTGCTAAACGTCGTGGACGCGCAAATACTGGGTGGCCTTTTGTCACCATTTTGTGTGTTATACCGTGTTTAACTGGTTTGCCCTTTGTTGTAGGACGAGTCAGTTCCAGAAGCTGACCTAATAATTTCATGTAGTCGTTCTGAGCGGTGTCGACTCTATTCAGTGATAACGGTTTAATAGACGATAAAGTAGCTGGTATAGCTAAACCGGTTCGCATGTCTCTCAAACAACGACTTTTTAGGTCTACCAGTAAGCTGTAATGTATGAGAAAATCATCTCCTATGATTGGTTGTTTGACGTCCGCTACTATGAAAGTCCACTCGTAATCTCGTTTAAGACAAACGTCGATGACGTGTCTACATTTACTGTAGGTGTTTATAGTAGTATTATTAGCTGCAACTAGGGGCAGACAGGCTGAAGTCCTGTTAGCGCAAGACTTTGGTACCACGCTGACAGCTGCGCCCGTGTCGATTAAATAGTTACACTTGTTGTGTTTGTCTGCGACGTATAATAACTTAGAGGGGGATAAGCTGGGAAAGGAAGCTTCCGCAGAGCCATGTCGCGCCTTGGTTATTTCGCCAGATGCAAGAGTCGCTGCCTTGCTCTGGCCGATTAGTTTAAAGAAAACGCGCAAGGTTCTCTGCATGTGCGTGCTCTGTCATCGGATGTTTGGTGATAAAAACAAACAGGTGCATCGGACTATCTTTTTTGTTATTTTTTGATACATCTTGCCTAGTTACAGCTTGATTACTAGGTATTAAAGGTGTTGCGTGAACATTCAGGACGAACTGTGTCTTGGCGGCACATAGGTGCATCCGCTGTGTCGATCGGTTGAGCAACGGCACGGTTCTCGTTTGGTTGTGAGTGTCCGTATGTCTTTTCTTTGTAGCCTTGGCTGTGGCTGTCTCTAGTTTCTTGAGCCTGCGAGACAGGTCTTCCAACAGTCCAACGAGCTTTCCGCTCTCACTGACGTTTATCTCAGCAACCCCTGGCTTAGCTTCATCGACGTCCTTCTCAGCGGCGACAGCACGGTCGGCCAACATGGCCAAATTCTCTAGCGACGCACTATCTGGTTGTGTAGCTAAATGCGCACGTACTGAAGGCGGCATTTGTCGAATGAAGGCTTGGCGGATAACAGCCTTGCCTACTACCGCTTTTGTTCTAAAGCCAGCTTCTGCAACCGCCTAAGAAATCTTTAGAACGTTATGTCGGATCTCAGTTTTTCACCTGAAATCACCTTGTTGACTCTTTCTGGTGTCGTTAAGCCTCGTCATTCGATTAGGATCGCTTTTAAATTTTCGTACTTATGAGTGAGGAGCGGCTGTAATAAAACGTCTCTAACATAGGACGCTACTTCGCCAAAGAGTGCAGCACATGTCAATCTGTAACGTTCATCATCGTCTGTTATCTGGTGTGAATCGAATTGTGTTTAGATTTGATTAAACCATAATTCCACATATGTTGAGTAAAAAGTTGCTTGAATTTAGGCAGATTAGCTGAACGTCGATTAGTTTAAAGAAAACGCGCAAGGTTCTCTGCATGTGCGTGCTCTGTCATCGGATGTTTGGTGATAAAAACAAACAGGTGCATCGGACTATCTTTTTTGTTATTATTTGATACATCTTGCCTAGTTACAGCTTGATTACTAGGTATTAAAGGTGTTGCGTGAACATTCAGGACGAACTGTGTCTTGGCGGCACATAGGTGCATCCGCTGTGTCGATCGGTTGAGCAACGGCACGGTTCTCGTTTGGTTGTGAGTGTTCGTATGTCTTTTCTTTGTAGCCTTGGCTGTGGCTGTCTCTAGTTTCTTGAGCCTGCGAGACAGGTCTTCCAACAGTCCAACGAGCTTTCCGCTCTCACTGACGTTTATCTCGGCAACCCCTGGCTTAGCTTCATCGACGTCCTTCTCAGCGGCGACAGCACGGTCGGCCAACATGGCCAAATTCTCTAGCGACGCACTATCTGGTTGTGTAGCTAAATGCGCACGTACTGAAGGCGGCATTTGTCGAATGAAGGCTTGGCGGATAACAGCCTTGCCTACTACCGCTTTTGTTCTAAAGCCAGCTTCTGCAACCGCCTAAGAAATCTTTAGAACGTTATGTCGGATCTCAGTTTTTCACCTGAAATCACCTTGTTGACTCTTTCTGGTGTCGTTAAGCCTCGTCATTCGATTAGGATCGCTTTTAAATTTTCGTACTTATGAGTGAGGAGCGGCTGTAATAAAACGTCTCTAACATAGGACGCTACTTCGCCAAAGAGTGCAGCACATGTCAATCTGTAACGTTCATCATCGTCTGTTATCTGGTGTGAATCGAATTGTGTTTCGATTTGATTAAACCATAATTCCACATATGTTGAGTAAAAAGTTGCTTGAATTTAGGCAGATTAGCTGAACGTCGTTGACGTCTGACCGGCTAAGGGCTTCTTGATGAATCACTCCGTGACAACCCTCTCCTACGTCTATTGCCTACGATCCGCAGAAAATCAGCTTTTAATCGGCGAAACTCAGCATCCGTGTCCCTAAATTCTGCTGCATTTTCATCACTCATCGGATAGTACAAATCTTTGTGACGAGCCCCTTGTCGTCGAGGGGTGATGACACGAAACCTTCACTGTCGCCTTTCGCGGCCATTTTGAAAAGTTATTTTGTTGAAATTAGTTGAAAAAGTGAAACGTCTGAGTCGCTGGCCTATTGGCTACTTTGCAATCTCGGACGTGTATTGAAATGGTATGCATTTAAAACATACCAAACTAGTTTCATCGCTGCACTCCGCGTGGGAATCTGTGTGCTAAGTTGTCTAGCTTGAGAAAAGTCTAGATGTCAGATAATTCTGTTTATGAAGATTGTCCATTTAGATTCGCATATAGTAGAGTGCAGAGGTTGCTGAAATGACTGAGAAGTCTTTGTGCAGAAATATACGCGTGGAAAGGTTTATGGTATGTCACTAAACATAATAATTGTGGTGATTGTAGGTCGTTAATTGCATGCAAAACAAATGCCAAAATAAATGCCAAATTGCTATTATAAGCTATATGTTTATAATATTTGGTTATTTGACCCGTGTGAAAAAAAAAATTCAACACAAGTCGAAAAAACATACAATGTATCAAAGTAGTCGCCGTAGTTCAACTGTCAAGTCTCAATTTAGATTTAATAAGAAATCATTAAATTATGCCCATCCTGAAAAAATTTCATTCTCGTAAAAAAAAGGCTGAATGCGACTGTCTAATGCGTGTACAGTTCTTCTTAATTTATAGAATCACTTATTGAAATTTTGACTGACAGATGTCTATAAAGACCGCTTAAATAAATCTATTGATGAATATTTCCCATACTGAACATCCTTTTTTAAATGTTCATCATGAGAATTATTCTTATCGACCTCCGAATCGATCGCTCGCTTCGATTTGTATCGGTGCTTGTAGGCTAGTGCCCAACGATGTAGACGGTAAGCTCGTATGATGTGCGGTTTGTATGCATGGCAGTACACTGTTGCCTCGGCTACCGTGTGCTGTGCACGCGGTATGCGTATAGTCTGTAAGCGTGCCACACCAGCTCAAGACTCATTAACATATTTAGCAGCACAGGGCTGTCTGGAAAAGTATACTACTGATTTTTCATTCACAAAATATCACCCAATGTGTGACCTGATTTGCAATATTTAGTAATACTATTAAAATAAAATCAGTCTCTCTTTCCTGACTGAGAAAGGTATTTTTATAAAAATTTATGCTTGTCTTAATTTTACTTCCAGATGCCGTGTAGGTCTATGTGGCCTTGACATGTGAGCGTCATTGGCCGTTCGTGCCGCTGATTCAAAATTGCGGCCTAATTTATGCTAATTATGCAGATCTGAGCTGATGGGGTGACACCGCAATGCATAGCGTGTGGGCGGGAACACGTGAGGCTATTTCGCAGCCAATTCAGCTAATATGAGGGTCACCGGCTGCCAAAATGGCGGCCATTTACCGATTCACATAAAAATGACTCTGCTATCACTGGAATAAAAGTTATTATTACAGTAAAAAAAATATCAACCTACAGTCCTATAGACCAAATAAGACCACCTTTTATTCACAAATATTTCAGGCGAACAGTTTTAAGTGGATCTCATCCTATTTAAAAGCTGTCTGAGTCGAGGCATAATTTCGATCCGTAGAAAATTTTTGTGTAATCACTAAAAAATATGGCAGGTATTCTCATGAAAACCGTGTCACCCGAATGAGGTGTCAAAACAGTTTAAAAGACAAAAATTTCAAAATATTATGCTCTCAGTCGCCGACAGTGGCGTAATTGAGAAAATAACATTGAAATCTGTTATAATTTATGAAAGTGGACTATTCCGTCTAATATGAATTTGTCTAGGTCTAGGCTGGATGTCTGCGAGATCCGCCATCTTGAAAATTGTCGAAACCACGTGGGTTTCTGGTAAAATCTATCAAATTTTTTCGCTGTTTAACGCGAAAATCTCTGTTCAGATAACCTTTCTAGCTAACCTCACTGGCATATTATTATTTTTGACCTACAATCACCACGTACCTTGCAAAAAATGATGTTTCATTTTTTGAAAAAAATCCCCTATTTTTAAAAAACTATCCTTTCTGGCCCAAAAGCGATGTTTTTTTGTTGCACACTGAAAGCAATAAGTGTGAATGAAGTTGCGATTAAGTTCAACGTCAGGTCACCAATATGGGGGATTGGTGGATCGATCGTGTTGCCGACATGAATATGTTTACGTTCCACCATCTTCCATTAACTCTTCCGTCGGGACGACGGGATTAAATAATGCTCATTAAATCATTCTTCAGGTATTTCTCACTTTATCTAAGTCTAGACATTCACATAACATACAGTTCCCAAGCGGAGCGCGGCGATTTGTACCATGCGGCTAGGCCCCTGAGCTCTCGACGGAACGTCCGCCTGCTTCAGTGGCTACGAGTTAACTGACTGGTGCGCCTTGCTACAGGCGGGCTCGCATCGTGGCGTGGTCTAGTCAGAACGAGGCTTGGCGGTCCCTAGTCACTCGTCAGTGATCGGGGAAGGCCGAGCAGTCCAGAACGGTAAGACGCTAACCCACATATTCACTTTCGTGACGCAGATCTGGGCATTTTAACTTCACCATGTTCACTGTACACTACCAAGGTTTGACCTCTCCTCAATCGAAACGAGACTGACGATAACAACATGTGTCTCAGTTATAAACATTTCTACATAATTTGTAGCCCGGCGCTTGTTTTTAACAAAACTCTCCGAAATTAATACCCTATTCTTATTAGACCAGAATCTCGCAAACTGTAAGACCTGTAGGCCCTATTCTCTGCTTTTTTTGGTGTCAGAATTCTAAATATTAACATCTCACGTTTCCGCTTCTTCATGTAGGCCCTACTCCACGAAGTGTACACTGTGGATAATATACCAATTTTTTGCCTATACATTATAACACATTGTGTTGTCATTTATCTTCTCTTCCGCTCTATAAAAGAACGCGAGTGTCTCTCTTCCGTCAGTTGTTTAATTATAGCATGTTCTAATTCTGTGATTATAGTCCATATCTGCGTCTTCGCTTCCGCCTACTTTTTATCTATTCCGCTGCCTCAGGGGGATATAGACTCGTCTTTTCTTCCGTATGTAATAACGTTAGTGTATCTCTTTTCTAGTTCCGATATAGTGTGTACGTACATTTGCATCCCTATTCCGCATCTGGTCCGTTTTTCTCTTCCGCCTAGTCCAACACTGGGGGGACAAAATAAAAGAATGCTTCTGTTATTATATAATATGACGTCATACTTATATTGCATAGCAATAGGGCCTACCTCAAATTTTTTTATTCCAAATAAACAATTCACTATATTATGAATAAACAAAAGTGCATAAATATGAGTGACATACATTTTCAACCCACAATGTACCTGATGAAGGCTTAAAGGCCGAAACGTTGATACTATAAACAACCAGATGAAGTACACTCTGTTTTTGTTATCATTTTCATAACTTGATGTTTAACCCTTTAACCGCCAAATTATTCAATCTGAATTTTCACCCACTTGAAGTTGTGTCTCGCTGACGCGATCCACAACTTCAAGTGAGTAAAAATTATTCAGATTTGACAAAATGCAGGTCAACTGTTTTCAAATATTGCTGATTAATGTCATATTTTAGCTTTAACGTGTGTAAAAGGTGGTACTTTTTGTGCTAATGAAAAATGAAAACCCGAAGATATGCGACACCGGCGGTTAAAGGGTTAAGCACACACTCAATAACAGTAGGCTAACAGCGATATTTTGTCTACTGAAACATAATTCAAACGATTACAGACGTGCTTAGCGATTGAATGGTTAATGTAGAATCAGCATGGGATTAATGAATTCGAACCAATGCTGATCAAAAGTTCGGCCCACCACCTACAACGCTGATCCATATTGAGTATGTTTGGAATAGGGGTTCATCACGTAATATCACCCAGCAGGCACAATATGTTGAATCAATGTAGGATTAACGTTGGTCTAACGTCGTAGACAGTGGACCAGCGGTTAACCAACATTGATACAATTTCTTGTGCCTGCGGGAAGGTTAAGTTTTTTGCGAGGCCCAGCAAACACGAGACATAGGCCCTACACACAATATTGATATAAGGTTGGCCCATCTTCTGCGACGCTGGCCCAATTTTACAGAGGCCTTGAGTCAACGTCTCCTGTTTTCTGGGTAGGGGAGAGTGGGGAGGTGTGGACCACAGGGGGGAGTGGGCCATTCTCTCTTACACAAAGTATTGTAAAGCAATATCCTAAGCCTCAATGTCATATGACCCTAAGACTAAAGGACCCCACACGTGATCAGCTGAGAAGTTAAAACCACAAATGCAAAGAATTCCCTGGGAGTCGTAATAGTCTCCATTTTCTACACTGTACGTAAATGTTTGACTTCTGATTAATATTGAGGTTCCCCGCTACAGCGCATAGCCTATAGTGTATGTTATATAATGGGTTTATTACCGATTATTATGTCATATTTTAGTGAGTTAAGAAGCCTTTTAACCTTAGCCAAAAAAAGTAGGCGACGTTAGGCCCCTAGCTATAGTTATGCGAAAGTCGGTTTGGTGGAGGAGTGGGCCAGTAATATGTGGGCGGTGTGGGCCACTCCTCCAAATCGCTCAATATTACTACTTTGTGACAAGTTACCTCTAAAATACATCAGTGTTCCGGTTTTGTAAGGGCTGATCCAGGATCTGATAAAAGGGGGGCACTAATGCCTGATGGTTTGGCCCCAATTATGTTTTGACTAATTTAGCCCAATTTAGGCGACTTCTTAAAACATTTTTCTCAAATAGAGGGTGCATTTCATGGATCCGCCACTGTGTTATGATATCCTGTTGACCCGAGTTTTAATATTGCAAAAGATTTTCATGTCACCTTTTAAAATTTTTTGCTGTTTAGTGTTAATAGACGGCCCCATCAGGCGAAGGGTTAGCTGTGCTGATATACGTGACACTATTAAGCTGTGCTACTAATTATAGGTAGCACTAGCAGGTAAAGGTTAGCTGTGCTGACATAAGCGGCCCTAGCAGGTGAAGGGTTTGCTTTACTGATATATTCGGCATTAGCAGGCAAAGGGTCAGCTGTGCTGATATAGGCGGCACCAGCAGGTAATGGGCTAGCTGTGCTGATATATGTGGCACTAGCAGGTAAAGGGTTATCTCTGCTGATCTAGGCAGCATTACCAGGTGGAGGGTTAGTTGTGCTGATATTTAAAGCGACACCAGCAAGTAAAGGGTTAGTTGTGCTGATATGGACGCACTAACAGGTGAGGGTTATTTCTGCTGATATAGGCAGCATTAGCAGGTGGAGGGTTAGCTGTGCTGATATTTAAAGCGACACTAGCAGGTAAAGGGATAGGTGTGGTAATATCATAGGCGGCACCAGTAGGATATCAGTTAGCTGTGCTGATATATGCGGCACTAGCAGATACAAGATTAGCTGTGCTGATATAGGCAGCATATTAGCAGGTGAAGGGTTAGTTGTGCTGATATTGAAAGCGGCACTAGTAGGTAAAGGGATAACTGTGCTGATATATGCGGCACTAGCAAGTAAAGGGCTAGCTGTGCTGATATAGGCAGCATTAGCAGGTGAAGGGCTAGTTGTGCTCATATATAAAGCAACACTAGCAGGTAATTAAGCGTTAACTGTGCTGATATAGGCGGCACCAAAAGGTAATGGGCTAGCTGTGCTGACTTAAGCAGCACTAGAAGATAAAGAGTTAGCTGTGCAGATATAGGCGGCACCAGCAGGTGAAGAGTTAGTTGTGCTGATATACTGTAGGTCTGGTAATTTTCCCGGGTTAAATTTTTCGCGAATTTGTGATCTTGAGACTTTTCACGTAGATTAGAATCTGTGATTTTTTCTTTTTCTTTAGGAGCGCTATTATATTAATAATTTCCACGAGATCCTTGAATTCACGAACTTGTCCTCGTAGTGAAATTCGCGAAAATTGAAACCTCGCGAATATTACCAGGTCTACAGAATAAACCGACACTAGCAGGTAAAGGGTTAGCTGTGCTGATATAGGCGACACCAACAGGTAATGGGCTAGCTGCGCTGATATATGCTGCACCAGCAGGTAATGGACTATGCTGTGCTGATATAAGCGTCACCAGCAGGTAAATAGTTAGCTGTGCTGATATAGGCGACACCAACAGGTAATGGGCTAGCTGTGCTGATAGATGCGGCACTAGCAGGTAATGGACTATCCTGTGCTGATATAAACGGCACCAGCAGGTAAATAGTTAGCTGTGCTGATATAGGCGGCACCAGCAGGTAAAGATTTAGTTTGCTGATATATAAAGCGACACTAACATGCAAAGGGCAAGCTGTGCTTATATAGGTGGCACCAGCAGGTAATGGGCTAGCTGTGCTGATATAAGCGGCACTAGCAGGTAAAAGATTAGTTGTGCTGATATAGGCAGCACCAGCAGGTATGGGTTAGCTGTGCTTATATAGGCGGCACCAGCATGTAAAGGGTTAGCTGTGCAGATATGGGTGGCACCAGCAGGTCGGCCTAAAGGGTTACCAGTGCTAATATAAGAGACACTAGCATGTAAAAGGTAAGCTGTGCTGATATAGGCATCTTTGCAGTCAGCCACTATAAGCAACAAAATCTCAAACCGTTTGCACATTATGCCCACAATGGCAGGTGGCGGTGATTGCGGTGATGCTGCCGCGGGGGGGGGGGGGTAGTGTACGGACGGACAAACTGCAGCAGCCCGTCGCTATGGAGCAAGGGAACCGCCGGCTCTACTTACCATGTGGAACAGTTTGTTAAGTTTATGTATTTTTAATCTTTAAAAATGGTATGAGCTATGGTACATATTATGTTTTCTAAACTTTATTGCTCGATAGTTGCAGTATATAGACTAAGCTCAGGTTCAACTGCCGGCCCAGTCCTCCCTACCATATACGGCATACGGCGTTAACTCATCGGTGTCGGCTCGATCACTGAAGTTAAGCAAAGCCGGGCCCGGTCCATAATTGCATGTGTAAACGTAAAATGTTTGGATTCAATATTACACCTGAAGCTATAGTGCGGCCTATCATAATGTTGGGATTCATATGGGCTGTGATGAACATTAAGTTTACATACATAAATATTTGAATACATTCCGTTCACAAATTAGTTCTATCTGTTAGTCTAGCTGACTTTTTATTCCATTTTCATGATTGTAATTCTGACTTTCTGTTCTATTCAATACATACTCCAATACAGCATCATTTACCATGAAATTAAAAAAATACAATTAATAAATTTGTCCTGTGCATACGCCTGTAAGTCCATAGAAACATCACTCGCTGATACACGACAATCGGTGAATAAAATAACCATTAAAGTCAAATCAGTCAGCTAGAAATATCGACATCTCTAAATGGGACACGTCGATTAAATATGGAGGATGTTACAGGTGAAGATTTACTTCTAACAATCTCTTAATTTACAACACAAAATCATTTAAAACATGGTATATAGCAGGGGGGTGACATAATTTTACACAAACGTATAGCTTTAATGATACAATATTTGACAATATGATCGATCTGCAGAATTTTTTAGTGAGAAAAGCAGTGGCCAATGTTACCAAAAAAGAAACTCACCGATTACGCAAGGTGTGGCCTCTATATAACTTAGAGTACATGCGAGGTCAGTCGCGCAGAAACATTCCATCCGGGCAGGTGCCCAATAGAAGAGGGGGCCCTCCATCCTCACCCAATGATTGTTATTGAATGTCAATATATCCTCATTGATTGGCTAAGAGGCGGATGATTTAAGGAACGTGGAGTCTTAGACAAGGAGGGATGTAGTTAGAGCTGATGTCTAGAGGCTTGCTGTGACATTGCTGGGGTTTCCGGTCTACCCTGTCGTGGACGTTCCACAAGTAAGGAGCATCCTCTGTTAGCAATGCTCCTCTGGTAAATATACATCACAACTGTTTTGACTTGATTATTGTTTCGTCACTCATATTAATGTAACAAGAACCTAGCCGACTGAAAGTCAGAAGCGTTGTTCAAGATCGGAATCCTGATTATAGACATTTTCGACTGATTTTAACAATTCACGGATAGATTTTTAGTTATCCGGATTTCCGTGTTTTTTATCTAGGATGAAAAAGGGGTGGAGACCTATCATTGGGGTACCTATAATCATAAACGTGGAGCGCCCGGCTAGTTATCTCAAGCACCCCGCCCTCCACAAAATTTAGATTAAAACCATAATCAGTTTAAGTATGCAAACGTCGCTGGCGATGGCCACTACGTGTAAAACCATCACCAGGCATTATGTAATAGATGTGAGCGAAACACCAGTGAATGGTGTTTTACACGGGTTTAATCACTCTCAGTGGCCTGGGTGGGGTTAAATGCAACATGGATATAAAATAGCTTAAGAACAACAGCTTTGCGCAGCCCTATGATAGAAATGGCTAGATAAAACACCTTGGAAAATTGAAAACAGATGTTTTCAATAATTGTTTGTTTAACCCTTACAGCGCGGGGATCGACTTCAGACGTCAGAAATATTTTAATTTTTTTAATGCGGGGAACGTCTTTATACGTCAAAATCTGACGTATACTAACGTCAGATTCTGACGTATAAATAAGATCCCCGCGGTGAAAGGGATAATATAGGGTTGTGTTATTGTGTTATCAAAACACATTTCATATATTAAATAGGGGGCCTATACGCACACGTCTCTTTAAACAGAATTCAATATGCGAGGAATTGTGTGCACAAGACATATATGTTCATTATTATAATCAAAACATGTTTTTAATCAGTTTATTCAGACAGTCTTTTCGAAAAGATATAAAAAATAATATGATTTAAATTGTGAAATAGAGTTTAAAAAATTATGGTACAATATCCAAAGGATTAATGTCTTACAGCAATTATGCTAAACTCATATTATTCAAAACTCTTTTTACGATACATATTCCATATTCTCAGTTGCACAATTTTTAATACTATACTAGTTATATTGAAAATGCCTCATATGCACTATAATTACAAAATACGTGGAAACATACATCAATCATGTGCAGCGACAGGATAAATAGTAAAACAAAGACAAAGGAAAATTCGTTGTGAAAGCATTTCAGGATTTTCTCTTTGAAAAATAAACCTTACATGAATATAATTACAACATTTCAAAGACTCGGTGTAAATATTCACATGTGTAGTTTTACGATAATATATATTCAATTCATCTTTTTTTTTTGCGGGATTGATAGATGACTGAGTGTTAGTCTTTGTCTGTCGGACCTGATTATAAATCATAGCATATTTTATTATATGAAATGTGTGTTAATGTTAGAAGACTATTATAAGTAAATGTGATTGTTTTCGGCACGAAAACATTAAAAACATGCACGCTAGATATTTTTAAGTCAGTCCATCAAAAAATAACAAGATGGCTGTAGTCAGTTTCTAGTGGATTCCTCCTAAGAGTAAACAAGAAAATCAAAATAATTTCCCCAAAAATACTCTTAAATTTGAGAACACTTTTCAAAATTATTATTCGCATTAAAATTTGAATGCGATTCAACCAACGGTTCATCAGATATGGCGCCCACAAGCTTTTTGTGCCGCCAACTGGAAAATGGCCGTTTATGCATTGGCGCAAAAAAAATATGGAAAGAATAGTACAGGCGCATAGGTCAACTCTTATCTTGAAAATAGTGTCTAAAAATTAAAGACGTTTTCAAAAATTTACCCCACACATCCCCTCCCCCTAAAAAATATAATTCAAAAAATCTTAGAAATATCGACCCCCAACCCTTTCCCACACCATGTCAATTCTTTTCAAAATGACTGTTGTCAGCCATTTTATTTTATATGGATTACTCCCCGAAATTGAACAGATCATCAGAAATAACCTAGAGAACCACCCATACCAAATTTGAATGCGATCCAACCAACGGTTCATAAGATATCGCGCCCACAAGCATTTTGGGCAGCCATCTTGGAAAATTGACGTTGATGGCTCGGTGCCAAATATATATATATGGGAAGAATTCCGCAGGCACATAAAGGTCATATCTGTGAAAAATAAAACAAAGTTCATGAGTTAACTTTTTAGTTAACTTTTTATACCAATAGAAAAACCCCTTTTCCATTTGTCGATCCTTTCGTGATTTCTACACCTGCCATTGTATTAGAAAATTAAGGTACATTTGACCAATGTTGTACCTACATTCTGTCCCAGAAAAAGTCAAAACATTTGTAGACAATTTATGCAACGTCGGCCCAACGTCTTCGACGTTGGTCCAACATTGTATAAATGTCATACACATGTTTTGTGTTTTCTGGTATGTGCTGACCATTAGTTTAAGCTAACGTTACGCCCTCTCAGTCATCCATGTGGACATCATAACGAACAAGATGAGAGTCCCATGTTTTGGTGGATATGTGCCAGGAGTAGAGACGCCTGTCCTTGGGATTGTAGTCCAGCATGGTAGGCTGGTCGTCGTGCTGAGTCTTGATCCACGTCTTCATTCCTGGCGGATGCTCCACCTGAGATCCCAAGTTAATAATGGCGGCGAACCGTATGATACCAGACCTGGCGTAGTCAGCCAGATAGAGATGCCCGCACAAGAGGAAACTGTTGCTTACCAGTCTCTTGTCATGCCTGCTTGTCCAAGTTTCTTCTACATCGAGCGTATCTGGAGTCAGTTTGGCTATAGTCAATTGTCCTTGGTGAGCCAATGAACCATACACCACCCAAAGACCTTTCTCATCCACGGCAAAATCCATGTCTGTGTGTCCACCGTAACTATAAGGGTATGTGTTGTTGTACCCAGCATCGAAAATTCTCTTGTGGATGTACTGCCTTGTTGTCAAGTCGTACTGGATGACTTTGTTAGTGCGGTAGACGTTACAATAGAGCCTTCCCTGGTAGATGACATGGCCGTCGCCAGCACAGCGGAAGGGCAGGGTGTGGGTGACACTGATGTTATTTCTTCTCATCTCATTTTCATCAACGTACCTCAGTAACCGGTTGGCTTCTGACTGACCGTTTCCTGACAGGACATACAGGTAGTCACTGAGGGAAGCCGCATCTCGCATCCAACTACCAGATATGACTGTGGCCAGGACATCGACCACCACAGCTTGCCCAAATCCATTGATAACGCACTCTGCAACAGTCAACAACAGATGCATTTTAATTATACAACAGATGCATTTTAATAAAGAGTTATCACGAAATAAACTTTGTGCGGAAAATAAATATATCATATAAAAACATATTTTTGTCATTAACACATTCACCACCAATCACAAGTATAATTAACCCATTTAACCGCCGGTGCCGCATATATTCGGGTTTTCTCTTTTTATTAGCACATTGAGTATCACCTTTAAACATGTTGAAGTTAAAATGTGACATCAATCAGCAATATTTGAAAACAGTTGACCTCCATTTTGTCAAATCTGAATAATTTTCACTCACTTGAAGTTGTGGATCGCGTCAGCGAGACACAACTTCAAGTGGGTGAAAATTCAGATTGAATAATTTGGCGGTTAAAGGGTTAAAAGTTAAAAATTATAATTATTTTTATATTTCACATTAGTTTGTCAAATACCGGTTAATAGGAATCAATTTTCTTATTAACCCTTTCACCGCTAAGCACGACTATAGTTGTTTTTAATATGTTTTATTGGCCGACCAACTCACTGGTATTTGGAACGAAAAAATCATTTAGACATCAAGAATTTCAAATGTTTGGTCTCTAATTAAACCAATATGTGTATGTAGCGAGACACAACTTCAAGTGGGAGAAAATTTAAATTATTTACTTTAGCGCTTTAGGGTTAATCAGCAAGGATAACAAATACTCTGTCCTAAATTTTACAACTGCGAGTAATCTTTTCCCACTTGAAGTTGTGGGTCGCGGTGGCGAGACACAACTTCAAGTGGGTCTGATTCAAATTTAATTAATCGAGGATTGATTACAAATATTGCGTGGCAGTAGACCCCGTATAGATAATACTGGCCCTTTTTTTTATTATTTTCCTCATATTTTGCACTCATTGAGAATAAACTACTTAGCCTAATTGTCCACCTCTGCTATATATATATAAGTTTGAACCCTTTCATTAAGGTCACACTAATAATTTTGTTTAAGTAATGCAAATAGCTAGTGCATTTTCACTTCAGCAAATATTGTATAGTTAAAGATCATTAGACATATTAAATATGTAATTTATTTACAGTATTTATGGAATAAATAATGCACGCATAAGAAGGAACAATGATATAAAGCAGACAGAAACTGTGTGCCTTTATGATTATCGTTTTAGCAAGGGTAAAACGTATATGTTATATTGAAATAAAGCAGCTTTTCTGTAAATAGCAGGCAAAATATGATTCAAGCAATTTGTTTTGAACAGCAGACAGACACGTCTGTTATTGTTCTCTCCTACTTTTGGCGCCGAAGGAAGTAATACTGTAGATCTGGGGTTTTTCGCGTGTTTACATTTTCGCGAATTTGTCCTCTCCGCGAAATTTGCGAAAATTAAAAACTCGCGAATATTACCAGATCTACAGTATTATGTTCAAGTTTAAAACAGCTAGAACACTCACTTAAAGGATACAAAAGTAGGCCTACATGGAAATATACACGTCAATATTAGAGAAAGGGCAAACAGTCAAAATGAGGGAGCCAACACATTTGTCAAGAGTATGTAAATAATTGAAGCAACATGACTTGAAGTTAATTTCTAGCTCTAGGTGGATTTGCCTGAGATTTCTAGCAACAGCCAGGCGTGCCCGGGTTAAATATTTAATGATAATGCCACTGGGAAACGAGTCAGGTCGTTTTAATTCATCAGACCTGACAGGTCTAGAAGATACATTTTTCAGCAAAGCAATAAAGTGACATAACGCTCTTTCAGAACTGGACCAACATCTGAAGCGGTGGCTCAGTCTTCCCAGTAATCACAAAACATCTGTAGAACATTTATACAATGCTGGACTAACGTCGAAGACACTGGGCCGGCGTTGTATAAATCTTATACATATGTTTTGTGTTTACTGGCTTCAATTCACGTTAGTCCGCGTTTCGTGAGGAGGAGGAGGAGGAGGAGGGGGAGGATGAGGAGGAGGAGGAGGAGGAGGAGGAGGAGGAGGAGGAGAAGAAGAAGAAGAAGAAGAAGAAGAAGAAAAAGAAGAAGAAGAAGAAGAAGAAGAAGAAGAAGAAGAAGAAGAAGAAGAAGAAGAAGAAGAAAGTTTATTCAACCGTAAATACATGGTTTGGGAGACCTCCATTAAGACCACATATTGTCGCTGGCATAGAGGCCACCCATTTGACAGTTCAGTTATTATGTAAATCAAGTATACAGTTTGTGTTTGAAATGAATAAATATATACAAAGTGGAACGAGAAAATTATGCAGTATGTGTATCAAGTGAGGAATACTATAACAATTGATAAGAAAATACTATTACAAGAGTAACAATTTAAAACAGCACAAATATACAAAGTGAAACGAGGAAAATTATGCAGCATATGTATCAAGTGAGGAATACTATTGCTATTCATGAGGAATACCATTACAAGAGTAACAAATTAAAATATCACAAATATGCAAAGTGAAACGAGAACATTATGCATATATGTATCAAGTGAGGAATACCATTACTATTGATAAGGAATACTATTACAAGAGTAACAATTTACAATATCACAAGTCGTTGAGTAGTTGTCTATAAAATATTTTTTTGTGTAAGTGCGAAACCCCTAAAACTGTGAGTGTTTACTTTTTGTATGATAGATGGTGATGTTTTGTTAACAAGAATAGGCAGTTCATAACGGCTGCATGTCTTAGCAAAATCATGTTTTACATAAGGCTGGTGTATTTTATTTATATTTCGTGTGTTATGTTGATGAACTCTATAGTTGGGTGTCAGATCAAATGAATCAAAGTAGACAGGAAGAAGGTTTTGTTTACATTTAAAGTACAGTTTTAGTAATTGAAGGCGGTATATATCATTAATTTTCAAAAGATTTAGATTCCTAAATATTGGATCTGTATGGAAGAGACGACGTTCTTTATATATGATTCACACTGTTTTTTTCTGTAATTTAAAAATCTGTTTATTTGTATGACCCCATAAAAGAATGCAGTAATTCATGTGTGCCATTATCAAAGAGCTATATATATATAAGAAAGGATATTTTGTGGGAGGATGAATTTCAGCTTATTCATAATACCTATAATTCTTACTATTTTATTAGATACTTTGCTTAAATAAGATTTCCAACTAATATTTGTGTCTAAATTTACACCGAGAAAATTAAAGGTTTCAACGTATTCTAATTCATTTTGGTTTATTTTATTGACCGGTATTTTAATTTTTTTTGTGGTTTTCTGAAGACCATAAATTTTGATTTGGTTGTGTTTAGTGAAAGTTTGTTTAGTTGAAACCACATATTTATTTTTGACAGTTCAGCATTTAACATTTCATCTCTATTTTCTTTTTTTTAATTGCCAAGGTTAGATAACAAAGTAGTGTCGTCCGCGTAGATTATAAGTTAAAATATTTTACTACAAAGGGGAATGTCGTTTAGGTAAATTATGAAGAGTAATTGTCCCAGGATTGAGCCTTGCGGCACTCCTGTGGAGATTAGACTGTAATCTGATTTAATACCGTTGTGTTCTACATATTGTGATCGAATTGCAAGATAATTTTGTATAAGCTGCAATGAACAATTTTTAATTCCATAATCTGATAACAATTTAATTTATCCAAAAGTATAGAGTGATTCAACGTGTCAAAAGCTTTCGAAAGGTCCAGAAAAATGCCAAAGGGAATTTCGCCTCTATCCATCTCTTGTGTTGCTCTATCAACTAATTCCATAGCAGCCAATTCGGTCGAATGTTGCTTTCTGAAGCCGTATTGACTGCAATGGAATAACTTATTCACATCGAAGTAATCGTTGAATTGGTTACATATAACTTTTTCAAAAAATTTAGAAATTGAATTAAGATAGAAATAGGGCGATAATTTTCTATAAGTAAAGGATCATCTTTTTTAAAGATTGGGATTACTTTGGCAACTTTTAATTTTCCTGGAAATATGCCTGTACTTAAGGATTCTATCATTATGTTATATATTTAAAAAAATATATCTAATGCCGCTCAAATAATCCGTTGGTCGACTCAGCGGCTGTTGAAGGGTTGCTATGGCAACTGCCTATTAACATGATTAAATAGACTACCAGTTTTTGTTCTATCATGCTTTCTCTCTATGATTATTCTGCTTTATGATGCGCAGTTTTACAAGGTGTGTTGTTTTAATGTTGGCCCACCGTCTCCGACGCTGGGCCAACATTAAAACAACATTGGTTCAACGTCTAGTGTTTTCTGGGATGGGCTATTATAATGGGTGATGCGGCCATTTGTTTAACAGAGGTAATATCGGGGCCTGTAGCTAGCACCATCCAAGTTGATCCGACGTCGTTTAAAGGCGCCAATTACAAGCCGTCTCAAAGTTAATAGGCATACTAAAAATATGACGAATGCCTCTTTGCACAGTTGGGTGTCCAGCTTGCTGTTATGAGATTTCTGCACCGACGTTTTTCTTATGTTAACCCTTTCAGCACTGGCTTGAGTATTAAAATCCTAAACAGTTAATCTACGTTTCGTTGTGGCTGGACACAGCGACCCATAATTTCATAGGTAAAAATTACACATTGCAGTTGATTTGTTGGGACAACCGTTTTTTATTATCTTTTTGTATTTGCCATGTATAAATCTAAGTGTATGTAAGTATACGCATACTCATTCATTTATGTATGTAAATATTGGCAAAATTGCTTTATTATATGTTTCATAATGATTGACCCTACTAAATTAAAAAAAAACTATTTTTCTTGTGTTAAAGGTGGCCATAGTGGTAGCGACATGTTTTGTCTGAACTATGGTCTCCTCTGACTGTTATTCTGTATAGGCCTATTGTAGCCATATATTGTACATTATCTGTATGGTCAAATAAATTCTTCTTATTATTATTTGTTTAATTTATAATGTATCACTTGCAAGATCTACTCTCAAGAACAGTTATTTGATGTTAACCAGTTCACTGAGTTATCAGTGGGTGTCACAGTCTGAAGTAGCATGTATAGAGTGAAGTTAACCAGCTGCTACACTATCTTATTTAAAATTTCATCCATTTTTAGTAGTGCCTTGCTACCGCGACCCACAAATTTTGATCGGCTAATTAAACAGATTAAAAACGAATAAAGCCTGATCGCGCTTTGCGGTGAAAGGGTTAAAATGTGCATAGGCCCATACTGCTGTGCAAAACCAAAAGGCAGTATCTGCTTACTTTACAATTGAGCAGATACTACCTTTTGGCTTAGCAGAGCAGTACAGCGATCACATCTCAGCTAACACAAGACGTTCACCCAATGCTGGTACAATGTTGGACCATCGTCTGCGACGCTGGCCCAACATTGTACCAGCATTGGGTGAACGTCTCGTGTCGGCTGTGATTCCGGAAAACACCACCAACTGGACGCTGCGTGAAGGGATCGGCGACGAGCGACAGGTTTTGGCCCAACCAAGGAATATAGAAAAAACTTCTAAATTCCTTGGCCCAACGTTATGGCGGCGATATAGAGGACCACCAGTTTGTCACCTTTGTGGCATGTCTGTGTAATAAAAAGACATTTCTCAAGCTTATCGTCAGATAGTTTTGCACCTCTGTGATTCCAATGCACTGTGGATCTATAGATATCTGGTCAGAGGGGATGTCAATCGAAATCCGAGATGTCAAATAAATGTATAAATGTAAATCGTGCTGTTCTACCAACTAGCGCTGTTGTGCGAGGAGCGAAAAATTAAGCAAGTCACAAACCAAATAAATGCCCCTTTAATCCTCTCAAGCTACGATCTCGTTTTTATTCTGTATAGGGCCTTATTTCCACCTGATAGGCTATGACAACAGCAGTCTGCGCAGTAGCCTAACGTTAGCTGCTTACTTTCTTGACTTCAGAGTCTTATTGCCCCATTTCAGACTATAACCTCTACCATATTTTTCACAGAGGAAATTAGTTTGTAGTTTGTAACAAAATATGTTTCCGGTCCACGTATTGTGTCTATATTTCTCGACATTTAGAAAATTATGCATGAATACATGTTATGGTACGTGATTCATATATAGGGCCTATATACATTTAATGGTCGGGT
Source organism: Flabesymbios commensalis (assembly GCA_964017125.1). Classification (NCBI taxonomy): domain Eukaryota; kingdom Metazoa; phylum Annelida; class Polychaeta; order Terebellida; family Flabelligeridae; genus Flabesymbios; species Flabesymbios commensalis. The sequence goes on along the minus strand of OZ024913.1, from coordinate 22,815,963 downwards.
TAGAGGGAGTAGTATTGAATAGGCCTGCAACTCAATGTGATGAGATTTAGATCCGGATAGAATCACTGATTTTATTTAGTCTGCCCTCATCACGGAATGACATATGCCATTCTGTGCAGTCTAATCTGGTTAGGGATCCTTTGAATGGCGGATTGCCTCTGAAAACCATACACGGAGTTCAAGCACGTCCCATGCATCACACAGCAATTTGGCTTGACGTTCAACCCTTACAAAGCTGAAAAGTTGTCGTGTAAATCATCGAGACCAAAGGGTTCTTTTAAATTTTAAATCATCATAAATGTCTCAGTTAGCTCTTTCCAATTCATTTTATTACATATCCTGGTTTAGTATATTATACGGCCATTATAATTTTTTTCTAATTCTTTCAGCATGTTTAGCGCGGGGACCGTCTATAGACGTCAGATTCTGACGTCTAAAGTTGATCCCCGAGCTGAAAGGGTTAGCCAATATCGGAGACGTTAGCCCATCATCAAGCCGGCATTGGTTTTGTGTCTGATAAGGTACCACTTATCCAAGCAAACTGGATAGTTTCCTCTTTCCATTGATCTGATGCAAAACGTTCGCTGGCGTTCGATTTTTCAGAAATTGAATAAACCTTAATCATCCTCTCCAGACCATCTGTCGGCCTTTTAACAACACATGACTTTAGCTTAACCATGTTAACACGCTGAATGAGTTTATCTCGGGTTTGACCCTGTTAGTTTATCCCGAAGTTACATCTGATAATTTAACTCGTTTTAACCCTTTAAACCCCCACGATGCATCAACTCATCATGTTGCATCTCTCATGAATGACTTGATTTCCTACACCCGGGGGTTTTAAAACGAACATTTTTATGGAACTGTTTTATTAATAGCAATATCATTTTTTTTCATTTTGGCACCCACTTCAAGTCATTTTCACCCACTACAAGTCGAGTATTGCGACAGCAATTCGGGGCTTGTAGTGGATGAAGATGACAATGGTACATTCGAGCTTGAAAGGGCCAATCCACGTTTACTGGCCACTGACACAGGGGGGGGGGGGGGGGGGAGCGTGCCACATAACTTCATTATCATGAATATAGTCTTGAAATGAGCTATTTGAAATTAGGAACGAGTTGTTATATGAGTTAACATCTTTTGCCATCGGAGACTGTTGTCTTGTTTGTCAGCTGGCCAGAAACGACGAGACGTTGAACCAGGGCTGGTTTGATGCTGGCCCATCGTCTACCACGTTGTGATAACATTGAAACAGCACTGATTCAACTTCTCGTGGTGGCCGACGTCGACGTCTCATTAGGGCTAGAGATGGTCATTACAGAAATGGGATTTTCCTGTAATCCATATCATCAAATGCAGTCAGCAGAAATGAATGATGTGAAATTCGAAGAGATTTACAAGGACAATTGCGAAGGACGATAACATTGTAATTGTTTATTTACAGTACGCTCTCAACCCATGCGACGTTGTTGCGACGTTAAATCAACGTCAATGATGTTGATTCAACGTCACAACAACCTCGTTTGTCCAGTGGGATGCGACGTTGGGTCAGCGACGGACCAGTATATGCTATAGGGCGCTGATTTATGACCAGCGCGGTTTCAATCCATAAAGTTGTATCGGACACAGTACAAACTGACATATACCACCATTTATTGTCAACGTGATTCATTGTCTAATGCACTGATTGAATAAATTAAAAATGAATAATTCCAGCATTCTGAGATAGGCCTATAAATCCCATATTATGTAGTTTAAAAAATATTCTCGTTTTATTTTGTAGGTCCATTATTTAGAAAAACAATCAAATCAAATGTCAGCAAAAGATACGATTGAATTTCCAACAGTTGCATTTATCATTTTCTATTGACTGGGAATCAATGTATTTTCTCCGTCCCTCTCAAGAAGCATTCCACCAGATTAACTCAACACCTGATGATCTGATGCAAAACGTTCGCTGGCGTTCGATTTTTCAGAAATTGAATAAACCTTAATCATCCTCTCCAGACCATCTGTCGGCCTTTTAACAACACATGACTTTAGCTTAACCATGTTAACACGCTGAATGAGTTTATCTCGGGTTTGACCCTGTTAGTTTATCCCGAAGTTACATCTGATAATTTAACTCGTTTTAACCCTTTAAACCCCCACGATGCATCAACTCATCATGTTGCATCTCTCATGAATGACTTGATTTCCTACACCCGGGGGTTTTAAAACGAACATTTTTATGGAACTGTTTTATTAATAGCAATATCATTTTTTTTCATTTTGGCACCCACTTCAAGTCATTTTCACCCACTACAAGTCGAGTATTGCGACAGCAATTCGGGGCTTGTAGTGGATGAAGATGACAATGGTACATTCGAGCTTGAAAGGGCCAATCCACGTTTACTGGCCACTGACACAGGGGGGGGGGGGGGGAGCGTGCCACATAACTTCATTATCATGAATATAGTCTTGAAATGAGCTATTTGAAATTAGGAACGAGTTGTTATATGAGTTAACATCTTTTGCCATCGGAGACTGTTGTCTTGTTTGTCAGCTGGCCAGAAACGACGAGACGTTGAACCAGGGCTGGTTTGATGCTGGCCCATCGTCTACCACGTTGTGATAACATTGAAACAGCACTGATTCAACTTCTCGTGGTGGCCGACGTCGACGTCTCATTAGGGCTAGAGATGGTCATTACAGAAATGGGATTTTCCTGTAATCCATATCATCAAATGCAGTCAGCAGAAATGAATGATGTGAAATTCGAAGAGATTTACAAGGACAATTGCGAAGGACGATAACATTGTAATTGTTTATTTACAGTACGCTCTCAACCCATGCGACGTTGTTGCGACGTTAAATCAACGTCAATGATGTTGATTCAACGTCACAACAACCTCGTTTGTCCAGTGGGATGCGACGTTGGGTCAGCGACGGACCAGTATATGCTATAGGGCGCTGATTTATGACCAGCGCGGTTTCAATCCATAAAGTTGTATCGGACACAGTACAAACTGACATATACCACCATTTATTGTCAACGTGATTCATTGTCTAATGCACTGATTGAATAAATTAAAAATGAATAATTCCAGCATTCTGAGATAGGCCTATAAATCCCATATTATGTAGTTTAAAAAATATTCTCGTTTTATTTTGTAGGTCCATTATTTAGAAAAACAATCAAATCAAATGTCAGCAAAAGATACGATTGAATTTCCAACAGTTGCATTTATCATTTTCTATTGACTGGGAATCAATGTATTTTCTCCGTCCCTCTCAAGAAGCATTCCACCAGATTAACTCAACACCTTCCAAGTTATCTAATTTCAATTTTTGCCCACACCCTCAAATTTAAGTGGGTGGAAATTACTCATATTTGTCTAATTTGAGACAAAAAAAATAGAAATCCCACTAATTGAATGATCATCAATTTATATTATAATGACCGGTTATTTGATGCTCTTTTTTGACAGGCCTACATATTATAGTGGCTGTTCACACCACAACGACGTAGCAATGTCACTATTTTTTTCTGGACAATCTGGCCAATAAATGAAAAATGTCTGAATATGATGTATACATGTCATCGCACTGCTACAGGAATTGGACAACCTGAGAAAATCGGTGTGACCACATAGGCATAGCCCAGCAGATACAAGGCATTGAATCAATGTTGGTTTAACGTTGGTCCACCGTCTACGACGCCAGACCAACGTTAAATCAACATCGCTTTAACGGCTTGTGTCTGCCATGCTACTATCTGATGTTTAGTTTGAGTTTCGATTCAGTATTAGTTTCATGCAGATGTAGTCAGGCTAGTATTCATGGTATTAGTCAAATTCAAACCTAACCAGGTGCATCAACAGTCATTTAAATTTAGTTATTGAAATATTTTTGTCTAATGATATTTTTGAAATAATAAATCAATTAATCAACTTTTATTGTATACCAGGCAAGTCTAGACTTTTTGACAGCGATGACTAAATGTAGGTGGTATCCCTTTAAAAAATAAATAATGTATCCGTTAAAAAATAATCCCTCGATTAACATGATTAACCAAATTAGCCCAATTCATGAAACTAAATTTATATATAAAAACATGTAGAATTAATAGTATCTTACCTTCCCCACGAAGATCCTTCACATTTAATTCCTCAACGTCCGCGCCATCGGTTTTGCTTTCCAATGTAGCGTCTTCTACATCAGCAGGCTGTAGTTGGGTGGTGATACCGTAATGACGCTTAGATTGATGCCTTGAGGACGTGCCCGTCCTTAACCTGGTCTGTAGGGGAGGTGTGACATAGTACTTGCCTCCTTCAGACTTACTCTGGGGGCTGGAGGCGGGTAGAGTTGTCGACACTGAATCCCAGGACTCCATGGAGAAGTCCATATCTCCCAGGGCGCTCATATTGCCCTGCCCATTATTAAACGCATGGAACAGCGCCTCCAGTTTATGGTTGAAACGCCTCATGCGTTTGACAAGCCGTTTATTCTCATCTCCGTAGGTGGCGTCCATACCGTCCACACGCTGCTGCATTTGTCTGTGGCTCTCTTCCAGGTTGTTCATCTCATCTTTTAGGCTTTCCATGTCCAGAGATTGGTCGTCCAATTCCTGCTGCTGCAATAATATAGCCCCTTTGAACATCTTCACTTGGGACGCGTTCATGTCTCTCACTAATTGTAACAGATGGGGATCGAATCTCGGAGGTGTTGTCTCCAGACTGTTATCTTCCCCCAGAAAATCAGTCGGTGAGTCTCCACGGACAAATTCCAGTGCCTTTTCTAATGCCCCTAGGCGGTTGTCTAGGTGCGAGCTTTCATTGGCATGCTGTACTGATTCCTTCTTAAGTGCATCTAGCCGAGTGTAAAAGCTTCCATGATCTGAATAAATTCCTCTTATTGAGGCGTCAACCTCTCCCAAGGCCTTCTTTAACCGCCCAGTGTTATTAACTACTTCCCCAAGGCGAAATCTCTGCCAGTAATTATCAACTTTGATCTTTTCCAGATGCGCCTTTTGAATGTCAACACCTGTACTCAAAATACTCGTCTGACTCTCTTGCGCCTCCAACCGCTCCGTATTTTTTATGGTAATTCCCCTTATTCGGTGTATTTTATCACCTTGTTCTTTAAGTTTTTCTCTTTCTTCGGCAAAAGCTAATTCCAGCTTTGCTACACGTTCTTGGAGACTCGATAGTACAGAACTTTTCGAAGCCGTAGAATCGGTTTCTGGAGATTCTGTCTCAAATATCCAGTCCAACGCTCCTTCCATCGGTGCTTCACCACTGCTGCTGATCACCTCTCCTGTACTACCGCTATCTTCCACTGATAGTCCATCATCATCATTATCACCATGCACAATATCCTCAAAATCGTCTTCGAAGGAAGGTTCTTCAGTTGTTGGAGGCGGTGAGGCTGATGACAAGACACCAGGTAACCTTTGTTTTAAAATGTATGTCATGTCTTTGATTCCCAGCTCCAGCTGATTGACCTTCATCTGAAGGTCATCCACTGCATCTAGTCTGTTCTCCAGGTGAGTGAGTCTTTCTCTCAAGTGATCTCTACTGAGAACCTCGGTCATCACACGTTGGTACAGCCTGAGAAGGTCGGCGTGCATGCGGTCCGTGGAGTCATCTCCTCGGTCTGACCGGTCCACGTCACTGAAAGCGATCTGGATGTGTCTAGAATCCGGCACTATGAGAGTTGTCCTTCGTGGATCATCTCCATCAAGGATTTCGCTAGAAATACTCGCAGCTTCCCCAGCCTGAGACAATTTGATTTCCTCCGCGGTCCCTTGTACAGCTCCATGTACAATGACATATACAATAACAAAGACACGACATGAGAAAGTCCCGCACTGCATGACTAGAGATCAAGTTTACTACAATGTTTTAGATTATTGACCATGTAAATTGGTGGTTTACAAAATATTCACGTAATCCAATAGTCACTGAGACTATTAATTAATACACAGTTGTACACGCATTATGACTATAGGTGTCATTGCTCTGCGAATTCGAACATGAGTGAAATCCTACGTCTAGAGCTGATAACAATATATTGGCCCAGAGTATGTCTGTGAATGGTAGATTCTAGATAACACCACGACAAATGTGTGCTCAATCCCATGTAAACATCAGTTTTTTTGTGTTTCCTGTCAGCATGAGGTACGTTATTGGTGACCACTTGAAGATAAATCAGTGGTGAGACTGCTTTGCCTGCTGGCAAAAAGGTCAAAGATTAAGTAGACAATTATCAGAAGATAACTGAGTCAGACAACGTATATGTTAGAACCAGACAAAAAGGCTGATCAGTTTGACATGCCGTCAGACGCATTCCATATTCGTCAGAATGCAAGGTAGTTCAGGTCAAACACTTGACTCTGGCAATATTTACGCAGTGAACTTGCAGGAGACCTTTCTTCATTAATCCGGAACTGCCAAAGTGCAAACTAAATAAACTTCTCCAGCACGATTGATGTACCCCTATATTATATAATATAGGAATGATCTAGTATTGGTCAGACATATTTTCAAATTGATTGCCGGACTAATCTTCGATATATAGTTTTTGATGTCACAGCTACACATCACGTTTCTGTCTGATGCTCGACGCCAACGTATTTTCAATCCGTGCGGAGCGATATCGTAAAAACGTCATCCACAATTACACAAATAGCAAAACGTCAAGTGAAAAAGCTGTGATAACAATCCCGCCAATGATTCACCTGCAGCGCTCGGTTTACGGCAAGCACTCGCCTCCAGTTGAAGGGTGTCGTGATTGTAATGTGCCGGTTTTATGGAGTGCGAGGTGGTCCTATAGTAACAGCTGCTGGTAAAAGGAGTGGTGTCTTCCTTATGGGCAGGGATGATTCCTCAGATAGGATGCTGATGCCGAGCCTCTGGTGCAGCGCGCCAAAGTGACGTGGAAGCGGGACGGCGGGTGACTTGCTACTTGTTGAAGATCCCTGCCGCCGGACGCCGGTCCCGTTATCCATGCAGCGAAGATGAGATGTTGAGCCGATGGTGTTTTAATATTGGGCCGGCTGGCCCAAGATTAAAACACCATCGGCTCAACTTCTTATTCTTGCTGGATACCGCTCGTTACTGCGTGCCACTGTCATTCAAACGTAGATAGTACCCACAGATCTTGTTGCGGTCACTGCACCCCCTCCCCCCCTCCCCGGTGACAAATGACTATTGACCACTTGACGCAGGCTACGTGACGCTTTAGGTGGGTGTTCAGCCATCACGCTCGATGGCGCTGAAAACAGAAGACGATTTGTAGTCAGCGGTGGCATCGTCTCCGCAGGCAGTTAGCGTCGGTTAACTGATGATTCCATGCTGGGCCAACACCGCGGGGTGTTGGCTGAGCATTCACCGACCGCTGGGCTAAATTCCCGCATTTTTTCCCGCCAGAGAGCGATCGCCCCCCTGTGGTCAAGCGTCACAGCTAATGTCTCGCCGTCGAGGCTGTGTTCAGAAGTGATAGCCGGCAAACGGACCGTGTGCTCCCGTCTCAAATGCGCTTCTTCTCATTGGTATTCTGATTTGCAGTCGGATAAAAATGTCTCGGGGTCTCCAGGAGCAGAGGGGGTATTCTTCTGGCCCTGATCCCGGGGATGTTGAAGCACGAGAGGCTTATGTTCTCAGTCAGCAGCTTAGGACAGCCCCGTGTCAGACAACGAAATGAGCAGTCAACTGAAATCATATATATACATCATTCAGATTATAATATTATCTCTTGTTTTAACAAATAGTGCCTAGACGTCTCATTGGTCTTGGTATAAAGACTGATATATTATGATTGTGATCTGAGTCGAATTGGTTTGAAATGTACCGACCTAATGCAACCTAACTTGTTGATACGCATACCAATCCACATATGCAATCTTCAGTGCAAAGTTGGGTCCATGATTAGATGCACGTTATGGTTTTATTTGAATTGGGATTCGGGGGTTCCTACAATAATCAGCCCACATGGTATCATTGTATCATACTCCCTCACACCAAAACCTTAATTGCGAACACTCAAATATAAATTTTGATCTACAACAGCCGTGAATCAATATTCCTGATTCAATACCACAATTCATATGTTGCTGTGAATTAAAATTACTTGAATGTCCTCAAATTACATTTATTAGAGAAAAGACAATTTGAAATAGTTATTTCTTGGTTATAAGTTCCCTGTACTGTAGGGTATCCTCACGGTTCGACTATTTACTTCTTCACTCTTTTGTAATGCACGCCTATCATTCTATCCTTCTATTTTGAAAAGTACAAAATTGTATATGATTTTTAACCCTTTAGCCGCCAAGTTTTTTAATTTGAATTTTTCCGTAACTTGAAGTAGCTCGCTGACTCGATTCACAACTTCGAGTGAGTGAAAATTATTCAGATTTGTCGAAATGGAGGTCGATTTTGAAATCTTGTTGAGTGATGTCACATATTATATCTTTAACGTGTTTAAAAGGTGGTATTCAACATGCTAATAAATAAAAAAACAATCAAATCGGATCAGCGGTTAAAGGTAATAAGGCAATGTATAGAGTATATCATTTGCATATTATTATCCTAACATTTTTTCACGCAGATGTTAGGCATATGATTAGCTTCGACCAATCAGATGCATGATATCCAGATTAACCTTTCGCCTGCTGATCACGACAATTTTCGTTTTTAACCTGTTTTATTAGTCGATCAAATCACTGATATTGGGAATGAAATGGGTGTTTAAACATCAAGATTTGCAAATGTTATGTCTCAAATTAAACAAAATTATGAGTAATTTTCACCCATTTTAAGTTGTGGATCGCGGTAGCGAGACACAACTTAAAATGGGTGAAAATTTAAATGAATTAAATGAGCAGGATAATGGTCAACTGCTTTAGAATAACGCCCCTGACAGGACAATAAAATTTGATTCAATAACAAACACGTGACGTGCTGGGTTAATGTTGGACCATTGTCACAGACGGTGGGAAACCAATAAACCGACATTGGTTCAACTTCTTCCCAGTAAACACAATGTTGGGTCAATGTTGGCCCGCCGTCTACGAAGTCGTCCCAACAATGACCCAATATTGATTCAATACCTCGTGTTTGTTGGGCAGTAGCTCAGTATTAAGACAACGATACAACTTTTTGTGCGTTGTTGATCTCCCATTATTCTGTCAGCATCCATCAAAATATGTATTCACACATGAAATTTAGTACCTGAAATACGTGTTTCATACACAATAAACCAGTATGATATCTAATCGGCGGGTCGATTTATGCAAAGAATCACTCGAACACCAAAAAAATCCAACAAAATGTTTTCTAGTGTTTTTTCACCTATGGGATGTACTTATATATTAATGACAGAAAAAAAGTCTACCAAAATACAACTACCGAAAAGGTGTAAAATTCAAGAAGGCCGACAATACATCTGAATGGACAACCGACTTCAAATCTCAGGACACTGATTGATGTGTATGAGCTTCCGTCTGCGAGAATTGGCGAGAAAGGGGATAGTTTACTTCCGCTGTAAACATTTGATGTGCATTTGATCGGTTTTTTTATGAGTATGTAAACATTGTGTTGATCACAATTTCAATCACAGGCAAATTAATTATTAACATCAATATAATTCAAATCGTAACAAATGTATTCGATAAATGAATACATTATAATAGTTCCTTCTGCTTCATTGTCAAACGTATTTAAATATTACAACAAGAATAAAACATCCAAGCCCATAAAGTATCCTTCTCCCGTGAAAATATGTGGACATAGATCATAGAGGTATACACACTATGTCCAATACACCTATAATTTGACATCTATACATGTATTTAATTCAATATGACAATTGTCCGCATTAATGTCTACTGACATGCTGGCTTAGTGTATACACTACTGTCAAGTTTGAAACAGCTTCACTTTGGCGTCTAATTTAAATTATTGTAAACCTCAATTGTCATTGTTGTTAATGTATATAATTAGCATAAACATGAAAAAATACATTATTTTGAACAATTAGTTGGTTCAGTAATATAAAATATGGTGACAAAATAGCCCAAATTACTCGCCTATCGAGCCGATGAAAACATAAATAGCCAGCATGTAAGGTAGACCGGAAATCAGTTATCCCTTTTCCCAGCCGCGCATGCGCGCCGTAAGTTCACGAAGATCTCGCGCCTGTTGGTTGTCCATATCTAGAGGTCTATGGTCTGAAAGAAGGAAATTGCTATGCATAATTTATTGTGGGCTATAACTGTGACAGTTGTTTCATGTCTACTCAAAGTATTAGGTGTCATAAAATTCACTGGTACAATGTCCTGATGTCCTATATTGTAACTATACAAACTACATTTTTTTGTTTTTTTCTAAAAGCACTATGTTTGCCTTTTCAAAAGTATATATTTTAGACCATACATGCCACAGTTGTCATGAAAACAAGGTTATCCATTGACCTTGGCAGCTATCATGAAAAAGCAGTGAAATCAGGCTAAAGCATGTTATTTGTTGAAGAAGATGGCAATTCTTAATACAACAACCATCTAGAAAACATGCTTAAGTCGTGTCTGCTGAGCATGCGTAATTGCTCCAATGTTGGGCTGATGTTGGTTCACCGTCTGCAACGCTGGTCCCACATCCACCCGACATGTCTCGTGTTTGCTGGGAAATTGCGTGATTATATTGGTTATTTAAAATGGGCGCTCAGGAAACGCTAATGTTATCGTTTCAGAGCAAGGTCCTTGAAAGTCAAGAAGCAGACATCGTTCTGACCAGGAAATTGGACTTGATTTTTTCGCAGACAATATTCTGATGCCCACTCTATTTAAAATAAATGGATCTTTTTACCATAGATAATGGCATTTTACGACAAAAGAAAAGTAGTATTTGATATAATTAGGCCTAAGAAATAACAATAATTAATATTTAACGGCGTAAGGGCCTGTAGAGCTGCATCTAGACTAGTGATTGTGTAAGGGTCCCCCTGCCTTTTGATGGTCCAGGATAATATACCTCCCCTCCGGGAGCTAAAGCACCCAAGATAATATGCGACTGCCATCTCTCAAGAATGCATCAGAAACTAGATGCCGCGAGGTGCAGTTTCACAACAGAGAAAGTTTACGACCCGACTTGTCCGGTCAAGAAAGTTCTCGGATAACACGAGACGTCGAAGCCGGCTAGATGACGGACCATCGTCACAAGCATTAGTCCGTCATCTGGCCGACGTCAACGCGATGCCTGTCGGTGATCCTTGCCCGTTGCGTGACGTGCGCTTTAGATCTCCGCCGTACGGCGGCGGACGTGTCTCGCAAATGTCCTGGCCATCCTGAAAATAATGGCGAGAAATGGAGCCCGTCCGTGTTCGGAGGCGCCTGAGCCGGCGGGGATCACGGCTAATATCCCGGCATTGCTCTTTCCAGAGGGACACCGCTTGTCATTGTGTAATGCAAGAGTCCCTTCCCCCTCAGGGAGAATACCATATAATGATCCAATAAAAGTCAATGCTTGTGTAGCTAGTCCATAACTGAACCAGCAATGGAACGTTTGTATAAACAGGTATGACTCGGGGCCGCGATGCACATTATTGCTGTTTGACAAGATGTTTCTTAGTGGACTCGCGGATTAAAAAGAATAACTGTCAAATAACACAAGACATGATTTCTTGGTAAGCTCGCAGATTACAAAGTATAAAGGCCAAAGAATACTCTATTGGTTTCTATGTAAACTCGCAGATTACAAAGAATAAAAGTCAAATAATGCAATAGATATGGTTTCTTGGTAAACTCGCAGATTACAAAGTATAAAGGCCAAAGAATACAACAGACATAGTCTCGTGGTAACATCGCATATTACAAAGTATAACGGTCGAATAAAACTAGACATGGTTTCGTAGTAAACTCGCAGATTACAAAGTATAAAGGTCAAACAATACAATAGACATGGTTTCTTGGTAAACTGGCAGATTCCAAAGTATGAAGTCAAATAAAAATGCACATGGTTTATTGGTAAACTCGCAGATTAGAAAGCTCAAAGGTCAAATAATACTAGACATGATTTCTTGCTAAACTCGCAAATTACTAAGTATAAAGATCAAAGGATACTGTACATGGTTGCTTGATAAGCTCGTAGATCACAAAGTATAAAGAATACTAGACATGGTTGCTTGGGTAGCTTCTAGATTACAAAGTATAAAGAATACTAGACATGGTTTCTTGTACACAGAGCTCTGTGTAGCCTGCTCTACGGCGGGCAGTGTAGGTTTCTTGGTGAACTCGCATATTACAAAGTACAAAGAATACTATACATGGTTGCTTGGTAAGCTCGTAGATTACAAAGTATAAAGAATACTAGACATGGTTTCTTGGTAAACTTGCAGATTTCAAAGTATAAAGATCAAAGAACACTAGACATGGTTGCCGGACTGACACGATTAGAATTAACGATCTGACCTTGCTACGCGAGGGGAATTCCCAAGGTGTACTTTACCTCAATTCGCACCAATTCGATTACCTCACTGTCGACCTCAGGCAGCACCTCATTAATTCATTAGTCTCATTTCACATTCCCAGTAATAGTCTATTCCAGCAAAAACACGAGACATTGGCCCAATGCTGATTCAATGTTGGTCCAGCGTCCACGACGCTGGCCCAACATTAAATCAGCATTGGGTCAGCATCTTGTGTTCGCCGGGTATCAAACACGACACACTTTTTTCACGCAACCCGGAAATCTAATAGAAAACTGCATGGGTACGGCTTTTGACGATCAAATGACCCGATCCTTTCATTATCCACAAAATTAACCAGGTCATTGCCCGACATGCAGGCTTAAATTGAAAGTTATGTTGGAATGGTTTAATCCGACACTCTAAATCAAACGCTCTAAAAGGTGTTTATCGTTATATTATTCTCAATGTTAATTGAAGTGTTAATATATAAAGGGCACGAAATCTATGAGATAAACAAAAAGACGATTGTCAATACCGGTTATCAGATTCTAGTCCTGACATTCCTTTTTCTATATCTAATGAAGTTCACTTTTTTCACTTGACCCTTCCAGCGCGACTATAGACGTCAGATTCTGACGTCTGAAGTCGATCCCCGCACTGAAAGAATTCGTATTTATAATGGCCGCAGACCCGTGACATATTCAAACGAAGTGGAAAGAGCTAACTAAGCTATTTATGATGATTTCAGATTAAAAAAACCCTTTGGTGTCCATCCTAGTAAAATTTGATATAATATTATGCATCTTTATATCATGATTAGTTCGACAGTATCGCATTTTATGGCTTTAACAGCTGTGATGGCGGCAATCTTGGATTAAGGAGTCTAGATGATCTAAAATTAAAAAAAAATAGCCATTTCATTGGATATGTAATCTTAAAAAAAGGATTACAATGCATCTTTATAGCTGCTTTAGTTTCAGAGTTATCGAATTTGAGCCTTTGAAAATGGCAATGGCGGCCAGTTTGAAAAATAGCCTTTTTGAAAACTTCCCATTATTTTTGAGTGACATAGAAGCTATTTTTTGGTCTAAATGGTTCTAGTTTACTAATAAACCGAGAAACAAAGTTAGCAACAAGATGGTAGCAGAACCTAGTAACTGCTTAAAAGAAAAGTAGTTTGTTACTGCCTGTCTGTTATGCACGACAGCAATAAGTGAAATAAAGGATAACTTTGCGCTTCATGATCCAACATCTCTTAATTTGTGCTGACTTCCCTCGGACCCGGTCCTGGTGAGAAGAAGTTTGGCACCTTCAATTCTATTCCAATATCAATGGCATTTTCCCAAGCAGACCATGCATGGTGTACATGGACCAAACGTGATTTTACTCCTCAGATGTGACTTTCCCCGAACTGCAGAATTGGATGCCTTTTCAGCACATTACAAAAAATGTTTAACCCTTAAATACCTGTAATATGTTAAAGTTGTTTTTAATTGAAATATTCAAAAATGTCTTAGTTGGCTGTTTCTGTTTCATTTGAAAACCTGTGTTATGGGTCTACGGGCATTATAAATATTTTTACATTTTCAGTGCGAGATTGAGTTTAGACGTCCGTCTATAGACGTCAGAATCTGACGTCTAAATTCGGTCCCCACAATGAAAGGTTTAACATGTTAACAGTCAGCTGTTTTCTTTTTACAGAGTGGTATAATACTGCATTCTTATTCCGAGTTCATGATGCAGTCGCTGACAAAAATCGTAGATATACATGTAGATAATAAAACGTGATGCTGAGCCTCGTACATCTTAGTTAGCCCCATCACTCATTGCGCAGTGCCACTCGCTCAATCACAGACACTGCTCATATTGTTAGCTCAACGTCAATAATAGCCACTGTCTGCACTTTGGCTCGTCGAGTACATCCGCTAGTCAGCTGTCTCAGTTTTAGCCATCCCCTTGACTGTGATTGGACGATTCCCACCATCTCCACCTGGTGGCTACTAATTGCAAACTCACTCGAAGATATCAGTGCCTAGGCCTGCCCCTCTCCCGCATGCGTACACCAATGAATCAGTGAAAGTTAGCCTCAAGTCTTCATTTATTGTTAATAATTTCATGATTTCCTAATGGACATTACCCTATAATTGTGCATTTAATGTCATTTTAATATTTCGTTCAATGCTCATTGAAAAAATACACAAACGCAATCTTCTCTCACAAGCAATATCAATTTTTATTTGAATGTTATCCACCTTTCAACTCCTCATTGTATAAATATACCTGGAATAGCGATTTACACAACCTAAATGGGGTAGTAAATGATCCTCACTCGGCATACGACGTTGTTGCAACGTTAGATCAACGTCGATAACGTTGATTCAATGTCGCAACAATGCCATGTACCCAGTGGGGATCCGAGAAGGTAGGAAGAATGATTAGATTTGCTACGTATTTGAAAATGTCATTCGTAATCAAATTATTTATTCAGCAGCATAGGCTTACTATACAAAAAAAGCTATTATATCAAGAAGATCTATTAAATATGACTCAAGTATTTTGCTCTGCAAAAGACAGTAGCTACATGCTCAAAAAGTAAGCAGTTAATGCTTTTTGGCTTAGTACGACAGCATTGTGCTCTGCTCCCAGCCGAATTAGTCCGAGTTTGAGGCAACCACAAGGGTTGTTAACCCTTTAACCGCCAAATTATTCAATTTGAATTTTCACCCACTTAAAGTTGTGTCTCGCTGACGCGATCCACAACTCCAAGTGAGTGAAAATAATTCAGATTTGACAAAATGGAGGTCAACTGTTTTCAAACTTTGCTGATTGATGTCACATTTTATCTTTAACATGTTCAAAAGGTGGTACTTGATGTGCTAATAAAAAATGAAAAACCGACTATATGCGGCACCGGCGGTTAAAGGGTTAAATAAACAATTTCATGAAAAATATGAGGCTATAATCCTTTTCAAATGATGAATTCACCTATAAAGACTGGCATTTGAATCCATAAGTTGAAACATTATTCCAATGAGATGTAAACCTGCCATTAGAACATAAAATAAAACATTGATCAAACAATGTCGCGTTAATTGATTGCTCAATCGATCTTCCGCGCACCTGATTTAATCGTCTAACCCACTGGGCACACGGCGTTGTTGCGACGATTCAATGACGTCGATTCAACGTCGCAACAATGTCGTGTGTCCAGCGGTGACCCCCACTCGTTATTCCGTTGTTTTTAAAATTGAAGCAGAATACGATGTGCCTGACTTGGGTCACATTTATTCACTTTTATATATCGTGGGTTCTCCAGGGTTCGAATTTCAAATTCTGTGGCTGGAGGGCAGTGCCATCTCATTTATCTTACCATCCTCAGGATGTTCTCCTGGTTTAGTCTATTTATGCACAAAAGTGCCTAAAACCCCATTAATTAATTAATTAATTAATGTATTCATTCATTCATTCATTATTCACCACAGCCTGTCTGCAAAATCGGGAACACTCCAGACTAATGTGACGGATGGTATCAGTTACGACAATATCCTACTATTATAAAAAACCCGAATTAATATAGGCTTATATACAGCTAGTCATAAAGTATCTTGATGATTATGTACACGTATATTACAACAATAATATATTATACAAATCTAGTTATAATTATTATATAATTAAAGAGCACTTCATACAACGTGAACACATTGTGTTGCGATAAATTAACCGGAAAGACCGAGTGAGATTATAGCTGACGAGACAAGGTGATCTGTGTGCTTTGGTGTCACGGAGATGATTCAATAAAGCCCGGGTAACACCAGATATTGAATCAAGGTTGAGACAGCGTCTGCGACGCTGGCCCAACCTTGATTCAACACTGGTTTCTACCCAGTGAGCACATGGCGCTGTTGCGACGTTGAATCAACGTCAGGGACGTTGATTCAACGTCGCAACAACGTCGTATGCCCAGTGGATATAACGTCGTTTGATTTATTTGAGATAGGCGTCCACCGTGTGAGGGAGCGATCCGTCCCTGAGGTAGCCGGAGACGACGCTGCGAAAATGTTTCTCTTTGAGGTGAACTTCGAGAATGCTGTTCGTGGTCTGACTGTAGTGCGGCCCCAGGAAGAACAGCGTGTCACCGCAACTAGCCACGAAGGCGTTCTTCATCAGGGCCGTGTCGTCGATCTCGTGCGCGACCTCCTCCAGCACGCCCTTGGAGATGTCGCAGCGGTAGAACTTGCACCTCGCCGGCGAGAACGTGTACAGGGTGTCGTAGATCATGGCCGTGTGGCCCTTGGGGAAATCGGCCTCGAACCTGCAGGTCCAGGTGTCGGCGGGCGGCTCGCTCTCGTCGTAGTACCAGAGCTGACCGCTGTCCGTGACGATCGCCAGCACCCTGCCCGTGGAGAGGACGTGGACCACCTCGGTGGTGGACACGGGAAGGTCCGCCATGTCAGTCCATTCCTTCTTCTGGAAGTCAAACCTGGACGTCTCCTTGCCCGGCCCCAGCAGATACAGGAAGCTGTCATCGCCATGGCAGCAGACGGCCGCGTGGCAGGAGTCGGGCATACAGGACCGCGGCATCTGGGTGACTTTGCTGGCGACGGGATCTTCCGCGCTCGCGTCTATCTCCCACATAAACTCCTCATCCGTGTTCTCGGATTCAGGATCCAAACCTGGAATCATCAGAAAATATAACAATTAGGCCTGCGTAAATAAGTACATGGTATAATATCCCCAGTTGTAGGCCTACATGTGTTTTGTGATTCTTCATTGATTTATTTAATAAAATACATATACATAGGCCTATTGGCAAATATATTACTTTTTAAATATGTGCTCTGTTATACATTCAAAAATACAATATATTTCTAACAAATGTGATATTGTTAATGGTATATATAAAAAAACTAAAATATTCAGAATCCAATCATAGCTACACTTAAAATCAATTTAATTAACACAGCCATCTGGAAGCTTCTTAAAAGCACATGTTATTATGTGGATATCAGATAACACATTATCATGATTATAGTATCAATTTAATTTTCAAGGCGGCATTGCTATGATAGTAGTGTAAATACCAGATTCTCGCACCAACAGCCAGAGATAAAAAAAAAACATTTTTGTAAGTGGTAAAAAAATCACTCTAGAAAATTAATAAAGAGGCGGCTCCAGAATTTTGCTAAAAGGGGGTTCGATTGAAAAAACACCAATTCATATGTCGATCAATGATTTTTCTCAGCAAATGCATGCGGAATAGACACTCAAACTAGAGGCACTACCCTAGGAAATTTTGAGTGTCAGAAACCGACATTTCGCAGTTTTGATCGATTTTGAGGCAATTTAAATTTGCAAATAGGGGGCCAAGTCTCCCCTGACCACCCCCCTCTAATTCGTGACCACACCCCCTCTGGATCGGCCACTGCAATATGCTTACCACATATGTAAATATTCGGTGCCGAGGGGTGTGATGATGAGATAAAACTTCCTCCCACGGGAAGATTGACAGTCTTCTCTAGTTTAAATCTGGAACAAAAATAATGAGAATTTAACCCTTGTTCTGCTGAATTGCTCCAATTGTATTTCTCGTCATTTGAAGCTGGAATCGCTAACGCTATTTCCAGCTTCAAATGACAATTTTTTTATATACATCTTCTAAATTGAGTCATTTGACTAACTGAGCATCTACCACAAGCTATATTATAAATTTTCAGTGACATTTTATTTGGCTTATACATGTTTAAAAACGTATATATGCAGGCCTAGCAGGACAAGGGTTGAAGAATGTGACATATCGGTTGTTTGTAGTGTGAACTACAAAGGGCAATCATTTTTGTGAACACTAATTAACCAAATTCGTTTCTCCAAAGAAACAAAAATGTCCCTTGATCGACCTCAAACCGTCAGGGCTCGAATTCCTATCTAATCCCTGTGTCTGGATAGCTGTCATTTGATCCATTTCATCGTTGTTATGTGGCATGAACCCCGATTCGCCCCTTCTTTCCTCCCTTTATTCGTGCATTTATCCATCCATCCTCATATATGCAACTATATGCATGCAACTATATGCATGCAATTATATGCATGCAACTGTATTCATTCATTCATTCATTCATTCATTCATTCATTCATTCATTCATTCATTCATTCATTCATTCATTCATTCATTCATCCATCCATCCATCCATCCATCCATTTATTTATTTATTCATTCAATCATTCATTCATTTATTTATTCATCCAGTCGGTCGGTCGGTCGGTCGGTCGGTCGGTCGGTCGGTCGGTCGGTCGGTCGGTCGGTCGGTCGGTCGGTCGGTCGGTCGGTCGGTCGGTCGGTCGGTCGGTCGGTCGGTCGGTCGGTCGGTCGGTCGGTCGGTCGGTCGGTCGGTCGGTCGGTCGGTCGGTCGGTCGGTCGGTCGGTCGGTCGGTCGGTCAGTCAGTCAGTCAGTCAGTCAGTCAGTCAGTCAGTCAGTCAGTCAGGCAGGCAGGCAGGCAGGCAGGCAGGCAGGCAGGCATGCATTCATTCACATTCGACCACTTATAACCTGATAGTAACAGGTTATATGTGGTCGAATCTCTATGGGTAGTCAGGCTGCCAGTCGGCAGACAAGCTGGCAAGCAGTCAGCAGCGGCTTTGTCTGAACTGAATTTGGGATACATCCCATTCTGTAGTCTTCCTAAAAAAAGCGGCGCGTATTTATTTAGATTACTTATCATTACGGCATAAAACGTATAATCATTCAAACAAGTGACAACAGAATACTTAGTTAATAGAGCGTATAGGGTTAATATGTTCCAGTCTGTTGTTAGAGTGAAGCGAACTGTGACACGATAGGCCTAATTATGTTATTAACATGCTTAAAGCGCTGAAATATTTGTGCATAGAACAAGATACCAAATGTCTAAAGTCGGTACCCGCACTGAAAGGGTTGATGAAAATGAATGAGGTTTTAGGCCACTGTTGTGCACACACATAGCCTACATGCAAAATCGGGCCAGGGGAACATCTGAGAATGGCGAGATGGCACTGCCTTCCAGACACAGTATTCGAAATTTCAAGCCCTGGCGCTCTATTAGATCGAGTATGTACCTGTCACGGAGTCCCCACAATTTACTGAATCTTTACGAGCGGGGGAGAAACCCTTAGAAACCATAATACCAGAGTGTGGTAAGAACTTGAGAGTTCCGGTTTGACAGTCAGACAGCTTCAACCACTACGCCTTGTATCTCGCATAGGCCTGCATATAATGAAATATTCACCTTTGAGAAAATGAAATGAAATGAATGGGGTTTATGTACATATAAGCTAAACTGGGCCAGGCAAACCTCCTGAGGATGGTGAAAGGAAAGAGATGGCACTGCCCTCCAGACACAGAATTCGAAATTTGAGCCCTGGCGGTCTGAGGGCGAACGCCCTACTTCTCGGTCATGAAGGCTCCCTACAATATTTAATCTTTACGAGTGAGCGGGGAAGAAACAGTTTCTTTCTTTGAAACTCGAATGGCAGAGCGAGCTTCGAACGCGCGGTCTCTGACTTTCCAAAAAAGGCAGCTTTAACCACTGAGAAATGCTTTATCTAACAAATCAAGTGTGAATGTACGGACAGAATGTGTCAACTGACGAGCACTGTTCAGGCAAAACGCCGTAGGCCATAATTAAAATGGCTTTACACGATGTATGTACTGAAAATATTTTTACGGTCTATGTATTTGTTACGTCACGAGCTTTCAAATATGGGTATTTAACATCACATTAATTTGCTTGGATTATTAATATCCTATAGCCAAAACAGGAAAAATATCGCAACATGAAAAAGATGCTATAATTTACGGAAAATGTCATAAAAACAAGATCACAAAAAAAATGCAAATTAAAGTCACCGTTTGATTTAGAGCCTTCCCTGGAGATAAACATGATAAAGTCAACCGATTGATATATAACATTAATCATCCCCGTTAATTTAAAACGCAGTTACATGGCATTTTCCTTAGCACGACAGGAAAAGGACCTGATGCAATGAAAATGGTTCACGAATTCCGTTTAATAGATTCTGCACGGGGTTTTGATGATGGATAGGCATCCGATTATTAGCCTAATAAATAAGTTGTGACCTATCTGCTCGTAATCAGTCGCTTCGTGCATTTTTTCAAAAAAATGTACTAATGATAAATGCATGATTTTTGTGCTTCAAACCGTTACAAATGATCTTTTTCTAAAACTACGTTATCGGTCATGCATCATTTTAAAAGACTATTGTTATAAAAGGAGTGACAACCCATAGAGCATGTAGACCTAAATTATTTCAACCTCCAGGCTTTTGTTTTATGTAAAAAAATAGAAAACAGGCCTAAACAATTTTGGAAAATATCCATTGTTATGATCTGAAGATCCAAAGAATACTTTTAACTATACATCGGTACGCTCACCAGTGACACATGAACTAACTGGCATTGTTGTTTTTCAAATAATTAGCGATTTTTGTTTTGTACGACAGTAAGTGTTAAAAGTAAGTGTCGTATAAAATAAACTTATAACTAAGCGTGAGGCAAATCAATGATTAGAAAAAATAGTGTATATTTCTAGACCCATATGGTGAAAATGAAAAATGGGAAATATCATACTTTGAATTTCACTTTAATAGAAGGCAAATTGACCATCCTAATTGCTCAGAATTATCATCCAGCAATCTAAAAATCGTCAATTTCTGGGGGGGGGGGGGGGCTTAAGCCGCCCCCAGACCCTTTGCCTATTGGGGCCCACCAACTATTTTGGCCTCGGTCCCTCACACACCCAAACCCAACGCTGACCCCCCTAACGTCACTTTAATTCAAGCTGAGAGATTTCGCTATTTCATAAATATTAATATTTTTCGTCATTTGAAGCTGGAAATTGCGTTAGCAATTCCAGCTTCAAATGACGAAAAATAGAAACAAAAAATTCAGCAACAACAGGGTCAATAAACAAACAGCTCGCGATCGACACGCTACATTGGCGTTTAGATCTGTTGCGCGTGACGCTCGCTCGCTGTGTGTTTTCTACTCACTGCCTGGTGGCGTAGACGTCCAGCGTGGCCGGCTGTAGCGAGTCGTCCTCCTTCCGGAAGCCGCGATTGATGACCACAAAGTATGGATCTTTCTTGCACGCCTTGGAGTGCGCCTTTCCGTGTTTGCCGCCCATTACGTCTGCCTTGCTGAAACCACCTGCTCTCCGCGAGCTCAATTGATCTTGTGGCAGCTTCGAGGTCTGAAAAAGAGGAGATATTTTACCGGTATACGTATGCAGTTCTGCCTGTCACGATTTCGCCCTTGCCTTATGTACAGACTGCGTGCTTCCGTCTACATTATTTAGGTCATGACCGTGCATGACGATGCTTGTAGAAGCGTGACATATACGCCTGTGTGCGGTTTGACATTTGCAGTCCTGAATCACCTTTACATTTAAATAATTTTTACCCACAGTAAGTTGCGACGCAACTTTGTGTGATTGAAAATCCACAAATTAGTTCAGTACCGGGGTTGAGTATTTAACAGCGCATCGTCATCGTACTGTCTCAAAACATAAACAATAAAATAAATGAAGTATAACAGCTAGTAGCGTTTTGTATTTTGCATTTTGAAGCGTCGGTAAGTGGTATCCCAGAAACACAAAGCATTATGTATAATGTCTTCGACGTTGGGCTGACGTCGTAGAAATGTTATATAAATGTTTCGTGTTTACTCGGATATAGCATGCAATACCTAACTTATTGACTAAATGACTTACTATCCGGTATACATGATATGGTCATGATTATTTCTAATACTGTTAGCGCTGCACTAACATGACAGACTCTGAATCAGACCCGCGGTCAGTTCCGGAAATGTATTACAATTCCGGACCCCCCGGGTACAGAGTCTGAATTAACAGGACTTTAGGTACCGGATTCGATTCTAGCGCTGTTCCCATTGTTATTTCTTTATATACGTGGCATATATATATGATATATATACTATACACTTAGTACCAAACAGTGAATCTAGCTAACTTTTCAGATACAAGGGATGCTAAAAACTGTAAGAAAAATACTTGTAAACAATCGGCTGAAAAATAAAAACAAGTCGATCAAAGGTGTGGTGTAAAAACGGTCGAAAATTAATGAAATCTTTACTGATAACGATATGATGTGGGCAGAGAAAATATACATGCTGTGGCCATTGGCTATAGTGAACAATATTTAATATGGTTAAAAGTAATTTTAAAACTAGAAAAGGAGTTTCCGAATTCCGAGGCCCGGCTTAGTTTGTTTGAGTGCTATATAGACAAAAAATTAGTGTATTGGTCTTCCTTATGTGCCAGAATCCTAAATGTCTATGATATAATTAAGAAAAGAACTAAAGAGACAAGTTTAAATATATCTTCGACGTGTATTCCTTCCACCACCATCGCCGGTGCTGGCCAACATTCATTCAATACTTGCCTGGTACGATGTACCTGGTATGGATGATGTATGCCTACCAACCAAATTCCGGTTCAATGTTTGGCCAGCGTTGCAGCCCATTGCTGGTTCAATGCCGGTCAATCGTCTACGACGTTGGCCCAACAGTATGTCACCAAGATGTCGAATACTAGGTGACCAGCACTCTAACTAAGTTCGACATCCAGGATAAAATTTATATACATGGTAATTAGGCCTACATTTAAAATTACACTTAAAAGTAAAATTAAATAGAAATATATTACACATATTTTTTGTTTCCCGCGCTAAGTAATCTATCATCTGATATGTTGTATACTTGGCGCAAACACGTGGCATTTGACCAATGCTGTTTCAATGTTGACCCACAGTCTTCGACGCTGGCCCGTCATTGAAACAGCATAGGGTGATTGTACCGTGTTTTCTGACGGCTGCATTATGGTGGTGACGCTTTAACATCCTGGCGCCAGAAACACCAGATAACCCGATACATTGGCCCAATGCTGATGTAATGCTGGGCCACCGTCTGTGACGCTGGACCAACATTATTTCAACCAAAACCCTTTAAGCTTTTAACACAAATAGAATCGTGAATATTTTTTTTCTGAACACTTGTTAAAGACAAAAGTACTTAACCTAAGGACCTGAAATGTTATATTGCACATGTTCATAAGGACTGGTGTACAGAGATGTGAACCGTTTCCCACAAACAGTAGCCTACCCCCTCTTTCCCCTGACACAGACTCAAGCAAAATAAACCTAATAAGATACCGGCCGTAGGCCGGTCCTAAAAACCATAACTTTATTTTATCATAATATCTTACTTACTACACAGCCTTCTTGTGTAATATAGGCCTACTGGTTCAGTTGAAGATATTGCTTGTGCTCCAAAAAAACAATTTCAAAGCGCAGCGTGATTAGAACCCGGGCCCCGAAGGTTTAGAAATCAACCATGCCTGCCACAAACGCACATTCATACAACAAACATTTGTATAACATTTATACAAAGGATTGTCGCCCCAACGTCTTCGATGTTGATCCAACATTGTATAAATGCTGTACAAATGTTGTGTATTTACTGGGATATAGGGCCTAGTACCATAAATACCTGCTAAAGTTGTATTGATTATCTCCATTAACGTCATATCAGTGTATAAAGACTTACGAGACACTGAACTCATGTCGAATTGATGTTGGGCCAGTGAAAACAATATCATGTATATGAATTCATATGAGTATCCATAAAAATGTGGTAGTCAAAATATACGCACAATTCAATCTGAAATGCACAACACACGTTCTGATACAATCTATAATCTATACGAGGTTCTTGTGTATGATGTAGTGGTTCCACGACGTAGAACCAATAACTTTTTCGGGGCTCATTCGTGACAAAAATCCGCCAATATTGTTTTTGAATAATTTATAGAGCTTAATATTGCTTTTTTTAAACAAATATCGATGCAATTTAATTGACCAACCGTAACGACTTTTAAAAATAAACATTACCACAATTTCGCCTCAAACATATATAAGTTCAACGAAATCAAATATGATTATTTGTCACTTTTCAAGGCCAAATGCGGCACGCCATCAATGTCAATCAATTTACTCTCTTTTGCAAACCAGGTGTAATTGATCATAAGTCAATTATCGACCATTACGCAGAGTATGCCTATTTGATATCGCATGTCCCTGGTCTTGACAGTTGAGGTGGAACAAGTTTAATTTGAATATTTAGCTTACTACAAATAGTCACATTTAAAACAGACTTTGTATGCTTAGGCCACAACTCTACTCCTTGGCGGATGTAAGTTTCATTCACAAGTGTTCAATTGGTTAGAAGTCACTTTGATATGCTGTAAAGTGTAAGGTACCTAACATGTAGTGGGATGCTGTACAGTAAAAAAATAATTCCAAGAGCAACTGTCAACATCCGTCCTGATAAAATTTTAATATTCTATGTTGAGATATACTGCAAAGGCAAATAGCTGCTTCCTCTTTAAGTTAACAATTACTGTCTTTGACCAATTCCTTGCCTTGACTTTGTATGCAAACATACTTGTCTTGTATCAGGCGTGGTTCAATTTACTTTACTTGTTTACTGCAACCTATAAAAACGTCACACTGCGATACAGTGTACAGCTGTACTATATCTTTATATAGGAGCGCTATACTGTGTCACTACATGTTTACAATGGTTTGTCACCAAATGTGCTTTATCTGTTTCATGTGTTGCCAAATTGGATACAAAAGGTCTCCACCTGACAAACACATACTATTGGCTCTATAGTATAGTTGTTTGTTGGGCCAACGTCGCAGACGGTGGACCAACATTAAACAAACATAACATCAACGCCTCACATCTATGGCATCTATAAACCCTTTCAGTGCCGGTGATTCTTCAAAAAAGTTTGACCTGGTGTTTTTTCACAAATATTATTGAGTGCGCAGGTGAAGATAAACTAAAATACAGATAAAAATACAAGTAAAAATACACTTATAAGCAGATGTAGTTACATGATATATACAGGTAAAAATACATATCAAATATATATATAAAATACAGGTCAAGCACAACTGAATTGCAACGTATATTTTTGAAATATTGGCATTATTTTTCGTCTGGTTGACGTAATTTCGAGTTTCAAGTAAATGAAAAATAGCAAGGAAGCATGCAGAAACTAAAAGCTTAAAGGTGATCTATCTCCCCTTATATAGTATGAATAAATTTGTGACAAATAAATCAAAGTTGCCACAAGATGGGGCACAAGTGTTCCCTTATATGGGGTGATTGGCTATCATGTGACCCTCTGAGAGGGTCACATGATAGCCAATCACCCCATATAAGGACACAATTATTCATACCATATAAGGGGTGATAGATCACCTTTAATGGCGTCTGTAAGAATTATACACGCACTGATAGAGCAGACTATAATTTTCACAATAAACAGTAATCATGATTATTTGATGTAATAGTCGACCCTTAAACAGTTAAAGCGTTGCATTAACACTTTCAACGCTGAAATGAAAACCTGAATTACCATAATTTGAATCGAATCAAATGTCAATCTAACAATCTTAACCCTTTAACCGCCGGTGTCTCATATATTCGGGGTTTTATTTTTGATTAGCACATTAAGTACCACCTTTTAAACATGTTAAAGATAAAATGTGACATCAATCAGCAATGTTTGAAAACAGTTGACCACCATTTTCATGATTTTGTCAAATCTGAATAATTTTCACTCCCTTGAAGATGTGGATCGCGTCAGCGAGACACAATTTCAAGTGGGTGAAAATTCAGATTGAATAATTTGGCGGCAAAAGGGTTAATGCTCATTTCTCCTTCAAATTGTATTGTTTGAAGTTAGTCGCGAATAGCACATTAACCTTTAAAGCGCTGAAATATTTTTCTATTTTTTTCAATTTGAAATCATCATAAATGCCTTAGTTATCTCTTCCCACTTCATTTGAATACCTATGTTATAGGTCTACTGCCATTATTAACATTTTTACTCATTCAGTGCGGGGATCGACTTCGACTTTAAAGTCGATCCCCGTAAGGGTTAAACCCCAACAGCAAAACAATATAGGGTCGATGTCTCCTGTTAGCCGGGAGTTATTATAGCATCTTTAGGCCTACAACTCTTTGCGATTTTTCACAGCAACCTGATCCTTCCCCATGTGCCGTCTTCGAATACGTTGGCCCAACGTTAAGCCAACACAGGATTAACGTCCATTCTCGGCAAACATGAGACGTTGAGTTACTGTTGGCCAACAATAAACCAACATTGGACCAACGTCTCATGTTTGCTGGGTTAATTGCTAGTCAGGTAGCAACAGTAGGCCTAAGTTGGCAATAAGAAATCACTAAATCAATATGAGAATGTTAATTGTAAAGCTGTAATATTGCCACTGTCCAAATCAACAGAAGACTTAGGCTCAACGTTGGAATGGTTGGGCAAAGTTAGTGGTGATGGTCCAACTTTGAGACAGCTTTGGGCAGCGTCCTGAGGCTGTTAACCCTTTAACCCTTTAACAACGCTGAATTATTTTTGTATAAACCATGGAGACTGAAGAGGGTTTTTTTCAAATTGAAATAATCATAAATTTGTCAGATTTTAGCTCTTTCCGCTTCATTTGAATACTTATGTTATGGGTCTACGACCATTGAAAATATTTTAATTCTTTCAGTGCGAGGACCGTCTTTATACGTCAGATTCTGACGTATAAATACGGTCCCCGCACCGAGAGGGTTAAACCCTTATTATGCAACAAAAGATCATATTACATCTAAAAAAAGGGAATTTTAATGAAGCATAACAAAAAATGACTATTATTTCTTTAGTTTGTCACCCACTTTACGGCATCTTCATCTACTACAAGTTGAGAATTGCGACGGGAATTCGCGGCTTTCACACTGGATGGAGATTGCAACAGTAAATCCAGACTTGAAAGGGTTAATTATTTATTTTACGGTAGGCCTATTTAATGAACATAGCTATTCATTTTGAATACACAACTATTCATGTATTGGCTACACAGCATATAGGGGCCTCTCATTCTATAAAGTCATTTACTATTAAATGTTTGACCATATCCGTCGCCTCGGAGCTAAAGGATCCTATCTGCCACTCTAACACGAGTGTCAGATAGGATCCTTTAGCTCCGAGGCGGCCATTTATTCACTAGCTAACGATAAGAATCTTTACAATTATGCTGAAATATTTTCGTATAAACCATGGAGACCAAACGGATTTTTTCGATTTGAAATCATCATAATCATGATGTCTCAGTTAGCTCTCCCGGCTTCATTTGAATAGGCCTACTTATGATATCATGGTTATGGTTCTAATGCCATTATAATTTTATATTCTCGATACTGACGTCTAAAAAAGGTCCGCGTGCTGAAAGGGTTAATTGTAGCATTGAATGATTTGAATTCACTGACACCAACGAACAATTCAAAGTCAAGAAGAGAAAAATGTCTGTCGCATGTAATATATTGCACAAAAATATGCCTAATATTATGACACGAACATGATGTTGGGACTGGATGGCCTGCACGTTTATGTTCGCATGACATCAAATATTGGATGTCAAGCGCCCATAAATACGAGAGACTGAACCAACGCTAATTCAATGCTGTCCAATCGTATACGACGCTGGCCCAGCATTAAAACAACATCGGCTCAATACATTGTGTCTGCTGCATGAGTATGGTTGTGCAGCACCATTGGTAGCTTAGCAACCTGAGCTCGTGGCTATCACCAGACGTATAAAATAAAACTTGAGTATAAATCAACAAGCACGAGATGTTTACCTAATGTCGTTTCAATGTTGGACCAACGTCTGCCACGCTGGCCCGATAATAAAACATCACTTGATCAAAGTATCGTGTCTGATGGGCAACGTAGCCTAGGAGAAGGGCGGGCAAAGGGGGCCACTTAACGGTTTTATGGTATTTAAGAAGAAAATTCGAACTATTTTAAAACCAATGACTGTTCTATGTAGGCTACATGCAATGTAGATACATAAAGCAGACACATAATGTTTCAAGGATACCTTATTTTAATTATAAGCCAAATAAATTTGCTCTCAACATGCTCAAAGTGGCCCCCCTTTGCCCAATAGCTTGGGCCAGCGCATTGGGCAAAGGGAGCCACCCCCACTTTGGGTACTTTTTTTTATTAGGGGTAGATGTGGGAAACTAAATCTATCATCTCTTCCCAAAGTGATCTCCTGACTGAAGTAATGACTAGAAAACAAAAGCAATATAATGTACCGCACAAAAAAATGGATTTTCAGAAGAAATCACATAAATTATTCAAGAGATTCATTCATATATAAGGTTATATTCATAAGATTGTTGTCATAAACCCCCCGTCGTCTATTATTTTTATCTACGATATGTATGAGATGTCTATTTATGTTTTTTTTTGTATACACATATTCACAATTGATAACTATGACATCAGTAATATTTCATACAACACGTAATAAATAAAATTTCATTGATGACCCCTTTACCCGCCGGCCCCCTTTGCCCGTCTCTCCCCTACTTGTCAATGGCTTTTCCGAATAAAACCTTTTAACCATTATCTTGCTAAGTTACTTTATTTAAATTTTCAACTACTTGAGGTTGTGTCTCGCTACCGCGATCCACAACCTCAAGTGGTTGAAAATTACTCATATTTGTTAAATTTGAGATAACACATTTACACATCTTGATGTTTCAACAGTCATTTTTATTCCCAATAGTGGTTTATTCAGATAAAAAACAACTGATAAAACGTATTTAAAACGACAATAGTCGCGATTAGCAGTTTAATGGTTAGGCCTAATATTATCCGGCTTGCGACGCTGGCCCAACATTAAATCAGCATTGGGTCAACGTCCCGTGTTTGCTGGATACAAGTACACAACGTAAACCGTTATCTGGTTATATCCTCCTTGTCACACAGCCGATATGTCTATGTAAAAATGACGTCACAAGATTGCGGTTTCTCACAGATAACGCATCAGTTTAGTAGCAAGACGGAAGCAGTGTCAGCGATACATTAATATTACCAGGAGACTAATAGATACGTAAATAATAACCTAAATTACGTAATAGCATACAGTCCTACCTTTTGGATGACAACGTGTCCAGGTTACGGTCCGTGTACAGTCACTGTGCCGGCTGTATTGACAGTGATATGTTCACTATTCAGCCACATCCACAGCCTTATACAAATGGAGTATGCGCGGCCGCATGCATCGAGATTTTAAGCCCCACGGCTTTTATGAACCCGTTTTTGGTGTTGTCGATACTCGTTTCGTACCCTGGAGACACAAGACGTGGAATCAATGTTAGCTTAACGTTGTTCCACTGTCGTATATACCAGGCGGGTATTAACGCTAAACCAACATTCATTCAACGTTTTGTGTCTACTGAACATGTGTGGTCAACAGGTCAAAGAATGAAAAAAGCAAGGGCTCGAAAAAAATGAAATAAATGTGATCATAGCCGGCGGTTGGATTTATCAACATCCCCATAAATATGTCTGATTTACATTTATCATGTTTATGGTTACCTGCAGTGACGCTGCTAGGCCTAAATACAGTTTACAAAAACGAAATCATTACCGAGGCATTATTGTATCCTATATAGGGCCCTACATCAAATTTAGTAATCCGCAGGTGGTAGATGCTTGAAACAAACCAGGGAAATAAAAAACCAACAAAATTATTCCTTTTGAGGATAGTCTAAATTTAGGACGAACAAACTGCACTGAACCCGGCACTGAACCCCAAGCACACTCAAGGTAACACGAGAGATTGATATAGGCCTAATGTTGGATTCAAGCTGGGCCACCGTCGCAGACGTTGGTCTATTAATAATCCAATATTGGATCAGTGTATCGTGGGATCAACTCATGTAAATGCAAACATGGCTGTTCTATTGGCAGTTATTCCTGGCCATACAATCTATTTCCAGTGAATGATTAATGAAGGCCGTTATCTGAATGATGGGGGGGGGCCGGGGGGGGGGGGGTTGGGGTTGGAAATATCCCATTTTTTGCAACACCAACGATTTAAACTCTTGGAACAAAATGTTTTTAAAGTTTCCTTGCAGCATAGTAGGTCTAACATCACAGTAACAAACATCACAGAAAACTGCAGCATAGTAGGTTAACATCACAGTATAACCAAACTGACTGCACAGTGTCTTTTTCTTCATTGCATGTGACATGTTGCACATTGTCTTACATGCCCTGGTCAGCGAGGGTGCACAGTATAGCAAACATCTCAGTAAACTGCAGCATAGTAGACCTAACATCACAGTAACAAACATCACAGAAAACTGTAGCCGTGTGTAATAGGCCTACAACGGCCTTTGCGGGCGCAGCGAGCTCCTGATATATATATCATCTGTATATTTGTTACTGTGATGTAACGCCTATGCTGTAGTTTTCTTAGCGCTATATATAGCGCTAAGAAAACTACAGCATGGGCGTTACATCACAGTAACAAACATCACAGAAAACTGCAGCAAAGAAGGCCTAGCATCACAGTAACAAACATCACAGAAAAACACCGATACGTTGACCCAGTGCAGGGGCGGATCTAGCTTTTCAGTGAGAGGGGGGGGGGGGGGGGGGGGTTAAAATTTGACAAAAAAAAAATACTGTAAAGGGGTCGAGGGGCCCGCCCCGGGGGAATTTTTGATTTTCAAAGGTTTTGTCATGCAATCTAAGGCATATTGGGCACTGTTTCTCACTCAGTATCACCAAATCATAAGGAAACCCCTAAATAAGGTGATGATTTTTTTCTGAGGGGGGCTAAACCCCCCCCCCCCCCCCTTGGATCCGCCACTGCAGTGTTGGTCTAAAGCTACGGCCCCACCAAAAGCTGCGCCGCGCTGTGCTGCGCTGCAAAACTCAGCAAACGTGGCCCTACGAGGAGGCTCAAAGCGGCCCGTTAAAATCCTGTTTTTTGGAATGCTGATTATGCATGGAGGGGAGTTTTTCACTTCTGGCTATCGTGATTGGCCACAGAGCAACCCCGTGAAACATAAACTTTTCCCAGCTTCCATCTCGCGGCACTGCGCGGCGCAGCGCGGCGTTTGGTGGGGTCGTACCTTAATGCTGAGCCAGCGTTGCAGACGGTTGACCAGCATACGGCCCACCAAACGCTGCGCTGCGATGTGAAAAGTCCTGTTTTTTTGGATGCTGATTATACGGAGGGTTTTTTTACGACACGTGACTCTTCTGGCTAATATTGTGACTGGTCACACAGCAACGCCGAAAAAACGCGGCGCGCGGCACGGCGCAGCGTGGAGCGGCGCAGCGCGGCGCAGCTTGCAGTTGCACCCCTCCCCCTATACACTATAGTGCAATGGGGGAGGGGTGGGTGTGGAAAAGGGGTGCCTATGGTTAGATTGTAATGGAATGATTCAAATAGGACAGTGAGCTATGTCTCCGAGCTATTAATGTACTGTTTTTATAAATGGAGTATTCAACCATTTCGGTACAGATCACGACTATGATCGATTTGAATCACTTTAACAAGTTTAATAGTTAAATCGCTAAAATATTTGTATACAAGCCATATTGCGCAGTAGGGTTTGTTCGCAATTTGAAATCATCATTAATATCTTCACTAGCTCTTCCCGCTTCATTTGAATACAGGTATGTTTTAATGGGTACAGGTGCCTTATAAATATATTACTTTTTCACCCACTTAAAGTTGTGTCTCGCTGACGCGATCCACAACTTCAAGTGAGTGAAAATTCTTCAGATTTGACAAAATGGAGGTCAACTATTTTCAAATCGTGCTGCTTGATGTCACATTATGGCTTTAACATGCTTAGAAGGCGGTACAGAATGTGGTAATAATTGAGTGAAAAACCCAATATATTCGGCACCGGCGGTTAAAGAGTTAATAAAAAAAACATTTTGCATCAGATTTGACAAATGCGTGGTTCTATAATTTTAACCCACTTGGAGGTTAAAGGAAATCCGTGGGATGACATCACTTTTGTTTTTTTTATTTTGTAATGAAATAGTGTATCCCACAGAATGATCATGATTTTATTTATTTCAGAATTGTGGGATTTTAAACATTTTTATGAATCCATAGAAAACACAAGCGACAATTTGTACACCCAAACACCTGCTAAAGGACGGTTGAATGCTCGTACAGCACTGGGCCACATGTTGATACCGTCGGTCCAGCGTTGAGCAGACAATCAGTGCTGTGTGGGAACACTCCGATCATCACGTTCCCAGATCAATTAAAGGTGGCAGCTATTGATGTAGCCAGGTGGTTAGTTACTTTGATTATGCCGTCTGAGACGGTCTAATATGTCGTATGTTTTGTTTTTCATATGTTATGTAAGCAAACTTGTTCACATGACAATATACGTCTTAGAAATAGAGATAGTTACGTTTTTCTCGGTGTTGTAACATTTTCCTTATATATATTTGTAGGATATATAGCCTCATAGAAAATAATTTTTCAAAATTGACAAAATCGAAAATTCTCATCCCATGGAGTCCCTTCAAACACAACTTCAAGTGGGTGAAACTTTCAATTTGAAAACCTGACACTAAAGGGTTATATAACTATACATATTAGAATGTATATATAGGCCTATATAGCCATCAGTCACGATGTGCTTGTACATGTATACTCTAACATATACATATCGGGATGTAATAGCACACAACCTCGATCAGCTCTTAAATATATATTACCTCTTTACAAAAAGTTGTGCATGGCAATAATTATATAGAATAAGGTTTCACACATATGTGAATCCCTGCCTTTTTATTATGCCAGGCATACCATACCATACATAACCTGAGACACTACATCTTTTTTTCTCGGACTGTATAATAGAAGGGGATCACTCACATGCATACGTCGCTTGGAGATAGCATTTAGTTGTCAACTATCTATCATTTATTAATTAACGATCAAATCCCTCATTTAGTTATCAACTATCTCTCTCATTTATTACCAACGACTAAGCCCCTCATTTAGTTGTCAACAATCCCTTGTTTAGTTATGAGTGGGCTAATCAAGCCACTCACTCAGTTGTGATGTATGTAAGCCATAAAAAATAGATTTGAATCGACAGAAAAAATTTGTTACATTTTCAGGTAATATAAAAGACTTTCGGATAAAATGTCCAGCACGGGTTCATTTGTCTCCACTTACACTACAACTAACCCACCACTCTGCAGATGGATCTCCAGATTAAATTAAATAAATTATCCGAGCCTGCATTAACTGGCTAATGCTAAGCATCATCGCTGGGTCAGCGAAATTCGACCGCAAGACTGGGTGGAAAATGATGTTATGTATCCTGAATTATTTGAATATATGAGGGAGAAACCCAGCAAACACAAAACATTTGTATAACATTTGCTCAACGTCGGCCCAACGTCTTCGACGTTGGTCCAACATTGTATAAATTTATGTTATACAAATGTTTTGTGTTTGCTGGAAGGCGGATCCAGATAATGCACATGTACTACGTTATTAATTGCTATGATAAATAAGGATGCATGATAGTCATATTAGGCCCACTAGTGATTCATTCACCCGGAGATAGCAGTCCAGTCTGGTCCGGTACTGGGACAAAGAGCGGATGAAAAGTGTAGTTTATGTGTGATTTGTCAACAAAAAGTAAGCCTATATAAAATGAAATGAAATGAATCGGGCTTTAGGCCACCTTTGTGCACATATAGTCTAAACTGGGCCAGGAGAACCTCCTGAGGATGGTGAGATGATTGAGATGACACTGTCCTCCAGACACAGGATTCGAAATTAGAGCCCTGACGGTCTGAGGCCGAGCACGCTACCTCTCGGTCAGGGAGGCTCCCCACAATACTGACTTTCACACGTGGATGGGGAAAAAACATTTTTGTTTGTTTCAAACCGCCGATAATAATGTTTCACATCTATTTTACGAAATCCAAGGTCAATGTTTTATGACTAATGTTTATAGTCCGCTTTATTGTTATACTTTAGTTTTTATGATAATGCCTATTATATACAATGACGATACTTTTATTTGGACGAGCCGTTCCTAAGCAACCAAGATACGGCATCAATAATTTACACTACCTATGAATGTCGCGTGCGCTGTCGTTAGGTATTTTTCTTTATTTGGCACCACCATTATTAATCGATAACTCGATGTAGTTTACCTGCAGAACAACCTTTTTATATAACATATAGAGGTACACAAATAACCATGACATCTGTTGTTGCATTTGTAAATGTTGAAAACGTGAAAGGTTGAATCATCTAGCTATCATTATACAAGCATAATATAATAAACCCACATGTTGTGATTGAAATTACATTGTATTGATGAAATCACTATATAATTCTTTGTTATATACGGACGTTTTACTCTCATTGCTATTCATAGATTTGTAGCAATCTAAAATAGTGTGCAAAATGAAGGTAGAAATACATTGTGACCAACGGTAATGGTTGTCATTGTAGAAATAAATTATTATAGACGGAGTATGGATAATTGAGCTACATGGTATTCAGGTATTTAGACCAACATACGCACACAACACTGTCTTGTTGATTTAGGTATATTTTCTTAAAAAATAAGCCTATCTAACGTAATGTAGGCCCTATAATCTTGGTATGTTACAGTATTTCAGTGTATTTTGTTACAGACCCTTATAAAAAATGTGATTTTGGCGAATGAATGGCGGATGATCCACAAATGTGAGCAGTCGCTCTAAGTTCGGCGACTGTAAGGCGTGTGTTTGTTGAAAAAATGCCCTTGACGACTAATCGCCAAGCATTCGCTGAATACAGCTTTTTGTTTGAACAATTGCCAAACTTTCGCAGGAAGATTAAAGCCATTTTGTACTGTTCGCCGAGCGGCATACGCAGAAAGGTTTTTTTCATAGATTTTGACGTGTAAGGTCGATCCCCGTACTGGAAGAATGAAACATAACATAACAGGTATTGAAATGAAGCCGAAAGAGCTAACTACGACATGTATAATGATTTCAAATTGAGAAAAATCCCTTTGGTCTCTTGGTTTATATAAACATATTTCAGGGCTTTAGGGTTAAATAATTGTGATTAGACGTGAGTCTTTTGGACTCCGTGGCAATATTGCGAGAAGAACAATTATTCCCAAATATTTTAAGGAGTGCATCAGATGAATTTTACTAAAGCACCTAACATCATCCGCATGTGTCACAAAAGTTTCCAAAAAAGGTTACAAATGTTGTTGACGACATTAAACCAGTGTTGGTCTTGGTCTTGGTCAGTAAATTAGGTCAATGTACGGTTCCTAAACATCCAGTGCACTGGACAATAACGCAGGATTAAAGGGACTGGCCCAGGCTAAAATCATAAAAAAATCGGTGATTTTATTTCGGGTTCTTAATATGACCATATGATGTAAACATGTACATAGACTAGAACTGCAAATTTTCAGAATTTTTGTGCTGCGCACTTACCAGTTAGACTAGATATAGAGACGAAATTCCCGCATTTCTTATTTTTGACATGGTTGTCAATAATTACAAATCAGGAATTTCGTCTCTATATCTAGCCTAACTGGTGAATGCGCAGCACAAAAATTATAAAAATTTGCAGTTCTAGTCTATGTACATGCTTACATCATATGGTTATATTAAGAACCCGAAATAAAATCACCGATATTTTGATGATTTTAGCCTGGGCCAGTCCCTTTAATCAATCTATAATAGGGGCCTACAATAACAATAATAATAATTTGCACCGGCCGTAGGCCGGTATCCTATCAAGTTTATTTTGCCTGAGTCTGTGTCCTATTGAGGGGAAAGATGGGTGCTGTGTGTGGGAAACGGTTGACTTTTCTGTACACCAGTCCTTATGAACATGTGCAATATAACGTTTGAGGTCCCTAAGTAAAGTACTTTCGTGTTTAAAAAAGTCTTAAAAAAAATATTCACGATTATATTTGTGGTTAAGAGCTTGAAGGGTTTTTTGGTCGGAATAATATTAGCCCAGCGTGGCCGACGGTGGCCCAGCATTATTTCACAATTGGGCTGATGTATCGTGTCATCCGGGTAGTGGCCTTTCAAGGGATAAAGCGTCAATGCACCCTATGGCAGTCAGAGCTAACACGGGGCAATCACTCAATTCTGTTTCAATGTTGGGTCAGCGTCGAATACGATTGACCGGCATTGAACCAGCAATGGGCTGCGACGTTGGCCCAACATTGAACCGGTATTGGATGGGTAGGCCTACGTTGTGTGTACCAGGTACATCGTATAGCCTCGTACACTGGTTATCAGCGATGGTAGTAAAAGGAATAGGCCTACACGTTGCAGATATACAAGTTTGTTTCCTTGGTTCTTTCAATAATTATATCCTGGACATTTAGGATTCCGGCCCACGAGGAAAACCAATACAGCTATGTTTACAAAATATTAGGCCAATTTTTTGTCTAAAACACTCAAACAAACTAAAGCCGGGCCTCGGAGTTCGGGAACTACTTTTCTAGTTATCATTATTATATTATTACTAACTTACACATTCTTATATAGGGTTAAACAGATCAATAGCACTAACCGGGCATTCACGTGGGATCCGTATCAATCACAAATTCCTTCAGATACTTTTTCTTATAATATCGTGTCCAAATTCATGTGAAGAAAGGCACATCTAGACCCTTTAAGGGATCTGTGTATGTAATATGAAAACAATACGGCTAACGGTTTCCGATATATCGTCCGGAAACAAAACGCGACCGCACGGCCACACGGCCGCACAGACGCACGACAAGACATGGCGATGACAATATCCCCTTCTTGGGTGGGGGATAAAAAAGGTGTCAGTTGTCCCCGAGCATTCTAGCAAACATGATATGTTGGCCCAACGTTGGCTTACTGCTGGACAAGCGTCGTAGACAGTGGGCCAGCAAGTAATGCACATAAATAGGTATTTTTTGCTTTCAAATCAGAATGTTTATTCCAAATATGACAATACATATTATTCACAATATATATATAGACCTATATATTTTTGATACTTATGACAAAGAATACTAAAAGACGCAAACACTCAAATTATGGCCTATTTCGATCTCACCGTCGATATTGTATGAAAGTGACAAAACTACACTAACGACTTTTGATAATACATTTTTGGATCAGGCATCATTTCAATAAACCCCCTAATGTTTTTTAGTCATGTCAGTCGTGGCAGATAATGCCATCTTGGTAGGCATATTTCCTTTATTCCACCCTTTCCTTGGTGAACAAGTGCATTATTACCGATTTTCAACAGCCCAGCAAACACAAAACATTTGTATAACATTATTTTGTACGATGTTGGACCAACGTCGAAGACGTTGGGCCGACGTTGTACAAATGTTATGCAACTGTTTTGTGTTTGCTGGGAGTATGTATTATCATCTTTGGTTCCCATAGCAAGAAATGTATACATATCAGGAAACATAATTGGTTATTAAGGTTAACTTGGTCTGGTGTTTTCCTTTATTGGTGGTACCAAGAATAGAGCATATAGTCTCGACTTCGGGCTTCCTTCTGTCGCGACATTGTCATGAGTGTGCTGAAAGCGACGTTACAAGCAATATTCACTCACCCATGTACACCCTCTGTAGACCTGTCATGCAGATACTCTCTCTAACATGGTGTCATGCGTGATACTTTCTCTAACATGGTGTCCTGCTTTCCAATGAGCCGTCAACAAGCGCATATGACGACCAGTAATTCACAGTTTTCGCATATTTACATATGCTAAGAACGTTCAATTGTTTTATTAGATATTTTATGAATAGCTGTTGTACCACCTTGCAAACACATGTACGAATTGGAATTGATTTGCTGTGTTTCTAAAGTGAAATAGACGCCTGCTCACTAGGCCTACGTTGTGTGTACCAGGTACATCGTATAGCCTCGTACACTGGTTATCAGCGATGGTAGTAAAAGGAATAGGCCTACACGTTGCAGATATACAAGTTTGTTTCCTTGGTTCTTTCAATAATTATATCCTGGACATTTAGGATTCCGGCCCACGAGGAAAACCAATACAGCTATGTTTACAAAATATTAGGCCAATTTTTTGTCTAAAACACTCAAACAAACTAAAGCCGGGCCTCGGAGTTCGGGAACTACTTTTCTAGTTATCATTACTATATTATTACTAACTTACACATTCTTATATAGGGTTAAACAGATCAATAGCACTAACCGGGCATTCACGTGGGATCCGTATCAATCACAAATTCCTTCAGATACTTTTTCTTATAATATCGTGTCCAAATTCATGTGAAGAAAGGCACATCTAGACCCTTTAAGGGATCTGTGTATGTAATATGAAAACAATACGGCTAACGGTTTCCGATATATCGTCCGGAAACAAAACGCGACCGCACGGCCACACGGCCGCACAGACGCACGACAAGACATGGCGATGACAATATCCCCTTCTTGGGTGGGGGATAAAAAAGGTGTCAGTTGTCCCCGAGCATTCTAGCAAACATGATATGTTGGCCCAACGTTGGCTTACTGCTGGACAAGCGTCGTAGACAGTGGGCCAGCAAGTAATGCACATAAATAGGTATTTTTTGCTTTCAAATCAGAATGTTTATTCCAAATATGACAATACATATTATTCACAATATATATATAGACCTATATATTTTTGATTCTTATGACAAAGAATACTAAAAGACGCAAACACTCAAATTATGGCCTATTTCGATCTCACCGTCGATATTGTATGAAAGTGACAAAACTACACTAACGACTTTTGATAATACATTTTTGGATCAGGCATCATTTCAATAAACCCCCTAATGTTTTTTAGTCATGTCAGTCGTGGCAGATAATACCATCTTGGTAGGCATATTTCCTTTATTCCACCCTTTCCTTGGTGAACAAGTGCATTATTACCGATTTTCAACAGCCCAGCAAACACAAAACATTTGTATAACATTATTTTGTACGATGTTGGACCAACGTCGAAGACGTTGGGCCGACGTTGTACAAATGTTATGCAACTGTTTTGTGTTTGCTGGGAGTATGTATTATCATCTTTGGTTCCCATAGCAAGAAATGTATACATATCAGGAAACATAATTGGTTATTAAGGTTAACTTGGTCTGGTGTTTTCCTTTATTGGTGGTACCAAGAATAGAGCATATAGTCTCGACTTCGGGCTTCCTTCTGTCGCGACATTGTCATGAGTGTGCTGAAAGCGACGTTACAAGCAATATTCACTCACCCATGTACACCCTCTGTAGACCTGTCATGCAGATACTCTCTCTAACATGGTGTCATGCGTGATACTTTCTCTAACATGGTGTCCTGCTTTCCAATGAGCCGTCAACAAGCGCATATGACGACCAGTAATTCACAGTTTTCGCATATTTACATATGCTAAGAACGTTCAATTGTTTTATTAGATATTTTATGAATAGCTGTTGTACCACCTTGCAAACACATGTACGAATTGGAATTGATTTGCTGTGTTTCCAAAGTGAAATAGACGCCTGCTCACTAGATATCGGCATGTAAATTGACACTTTTGTTGATTTTATTTCAACATGGATAAACCTGCCGCGCCAAAAAATCGTCTGAATACACATTGTTGTCGAATACATCAGATCGATATCTCACCTGCTCTTATATTATCCTCAAGATCTACGATATCCAGCAAAGCATTAGCTGAAATGGTCCTGCTTTCTAACAATTCCATTTGAGATATATCATGCTTTCTAAGAGCAAGTGTCTTGCTTTCTAAGGAGCAAAGTGGTACAGTTGATATGGCAAATAAGTATTAATTGGCGAGTATATTTACTATCTATATTAATAATTCGGAGGGGACAGTAGAGGCTGACACAATTAGGATGGTTTACAACATGGTTGCGCCATCGTATATGATCACGAGCAACAAAGGCAAAATTAAATCACGCATGCACGAGTCATGGTGGGAAAGCAAGGTTCTGTATCATGAGATGGCTTCTATTCTGCAGTACAAAGCCTAAAGACGGCATATGCTTATTTGTAAAGTGAGGAGATACTGATTTTTGGCTTTATAGAATAGAAATGTGTTCTACTGGATATGTAAACTGTGATAAAATACATTTTAGAATAGTCCACTTACCTTTATTAAATTGCAGATTTAAAAATAGGTTAGGTTAGGTTGTATAGGTTTAGTCTATAATCGTGTAGGCCTATTGATGTTTATCTTGGCCAATTTGTGTTTTTGTTATTTGGCCATATATAGACGTGAAATCGTTCTCAGTGCTGTCCCCGGTATTGGGGGTTGGAACTAATGCTTCTACCATCTATCGAGTATGATTTTACCATATTACGACGAGTAATTATGACATTGATCCTATTAAAAAAAATACATAGTTTACATCATAAAAATCAGAAAAATAAGTATTGACGGAGGTTTACTTCTATTTTTTATCCAATAATTTGGTGGTTAGTTATCAAGACTTTTTAATTGTCTTCTTTCCTTTGGTACTTCAGGGGTTGATGCACCCGCATAAACAAATATGCATATTCATTGTTTACAAACAACAGGTGACGCCCAGCTAGCACGAGACGTTGACCCAATTATAGAGTAATGCTGGTACAACGTTTGTAATGCTGATCCAGCATTACCCCATCATTGGTTCATCGTCGCATATTTGCTGGCAGGTGGCGATGTGTGCAAGGGTAGATATGGGCAAAGAAAACCAAGATAAGGGCAAGAAAAACATAATATGACTATACTTATATAGTCTAATGACACGGATCATTTGTCATGTTTATCATTCGGAATATACATAAACATAAATGTTTTGCTGATATAAAGAATGTCACTGTTACTGCTGATCTGAGCGATTCTGTCACAGAATTAGCTTATTCAATACTGGAATCATTCACGTCACAAATGGGTATTACCATTGAGGAGGAGAATATTATTGTATATATCAGTGGCTATATTAGTCGCAAAGTGTCGCGATCTGCATGTGATCAATTTTAAGTAATTTTGATGCCAATAATAAATTGCATACATATCTGTCTAAGAGGCAATATTTGAATATTCAAGGTGTGGGGATTTTGTTCCACGCCAAAACTTAATACAATTAATTGGTTCAAATGAACGAATTTTCGGAAATACACCTGAACAGATTCTACATAGGAGTCATAAAAGAGATCAAATTATTACCTTCATCAAAGACACTAAATCACATGCAAGTTGTAAATGTGTCACGCTAATATTACATGTATATGTCCCCACATGGCTACATCATGTACTGCGTGAAAACAATGAAAAAAATTATTATCTTTAATGGAAGGAGAAATTGAAAATTATTAAAATTCAACTTGTGTCATAAAAAATTGTGTCATAAAAATTAACGTGTCTTGTTTTCAAGATATCAGTATACTGCTAACGCTCCAGTCCTCAGTGACATAGATGGCAGTGGTCCGAGAGAGAAGGCTTACATATTATAATTTTAAATAAATATGGCTCATGTGTTTTAAATAGGTTTTTTTAAATAATAAAAGTTTGAATCAAAATACATGTCTGTCAAGTAATGGTTGTTACCAATGTTTTGCCCCGTTCTGTGCCCACATATTTGTGTACTTTCTGTACACATCCCTTCTGTTATTTAAATGAAGACATTTTATTCTCTAAAATTCTATCATAATATAACATGACTTATCTGCTATATTAGCAGTTATTTTCGTTCCAAAAATAAATATTGCAGAGATATTGTCATAACTGTCAAATCTAGAAAAACATTATTTTTAATTTGGAGGCTAAAGTGGTGAAATTATCACTTGTTTTATATGATGATACACTTGCCAAAGCGTAGTTCCAAAAAAAGGGACACCACTGCATAATGTATTACACACATTTGTATGGTGAAATCCGCAAGCCGACCATCTTATTGTAAAAGGTCTTTGGTATAGGCCTATTCTGTGAAACTCAATAACCTTGACCTTGGATGTTTTCACTGAGCTCGCTAATACAATAAAGTATCGGGAGGGGGGCTTACATAACATTGTTTTCACCGAGTAGTCATCCCGGTGACGTTACTTCGTTCCACAGAATAGACATTTCTAGAGGGCAACCAATAAATCGCCAGGGGGTAGGGTGGGGGAGGTGGAGTATTTAAAAAATAAAACCCCGGACATGCTATGCCTATCAATAGACCTACAGTTTGGGGCTGTAACAGTTACGACGTGACTGATATTGAAAGGTTACAAGGATACACAAAAAAACGTGAAAATTCATGTAGACTAAGTTGTTCAGCTTCAATGAGCCATAATATTCACTTTTGACGAACTCCTTTCCTTAGGACGTTGGTTATGATGCGCATGCGGGTGGGTCTACATCATGTGCTCAACGATCCAGTCGATTTAATTTACAACCCAGTGATATTTAGTTTAATTTGTATGTATTTTACACAATACTGGTTGCCGACCCCTGTGCGCATCAGTTGTTGAAGTATTATTATACATGTAATGATGATTTACAACCTTTTTCGAAATGTCAATACTTAACTGCGACAGGTATATCGTGATATTGTTGTATTGAGAAGATCGCTGAGAAAGCAGGACATACTTGCTCAATTTATTG
Organism: Flabesymbios commensalis; assembly: GCA_964017125.1. Classification (NCBI taxonomy): domain Eukaryota; kingdom Metazoa; phylum Annelida; class Polychaeta; order Terebellida; family Flabelligeridae; genus Flabesymbios; species Flabesymbios commensalis. The sequence continues at coordinate 22,772,924 of OZ024913.1, read as the reverse complement.
TTAGAAAGCAGGACAATGATGGCTAGAAAACAGAACACTTTCTGATAATACTTTGCTGGATATCGTAGATTTAGAGGATAATATTTCATCAGGTGGGATATCGATTTGATGTATTGTACAATAACGTATTTTTAGACGATTTTTTGACGCGGCAGGTTTATCCATGTTAAAATAAAATCAACGAAAGTGTCAATTTTCATGCCGATATTTTGTGAGCAGGCGTCTATTTCACCTTATGAACACACCATTATCGATTTGAATTCGTACATGTGTTTGAAAGGTGGTACAACAGCTATTCATTAAATATCTAATAAAAAAATAGAACAGTTTTAGCATTATGTAAATATGCGAAAACTGTGAATTACTGGTCGTTATATGCGCTTGTTGACGGCTCATTAGAAAGCAGGACACCATGTTAGAGAGAGTATCACGCATGACAGGTCTACAGAGGGTGATGTAAGTGTATTACTTGTCACTATATTTATAGTTAGTGATTTAGTTAAAATTCTTCAAATTTGTTTACGGTACCCATATTTAAAGCAGATTTTTCAGAAAACTGACATGTTTTTTGTAAGACTTTTTGAATTCCTGCTATGTTTGGATTTTTGAATTCCTGCTATGTTCCTACTAGCCCTCTATAGCAACCATCAGACCTTTCACACTGTACGAAAAAATGCCTGAGCTCCGGGACTATTAACTTCCCAAAACAATCAGAGGTGCGGTGCAAAGCCAAAATGAAGTAACTGTTTTGCAGAGCAGAGCGGTGGACGACTGTCATTGCGTCTCTCGTGGGTTTGAAATGCTAAGCATCCTGGAGCTGGAGGTCTACTCACCTGGGCTTAATTAACATCCACATTTAGCTTTGACTAGCCTAACGATACTAATGGCCTGTCCCGTGGGGTGCTCCCATGTCACTTGAAAGATTATAGCGACATCAGTAGGATCTCAAGCTTGTCCGACAAAATGGATTTAATCACTTAACGTTCTTACTCTGGGGTCTATTTTGACCGGGGATAACGGAGCTGAGCTTTTAGCCAAGGGTTCCAGCATTACGTTGTGCAGCGAAACCTAAATCTCCGACTGTCTGAACATGTCTAGGAGTAAATCCTCTGGGTATTCAGGGAACCCTTCATTGGATGAGTTAAGGTAAATAATGTTAGATAACCTCCATGTCCTGTCATCCAAGTTTCAGCTCCTAATTGAGTCACCACTACTCTGCAGGGGGTCTACATTTGCTAAAATTGTTCACATGAATGTAGGCGAAAACGATCAAAGAGCGGTCTACAAACGTTCTAATGAAGTTGGCATTGGTCCTGACAGTGTACTTGAAACTGTCGGCGCAATTTACCATGCTAAAAAGTCACCGCACTGGTGATTGGCGCGGTGTTCTACCAGGAGAGTAAGTATTATGATGTGGGTGGGGTGGGGGACTCTCATGTTCGCCAGTAAATCCTTTTTTAGTTTGTAGAAATTTCGATTTATGAATGAAAATGAAAGTGACGTCAATGATTTAATATTTTACTAAATATAAATGATTATAACTACACCTACGTGATTTAAAATGTACTGAAGAACAATCATGTAGTAGGCCTACAATAATGCAGTAACTAATCTTTTCATCTTTGATATCGTAAACAATATTATTTGCAAATATTTAATATGACTATCTTCTATCTTCATTGGTCGAAAATAAGTATGCAGAGCACAAACATTTACCTATATAAGCATACGACCCATCATGACATCTGTTATATATATAACATACAGAATAGTATTTGTAATGTGAGTATTTTTTTTAATCTTACGCAGCAGAGTGTGCAATACAACCAATGTTTCATATACATGTTGAGCGAGGAAAGACCGTGGAATTAGATGCGCACGTACACACTCCGTGCAAGTTGGCATTGCTGGCGCAATTGCCAACTTAAAATGAATGAAAAAATGAAGCTACGGTTAGAAGTATAGATCTGTCATAAATTGCAGCCAGGGGAGGAAATCTAAAGATACCATGACCGTTTCCCAGTCATCCATACATGCACCATGGTGCAGACGTTTGTGTATCGGCATTTAATGCGGCCAAGTAAGCTAATCCATTCCAGATTGAATGGGTATAGGAACCCTTTAACCACCGGTCCGAAGGTTACCATCATATACGTTTTTTTTAATTTTGATGATCACATTAAATCCTATCTTTTAAAGATGTTAAACATAAACCGTGACATCTATCAGCAAGATTTCAAAATCGTTGACCCCCACTTTGTCGAATATCAATCTGGATATTTTTTACCCACTTGAAGTTGTGAATCGCGGCACAACTTCAAGTGGGTAAATATAGCAATTAAATAACTTGGCGGTTAAAGGGTTGAGATAAGTCAAGTAGGCTAATATTCTCGAACATAATGTAGGTGGATTTATTACCCCAGGCGTCTTCTGTTCATTAGGTTTTTGTGCCACCCAGCCGACACCGTGTCACAATTCATTGAATCAACGTTTTTTTGTTCCGACATAGAGCCTGCATCAGAATCTCATAGAAAAGCTAATGCCTTATGTGCTTGTTGGAGCAAACTGAGGTGACATCTTCTGTTGCTGCAAAAAAAAGCAATCCTGCATCGCCTACGTTTCCAATTTTACCCATGTCGCGAGTCAGCGAACCGATAGGTTACATATCATCAAGAATACATTAAAGGGACTGGCCCAGGCTAAAATCATAAAAAAATCGGTGATTTTATTTTGGCTTCTTAATATGACCATATGATGTAAACATGTCCATAGACTAGAACTGCAATTTAAAAAAAAAAATTCTGCTGCGCATTCACCAGTTAGACTAGATATAGAGACAAAATTCCCGTATTTTTAATTTTTGACATGGTTGTCAATAATTAGAAATCAGGAATTTCGGCTCTATATCTAGCCTAACTGGTGAATGTGCAGCAGAAAAATTAATAAAAAATTGCAGTCCTAGTCTATGGACATGTTTACATCATATGGTCATATTAAGAAGCCAAAATAAAATCACCGATTTTTTGATGATTTTAGCCTGGGCCAGTCCTTTTAAAGGTTAATGTATTCTTAATATCATGCATAAGTTATTTCGATTACAATGCAATTACTACCAAACACACAACGAAATTTAATACATAGGCATACAAACTATGCAGGCGTTTTCTTGAAATATTATTGCTTACACTTTTTCTGAAAATCTACCGTCGTAAATCAAACGCAGTACGTACGCAGATGGTTAAATCCCTGCATTAAGACAGGGACCGGTCTTGTGAAGGGGGACAAATTTACAACACGCCCGAGGCCGAGACGGTATGACTGCCACGGATATGTTGTCTTCGGCGCGGATCCAGAACGCATCCCGCCACTCCCAATGCTGTAACGGCTCCGGGTCGACGGCGGAGACGTCAACACGGATCCGTTACAGCATTGGGACGATCTCAAGTTCCCGCAGTGTATTGTAAATCCAAATTACGTTGTTTTTATTAGCTCCCCGCGCACAGGTGTTTGTTTTCCTGCGATAAATCAGAAATCTATCGTCGACGGGATGCAGCGCGTCGGATTCCTTAACAAGGCGTAACCCTCGTAGGAACTGATTCCCATTGTTTGACGCGTCCACGGCAAAAAGGGTTCACGGCTCAAATTGTCTGACGGGGGACTCCTGCAATATACATAAAGGTTATTTAATGGCACCCTCGGGAGAACGGATTTCCGACCATCCCCCCTCTACAGCAACATACTTCACACCGTTCATTCTGATTGTGAATCTGCATCTTTTATTGAATTATTATATAGTAGAGCCCTTAATTAGGCCTATATAGGTCTATATCTTCGCTTTCCTGGCCTAGAATAAATATAATAATAACAAAATTGAATAAATATAGGGCCTAACAATACCCGTCTGCGACGCTGGCCCGGATCTGATTGTAGCTGGGTGTGCGTTAAATAACCTTTTCAGCACAGGGATCGACTTTAAACGTCACATTCTGACGTCTACATAGACGTCAGATTCTGACGTCTAAAGTCGATCCTCGCACATAGAGAGTAAAATATTCATAATGGACGTAGACCCACAATATATATATTGAAACGAAAAGAGCTGACTAAGACATTTATGATGATTTCAAATTGAAACAAAACCTTTGGTTCCCATGGTTTATACAAACAACTCAGCGTTGTTAAGGGGTAATTTATCGTTCCCATGTTTTTCAGGATGACGACCCCCACGGGGTGAGCTACCTCCGTGTCCCACGACAGACGGAGACCATGGAGACGAGGCACGACATTAAGAGATTTCTGCGTCATTCAACAAAGCAGCTACAGACACACTTAAACAGGCCAATCTGGCGTCATATCCCGGCAAACACAAAACATTTGTATAACATTTATACAATGTCGGACCAACGTCGAATTCCATAAATGTGTGGCCATAGCGGAATGCGCGGCATATTATAACGCTACTTTACACTTAGCGGGTATGATTTTCTGTATGAATTGACACTCTCGTTCAACCTTCTCACAGCTATAATCACATCACCACTTCAGGCGTTGTTATTCAGTTTTATCATCCGATCAAATCTCTATTACTGGGAATGAAATGTGTGCTAAAACAGGAAGATTTGCAAATGTTTGGTCATATTATGAGCGACAGGTTATCTACTTTGATAGATTAAACAAATACAATTATGAGTAATTTTCACCCACTTGAAATTTTGGGTCGCGGTGGCGAGACACAATTGAGTGGATGAAAATTTAAATTATTTAATTTAGCGCGTTAAGGGTTAAGGCAGAAACATTCCATTTTACTCGTAAAAACACAATCAATATCGTCACATGTGTTTGTCTGCGAGACCACTATACTCGGCAAACACGAGACAGTAAACCAATGTTGGTTTAATGTTGGGCCAGCGTCGTAGACGATGGACCAACATTAAACCAACATTGGTTTACTGTCTCGTGTTTGCTGACCTGTTATTCTCGTGCTTTAGCAAAAGCCTGAATACATTATATTATAAAATACATTTACATCAATGAAATCTAAGCTAATGTCAGCTGAAAAATATATCAACATAATTATTATTATAACTTGATCTTATTTATTATTTTATGAACAGTAAAGCTAGGACTAAACATATAGCGTAAAAGCGAAAAGTCAGCTGTGACAGACTGAATAATAAACTGTTATGCAGTACAGATTGCGGTACTTTTTTGATGATGTAAAATAATCAATTGAATACACTTTACCCACCATTGTGAGGCATCAATGCGATAACTGTCATAATCTGAATATAGAAAATGTTCCTTTCCTTTGGAATCAGAATATAAATATATTATACTACAAGATTTACTACAAGAACGGAGCACGTATGTATGTCAGACACAACTCGACGGGTCCAAGAAACACGACACTGGGAACGTGATAGTGGTCATATAAGCCACGCGCCTCTAGAGGAACGAAAATATTGTGAGCGGCAGGCTATGTAGTTTGATATATAAGGTGGTATCTTTTTATATTGGGCAGCAATTCACACACAATGAACGAAGGTATGACATTTTTAGGATAGGGTTATTGATAATACTTGCAGCATCATGTGGTCATTATTAACGAAAAGTCAACAACTGTACCAGACAGCACAGGTCATCGTACTGTGTACTTCATGACATGCACGGAACAGTAACTATCAAGTATGACATCAAGTGGAATAACTCGCCCTCGCATTCCTTGAAAAACCTGCCACTTCATATGTGTAACAGCTGCTTGACCTTTGGTTTATGCACCAGCCTTTTGGACACGTTGCTGTATGTAGTCAGAACTGTACCAGAGTATTTTTCCAAGAATATATCTAGATAATTATTAGTTTTGTATTGTCAATCTACGTCATGCATTTTACAGCTGTTCAGCACCATGTACGATGGAAGAACGATGAACTACAACTCAACCGCGCTTAGTCTAGAACTCCAATTGTCAAATTCGTTATTGAAATATGAGTAATTTTTGGTTTGCAGTAGCGAAACACAACTTCAAGTGGGTGCAAATTACAAAAATAGTTTCCATTGTGGCGCTTTTAATGGGATTTATGAATATAAATCCTGTCGATTAGCGGCCACATATAAATCAAATGGTTTTCTGAAATTATTGAAAATTCCCGTTCACCGCTGCCAATGATCCTCATTAACAAACACGACCAAACTCAGAGCGTAATATAGCTATAATATTGCGTAATATTGCCTATAACTGCGCATTCAATAAAACATAACGCTTTTTTTAATTGCGTATTATTGTTTTTATTATACCGTGACATAATATTCAATACATTAGTTTAAATAAGAGAGGACAATGGGAAATAATGGGGAAGAGGGGAGGTAGGAAGGAAACAGAAACCCAGCAAACACGAAACATTGACCCAATGATGCTGCGATGCTGGGCCATCGTCTGCGACTCTGGCCCAACATCACAGCATCATTGGGTCAACGTCTCGTGTTTGCTGGGAAGGTAGAGAGGAGTGGAAAGTAAAAGAGGAAGACAAAGAAGAAGAGAGACAGAAGGGAAAATGAATCAAATGTATGGAGAGCTAGAGGTAGATAGTGATGTTGACAGGGAAAAAGAAAGCAGCAAGGGAGGCAGGGATATATGGAAAGAGGGAGGTGGATAAGAAGGCAGAGAAGACGATAGTGAGATGGCAGGGAGGGATGGATGTAAGGAGGAAGGGAGGCAACAACATATCCCTGCCCCGCTCTCCCATTGCCTCTCTGTCCATGCTGTCTGCCAGACCCGGGCTATAGCCTACATATGGGTCTTATTTAAATTTCAAAGATAGGTTATATTTAGATTTTTAATCCTTTGTCTGCTAATCACGATTTCAATATATTTACTAGCCGATTAAATCACTGTTATAGGGAACACAATGAATGTTTAAAATATAAGATTTGTAAATATTTGGTCCCAAATTAAACAAATATGAGTATTTTTCAATCACTTCAGGTTGTGGATCGCGGTAGCGAGACACAAACTCAAGTGATTGAAAATTTAAATAAATCAACTTAGCCCGGGTAAGGGTAAAGATACTTTCTGTCCGCTCACCCGATATTTGTTTATTGCTGGGCCAACGTCGCAGACGGTGGGGCAACATTCAAGTAACATGAGGTCAACGTATCTTGAAATGCTTGGAATCACAGATTAAATCAAAAAGCCCTTACAGTTTCCCATTATTTTCCAATTGAGGCTTATATAATAATAAATCAGGGGGCCACCCCATTTGTAGAGAGTCCCACTAAGCTAGCCCAGTAGGACTGAATGTGGTATCCATGGGATACCACATTCAGTCCTACTGGGCTACCACTAAGCGAGGTTCTACTGTATATTAAAAACATTCCCAGGTAACAATACCTTGAGTGAGTGAAGAACACTACAGTTCATTAGACAGGTTGGACACACTATATAATATTACTACGAGGAATTAGAAGTGGACAGTCCCAGAGATGAGCTCCAGTTAATCTGCCCGGATCTGCCACCACTCCCGACTCCCGAGCAAAATAAACGGCGGCGTCTGAAGCTACGCGGTATTAAATGACCCGCAAACGCCCATGATTACCCTCTTTATGCCCCATTCTATGAATAACAAGTCTGACAAAGTCAATAAAGTCACGATTTTCCCGCACAATATGCCCACGTTACCATGGATACAGTTCGCACAATGCCCGGGAAACGCGAGACGTTGACCCAGTGCTGGTACGAGGTTTGGCCAGCGTCTACGACGCTGGCCAAACCTCGTACCTGAACTGGGTCAACGCATCGTGGTTCCTGTAGGCCTATAGCTGACGGTCAGGATGAAAGATCACGGATTAAACCCTGTGAAGACTGCAGGATCCATCGTCCATATTTTCTCGTCCATTTAGCACGATTACCAAGTGGTCGAAAATACATAGGGGCCTACAAATCATTCGTTGATTATAATATCTTAACGTCTTATGTTTTTGATCAATTAATATAATAGGCCTACTTGTAAGCAATACAATGTCGTCCATGACAAGGCTGTATCACTCCAGTAAACACGAGATGCTGCCTCAAGGTCGGTCCATTACATAAGACGTTGACCCAATATTAAAACAATGATGGGTGGTCGTATCGTGATTGTTTTCAAGATTTGAAGTGAATAGAAATCCAAAAGCAAGTGGCTTAATTGATGGGCACTTATATCCAATCACTTGAATCACATTGTGCATTTTCTACCTTTTCTGAATTATTTCAAGTTGTTTAATAGTAGGCCTCTATCAGCCATCGCAGCATATATTTTCCTCCAGCCATTATGCAGGGTAGGCCTACACCTGTTATCACTGTTAAGACATATAGACAATTCATATATGTATCCTGTAGAAAGTACAGCCTAAATGATTATGAAAAACACTGTGTCTTCCATTCACAAAATATCTTATCTTTTTCGAGTGAATATGGTGTAATGATATAAATAAATTGCGTCCAGAGAAAAAATTGTGGCTAAGGTGTCTTTAGTACTAATATATAAATTTTATCGCGACTAATAGCATGGACAAGATGGGAATATTTTAGGCCTACCGTGTTACACCCTTTACGCTGGAACAAACGGATTTTCGTGATGTACATGATTTATTTAGAATAATTTATCAGTTTTCTAGTGCAATATCATGTTCACTGACGGGTTAAAACATTTTAACCCGTTTGTGACGAGCCCCGGAGATCTCTGTAATTTAGGGAGACCATTCAGATACGAGGCCCGGAGATCTCCGGGTCTGGTTGCATGAGATAACTATGACGTCATAAAATAATCTCGTTTCAGAAAGAGCGCAGTACATAAACTTCTCGTGTTCAACGGGTTAAAATGGTGTGAAACATACCTAAGTACCTTTTAAAATGATATTTAACCCGTGGTTTCTTTTAAACAAATTAGGCCCAGGCTTTTATCAAATTCGCTGACCGGTTAAAACGACTTTAAAAAAGGGGGAAGTATCCCGGTAGCGCGTAGTCCACAGAGAGTGTTAATCTCTGTGTGCACTCCATTCCGATCCCGGCCCGGTCCACGGATCTGACCTCGCCCCGCATCCCTATACTTCTTAGCACGCGACACAGAGCAACGCTTAGCTGGCCGGGAAGCAATTCCCCTTGTCCGCAAATTAAATCAGTGGATCCACCTAATTTGTACATATTAGCGAGGCGGCCCGCACCCAGCGCTGAAGGGGGTCGTTTATAAAACGGGCCACTTGATCTATACAACAGAAAGGATGTCAAAAAGAAGCAAGCATACGACGATGCCCAGCAACCACGACACATTGAAACAATGTTGGTTTAATGTTGGTCCAACGTCGCAGACGGTGGGCCAACATTAAACCAACATAGTTTCGATGTGTCGTGTTTGCTGGGTGGATGGTGTCCACATCCCGCTGGGTACACGACGTTGTTGCGACGTTGAATCAACGTCTTTGTCAGGCCCATCTGTGCTAGCACCGACACCGTTTTGGGGAAGCCGTTCTTGCAGCAAATCTGCTCAAGAACAGCTTCTCCGGTTATTAGGCCTACGGGTAGCATTGTTTTTTTAAATTGCAACTGCATAGAGATTTTGAAAAAAATGAGAAATAATTCATTATAGTTGGCTTTCTTTACAGAGAAGAAGCCCAGGTTAACCTTCTTTATGGATGACACTCTGAGGCGTGTGCAATCTGCTTTTTCAAAGTGAAAATGTTTACCAAAATTTATTGAAATAATGTGCTGGTGCTGCTCTTAGTAAAAGAACAATAAATTATTGTAAAATATAACACTGCTAATTGTCGGAATGTATTTGAAGCTGGAGATTGTGTTAGCAATATTAACTTCAAATACATGAAAAATGACAATAAGTGGGCCTAATGCAGCAGTCAAAGAATCAACATTTCCCCAGTACCTCATGATATATATCATTCAGTTGGGTTGGTGGCAACGTTTAATAGGCCTACTTTTTAGTGCGCGTGTCTCAACAAGGATGGCATCTCTGCGGGGTTTCTGATGAAATTTCATGCCGAATGAACAATGCTCTTGCGTTCAGATGATCCAATCATTTGAAGTGGACAGGTCCATCCGAACTGATGTCCATTGATTTTCCCTTCACCACTGGATGAACCTGGTGTGTACTGTCATCCATTGTGTTTTCCATTCAATTATAATGTAGGCTTGCCATCTGGTTTCTTCCAACAATAGACGGATTATTCTATATGTGACAACGACGACTCGACAAATAGAAAAATAATGGTTTTCACAAATGACTGTTTATAATATTTATGTATTGAATAAATGAAAAATTTGATAATCACACATAATTATCTATAGAGTATACAGCATGATCTTGCATAAAATGATTTATATCATAACTCGTACCTGAATGGCTTTCTAAAGAGGAACACTTTGTGAAAGTGATAAAAAGCCCTCACAAATGAAAAAGTTAACACAGGTTATTACACGTCGAGTATTACGCATTAGAATTTTCAACTTTGTTGTTCACGGCGGAAAATGATAAACTTGGGCGTTATTTTAGTTCCATCATCTAAAAAACGTAGGTTTGAGTCACTATTGAGTAATAGAGATTGTAAATACCGATCTTAGTACAACTTAGAACAATTTATTTTTAAAAGGGGGGGGGGTCAGAACCCACCCCCCCCTGGATCCGCCACTGCGCATAGAGTTCAAGTTGACATTGGCAGGACTGGGCCCCTCAACAATTTCTTCACATTGTATTATAAAGAGATTTTGAACGGGTTCACCAGGTGGCACCAGGGTCAGGACAGTTTTTTCCAAGATTCGGACAACCACTTCCAATAGACACGACCTGTAGAGTACCTGGCAAGTATTGCGCCACCATAAAACCAATGTCTCATGTATACTGGCTACCTTGAGACATTTCCCCATGGTGGTTTCAGAAGGCTTGTTTAACCATTTAAGCCCTCACGTTGCATTAAATCATCATTTTACATCAATGAAAACATACAGTTCATACTTGATTTTTTTACAGCTAAGGGTTTTAGAAGGCAAATTTCGAAAACATTCTATGTTCTATGAATACATGGTAATTTTCTTCAATTTATCACCCCCTTCCAGTCATCTTCATCCACTACAAGTCGAGAATTGCGACAGCAATTTGCGGCTTGTAGTGAATGAAGATGACAATGGCAAATTCAGGCTTCAAAGGGTTAAAATAAAAATATCGTATAATTTGAAGAAAGTTTTGTGTAGAAGCCTATCATATTCCACCTTCAAGAATCACTTATTCCAAACTTCAATTTTAAAATCCAAATGCACTTTTATCATTTGGCTGTAACTATGGTAGTATTCGACTGGTTGTCATAAAATTTCTATCTGAGTGATATTTTCTTGAATGCCACAATTAAAACTACTAAATTGTAAGTATTTCGGGGTGCCGCTTTTGTCAAACTTGATAGTCATGCTGCACATAATTATTAACTTAGATTAAAGAAACTACAATATTCCAAAATGGGTTTCACTGAGGTTAACCATGGTGAAAAATTACCATCATTAAACATATACAGTTATATTAAACAGCATTTGAAGTAATTTAGACAGCTTAAGACATTCACCTACTCTGTGTATCTTAGCCCAGTATTATCGGTAAATGAAGCTCTCTACTTCGACAGAGTAACGAAAAGAGAGCTATATTTTTGCTCATACATTTTTTTTAGCCACCGTAAATTGACGATTAAAATTTAGACCCAGGTAATTAAATGCCTAACTAGGCCTACATGTATATCCAGCTGGGTATCTTCGAAATAAAATTTAGGCCTGTTTCTGATTTTAACTCTCGAGAAGATAAAACCATTCATGGCTACCCATTAATAAAACTAGTTCAGTCTTCAATTCATTTAATTTTTTTTTTAGATCTATTTGTATCTCTAGTTAAGATCAGTAGGCTATACAACTTTAGGGTTATATGCTTATTGTATGCTTATTACTTCACTCTGAATCTAAGTTTACATCGAGTCCCAATGTACAACATCTTGAATGAATGATTCAGAGAATGGAATAAACGACTTTGTGCTCAGTTATCGTGATTTATATCACTTCTGCCCCGAAACATTTGATATCGCCCGCTCACATTTTGGATATTGGAACCTTGGATATTGTTATTATTTCCTAGACCGTCACCACTCACACTCACACGGTGATTTTTCAGAGGCTACCCAGCAAACATGAGACGTTGGCCCATCGTTGGCTTACTGTTGGACCAGCGTCGTAGACGATGGGCCGACAATAAACCAACGGTGGGCCAACGTCTCATGTTTGCTTGGTATATATCTGTACATTTTTTAAATCCCTCTAAAGCAATTCATAACAAGACTACATAAGTCCAGGAGCTCCCGCTCCGAATTAGAATTTGATTTAGGCAATTTTGTGTAGGGTTATTAATGTAGTCCTAGGCTAGGTCAAAAAGCAAGACGCAAGACGACTAGGTTTAAGAGACTCAGTCTAAGAGGAAGATAAGAACTAGACAGTCTGTCAGAGATTGCAAACCTCCATTGAAATTAATGATCCTAATCAGTATCCCGATAATGGTCTACCTATCTCGCACGGTTTACCCGATATCAGGCCAATGGAGGTAAATAATGGCCGATTTACGGTCATTTTGAATTTGATAAGAGTCTAGTTAAAAAATTTCAGGGTGCATCGTCCCCCGAAACCTAACATTTTGTTTTATAGTAATGGACTAGCATTAACACAGTTTGCAAAATATTGGGCATGTGAAAGTAAATAATGGCCGATAGGCAGGCGGCAATTTTGAGTTTGATCGAGTCTAAATTTTTCAAGATGCATCCTCTCCTGAAATTTCACATTTTGTTTTATAGTAATGGTCTAGCCATCTAGCACGGTTTACCAAATAATGGCCATGTGAAAGTGAATAATGGCCTAAAGGCAGCCATTTTGAATTTGATGAAGTCGAAATTGTTCAAGATGCATCCTCTCCTGAAATCTCACATTTTGTTGTATAGTAATGGTTTAGCTATCTAGCACGGTTTACCCAATATCAGGCCTGTCGAGGTGAATAATGGCCAATAGGCGGCCATTTTGAACTTAATCAAGTTGAATTTTTGAAACTTTACAATTTGTTTTATAGTAATGGTGTAGCTATCTTGAGCGGTTTTCATGATATTCCGCAAAATATTTCAGTCGGATTTACCGATGTTATAAATTAGGTCAAAGTGCTGGGTCAACTTTAAGGTCAAGGTCCAAAAACCTGAAAAGGCACAACTAGGGACCTTAGAGAACATGTATGTGCAATATGACTGTAATCGGCCCAGTACTTTTCGAGATCTGCTCCGGACACGAAGTGTGTGTCAAAACGTCTAAATAGGTCATAGTTCTGAACCAAAAGTAGGTCAAAGTTCATATACCTCAAAAAGCACAACTAGACCCCCTAGAGGTGTTGTGTGTAAAATTTGAAGACAATCGGACAAGTACTTTCGGAGATATGCTCCGGAAACGAAATGTTCACGGACGGCCCAGCGCCGTAACATCATCATTTTCTCCTCTGCGACCTTGCATATTGAATTTTAACCTGTCTATTAGCCACCTGGAAGTAACCCACATACCAAAATTTTTTATCCTAGCTTATTTTCTTGCAAAGTTATAGGCAAAAGAAGAGGTAAAAAACAGAACGGAGGTAGAATCCATAGCTCCCTCCGTCTCACCTACGGTGACGGCGGGAGCTAATAAACACACAGAAAACACAACTTTTGAATATACCAATTTTTAGTATGTTTATTGCACAGAAGTGTATATACTCACATAGACCTGACTATCAGTTATACACTCTATACACCGTCGAGGTGATATTTTAACATTTATAAAATTATGTCTCACTTCATACTATGACCACATAAGTTATATAATAATTTACTGGCAATGGGAGGCACAAAATTGTATACAACCTGTATTTTTAAAATGTAATTACTAACAAGACCAGATCAGAAATAGCGTACAGTAGTGTAAGAATTGTGAATAGGGTCACAGATAACACGAGACAGTGAACCGATGTTGGTTTATTGTCGGTCAACCTTGTACGATGTTAGCCCAACATTAAACTAACACTGGTTCAACATATCGTGCTAGATAGTCATTTACACTAAATTTCAGGACACATGAGAATGGGTGATGAATGATGATAACCCACGGACACGGGATGTTTAACAAATGTTGTTTTAATGTTGGACCACTGTCTTCGACATTGGCCCAACATTAAAACAACATTAGGTCAATGTCTTGGGTCTGCTGAGAATGTGGATGATGACAGATTATTTGTGAAGAGTTAGTTATTTTCATCCTTCGATCCTAATATTTAACATAGCTATTAACAAAGCTATCGAGTAAATATTGTCAGCTTGGCATTAACCCTTTCAAGCATTAACCCACTACAAGCCCCGAATTGCTGTCGCAATTCTCGACTTGTGGTGGATGAAGATGATTTGATGTGGGTGAAAAATTGAAGAAAATTGTCATATATTGGTAAAATTTTCATCCTTAAACCCCTAGTCGTAGGGAAATTAAATATCGGACCGCTGATTCGATACTGAGCCAACATTGAACCAAAGTCTGTCTAGCGGCATGCTTTGTATTCTATATACAGCCGATTTTGCGATCGAAATGGTCAAGATGTAATCTTGCCAAACACATTAAAAAATTGAATTAATTTATTCCCCAAACTGCAAGACGTGGCCACAGAAATATCAGCAGATCTATTTTCAAGTGGAATTAGAAAAATTAGGTTGAAATGGTTTCAACTGAATCACATGCACTTTTCTAATAGAAACTGATGACCAGTAAAATGAAATTATCCTTGAATCTTATCGCTCTTTACTTCGAAAAATATTGGGTGAATAGACGCATGTAATAATATGATTCAACAATGAGCCAATGTCGGTCAACTGTTCGAGCCAGTTGTTATATACCCGATACTGTAAAATCTTACAAATTTTGAATGATCAACTGCAATAATAAACTGGGTGTAACAGCAATTGAAACATGGTCAAAGGTAGGTGGAAATCTCAGTAATTGATTTAAAGTGTCAGTTTTAAATTTGTAAAAAAAGAGAGAAATCAGGTATAAATGTTGATTAAAACATCCCAGCAAACAGCAGATGTTGAGAATAATTCTTGCAGCAGTAGGACAAAGTTTTGCAGCACGACATGTTTCTGAGATCATATTAAAATATATCAGTAGATTAAAGTTTTGGTAAATACTTGGTAATGTTTTTGGTAATACTTATAAAACGTTGATTAACATATTTAATAATAATAATGTTATTCTTCATCAAAGAATAGTCGGAGTTACATTTCGTTATGGCACATTAAAATTGTTGTGATACCCATAAGACACCAATTCATCTTTATATTTTTACAATACATTGTAGTACATGTAGTCATACCACCCATCCTGATCACAGTTCATTTGACAGTTTATAATATGGTGACACCCAAATATTACAACATATTGTATTTACGAATATAAAAAACGGATTTCGATTATTTGAAGATAATATGGATACATAAAAAATATACCCCTTGACATGTTAGTTCTATTAATTGATACATACAATGATTACTGTTTTGACCCTTTCAGCGCGAGAACTGTCTTTAGATTCCGATGACTAAAGACGGTCCCTGTATTGAAAGTATTATAATGGCCGTAGACCCATAACATAGGTATTCAAATGAAGCGATAAGAGCTAAGACATTTATCATGACTTCAAATTGAAAAAAACCTTTGGTCTTCATGGTTTATACCAAATTTGTCAGTGTTGTAAGGGTTAACTGCTTACATTGCCTGGTTTAAGTTAGCAGCTACACATCTGCTATATTTGAGCTGTTCCAGTGTCCTGTGCCATAAGGGACAGATTGCTTTACATTGATAATCAAGTACACATGTTAACCCTTGTCCTGTTGATTAGGACAATTGTGGTTTTTAATCTGTTTTATCAGTCAACTAAATCCCTGTCTGTTATTGGGAATGAAATGTGCATCTAAACATCAAGATTTGCCAATAGAGTTGTGCTCAAATTGAACCAAAAAAAAAATTTCAGTCACATGAAATTGTGGGTCGTGGTAGCGAGACACATCTTCCAGTGGGTGAAAATTTAAATAAATAAACTTAGCAGGATAAGGGTTGATATGCTGTGCTTTGTAATTTAGTCAAGACAACTAGTTTTCCTTATGAGCAGGAAAAATAGTAAATTTATGTATCACCCACGACTGTCTTTTCAGAAAATAAACATAAATTATTCTATATTTATCCTGCTTTTTATATACATGCTGGTGATGCACACATTCAGAATTATCAGTCTGATTGTGATTAATATGTCTCTTGAATATATCAACACCACGGTCGTTAATGTGTCAACAATAGTCAACACAGCAAGAAATATATTTCCTTCTCCCACATAAGTCCTGATCTTAATATTAATCAAAATGTATATTTTGACCAAGAAAAATGAACATTTACAGGGTTTTTCATCTAACATGCCATCGTGTGTATGTTTCTAAAACATGTGTAACCACAACAACAATTCTCTCACAGTAATAACTAACTTTAACACATTACCACCCAGCAAACACAGACAGTGAACCAATGTTGTTCTGATGTTGGCTCACCATCTATGACCCGCCATCAGAACAACATTAGGTTGAAATGTCATGTCTGCTGAATATAGTCATTTGTTATAACGATAACCAACCTGTACAAATTTTGTGACATTACAACTAGGCAATAGTGCAGGCTTGCGTTGCACACATTGAAGCTATCTAAGCATGGAAGGAGTGTGTGACCCAGTAAACACAAAATGTTTGTAAAACATTTATATAAATGTTACACAAATGTTTTGTGCTTACTGGGCAGGTGATGCATTGATACACAACAATGTCTCGTTTAGTGATTATTGAAAAAAAAAAAATTCTTAACCCTTGTCCTGCTAGACCTGTATACAGTTTCAAGCATGTTCTAGATCAATAGAAATATCACTAAATTAGATAAAATAAAATAGTTTTTGGTAGATGCCTAATTAATATAATAATTCAATATGGATATGTCTATTTTTTATAAATATTTTTCATCATTTAAAGCTGGAAATTGAGTTAGCAATTCCAGCTTCAAATGAATGAAAAATAAAATCAAACATTTCAGCAGAGCAAGGGTTTAAATATAAATTTGCAACAGCATTTCTTCTAAAAATCACGTATTTTTTCTCGAGCCACCTAGATACCCTGGGTTAAAATGAACTGCATTATTGAGATGCAATGCTGATGATAAATACTTTTGCAACGTGGTCCATCGCACAATCCAGACAAAAAAGTACACTGTGAGATTCAATTGATGAAAATTATATGCGTTCAAGTGAATTTATTAAATGCAACAACTAAATGTTATGTAATATCTGCAAATAATGCTCAACACATTCTAATTAAAACAGTGTACAGATTTCTGATTCCATCTACTTCTAAAGATATTTTAATAAAGCAGTAAGATTTCATTGGATATTTTTGAACTGAAGTATTTGAGCAAACAAATATCTATGCTGATATTGTAGTACACTTTAGTAGTTATACATTTAGAATAGACTACATATGAGGCTTAAATGTAACCACAAAGAAACAGGGATCACATTTTACCCTCTTCAACAGAGACTCCACAGCATATAAACAGGTGAACATTTTATCTTGTACAAGTACATATATGCTGCCTTGCCATCGTACAAGCATCTGTGAATTATTAAATAACAACTTACGTCCAAAGAGCTTTGGGAAGCAGATATCACAATGACGAGGCGGCTAACAACAGCATCTAGGCGTGAAGCGTGATGACGGTGACGGAGCAAAACATCTGTCTTTCACCTCATTTCAATTCCACTAAAGTCAGTTTCAAGCTTTTAAGTAGATGATGTTTTTTTATGGCATTCAAACCGTTTTTTCACAACAAAAATATTGACTGAAATTTGTCAATCAAAGATTGTAAAATACGTGTTCGCATTTGAGTGGACATTGTCATAAAATAAAAAGCGGGGCTGTGGAATTTGTTTAATACCTTGATGATCAAAAACACATTTGGGCATCTCCTGATATGTGTTGCCAGTCAAGGAAATGGTTTTGGAGTGTGCAAAACTACGACATGCTTGAAATTCCCTGGCAGCATTGACAGCCCCAAATGAATGGAAAATATCAAAGAGTGATCCAGCTCTAAAAATAGTTAAAGAGTACTCCCTATTGGTGTGTCAGAGTTCCTAAACCACGTAAACAACATCCTCTTTCAAATTCCTTGATATTTCGGGATGTTTTCAATGAGATTTTTGCATTTCCCATGATTGGTTTATGGTAGTCAAACATATTCGGTTACAATAAAACAATTGTGTATCTTATTGTGTCTGAGATACAATTCCTATTCGCCACTCTGCCATTTGGTTGTGGGTGGACTCAAGACATCCCAGTAAACACAAAACATTTGTATAACATTTGTACAATGTTGGACCAACGTCGAAGACGTTAGGCCGATGTTGTACAGATATTATACAGATATTTTTGTGTTTGCTGGGCTAGATCAGATGTATTTGTTATGAAATCTCCCAATCATTTAAAAAAATGGCGAAATGAAATAAGGCCAAATATAGCATGTTGATGTGCTTAAAGTCAATTTCCTAATTTTAAGACTTTTCCTGATGGGTCTCAAATTCCATGACTTTTCAAGCATGTCAAATCTAATTCTAAATCTCACGACTTTCCATATGTGCGGAAACCCTGCATGTACATGGTGTGAAGAGAGGTTGTTTTGCCCATTCATCATACATGACTGTGTATATTCTAAGAGCAGCTCCTAGTTTGATATACTGTCTCTAACAGCGGAATTTCTGCCACGACAAAACAACAATTACAACTGTTCATTTGTCATTTATATCGGAACACGTTTCGTTTGTTGTAGTTCTTCAGTTAGCTCTTCATTTGGTTTGAAGATAAATCAGTCGTTATGGATTTTGACATTCCAGGGCAGCTTGTTGTAATACGGGCAGTAGAAGTCGAAAGGCGTCTTGGATATATGTACTGCTGTTTGTGGCCTAAAACACCAAAGATGACACCGGTACATGTAGTCAGCTGACAGATTTGTTATTTTATTGATATTACAATGTAATTGATAGTACCTTTTTTCAAATCAAACAAATAATATTGAAGAAAAATACCAGTACTCTCCATTTACTAAACATATTTATTGATCATCATTCCCATGAGGAAAAGATTTGAGTAATACTGATTATTCTACATTTTAATGGTAATTTCATAATAAATATTTCTCAATGCTTACCTCGAGATAAATGTTTGTGATCATTGGAGTAAGCTCATCTCTGTTCTCTTCATCAGACTGAAATAAACATATATATAACTACAACAACGAACATTTTTTTCCAGAAATATCAACATTTAATCACAGTTAAATACCAGTATCCACCTGCAAATCTATTTTTAGATCTATATTTAATAAGCATAATTCTATCAGTAGTTGATTTTGTAAATTGCAGATCTGATCTGCAAAGCGAAAAGGTAGTAACCGCTTACTCGAAAAGTTACTGCTCTTTCGCCTCACATGGCTGATACTTACTGTCGAGTTTAAGCAGAGTGTGAACTTTGTTGAGACGATTCCAATTTCAGCACAAAGGACTTGTGTGAGGCTGTTAAAGAGAAAGAGGTATACATTTTGCGAGAAACTAAAATAACATACAATTTGTTTCTATTATTTGGTGAGGATGCATTGGGATGAAGCTGTGAAGAGATACACATTAGTTTAACTAAACAGTAGAATAACTAGTAGCAACTGATGTGGTACCCTGCAATGTTCAATTTCTGGCCTTGCCTTTATATTAAGCACATTGCACCCCTATTTCTGGCCACATGGCTTGATGCCTGGTTTTAATATTTGTGTCGCCTTGCATAATTTGAAACTAAAACTAATAAACAACTAAACTAAATAACGCATCAGGCCGCAGGCTGGTGGAGGCATGTAAACAAAGTTTAACAGCTACTTCCATCAGGATGTAAGGACAACTGCAACTGTAAATACTTTAACCATCGTGTTAATACCGGATAAAAACGTATGAAATGTGTCTTCAACAGTAATTTTTACTTGAACTAGTGCATTGCACTTGGTGGGTGTACATTTAATTTTTTAAATTCAGTTCTTTAAATGTTATTACATCAAATTCCGCCCATTTTACTTTTTTTTTAGAGTTTTTTGCACCCCTCATAGATACCACTACTCCTTTGCTGCGACTTTTTTTCTTTGGCAGTATGAAAGTCGTATCAGAGGGGACTACTGTAATACCGTCACCAACATTTTCTCACAAAAAGAACCATACCTGGCCAGATTCTTTGCTTTTCCTTTAAATGATGACAATGGGAAAGATTTTTCCAGCAGCAGCAGGTGTCCTACACGATGGAACTGATCCACGGCTCTAGCAGTCAGCTCAGCCAAGGATTGTATAGCCACCTGATTTATCTCCTGTTATCAAATTAAGGTCAGCATTAATTCTTGTCCTGATACGCCCGTATATATACAGTTTCAAGCATGTTTTAGATCAGTAGATAAACTTGATAAAACAGTTTTTGTTAGATGCTTAGTTAAGCGTATAATTCAATATTGGAGTCTATTTTTCCTTAAATATAAATATTTTATATCATTTGAAGCTGGAAATTGCGTTAGTGATTCCAGCTTCGATGAATGGAAAATAGAAGCAAACAATTCAGCAGCACAAGGTAATTGTTTGCGATTTCCAGCTTCAAATGCATGAATAATATTATTTATGAAAAATATACATCTCTCAAATCGAATTATCTGATCAGCTGAGCATGTACCACAAGGTGTGTTACAATCTTTTGTGGTATTTTACTTAGTCTGAAATTTATTTGAAAACATATATAATACGGTCACAGCAGCACAGGGGTTAACTACATTCCAGTAGCTGGCATAAATAGTTGCAGTCCGCTTAACCCCTTCACTACCATACATGACGGAAATTTCCGTCGTCATTCGTCATGCTACGTAACCATACATGACGGAAATTTCCGTCGGATTTACTATAGTTATACCAAGATCCCTGGATCCTGACATGCACTTCGGCTTGGAAGTGAAGTGGTTAATTGTGGATGGCTCAGCTCATGAACATATCTATGACAGTCTTAGCTACATTACTGATACACAAAAATGTGAGAGGAAAATAGACCTTTGCTACAATGTATTGTAAAAGAAGGTAACCCTTTAACCCTTATAACGCAGAATTGTTTTTGAGTAAACCATGGAGACTGAAGTTTTTTTTTAATTTGAGATAATTATGTCATCATGTCTTCGTTAGCTTTTCCGATTCATTTGAATACTTATGTTATGGGTCTACGTACAGGATAAACCAGAAGAGCTCTACATTCTTAGCTGTGGGAAAGGCGGAGGCCGAGGCCTTTTCCACAGCTAAGAATGTAGAGCTCCGAGGGTTTTAACCGACTTAAAACACATCCGACCATAATGATAATCTCTCATAATCACCAGCTCCGTTACACCTGACTGATTATATCACCATAGGCCTACCATGATAATTGGTCTGTAGTTGATAAACAATCACTCTCCATTCCCGGCTTGGAATGTAGTGGTCGGACAAAGAAAATAATGTAGTGGTGTGTTTTAAGGGTCATTATAAATATTTTAATTCTTTCAGTGCGGGGACCGTGTACAGACTGTATAAAGACAGACTCCAGATTCTGATGTATGAAGACGATCCCCCCGCTGAAAGGGTAAAACATTCATTATGCATCAAAAGTATCATTTTGAATCTCCGAAGAATAACTCATTTTTTGACTTACAATTGTAGTGAATGAAGACGACAATGGTGAATTCAGACTTGAACGGGTTAAGATAGTTGAGCTAAGTTATTATAATAGCTTGGTTCACATTAAAATTTAAATCAATTTGATAAAATATTAATCATGGGGCATATTGTTCAATGGCATACCTTTGCTTTTAGGCCGTCATCTTTTCCATCAGCTGAAGCATTCATTAACCATCTGCGTGCCTTCTCCTGCGCCTGTAACAGCAATTGCCTGCATACTCCTTTTGTTTATGAGCATATTATATTAACAGCTACAAAATGAGTGCAGTGATAAAGTGGAGTGAAGGAATGACAAATGAATAAATCAGCGGGTTGATGTGCTTAGCTTGGCATGGCTAAAATTATCTCACTGAAGCCATATATCTTCAGAAAAATATTCAGAAAAAAATATATATTTACCCTCACGCTAAGCACGACAATAGTCGTTTCTAATCTATCTTTTTGGTCAATATTTTCTAGAAGAATTGAAGCTATTGTTCAACCCTTTCACCGCTCTAATCACATCATGACTGCAGTCGTTTTCAAATATGTTTTTTCATCTGATCAAATTTATGTTATTGGGAGTGAAAGGTGTAATAAAATATCAATATTTACAAATGTTTGGTCTTAAATTAAACAAATCTGAGTTGTATTAACCCACTTGAAATTGTGGGTCGCGGTAGCATACAAAATTTCAAGTGGGTGAAAATTTAAATTATTTAATGTAGCGGTTTAAAGGGGAAATTTATTTGAAGATGGAGATGCTAACACAATTTTAAACAAGCTTGGTTATTTTTTTTTTTGAATTAAATTTATTATATGAAAGATAACTGGTGATTAGTTGGTGCCAAGACACGGTCTTACAAGCAATAATTTCTTAGTTTTAATAGCAGTCTATATATTCACTCAAGGGTTGTTTTGGAGTATTACCTGTATTAATTTCTCTGCATTTGTGTTCAACCCCAGCTGTCCAACAAAGTCAGTAGCAAGTCGGTCAAAATCGTGCTCCTTATCATCATCTTCAAAACAATAAAATAACAAAATATGTAATGATCTATCACATCAGACATATATATTACTTTGATTGAAAATTTATTAAAATATTTTCTGAAACTTCAAAATTACACACATAACTATCTTCAGGCACTAAGCACAACTCTAATTGTTCTTAATCAATTTTATTAGCAGATGAAATCATTGTTATGGGAATAAAATGTGCGTTTCAACATCAAGATTTATAATTTTTGAAGCTCAAAATGAACAAGTGGGTGAAGATTTGAATAAAATAACTAAAATGATAATTGGTTAATAAATTACTCCCAGCAAACACAAGACCTTGACTTGCTTTAATGTTGGTCCACCGTCTACGACACTGGCTCAACATTAAAACAATATTGGCTCAGCGTCTTGTGTTTGCTGGGCTATACTCTCTAGTGAGATATAACTTTCATCTAAAAAATGAAAGCTTGCTTAAGATATTCTTAGAGACATTAACATGATTGTGTAAATAGCTTAAAAATGTGTCAACTGGTCTTATTTTTTCTACCATCATCATTGTCCATATCCTCAAGTTCAAAGGCATCTCTGATGGCCATCAGTTCTCCTTTCAGTAGTTGTAGCTGTTCTGGTGGGAGAGAGGCCAGAAGGTGTTGCACTTTGCCTTCACACTGATTTGACAGCATCTCCAGAGCCTCCAGTTGTACTAAACCTGAAAACATCACATTAAGTACACCTTTTAAACATGTTAAAGATAAAATGTGACATCAATCAGAGAGATTTGAAAAGAGTTGACCTCCATTTTGTCAATTCTGAATAATTTTCACTCACTTGAAGTTGTGAATCGCATCAGCGAGACACAACTTTAAGTGGGTGAAAATTCAAATTGAATAATTTGGCGGTAAAAGGGTTAACCCTGTGTTGCTGGAACCATATATATTTGATTTCAAGCAAGTTCCAGACTAAATAAAATGCCACTGAAATTCATAAAATAGTTTGTGATAGATGTTCAGGTTATCTATTAATTGACTTTTTCAGATGCCCATTTTTCAAAAATAGACATATTTTTGTCATTTGAAGCTGGGATTTGCGTTAGCAATTCGAGCTTTAAATGAATGTAAACTAGCAACAAACAAATCAGCATCACAAGGGTTAAACTACAACCGTCATCACACTTACAAAACAATACAATTAGATCATGGAAATCATAATTATTATCTTTATATGCGGGACATTTCTGTACATTCTCAAATGCTTAGTTAACTTAACAAGCGAAAAACAATAGATCCACTCTGCAGAGACAAAAAGAAGCAAATGCTTACATAAAAAGTAGGCAGTTGCTATCATTTGGCTATGCATGGCAGAGCCCCGGGGGCAGAGCTGTGGCAGATAGTAGATAATTCATAATTTCTTAATCATTATAGATGTCTAGCAGATATCAATTCCATGAGAGACTGATAATATTATTCGCCATTTTTACTTTACCTAAGTCAGCGAACATTTTGCATAATAACCGACATGTTTGCTATTATATTCACATTATAATTATTATTCACATGGAATTCTATGATGTGCACATGGGTCCCGGAAATTATGGATTATTCCCATTTTACTTTTTACTCATTTTTTTGCCTCACTACTCACCTTTTTAAAGGGAAAAATGTTTGCACTACTTTATTTATGAGAGATTGTCCTCACCTCAGTTTTTACTTTTATAATGGCTTAGGACAATTCAATAAGAAGTTTGTCTATGACAACCAAGTAACAAGTAGCACACTAACTAGTCTGATAGCATACTAGCTATAAAAAATAAAAATGAATATCGACGTTGATATTGTTTTTTCATAGCTAGTAAACTTCTTTATTCACACTAAATATAAATTTTTAGATTCGTTTTTTACACTACAGTAGAGCCTACTATAAACAGCAACCCTTGCGACATGGTAAAAGTGGCCATTTAACGCAGGTGGCTGCTCATGTGAGGTTTATTTGTATACAAAATGCCATTTTGAAGAATGGCCCAGTGGCCTCCCATAGGAGGTTGACTACTCATAAGACTGGCTGCTCATAGCAGGTTCTACTGTATTAGGAAACTGCAATCCTCGATCTTCAGCCCCTAAGAACAGGCGTTTAGCCCGTTCGTTCGATTCGTTTTTTAACCCATGTGCACCCTCTTGTATGATTCAATAAAAATAAGAGTGTTTTGAGCTTTCATTCCTTATAAGGAACTGGGGTATTTAGGCATTTTTCTCTCACATCATTATGGAAATGTGGTAGAACAGAGTGTGTTTTCTGGAAAAACATATACTAGACAAGATATTTGGGGGCAAGCAAAAAGTATCAAACATTTAATAGCTATTAAGATATATCCTTAACCAAACAGTGCGTACCTTGAAATTCATCAAATTGTGTACCAAAATGAGATTTTAAGGATTCTGTCATTTCTTCTTCTTCTTTTGCCCTGCTATCAGCATCATCTTTGGCTTCACGCAAAAGCTATTAAAAAAATAATATAATAAGTTTTCCAGTTAAAAAAGTTACATAAATCTGTTCCGAACATTTTAATAATACAGAAAGACCTAGATGTGGGTCATGTCTAACCTCCATAAAACATAAAATTAATAGGCTATGTATGGATATACAAAGCAATTAAGTGTGAACCATTTTAATTTGTAAAACAAATAGTCTTCCAGTTCAGCATTTATTGATTCTAATATAACAGAGAAAGGGGAAGGGATATAAAGTAATTATTGGGAATTCCAAGTACAAAAAGGACATATTAGTGATTTATTCAGGCCATTTCACTAAAAAAGAACTCAAAATTGAAACACATCTAACTTCCAATCTGACAAAATTGTGTGTTACTGACATAATGTTGGTTTTAAAATTAAATGTTGATTAGTGAAATATGATAACACTTAATGTGAAGACATTAATGGGAAAAACTAACCTTTGACAAATTTGGCTTATCTTTAGTTTTTTGTATGGTATTTTTCAGCCCATGGTCACCTTCAGCTAAAGCATCATATGTCTTTTTACCAATGGTTTCCAAGACATCAAGACTTTCAGTCACAACCTTTTTACCCTGATAATGAAGCAAGAGACAAGAAATTAGAATGTATTACATACACACAATTAGAATAGTAAAATAAAGCAGTTCAAAAAAATAATCTACCGTTGCCAATCATTGCAAAAAGTCATAACATTAATTTTGCTCTGTTCTTGTCTGCCATAGCTCAAAATCACAAAATGTTCATCATAACAAAAAAACCTAACTGTTTTCTGCACCATGTCTGTCACTTTTTCAAGACCAGTAACTCCCCAGTTTGAGGCTGCACTACCCCACGCCATCCAGCCACTTTGTGTGTTGTTATTGGATGTCTCGTCCTTAGTAGCTTCTGTTGGCTTCTCATTTTCAGTTTGTCCATCATTTTCCTTCACGTGTGGTTGGTCTTCAACTATTTCAGCAGATTTTTCACCGCCTGCTGTTTAATAATTTAACAGAAACACACTTATAATGCAATAGTATTATTTTCCAACAAACTCTAAATACATGTGCACATTGGATACCTGGTCCAAGACTGTACAAAAATGCTACATTAATGTTAGTGTTTGCTGGGTACATAGCCCCCCTATGTGTTTTTTTTGAAATAAAACGGAATAACCTTTGAATCTCCGAATTATCCATCTATACTGAATATTCAATATATAGTGCTCAAAACATCATTATATAGATGAAACAAAATTCTATTCAATTTGGCTTAGTCTCCACACAATACTTTAACCGCTGGCTGCTGGAGCCGTATATATGCAGTTTCGAGTAAGTTTCAGAGGAATTAAAATTACACTGAAATCCACATAATAGTTTGTGACAGATACTCAATTAATCAAAATGTTAATTTTCACACATGTTTACTTCTCATAAAGCTGGAAATAGCGTTAGCAATTCCAGCTTCGAATGACGAAAAATACAATTGAAACAATTCAGCAGGACAAGGTTTAATCAGCATGTGACAACTTATGACTGATTGAAGTACATGCTATTATGCGGGTAGAACAGAAGTGAAAACAAATGTTTTGTTGTACCTTTCAGCTTCTCTTTCTCTTCTTCTTGTAATTTGGCCACATCCTCCGGGCTGAGCGCTCCTAATGCGGACTCTACACCATCCATCATAGTCTGAAAGCCTTCCTCTGAAACACAAAAAGAGCAGATGTTGAACAGATTCAGAGCTCAGCATAACGTCATTGTCTCAGAAACATTAACACTTACAACACTGAAATATTTGTGAATGAACCATGGAGCACAGGTTTTTTTCAATTTAAAATAATCAAAATGTGTTAGTTAGCTCAGTGCTGTAACCAACTTTACACGTCACAATCTCATGTCAGATTGACGTGTTTTGGCGTCAGATTCTAAAGTCGGTCCCCGCTCTGAAAGGGTTGAGTAGGAAAGTATCTCCCATAGTTGTAGCTTTTTGTTAACCCTTTGACCGCCGGTCCCAAATATACTCGGTTTTTCGTTTTTTTATCACCACATTATGTACCACATTTTAAAAATGTTAAAGATGATATGTGACATTAAATCAGAAAAAAATTCACCTTCATTTTGTCAAATCTGAATAATTTTCACTCACTTGAAGTTGTGGATCGCGTCAGCAAAACACAACTTTAAGGGAGTGAAAATTCCAATTGAATAATTTGGTGGTTAAAGGGCCCTTTGTGAAGTTCTTATTCTCTAAAAAAAAGTAATTATCACACCCAATTTTTTTCTGTTATCGAGTAAGAGGAAACTATGTCTCTAAAGACAAACTGGACTGAAGCATCATAAGGTATGATCAATGCAAGACATGTGTGAGAATTGTTAAAAGGTGCTGGCTGGAAAGAAAATCTACACTACTAACCAACTTGATTTGTAAAAGTGGAAACAGATGTTGTTGCAGTTGAAATCAGTGATGCTCCCCAGCCAAAGCCCCAACCTGTATTCTGCAAGCAATATCCACAGAATAAAAATTCAACTTTTTATTAAGGATTCATAATTAGAACTTTAGATAAAGTAGAACCTGCTATGAGCAGCCACCCTTGTGAAACGGGAAAAGCGGCCTTTTAAGGCAGGTGGCTGCTCATAGGAGGTTCAGTTATATATAGGAAATCCTATTTTGGGGAATGGTCAAGTGGCCTCCCATAGGAGGCTGTTTACTCATAAGAGTGACTGCTCATAGCAGGTTTTACTATACAAAGAAATTATCGTATAAGAATAATAAAAAAAAGAGACTTTTTTGATAATTTTTTCACTCCAAATAAATTAATTAATATGCAGCTGGTATGTAACACTAATAAGCATTTCAGTCCGGCCTAATATATATTATCAATGTCAGGCACAATGTCAAACCCTGTATGAACAAATCATGAAGACAATAAAAGCTTGAAGTAGATATTGTATTACCCAGCAAACAGGAAACATTGAACCAATGCTGGCCAAATGTTGGTCCATCGACTGCGACTCTGGCCTAAGATTAAGACAACTTTGAAGCAATTGATGCATCATGTTTGCTAGGTAGATATCAGGAGATCTGTCTATTAATTTCAGATATTTATGCATAATAAATCATTATCAATGAAATTACCAATACTTTTTATTATTTGAAGAACATTGCACTGCAATGCATGAATAATATTGTCATCTTCAGACCATACATGTACTTGCCTTCTTTTCATCCTCTGACTTTTCTTCTACTTTTTGAACACTTTCAGTTTTTGGTGGGGAATCAGACTGAATTTCCCTCGGAATTTCCCCCGTCTCAGGCTCTTTTGTTTCAGTCTGTTGTTTCATTTCCACCTTTGCACCGTCATCTGGCTGATGATCCTCAGAGGCTTCTGCATGAGAATCAACCGTTACCTCCGAGTCAGCTTTAGTTTTTTCATCACCAGCTGCATCTTTGTCCTGTATACTTTTGGTCACTTTTTTAGATAATTTTTTAGACTTTGCACCACCCTGATCATCATCTGATCCCTCTGGTATCTCATCTGCACTTTCAAAAGCGCCTTCATCTTCAGATTCTGACATCGTTGAAAAACTAGTAGCTGAAAGAACCAGTAGAAAATGTTTCAACCACATTTATGAAACATTTTTGGTGGCAATCCTAATCGGCTGTTTATTAGAGACTTCTGATTACCATAGTCATACACCTACAAGGTTTAGCAGTATTTACTACAAAATGCACTTGTAACTTCACAGATACCCATTGGCATTGAACAACCTACTTTTGGAATAAAAAGGATATTTTGCTATATGTCAAGATTTTGAGCTCTTTTTTTGTCATTGTTTTTAGAGAGCTTCAGCTAAAATATATAGGTACAGTGACACCACCAGAAATGGAAGCTATGGGTTGCAGGTAATCAGTAGTTAGAAGGATGTTCCGGGTTAGAACATGTAGAATGCAGCATGTATCTGAAACTAGTAAGATACTCACAACGTCACAAATGGTTAAAATGACTGAAATATTTTTTCGGAGGTGTTTTAAAAATGCTCTCACGTGATAAATAAGTGATGGAATGTTTCAAAATCAGCTGAGTGAATGCATATAAATGGTCACTAAGTTAGGTAAAACCAATTCAAATGTATTTCGAGGGCGTTAATAGGGGTTAAATCGATCGCTTGTCGCCGGCGACACGCTATCTTACAGGTCAGATATGGAATGCTTGCTAACGCGAAACACGTTGTGGAGGGTGGCGTTTGCTAACTATAAAACAGTAGCCTATGTTTATTTTGCGATTGTTTATATAGTTATGCTCAAATGATTTATAAGATAAGAAGCCCTTGAAAAGGCATGAAAAGCAATAATGCTCGCAACACATAAAATGGGTAGGGAGGGGGTGGCTCAAAGCCAATTTTAAAAGCCTTACAAACTGGTAAAAGTAGTGGGCTACTGACATTAATTTTAGATTTTTTTAGATGGGTTGCCTGGGGAGCTTTCCTAAATTTAGCCAAGCCCAAGGGCTAGGCTAGGTGTTTTGACATAGAATGAACCTTGTGAGTTGTCTTGTCACTTGTGTGAATTGGCTTGGCTTTGTCGCTGTGACTTGCACCAATTCAAATCTGTGGCCTAAATGCCGAAACCATCGCTTCAGTTTCTGCTTACTTGAAGTTGACTTGTGAGTTGTGCCAAGTTGTGGCAAAATGCCAATGGCAATGCATCTTGACATCTTGTCATGTCTCATGAATCATAGAAATAGAATACCATGATTTAATCCATAAACATTACCAGATTAAGGCCTACACTGGCTGCGCAGGCTACATCAGTCATGTCAGTAGAGTACTACTCCAGACATGCTAGACCACTGACTGAGAAAACTAAACACATGAAACATGGAAGTAACATAAAAGACTTCATTCATGATTTTTGAGTTTGACAAAAAAATGGGCGAGTCGTGTTACCAGATAATGACTATGCAAAATAAGAGGGAATAACTTCACAAAGACATATGCGTGATAATTATATTAACATCAACATGTTGGTCATTTGATATAAACAAGAAATGGTAACGTATAACGGGTTATTTAGTCATTAAAAAACCACCTGCGGAGAAGCCACGTCCACTTTTGTGAGAGGCCACTTGTTTATATTTTGCAAGACGTGTAGCACAGTGTACACTATGCTCGAATACGTGCATTGCAGTGTATGGCAAGCCAAACATACTATATTTACTTATTTAATAATAATAATAATAATAATAATAATAATAATAATAATAATAATAATAATAATAATAATAATAATAATAATAATAATAATAATAATAATAATAATAATAATAATAATAATAATAATAATAATAATAATAATAATAATAATAATAATAATAATAATAATAATAATAATAATAATAATAATAATAATAATAATAATAATAATAATAATAATAATAATAATAATAATAATAATAATAATAATAATAATAATAATAATAATAATAATAATAATAATAATAATAATAATAATAATAATAATAATAATAATAGATCTAGGCCCCAAACATCTTTATTTCAGTTTTAATAATATTTATCAATAATAATTATTTAATACTGGACAAAGCCCGCACAAGCATAGTAATGAAAAAATATGGTAAATTATGTCAACATAATATAGGGAAAATATCTGCACATCATTTAATACAAATGTAGAAATGCTATAGAAATTTACAACATGTCATATATTTAATTCAAAACAATTTACTGTTCGGCAATGGAGAAAGCACGATCTGCAGCACATCGGTATGACCTTGGGACAGTGAGTTGCAGACCTTTACTGCTGGATCTCAAATCACGAGCAGGCCTGTACAACTCTAGCATATCTTTGATATAAATGGGATTTGGTGATATACTGAGTGAGAAATAGTGCCCAATATGCCTTAAATTGCATTGATACAATAAATCAGAGAAGAAGAGGCGATGGAGTTCAAATGATGTTTTACGCTAACCGCCGACCAGGCCGGACCTGAAGCTTGACTTGCAGGATTGGGAAAGGGCGCAGACAGTCAGAGCTAACATGTCGGCTGCACGTCGCACTATACCCAATATTGGTGATCCCCGACGTTCTCCTGGCCCAATTTAGCCTATATGTGCACAAAAGTGGCCTAAAGCCTGACTCATTTCATTTCAATTTATTTGATGCAAGCACGCACCCCTCTGATCTGGATTTTTTGTTTCACCACTAGCTAGGCTACCCGGTATTGGTGGTCCCCCGACGTTTGAAATGACCACACACACATCTGATCTGGATTTTTGTGTTACCACTACCCGATATTGGTGATTCCCGACGTTTGAAACGACCACGCACCCTTCTGATCTGGATTTTTCATGTCACCAACACCCGATATTGGTGCACCCGACGTTTGATCGACCACTGCATTTTACACGAACACACAACTAACTTTTCGTCAGATCAAGATTAGAACTGACAATTGTCAGTCAATTGAAAGTTGGTTCAGAAATGGAAGCTTACAATTTCGTTAGGGGACTGAAAAATTAAATCTCATTTTTTAAAGGTATGTGAGGTTTAAGGGTCAAATGTACAAATAATTCCGATAGATTATTTAGAAAAAATATTCAAAGAGAGGAGCACACGTTTTCGCTGAAATAACAAAAAAACTCATTGAAAAAAATCTAGGTGGCCTTGCTTTTTCCAAGATGGCAGATTTTGCAAGAAATTAAAGGAGTCGTCTAAATTTAGACAAAATACTCTAATTCCTCAAATTATATCAGATTTTAAAAGATTTTTTCCTAATTCTACCACTATAGGCGACTAGGAGAAAAATATTTAAATTTTTTTAGTGAAAAATCGATAAAATACACCTCATTTGGGGGACTTAATTTTTATGATAATTTTTCACAAGAATGTTTTTCTTGAAATATATTTTTCACACATAAATACAATTCTAATTTTAGAATTGATAAATTATGACCTCGACTCATAGAGCCTTTAATAGGATTAGGGACACTTAAAAATGTTCACCTATAATACATGTGAATAAACATTATTTCGTCTGTAAAATATCCTAATGTTTGGACTGTAGGTCAGAAACACTCAAATGTAATCATATTTTCTATTTCAGCGAAGCAGTTTTGCTTTACAAAAAATGTTGGTAAGTCGTCACCACTCGTGGTGTTACCGATTCCCTTGATTTAGCTAGTGTTGGCTTACGTGGCCTCGTGCGCAACCGGCCTACCCGAAGTGCAATGCGCACATCAGCCGATCTGCTCAGCTCATTTACATAAATTTAGGCCGCCATTTTTTCGCTGTGTCTACAGGATTTTCCTCGCACGCATCCAGGCCAAGATGGCCAAACCTGCTGTTTGTGAATCGTAGTCTAGACTAAGAAGTCTATTCTAAAATCTATGGAAATATAATTTTATATTTTTTCAAAATATTTGCTTTTAAGCATAGATAAATTTATATCGTGCATTGTGTTTTAACACAGCCCGATTTTTTTCCAATAACTTTCAAAATTAGATCAGATTAGTCTATTTTTTCTGTAAGGCCAATGGCGTCCCCTTTTACAATGCATACAGACACATGTGCTTACAGACACATCAGGCGGTTGACTGGCCGGTGAATTATTAACACGAATGAAGACATATCATAGACTGGCATATTTAAATGTATGTCATTTCAAACATGCTTAATTAGTGCTGCAAAGTTGGTCAATAGGCCCGCAGACTCAAGTGCTTCAATTTTCAAATAATTTCAATAAATAAACAATTTAAAGCGGCTGAAATGGCAAATATATAAAATGTTTTGGCGTCAATCAATTTTGACAAGCTTGTCTCGCTTGTTGCGTGGGACTTATATATTTAGTAGGCCTATGGTGTAGACTGTGTTTGCTGATCACAGACAGCAAGCACACGCCGAACCTGCATGACTGCAGTGCTGCTCAACTGCGGTCGTGTCTGCTGCACAGTATACAGCAAGGTTACGTAAGCACCCCACTTAACCAGCACATCAACGCACAGCTTGGAGTTGCACAGATTGCCAGGCCGTTACCATTTTTCTCAACAAATATTAAAGAGCTCAAAAAGACCATAAAACATGACGTATATTGGTAGTAATTACACCATAAACCAATCAATTACATTCGGTCCTAATTTCAAAATTGGGACAGGGTGTCTGTTTAGCCATGAGGCCAATTGCCAAAGGGTCAGGTTTTGAACATGCCGGAGGCACACCCCACTCATTTCTAAGGCGAGTCCACCCCCCCCCCCCGGGGGGGGTTGATATCATCAGAACTTTCGTTACGCAGTACTTAATCAATAATTTTAACCTCTTCTTCTTCTTCTCCTGATACAGCAGTCACTCTTGACACAGAGTATTATTCACCGGTAGAATTGGTTGCGCAAAATAAAAGTTTAAAGAATGACTTTGGTTCAGTTAACTGTAACAAAAAATAGTGCAGATTAAAAACAGTAGTTATTTAGTTTAAACATTTGAGAGGGCCACCCTGAATGAGTTCAGAGTGGCACAATCAACTACTACCGGGGGTAAAGCATTCCATGCAATAATTGTGCGTGGAATAAATGAAAATTTAAACGTATCACTGTGAGGGGGGTTGGGTGCAAATTTCCAAGAGTGAGATCCTCTTGTGCACCGGGGGTTAGGAATAAGTACCTTGTTCTGTAGCCAAGGTATGTCCACCAGATCATGCACGACTTTACGTATCATGCATAGCCTGGCTCGCTCTCTCCGTCTGGCAAGAGACTCCCAACTCAGCTCTTTTAGCATTGCAGACACACTACTAGTATTATGCCAAAGGTAGCACACATAGCGGGCAGCCCTCCTCTGCACAGAGTCAAGCCTCCTGACTTTAACTTGTGTATGGGGTTCCCACACTGTGCAGGTATATTCCAAGTGTGGTCTGACCAACGCTTCGTAAGCTTGTGTTTTCATAGCTTTCGACGCTGTCCTTAAATTTCTTCTCAAGAGACCTAACACTGAATTAGCCTTAGATGTGACCTTCTGGATATGGCTATTCCATTTCAGATCTGAGGTGATGGTAAGTCCCAGATATTTTGTGTTGTCTTTGATACAGAGCACCTGACCATGGAGTCTATACTCGGGTGAATCCATTTTAGATCTACCTCTCTGGCGACCAACCTTCATTGTGAAACATTTACCGACATTAAATTCCATTGACCAGGTCTCCTCCCACTTGGCAATCATGTCAAGATCCGTTTTGAGCCGGTTGATGTCATTCTTGTCAGTAACATGTCTACACAAAATACAGTCGTCTGCGAACAGACAGACTGTACTGTGGGTGACGCCATCAGGTAGATCATTTATATAGATTAGGAAAAGGATAGGGCCCAGAACCGAACGCTGAGGTACTCCCGACAAAACAGGTCCCGGTAGAGACTCGACTGCACCATCAATAACTACCTTATGGGTTCGGTCTGTCTGGAAGCACTTGATCCAGTCAAGAGTCGTACCCTTGATCCCATACCACTCAAGCTTGTATAGGAGTCTCCTGTGAGGCAACTTATCAAAGGCCTTGCTAAAATCCATCACTATCAGATCTGTTTCAGACGGCCCACTGGCTAAATCATGAAATAATGACAGCAATTGGCTGTCACAGGATAGTCTTTTCCTAAAGCTATGTTGTAACATATTTAAAATTTTATTGGTGTCCAAATGGGTTGAGATGCTGCTCACAATAATGTGTTCCGTGCATTTACCCAAAATACAACTCGGCCACTGGCCTATAGTTGCTAGCTTTATGTTTATCTCCTTTTTTGAAGATGGAAGCAATATTTGCAGTTTTCCAGTCACTGGGCACAATGCCGCTCTGGAGTGATCTGCAATATATAAGTTCCAGAATAGGAGCTATTTCATGACTCAACTTTTTTAACACTGTTGCAGGGAGTGAGTCAGGACCAGCTGCCTTATCAGGTTTTATGTTCTGAAGCATTTTCTCTATGCCCTTTTTACTGATGCATATATATCTGGCATAGTAGGGTGGGGACTGGGGCCTTTGTCTGGCAAATGCCAGTGGTGGATCTAAGAGGGGGGGTTTGGGGTTTTAACCCCCCCCCCCCCAGAAAAAAATCATCAGCTTATTTAGGGGTTTCCTTATGATTTCGTGATATACTGAGGGAGAAACAGCTAGTGCCCAATATGCCTTAGATTGCATGAAAAAACCTTTGGACATCAAAAATTTCCCCGGGGGCGGGCCTCGACCCCTTAACAATAATCTTTTTTTGTCAAATTTCAAAATGCCCAGGAGGTTATTGGGTGAATACTGAAGTAAATTACTGATTCAGTATCTCAGCTTTTTCCCCAGCTGAGCTGTGAATATTACCTTCACTGCGGAGGGGAGAAACACCTGATGAGTCCTTCCACAAACTCCTGATAAATGACCAAAACCGTTTATGTTTAGTGGCACTGTCATCTGGGCGCAGGTATGAAAAGCGAGGGAGACCTATAAAGCGAGAGAGGATCAATAAGAGGCTTCGTATGGCAGTGAAATGTATATGATATATTTATCGATGTCACAATAAAAAAATATGTTTGTATTGTTTGTATACAATTATTATTTTATATATTTTTTTATTTGTACAGGTCCAGTTTTGTGATCGAAAAAGACTTCGCTTCGTTTGAAAGTCTCTTTCGCTTTGACAGGTGGTTGTGAGCGACACCTGGTGTGTAACCCGTAATCACTTAGCCGCTCGCGTTCCTGCTAAAACACGAACATAAAAGGTGTATAAAAATAAGAAAGAACACTGTATTTAACCTATAGGCTATTATACTATAACAATACCTTGTAGCGATCAAGATTACAATATAAACTGGGTGGATCTGGATTTGTATGTCATTCATATATATATACATCAAAGCTATGTGTAGATCTATATAAGAGTCGGTCTAGGTGAAATGCAAATGAAAAGAAAACCGCCTAAAACACAATTAACTTAACAGTAGATAAAACACCACCTGAAACGCAATTAACAACAACAGTAGATAAAAAACCGTCCAAAATGCAATTGACGACAACAGTAGATAAAACACGTCTAAAATGCAATTGACGACAACAGTAGATAAAACACGTCCAAAACGCAATTAACAACAACAGTAGATAAAAAACCGTCCAAAATGCAATTGACGACAACAGTAGATAAAACACGTCCAAAATGCAATTGACGACAACAGTAGATAAAACACGTCCAAAATGAAATTGACGACAACAGTAGATAAAACACGTCAAAAATGCAATTGACGACAACAGTAGATAAAACACGTCCAAAATGCAATTGACGACAACAGTGGGTAGAACACCAGCTGCATTTCACACCTCCGTTCGTGATCAACTGATAAGCCCAATCCCCCCAGGCGAGACCAATTAACCGTCTTCATCCTAAAGACCACTTTTACATACGTAATAATAACTGTCACACTAATAAAATTTAACAAATGCATATAGGATAGATATTTTTGGTTAATTTATTATCTGATAGATAGGTAGCGATAGGTATACCGCGTTGCCTACGTACACGAGTAGGCCTACCGCGATTGAAAGAAACATTCATAGTAGAACGATAACATAAACTTTTACATTTATTCAGGATTCTGACACAATAAAGGATATATTTTATTCCTCAAATTCCTAAACCGATCATATTTAGGAGAACTATCAATTACTGAAATCCCTTTTAATAATCTCGATACATTTGTAAGTAACAGGTATGGACTATATCTACAGTACGTAAAACTTAATATAAATGATAGCCTACATAGGCCTTATCGTATAGTGTAATTATTTGATTTTTTAACGTTACTTTCTTTTAAATGATATTAACGTCAACCCTATGCAGCGGTGATTTGATCGAGTTTGATCTTCAATTGTAGTCCACTTGTCATCACTTAGATCATGACAGCTTCTTGCATTCGCCGGTAAATGTGTGATATATGTAGGCCTACGTGACATTCAAGGCGTTTTGGTGTCATCACTCAGATCACGACAGCTTGAGTCAGCCATGGATTAATAAAACTAAAGAACAAAGCCATCTACTTAAATTTCTCAAAACACACAAACCCCGACAACATCGTTCAAGTGACGCTGCATTAATGATTCTACGCTCTACCGCCAATGGTAGGCTACCAAGCCTGGCCGAAAGAATATGGATCATGAATGTATGACCTTATGATGATATTATATATATGTCATATATACACAGGACTATAGCTACGGCTTCAAATTTTGTATTATATTGTATATTATGCATTTGTGTCCATTACCTATGTTGAATGATTGTTGTATGAATGTTGTATGTGTTTTTTTTTAAATTAAAATAATATACCAATAATATACCATGCTGCTATCAAAAGCTATCCTGATTGCTTCAGTACTGTACCCTGGTACCTGTCACTTGTGACAACCCGTTCTATTCACCAGATGGCCCCACTGTTGGCCGACTGGGCAATCGGACAAAATGGCGGCCGGCCGTCAGGGATCTTATAACTGTCTCCCTCGTTGTTGCTATCGTTCATTTTCTCAAATGTTTTAATAATTTTAGCCGGTTTCCATACAGTTATAAGTATATTATGATGTTTATTACATATATTTGTATAATTAGTGATAAATTGCCATCTCATATACAGACATTTGGCCTCTTATTGATCCTCTCTCGCCTTATAGGTCTTCCTCGCTATTCATACCAACCCGAGGTAAAATCTATGATGGTTTCCATATAAGCCCAATAAGCCTGTCACATTTGTATCTGTGATTTATGCCTGATAGTACGTAGCTTTTCTCGGAGCTGGGGGCTTTTACTATGTTGCAATTTGACATATACCTTATTTCTTGCCTGAATTAATTTTCTTTGCTTAGAAGAAAGGGGTTTCTGTGGGATATAATTATTCATACCTTCAATCAAACTGTCCTTGAATTGTGTCCAAATGTCATTTGCAGAACACTTACGATCAGCAAGGCACATAGTTTGAAAAAGGTTTTTCAGTCTAGTTTTTAAATCATCCCATTTCGCTTTCCTATATAGAAAGGCTTTCCTGACTGGTTTATGTGGGCGGTGTACACCGATCATGATATATTTTTTGCGGAGATATAGACATATGTCTATCTCCGCAAAAGATATATCATGATCAGCTTTTCCTTATGGTGGAAGAGCAGATACTAACTTTGTTCAATACTGATTTATTGTTTGTGAACATGACATCCAATATGTTCACACCTCGTGTTGAGATGTTCACAACTTGCTCTAGATTATGGACCAGGGATATGTCAACTATAGTTGTTGGTAGAGAGCCTTTTTACTACCTCCCTCTTGTTTAACCTGCTAACTGACACTTCAGAGTTAAAGCAGTGATTTTAATTATGCCTACCTATACTAGGCTCGCCGAACATTATAAACTGTTAATAAAATAGTCTGCTAGCCCTATTATAGTATTTTATATTAATTTACATGTCATGGTCTACCGTACTATATATATATAATTAGACCTATTTTTAATTATTGATATGTGTATATCGTACTGATACACAACAACAAATCAACATGTCGTTCACACAGGTACATTTTGCCAACACAAATTATATGGAATTTTGTCGAATTAAGCGTATATAATTTATATTCATATTATCATTATGGTTTAATATATATGCTTTATTTTGAAAAACATTCAGTCATTCATCCGCCTCCATTATGTTTCTATAAGCACAATGATAATTATTAGAAAAATAAGGTGGGCGATAATTACGGATAATAGAATCATCTTACGGATAATAGAACACAGCAAACTTGAGACACTCAGCCAATTTTGTTTTACTGTTGGTCAACGTCGTAGACGTCGTAGACGGTGGACCAACACTAAAACAACATTGGCTGAGCGTCTGATTTTTGCTGGGAATCAGCTGCTTTTTTGAATAAAAATATGTAGCCCAGCCCTAGGCCTATTGCTTTACGTTGTTTGCTGCACATTGGGGCAATATCGCAAGAGAGGAAAGCCAGGACTATGCTAGGCAGGGCAAGAGATCAAGCCCTTGAAACTTTTCGGGAAAATAAACTGATGATAATTATAAATATTTTTGTAACCTGAGAAACACAGTCTAGTACTACATAAAGAAGCCTGTTAAAAGAGTCTATTTTTACAACAAAATTTCAGAATGCAAGAATTCATCTACAGACATATGGAAAGCTGTGAAATCTCTGGGTTTTACTAGATTAAAGAGCAGTGCAAAATGTATAGGTTTATTATCTGAAGACAAACTCACTTTTGATAAAAAGGCTGTTGCAAATATTTTTAACACTTTTTACTACTGTGGCAGCTAGTCTCATTGGCAAACTACCAAACATAACTGGTGGTTATGCTGGAAATTTTGTCTATAAATATTACCAGGATAAAGGTGCTAAACAAAACTCTTTTAAATTTTCTGCTGTAGGAGAGGAAGACATTCTAAAATCTTTATTAGCTTGAATGTTATTGAAGCTACTGGTCTGGATGGGCTGTCAGCTGGGTTTCTCAAGGATGGGGCGAATCAAATATTTAGTGCAATAGCACATATTATAAATTTATCTTTATATTCAGGCCGTATACCCAATGATATGAAAACAGCAAGGGTTGTTCCTCTTTATAAGAAAAATTCAAAGTCAGAACCCGGAAATTACAGGCCTGTTTCCATTTTTTTATTGTCGTGTCAAAAATTCTAAAAAAAACTGTATATAAACAGTTAGAAAATTATTTAAGATCTGAAAAATTACTGTATGATTATCAATCAGGATTTAGGAATTTTAATTCCACCGATATTGTTTAACACACCTGACAGACCAAATCAGATTTGACATGGACAAAGGAAACTATACTGGCATGGTCATGATCGACCTTCCAAAAGCTTTTGATACTGTCGATCATGACATATTGTTAAATAAACTGAAAGCTATTGGTTTGGATGATCTTTCAACATCTTGGTTCTCATCATATTTAAAAAATAGATTTCAGAAGACTGAAGTTGATGGTATTTTTTCTGATCCCATGGTAGTTTCCTGTGGAGTACCGCAGGGATCCATCTTGGGACCATTACTATTCCTAATTTACGTAAACCATATGGAGGCAGCTGTATCATGCAGATTAATTCTTTATGCTGATGATTCAGCATTATTGGTCTCAGGTACATCGGTTTTTGTCATAGAGGAAACTCTTGGACATGAACTGACTTTCCTAAGTGAATGGCTAGTGGATAATAAGCTATCCATTCACTTAGGAAAGATCTAAAGTATTCTTTTTGGTTCAAATAAGAAAATACGCAAACAGTTCACCATGAAAATTATATGTGGAGACAATGAAGTTACTGCCAAAAATAATGTGAAATACCTGGGAGTTAGCCTAGACCAGTCACTGGGATGGAAATATATAGCAGAAAGTATTTTAAAAAAGGGAAACTCTAGACTCAAATTTCTATGGAGACAGGCTAAATATTTGAATAGAAATTCTAGGAAACTTTTGGCTACATCTTTATTCTTATGTCATTTTGATTATGCCTGCTCCGCATGGTTTGAGGGTCTCCAGGTCAACTTACAAAAAAACTACAAATTTTACAAAACAAAACTATGAGATTTGTTCTAGGCTACCCCACTAGGTCTCACATTGGCATAGAAAAGTTTACTTTGTTGCACTGGATCCCAGTCTGTCAAAG
This sequence comes from Flabesymbios commensalis, assembly GCA_964017125.1. Classification (NCBI taxonomy): domain Eukaryota; kingdom Metazoa; phylum Annelida; class Polychaeta; order Terebellida; family Flabelligeridae; genus Flabesymbios; species Flabesymbios commensalis. Next base: position 22,731,843 of record OZ024913.1, on the reverse strand, counting down.
GGTTAAACAAATCAAGCTAAATAATATGTATCGAATTGTCCATGGAAATGCCCCTCAATATTTAAAGCGGGACATTTCCATGGTCAATGATCAACATTCTTTTTTCACCAGAAATATTTTTCTATCAGTTGTTTTACCCCACGTAAAATCATTGGGGAAAAAGACATTTAGATTCTCAGCCGGTAAGATATGGAATGCGCACTCAGTTTCTCTGAGATCAGCTGAAGACTTACTTTCGTTTAAGAAAGGGATCAATAAGCATCTCAGAGAGGAGCTAATTACTGAAGCTTTTGAGTGATTTTCATTTCTATTAATCATATTTACAATCATACAGCCTTATAAATATAGGCGGGTATGTTTGCCAATTTATGTGCTCTAGAGATTATAAGGCCATTTTATTCAGCTCGTTTTTTACAATGTTTAAAAATTAATTTATAACAAGCAGAGTCTGGAAATTTCTCCACAAACCCTTGTAAATAATAAGGGTTCTAGAGTGGATATTATCATCAATAAATATATTTCATCATATGCACTATTTATAAACTTTCATAATCATTTCATATTTCATCTAGTCGAGGCAGTTTCCGCCTGTATTATTTTGTGAAAATGCTATGACTTTCCTAGTCAACAGTTTATCTGTGATATAACTAATGTATTTATTGAAAGTATAAAAATAACTTGCTCTTGTCGCCGCCACTCTGGAACAGCATATAGGGACCACTGCGGAAATAAGTGACCTGCACCAGGAAACTTTTCAGTGTTTTTATCCCTGGTGTTCCAGAATGGTGGTCACATTGTATTTTTAATGCATTATGTATTTATCATACTGATTGTTAACCCTATTTTTATGTGAATGCTGAATAAATCTATCTATCTATCTATAGTCAACATTGTTGGTCCCGCCCCTGGTTGACAAGCTGCCTTTTGAAAAAACAGGCGAGGCACCAGTGTGATGTCTGCACACCCTCATCTGACTGTCTAGTGGTGTACAATCAATTTGTGACGCTGAAGAAATGTATGGCCGCCACCGGTAATAAGTTTTTAAAGTCGCGTCAGGAAAATATAAACAAATAAAAATTCGAATCGAGCTGGTATGAACAGTATAAATGGCGGTCATTTTGTTTGAATTTCTGGAGTCTATAAACAACATCCAGCTCCCCGTCTGGGAACTAAGTGCCAGACAGGTGCCCCATCTAGGACTATGCTAGGTACAGCACATAAACTTTGAACAGAGTGGCTATTCGCAAGGGAAAGTTGTAACTCCGTAAGTGGTGTAACACTAGCTGTGTATTGACAATGACAGTCAATGTCACACAATGACATAGCGGAGTAAACAAAGGCCCTGGACAAGATTCATGTATGGCCAGTCAGTCCTATCAATGACGATGAATTTCAATGGTAAGGTGATCAGGCCATTTTTCAAATATAGAAATATCTGATCATACTGTATACTACATGAAGGCATTGCCATAAAAAAAGATAGACATTTCTTTTAATGTTGTAGGTGAAAAATTGTTACGCCCATTTCAAATTTTGAATATTGTTTATTTTTCTGCTCGTTTTCACATTTTTTTCTTGGTGGTTACATAGTGTTACAAACACACATAACACAGATTTTTAGACACAAGAATATTTTTTTTTGTAATGGTCACATCAGTGCATGATATAATAGGTGATCCATAAATGTTTGATGCCTAAAAAACAACTACCCCGGTACATGCCATATTAGAAGAACGTTCTTTTTCAAGCTTACACTACTGCATAATGCCTCGTAGAGAGAGAGAGGAGAAAGCAAGCGAAAAATAGTGAGAAAGAGAGGAGAGAAAAAGAGAGGAGAGAAAAAGAAAAATGAGCAAGAACGAGTCTGAGAGAGGGGACAGAGAAAGAGAGGGAGAAAGAAAGAGTGAGGAGAGAGAGGAGAGAGAAAGAGAAGAGATAGTGAGGAGTGAAAGAGAGAGTGATAAAGAGATAGTGAAGGAGAAGAGAAAGAGAGGAGAGGGAGAAGAACAAGAAGGAAAAGAGAGAAGAGGAAAGAGAGAAAGAGAAGAAAGAGAGAAGGAGAAGAGAAAGCAAGCTAGAAATAAAGAGAAAGAGAGGAGAGAAAGAGAGGTGAGAGAGAAAGAGTCTGAGAGAGGAGAGAGAAAAAGAGAGGAAGAAAGAAAGAGTGAGGAAAGAAGGAGAAATAGAGTGAGGAGAGAGACAGGAGAGAGAGAGATGATACATATGTATAGAGAGAGAGATATGTGAAAGAGAGATATAGATGAGAGAGAGAGAGAGAGGAGAGAGAGAGAGAGAGAGAGAGAGAGAGAGAGAGAGAGAGAGAGAGAGAGAGAGGAGGGACAGATGAGAAGGGAGGGAGAGGAAAGAGAGAGAGAGTGAAGAAGAGAGGAGAGAGATAGGAGACAGAAATGAGACAGATAAGAGAGATAGATGAGAGAGAGATAGCGGAGAGAGATAGATAGAGGAGAGGGAAATAGAGAGAGTAGAGAAAAAGAGAGAGGAGAAAGAGAGAGGAGGGAGAGAACGGAAAGAGAGAGACTCTCTCTCTCTATCTCTCTATCTCTCTCTCCCTCTCTTGTGTGTAGGCCTACCTGTGGTGGTAATACAACAATCCATATTGAAGTGTCCAAAGCTACTGGAAGTATTTTGTTATCCAGGTTACACCAACTGCTTATACAGTCACTTATCTATTTTATATAATACATAGATACATAAAGTCTTTTATAGGCCTACTGGTAATATATGGGCCAAAAAATATCTGGTGGTTGAGTTTCATCTCCTGCTTAACTTTTTCAAGCCTGACTTTACATTGTCATCTTCATCCACTACAAGTCGCGAATAGCTGTCACAATTCTAGACTTGTAGTGGATGAAGATGATTTAATGTGGTTTAAAAATTAAAGAAAATTTATATGAATTGGTAAACCAGTTTCATGGAAATTATCATTATAAAACCTTTAGTTGTAGGAAAATTAAGTCTGTTTACAGGGATGTAAAATGATGCTTTAATGCATGTTGTCAAGTGTTTTGGTGAGAAGGTACCTGCAATATGAGCAAAATGTATCATTGTATTTGTATATATTGATTGACAATTTAAAGTAGACATTTATATAAAATTTATATAAGCCTAGCTAATATCAGTAGGCTACTAAACGTGTACCTAAACAAGTATCTTGACTTGAGGTCACCACACACAAGATTTTTGACTGGGCTATTGGGCCTACTTTCAGTTGTAGGGCCAACTAGGGACTACTAGTCTAGTACTGGTACTTCAGTGAAGTAAAAGTTAATTCAGGCTTCAATATTTGTCATTTAATGATAATCATCTATTATAATTATATCTGGGCTTATTTAGTCTTATAAACCCTTGCACTGCCAGGTGCATGTAGCATGTAGCATGTGTACAAGGCTTATTTATTTCAAGTCTGATGTGTGCATTATTGTTAATGTCGTAACATTATAATATTGATATTCACATATTATAATATATCGAGAAATAAATTAAAACTAAACTAAGCTATAATTATAGGCCTAATCAGCAAGAAATTATTAAGCTATAGCCAAAGGTTCATTTATTGTTATGAGATGGCTTGATTAGAATTGTTGTGTCGAGGTAAACAAAGTGGTAGTTTGACAGATGCTTTCCTGTCAGTGGTGCGGGGCGTGAAAATGGCAGCAGCCAACGATGGGTGCCGTGGCAAAAAAGGCTTGCGCTCATTTGCGCTACTTCGAGACACAAGAGTGTATGTTTATCTTTACAGTGGAACCTGCTATGAGCAGCCACTCTTATGAGCAGCCAACCTCCTATGGAAGGCAACTTGGCCATTCATCAAAATGCCATTTTGTATACAAATGAACCTCCTATGAGCGGTCACCTGCATCTAAAAGCCACTTTTCCTGTGTCGCAGGGGTGGCTGCTCATAGCAGGTTCTACTGTATTATGTTATGCGCTTTTTCATAGTGTTTTAGAGATCAGGACCACTTATCATAATAAATGTACTGGGATACAGGATGTTTTTTCATAAATGGTAATATTTTTTCGTCGTTTGAAGCTGGAAATTGCGTTAGCAATTCCAGCTTCAAATAAATGAAAAAAAAGAGACCAACAATTCAGCAATTCCCACTTGAAAATCATCAAACTTCTTGAAAGAAAATATACAGATATAAATACTAGAAAAGCTTTTCTTACTTTTAATTATTGCAAGCAACAAATACTGAGATCCTGTACCTTGTATTTATTGAATGTCACATTGTTTCAGAAAGTAGATGACCACAGAAAAAAATGGGATCGTGACGAGTATGAGAAAATCGCAAAGGAAAGAATTGAGGAGGAGCAAAGTGCTCTTTTAAAGCCATCTAAGAGGGAAACTCCTCCAAAACGTGATTTTCTCAGACCCAGAGAATACAGGGCAAGTTGTTTTATTTTGTTCTATATATCATGACCATATAATGATCTCTTTGCTAGTTAACCACGGTGCTGCTGGAACCTCATATACATCCATAAGCAATTTTGAAACCAAATAAAATTTTACCGAAATTGATCAAATATTTTGTGGAAGATAAGCAGTATTTATCAAGTAATTAAATTGAGGATGTGTCCATTTAACATAAATATAAATATTTTTTGCATCATTTGAAGCTTTAAATGAATGAAAAATACAAGAGCATAATTCAGCAGCACAAGGTCAACCCTTTTGCTGCTGAATTGTTGGTCTATTTTTTTTGTCATTTGACGAAAAAATATTACCATTTATGAAAAAATCGACACCTCCCAGATAGAATTATTTCATGAATTGATCAACTTTTACAGAAAAGTTTACCAATTTCACCGGCATTCAACCCTTAGAGTACTGATCTCGAATATAGTCAACTATAGTATTGTTTTCCTATGTTTTAACCCTTACAGCACTGAAATACTTCTGTGAAAACCATGGAAATCAAAGGGTTTTTTACTTTGAAATCATCATAGATGTCTTAGTTAGCTCTCTCTGATTCATTTGATTACCTTTAGGTTATGGGTCCACGTTTATTATAAATTACGTTTATTCTTACAGGGCGGGGATCAACTTTAGACATCAGAATCTGACGTCTACAAACGTCAGATTCTGACGACTGAAGTTGATCTCTGCGCTGTAAGGGTTAATGGCCTTATACTGATACAACAAGCTTTTAGAAATGGGTAAAGTCTCAAAACTGCGATAATCATATACATTTGAGCCTAAATTTAATAAATTGAACTAATTTTCAGTCACTTGAAGTTGTGGATCACGATAGTAAAATGTAATATTGTTACTGATTGTGAGAAATGGAGCAGTGCAAATATGTGAGAAATTGGTTCAAAAGCAAGGCGGACACCTCTGAGTAGGCCCGTCGTAAGAACTGTACAAATTGGTGGTTTTTTCATTAACCATGGTTACCTATAATAAGCCTGGTTTTTCAAATAAAAATTGTGTTTTTAAATTCACTCAATGAAACTTTATTTATAATTTTGCATTGTCTTATTATTGTTTCAAATGCAGGTTGATCTCGATTCCAAGTTAGGTCGATCACAAGTCATAACAAAAACCACACCATCAGCTGAACAGGGAGGGTGAGTTCTAATGGTTTATTACAAAATTAAATATTATAATTTTTTTTTCATTTGCAAAGAAATTAGGAAAAAATGTATTGATAAATAATGAGGGTAATATTAAGACATGATAATTATGTATTTTCTGTTTTTTAAATATCATCAGAAATATTTTTGTTGTAGGTACTACTGCAATGTCTGCGACTGTGTTGTTAAAGATTCCATCAACTTCCTTGATCACATCAATGGCAAAAAACGTTAGTTTTTATCAATGTACTCTAAATATGTATGTGTTTTGGATGGTCAATATTATTTTAATTAGAGCTGAAGTCTGAAAATCCTAATGCTTGAGATTGTAAATTGTTGGAAATTCAATTGTATCATTTATTTATTTTGTGAACAAAAATGACAGAGACAAAGATTTACATTCTGTTTTAATTCAGATCAGAGAAACTTGGGGATGTCCATGAGAGTAGAGAGATCAACATTAGACCAAGTAAAACAGCGATTTGAAATGAATAAGCGTAAAAATGAAGATAAGAAAAAGGAGTATGATTTCGAAGAACGAATGAAAGAGTTACGAGAAGAGGTGATATTATAGTGCAGTCAATAAAATGGCATAAAAAACTTTAATGACAGGTTGTAATATTTTTAATGTCAAGTATTGTGACTATTTCCACGAGTCAGAGGAGCACAAAAGCTGAAGCTGTCAGCTGGCTCCTGATACAGTAAATAATTTCTACTGCTGTCGTAACCTTGGCATTGTGTGAAATCAACAATAGGATGTTTAGTACACCCAGGGACTTAGAATTCTGATTATTTTGCATCAGACAGGGCATGGGGCAGGCAATTCAAATAATCTACAGGACCCATCAGAGATTTACCAGACCCCACCTTTTTCCTGTTTTTTTTTCTATTTAGCCATTTCAGCCCATAGAATTCGGGTTATTTTGCAACAGACAGACCCTAATTTTTTCTATTAATTTTTTTATTTAGCCCTGTTAATAGATGTCAGATTCTGACGGCCAAAGTCAATTGTCTATAGGCGTCAAATACTAAAGTCGATCCATGCACTGAAAGCACTAAAAATATATGATAGCCGTAGAGCAATAACATAGGTATTCAAATGAAGCGGAAAAAGCTAACTAAGACATTTCTGATGACTTTAAGAAAATCTTTTGGTCTCCATCACCATGCAGGTTCCCCACAGAAAAAAAAAAAAAAAAATGGTTGTTCTCTCAAAAATCTTAACTTAGCGCGCGGGAGCAGCATAATAAAGTGTTTACTTTTGAGCGCGCGATAAACAAATCAAAGATTTTTTTAATTAGGACACAACAAAGGAGAGTAGTCCCCCTCTTATGCATTTTTTGATGATTTTAGCCTGAGTTAGTCCCTTTAATGTATCAGAAATATTTTCTTGGTATATTAATGCATCATAATCCATACTTTTTATTCTAATTTGGACAACCATGTCAAAAATAAGAAATATGGGAAGTTTGTCTCTATATCTAGCCTGACTGGTAAATGCGCAGCACAAAAAATAAAAAAACTTTTGCAGTTCTACTCTATGGACATGTTTACATCATATGGGCATATTAATAGGCCAAAATAAAATCACCGATTTTTTTATGATTTTAGCCTGACTTAGTCCCTTTAATGTATCATTAATATGGGCTAGACAATTTTTTTGCGGACATACTTATCATTATTGAATATGCCACAAATGGATTATAATATGTGACTTGCAGAGTTGTAACCTTGGAAATTGTTATAACATCGTAAATTGGAATATCACCAGGGATCATTGATGTCCAGTCGTTTTCAGCAATGCCTCGATTATCTCTGAAAGTTCAAATAATGTGCGATTTGACACATTTCCACAATGTATTTTCTTATCTGACCTGGTTTACATTGCTATTGTGTAAGCTACCTAACTCATCGATATTTCTCTTTATCAATTGAAAATGATCATCAGTTGGTTGTACTGATCCAGCAATCACCAATTACGAAATTCGAATTAATTGCCATGACTAATGCTTCTATGATGGTCGTCTTGCCCACTTAAACAAATCATTATGCAATATGTTGTGTTCCATGACACACTTACACATTTTATTTTGATTTTTCATCAGGAAGAGAAGCAACGAGCGTACAAACGTGAGAAGAAGAAGGACAGGAAAAGAAAGGCTCAAGATGCAGGAATGGATTCAGACCTTGATCCCGATATGGCATCACTAATGGGATTCTCAGGATTTGGTGGAGCAAAGAAGAATTAATTTTAGGAAGTTAAATAAAGTATTGATATTAAATATTGTTGAGACCAACAGGGGTATCCTTTCTAATAGACTGTAATATGTATTTGCTGCTCATCCAGTAAATAATCTTGTATTTAAATATCTTTGTCATATGTAAATTACACAAGTGTATCATAAACATTTCCTCGCGATATAGACACCATTCAGGTACATATGTATAGTCTTTTATTTACTCATCATTATCATCGTGTGTTTGTTCATCATTTCATTATACCTACATTGTATAATTGTGATTGGAATATTGTAGATGTTACATTATCATGATTAAAAATCTAAATAATGTCCTGAAATGCTTTTTTGTTCTCCGCCTGTTTATGTGAAGTTGAAATGTTTAGTATATAATACGATATGCACATAGCAGCTTTTATCAGTTACTTTTTAGGCCTCAGATAATATTTGGTTGATGCCTATTGTCGTCATGTGGCGCATCTGTCTGTCCGTCTGTCCACCACTTTTTTCACTATAATTTGTTTTGTCTTACTAAAATGTACATTAGGCTTCACGTACACGTCAATCATTACTAAACCTTGATCGAGTTCACATTTTTGTGACCTCTATGACTCTATGACTTTCTGATTTTTAGCTGCGACCTAGCAGCTCTATAAACGCCTTTGTCTGTCGGTTGTCTGTCGTCTGTCTGTAACACTTCGTTTTCGGGCAATATAGTCAAGTAGTTTCTCAAGCAGTCAACTTCTTACCTGGCATACTAAAATCAGCCAAATTTTTTATTTCCGGGCGCTAATATAAAAAGTTTTTGACCAATTAACTTCTAACTGGCACTAACACTCCTGGGGGCTAGGGCCAGACCTGATTAGTTTTTCGCGAAATTCGGCCCTTGGTTAGGGCAAGAACTGATTTTTTTTTAGGAAAATCGGCCTGTTTTTGGCCCGATTATGACCCAGAAACGTCTGACAAACATGTAAAAATGAGGGGCACGAACTAATTTGTTTCTCAGGAAAATCGTCGCAGCTACCATGCAAATCCCTCCGATTTGCATTTGTTTCTCGGATCAGTTAAAAAATTGGCTTGCAGTGGGCAAAAACTAGTACAGCAGCCAAAACGGGTGACTATAGATCGGTCATTATTTTTTTACTATGGCACTGTGGCAAATAGCTAGACATTTACTATAAAACAAAAGGTGAGATTTTATGGAAACATGTAACCTGAAAATTTTTCAAAATGTATAATTTATCAGCTTTTCACTGTTGCGACCTTTAGCAAATATATCGCTCTATGCAGTGTTCCTCTTCTCTGCAAAGCCAAAAAGGCAATATTTGGCTACTTGTAAAGCAAATGCACTGCCTTTTGGCTTTGTACGGCAGACCTGTCCCAGCACATACAAAACATTGTATAGCATTTATGCAATGTTTTCGACGTTGGTCCAACATCGTAGAAATGTTATACAAATGTTTTGTGTTTGCTGGGACAGCAGGGCTCGTATTCTCGTACAAGTTACGATATATCGCAGGCTTCTCATTGGTCGAGATTGCCATCTCGACCAATCAGAAGCCTGTGATATATCTTTTTACACTGCTGTGTGGAAAAGGAAATAATTTATCAAATTTTGTTATGATATTTAAAAAAAATTACATAAAAATTAATGAAATGGCATTAGAAAATGGTGTTCTAAACCAGGCGTTCATAGTTTCGCCTCATATATATCTTGTTACGTATTATCAGGATTTCTAGCCAATAATGGTGGGCCATCTTTATGAAATATTTCAGTTGCATTATTAAAGCTGTCACTACCCTGAATACGTCGTATATTTTTGTCCTTCATTATAAAATCTGAACCATGTATGTAATTCACTTATAGATTGGGTTAAGTAATGGCTATCAGATGAGCTAGGCCTATATGATGTTTCAAACTTCTTGTCCTTAACATTGAAAATAATTTGAAACATAATTTTACTCACGTAAAATTTTGTTATATTCTGGCACAGCAAAGTAAATGAACAGTAGACCTAATATACTCAGATATATTTTCGTTTCTTATTAAGGTATTATTAATATTACATTTCTTAAAATTGTGCAAATAGATGCAGCAGTAGGCAAATTAATGATATGTATTATCAGTGGTGACCATTTTGGATTTATGGAAATTTGGACATTTTCAAATTATTCAGTCTTGAATTCTGAATATGAATCCGCCGGATACCTCCCATCCTCTCAACAAAAAAACAACCAACAACTGAATGTAGAATAAGTTCATATAATACTGTAGGCCTACATGTATTTATTTCGACTCCATGCGTTTTACAAGAGTTTAATGCACACGTTTTACATACAGGTCTACATCACGTAGCCCTGCGTGTATGGGCCAGACCTGTTTTTAGCATTCAGCACATAAAAACGGGCTTCAGTGGTTAAACACGGATACATAGTTATAGTCAAGTAACATTAATTTTGCCTTATTAGCTGTAGGCCCCCTATCAACATTATTTCATGTGCTGTAACGCAAGGAAAAGGCTTTACCGCTGGTTCACGTCAAAATATTCTCTAATTTCAACCGCCAAGTTATTATTTAATCGAAATTTCCACCCACTTTAAGTTGCTCTTGCCGATGGATTTCATGTTTTATCTTTGCCATGTTCAAAAGGTAAAATATTCTAATAAAGGAATGCAAGCCGAATATAATCGGTACCGGCGGTTAAAGGGTTAGTGTCACATAAAACAAGATATTTGCACAACGTTCATTCACCACCAGTGCGTCAATGTGGAAGGTGAGATAGCTCTGTAGATATAAAAGGGTGTATCTGCCACTTTACAAAGTGGCAGATACACCCTTGAATATCTAAAGGAACGATATATTACGATTTTAAATGCTCTTGATTTTGAAAGGATAGCTTCTGTCCTCAAAATCGAATTCCATAAAACTGTTGTGCGATCTGCTCCGTTGTCGTTCGGCTTTGTACCAGCTCGGCCTTGTCTGCGGCATTCAGAAACTCGCCAAGGTTGGCATTGGCCATGGCATTCAACAACTGAACAGTGTCGTCTGATAACTTCTGTTTTGCCTGAAAAAAAATGGAAAATCTAGTTTCGACATAGTTTGTATGAATTATATTATTGACTTTTATGATGACGTCTGGCCTCCCTTTAGGCCTATATGAAGTAACTAATAATTTGTGAATGAAAAGGGCCGATTGAGATTAATAAAGAAAATAAAAGAGCATGATGATAACTTAAAGCAGCTGTGTCGCTTTGCTTGACTGAATCAAAATATTTACATTGCGGCGCGTAACCCGCTACTGTGGACGTTGATCATGATGCGCATGTGTGAGCGCCCACAATGTTTACTCGGCGAATCATGACGACCCACCTATACTGAAGGCGAGTAATTATGGCGTTACAATACCACGTTTAAGAAATATTACATCTAGTCTTGAAATCAACCTGTCAAGCGATACCACCTGAGTGTGGAGAGTAGGCCTACATACATCTGTATGTGGCAACCTAACACGCAAGGAATGACATTTTCAGCGCATGTTCAGATTCACCCAATATATGAATGAATCTACATAAAGGGTCTCTTCTCAAAGGGCTAATACACCATTGCATTAGAAACAAGCAGCATTCACCACCTAGCTCATGGTGGATGAAAATGTTTATATTTATCATTGAAAATATGTAATATATCAAATAAAACAGTTCATAACGTCCTCATTTTTATTATGGTTTGTAGAATTTTCTAATAATGTTGTTAAATTAGTAGACCTCTTTTAGTCATAAATGCGTCCTCGGTATTTCGAGGCGATTCGACCCTTTACAGAAAGGGTGTATATCATGGGGCCCAAATGGCATGCCTTTTACACACTTTATGGTCTTAAAAACTCATAAAGTTGATAGCACTATATAATAATTCTGTGGTGTGGCTGTTATTAACCCTTACAGCGCGAGGACCAACTTTAGTCGTCAGAATCTAACGTCTGTAGACTGACGACTAAAGTCTATCCCCGCACTGTAAGAGTAAAAATATTTCTAACCGTAACCCCATAACATAGGTATTCAAATGAATCAGAAAAAGCTAACTAAGAATTTTATGATGATTTCAAATTGATTAAAACCCTTTGGTCTCCATAATTTATACAAAATTAATTCAGCGCTGCAAGGGTTAATACTTGTTATTTGTATACCTGAAGTTGACATTGTGCCAAGTCTTTCTCAACACCTGCCACTTCCATATGCAGGATATATTTCTCTTCCTTCTGTTTAGTTTGGACGGATCCTCTGTTGGCCAGACGCTGTATCATATGCCTTAAATCAACAATACAAATAGTATGGTGAAGTTATACATTCACGTAGTATGTTTGGATCCAATATTACATCGGAAGCTATAGTGGCGTCTATCATAGCGTTGGGGGCTAGATGGGTTGTCATAAACATCAAAATTACACCTTAAAATTAGCCAAACATGAAGAATAATTAGCTCCCGCCGTCACCGTAGGTGAAACGAAGGGAGCTATGGATTCTACCTCCGTTTTTTTTTGGCCTCTTCTTTTGCCTATAACTTTGTAAGAAAATAAGCTAGGATAACAATTTTTGGTATGTGGGTTACTTCCAGGTGGCTAATGGACAGGTTAAAATATTTTTTATCTGAATTCAATACGCAAGGTTGCAGAGGAGAAAATGATGATGTGACGGCGTTGGGCCGTTGGGCCGTTGGGCCGTCCGTAAACAATTCGTTTCCGGAGCATATCTCTGAAAGTACTTGTCCGATTGTCTTCAAATTTTACACACAACACCCCTAGGGGGTCTAGTTGTGCCTTTTGGGGTATTTGAACTTTGACCTACTTCTGGTTCAGAACTATGACCTATTTAGACGTTTTGACGCGCACTTCGTTTCCGGAGCAGATCTCGAAAAGTACTGGGCCGATGACAGTCATATTGCACATACATGTTCTCTAAGGTCCCCAGTTGTGCCTTTTCAGGTTTTTGGACCTTGACCTTGAAGTTGACCCAGCACTTTGACCTAATTTATAACATCGGTAAATCAGACTAAAAGATTTTGCGGAATATCATGAAATCCGCTCAAGATAGCTACACCATTACTCTAAAACAAATTGTTAGGTTTCAGGAGAGGATGCATCTTGAAAAATTTGAAGTTGATAAAATTCAAAATGGCCACCTATCGGCCATTATTCACCTCGACAGGCCTGATATTGTGGAATATCATGAAAACCGCTCAAGATAGCTACACCATTAATATCAAAGAAATTGTAAGGTTTCAGGAGAGGATGCATCTTGAAAAATTTGAAGTTGATAAAATTCAAAATGGCCGCCTATCAGCCATTATTCACCTCGACAGGCCTGATATTGTGGAATATCATGAAAACCGCTCAAGATATCTACACCATTACTATAAAACAAATTGTAAGGCTTCAGGAGAGGATGCATTTTGAAAAAATTCAACTCGTCCAAGTTCAAAATGGCCGCCAATCGGCCATTATTCACTTTCACATGGCCGTTATTTGGTAAACCGTGCTAGATGGCTAGACCATTACTATAAAACAAAATGTGTGATTTCAGGAGAGGATGCATCTTGAAAAAATTCGACTCGATAAAATTCAAAATGGCCGCTTATCGGCCATTATTCACTTTCACATGGCCGTTATTTGGTGAACCGTGCTAGATGGCTAGACCATTACTGTAAAACGAAATGTGAGATTTCAGATGAGGATGCATCTTGAAAAAATTTGACTTGATCAAATTTAAAATGGCTGCCTTTTCGGCCATTATTCATTTTCACATGGCTGATATTTGGTAAACCGTGCTAGATGGCTAGACCATTACCTGATTACTATAAAACAAAGTGTGAGTTTTCGGGGGAGGATGCACCCTGAAAATTTTTAACTTACGAATTCAAAATGGCCGACAATCAGCATTATTTACCTCGATAGGCCTGATATCAGGTAAACCGTGCTAGATAGCTAGACCATTACTATAAAACAAAATGTGACGTTTCGAGAGAGGATGCCTTTTAAAAACTTTCGACTCAATCGAATTCAAAATGGCCGCCTATCGGCCACTATTTACTTTCACATTGCTGATATTTGGTAAACCGTGTTAGATAGCTGGACCATTACTATAAAACAAAATGTGAGATTACAAGAGAGGATGCATCTTGAAAAAAATTGACTCGATCAAATTCAAAATGGCCGCCTATCGGCCATTATTCACTTTCACATAGCCAGTTTTTGGTAACCGTACTAGATGGCTAGACCATTACTATAAAACAAAATGTGAGATTTCAGGAGAGGATAGGCGTCACATTCTGACGTCTAAAGTCGATCCCCGCTTTGAAAGAATTAAACATTTATAATTGCCGACTGGCAGTAGACTCATAACATAGGTACATGTATTAACAAATATCCCTTTGGTCTTTATGGTTGATACAAAATATTTAAGCTTTGTAAAAGGTAACAAATCATTAGGTACCCAGCAAACACGACACATCTAGCCAATGTTTGACCAATGTTGGCCCACCGTCTACGACGTTGGCCCAACATTGGTCAAACATTGGCTAGATGTGTCGTGTTTGCTGCGTAGTGGATGCATGGGGCTAACTTACAAGTGTTCTCTCGCTCCTTTGAAGTCTCTGCCATGTGCCAGAGTAGACGCGGCATGCATCCCGCTCATACCCAATACAGCCACATTTATATTCTGTAAGTAAACATATGTATATAATTCTATAACCGTCTAATTAGATTATCTGATAATTACAATTTTAACAACTGAAATCGTCTCTCGCTATGCCGCGACACACAACTTCAAGTAGCCTAGGTGAAAATCAGTTATATCTGTTACAAAGCATGCCAAACATTAAAAAATTTGTCGATTGAAAACAGATTTAAGAACTATTATTAACTTATGTGAATACGATTAAAAGCTATCAATGTTTTTTTAAGGCCAAAATTATATAGGGTCTACATGATATTTTATAAGCTCATTACCTGCTCCATGTCGTCCCTGTTATCAGTCACTTTCAGCTCTCCGCTAATCACACGTAAACATCTGGCTCCGTCTTTTTTGGTGAAACGTATTTGTGTCTGAAAATATGAGATATTTGAACATCTAGGCCACTGTTGGACTATTTATGGAAACGGCGGGGTGCTTTATGGGTATAGACACATAGACTGCTGTTGGTGCACGGTGGACCATATATAGCATAGTAGACCTAGGCCTACATTATCAAAGTAGTAACGTTAGTTGTGGGGTTTAAATCAACCTAATTTTATTCTTGATTACCACGTCTCGCATATATTGTAAAGTATATGTATAACAACACGTTTTGAATAACAATGTAGAAGTAAAATTGTGAGGACAAAAATGAGAGAAAATTTGTGGGGCCTACATAACTGGTGCGTGTTGTGTGATAATTGTATCTGTGAGTTTAAACATATTCCAGACTGTCCATGCAAGTTAACACGAGATATTGACCTGGTGTTTATCTAATGTTGGCCCACCGTTTGGGACGCTGTCACAACATCAGACAAACATTGAATCAATTTATCTCGTTTGCTGAGATGTGAGATGTTATTACCTGTATAGGTAAAACAGGTGACATGGTTTCTTGACTTTGTTCATCACGTTGAAACATAAAACTCAGATCTGTCGTTCTGGTGGCGTTTCCGAGTGCACGCTTCGCTTGATTTCGTCTCTGCATAAGAAAAACATGCCCAGTAAATGCAAAATATTTGTATAACATTATACAATGTTGGACCGACGTAAAATACGTCAGATTCTGACTTCTATAAAGACGTTCCCCGCACTGGAAGAATTTAAAAAATATAATGGCCGTAGACCTGTAGGATCCCTACTTCGTTATTTTAATGTGGCAGTTATCCCCTTTCAACCCTGAATTTAACATTGTCATTTTCATCCACCACAAGCCGCGAATTGTTTTCGCAATTCTCGACTTGTAGTGGATGAAGATGACTTGAAGTGGGTGACAAATTCAAGAAAACTGTCATGTATAGGTAACACCGTTTCATGAAAATTTTCGTTTTAAAATCCCTAGGCGTAAGGAAATTAAGTCAGTTTTCAGGGATGTAAAATGATGCTTTTATGCATCGTTAGGGCCCAAAGGATCAATTTTAATACGTGTAAATACTCACGCCATGTGGGGACGGCTGTGTGAATTTGATAGCCGGGTGGAGGAGTGTGGAGACTTCCACATCTGTTGCTACCACCGGGTTCTGGCCTATCAGTCTGATTTGGCGGGACAGCTCCAGAGGGTGCAGCACGTTAACACTGCCCTGCGTGGCCTCGGCACACTGGCCGATGGTCTGCATGTTCACCGGCGACCCCTCGATGGCAATGATGGAAATTTTGGTGCCGTTTCCGTGCGCGATTTCACCCATCTGGAAATATATGGAGCTCGTATATCAAACTCGTCATTAATTAAAATCCCTTGTTTTTATAGCAAATAAGCATACGTAAATGTTAACTAACCCTTGTCCTGCTACGCCCGTAGGCCTATATACGATTTGGAGCAGGTTTAAAACCAAAAATGTCACTGAAATTGATAATACAGTCTGTTGTGGATGTTCATGCAGTTAGTCAAGTAATTACATTTAAAAGATGTATACATGTATATATTTTCAAAAAAAATAAAAAAAATTAGCATTTAAAGCTGGAAATTGCGTTAGTAATTCCAGCTTCAAATGCTAAAAAAATACAATAGAAATGATTCAGCAGGACAAGTGTTAAGCCAAATGTAATCATGTAGGGGCCTAGCTCAGAACAATTTCATTTTCATAAAAATAAAACATTTTGCCTTGAATTATTTTTAAAATATTGTATATGATACCGTAGGGGTACCAATTGAAGTGGTGTTTAAATAAAAATGGTGATCCATGTAGCTTTAATTACAACAGAAGGAGCTGGGTGATGGTTTGTTTATAGATTGGAGCAAAGTTGAAAAATATAGCAAATGGAAGGGAGCTGGTTATCAGGTGGTTATGTAGCATTAGTTGTTACTTATCTTATTATGCCATTTTAACTATAAAATATTAAAAAGGATAATAGAAGTCATTCAGAAATGACGTCACGTGCATATAATGTTTTTCCAGTTTGTTGTACATGATAAACGCCATGAATACTAGGCCTATGCATGTCTATAAACCCAAACATACTCTTTAACCGCCAAGTTATTTAAAGGTTTTAAGTCGTCTCATTCCGGCATGCTCAAGCGTTTTGTCAACAATAGGTTGTTGTTATTGTTTTATTTTGTGTTGTTGACTATCTATTTTTAGATCAAGGGAAGCCACAAAATGAATGAGAGGAATCAGTCAGGTAGACAGCCCCAATGTTTGTTTGTTCAGTTGCTAGCCTTATAGCCGGGCTGCCCGGGCCTTCCGACGAGTGTCAATTGCTCTGAAACCTAGACACGATACCAAGAGCTACAAACATCAGATCCCTGAGTATCAGGCTAGACAACCACACTACAATTACCCCGATCTCGCCCCCAGCTCTCCTTCAGTTTTCCCTGACGACTACTCAAGGTAGCAAACCAATCTGGGCAGAATGGCAATGTCACGTGTTGGCATGAACACATCACATTGACATGACAAAAATGGTCTCAACAAAAGTAATGCAGTCAATGTGGAATGTTTTTATTCAATTATGGTAAACTGTTGCGGCATGTAGGCTATACCAGATAAAAAATAATTAAAGCATCTTTACATTGGACAGCAGATAATTGCAGGTGTAATACCGTAGGCCTAACGGTTTTGTAGGTGGGAGCTTAGGTTCAGCCCGGGGGTTTAGCCTATTAGTCTTACACACCATAACTAAATCGGAAATAGATGAGCCAGATAATATTAGCTTTATTAAAAGATAATAAACATACTAGGCCTACTACTATTACCAAATGCAATAATGGCATTTTTTGGTTATTTTCAAACTATCAAATTGATGTAAAATTAATAGATCTAACAGCTAGGTATTGTCTGTGCCCGGTAGGCATTGCCTGTGACATGCCAGCTAGGCCTCTTTCTACATTTCAATATGAATGAATGCCTAACCAAATACAGTCTACGAACTTGTACAAGACTCCATCTGTCAATTTGGGGTGTTTACATACATGCTACTGTAGTCTCCTGACGTAAGGAGGGTGCAGTTGGCATAGTAACCGATTCCTGCCAGCCTGAACAACCTACCATAAAGGGAGCACTGTATAAGCCTATGTGAGGGGTGTGTATGCGCTAGGCCTGCCATCAAAGACTTATTCTGTATGCCATGTATGTTCCACTGTGCCATCTCCTTGATCCGGCGATAGTCCTAGTTATTATTTTAACAGGACTGCACGTTTTCATCTATATAATTTTCATCTATATAATGGCTGGTTTGAAACCATTTTCTAGCCAAACCTTTTTCTGTTCATGTAAGAACACGTGTAATCGGCCATGTCCAGTCCAAATGCCCCAGACCCTGTTTTAACGACAACAAACCCCAAGTCTTGTTCCGATTTTATGTATAGGCCTATATAACACGAGGGATAAGGCATGTAAGCATACAGACCGGATGTGAAGGGGATTCTAACGAAGATAATCAGTCAGCTCATAATGTGGGTTTATTATTTTTTTTAGATTCCTGTTTGAGAACTAACCAGCACAAGCTCTGACACCAGTGAATCTGGGGGGGGGGACATAATTGTAATTTATTCTTGGTTGGCCTCATGTAGTTTATTTCTAGTTTTATCTCCTCGCCGAGGAGGGTTGCTTACTGTATTTCACACGGTCCGCCGCCGCAGTTATTTGTTTTCAAGATAGCTACTAATCTATCAACTTCTGCTTCGCATACTTCAAATAGCCGTCACATACCACTGGGAATTGTTTTGGTGACACTTTGATTTCCATATCATCAACCCTTTAATTACTATGGCCACTAACGAAGAAATGTTTGTTAGCGCATTTCAGGAAAAAGTTGCCATCAGATCTTTTAATTTGGCAAATATGTTCAGCTATGTCAGCCAATGACCTAATTAACTTTTGGGATCAAATAATTTTAAAATGGCCGTTCAGCGGCCATTTTGAATTTTGTAATATTTACTTAACTCAAGAAATGCAAAACGACTGGACCATGAATATAAAATAAAATGTAATCTCTCACCAAAGGATGACAAATTTCACACTAAATTAAAAATCCAAAAAGGCCGCCAGTCGGCCAATTAATTTTTTTTTAGCAAACAATTTTGAAATAGTGGTCGAGTGATAACGGAAGGCTGCTTTCGTGTTAGTTTCCGAACAACTTTTTCTAGTTTGTAATCTACTCCACTACTAAACAGCTGATCGGTTCAAGAAAGCCCCCTTCCATCAGAATTTTAAATATTATCTTTGTTTATGAAATTATATTACTCCATACTCTCCTTCTCATTTCCCTCCACCCCGGGCCTCCACAACAGCTAAACAACATCGTGTAGCTTGCTATAAAGATAGTGGAGGGATGTCGAATTTTTAAAAGTAGTAGGGCCTGTCTGAATAAGCAAGCAAATTATTTATATAATTGAATTAATTTATCAAGTTCTGTCTGTATAAGAAAAAGTGCATAATTACAAAAAAAAATTTTTCCTATGAATAAATTTATTTATTTTAAATCAAATCTACTCTACATTAACTGATTATTAAATATAATTTGATAACATTTAAACTATGGTTACTCTACCAATTCACAAAAGGAAAAGAAAATATCTGCCACCATTAGCAGACAACTAGTTAGAGCATAACCACCACCGGTACCGGTCACAGTTAATGTAAGTAGGGGGGGGGCACCAAATCTTATTGGCTCAGGTATTTATCAACCCCTCTGCTTTGCAAAATGAATATTAACAAAACAAGTAAAATCATATAAACAACTTTTTTTATTTTCTTTTATAGCCCTGTAGGCCTATATTTTATCTACTATATACAGTTTGTCACTTCTTCGGGGCAATCATTTTCAGCGTTATTTGAAATGAAAAGAAAGTCTTCTAGCACGTCTAAATCCTCAGGTTTCCCTAGCTCAGAGGCGTGGTATATGCAACATTTCCAGTACCCGGTACAATAAACTCAGCGATGAAAATAATTTAGATGTATTTGAAAAACAACCTAAACATATTTGACTCCCCATTAAATGTAGGCTTATGTATCAATAAAAATCTTATGTACTGTAGATCTGGTAATTTTCGCGTTTAGATGTTCGCGAATTCGTGATTTTGGAACTTTTCGTGAAGTCTAGAATTTGCAAATTATCAATTTAGATGAAAGTAGCGCTAGTATAATAATAATTTTCGCAAGATTCTTAAATTGTCCTCCTCGCGAAAAATAAAACCTCGCTAATATTGCTGGATCTACAGTAAACAAAACAAAAAAATATTACAAATAGAATATTTTTTTCTAGCAAAAGTTATAACATTACTAAGCTAAATAAAGAAAATAGTGAATAGTGATACACATCCACCTGTTTTATAAATAACAAGAAATAACTGTTAACGTAACTAGTACATCGAAGAGGCCACTTTTAAAATATTAGTTTTTAATAAGTTTTTTATGTCAGCATATAATTAATTTATACATGTGAATATCAAGTTATATTACATGTATCAAGCAAAAGCCTGTATGGCAGAATTCTATACGGCTATACCTCAGACAAGCAGCTTTGAAGTAATCAGGGTGAGAATGTCATAATTTGACGAAAGCAAATTAATGATGACCCCCATGACCTGGAAATTTTTCTGATTTTTTCCAAAACATTATGCAATCTAGGAAATAATACTACCCTCCAGTATGCAGAGATTCCAGTGGGTCATGGGAAAAAATCCGTTTTTACTTTTTTTTGAAGTAGAAAAAACTTGTTTTAGATTAAAAAAAAACATTTTTAGGTCATTAAGTATCATAAAAATCTCAAAACTGGCATCTGTGGTATGTCAAATATTGGGTATTTATATATCATAATTGGCATTGAAGTTATCACGGTAACAAGGTCCAAGTTTGATGAAATAAGATTAAAGATGGCCACCAGGTGAACAAGAGGCCTGAAGTCCTATACCATCCCCCGCCATAAATTAGGCTAACAGTTTTTGCGGTCACAAAGTTCACTTGTGGTGGCCATTTTAAATTTCAGTAAAATCTCCTGCACATTTCCAGATGGTGATTGTGAAATGTGAATTATTTATGACTTAAATTTTTCGTTTTTGCGACCACAAAAAATTATGAAGTTCATCCATGGCGGCCACTTTGAATTTCAGTAAAACCTTGAAAAAACACATCTCTATACCGTGGGATACGTTATTGCAAAATTTGAATAATTTCCACTTTAAAATTTAGGACCTTTGGACCATTTTGAATTTTAGTAGCATCTTTAAAAAATACTGTGCAAACACTCAAATACACTTGGCTGATGCACTGACTCGAAATGTCCACAAATCTGACAAAACCGCTTCCAATATATGTTATGCCAATAATAGAAGATCAATGATAACATCAAGATGGCTGCTATATCAAGAGTTTGGATCGCACATGAAAAAGGACAATGACAATAGACTCACAGACCCTGAAAACCAGGTTTCAAGGGGATTCAGAAAAAAAAAAATAGTCGAAAAAGAAATAATAATGGCCAGGTGGCGGCCATTTTGATTATTGGTGGAAAGCTGAAAATCTCATCATGTGATCTCCGTACTTATGGGTAACTTCACGTAAAAAAATGGAGAGATCCAATTATTATTTTTCAAGTTATGGCGTTAACAAGAATTTTTTTGAACCTTTGACCTTGGGTAAAAAAAGTGCCAGGAGGGTTTGAATGTTTGAATGAATAATTCAATAATGAATTCAATCTGTTGCACCATGTTGGTGTAGTAGCCAAAAAACCGCGTGCGGCGGCGGAGACGGCGCGTGCAGGGACGACAATAACCCTCAGGGCCCAGCGGGCCGAGGGGTAAAAATCACTTGCACATCCCCATGCTGCTTGGAATGTCGTGTTAAAATTTCAAAAATAATTGACCAGTAGTTTTTGCGGCCACAATAAAACGTAACGCCTGACGGAATCCTGGTGCGACTAAAATCCTCCTTCCCCTACGGGCGGGGGATACTAAAGAAGCGCAGTTTTATTGAAATCCGGGTGACAAGGTCTGAATTTGATGAAAAAAAGTTAAAGAAGGCAGCCATGACCCAGATATTTTTCAGACATTTTTCCGAACTTTCTGATAAAATTATGTAGCCTAGGAATTTATACTAGTATTTAGTAAGTTAAATACAGAGTGAATGCAAAAAAAAATTCTGGAGATATCAGGGTGAGTGTCAGGGTATGGATGTTGTGGCCACATTAGAAGGCGGCGAGTTAACATGAAACATGACACTAAAGTGGTTGTTTTTGATGCCAAGGTGTTAGTGATGCAACATCGGTATCTGGAGCAAAATTGAATCAACACATGCTATCTGCCACCGAGAGAGGGCTAAAATATAGGGCTAAAAATTAAGGCACACACTAGTTGCTGATTGATTATTAACATCACTTCACCGTCCGTTTCCTATGCCATTTTTTAGAATTAATGTTTGTTATAATTATTTGTGAATACAGTTCCGGGTGGCCACATACATTTTCAGACAGACAATTAAAAACATAAGCAAGTGAGTGCTCTGTTGGCATTCCTCTAAAATTGTAATTCCTAGCCCCGACCCAGATATTTTTCAGATATGACCCGTATATTTTTATGAACTTAAAAAATAAAACCTCGCTAATATTACCAGAAATACAGTAAACAAAACAAAAAATATTACAAATTGAATATTTCTTTCTTAACAAAAGTAGTGATAATTCGGTACTCCGGGTCAATTGATATATTTTCAAACTGTTTGTAGATATATTTCCAACGTTACTCAAAATCATAAAATGGGTTCTCTGATCTCTTTCCTTGGTGGAATAACAATGTGTGGGATATTTGGTCTTCGGACAGCTCAGCAGGCTGTATACATTGGTAGTTCACCATTTTCCTTGGAATATCATATGGTGTATATCTCAGGTGTAATCACGATTTCTAGCAACCTTCTGAGGTAGCAGGACAGACTTCTCACTTATTTTGATAGAGCTCTGTTGCATTCTGTAAGCAGAAAAAGATCAAATTATTTTTAATGAACCAACCATAAATATTTTTTATAACTAGTTTGTCCATCCTAAAATTTTCAAACTGTTCGTAGATATATTTCCAACGTTACTTAACATTATTTTTATTTCTAAACCCTTTCTATCAGTTTGAAAAATATAGTCACAAAATTTATAATAAATTGCTAGTTTGAGGCTATGGTGCGACCATATCCAGTATTTGCAAGCGTGTGTGTAAACCCTTTGCGCTATGAATTATTTTTAAATTCAAGATATGGTAGCATTTACATCAATTTGTAAGGAAGAGCCCAGGTGATCATGGTGATCAAGTTATATATATATATGCAAATTAGCAATTTTTTCAAACTTACCAGGATAATCCCCCCAAAAATTGACAACAACATTTTTTGAAGATTTTATAAATATTGACGTCTATCATGTCTACAGCGTCTATGATAGCAAGATGTCATGTTATAAAAAAGAGCCAAATTAGCCATTCAAACCCAACCAGGGTAATCCATCAGAGATTAAAAAAAAAAAAATGAGGATCAGATGAGTAATGGGGACTGTACAGTGTTTATGTTGTTGAACTGTTTAAGAATAATAATGATTAGATACATGACAAATATTTCCACCTTTTACAATTTCAAAGTTTATAGCCAATATTAGAAGTGCCATGGTGGCCATATTGGATATGCGAATTAGCCTATTTTCAAATCAGTAGTAGCTAGATCTTACATTTGCATGGCAAATATGAAAGTCTCCACCTTTCACTATTAAAAGTTTATTGCCAATGCAGTAACGATGGGGCTATATAACATAAGTGCCATGGCGGCCATCTTGGATATGCAAATTAGCTGATTTTCGAACTCAACCAGGGAAATCCATCAGAGGGTGTTTTGCGAAGATCTGATAAACATTGGCGACTGAAGAGCGTTTACGTCGATCTTGGATATGCAAATTAGCCCATGGCGGCCATGTTGGATATGCAAATTAGCTGATTTTCAAACTCAGACGGGATAATCGATCAGAGGGTGTTCAGGAAAAAATCGCGAAGATCGGATGAATATTGGCGACTGGATACCGTTTACATTGATCTTGAATATGCAAATTAGCCCATGGCGGCGATGTTGAATATGCAAATTAGCTGATTTTCGAACTCAGGCAGGATAATCAATCAGAGGGTGTTCAGGAAAAAAATCGCAAAGATTGTATAGATATTAGCGACTGGAGAGCGTTTACGTCGATCATGGAGATCAGATATGCAAATTAGCCCATGGCGGCCATCTTGGATATGCAAATTAGCTGATTTTCGAAATTCAACAGGATAATCCATCAGAGAGTGTTCAGAAAAAAAGTTGCAAAGATTGGATAAATATTAGCGACTGGAGAGCGTTTACGTCGTCAAATTGTTGAAGAATAATAATAATAATATTAATAATAACAACAATAGACAGCACTAAAACAATAAATCTCTACCACATAGTGGGTGGAGACTTTATAAACCATATAATGCTCAAGAAAACTTTGCTGAAAATCAGATCTTCGGCATACTGACTGCTCAGTGAATTCTATATATATAGAGAAACTAGATGTACATATTTATCATGTAAATCTAACCAGCTTCAGAGGGGGATCTGTGAGCTGATTATAATAAAGATATAACAACAACTTTATTCTGTCAGCTTGGCTTATTGCTCCATGTTTATTTTATACAGTTGACTCCTTTATTCATCTGCTCCTATGTACAATATCCTTTATCAACTCTCTCTGTTACTCACTAACTTTATCCCTGCATGTAGCCATCTTATATACATGATATACCCCAGTAGTGTTGTTTAAGCAACAACACTGGTTGTCAGTGATGACCAGTGCCAGGGGTAACCAACATGTGGTAACCCATATCTGCGACAGGCTGGTACACATGATGGCTAATCCCCTGATGATCACACCCGTTGTTATAGTGATCTCAGGCCTGTGCCCACTTGCAGAGATGGTCTACTAATCCCTATAATCTCTCAGATGCTCTGCTGTCCATTATCTTCACATACACTTCTAAACATAATATATAATTAAAGTCTATACACATTAATACAAAAGATCTACATTAAACACTTATCCAAATACAATACATATATGACGGCTGGATCATATAAACACCCAAGAAGGCTCCCCCTCACACTTTTCAAATAAATTATTTATAATCTTACCAGATAATCAATTTGAACATGTAATTATCAAGCAATATATTTTGAGGCAGATGCTAGCAGCTTTAGGGCATGACAAGGTGCTAAATTTTGAGTCAAAAAGAATAAAGATGGCCGCCATGACCCAGATATTTCCCCAAACTTTGTGAAAAATTGACTTACTCTAGGAATTATTACTACTATGCAGTATGTTGAATATTGAGTATATCGGATAAGCAGCTTTGAAGGTCTCAGGGTGACAAGGTCCTAATTTGACGACAAAGGAGCAAAGATGGCCAACATGACCCGGAGATTTTTGTTAAACCTTCCTGAAAAATTGATGCAGCTTAGGACATAATTTTAGTTATCAGTATCTGGAACACCGTATGAATCCGAGAAGCGGTTTTGTAGATCTATCTGGGTAAGAAATTACGGGTGCAGCCACACGTGGCGGCAGTGCCAGCGGCGACGGACAAAATCGTACAAAAACAACCCCCCCCCCCCTGGCAGGGTTTACATTGATATATATAACATGTATAAGGGAATGTAATTTTAAACCATCTTGAAATGAAAATTAGCCGATTTTCAAATGTATTGAACCAGTGTTTCGAAAAAAGATATGAAGATTGGAGGAATGTTGATGACTGTAGAAGGTGACAAATAAGAGAATGTTTATAAAAAATAGTGAAGAAAGGATGAATAATCATATTGTTATTTAATCCTTTACACTGGATGCTATATTTGCGTGGCAAATATGAGAGTCGCCACCTTCCACTGCAGCCATCTTTGCTATCTTGCTAATTAGCCAATTTATTATTTCCAGAGATTACTAATAATAGTAATAATAACAATACACAAATTTAAAAAGAATACACTGAAAATGAAGGACTCACTAACATTAGCGAAATTAAAACATATCAATTGAAAAAGGTGCATGTTTATAATGAATCTGCACGGCAACAAGAGCAGTGATATTTCAGTACTCCGGGTCAAGTCCCAGTCCTTTTTAGTTTTCTTTCTAATTCTTCCATCTTCTTGTTCTTTCTCTTCCAATTCCTCCTATGTATCCTCTCCCATTTTTCCTCTTCTTCATTCCTTCTCTTTCATCTTACTTCTACTCCTCCTCCTCCATTCTGCTTTTCCTCCCCATTCCTTCCTGCTCCTGCTTCTCTTCATCATGGATCCTTCTATATTTTACTTTCTTCTCTCTTCTTCTCGTTTTCCATCTTCTCATTCTCTCCCTTTTCTTTCCAATTATCTCTCTATCCCATTCCTTCATTCTCCTTTTCCTCTACCTTCCCTTTCTCCTCCCTCATTCATCCTGCTTCTTTTTACTTTCTTTCATTAGCATCACAGTATACTCCTCTTCTTTTTTCTCATCCTTCATCTAGTCTTCCTCTTTTCTATCTCCTTTATTCTCTTCTTTCAATTTGTTCTGTTCTTCAGTCTCCACTTCTTCTCTCTCTTCATTCATTCCCCTTCTTTTTTTTCTTTATTTTCAATGTCTCGCCTTCTCCTCCTTATCCTTTTCTTCATACTTCTATTTTTCTTTCCCTCTTCATTCTTTCATGATCCTCCTCTTCATCCTCCTTCAATTCTCCTTTCCTCCTCTTCCTATAATTATCCTATCCTTATTTTTATATATTTTTTTCGTACTTATTCTTCTTCTACTTTGTTTTCTCCTTCTCTCTCTCTGTCCTTCATTCCCTCTCTCTCATCTCCATCCTGCTGCTGATTTTCTTCATATCACCCTAGGCCTTTTGACCTATTTTTTTATTTACATCTATCCACCAAAATAGTCTAATTTTTTCAATGTTGTTGATACATGTATCTGGATGACTGTGCCAGATAGCTAGACCATTTTACTGTATCTACATGCATACATACATGTATTTATATACATACATTACTGTATTTAATACCAATTTTTGTTTTAAAACAGAATGTGTGGTTTCAGGAATGCATTATGAGAATGCTCTGAGAAATTTAAACTCAATCAAATGCAAAATGACCAACTTGCGGTCATTATTAACCGTAGTCATGGTAGTATGCATAAGATATGGAAAACCTTGCTAGATACATGTAGGTAGACCATTACTGTAAAACAAAATGTGCGGCTTCAGAAGTGATATATGCCCTGAGAAAAAATGTCAACTCGAACAAAATTAAAATCAGGGACTTGTGGCCATTATTGACTGTGATATATATTATTATGTTTCCATTTCAGCTAAAATAGGCTTGCTATTTTAAACAATACAACTTAAAATTCATTTGATTTTGAGTAAGTGAGAAGAATGTTCAATCTGTTAATTGCAGAAAACTTAACGCATGGATGGATCACGTAGGCCTACTACATGTCCTTGGTGATGGTATAATAGTGCTCACCCCTGAGGATCAGTAAAGGTGGTTATATTCTTTAAAACATTTATAGCGTGGTTTGTGCAGCACTGGTTATTAATTTTTAGAAAAAAAAAACACTTATGTCTAAAATAAGAGAAACAAATGTACACATGTGTACAGGAGGCACTAAAGGGAAAATTAATAAAATTTAAAAACTATGATGACATAAATACATAGGAGATGACTGTCAGGGTATTTTACATTTGATATTTTTTGGCATCTCCAGGACTGATATTTATAATTAACAGAAGTATGAAAGTAAAGCTGGCTAAATTATAAGACATAATTGTACTTCAGTGGCGGCATGGCAATCCTAGAAGAAGATGCAGCAATGCAGCGATCAGTTGAAAGTATTATTTAATTACCATAATTAGCAAAAATAATTACATTATTTTAGCAATGTAGCCATGTGCACAATCAAAATCATTACATTGACAGGGTTCCCACTCGAAACTGAAAACAAAATTCCATGATTTTTCCATGATTTTTTCAATGATACCAGGTTATTTTTCCAGGAAATAAAATAGTGCTCAATTCCGTTTTGGCTGCATGTGTAATTTACCTAAATTGTTATCATTTGCCTAAATTGTTTTTGTACGTCAAAAGATTTGGGCACATCTATATGCAACCACCAGTAGTCAAATATCAGGCTATTAGAAAGGAACACTTGTGCAAAGAATAAATTCTGCAAAATTTATTCTGATATTGAAAAAAATGGGGATAACTGAAGCAAAATTCCATGAAAATGTCCTTTTTTTAAAATTCCATGATTTTTTCATGTATGGAATTTTTTTCCAGGTTTTCCAGGTGAGTGGGAACCCTGCATTGATATTGTGGAAAACAAATTAGCAATATAGCATTCATCAGTTCATTTTAAAGATTTTTGTTAAAATTTATTTAGTTGAAAATATAATAATCAGACTTCAGCTATGTTTTTTTGTCTGAGAAGTTGTCAGCTGCCAGTACAAATAACAAGAATTAACTGCACTACATTTAGGCCTACTCACCGGATAGCCTACATCCAATTTATAATTTCAATTTCCCTCCCTGTATCAAAAGCCTAATAGGTGGTTTCAGGAGCTATGAAATACATTTTCAGGCTACATGTATATTTCCCACATTGTTCAGATGTCTTTAGTACACTGGAAAAATGAAAATGTTATAATTTGTAACAACAATACAAAAAATAAAATATAGAGCTTGATAAAAAAATAAATGACAAAGAAAGAAGCTGATTATTATTTCATAACTGGAATATACAATTCCACAAACAATAAACAAACAATGTCAGTTATTTAACACTTGCCCTGCTAAATTATTTAATTACCTGATTACATTGTCATCTTAAAATAATTAGGAATATTTTCATAGATTTATATTCATGAAAATTGAACATCTCCAAATACATGAAATATGAGTTTAATGCGAATAAGCGAGCATCAATATGATCAATATTGAACTTCCTATTTATCAGTACATGTATGTACATGTACACTGTACAGTATATTATTTTCAGTACATTTGAGTTAATCAACCCTTAAAGCGCTTAAATACTGTTGTTTAAGCCATGGGGACCAAAAGGGTTTTTCAATTTAAAATCATCATAAATCTTTTAGTTAGCTCTTCCAGCTTCATTTGATATATGTTATAAGTCTACAGCCATTATAAATATTTTTACCTTTACAGTGCAGATCAAATGATTTTTTTACTCAAGACCACAGTGCTGGGATCAAATCTAGACTTCAGAATCTGACGTCTAAAGCTGATTCCAGCGCTTCAAGGGTTAAACCGACTGAAAACTTTATGGCTGTGGACTCACAAGGATTCACTTTAAATATAAATCAGAATTACATTATATTATTTATATGTAATTCAAATTTCTTATATTGGCCTGTATGTAGTTCCCTTTCAGATACTGCAGTGATTGTGGATGTAGCTTACAGTTACAATGAACCTTTGCTCATGAATACACAATCTCATGTAGGCAGATAGACTGGACAGACTGGAATTTAATCTAATTGTGTTAAATTTTCCGGGTTGTCAGGCTTATAATACCGTAAACCGGGGCTATTTTGCTACACTATTTACATATTTGAAATCACTGTATCGAAGCTACTTTTTGAAGTAGGAATATAAAGTGTCATAAATAAGGGTGATTGTGTAAGGTATTTACATACTTAGCATAGTTTGTATTTATGACTTTTAAATAAAAATGTATGATATATGATGGCAAAATAGCCCCGGCAACCGGGGCTATTTTGCCACTGTAGCTAATTTTGAGAATTAAAACCATTTGTCACAATCCAAATAAAAATATTTTGCCATGTAAATATTTTTTAATTCAAAATAATATAATTGAGCAGCTAATCGAATGAAAATCAAATCAACTGAACAGTCAGTAGGCAGTTTTATCAATCCATTTCATATAACATAAATATGGTAAATGTACCATACAGACATAAACATGAAATATTAGGTGAAAAGTCATTATTTTTCATGAATTTCCTTTAATTTTTAAAATGAGTGCCTCAAAACTAGTATATAAATATTTATATAGTTTTTAGGGGTCAGTGAGTCTAGTGGCCAAGTCTGTTTTCATATCATATAAACGAGGCTCTGGCGGCCATTTTTAAGGGGTGGCAAAATAGCCCCGGTATGGGGTGGCAAAATAGCCCCGGTTACTTTGAAGTGCTTGAAAAGGCTCAATATTTGAATTTCATCAATTAATTTTTTTTTATGTGATAAGGACCCTTCAATTATCACAAAATAAAAATATATACGTTAATACAATGGATAAATAACATTCCAGAGGTCAAATTTGTCCAATTTCTAAAAAACACGTAAAAAATACCACTTCGGTAAAATATTTTTTACGGGTGTCAAAATAATTTTTTAAATTTTGTGAATAGACATAAAAATGTTCCCTACAATATAGTCTAACCCAGGATAATCATGATAATAGTTATTTTATTACCTTATTTATTGAAAACCAGAGGGATTTATCAATTTTCTTAGGAGGTGGCAAAATAACCCTGGTTTACAATACTCAAAAAAAAAAAAAATGGGATTTTAGGCCACATTTGTGCACATATATACAATTTAAGCATGATAATTTAAAACCCTATTTTTTCATTGCAGATCAAATGATTTTTTTACTCAAGATTACATACTGGGATCAAATTTAGACTTCAGAATCTGATGTCTCAAATTGTTTCCCGCGCTTTAAGGGTTAAACCGGTGTGTAAACTTTATGGCTGTGGACTCACTAGGATTCACTTTAAATATCAATCAGAATTACATTATATTATTTATTGTCATTCAAATTTCTTATATTGGCCTGTATGTACATTTCACTTTCAGATACTGCAGTGATTGTGGATGTAGCTTACAATGAACCTTTGCTCATGAATACACTATGTAGGCAGACAGACTGAATTTTGTTCTAATTGTGTTAAATTGTCAGGGTTGTCAGGCTTAGGCCACTGGTTTTTGTTTCTCTGTTTTAGATCAGAAAAAATCCAAAATCTAAAGAGGGAGGGCGGTAAAAAAAACATTAAATTTTTTTTTTTATATTTTTAGAAAAGTTAATGAGGGCCAGCAAATAAAAAAAACATTGGACAAATTCTGGAAAAGGTAATGAGAGCGACAAAATAAATAAAAAATTACCTATTTTAAATAAAGTTATATTGAGGGCGACGAAAAAACAAGCAAAAAAAAACATAGCTGGAAAGAAGTTTTTTATTTCCTTAAATAAACTTGTGTTTTTTTCGGAATGTTTTTGTTATCTACCAAAATTAAAAGTTTTTTTTTGCAAAAATCGGCAACAATTCAATGCGCGCCTAGACAGAAAAAAACACTATTTTTTTTTTTGGTAATGCGCGGCCTGGATCTAATGCGCGCGCTCATCTAGACTAAAACAAAAGAAAAAAAACATAGTGGCCTTATACTCAAAAAGAATAAATTAATTATAGCCAGAGCAAAATCAAGAACTTTTCCCGGTTTATTTATGTTTTCACAGGACTTTTCCAAAGACTCGAAAACAGTCTTTGCGAAATTTCATCAAAATCGGTTGAGAATTGACTTAGAAATCGGCGAAAAACATGCGATACAAGTTAATCTGAAGGCAGGTATAACTAATTCTGGAATTTTATTACATGTCAAATGGTCTAACTTTTGAAATATTGAATATAATTTTGCAAAAATTTTACCGATGTTACTGTTAGGACATAGGGCCTACTCACATAGCCATAGGCCTCACTTGGAATGTCCTATGCAAGAAAATCGGTTCAGAAATGACAGGGAAATCGATAACCTTAATATAATTAATTGTGTCATACTCATACTGGGGGCCTAGATCTAGTCATCAGCTGGTCATAGACTAAAACTAAAGTGAAATAAAAATAAAAAATTATGTGACGGTACTATGTCTATGATCTGATCTGATCTTAGGCTAATGTTACTCAATAGGCCCATTTCTCACATTAGGCCTATAGCCTATAGGAGTAGACTATAGGGTCTAGCGCCCATGTCCCCTGCATGAATGACACTGACAGAAACTTTTATTATCGCCCGGCTACAGTCTGAGTTTAGCCTTTTTTCAGGCCTAGTCTAGACCCTATTTTGTTGAAAATAAATGACATGTTTATTGTTACTGTTAGACCTAGAAGTAGAATCTAGGTTCTTCCGAAACAAAATAGTCAAAAGTTGTATTCATTGTCGTTAACTTACCTTCTATCGTAGCATACTGTCAAGAAAGATGTGACAGACTATCGTCGTCGCGTCGTGTCGCCAAACCAAATCACAACATCATTCAAATGCACTGTGACGCTCTGTCAGTTGACCAAGGTCCAAGTGTCTTTTTCGTGTCATTCCACCGGTCTATAGCGGTACCGATCTAAACCTGACGACGTACTCGCCTATGTACATATACTTTTCTTCTTCTTTTACGCTCACTCGCAAAAAAACATGGCTTAATTCGAAATCTGTTCAACTTGCCTCAGATGTCGGCCATTTTTTCCGCTGGATTCAAAGGTTGGTGTCGTCATAGTCACGTGACTTCAGATTTCCCTCCCAGTGTCTACTTGGTAAATTACGGAGCCCGTAAAATAGCAATATTGTGACCGGCGCAGTCGTGACGACGTACTTCCTTTAATTAGATTTGAGAAAAATGGAAGTCAACCATCTTCATATATATCACCGGTGCATGGCACATTTTATATTTAACATATTTAAAAGCTCGTATTTGATGTGCTAATAAAAAAATGAAAAACGATCATAGGTACGGTATTTAAATGAATCGGAAAGAGCTGACTCAGACATTTATGGTGATTTCAAATTGAAAAAAACCTTTGGTTTGCATGATCTATACAAAAATATTTCAGCGCTTCAAGGGTTAAAGGGTCAAGTAATTACAGACGTAGAGTACTCACCCTTGAGTAGAAGCTCCCATCTGATGCCGAGCATGCGGACCGCAAGGCTCCCACCCCCATGTTGGGCTCCCCGTCCGTGCAGAGCACTATCTCAGAGCCGGGTACGTCTGACACCAGACCCACACACACGGCCAGAGCCGGCCCCAGAGCCGTGGACCCCATCACACTCAGGGTCGACACCTTGGCCAGTATGGAGCTGCAAGAAAGGACAATCGCTGTTTGAAAATAGCTCCAAAAATGTTGTGTAGGCCTACGTGAAATAGACCTACGACGCTGGTCAAACCTACATTCGTTAAACGATTCGTGTTTAAAGCTACATACTATTGGATACACAAGATCGTGAACAAGTAGGCATATATGATTGATAAAGACTGAGTAGTTATATATATAGTAAATTTATACAATAACTTCTATAATTATTTTGCCTTCTATTATTCTTGGAATTTACTCTTGGTCCGGTTTGTGTAAAGTAGACCTATTCCTTGTAAGTGAGATTGTTAAACACGTACGTGGGATTCATTCATCTTCCCTACAGCAAGGCTAGGCTTCTACAGGTCGCATACCTCTCGAGAAGCCTCTCATAAAGACTTAAGACGTTGAATCAAATTTGTTTAACGTTGGACCAACGTTAAACCAACATTGATTGAACATAAGCTGTGTCTGCTGGGCTAGCTGTGGGGAAGACGGGTTCATTTGGAATTGAAATTAGGATCCATGGTGATCACCTCGTTGCAGGCTTAGAGAGTATATGGGGCAGAAATTTTTTATAACAAACAAATTATAGGCTCTAATGGACTTCAGTCACTCTATCTATGTGGATACCTTAAGCTTTTCTTGATCGGTTTGATGTCAAGATCCTCTGCCATTTTCTTGCCACAGTCGATCAGTTCCTCAGCCTGGTGCATTATATCGGCACTGACAGGCGTCAGTGATTTGGACGTCCCGTCGCCTATCACGTGAACTGTACTCTCAAATGTAATCAGCGCCACTTGCATTCCCGGACGCTCTAGATGTAGACGCTCTATCTGTCTGCAAACAGGATCACATTATAAATGACAACCCAGCGAATACGTAATGCTGGGCAAGCGGACGTTGGCTCAATATTGAAACGACATCGGGTCAACTTGATTTGATTTATTTCAGTAAACAGTAGACCTACTGTAAAAATACATGCTTGTAATAAGCGACATACACATGGCGACTGAGAAGGTTAACAGAAAAAGATAAATTTTAAGTACTTGTAAAAAAGTGTATACAAATGATAAACTTTTAACATTTTGCATGACAACAGCACACACTTTACAGTCATATCATTTTTATATAATGACTAGACTAGATTTGATTAATAAATTATCGAATTTTAATACAACTTGGAAAAACTAGTGGCATAGAAAGTTGTTTAGTACTTTGTCTGTAAGATGACGTCTTACAGCTTGTTTAAAACAAGATAATCTGTTTATTTTTTTATTTTAAAAGGCAGTGCCTTCCATGTATTCAGCGTCGTGCGCTTGCTGTGATTAGACTATATTTAAACACTGTTAAAGAATATATCGCGTCCCTCATTTGTTAACCTAAAACACCTGGTTTGAGTGAAGCCCAAAATATATAGGGGGGGGGGGTAAGCAATAATTTAAGTAATCTATAATTTTAGGCGCTATATATGTACGATTATAGTCGTTTTTAGTTTGTTTTATCAGAATGATTTGCGGGTTAAATAACTGTCGTTGTGAATGAAATGAGTTCAAACGTCCAAGATTTTCAAATGTTTGGGCTCAAATTAAACAAATATATGAGTAATTTTCACCCACTTGAAGTTGTGTGTTGCGGTAGCGAGACACAACATCAAGAGGGTGAAAATTTAAAGTAGTAGCAAAAAAAGACACTCTTGAGAGCGTAGAAACCCATAGGACATAATTCTAAACATGATAAAAGTCGATATAACTAGAGTATGTATATAAAC
Organism: Flabesymbios commensalis; assembly: GCA_964017125.1. Lineage (NCBI taxonomy): Eukaryota > Metazoa > Annelida > Polychaeta > Terebellida > Flabelligeridae > Flabesymbios > Flabesymbios commensalis. The sequence goes on along the minus strand of OZ024913.1, from coordinate 22,696,910 downwards.
AATATATACCTGGAAACAGCTTGCTTCACACAGTCCAGTCGACTAATACTTTGCTTCACGCTCTTCCCCTGCACTGTTTGCCACTCGGCTGCAACAAATCATTTGTAATCGTGTCGACCATTATACTGAGTTGTACATTTTCGTGTGTTATATTGTCTATCAATTTGAATCTGAAATCTTCAAATGAATAAAAAATTATGTCAACAGCAGTGACTGCTTAATTAAAAACAACAATGACAAACTCTACACAGGGCGGATCAAAAATGTCGAACAGGGAGGTCCTATTAAAAAAATGTATGGGGGTTGACATTCTAAATTTACTGGTGATAGTGGCTCAAGTTGAGAGACCACCCTAGTAAATCGTGTGTGTCAAATACCGATACTTTGGCAAATTTTATCGATGTTGAGACAATTTATTTTTGAAAAAAGGGGAGGGGGTTGCCCAATGTTGAGTCAACTTCATGGACGTTATAGATGTGCAAACGGCAGGTACGTCTGTTGACCATTATAGTAGGTGAAGGGTGGGGTATCTCAACTTTACTTCTTACGTAGTGTGCGTACATCAATTTTAAGCTATTTTATCTTTCGCAGGTTGCATCCCGGCAAACTCAAGGCGCTAATCCAATGTTGGCTACAATTGGCCCATCGTCTTCGACGCTGGCCCAACTGTAGCCCAACATTGGATAAACGTCTCGTGTCGGTTGGTTATAGACCTTCATTGTTGACTTAGGCCTACATACCTTGCACTTCAGGAATAGCGGTCTGACAATTCATGGAACCACTGACGTCAATACAGTAAACGACCATTCCTTTGGATGTGTCCTCCTGCACTTGTCTGACGGTGGCTGGACTGATAAGGTAATCCGCCACTGGAAAACTCGGGATCCCTTTCTCGTTGTTATCAGACATCTCGTTTTCCGTGCCGCAAAATTTACTAAAAAATTAAGAAAATAAGTCAGACGTGTGTTTTAAATATAGGCCTGTGTTGACCCTTTACAGCTAGGTTAGTCAGCAGACACAAGGGGTTGAATCAATGCTGGTTTAGCGTTGGTCCAACGTCGTAGACGATGGACCAACGCTAAACCAGCATTTATTCAAAGTCTTGTGTATGCTGGGTAGGCCCTATTAGTTAATCAATATCAGTTGTGGCTGTCCTGCATCGGTTTCAAGTCAGCTAATAAAACTTACATTTTCTTTATATTTGAGTATTTGAGACCAATCATATACAAAATGAAATATTGATGTTTAAACACCAATTCCACACAGAAACATTGATCTGATTGGATAATAGAACAAACTAAGAACGTCTACGACGTTCGACCAACGTTGAGTCAACATTGATTCAGCTGAGCGTCACTTATATTTGCCAATTTACAAATAATACCAATGTAACGTTATATTATACATCGTATAATGTAGTAGCTTACTGTCATGCAACATAAACTATTTGTACATTTGTAAAACCGGTGCTCCGTAATGAAATAATTTAGATATCTGACACAATTCAGTAATGTTTTCGCTGCAACAGTAATAACTTCTACAGTAGGTCCCTATCTAAATAATCCATAATTGTAATTTTATTCCGTACAAGAAGATAATTTCTGACGCAATATTCGTATTGTGCCACATGGCAGTATCACTCTGCAAAGTCAAAAATCAGTAACTGCTTACTTGAAAAATAAGCAGTTACTGCCTTTTGAGTCATATTCAGACATGCCTTACCAGTTCCAACTGAAGTGTTCATCGTCTTCTGTTTTGGGGGTTTGCACTGCTGAAAATGAGGTACGCACGGCGCTGCAACGAGAACAAAACTCAGGATCTCCTGTGACAATCGGGAACTGTTGATCTAGCTCTGCCAGCGTGACCGCCAACACGTTGGCGTCTGCTTTGCTCACTCGTATCTGAGGTTTCTTTGTTTGAGCTTTCGCAAGCGTTGCCATTGTATTTTGCTCTTGCTCAGAACTGCTCGTCTTTTCCTGGTTATTGCCCGGACCAGAGGTTTCTGCGGCTTTACTCGTAGGCCCACGGCTTCGACGTCTGATGCTGAATTTTCTCTTCAGTTTCTGCAGAGCCCCCTTCACGCCACCTTTTCCTTGTGTCAAAATATCAAATAATTGAGACGGTGTGCCAACACAAACACGATATTAACCCTTACAACGCTAAATTATTTTTTTGTGTAAACCATGCATGGAGACCAAAGGGATTTTCAATTTGAAATAAGCATAAATGGTTTAGTTAGCTCTTTCCGCTTCATTTGAATACCTATGTTATGGGTCTACGGCCATTAAAAATTGTTAATTTTTGCAGCTAAACAAACGTGAATGTAAGCCTCTCAAAAGGAAATAGATCAATATAAGACCATTACGTTCTGAAAACTTAGTAACTAAAACATTAACCCTTTCAAGCCTGAATGTATCATTGTCATATTCATCCACTACAAACCGCGAATTGCTGTCGCAATTCTCGACTTGTTGTGGATGAAGATGACTTAAAGTGGGTGGTAAATGAAAAAAAAAATATTGCCATTACTTATACAGTTCCGTGAAAATGCTCGTTCCGAAACTTCAGGTGCAGGCCATCTAGTCAATCTTCAGGAATGCAAAATTATGCTTTGAAGCATCGTGACGGCTTCAGGGGTCAAGTTATAATTTATGCACATGATGATGTCATCATTTTGAATCATATCTAAATACCGTAAATGATTGCACGTGATGGCAAAAAAAGAGAGTGTTATCTACAAGTAGGCCTATAATATTATTACAGCTCTTTTGACGACTGAATTGGACACTCACTATCGCGTTTACGACATTTCTATATAATGCCACATGAATAATAAAATGTAAGGTGATGTTATCCCCCAAAAGCCTAATATGGAATAAGATGTCGTAAATCTAGATGCGTGAGAATTACTAATAAGAAAAATGCAGGTTTCAAACAATTAGCGGTCAGCGTTAGACAATATGTGCTAAATACAAGGCGTTGAGCCAATGTTGTTTCAATGTTGGGGCAGCGTCGCATACGATGGACCAAAATTGAAATAACATTGGTTCAACGCCTTGTTGTGTTTATTATGTACTCTGTCGTATGTCATAATATTGACGAGAGGAGCCAAGCGCTAGCAACTGCACATTTACTTTTCAAGTAAGCAGTAAATACTGCTACTTGGCTTTACCTACCAGAACGTCACTGAACATTCATCCCTAAAAACAACAAGAACGTTGAACGAATTTTGTATCAACGTTGGGCCAACGTCTCGTGCTCGCTGAGATTTGCAAATTCGTTTAAATTTAAAATATGACTGCCCGGCAGGTATCAGCAATGGCGTTTACCCGGCAAACACGAGCCATTAAACCAATGTTGGTTTAATGTTGGCCCAGCGTCGCAAACGATGGGACAACATTGATATAAAAATATTCGACAAAAATGATTAGGAAATATTAGAACGAACCCATGAACCCCATTTGTACAAAACAGAGTAAACAGTACAGTTGTCGCACCTGCAGTCTTCGTGGAGCTACCAGGGACGTATTTGGGAATGCCGGAGACGGTGATCATTTTCCTGTACGAGTCTTCAATGGTGGGATCGTAGCAATCCAGGAAAGCGTCCTGCATGAAGCGCAGGGTGACGGAGGACTTGCCCACGCCACCCATCCCCAAAACAGGAATCTGTGAGAAAAACAACCAAAGTATTTAACTTGTCTACACTTCCCACTGGGCACACGACGTTGTACACTGCCCACCCTAGACACTACTTCGCATGTTAAAATGTGCAGATGGTTGACGTCATATGTCCCCCGCTCTCAATTTAAAGTATTGTAGTAAGCTGGCGAGAATATTATGGTGGGGTAGGGGTGGGTGTAGACAGACACCTGTGTGGAGCCCAGCAAACGCTAGGATTTTACCCAATGCTGTTTCAATATTGGCCCACCGCCAACGGCGCTGGACCAACATTGAAACAACATTGGGTCAAGTCTTCGTGTTTGCTGGGAGAGCTGTCCGCATTTTGATACACGCGTGCCGTCTGTGTCTGGTTGGAACAGGCTGCACAGTGCTCTGTGTAACGACGTTGTTGCGACGTTCGTCGCAACAATGTCGTGTGCCCAGTGGGTCAGTAACGTTTCATCACCTCCCACTTGGCACTGACAGGACAAGGGTTAACTCTTATATTGATAGCTATATTCCTGTGTATACTATACATGCTAAATAAAAAAATTCAATAATTGATAAAAGACAAGAGCGCACTCGACAATAGCCTGCCGCCATTATTGAACTTGTCCGAGAACTGTTTATTACTAAATCGCATTACAAATTGTATTATTATTAGTTAGAAAATTTGTTCAGAATATAATTATGAAAAATATTTGAAAATATGTCAATTGTCGCGCCCACAAGGTAAATTTAACGATGTAAAATGCTACAAATCGCAATTTTTCTCAACCATTATTGAACTAATCCAAGAACTGTTTATTACTAAATCGCATAACAAATTTGAGCAGGATACATGGACAACTTTAGAAGTTATCGTGCCCACAAGGGGAAATTATCCCATTAAAAGTTTCATGCTAACGTGAATAAAACAAGCAACAATAATTGAATATGCCAATATCCCCGTCAGTAGTTGTGTCAGCATAGTCGGTCGAATTTTGAAAAGGCGGAGGTCCGATCGAAAAATAGGCATCGATACGGGGGAATATCTGGAATATCCTGGAATATCCCCTGGTCAGTTACAGCAGAAGTGCACAATGCAATGTATATGCATTTCTGGTGACAGGCACACGAGACGTTGAAACAATGCTGGTATAATGTTAAATTAAATCAGCATTGTTTCAACGTCTCGTAGAAGAGACTAATGAAGAAGGATATCAAGCCATCAATGATCATGCACAGCGAACACGATACGTTAGCCCAGTGTTGGGTTGATGATGGGCCGACGCCGAAGACGGCCGGCCAACATTAGCCCAACATTG